>OY288243.1:11492585-12748085 GCA_958450325.1 Agrostemma githago | reverse complement strand
GTAACTGTAGAAACTATGCTCGACCATTTTGAGGTTTCTGAGTTCTTTTCTCGCAACTCTAGACCTCCAACCACACTGCGTAACAAGCGCTGCCTTGCGCAGTTTCTTGTAATAGGCATACGCATGGTAAGAACGCCATTTCGCCTGCAATTAAAGATATGCAAAAAAACCATCAACATCAGTCTCACGTTGTTAATAAAACTCAGATATCATTAGTTTCAGGTGAAACTGATATACCTGAATATGCACAGCGGCCTTGGTTTCTTTCTTGATTCTAAACTCGTTACGTGCAATCATTGTTCTTAATCCTGTCTGTAAGGTGATTGCCGACAATTGAACCCCCCACGTATTCTTTTCTGGCTACGTACTACCGAAACTTCTTCTGTATTCATAAAGCTGCAGCCTCTCGTTGCAGTATCTCAAACTGCTTGCAGGGTTTCGAATCTGAAAAAACATGAAAAACGGTTATTTGAATCAGAACTCTCAATAATAGAAGCAAAAATTAAGATAAAAATCATAAACATCTTTAGAGTAACAACATGCATCGACATAAAGCCTGCAACTGAATCGCTTCTTCCCAAAGTGCCACAAAATCCCTGCGAGCAATGTATGTCCAAATCCTCCATTGGATCTTTCTTGCTGGCATTTCTGAGAACTGCTGTCCTTCTAGCATCTAATTTAGCCATATGGCCAGCTCTTAAGAAAAGTTTCATCTTGCCTATCTGATCAGAGACATGCATCAAACGGTTAGTTATCAAGTTTATTTCCAAGTCAAGCCAGATCCGAAAGAAAATCAAAGATTTATACGATACTTGGACAGATGGTTCCACAATACGAAAATACGATGGCCTCAACCTTGCTGATCTTCATCTAATCAAGACGAACTAAAGAGAACAAACAAGGATCATGTAAAAAGCTCGAATAAACAAGCTATTTCCGAAGCATAATTGAACTAAACACAAAAGAGCTGATCCTCAATTTAACGACTTCAAAACTTCCTAATCTTCATGTAATCAAACAAAACAGGAAAAACAAGCTAGTAACGACATGGATCAACCAGCGATTTCCAAACCGAGTTATCGAAAACTCCAACCCCGGTTGAGCAGACTGAGCAGCACACTTGCCTCACTAATTCACTCTCGGAGCTGACTTCATCCGCTTCTACATTCTCTGTTCCTTTCCTCTTATTTCTCCGTTTCTGTCCTCCTCCTTGTGGAACTACCGTTTTCTCCTTTACTTCACAGTTCACCACGAACATGGCCCTGTACTGTGTCACGTATACATCATGTCTGCAGGCACAACACAATTGTTAACTACTACGTATCTTTTAAACATCGGTAATGTAAAAGATAGTGAAACAGATTAGTGGAAAGAACAAGTTACGGAGTAAAAGATAGTGAGATGGATTCATTTATGCTGCTACATACTGTCTATTACCAAACTTATTACAGCGTATACATGGATTTACACAACGGCCAAACATCGTGTACTTAAACCATTACCTTTGACAATCGGAGCAGAGCGTGGTGAAACAAGTGGGACAGCTGAGGACAACATCAGTTGGCCGACCTCTCCTCTTGTTCGTTACCCACGTCTCGTCCTTATCATCTAGGTCAGAATCAAAGAATTTTGGTCTGGTTTCATAATCTATCTCATCGTCATCAGAAACTGAAAACCGTGGCCACCACAAGCAGAGGTCAAGTTAACACTACTAGTTAGTAACCAATTCACAATACCTCGCCACCGCAGACCACGCCCACTCAGGCGCAAAAAGAGAATCTGGCACAATGCACAAAGTAAGTCAAATCTAACCAAGGAGTCTTGTATAAGAGGGTCGGGGTTACTCGCTACCCCCAAATCCCGAAAAATTAGTCAAAATTGCAGATTTTCACTACCTGAAACTTGATGCCTCAGTTAAAATATACAACTATCAACACGGTTTCTGAAGAACGGATAATTATAACTGGACAGAGAATTGGACGACCAGATATGCCATTCTGATACGAATGGAAATTGTAGTACAAACTATCAAGCAAAAGAGTGGTAACAGAGAAGACAAGAACTAAGCAATGCACAACCAATAAACCAAAACGAAAAACAAATAACCAATCACGCAGTGAACTTACTACAATCTAACAGCAATAACCATGGAAACGAGGAGAGGAAGAGGAAGAGAAGTTGACAGCAAATGACGGCGGAGAAATGACGACAGATTTATGTACCTGATTGAAGACGTGAAGGCAGATTGAAGGCAGAAATGTCGATTGATGTTGATTAGGACTGGTCGAGGAGGCAAATTGATGTCGATTGAAGGCAGAGATATGATGTGAGTATTGATAGAAGGCAAACGAATGACGAACCAGTCGCCGGCCGAGCGCTCATCAGGCGAGCGTGGGTCGTCGGCCGGTGGTCACTAGGCGAGCGTATTGAGGAGCGTATTGGGAAGCGTTGCGTTAGTTTCTTAGGGTTTCTGTTTGGGTTTCTTAGGAGCGTCGGGTTTTTGTTTGTGATTTCGTCGGGGAACGCTGCGTATTTGGATTTATATTTGGGTAATTTGGGTTTTTTTTGGTTTGTCATCTCAATATACATGGGTATTTGGGTGGGGATTAAATTTTTATTTCAATATAGATGGGTTTTTCATATGCTCTACATCTATTCATATATTGTAGACATAGGTTTTACTTTGACCTATGTCTATAGTTATAGACATGGATTTTAATTTTGACCTATGTATTTTCTCTTTTATATACATAGGTTTTTTAAATAACCTATGTCTATTAAAAATAGATGTGGGTTTTCCTTCAACCTATGTCTATTAGGTCATGTCTATGACTAATTTTGTAGTAGTGGCGTCCCCGGCAACGGCGCCATTTTGATGCGCGCTGTCGCTGACACGCATGCAAACAATATTTTTAGTCCCAACTCACTACTATGTAGTAGCGGCAAGTCGAGGTCGAACCACAGGGAGGCGGTTAAGTGCTATCGATCAAGTCTAGTGTTGATTGTGATTGGGGTTGAGATGGGGGTTTTGGGACGAGAAGAATGAGGGTTTTGGGACGAGAAGAGTTGAACTAATGTGAGAGAGTTAGACGGCTAAGCTAGAAACTATAATGGGAAAGGTGTTAATAAGGAGAGTCGGGATTCGGAAATTGGGGTCTAAGAATCTCGGAATCGGATTTTAGTCACAACGTTGATAAGGGAGAATGCCACCTTTCGGTTTCTTCGCCCAACCCACCTAAAAACCCGCTTTTGCGGCGAAAAAGGGTAAGTCTCAAATCAAGGTAACTCCTACCCCGAGTTTCCCCATATTGATAAGAGTGAGTCAAGATCGACCTAGCCGTACGCTCTAAGTCAACAAAGACACAAAAACCTCAAAATTGATAAAACAACAAGCAAACAACCCACCAACATCCCTCGATTCAAATAATCCAAGTCCTCATCCCTAAATTCCCCAACAAGAAATCTACTCACTAATCATAACAGAGAACATCAAAAACACTAATTAATGGAGAAAGGTTAACTAGAGCATGCATAATAACTAAATCTAGAGTAAATGATAACTAGATGATAAGGAACTATACTAACAAATAACACTAGGGAGGACAAATGAACTGCCACACAAACTATAGAAAAACTAACAAAGAAAAGAGAAAAACATAAACTAATTAATGGAGAAGGGAGAGGAAAGAGACTACCAATTGTGGAGAAAACTAAGAGAGGAAGATGAAGATTACATAAAAATTGAATCTTGAAAGGGATAATACAAGAACTTGTCACCAATCCTTGCAATACTCTTCAATCTTCAAAATAAAGCCCAAATCTTCAACAAAGATAATAACTTGATTGCAAATTATAGAGTAGATTTAATCTAAACTAAGAAGGCTTTCTAATCTATGGAGTTTTTCTACTATGTGAACTACTACTACTACTAAGGAGATCTACTAACTACCCTACCCTAAGGAGGGAGGCAGACTTAAGGCACAAGAATGAAATGAAAACCTAGGGTTAATATATATACTAACCCTTAATGGGTCACACTACTTAAGCCCATAATCCAATCATTCTTCTTCAAGCTAGACCTTAACCCTTTGCATCTTCATAGGGCAAAACTTCACCCTGCGGTTGACGAGCTGACACCACCAGGTGAAATTTCACCCGGTGAAACTTTTTTCTCAGTTTGCGATTTTGGCACTTTTTCTCCATTGGGCGAAATTTCGCCCGGTCATTTCGCCCGGTGGGCGAAAGTTTTGCCCGGTGGTGAATGTTCACGAAAATCTTCGGGGAGGTGGAAAATGTCGTCGGGCGAAATTTCGCCCGATGATATCCCATCGGATGAAACTTCACCCTACGGTTTTCAACCTCTTTTCCGGTCTCTTTCTTTGTCGATCGATTAGATTACTTGAACTTTCGGTCGTATGCTTTGCTCTTCGGACTGTATCTCTCTTTCATGCTCATAAAGCTCGGATACGTTTTTGGTCAAAAATCCTATCAAAATAGACAGAAAACTACCAAAAACACGTAAAATGCAAATGAGAGACACTGATGCGAGAATTACTCAAAATACGGCGATAATTGCGCTCAAGTGTCGCAAAACGGAGAAAAAACTGGTCTAAATGGGAGGAAAAACGGTCCATATTTGACACACAACAGACCGTCGTCATGACAAAGAAGCTTCGATGAAGGGGATCGAACCCAATGAGTATTCCACCGCCAGTCTCAACGATCATACCGATTGCGCATAAGTTCAGACACCAAAGGGCGGCAAATCTTAATTGGGAGCCACGAACCGCGCTAAGGTGACGATGGGCATTGAATTTGAATTCCTCATGTTGTCATTAGTTTTGAGAATTGGTTGTCGGAATCTAGTCAAATTGGAGTTGATGATTACTATATTGACGGACACTTGCCAAACGAAAAGATGTCAAAGTTACGTGCAACTTCTGGCCAGTACAGTTAGAGTTTGCACGATGGATGCTTCAGATCGGCGCCAAGAAACTATGGGCTCTCATCCTTCAAGGCTATCATCACATCTACATCACAGAAGCTGTCGAAAAGAGTGTCAAGACAAGTATTGAAAAATAGCGTCCGGTTCATAACCTCATCATGGTTCTCCAAATAGAAAGGAGCCGGGACCCAAAGAATTGTCATCGACAGGCTAGACGACCACCTCAATTGCGCCGTCCATACTTAAAGCGTGAACTTTGAGAATCGTGGACCGCGTCTAACCCAACAATAGCCATTAAGCCATAAAATCATCCAGAAAAAATGCTACACAAATCAATGGCTTCAACTTGAGGTAACACGACAATTCATTTGCCTGCACACAAAAAAATTATGGGATCGATCCTCTAGGTGAGTTGATGTTAGCAGGTCAGGTCGCCATACATCGTCACCATTGGCCGTTCTTTGCGGGTTGGAGAAATCGATGCAACTCTGGCTTGGTTTATGATCGTCTTCGTATCACGAGGGCATCAACGGAAAGCTTTAAAGTAGAAACATGGCACATCGACGACTTCGTTTCGGCCTCAGCGTAGCGCCAATTCTTGATCTAGGTTTCCTGCAAAAAACAAAAACAAAGTAACACTCATGTGCCCGACACATTAGATTCGCGGTTCCAGTCAGCGTTAATAAATCAGGTGGCGTTGGTCAGTTTCATCAAGAATGGTGTCGTCATCTGAAATTTATCATTTATTCCTCCACATTGAGATGCAAGAGAAAACTTTTGGTTTGACGTGAAGCACGTGCATCCACAGAAAGCTCAGAAGTAGGAAAGCTGCACACCAATGTCTTCCATTCGATGATCAATGTCCAAGTCTGGTATCTGTACAAATAAAAAAACAGCTTGTGCAATGATGCGGGTTGAAGGGCATTTGGCGATCGTCATCTCTATGAGTTGGCGACATCAATGTAGACGTCACGTTAATGGAGAGCCTTTGAGTTCTCATCCTTATGCATTGAATCAAGGGGTTAGATGCCTATTGGAAATCGAATCAGAAGACGGGCAAATCCACACGACATCATGGCCTGTGAACCTAAAAAACAGAGAGTGAAAGTTGCAACTCGTCGTCCATGGTGATCCGTCAAATGTACTCGACACAGCAGTTGCTTCATCCCTTTGGATCGGTATCGGGAAATGGACGTCCATCAATATCATCATTGATGAAGTGATAGTATGGTGAGCAATAAAGGGTTGGTTCGAGCGTTGGCTTTACTCTTCTCTGTGAAATGGGTGACACTCAATTGTAATTTGGTATGATAAGAAGCAAAGGATCGCGCATCTATATAAAGAAAAATATGAAGAAGTTGCTTGTCGACCTGCAGGACTCCAAGTCATTAAAAAATGGAGCTAACTAATATTCCCACCAAATTACCATGAATTACGGTGATTTAAGATAAGATAAAGGGATAAAGTTCAAGTTGTTGACAAATTCCTCACAGAACTCCATATGGCATATGCTTTCTTTTACGGGTAAAAGAAATGAAAAGGCTGCCACAATGGAAGAGTCCAAATGCAAAGAGAAGTCCATGTGAAAAGTGCTCACATTTACTCCTTTTTCACCGAAAATGTGTTAGCCTAATGGTTAGGAATAGGTGTTCTGGGACAGTAGGTCTCAGGTTCGAATCCCCCTCCCCTATATTGTAATGCGATTAAGTGCGCTCTTCGTTGAACAAAAAAAAAAATTTACTCCTTTTTCGAGTTGGGATAGCTAAGTCGAGACCCAATCATGCTTAAACACTTTAGTCGTGTACATGATCAAGTCTCGAGGGGGCAATTTGTAGACACATAAAATTTGTCAATGTGCCTTATCGGATACAGGACAAGTCAAAATATTAGCACGTCAAATATTTGGTGTAAAGTGAAATAATTTATTTTGGACGAATTTAAATAAAGTAGTCCATTTTAATTACATTAAATAAAATCATCTCATAAAGTGGTAAAAACCCGCTAAATGGATCAAATCCACCTAAATGGGCCAAATCAGTTAAGACGAACCAAGTTGACCTCCAAGTCCAAGCCCGATAAAACCCCAGGATTATAGATGCTCCATTCTCTATAAATACTTTCATTCATAAGATGAAAAAGAGGAGAAAAACTGAAACTAGAGATTGATTGGTGAGACTGTCTCTAGAAATCAAACTCCTTCAAATCCCGAGAACTAGAGATCGACATCCAACTCTCTTTAGAAATCCCTTCCTTCAAATCCGATAAAGTAGAAGACTAGAGATCGACCTCTTCGACTCTCTCTAGAAAACAAGGAATTATTCTCCGAGGATCCCGACGTCAAGTACTCCAATTCGTGAAGTCATCCAAGGAGTCAAGTTACCAAGAAGATTAAGGCCGACTACTCATTCCTCACCAAGTCTATCCACCGAAGGAGATCAAGTCTGACGACCCTCCTATCACCAAGTCCAATCCACCAAAGGAGATCAAGTCCGACGACCCTCCTCTTAAATCAACAGTTTCTTCAAATTTGACGTCAAGTATCCCAAAGCGTGTGGTCAAGAGTGAAAGAAACAAGATCCAATCAAACAAGGACCGAGTCATCGAGCCCATCTTTCAAAATTGTCATTCAAGTCAGTGGAGATCGAATCAGCGGATAAAATTAGAGATTGTACCCTAAATATTAAATTCTAATAAAAATTATTTTGTTACCATTCTTGTGTTTTGTTATTTATCTGTAGAATCACAAATTTGTGTTTACACTCCTATTGCCAATTCTACCCTCAGTGTTCCCTGAAACAACATGAATAACGAGTGTTTCCCGTTGTTTCGAGTTCTCAGGCTTATCTTGTGGGGCCTTATGTGATTTTGTCTTGGCCGCGTAGGTGTTGAGCCAACCCTTTCGGATCAATTCCTCTATTTCATCATTCAAGTGGTGGCACTCTTCCGTGGTGTGCCCGATGCTATCGTGGAAAGTGCAAAAATTATTCGGGACACCCCTCGGGTTGGTTGGCTTCCTGGGACGGTTCCATTTGGCTCTGTTCTTCTCCAACTAAAAAATTTCCGACCTCGGTTTAGTGAGAGACGTATAATTTTCAAATTTTGGTGAAAAGGGAGCCTTCTCTTTCTTCACTTCCTCGTCTCTTCTCTGCTTCTGTGACCTATCTCATTTTCCTTGATTTCCCTGCGGTGTGGCCGGGACCTGAATTGACGCTGGTGTAAGGCCGTGCCGGGAGTGGAACTCTTCTTCCACCATAAACCCTTCGACGATTTTCCTAGCCTTAGCTAGGGATTCCGGTTGGGCTCGTATTAGCTGATTCATCAGCTCGCCGGGCACCAAGGAGTTGGTTAAGGCGTATGCAGCGGTCGGATTATCTATCTCCTTGACCTGCTGGAACTCCAGGTCAAATCTCCTCAAGTACTCCCGGATAGTTTCCCCTTTCTTTTGACGTAGGGTCATGAGGTCGAAGCGCGTAAGCCTTCGCCTTTTGTTCCCTGCATACTGATCCAGGAATACCTTTGTTAACTCCTTGAAGGTGTATATGGACACCTTTGGTAAGTTCATCAACAATCCTTGGGCAAGACCGACGAGTATTGTGGGAAAAACCTTACACCACACCGCGTCTTCTGTGTCATACATCCCCATATGACTCTCGTAGGCTGCCAGATGATCGTCTGGGTCGGTCGTCCCATCAAATTTCTCTGTGGGCATCTTAATTTTTGGGTTCGGGTATGCTTGCCCAGAATCCCGGGTCGAGATGTTTTGGAGCGGTAGCGATGCGACAAGGGCTTTCCATGGCGCTTCGGCGCCCCATTCTCAGACTGCTAGGGTCGGAAAGATTCGTCCCATCCCCCGTCCGTTTCAAATTCTCTTACGAGGAACCTGAAAGAGGGGCTTGGGCATTTTCGCCTAGAGGCTGAGTTTGGCTCATCTTTTCGATTGCCCCCAAGGTTCTGGTGTGATCGGTCGTGCCCCCTCCCCGCTGTGCTAAGGTCGGACAATTGGGCCTGCGTGTTTCGGGATCGACCTGGCCCTTTCGTATGGCCATCTGGTGTCAGGCGCGAGAATACTCCGCCCTGCTTGGGTCCCAGGCACAGGCTAGCCGACGCATGGGGGGATATTTCGGCTGAGGCAGTGAATTCATTGGTGCGAATGTCATAGACTTCGTTCTCAAGAACTGGCCTCTGCACCTGGGATGGCGTTACGTGAAGCTTCTTTCGAACCTAGAGATAGCCTGCTGCAACAAGGCGGGCCTTTCGTTGGTGGTTTCTCACTACAGTGCGCCTTGATCCCCCTACGGCGTTTGGGTTCCGAAAAACGAGGCGCCTGGGCTGCGGATCAAAGCCCCCGGTGAGGTCCTCGGGAGTGACATTTTTGTTCAACATCGCAGAGAGAAACGACGGCGTTCGCGCTATCGGGGAAGGCGTGAGAGCTAGGTCCAATGAAGATTGTTGGATGCTTGCGTTGGCTGCTTCTCCGGATTGTCGGCGAGACCTGACCTGGGCGGTCGCCGACCTTCCTTCCCTAGAGGTGTTGGTGGGCGCCGCAACCTCTGGGTCAGTTTGCGACATCTCGTAAAGTGGATTAACGTTTTCTTCCACATTTACGACGTTTTTACGTGACTTATCATTCTTTTCGTGAGGATTATTAGAAAGAATCCCCACAGACGGTGCCAAATTATTTCCGTCAAAACAATCGACTCCAAAGCGGATTATGAAGCCTTGTGTCGATCTTGGACTTCCGTGTCTCTAAAACCTCTCACTTCACTTAACGAATGTCCCCGCTCAGTCTATCATTTGCACAAGGAACAAACAAGGCCTCGGAGGTTTCTGAGGGGACCCTCTCTGATGCCTAAGTCAGCCTCTGGTGGACGTTACTAGCGGTTACTCAAGGAAAGTTAATAGGCTTAAATGCAGATAATTTAGTTAGAGAGAGATAGATTAATTGCCTCTTAATGAAGAACACTAAGGGGTAGTTATAGGTTACCAGAGGAGAGGGGGAGAGAGAGAGAGAGAGAGACCGAACGCCCAGTGATATGGGTCCCCTTCATCCCTTCCTCTCACCCTGGAATGCAGCCAGGAGAGTAGGTTTCCTTAGCTGCATCCAGGGACTGGGAAGCTGCACGGCTAGCCCACCTTTCTGCCCCGGGGGTGAAGCCTCGGGGCTTGTAAGCTTCCCAGACCCTCCGCCTCGGGGCTCCGCAGGCTCGGATGATATTACACTCGACATCTTTGGTGATGATGTTGGTGGTCTCGATCTTGTTCATCTGAGGCCCCTGGCCGAGAGCCCGGATGAACTCCTGGTAGGACTACTCAGGCTCGACTCGCTCTAGAAAATATTTGGGCCGAGGGGTGGCAGTGATGCCACCCCCAACAATAATTAACCTTAAACAAATCTTAAGTGAGAAGTACACCTTACCTCACCGACACGCGATGAGACGACAAACTTGTACTATATTACCTTATGTATCCAAACTCTTTACAAGCAACCAACAATCTTATCTTATTATTCTTTGAGTTGGACACCTGCAGCTTATTTGATGGAAACAATGTCCTTTAATATTTCCTTAATGTCGCATTAAACAATTATTAAACACATGCATTAAATTTTTTACTCCACAAAAACATGTGAGTCCACACGATATTTTCATCCTTATGAGTAGCCCAATCGTACATTCTCAATGTTCTGTTAAGATTGTGACAACCCAAAATAATTATTTACATTCTTTTACCATTCATTTAAATAAATGGCATGATCCGAATTGAGAAATGTAACTTGAATATGACAGATATATTGAACATTTAGCATTAATATGGCAAATGGCGTCAATTTGATGAACAAAACAATATTTTCATATTTTGAATAAATTCAAACAATATAGTGTTTTGCAAATTTAACATTTAGCCATTAGACATAAATTATTAACTATGAACCAACACTACAATTAAAAAATCGTGATCAAATGTTGACGATAAACTCATGTCGAACACTAAGCCTTCCTTTAGGCCGACTTAGTATACACATGAAAATACCGAATAACCGTCACATATTATCACCCGAAATTGTATATGTATTCGGTCAAATAATGGCCTTCCTTTGGCCGACCATTGTCCGCATGATTACACATACTACCAAACTTATAAACCAAATGTTTGAATTTACTCTCAATTAAAAAAAACTGTATGGACATAAGCATTATGAGTGTATTATCATAATAACACTCCCTTAACTTGTATTTCAGATTCGAGTATTGACATTCCCATCATAACAAGATACCAAACACAACATCTAATCTCATCTTTGGGCGAGAATTAGACTTGTAAGTAGTACTCTTAGTGTAGTAATCAAATATTAACAGTAAGATCATGTCAAATGTAAAGTCTTTCTTTGGGCCGACTTAACATCTACACGAGAAACGAATAACTGTTACATATTTATCACCACAAGTATGATTGAATTTCGGCCAAATAATGGACTTCCTTTGGGCCAACCATTACCCGCATGAAATTCAATCGCACACAATCGTCTAATTAGTTAAACTATCTAATCTATGCAATATAGTTTACTTTGACAACATATTGTTTTGATCAAACAATCAAAAACATTAGACGTCTTAAAAAGAAAACCAAATAGACAATATCATTGTAACTGAAATCAAGCTCTTTTAATCAACCATAATTAAGAAGTGACTGATACCTTAAATGATAAAATAAATTATAACCCAAATTAGTTCTTTCATCATACAAGTCAACTTGTCAATTATAAATATGCGACAATAATCGCAACCGAAATTCCAAACAGCTCCCTATTCATATCATACATAAAGACATAATATGCGATAATAATTAAACACACAAGACCATTATGCATCAGACTGAATACCAAGCAAAATAATCAACCAACGCAATCGATTTAACTTTATCAACTGAATAGCCAATTATAAGAATTTGAATATAAATACCCGAAATATAATTCTTCAATCCTCAAATGACTGACTTCCATTGCATACAAAAATCCATAATTCATCCAAACATATAATCTTACGAAAACGAATCAGAAATTATACGATTGAAAGACAAAAATAATTATAAACCAAACAAAGCACAAAATCAATCGCGCTATCAAGCAATTAAAGGCTAAACCCAAAAATAAATTAATCAAGTCCATATGGCTGTAAAGAAAATGATAACTACCATGAATCATTAAGTGTCCACAATATCGAACGAATAGGCGTCATACATAGCACACAAAAATGCATGAATGAAGGCATATTAGCATGACATATGTACGTGCAAGTAATGATGATTTTGAGATTCAATTCGACAAACCACAATACATGCAAGTAGTATATTTCTAGGGGGAAAAATTGCATTGAGTAACGCGGCTAAATCAACAAATCATCAAGGCTGGAATCCAATCCGTGTAGAAAGGCAAAACGAACTACACGAACAAAGCTGAATGATTTAATCAATCCCAAATAATTCAACATGAAGACGACTCTGATACCACTTGTTGGATTTAATCCGACTAAAGATTCAAACTTCATACTAAATTAATTGGTATACCGAATAACGGAAGCGTATCTGAATTGATTAGAATAAGGTAGGTGGAACGAGAATCACCGAATTATAGTTTTCTAACAGACACACTAACCTTTAAGGGTCTCTCTACTGATGGGATGTATAAGAGATTAGGTTAAAATGTGCTGTCAGGGATCATAACCGTGACTATATATAGGGAGGGATACAAAACCTAGTCACCTATATTAGCTGCTTTAGTAGATATGCCCATCATGTATCACTTAAAGCTCTAATGGGTCTCTACACTATTATAGTATCTGTCTCATACTTTATAAGACGTAAATAAGCCCGTATTATTTGTATTATGACGGATCATGTATTTGTATTAGGATAGCTAATAAATACAATTGGTCCAAATAATGTTGTCCACATATATTGTATTTGACCCATAATTCTTACACATGACATATGTCCGCGCTCACTACCCTTAGCCAGGGTACAAATCTTAACATCATCTTTCCTTATAGTTGGTAAAAACTTACCATTTGCCAAGTAAGCTACCAAAAAACTTGTGAAAGAAGTTTTTATATGGAGAAGCGTGAAATGATACCCAAGAGTCTAAAACCCGAGACTCTTCCGGATCTTTGGCAGTTAGTCCCAAAACATCACCCTTAACTTCGGCACCTACTGCCACATCACCACCTCTTGATTACGCTCTTGTCGATTATTTTTTGGGATTTTGACAATTTCTCCTAACATGTCGAATTTCACCGCCACTTTCTCAGCAAGTCAGGCCTTCTCCATCTCGTGACTTCGATCTCCCATGATGACCACTTCTATAATTTTTTTCTACCTCTACCCTCAGCAATTAATCCACTTTCATTCATTAGCAAGGTTAATTCTCTCTTGCGAATACTTTCGCTTAGAATTAATTCTCACATCTCATCAAATTTAAGTTTTCTTATCCTCGAAAACTTTCAACAAAACGTTTTCTCTCTCTAGGGGTTTCTCTGTGAGGGCTTCATCTAGGGTTTTTCCTTGCTTCGTCCACACTCTTCGCGGTTTCATCATGGCTGCTACATCCAAATTACCGGTTGACAACTTAGGACCATTACACAATATGATTTCGGCCCGGGACAAGGGGAAAGAAAAAGTTGACGGGGTGGAGGACCTTGTATGGGACGAAAGTGACGTTGCTGGTGGATCGAAGGAAAAGCACGTTCTCCTTGGGAAGATATGGATCACGAAGGCAATTAATACTCGACCGACGATCGATACCATGATCCGATTATGGTCGACCGAAGGTAAGATCACTGCTAATGTTATCGATGTCAAAGAACATATATTCATCTTCCAATTTGAGACAGAGGCTGACAAATCGAAGGTTGTTGAAGGGCAACCATGGCATTTTGATATGCACATATGGTGCTTTAACAATCCGATGGATGAAGGAAAACTGACCGACACTCCCTTACTTCATGTACCGATGTGGGCTCGGGTGTATGATCTACCTATAAAAGGTAGGACAAATGCGAAAAACTTGTATAGGATGGGAACCAAATTAGGTACCTTTTTAGAGGCGGACGAAGCTGCACATCCCACCTTGGATTGTGCAGTTAGAATTAGGGTTCTGCATGATGTACGTCTGCCCTTACAGAACAACATCAAGATTCGAATGCAACGAAGGCACCTAGTGAGTTTCTCTGTCAAATATGAAAATTTGCCTATCTTTTGTTGTGGATGTGGGACTCTCGGACATGGGATTAAAGAATGTGAGGAGAGGCCTTTCGAAGAGGGGGAGTTGAGGTTCAGGGAGGATCTTAGAGCCTCACCATGGAAGTCGGTGAAGATGGAACGAAGTATGAAGAAGGGAAAGGGAAGAAACTTACAGCCTGAACAAGAAGCGGACTTCAAACTTAGGGAAGAGGAGGCAATAACCAAGCTCATCGAGACTCTACAATCTATTGTTGTACAAAAAAAAGGGAAGCAAAGAAACGTACGAGAGTGACATAAATATTGCCATAGATAGGAATGAAGGAGTGTGTGGGGATGAGGATGGGCGTCAGGCTAGCACAGACTTCAACGCAAATGTGGTGATTAAGGGAGGGAGGTCGTATAAGGATCGAAGAAATAGGATGGAAGACGCAGAAGACACTCATATTTGAGAAATGGAAGTAGATGATCAGGGGGAGAGAGGTGCTAGTATAATTCTTAGTTTACCAAGTGAACAACAAAATGAGTCGATACCTGATGATGTGAGGTCAGGGGGTGGAAAAGGGAGTAAGTGGAAAAGATGGGCTAGGGAAGGGCATGATAATATGAGAGGGAAGAGTGGGAGCATAACAAAGAGAGACTGGGAGGATAATGAGTATGACGAAGGGACGGAAGGAAAGAGCCTGAAATATTCCATGAGTGTTAGTTTACGTGAGGCGGAGGTTGAGAAAGCTCAACCTCGCTGGGCATTGTGAATCTCTTGAGCATTAACTGTAGGGGGCTGGGCAACCCCGCTGCAGTAGGCGGTCTTCAAAACCTTCTCCGGAAGGATGCCCCTGCTATAGCTTTCTTATGCAAGACAAAGCTTAGCAGTATGGAGTTTCGGGATGTTCGAGAGCGCCTAAATGACTACGATAGTGTAGAGGTAGATTGTGCGGGTAGATCGGAAGGTCCTGCATTTCTGTGGAGAAAGGAGGTGACATTTAACTTTAGATCATCCTCAATGAACCATATTGATTTTGATGTCACTACGGGGGACAAAACATGGAGGTTAACATGATTTTATGGATGGCCGAGCGTGAGCGATCGACATCTATCGTGGCAACTATTAAGGCCTTGAAGAAGGAGTATGATGGCCCGTGGCTGTGTATGGGGGATGTCAACGAGATTCTTTATGCAACTGAGATGAAAGGAGGTGTCCGAGCCCAATGGCAGATGAATAACTTCAAGAACGCGGTGGATGATTGGTTGAGAGACATATCTTTTGAGGGATATGAGTTCACGTATGATAATGGGCAATATGATGAGATGAATAGACAATGTCGTCTAGACAGTGCAATGGGAAACGAGGCTTGGTTCGATCTTTTTCTTAATGCAAAGCTCGTCTATCTTACCGGGAATGGTCGGATCATGCACCGATTAAAATAGAGTTGGACAGGCACATGGCTTCGGTGTATTGGAAAAAACTATTCCGCTTTGAGCATGTTTGGGTCGGCGAGTCCGGGTGTGAGGATACAATTAGGAACACGTGGGAAAAGGGGGAGGGTGAAATTTTGGATCGGCTGCGTGAACGTGGGGAGGCGCTAATGGCATGGAAAGGGGTTAGTATTGGCAAGATACTCCGGGATATGCACAGAAAGCGTAGAAGATTGTCACAACTTGATACTGAGGAGCGAACCAAAACCCGAGTCTCGGAAAGAAAAAGACTTGTAAAGGATATCTCGATTTTGATGAAACAAGAGGAGCTGTTTTGGAGGCAAATGTCAAGGGTCCTATAGCTCAACGAGGGGGATAAAAATACCTGTTTTTTCCACAAGAAAGCGTCAGCCAGAAAACAGAGGAATCGAATTGATTTTCTTGTGGACGAAAATGGACAGCGACGGGAGGGGGAGGTTCAGCTAGAGCAGACGACGAGGGTGTAACATCCCGATTTACCAGGAAGCCTTAGCAAGACCTTTCCGGGTAAATAAAGGTGTTACCATCTCGGTTTCCCGAGTTAGTAGCTCATTACAATACAGCATAGGATGCCCAATCGATTAAATGATTTAAGACCTTACAACTCATTAACTATTACAAATCTGGTTACACGGCGGAAGCTATACAATCTATATAACATAAATGCCTACGCATTAACCCGTACTATGTCCAGTCTCATATTCGCATTCACCCCAAACGTACATGCATCACAGCATCCAAGCACATCACGATATACATAACCTGCATTATAGACTACTCCCCAATTGATCGTAAATATCATTTGGATCATCACAGACACGTCAGACATACACACCAGATCAGTTTACTATAACATTAAATATCATTAGTACAACCAACATCACAAACATCAGTATCGGTACCATCATCATCATCATCATCCCTATTATCTATCGCGACCGCAGTCACGCCCCGTCAATCCGAGTGTGCACACCCCTCCTAGGCTCTCCTAGGAGGAAACATCAGGGAAGGTCCCGAGATCAACCGGGCCTAGCTAGTCCTAGCTAGCTTCTCTCAATAGGCACACAGCCGCAATCTCAATATCACCATTATACTATTACATATCATACAACATGCATACATACAACCTAAGCTGAGTAAGGATAACCTTACCTAGTTCGCAGGTCACCCCAGCATCGGTAGTACATATCCCAATGGAAATTCTACGAAGTCCGATCCTAGTAAAATATTATATATTTAAGTTAATATCGATCCTAACGTAACTAGATTATATAAAATCATTAATGTACTAACCAAATTACAAATGGAATTGACATCAACACATCTACATTATAAAAGTAGGACCGACCCGACTTAACTTAATTATAAAAGTGAGACCGACCCAACTTACTAATTTAAGGCACCCTAACAACGTCAACCTATCCAACTCTAACCTATATATAACAACAATACACGACTAACCCGTCACACTACTCCGCCACATCAATGGTACTACTAAATCAACAATATGCAACAGTAAGTCAACCGTACAATACGCAGTATTAGGCAACACTCCAACGCTGCCCTACCTAATGACAACCGACCCGAGACCAACAAGAATAACACGCAAAAGGTACCACCAACAACACGACCGAAACAACGACAAGAAAATAGAACAGCGACCGACACAACCGCAACTACGACAACCAGCCCGACAATACATTTCTCGATCGCTACTAAGTCGACAACTAAGAACTGCTAATATAAAAAGACGATGTACACGTACCTATGGTTGCATGTACGGTGTAATCGATGGCCCGACTCGACTTCTCCTTGTTCCATGGGCTGATTATACGTAAGGGTTGAGAGGATCCAGAGAATCGTGCGAAGGTGCAAGGGATTATGATGGTGTGCATGATAATCGCTTATCAATGGCTGCTAACAATGATGCGTAGGATTAAATTAAAAGAAAATGGGTTGTTGGTCATTGTTTCATACGTGGCCCATTAATTAGAATAATTGGATTTCTTTTGTCATTGTTTTTGTCAGTGCACACTAAGTTCGATCGAGTTAACTTACTCGTTCGGTTTTTAGACGGGTTAAGGCTTATTGTTTGAGCTGACCTTAGGGTTGACCCAACTTAACTGTCTTGACTCAATTTGACTTACGGTTTGGCTCTATAAAATACGGGTATTGGATATATACTACTACTTATTCCTGAGACCCGAATTAAAATAAAAAATACCCATAATACATGACAGGTATTACAGAGGGAGTACTTTGCGAGTCTTTTCACTTCGAGTCAACCGGGTGATTTCGAGGCGAGTCTGGATGGGATAGACAATCGGGTCACGGAACACATGAATAACGGGCTTTGGATGGAGTATACAGAAGATGAAATTCGCGTTGCCCTGGAACAAATTCACCCACTCAAAGCACCGGGCCCGGATGGTATGAATGGTCTATTCTATCAGGAGTACTGGCATATCGTGGGGAAAACGATCATGTTCACGGTTATCTTAGTCTTACGGGGAGCTACTTTACCGAAAGATTGTAATAAGACCTTTATCGTTCTAATTCCAAAGAAGAAAAGCCCGAGTTCTATGAACGAATTTTGTCCCATTAGCTTGTGTAATGTTATATATAAACTAGTTTCGAAGGTTTTGGCAAATAGACTAAAGCTTTTTTTTAATGATATTGTGTCAGAGAACCAAAGTGCTTTTACCCCGAGGAGAATGATCTCGGATAATATTCTGATTCATTTTGAGGCGTTCCACTACATGAAGAACACTAGACGAGGGGAGGGACACATGGCGATCAAACTTGACATGGCCAAGGCTTACGATAGGGTAGAGTGGTCATTCTTGGAAAGGTGCTGATACGAATGGGTTTCCATGGAGGATGGATAGACAGAGTCATGCATTGTGTTAGTTCGGTCTCGTATCACGTTCTTATGAATGGGAAACCAGGGTAGGAATTTAGACTGGGACGAGGTATTAGACAAGGGGACCCGTTGTCTCCCTATTTATTTATCTTGTGTGCAAAGGTAGGAATTGGTTTCTTGATATATTTTTTGAAAATTATGTTAATATAATTAGAATATTAAGGACAATATTTGTAAAAATTGGTTTCTTGATATATTTTTTGAAAACCATGTTAATATAATTAGAATATTAAGGACAATATTTTTAAAATTGGTTTCTTGATATTTTTTTAAAAAACTCTATTAATATAATTTGAATATTAAGGACAATATTTGTAAAAAATGGTTTCTTGACCAAGGACCAAGTGCGCGGTCCTTGCTTCACAATTTTCTCTCATAGTATTTTTTTGGAGATACTAATTAAGTTAGACGTAACGTGATAGTATACCTCTCGTTCTATAACTTGATCTTCATTTTTGAGTTTTTGATACGCCATCTACCATCTCAACGGGACTCTTGCAAGTAAGGATACCAATAATGTCTGCATACAATATTATGAAACATAATTATTGATAGAAACCAATTTATAAGCAGGAAAGATTAATTTATCATGATTATAAGCAGAGAAGATTTTATATTGTCATCCTACAGTTTTATCATCATTTATCATGATTTTATAATATGTATTTATGGTAAGAATAGAATTCGCAAATAATTGTAATAAAGATTGTAGTATAATACTTTCCATATAGTGAATGGTTTCCTAATACATACTTTCCTAATAGCAAATAATCATCGTTTCAAGTGTTTATACATAAACATGTAAAGTACTATTAACATGCCTAATGTAGTGGACTTAAGCATTGAATGACCCAACCAAGATAACCCAATAATTAGTACATGTAGTAGTAGGCGGGAAAAAATTGGAGTTGAGTTATTCTGTTAGTGGAAAAGAGATTTTTTATTTATTTTTCAATTAGTGTGTCTACCAATAAGTTAACGTGGAACGGTCTTACACGAGAATTGATAAATTTCTCCAAACTAGAAGGGATAATTTTAACTATTAGGAAGAGAAATAAGGGGAAAGAAAAGGGATTACTCTAAATTAAACTTGCTATTTAGTTTTTAATCCTAAAACTGAATGAATGATATTACTCTTAACTAGTTTAGAGTTCGCACAAATGTACGGCATATACCGCTTATCAGCATTTATAAGAAGATTTTTTTATTTGATAATCGTATTAAATAAAGTTTTTTTTATAATGTTTATAAAATATACTTAAGTTTAATATTAGTTTGTTATAAATGATATATCAATGATTGTAATTACACATGAAAACTTAGGAGTATAAATGATACTCCTTGAAGAAATATAAACATGAATTTATTTGCATGGTTTTAAATAATGCTATTTGTAGACACCCGCATTTTACATGCTAGTGTCTATAGCAGTTTCCGACAAAACACCCGATGATGATCGGACGTAAACGTGACTTAATACGCTCGAATACGACTCGAAAACAATAGTATCCGACGTGCGCACTTAGTGGAGTACAAATCTCACAAAACCGACCTTAAATTCAGACCCAGTGGGCCGTTTCCAATAAAATAAGACTAACTTTAGTCAAAACCGACACCGGAAATAAAACCGCCTTTTTACGACCCAAAAACCCGGTCCAAGTCAAAAATCGACCTTGCAAAAGCATCTAGAAACAGCCTAAAACAACCATCAAAGTCAAAGTCAAGGTCAAAGCATGAAAATCTCAATCTTCCTATATACACTCCACCCGTCTGACCCACTCGATCGAGTCCCCTGACCCCACTCGATCGAGTGCGTCTATCAAAGCCCAAGCAGACGCCTTTTTTGAGTCACTCGATCGAGTGACCCTAAACCGTGAGGAGTTCTATAAATATTCCCTCACATTCACAACTTCTACAATTCAGATTTTTCACACACATTCAACACATTTTGCATACATTTCAACCCTACACACTACTCTTCATCCGAGAGAACCCTACACATACACCCCGAGACTAAAACCTCCCAAAAACCGATAAAAATCATTTCTACAAACACAAGCACCATAACTCCTCCTATATCCTCGATACTCCCGCGCACACGCCACCACTAGACGAGTCCATTTCCGAGGCAAATTAAGCATGTAGGTTGAGGGTGTCATCAAACTCCATTTTCTCTTTTCTTCTCTTCTCCCTCTCGTTTCACACACACACACTATATACTATGAGTACTACTAAATCGCTAACACTAACATTTTATTATTGTTTCGTTTTATTATCATTTTTTTAAATTTATTTATTATCGTCATTAATGACTATACCGTGTGTATATATATATATATATATAAATATATATATATATATATATATTTAAACCGTTTTCGGATCGAATACGTTTAATTACGGTTTCCGTTTCAAATCCGTTTAATCCCTTTACAAGTTGTAACAGAGGTGGCACCCTTTCGAAGAGCGCCGCTCTAAACACTTAAGGGCATAACACGATCGCGGTAACACGTAGTTAGTACGAAACCCATTGATGCGAAATCGAACATCACGTAATCCGTAAGGATTAGTAACAATTTTGTGACATAAAGGGAGTCGATTTTCGTCCTAATTAAATAAAAATGATTTTTAACGCATTTTCCAAATATCTGATACCGGTCTCATAACCGTACATTACACGTTATGAGTGTCGAAAAACCGAGTTGAGTTTAAATTATACGATATTTTTATGTAACTCGGCTGGCTATCGATTTTAAAACAATAAAATCCGAAATTACCACCTTTTCGAAATCGAGCAGCAGCCCGAACAGGGGACACTCGATCGAGTGCCACGACTCACTCGATCGAATGACCCCTCAAAAAAGAGGCAGGAGGTCTTTACGACAGGCACTCGATCGAGTCCTTGCCATGACTCGATCGAGTGGCCTTCATAGCACAACTACGTGAGCCTCCTACGTATAACGAGCCTCATCAAATCCTTTTTCTACGACTATGGTCATCACGCGTCAAGTCCATCACGTGTTTATCCTTTCAAAATCTTGCATCGTATCATTCTCTAATCATTTAATCTATTTATGTTTCCGTTATTATTGCGATTATGCTAATTTTGTTCGTCGTTTTGTATTGTCTGGGTTGTATTCCGCCCGTGTACTTTGTATTCATTTACGAGTTTTGTTTATTTTCGATGTTTCCATTTTATAAATGAACCTCGCATGCTAAATCACTTCGACGTGAACTAAATGCATTAAAATGACGTAGTTGAACACATAATTCACATGCTTAGCTAAAATGTCGTTTGCATAACATTCAATCGTCCCATTAACGCGCGTACAGAAAAACAAACGGTATTAGTAGAGGCCGCTAAGAGCGGGCGGGGTTGGGTGTCCTTCGTGGGATTCTCAACACGTACCATCACCCCTTACTCAGAAACATGGTTTCCGGATGTCCAAAACCGTTGGCATACAAGAGTCATTTGATGCACGATTCCCGATAACTCGGCATCGGTATCGTAACGCAAAGAGACGAACCCATAAGCTCTAGCACTAAAAGCGGGTCGTGCTTTGTGCACGATACGCCTAAGTGTAGATTGGGTTCAAATGGGTCCGAACTCCCATAAAGTTCGGTGGCGACTCCTATTTAGATTTAAATTTCGACCCGAGATCAATCTCACCACGAGATTCATTCGCCTACCCAAACCCGCGCGTGGCCGCGTCGGGGTGGACCTATGTCATGTCCACAATTTTGGCGACTCCGCTGGGGATACCTGATGTACCACTAGTCATCGGGGTTCCTAGGGTGAGAATCGAAAAGAAATCGTTCGATTAATAATGTACGCGTTTTAGTTCGATGGTTCATGCATAACCCATTTTTACCCGGGCCGGTTACTTGTGACCGACGTCCCACTATACCACGGTACATTCCTAATTGGATGCACTTAGACCTGTCAAAAACTGACCCGACCCGAAAACCCGACCCAAAACCGCCCGAAAAAAACCCGCCCGAAAGTGACCGAAACGCGAAAATGACCCGACCCGATAATAACCCGAATATATTGGGTCAAAACCCACCCAAATCCGTTACCCGTCCGAAAATAGATAAATTAAAAAAATATTGCTATTATACAATAATGTTTCTCAAAAACACCAAGAAATATTTTTTTCCCTCAAAATTTTAAGAAATAATATTTATATATACATCTTTAAAATCATATTTTTATCAGATGATTATTATAATGAGGAAAAAAAATCAATAAATTGAGTCAAAGTTCGTCATATATATATTCGTACTTCTTATAGAAATAAAATATCAATGTAAATTAAAAGATATATTAAATAAAACATGTTTTTTCCCACTAATATCATATATTAAATTAGATAATTAAGAAAATTAAGAATAAAATTGTATTTATGATTAAAAAAAGTAAAAAAAAAAAAAAATTGTTCCGGTATGGAAACAATAGACCCGACTTCGGATTCGGATCTTATGATTATAACGTTGCTCGGGTAATGATCGTCTGACTTTCTTGGTTCCCTCATTTCTCTCACTCCGGCGGTCGGACCTCCCCGGCGGAGACGGCCTGCTCCCTGCACAATGAACGCACAGGGCCCCGGAGGTGTCCGAGGGAACCCTCTCCGATGCCTAAGTCAGTCCGTGAATAGCCTTGAGGAACCTTACTCGTGAGGAGTAAGGTGGCGGTTTTTAGAGTGAGAGTTTAGAGAGAGAAAATCCAACCTCTTGTAAGTGGGAGGGAGGAAAGTATTTATACCTTCCTCTAAGAGAGAGAGAGAGAGAGAGAGAGAGAGAAGAGAAAGGAAGAGAGGGAAATGAGTGGATGGGTGAGTGACACGTGGACTCACCTTGTCCACTCATTTCCCTTTACCTTAGGCAAAATGACGGATGGGTCCCCGGTTCTTCCTTGGTCCTGCCTGGGTGGGAGCACCCTGGAGGCAGGCAAGGGGCTTAGTTGCCCTGCTTGGCAGGTGGCACAGCCGTGCCGGGCGGCTAAGCGACTAAGGCCATCTACTTGGAGATTTCAGTAATATTGCTGGGAGGTCTGCTGAGCAGGCCTTCCTCTGTTCTCGGGTCGGGCCATCCTGGGGCCTGATTGGCGGGCGACCCGTGACTGCCTACCGACCCCCATCAATTGGGCCTCGCCGGCAGGGGAGGAGCGAGAGCTCCTGCTCGGCAGGCGACATCTTGGTTGGGAGGTTGACTCAAATACTTTTGCATTAAATGCGTCGCATGTTCCCGAGGGAACAAGCCTTAACTTCTCTGGGTATGTGAAGAGTTTAGACGTCTTCCTTCATGATTACCCCTCTTTGCAAAGTGAACTTTCGGACAGTGTGCCAGTTTGATGATTGGCTCTCCTTTTGCAGAAGTGGTTGGAGCACCATTAATGCCTTGCTTTTGCTCTTATATAAATTCTGATCTCCTTCACCACTTTCACACCCTATCTTCAACTCTTCTTCCACTCTTTTTCAAAGGAACAAATGTTGGATTAAGAAAACAGTTTTTCCTGTGGAGTTTACATTGAGGTCCTCTATTTCAGAGAGCGCCGGCGGTTGAAGTATTCTAAGCGGCTCATCAGATTCTTCGTTGCAGTAGACGGAAACGCTCCCGTCCTCAACGGTTGCTAGGAGGAAGACCCTCTCCAGGGCTGGAAAACGCCCTAAGAGGTCTCCCTCTCCTGCTGGTCCTCCATCTAGACATTGCTCCCAGGCGGGGGGGCTGCTATGACAGGGGATGCCATAGGTGTTTTCCTTGGCTGCACCTTGAACAGTTTGACCCTTACTGTGCTGAACTAACCTCCTCCTCTGAGTCGGGTCCTTCCTCGCCCCTGGTGAGGAGAGAAGGCCATGGTGACCCTGATGGCGTTAGGGCGGTTCCCTACGGCAGGGATTGGGAAGTGAGTAGTCATGATTCGGAGGATAGCGAGGGCCAGGGCTACTCCTCTGGCAGGGGTGAGGAAGAAGGCCCTGATGATCCATTTAAGGACTCTAATGACTGGGATTGGGGGTCCGCCTTGGATGATCATGATAGCCCTGGGGATTACTCCCCGGGTTTTGATGACGATTAGGCCTGCTTTGCATACGCAGCCTGCTCGAGCCAGGGTACCAGGCTCTTTTTGTAACCTTTTGTTTTTCCCACTTTGTAATTTTGGACCTTTCAGGTCTTTTGAACTTAATGAGAATCAGGTGGGCCTTTTGACTCCTTTATGTGCGTGACTTGTTTCGTTTTTTTTTTTTTGAATTTTGATGATGTCATGCTATGCAATGATTTCTTTCTCTGCTTTTGTTGCCTTCCCGAGGCTCTTTGGGAAGTGATGGGTGTTTGAATTTTTGGATGTGTGACACGTGGGGGGGCTTTTCTTGGAAAACCCTTTGATTGGGCGGCCCTTCGTCTTCTTGTGCCTATATAAGCACCGACTCCCCCTTCATTCTTCCCTTTACACATCCAAATTTTTAAAACTCCCCTCACAAACCCTTCTTCTGCCAAGCACTCTTTAGACTTTGAGGAGTTTTCTTTTGCGTCTTCATCTGGCGACTGCAAATTAGGTTAGAGTCCTAATCTTTGAATTCCTCGTCTTTCTATTTTTTTTCGCTTTTTCGTTTTTCTTTCTTTGGTCATCATTCCCCAACGTTGCGCCCGGATTCTTCCCTTTACTATTCGTTCGACTGAAGGGACGGGGGGTAGGGGTAGTGTTAATGCTGACCTTGCTTCCTCCTCTGGGGGGTCGGGTGTCAGGGTGGCTGAAGAAAACCATTCAGAGGACAGTGGGGGTGCGAATTTCCCCGAGCCTGCTCCTCTCAACGTCATAGATTCTGACGATGAGGCTTTAGAGGTTGATGACTCTACCATCGCCGGCCCACTCATCCCCAGGCAGGCAGGGAGGGTCTATTACTTAGATAGGACCAAATATAAGATCCCTTTGAGAACATACCCAGCCTCAAAAAATCGTGACCTAATTCTGGAGAAGAATGTTGAGGAGGCTATAACTAGGTTTTATAATTTTTGGGAGGGCTATACTGTCGTTGTTCCCGGGCTGTATCGCTGTGTATCATAAATGTCTTGAATTCGGCCTGCGCTTTCCCCTTCACCCATTTCTGGAGGAGGCCTTCCGGTGCATGAATGTGGCCATTGCCCAGTTGACGGCCTTTGCCGTCAGGTCACTGATTGCCTACACCTGGACCTGCTTGTTCTGGTGTGTGGAGCCATCTATAGACGCTCTGAGGTTTATGGTTGGCCTTCAAATGGTGGCCTCCACTGAAGGGGGTGGCTCCCCTGGTTACTTTTCTATCCTTCGCCAGAAGAAGAGCTCCCTGGTGTGGTCGGTGATGAGTTGCCAGAAGGACTAGAAGGACAACTTTCTTTATGTTCACAGCGCTACAGGGTGGACGATTCCTCGGCATTTCAGGAATCATGTCCACACCCGTCTGGAGACTCGCCAAGAGTACCACCCTGAAGTTGGGGGGAGGGCTCTTGAGGTCAAGTTGACCCGGCCAGAAGAAGATTTGGTTGCCCGGTTTGCCTCTTTCAGGGACAGGAGAGGTTCATATGGTCCTGACATCTGGCTCCCCCATGCCGAGCTATAGCGACTGATGAATATTTGACTCGGGTGGGTCTGAACCCTGGTCTTAGTGCAGGTAGCTCAGGGGTTCTGTCAGTACTTAAATTTCCTTCGTCTTGTTTATTTGTGTTTTACTCAGTTATCTTCCTTGTCTTTTTTGCAGACCTTGCTACTTGCCTTTGGTCGTGGAACGAGCAGAAGGACCTTGGCCAGAACGAGAACCTTTCAGCCTTCCTCAAACATCCCCCTCTTCCCTCTGATTTCAAGAACTGATGAAGTTCGTAAAGAGTTTGTCCTTCAACAGGGTAAAGTTTCCTTCTCTTCCTCCAAAACCGAATCCAATAAAGCCTGCGGTTCCGGCCTTAGTCGTCAGGGATGCGGAAGGGGAGGCTGCCTCAGAGGCTACCCCTTCCCCTTCTAGCAGGCGCGGAGGTTCCCCTGCTGGAACTCTGCCTCCAGCGGGGTCAAAGCCTTCAGACTCCGAGGATACTGGGGAGAGCCGTCCCCTGGTTGGCAGGAAGAGAAATAACAAAGAGGCACTGGATGATGTCCCGGTGGTGGACCTGGAGGCCTATACCAGCACAACTGAGGCCAAGCGGCCTGCTCACGATGTTCCCGACACCTTGTTCTCTGAAAAAAACACTGAGTTTCACTTTCCTACTGGCGAGAGCATTATGCCTCTGCCTTGCTTTTTGACTCCACTGCTTCGCTGGCGGACCATCTCACCAGGTCTCTGACTTACTCTACTAACCAGGTGATCCAGTTCATTCAGCGCTGCTTCCGGGTATTCCAGGCCTCTTCGGAGCTGGCGGCCTTGAGCCGTTTAAGTGACGAGGAGTTAAGTGTTGCTCCTGGGTGTCCTCTCCCTGAACGTCTGGCGGTGGTTGAGAGGGACGCCGCTCTTATTGCCAGCTTAAGGGATCAGCTGGTTAAATGTGAAGGCGAGCTGGGAGATGCTAAGGATGAAGCAGCCCGTTGGAAATCCCAGGGTGAGAGTACTGTGAGGGAGGCAGCTAACCTATCCGTGGAGTTGGAGCAGGCCAAACAGGCGGTAGCTGAGCTGGAGCGGGCCAGAAAGACGATTGCCAAGCTGGAGCATTTTAGGAGAAAAACGTCTGAGCTGGAAGATCGTCTCACCCAGGCTAGCTCAGATCTCCAGAAGGCGCGAGATGATTTGAAGGCGGGGAGATTTTGCGTGTTTTTTATACAAGGTTGGAGGGATGCCCCCAGTCCTTGTTTATTCGGCACGTGGGGCCCGGTCTGACCCTGGCTTCTGGTCGAAGTCTAGGGGGCCTGCCCCCTGCCTGCCCCCTGCCTGCCCAGTGGCAGGCCGGGGGACTTTGCGTTTTTTATACAAGGTTGGGGAGTTGCCCCCAGTCCTTGTTCATTTGGCACGTGGGGCCCGGCCTGACCCTGGCTTCTGGTCGAAGTCCAGGGGGCCTGCCCCTTTCCTGCCCAGAGGTAGGCAGGGGGACTTTGCGTTTTTTATACAAGGTTGGAGGGATGCCCCCAATCCTTGTTCATTCGGTACGTGGGGCCCGGCCTGACCCTGGCTTTTGGTCGAAGTCCGGGGGCCTGCCCCCTGCCTGCCCAGAGGTAGGCAGGGGGACTTAATTTTTGTAGGGGGGTCTATTTCCCCTAGCTTTAGCAACAGGGGGCCTCCCCTATTGCCCCCTGCTTGTTTGTGTGTGAAAACGCCAGTTTGAACAGACTTCTATTCCGACTTCAGACTTTTTCATTTCTTGCAAAAAAGCTTTAAAATAACTGTTGGTTCCAGCCGTCGACATTCTATTCCGATCGTCCTCCACCAATCTTTCTGAAACGAAAATTACTTAGCTTTCTAGTGATCAGACATAATATTTTTTCAAGGTGTCTGCATTCCAGTGGGCGGCCAACTCCTGGCCTTCAAGATTAGCAATTCTGTAGGTGACTGGCCCCATAATCTGGGTTACCTCATGTGGGCCCTCCCAGTTGGCGCTCAGTTTTCCATGCTCCCTTGACCTTCCTACAGCCTGCGTTTTTCTCAAAACCAGGTCCCCCACTTGGAAACTTCTTTCGCTCACTTTTTTGTTGTACGCCTTCCTCATCCGCTGTTGGTAGGCGGCCATGTTAATGCTGGCTTCCTGCCTGACTTCACTTACTAGGTCCAGAGCTTCGGCCATTGCTGCCTCATTGTCTGCCCTGTCATACTGCTGGGATCGCAGGCTAGGTATTCGTATCTCAATGGGCAGCAGGGCCTCTGCCCCATAGACCAGGCCAAAGGGGGTCTGCCCCGTGGACTCTTTCTGGGTGGTTCTGATTGACCATAGTATGCTCGGTAATTCTTCTGCCCACCTGCCCTTGAGATCATCCACCATCTTTTTTAGCCCGTTCAGGATTTGCTTGTTGGCAACTTCAGCTTGCCCATTAGTTTGTGGATGGCAGACGACGAAGTAGGCGACTGCTATTCCATGACCTTCTAACCAAGCCCTCAGGGGGTCGTCATCAAATTGCCTTCCATGATCAAATACCAACATTTTTGGCAGGCCAAACCTAGTTATAATATTCCTCCAAATCACCTTCCTGACTGCAGGCTCGGTGATGTTTGGTACTGCTTCTGCTTCGATCCATTTTGTAAAGTAGTTGATCCCCACTATCAAAAACTTATGGCCCCCCGTTGCTGCAGTGAAGGGGCCCAATATGTCCATCCCCCACTGAGGGAAGGGAATGGGAGACAAAATTGGCCTGAGCTCCTTGGGCCGGAGCATGGATTGTTGGGGCAAATAATCGACATTTTCTGCATTTTCGGGTTAAATCCCTTGCATCAGCTAGGAGGGTTGGCCAGTAGTAGCCTGCCCTTAGGGCCTTGTGGGCTAGTGACCTCCTGCCTATGTGGTGGCCGCAGATTCCTGAGTGAATGTCGTCTAGGACTTATGCGGCCTGCCTTGCCCCCAGGCATCTGAGCAGAGGAGAGGAAAAAGATTTTTTGTATAGTTCTCCATTGATTAACATGAACCACGCAGCTTTCACCGGCATTTTCCTTTTTTGAGCAGGGTCAGATGGAAGGGTTCCATTTCTCTTGAACTGGATGATTGGGGTTATCCAGTCCTCAGACCCTGCTTCTTCGATAACACTGACTGGCTGGCAAGGGGTAATGGATTTCTCCTGGACCACGTCTACCCAGACTGACCTTCTTATGTCTTGGAGGCTAGAACTGGCCAGTTTTGACAGAGCATCCGCTCGATTGTTCTGGGATCGGGGGACTTGCCTGATCTCATAGGACTTCAACCCTGATAGCTCCAGTTTCACTTTCTCCAGGTAGGCGGCCATAGCCTGGTCCCTTGCTTCGTACTATCCATTAATTTTATTGGCGATGAGTTGGGAGTCTGTTGCCAGGACAAGTCTTTCGGCCCCTGCAGCTTTGGCTAAGCTAATGCCTGCCAGCGTGGCTTCGTATTCAGCCTCATTATTTGATGCAGGGAAGGTGAACCTGAGTGCATGCTCAAAGTCTGTTCCTTCAGGGCTAGTTAGCACAATCCCTGCTCCTGCACCGTTGGCTGTAGACGATCCATCTGTGTACACCATCCATTCTCCAACAGGCGGATCATCTTCTTCTGAGTGGGAACACTCAGCAAGGAAATCTGCCAAGGCATGTGCCTTGATGGCAGTCCTGGACTGGTATGATATTCCCAGACCGCTTAGCTCTATGGCCCACTTCAATAGTCTTCCATATTTTTCGAATTTTTCCAGGACTTTTTCCAGGGGCTGGTCAGTTAGCACCACGACAGGGTGAGCATCGAAATAGGGCCTGAGTTTTCTAGCAGCAACGATGACCGCATAGGCTGCTTTCTCGACCAGCGGATAATTCTTTTCTGCTGCCCCCAGGGCATGGCTCACAAAATATATCGGCTGCTGGGAGCCTACCTTTTCCCTTAGAATCACCGCGCTAACTGTTGTGTTTGTCACGGCGATATAGAGGAAAAGCTTCTCCTCTGCCACTGGTCTTGCCAGGGTGGGCAGCTTCTTCAAATGCTCCTTCAGCTGTTTGAAGGCTTCTTTCTGTTCATCCTCCCATTTGAACTGCTTGTTTCCCTTCAACACTTTGAAGAAGGGTGTTGATTTATCGGCCGACCTGGCAATGAACCGTGCCAGGGCAGCCATCCTGCCTGTCAGGCGCTGGATGTCTCTTATTGTCTTTGGTTCTGGGAGGTCTAACACTGCCTGGACTTTTTCGGGATTTGCATCGATACCCCTGGCGCTTACTAAAAAATCAAGAAATTTTCCAGAGCGGACACCGAAAGTACATTTCTTGGGGTTTAGTTTCATTTGATATGCGCGCAAGGAAGAGAAAGTCTCCTGCAGGTCTTTCAGGTGTTCCGCATCCCCTTTGCTTTTTACAATAGCGTCGTCAACATAGGCCTTCAAGTTTCTGCCTTTCTGTTTCTCAAAAACCTTCTCGACCAATCGCTGGTAAGTGGCGCCTGCGTTTTTGAGTCCGAACGGCATCATTTTGTACATGAACATGCCGGCACTGGTGATGAAGGCACATTTTACCCTGTCCGGCTGCCAGAGGTACACTTGGTGATAGCCTGAAAAGGCATCCAAGAAACTGAGCGTGGTGTACCCGCTGGTGGCGTCTACCAGCTGATCAATCCTCGGGACCGGATAGCAGTCTTTTGGGCAGGCTTTATTGAGATTGGTGAAGTCCACGCACATCCTCCAGGCGCCTGAGGAATTTTTCACCATCACAACATTCGCCAGCCATTCAGGGTAGTTACAGGCTTCTATGAAATCAGCTTTCAAAAGTTTTTCGATCTCTTCTTTTATGGCCTGATCTTTTTCGGCGGACATGTTTCTTTTCTTCTGTTTTACAGGGCGTGCCTCCAGGTTTACGTTCAGCTTGTGAACGATGTGTGCTGGATCTACTCCCGGTATTTCGTCCGTCGAGTAGGCAAACACGTCCATGTTGTCTGTCAGGACTTTGATTAGTTTTTCTCGGTAGGGGTCTACCAGGTCAGCTCCTATGAGGACTTGCCTCCCTGGTTCCAGGTCTACCAGCATGCTTTCTCCCTCAGGTTCGAGGTGGTCCGCTGCCTGCTGGCCAGCTGGAATCTCCCCTTCCCTGCTGGGAGAGCTGTCTGCTTTTCTCTTTCCTTTTCGTTCTGTTTCATGGGCGTGCAGGGCTACAGAGTAGCACTGCCTGGCTGACTCTTGGTCGCCATGCACCTTTCCTTCCATGCCGAAGTCTGTGACATAGGCTATGGTTAGAGCTCTGATTGATATGGCAGCCTCAATCTCATCCAAGGTGGCCCGGCCTATCAGGGCGTTGTATGTTGACTTGGCGTCCACAGCGACAAATGACGCCCTAATGTTCCTAGCTGAGGTACCTTCTCCAAATGTTAATGGTAGGTCAATGATTCCCATTGGAAGCACGCCTGCTCCGCTGAACCCGTACAGCGATCCAGGGGAAGGCTTGAGGTGCCTTTTTTCCAGGTTCATTTTCTCGAAGGCGTCTTTGTATAATAAGTTGGTGTAGGCGCCCGTGTCTACCATACACCTCCTTACAATATGATTGCTGATGACAAAGGATAATACAAGAGGGTCGCTGTGAGGGTAGATAACCCGCCCTGCATCCTGGGGGGTGATGCTCAGGGTCAAGCCCTTTGGACTCCCGGCCCTCTCCGCGTAGCATATATGGTTTCGGAGTTCGCGGATTTGTCTTTTTTGACCTCTTTTGCTTGTCTGGCCTTCCGCATCCCCCGAAACTACGTGGATTATCAGGCGATTCTGTACTGACCCCTCAGGTTTGTCCACTACTTCCTTATGACTCTTGTTCCTTGCAGCATAGTTGCTCAGCCACCCATTCCTGATGAGCTTCTCAATTTCATCTTTCAGGTGTCGGCATTCCTCAGTGGTGTGCCCCACACAATCGTGGAATGTACAAAACTTTTTTGGGTCTCCCTTTGGGCTGCGTGGCTTACTCGGGCGATTCCACTTAGCCGTCTCTTTTTCCAGCTCGAAGATTTCTGCTCTGGATTTGTTCAGGGCTGTGTAGTTATCAAACCTAGGCTAATAGGCTATACGCTACTTCCTCGGAGTGTCGCCCTCCTCATTTTTCTGTCTGCCAGCTTCGCCCCTGCTGCGTCCACCCTGCGGCCTGGAAGGTCCTGTGGGGGTGTCCGGCAGGCTATGGAATTCCTCCTGCAGCATGAAGCTCTCAGCAATCTTTCGAGCTTTGGCTAGGGTCTCTGGCTGGGCTCTAATCATTTGGTTCTTCATCTCCCCTGGGAGCAGTGAGATGGTCAATGTGTACGCTGCTGTTGAGTCGTCAATTTCTTTGACCTGCGGGTAAGACAGGTCGAACCTCTTCAAGTAGTCCCTGACAGTTTCGCCCTTCTTCTGTCTCAGGGTCATCAGGTCAAATCGGGTTAACCGACGCCTTTTGTTCCCCGCATACTGGTTTAGGAAAGCCTCGGCCAGTTCTATGAAGTAACTGATTGAGCCCCGTGGAAGGTCCCTGAACCATCCCTGAGCCAGACCTACCAGGGTGGTAGGAAAGATTTTGCACCACACTGCGTCATCAACATCATACATCCCTAAATGGCTCTCAAAGGCTGCCAGATGATCTTCTGGATCGGTGGTTCCGTCGAACTTAACGGAAGGCATCTTGATCTTTGAGATGGGATATTCCTGCACGTCAGGGTGGAGAGGAGTCATGGTGGGTCGGCCTACCACTCTTGACCTGCTACCCCAGAATGGTAACCGTGGTCGTCCTACTTTTCAGGGGTCAGTTTTCCAGTGCTGGGGGAGCGGTGCCTGGGTGGCCGCCTACTCATAGCTGCATCATCCCCGTCAGGGGAGTGGTGCCTGGACCGTTTTTTCTGGGATGGTTCCAGGTTTTCGCCCTGACGGTGTTTTGACTCCAGTGGCTGTCCATGGTTGAGCCTTGATTGCAGGCTTTGGGACAACCTTGGAGCTCGCTGCGACCCGGCTGGGGTCAGCCTGGAGAAGACATCTCCCTACTTTTCCCCCAGGCGTGTCGTTGCTGGTTCCTTGTGTTTCAACCTATCCCGGAGCTCCTGGGATAAACCCCTTTTTTCCATAGCCGAGGTAGACTCAGTGGTATGAATGGAAAAGGCTTGCTGCTGGGCAGGCTGTTTTTGATTTTTCCTATAATAGTAATTACGGTTTTAAAATCCTGTTATACGGCTGGGAGAACGTTGACGTTGCTCCCCACTGATTGTGACTGTTATGTTTTTAACATCGCAGGTATACGTGTTTCCCTTCGGGTGGGCTAGCGAGCAGTTATGGATCCTGCTTGTTTTAATAAGATCGTTGTATTATGGATTGTTAAAACCCTATTTATGGATTCCATTTTATTTTTATTTTGTAGCCATTTTTATTTCATGGCTTATGTATTGACTTACCATTTTTATTTAATTAAGACATAGTTATAGTGTGTTTTAATCCCGACTCTACAGTGTTTCCGCCACTGTATCGCGTTAGATTTTCTAGGGGATTAAAGTTGGTATCAGAGCATCACTGCTCCCAACGCTTACACCTGAAATTAGGGAAAATACCAGTAAATTATTTAAACAGTAAATAAAAATATGATTAGAAATGGGTAGAAACAAGTAAGGACTTAACTGTTAGGTTTATATGTTCTTGTAACTCAATGACTAGCATTGAATATTTGTTTCTTTTATCGAGAACAAGAAGAATGAACAAGATGTTGGTAGGATGCTGCTCCTGATCGGGACAAGACCTGCTTAGAACTATCTCCGCCTGCTGACTCGAGTGAACAACTTGGATCTCCAAGAAAGATGTCGATGGTGACTTTTCAACTCCGGTTCTGTTTGCTTAAGCTACAGGTCAGATGATCAAGAGTAACTTCCAGTTTCGTGACGGTGCAACAGACTCAGATGTGAAATCACTTTGAATCCTGATGGAGCGACCCAATACTAGTGTGCTCGTATCCCTACGAGATGATGAAGATATCCCGAGAATTCCTTTGTGGATCCGTAGAGGTCCGAACTTTCCCTTCTCGTTCTAAGTCGTTATCATCTGGAATAATTGATTCTTTCCTTCCTGCTTCTGCCTTTTTCCAATCCTTCTCTTATTAATTCTCGTCTTCATTCTTGTGAAAAATCTTCGATTTATTTCTCATACTTAACCATCTTCCTCTTGAGATTCTTTGGTTAGACCGAATTCTGTCTTAGTGAACCCGTGTTATAGATGTTTGAGGTTTAGTAAACCCTTGTTACCTGGTTTGAGGATTGTGAGCGATACTCTGCTATCTATCTTAGTAAGCTTTTGAGGATCGATTTGAATGATAAAATGTCAATTAATGGAATTAGGTTGGTACTTAAGATTTTGAACCTTGGGTTATAGGTTACTTGATTTTTTTTGGAGGACTTAGAGTTGAAGATATTTTGGAGTAGTAAGAATATATCATATTTGATGGTTACCCAGTACCTAGAACCTATAACCGAACTAAGTGTAATTGATAATATTACTTTGAGATTCCTACCTAATGTTGACTTAATGGACTAATTGTGGAATTTTGGGATCATAAATCACTGTTTAAGATGTTAGCCTGAGTATTGTGGTACCATTTCAGGTCCTCATTAATGTTTAGTAAATTTTGGTTGACATAGATTACTCGTATTTCTTAAGGATTAGATCGTTGATCGTTGTTTAAGGTTGTAACCTATGAACTTTGGAGTTGAGTGATCTAACTTGGATAAATTGTTGTTGTCCCTGGAGAAGAGAACTATCTTGCACAATCACAGTTTGGTTTTATTGTGCTGTTTTGAGGAATACTATGGTACGGATCATCTTATTGAGACTATTATAACCCTAGACCGACGAAATTGTGGCTTCGTTGAGTTAATAAATATTTTGGTGGTTTCACTGATACAATGTGAAATTTGGTGGAATTTTTAGAAATCTTAGCCCAATGACGTGTTTGAAGATGTGAGTGTTTGCGTCATTACCTATAGGTTGAGCGTATTTGAGGATTTGTTATACTTTCCCCAACTTCTTTACTTGTGGCATTATAACATGTTGGTGATCATTTTGAGGATTCTGTGCCCGAACATTGTTAATTGGTAGATTTTATTTAGTGTTTCTTACTCGAGAAATTTGAAGTATACCTCGAGTTCAGACCTTATGAGCTTTGAATTACGAGCCTTAGTGATTACAAGTTTGGGTATGTTTTGATGACCGTTGGAATCTTAATTAATGGATTAGTCTAAAGCATTTGTGGATTAGTATCGTATCGCTTGAACGATTGGATAGTCACGTAAGACATTTTTTTTTGGAGATAGTGACCGAGTAGTACCACCTAGTGCCTAATATTGGACTTAACGTTATTTGATGGAAATTAGGTACCCGTGTTGTGGGAGTTGTACCGGGAATCTCGAGATGGTTAATATAATTCTTCAGCCCTTGAGAGTTCTATTTGACTCTCAAATTCGTCCTCCCCTTAGCTTCTCTTGAATCCCGCTTCTTCTTCTTCAGCCAATCCCTTTCGACTTCTTTATCGGGTTTGAAAACTTTTATTTCGATTTGTCGTTGACTTTGAATCTATTTACCCATTTATTATTTTCCCCACACTTGTGTTATGAAAAGTTTGACTAATCTACAAAATTTTGATTTTCATGAAATTTTAACATTTTGAAGCATAATTTCAAATTTTAAAACTTCCCATTTTGTAAAAAATTTGAACAATTTAGCATTTTGAGTTTTCGTGAAATTTTAACACCTTGAGTTATAAATTTCATAACCGTATACTTCGTTTTTGTTTTATTTTTGGTTGATAACACATGTTTAGACATGTTTCGAAATGCCTTAACAAATTATTTCAAAGTATTTTGAAATTGATTCAAATTTTGATTTTTCAAGCGAACGGAATTTTATGAAGACTTTCCCATTTCCAAAAACTTCGATTTCTATATGATTATGACATAAAACGTTTTAACATTGTCGAAATTATTTTGTATGTTCAAGTTTGATAACATTTTTAAAACTTTCATAATTACTTTGATAACATTTTCGAAATTTTAACGTTTTGGAATTAGTTTTCGTTTTATTGTTGGTGGACTTTTGAATCTGTTATTGAAAATGTTTGACGACTTGTTCGATTTTTACTAACTACAAAATTTGATTTCTCCGAACTAAATTTTGTTTCTTCAAAAAAAAAATATAAATATTTTCGAATTTCCTAATCAAATTGTTTAATTTTGTTTTGCAAATGTTTTTGGTAACCCTGTTTCCTTCGAGTTTGTTAACAAATGTTATTTAACAACGTTATTTTATCAAATAACTTTACTTTACAATTTCACAAATTTAGAAGATTTTAAATTCCGGGTAGCTTAGCCCAATTCCTCTTGGAATAAATTCATGTTTCTTCGATTTTGTATCACTTCGAAAGTTGTAAAATTTTCTTTTAAAACAAAATTCTTCACAAATTTGTATTCCCTCTTTTCAAGTAGGGTAATCTTGATTTTTTTTCTGCTTATTTTCAGTTTCGAGGACGAAACTTTCTTTTAGTGGGGACGATTGTAACATCCGCTATTTTTCCTTGCGTTTTATTCTTTCCGTTATGACTTCATCATAACTCTGTCAAATTTTGGCCTTATGTTTCTTCATTTTTCCAAGCTTTATTTTCAATTTTGAGTTTAATGATATTTATTTATATTTTAAAAATATTTTTAATTCTTTTAAATCTATTTATTTGATTTTCATCGTAAATTAATTATTTTTCCGCAGGGAGTTCTACTTCTCTACGAATTAACGTTTTTAAGCTCGGATTTAAGTTATTTCTTTCCTACAAGTGTCTAAAAATATTTATATAATATTTTCAACTAAGAAATATTTTCATTTACGAAAATTTGGCCATTAATGATTTTATTACGAAGTTTCGTAAATAACTATTTTCCAACGCGAGGTTTACTTGAATTACTTCGAAATGCCTTTAACTATTTTACGATCCTTCTTTTTATCAACTTACAAATCATTTGAGATATTTTTCCCATGTTTTGGACCGACTCACCCCCCCCTTGTGACTCACCCATTACATTTTTTTTATAACCTTTCATTTTATAAAAACGATTTAAGAAATTAGATAATTCTTCACTACCATTTATTGGGATGACTCATGCACAACTCTTCATGCTCCATTCCCTTCATTTTGGCTGCATATTTTAGTCTAGTTTCACCTTGTTTTCATAAAACATTAATATTATTCAAACATATGAAACCATCCATTTTTCCTTATATTCATTTCTACACTTAAACAAAAAAAATCCCTTTCTTCTCCTTCTTTTGGCCGTGTCATCAGCAGCGCCTCAAGGCTTATTCTTGCTTCAATTCAAGCCATAATCGTCTCGTTTTTATCGTCAAATTAATCGTTATTCCGATCCTTTCGTTAAGGTAATAATCAATGTTGTTTTCGATCATTATTTACCTTGATTTTATGAGTTTTTCTCATGGTATTTTCTGCCATGATTCTCGTGTATTGTAGACTTCTTGGACGAACTCAAAGCCGACGAATATTTTATCGATTCTGATTTGGACTAGAGGTAACGTCGATGTTACTCGGTATTACTTGATTTTAATTGAGTATTTGCATGTATATATTTTTATGTTTTATTTTGGCAATATATGTATGTCATAAAATCTGGAAAAATTTTAAAAGTTGAAAATTTGCATGTTTCGGTATTTTTATCGCTTTTACGAGATTAACGATTAAATCGTCATATTAATTTGTAAAATCGTAATATTCGGCCTAAACATATAATATATGTTTATATTCTGAAAAAATATTGTTTTTGATGATTTCTAATAATTTAGCATTTTTCTGATATTTTAGTTATCGATTATTGAATTATTACCGTTTACGGACAAAAACGATTAAAAGCCGATTTTTAGTTCTAGTACCTAAACATTTTATTTTAATCTGATTTTTGACTTGCTGAAACTTTCTGATGAAATAGAATTGTCTGAATATTTTCATAATTTTTCGGAATTGTTAAGGGGATGAATTAATTAATCACTTTAAATCATCGTTTATCGTTAAAACCGTGTTTGTCGTTTAAATTCTCGATTTCTAGTCCTATGATTAAATCTGGAAAAAATGTGATTCTGATGATTTCATATTAAAATGTGATTTTATGATTTTTAGTTCCTTAATAAATGTTCGGAACGATAAGTTTTATTAGTAGAATCGTTAATTGTGAAAACGGGTTTTAAAGGCGGTTTTGACGGGATTTATTAAATCTGGAATTTTTGGAAATCTGGAAAAATGGTAGATTCTGGAAAATCATGACTTTTAGGTTTAATAATAATTTTTGGATATTAATACTTACATCGTTTTGTAATTACTATTTTTGTTAATCGTTATTGTCGAGATTGGACGATTAACGAGAAAACGCTTTAAAAACCGAGTTTTAGGATTCTGGAAAATTTTCTTTTCTGAACAGAATGTCCATAAATATATTTTAATCACTTTACGTAATTTTTGTACTTTAATTAATAAGTATTGATTTTCGGACAAATTGTGATTTATCGTTAAAATGCTTCGTTTTACCTAAAAGAATTATTTTCCCAGCAATTTTGAAAGTATTTAAATCTGAAACTTTAAGAGTTAAATCATCCCTTAACATATTCTAAATATATTCGATGGTTTAATTAAATAAAAGACGTTAAAAGATTTAATTTGACATTTGCCGTAAAATCCTATTTATAATCGTATTGTCGAGACTAATAATAATTAGGGAATTTTAGTTTTGTAAATTTTGGAAACACCCTAATTAGTAGTATTTAAAATGTTTAAAACATTTCTAAATCATTTTATAAACACTTGTATGACGTTTCAATATTAACTCAAATGTTCTCGTTTTGAGAATTAATATCGTTAAGGCCGAAAGTACTAGTTTTATAAATCTATATCGTTTACCAAAAATGTGATGTTAGTATAAACTAATATTTTCGCTATTTTGATATGATGCTATTTTTAGTAAAGTTTCTAAAAATAGAAGTTTCCTAAAATAGAAAGTTTCCTCTTTTGGAAAGTGATTCCTTTTTCTTTTGTTCTCTTATTGTTTATGTTGAATACATCTTTTAAATATCGATAATGGATTGTTTTGGAGTTATGGAATAAGGATAAGTGTGGGTTTAGAGTAATATACTCTGGGATGTATGTTTTGCCATCAACTATAAAGCTGGTGTGTCTATGTTGAGACACATTGGTTGTTGAGGTGAGCATGGTTTGTGTTCAGGAGTGTGTATATTTTGACCTTAAACTTAGATATCGCATCGTGTAAGTCGCCGTCGTGTTGAACTGGATTACGGTTGGTGTCCAGGAGGGGTGTACATTACTTAAGCCAGGACCTCGCTGCACGCAGCCCTGTTATGGTTGAGTTGCCTAGTTAGAGACCGAAGTCTGATTTGTTTTGACTAAGTTCTCGAAGCTAGTTTAGTATTGTCCTAGTGAAAGTCTAGATTCTACATTAATCCTATCCATAACGCCATTTTGAATATTTTTATTATTATCGATATAATTTTGATTTGCAGGTTGGCAAATGTTTTACGTTTTCTCCGGAAAACTCATTTTTATTATATTGTTTCGATACGTGAAGTTTTTCACTGAAAACTTATTTTCATTATAATGTTTTACTGTTTTCCGTTTTTACTATTTTTCCTATAATAGTAATTACAGTTTTAAAATCCTGTTATACGGCTGGGAGAACGTTGACGTTGCTCCCCACTGATTGTGACTGTTATGTTTTTAACATCGCAGGTATACGTGTTTCCCTTCGGGTGGGCTAGCGAGCAGTTATGGATCCTGCTTGTTTTAATAAGATCGTTGTATTATGGATTGTTAAAACCCTATTTATGGATTCCATTTTATTTTTATTTTGTAGCCATTTTTATTTTATGGCTTATGTATTGACTTACCATTTTTATTTAATTAAGACATAGTTACAGTGTGTTTTAATCCCGACTCTATAGTGTTTCCGCCACTGTATCGCGTTAGATTTTCTAGGGGATTACAGTTTCGCCCTTCTTCTGTCTCAGGGTCATCAGGTCAAATCGGGTTAACCGACGCCTTTTGTTCCCTGCATACTGGTTTAGGAAAGCCTCGGCCAGTTCTATGAAGTAACTGATTGAGCCCCGTGGAAGGTCCCTGAACCATCCCTGAGCCAGACCTACCAGGGTGGTAGTAAAGATTTTGCACCACACTGCGTCATCAACATCATACATCCCTAAATGGCTCTCAAAGGTTGCCAGATGATCTTCTGGATCGGTGGTTCCGTCGAACTTGACGGAAGGCATCTTGATCTTTGGGATGGGATATTCCTGCACGTCAGGGTGGAGAGGAGTCTTGGTGGGTTGGCCTACCACTCTTGACCTGCTTCCCCCAGAATGGTAACCGTGGTCGTCCCATTTTTCAGGGGTCGGTTTTCCAGTGCTGGGGGAGCGGTGCCTGGGTGGCCGCCTACTCATAGCTGCATCATCCCTGTCAGGGGAGTGGTGCCTAGACCATTTTTTCTGGGGTGGTTCCAGATTATCGCCCTGACGGTGTTTTGACTCCAGTGGCTATCCATGGTTGAGCCTTGATTGCAGGCTTTGGGACAACCCTGGAGCTCGCTGCGACCCGGCTGGGGTCAGCCTGGAGAAGACATCTCCCTGCTTTTCCCCCAGGCGTGTCGTTGCTGGTTCCCTGTGTTTCAATCTATCCCGGAGCTCCTGGGATAAACCCCTTTTTTCCATATGATGGTGGGAATTGTCGTGGATCCCACCGCCAAATAAGTAACCGGCTAGACCTAACGGTAGTTAGGGTAAGTCGGGTCGTGTCCACGGAGACGGTGTCGCAAGGGTTAGACTAAGTCGGCCTAGAAAGAGACTACGCTACCAAACAAATACAAAGAGCTACTACTTGATGAATTTTGATGAGAGGAGAAGTAGGAAGTAGACTAACAATGAACTAGGCTAAACAAGGCTAAAAATAGAATAACTAAACACAAACAAACTAGCAAACTAAAGAAATGAGGCTAACTAATAAGATGAATCAAATATGAAGAAGAAGTGGGTTAGGTCGGGTTCATAAGTGTAGTAGGGTGATTTGGGTGGTCAAGGGTGTAGGTGTCTCCTAATTGCTAGATTCGGTCCGGGCGGTCGCAACTTAAACCGATGTCAAGGTGGGTTCGCGCTTGATGACGTCTAAACCCTAGTCCACATGGTATGTATAATGACTATTCTCAACATGATCACATACAAGACAAACAATGAGTAGAGGAAGACTAGCAAGAGAAGCATGGCCACTACAACTCATACAAGCATTTCAACAAACACATAGTGTGCCAAGTAAATGACTAACAACAAAGATTCACCCTTTACCCCTAATCAAACCCTAATCACCCATATCCTACCCTTAATCCCCCTACTAACCCACAAGGAATCTACTCACTCATAATCAAACTAACTACAACAATGAAAAGATAAAACAACATCACAATCCAAACATCCATAATGAAAGAAAACAAGAACAATAACAAGAACACTAAGTAAAGATTCAAACTTGAAATAATAACAATAAAAAAAGAAAAGAAGATTATACCAACAATAGGATGAATAAAAGACGATAACTTGCATAAATAGGAAACCCAAATAAATCTCAAGGTTGTCAAGCTTGGAGAAATCTTCAAGTATCTTCTTAATACAAGAACTAATTAACTAAGATTAACTAAGGATTAAAGAGAGATTAAATCTAATGTGAGGAACTAAATCTAGGGTTTATATGTTGTAGAGAAGCTTAAGATAGTCTAGGGTAATGTAGGATACATAAACAATACAAGAGGGAAGTATTTATAGGGGTACAAGAATGAAGGAGGATGAAATAAAGGAGTTGCGGCTACAGCACGGTGGTCCCGACCGGGACGGGATCATCCCGACCGGGACGGCCTGTCATCCCGACCGGGACAGGTTAGTCCCGACCGGGACGGCCTGGCAGTGACCCCTCTAAAAGCGCACTTCATCCCCGACGGGATGAGGTGCATACCCGTCGGGGATGAGTCTTGTAGGCCTCCAATATGATCCTTTTGGTTCCTCCTTGCTTCACATGAACTTCTCATCGATTCTCGGGACTCGAGATCGGGTCTCGGAGGCTCGGGATTGGGTCCCAAGGTCTCGGGGTCGAATCCAAGGCATCGAGTGATCGTTCCTCCGCTTCGTTGGCTCCGAAAAGTGTATGTATAGAGTCGGAATCACTCCAACTCTTCACGAATGGTCTCGGGAACCTGAAACGAGCTAGAGGAAGCATAAGTAGCCCATGAACCGCTCCCAAGGAGCGATTCCGCAAGGAAATGGGACCAAAACACTACGAAATAGGCACTACAAACTACACTTATCAACTCCCCCACACTTAACCCTTACTCGCCCTCGAGTAAGCACAAACTAACTACTAAACTAGCCGAGTGGGTATTAGCGCACCCTACGCCCTTTCAACTCACGCGAGAGCACCTAGAGGATAAGTGCTCTCCGCAAGGCAAGTGGGGTCTTGCGACAAAACTGTGGATGCAACCGGACACAAAACACATAAACAACCAAACACACAAATACACACAAAAGGTTGCACCCAAAAGAAAAGAAATACCGCTTCCCTCTAAAAAGCGGTGAAAGAAGCACCGGTTTAGGACTCAAGGCAAGTGACAACGTTCCCGAGCTAGCAATACAAACCAAAATGGACCAAACCCTAATAGTATGACGACAAAGCAATAAAAACGTTGGTAACTTACCTCGGTTCCTCCTAACCTTCTAAGAACGTACCACGGGACGATCGGCGGGATGGAAAAAGGATGAACCACGGTGTTAGTCGACACTGTAGGTAAGTGAGACCCCGCCCCCTTTAGCAATGAGCCAAGAGGGTCGTCCCATGTCTGAAACCGCCTAACTAGTCCAAGTAAAAAGTGGAAATGATTGCAAAATGAGGGAAGACCGACCACTACCGCTATCATCCTTCCTAGGGACTCGGTCCTTTGGTAGGCTCTTCACGGTAATGATCGGAAAAAGGCTTATTTTGAGATGTGGGGATTATTTTTGTGAGACGGTTTTCTTTTGGCAATTTCTTCATCTTTTGCATTTTTGCTTTGTTTTGCCATGCCATTTCTTTTTCTTCTTTTCTATTTTCTTTTTGGCTTTTGTGCCTTTTCTTTTTCTTCATTCTTTTCTTTCTTTCTTTCTTTTTTTCTTCTTTTTCCTTTCTTTGCCCTTTTGGCTTAATTTGGCTTTTTTTGCGTTTCTTGACAGTTTTGAAAGAGAGAAATCAACAAGTTGCAAATTATTGTGTGGATATGTGTAGGAGGTAGGGTAATGGGTGAGTCGGGACGGCGCCTTCCCTTCAAACCCACAAAAAGTGGAGAACTTGGACTAATCAAACAATTCCGAACACGGTCACCTAAGGGACGGGACTCGGCAACCAAGGCCTTTTCACACCGTGGGTGGTCATAATGGTCAAAATGCAAATCCCGTAGTAAATCCCTAGTAGACTAGGTGGACTCAAGGTAAGAAACCAACGAAATCATTGATTTAGGGTCATTCTACTAGACTAAAGTCCAAGACTTGATTTATACTACTAAGAAGGGAAAGTAAGCACTCGCACACTAGCCTCTAAACCGGGTTTTCGAAAACCATTTACACACAAGACACACAACAAAACACAAAACAAAGACTCAACGAAAACGAAAGAAAAAGAAACAAAAGCGACAAAACAAAAACAACACAAAACAAACACATAGAAAACACAAACACCACCCCTATCTTCCAAATGGGCAACCAAATCAACCTCAAGCATTACAAAGCTCCACCCGAGCACACTGCATCACAATCTCCTCCAAACTCCGCAAGAGATAAAGAAGAAAAAGGGATAAAGATGTTACCGGAAGTCTTGAAAGCTCCCCAAAGCTATCGGTGATTCCAGTAACCTATAAGGAAAAAGGGAGGCAAAACACGCACAACACAACAAATACACGATACAACGACATAAAAGGAAAACACACAAAAGGAAAATCTTTTTGATTTTTGTGAAAAAATTTCAAATTTTTAGGGTTTTTAAAGATTTTTCGAAAAACTACGAAAATAAAACTAACTACGATAGAATATCGCTCCCCCACACTTAAGCCGAGCCATGTCCTCATGCTCGACCGTAGTGCATGGGAGCACAAAAGGAAAGAAACTACGGAAATAAAGCTAAAAATCAAAAAAGGGTGGAGAAAATGGTAGAATGCATCCGGTCGGGGTGTAGTCAAGTCACCATGGGCCGAGACAAGAAAAGATATGGATGGGGGAAGAAATAAAAAGAAGGAAATAAAAGGAAATGGGAGGGGAGGACTAGGTGTAATCAAGTCACCTAGCCCGGATTCCGCCTAAATCCGACTAAATCCTACAAAAAAAAGTGTGAAAATCTTGAAAAAAAAAATTGGATTTTGAAATGACTCTCGATGTAATCACATCATCGAGAGTCGGGAGCAACCATACTAAGGCCTCGAAGGCCACCATGACACAAATGGTATAAGGGAAAGGGAATAAACAAATGAAGACAAGCTATAAAAACGGAAAAGAGAGGATAGTTGTCGTACCATACGGTTACCAACTCACTCGCTCCATCGTCTCATAAGTGAATAAAGGCACGTAGCTTGTCCGTGTCGTCGTTATCCCTCTCCAATCGCGATCCGGTTCCATGGTTGGGGCACAAAGGTAAAATGAGGTGGGGTTTGACGTGAAAGTCGGTTTAAAGTGACGAGAAAGTGAGGTGAATGTGTATGTGAGGTGTAGGGGTCATATAATGAGGGTAAGGACATGTAGGGAGGTTGGGAGGGGGTATACAATGGTTGGTTGGACTCAAATGACGAAGAAAAGGCCAAAGGAGGACAAGGGGTCCATCCCGGTCGGGATGGGTGGTCCCGGTCGGGATGACCGTCTCATCCCGGTCGGGAAGACCTTGTCCCGGTCGGGATGAGCTGTCAGTAGACCCATCTTTTGTGCACTTCATCCCGGACGGGATGACATCCTTCCCGGTCGGGATGGGCCTTCCATCCCGGACAGGATGACCTCTTCTAGGCCAGGAAGAGTCTCCTAACCCTCTATAGCTCCCAAAAGCTTGTTCCAAGCTTCAAAAACCGACTTCCCTTCACACGATCCAAGCTCTAACAATGACCACTCTTCCCTAGGAATCACTTACACTTCACACCTATCACAATAAACTCAAATAATACATCAAATTCCCTCCCTCACATCGCTCATCAATCAATCCAAGTAATCAAGAAGTTCACAAAACAAAACAAACTATAAGGGATATAGATATATACAAAGAGACGGTTCTTGTGGAACTCCGTCAAACCAAGGTGGTACATTCTTCAATCTTTTTCAACAACCAAAATTAGTTCCATCTCCATCAAAGGCACGAAGAAACAAGTCGAAGGCCCTAGCAAAGTCTTCAATCAAGCTCGAGATATAACCAACCACATACCAAGGCTCTTCATGGCCTTGCCTTGACGTTCCCGGGGCATCCCGATCTTCCAAGTTCAACGACTTGAACTTGTACTTTTGGTCTTTGGGGACATACCCAAATGTCCACCGGTCCTCATGTGGCCCCAAGGGAGGCTCATCCTTCTCCTTGCTTTTCAGTTTGTCATCAAGCCCATGAAATGGGCACTCATCCTCTCCACTCTCGGAGTCATCATTCTCAAGTTCACAAGAGTTCTTGTTCAATCTTTGTCCCGATTCTCCCCCTAGATCGATGTCTTTAGTGGCTTGGATCATATTGCAAGACTCATCATTAGTAGGCGAAGTGTTACCTTGGAGGTCAAACACTAGTTTCTCTTCGCCTAACTCGAAGGTGATCCTACCGTTCTTCACATCGATCATGGCCCCGGCAGTGTGTAAAAATGGGCGCCCAAGGATAATGGGAGTGATAGCATCTTTCGGCATATTGAGCACGATGAAATCGACCGGAATGAAGAACTTTTCGATTCTCACCGGCACATCCTCTAGCATCCCCAAAGGTCGGTTAAGAGAGCTATCGGCCATTTGGAGTGTAATGGAAGTACTCTTGAGCTCCTTCATCCCAAGTCGCTCAAAAATGGAATAGGGAATGATGCTTACACTCGCACCCAAATCACATAATGCTCTTTCGATCTTGTAGTGGCCTATGGTCCAAGGGATCGAGAATCTACCCGGATCCTTCAACTTTGGAAGCGTAGAACCTTGAATAAGCTCGCTCACCACCCTTGTGAACGCAATGGTCTCTTCCTTGTCGACGGATCTCTTCCTAGCCAAGATATCTTTCATGAATCTTCCATATGCCGGGATTTGGGTAAGTAGCTCGGTGAATGGGACACTAACATCCAATTTCTTCACAATGTTAAGGAATTTTTCATATTGAGAATCTACCTTGGTCTTCATTTGCCTTGTTGGGAAAGGCAACTTGATTTGGATCTTGTTTGGCTCAATCGGGGTAGACTCCTCAAATGACACTTTCCTTTTTCCCTTGTCTTTTTCTTGAACTGGGGGAAGCTTGTCTTCTTGGGGTCTCTCGATCTCCCATAAGACTTGCTCCTCCATTGGATTATCAAAGCTTGATCCTTCTTGATTTGGAGACACAACTTCCTTCATTGCTTCTTGCTCATTAGGAAACACGGGAGGATTGTAGGTGGCACCACTCCTTAAGGTGATGGCATTGACATGCTCAAAACTCGGAGTTACCCCTTGAGGAGGTAATTGCCCTCTTTGTCTTGAAGAACTTCCCAATGCAAGTTTTGAAACTTGATTCTCAATCATCTTCATGTGAGTTTCATTTCCTTGTTATCCATTAGAATTTGAGCAATGGTTCCTTGTTGTGACATTTGTGTCTCCAATTGCCTCTTTTGCATTTCTTGAGTATTCCTTTGCATATCCATCATTTGCTTTTGTATGTCGAAATCTCGTGGTGGGGATGATGGATTATGCGGAGTATCGGTGAGGGCTAATGGAGTACCATAGTCATGAATAGGAGACCGGCTCCTAGGCTTGCTTTGTTGTTGATTGCCTTGAGTTGCTTGTTGTTGACGGTTCCCTTGGAACCCATGAGAATTGCCTTGATTAAGGCCTTGATTGTTGCCATGGTTGTGGTTTTGATAGCCTTGGTTGAAGTTCCCTTGTTGGAACCCTTGATTGTTGTTGAATGAACCTTGGTTACTTTGCTTGAAGTTGTTGAAAGGCCTTGAGTTGCCTTGGTAACCTTGGTTGTTGTCCCTTAAGGGAGGTGGAACATAGGGACGATGTTGTTGTTGGTGTTGAAAGGCTTGTTGTTGAGGGACTTGATTGGAAGCTTGGTATTGATTAGAGTAGGAGGCACCTTGCTTGAACGCTTGAAAGGCATTCACTTGCTCAATACTTCCTCTACAATTCATAGGATCATGACCAACGATTCCACAAGTATCGCACATCCCATAATAAGGCAAAGGAGGTGCAAATCCCAAAGCATTCACTTCATGAATTGAGGCTTGGTTGGAGGAACTAATGCTTTGAACTTGAGTGAGGTGGCCTTGGAGCTTCTTGTCAATGGTCTCCATGTGTATCTTCAATTGAGCTCCAAGGTCAATGCTTAATTGGGTAATAGCATCAACCTCGTGCCTACCTCCTCGATTTGCCTTCCTAGGCCTAGAGTATTGCGAATTATGTACCGCCATCTCTTCGATTCTCGCCCAAGTTTGGTCGTCATCGACCTCGGTAAACCTACCATTGGAGCCCATGTTGAGTATAGTTCTTGAGTCCTCATAAAGACCATTCCAAAATTGTTGGACTAAGAACCATTGTGAAAGTCCATGATGAGGGCACGATCTAACCAAAGACTTAAACCTCTCCCAAGCCTCATAAAGGCTCTCTTCATCCCTTTGTTGGAAACCGGTGATGGAGGCCCTAAGCAAATTAGTCTTCTCCGGAGGGTAGAATGTTCGGTAGAATGCCAATGCAAGCTTTTTCCAAGTGTCGATGCCCATGGTTGCCCTATCGAGACTCTTGATCCATTGCTTCGCTTTTCCAATTAATGAGAATGGAAATAATACCCATCGGATTTGATCTTGTGTAACCCCGGGTTGAGAGATAGCGTCGCAATAATCGGAGAAGGTCTCCATATGTTGGTGTGGGTCTTCGGTGGGCAAACCACTAAATTGATTCCTTTCCACAAGTTGTATGAAGTGAGTCTTGGCCGTAAAATTTCCGGCATAAGCGGCCGGTAGAGCATTAGGTCCCGGCAAGACGTCTTCCGTGAATGTAGAGTGGGATGAAAACTTCGGCATTATTGGATGTAAGGGAGATGGTGGTGAAGACGGAGTTGAAGTAGATGTAGAGGGGGAACTAGGACTAGAATATCCAAAGGGATTGGTGAAATTCCCTTCGGCCGTCTCTTGAAATGCTTGCTCAAAATCGTTTCCTTGAGCTTGCTCTTGATTAGTATTGCTTGCACTTGGTTGAGAGATCCTAACCCGGTTAATCGTCCGTTGGCGAAAAGCTCGAAAAAGCCTCTCCGGCTCTGGATTAAAGAGAAAGAATTCGCCTCCCCGCCTAGGCATACACTACACACTAGAACAAACGTGAGAACACCTAGTGCTAAATGGGCACTAGGTAACGACAATAAACAAGCACAACTAGAGACAAAAAGAAAGGAAAGCTAAGAAAACAAGAAAAACTAGAAAGTATGCACAAGAGAGGGTAGAAGGGCACAAAGAAGGGTAACTAAGTCTAGAAGTAAGCAAACAAAGTCTAAACAATGCACCGTCCCCGGCAACGGCGCCAAATTGATGGTAGGAATTGTCGTGGATCCCACCGCCAAATAAGTAACCGGCTAGACCTAACGGTAGTTAGGGTAAGTCGGGTCGTGTCCACGGAGACGGTGTCGCAAGGGTTAGACTAAGTCGGCCTAGAAAGAGACTACGCTACCAAACAAACACAAAGAGCTACTACTTGATGAATTTTGATGAGAGGAGAAGTAGGAAGTAGACTAACAATGAACTAGGCTAAACAAGGCTAAAAATAGAATAACTAAACACAAACCAACTAGCAAACTAAAGAAATGAGGCTAACTAATAAGATGAATCAAATATGAAGAAGAAGTGGGTTAGGTCGGGTTCATAAGTGTAGTAGGGTGATTTGGGTGGTCAAGGGTGTAGGTGTCTCCTAATTGCTAGATTCGGTCCGGGCGGTCGCAACTTAAACCGATGTCAAGGTGGGTTCGCGCTTGATGACGTCTAAACCCTAGTCCACATGGTATGTATAATGACTATTCTCAACATGATCACATACAAGACAAACAATGAGTAGAGGAAGACTAGCATGAGAAGCATGCCCACTACAACTCATACAAGCATTTCAACAAACACATAGTGTGCCAAATAAATGACTAACAACAAAGATTCACCCTTTACCCCTAATCAAACCCTAATCACCCATATCCTACCCTTAATCCCCCTACTAACCCACAAGGAATCTACTCACTCATAATCAAACTAACTACAACAATGAAAAGATAAAACAACATCACAATCCAAACATCCATAATGAATGAAAACAAGAACAATAACAAGAACACTAAGTAAAGATTCAAACTTGAAATAATAACAATAAAAAGAGAAAGGAAGATTATACCAACAATAGGATGAATAAAAGATGATAACTTGCATAAATAGGAAACCCAAATAAATCCCAAGGTTGTCAAGCTTGGAGAAATCTTCAAGTATCTTCTTAATACAAGAACAAATTAACTAAGATTAACTAGGATTAACTAAGGATTAAAGAGAGATTAAATCTAATGTGAGGAACTAAATCTAGGGTTTATATGTTGTAGAGAAGCTTAAGATAGTCTAGGGTAATGTAGGATACATAAACAATACAAGAGGGAAATATTTATAGGGGTACAAGAATGAAGGAGGATGAAATAAAGGAGTTGCGGCTACAGCACGGTGGTCCTGACCGGGACGGGATCATCCCAACCGGGACGGCCTTTCATCCCGACCGGGACGGGTTGGTCCCGACCGGGACGGCCTGGCAGTGACCCCTCTAAAAGCGCACTTCATCCCCGACGGGATGAGGTGCATACCCGTCGGGGATGAGTCTTGTAGGCCTCCAATATGATCCTTTTGGTTCCTCCTTGCTTCACATGAACTTCTCATCGATTCTCTGGACTCGGGATCGGGTCTCGGAGGCTCGGGATTGGGTCCCAAGGTCTCGGGGTCGAATCCAAGGCATCGAGTGATCGTTCCTCCGCTTCGTTGGCTCCGAAAAGTGTATGTATAGAGTCGGAATCACTCCAACTCTTCACGAATGGTCTCGGGAACCTGAAACGAGCTAGAGGAAGCATAAGTAGCCCATGAACCGCTCCCAAGGAGCGATTCCGCAAGGAAATGGGACCAAAACACTACGAAATAGGCACTACAAACTACACTTATCACCATAGCCGAGGTAGACTCAGTGGTATGAATGGAAAAGGCTTGCTGCTGGGCAGGCTGTTTTTGATTTTCGGTGAGGCGCTTCTGGGCCTGCACGTACCCCTGAGCCGTTTTCCTTGTCTTCCTCTGGATGTTCCTGACGGCGGTTCGCTTCGTGCCCCCAGCTCCATCCGCTCCTTCAAAGTGAAGCTGCCTGGGGGTCGTTGCGATCCTGCCCATCAGGTCCCCTGGAATGAACTCCTGGTTGAGCATGGCCGAGAAAAAGACAGCGGTCTGCGCAATCTGGGCAGGGGTGAGGTTCAGACTAGGCCTTTGATAGCTGACCTGCCCGGCTGCGACTGCAGTTTCTCCGTTAGGCGCTCTATGAAGGCTTGCTCGCCCTACCCCTGGGATTGTTGCAGCAGGTGTCATCCCAGGTGTAGGCGTGCCATACAGGGGGATCACTGGTGGTACCGTCGGACCCGCCCCAGAATTGGCCTCTACGATTTCAGGCATTTAGTTTGATTGTGGTTGATTTTTTGTGGGTAACTCGTGGGCACAACCGAATTCTTCCCCACAGACGGCGCCAAATTGTTCCGGTATGGAAACAATAGACCCGACTTCGGATTCGGATCTTATGATTATAACGTTGCTCGGGTAATGATCGTCTGACTTTCTTGGTTCCCTTCTTTCTCTCACTCCGGCGGTCAGACCTCCCCGGCGGAGACGACCTGCTCCCAGCACAATGAACGCACAGGGCCCCGGAGGTGTCCGAGGGAACCCTCTCCGATGCCTAAGTCAGTCCGTGAATAGCCTTGAGGAACCTTACTCGTGAGGAGTAAGGTGGCGGTTTTTAGAGTGAGAGTCTAGAGAGAGAAAATCCAACCTCTTGTAAGTGGGAGGGAGGAAAGTATTTATACCTTCCTCTAAGAGAGAGAGAGAAAAGAGAAAGGAAGAGAGGGAAATGAGTGGATGGGTGAGTGACACGTGGACTCACCTTGTCCACTCATTTCCCTTTACCTTAGGCAAAATGACGGATGAGTCCCCGGTTCTTCCTTGGTCCTGCCTGGGTGGGAGCACCCTGGAGGCATGCAGGGGGTTTAGTTGCCCTGCTTGGCAGGCGGCACGGCCGTGCCGGGCGGCTAAGCAACTAGGGCCATCTACTTGGAGATTTCAGTAATATTGCTGGGAGGTCTGCTGAGCAGGCCTTCCTCTGTTCTCGGGTCGGGCCATCCTGGGGCCTGATTGGCGGGCGACCCGTGACTGCCTACCGACCCCCATCAAAATTAATGTTTTTAAAGTGCGTTAATAACCCGTATTTGACCCCAAACCCGTTTAAACCCGACCCGTATAAAACCCGTATTTTTCAAACCCAAAATACACCCGACCCGTATTTTACCCGAACCCGAAATGACCAAACCCAAAACCCGACCGCCCGAACCGTTCAACAGGTCTAGATGCACTAAAGACATCTATGGCTGAACTCGTATGGGTTTCGCGGCATGTTCTAATGCCAATTCGGCTTAGTAAGTCCGTCCTGATTTACGAGATAGCCATCGGTGTTGGTATAGACCCGATTTTGACCGACCGAGACTTAGTTTAAAGCATTCATGGGGTCATTATATTGCTTTTGTGACTACGTGCTACTTGGTTTCCGTGTCATTTTTCAAAAACCGTCATTTCAAAAATGCATCTTTTCAAAATATCCAATTTTCAAAAACTCGGAATGCCGCCGAAATTAAGACTTATGATTTGACTCAAAATAGCCTAGCCGGCATACTACCCATTTCAACTTTTGAATTTCCGATCTCATTTTGATTTTCGAACTTTTTCTATAAAAAATTCCCGTTTCGATTTTCAAATCTTCGAGACGCCATTTTTTCGATCTTCAAATTTTCGGAAATTCATTTTCGATATTCAAAATTTCAAACATTCAACTTTTCAAAAGCCTTCCTTATTATAGGGCCTACCGTTATCCATATGTCGGGTGTTTTTATAGTATGTCGAAGAGCTATAGCGTCGAAACTCCATCGATCTTACATCACGGGTTTCCTCCCATTCTCGAGTCTGCCTTGTCCTATAAGCATGACCAACCTGCGTAGGGCATACCCCTATAAAGGAAAGTCCGTCCATACAATCGAGTCAAAAGTCTGGGGAAAATCTCACGTGGTCCTTCCTTCGAACGGGACTCGGCCCACATAGCCGAATTCTAAGAAAGTAACACCACCCACGAGTCACCCGTCTAGGTGTTTTTCTCGAGTCGTTTTCTCGTTCAGTCTTTTCCTTGCTTGGGATGTACTGTTTTGGTTCCAAAGTCTGGGTTCGGTTTCTGATTACGCGGTATTGTTACAGACAGGCCACCGTCAACCAGACACAAGCACAAAATGGAGCAAGCTTTGAACAACTTGAAGACCTCAATGGACACTATGGTCTTCAAGCAGACTGAAATCGAGGCCCAACTGGCAACTATGAGGATCGAGCAAACAGCTGTCGCTGTACGTCTGACTGCTATGGAGCAGGGGACTCCAACCACTGGGCCTGAAAACACTGGGCCCCTAGCTGAACTAGTTAGCGCGGTGCGCCGACTAGAGGAACAAGTTCACCTATCTGGGGGAAAAACCATTCATCGGGAAAATTCCCGAGACTATTCCCCGGTGAACGATAAACTACCCGCAAACCTGAATCTCACGGGCTTACCGATGTTTGAGGGGACTGAAGACCCGTTACTACATGAACGGGCCTTCAAGGAATTCATAGCTTTCAAGGGTGTGGATTCTTCAATGTTCAAGAATCTCTTTGCTGCGTCCCTTGAGAAGCACCCACGGGCCTGGTACTATAGGCTAGACCCAAAAAAATACCCTACTTGGGATGATGTGGCTACGAAGATTGCTCGGAACTATGCTGATAACACCGAGATCCAGACCACAATGCGCTCCCTGGAGCCCAAAGAAGGTTTTACCAAATACCTTCAACGCTGGAGGGCTGAAAGTGTGAAACTGGTCGACAAGTCCAATGAGAAAACCTTAGTGGAGGCCTTTGTCAAGAACCTCCTCCCCTCCTACCGGGTCCATCTTCGGTACGCTGTCATACCCAATTTCACCACCCTTACTGAAATGGGTATGAGGATCGAGGGCGATCTGAGGCTAGAGGGCCTTACTAAGGCCTCTAGCAAGGGATAGCAAGGGGCTTCCTCTTCCTCTGCTAAGCCTCAAGCTGCAACCCGCAGCATTTTTGACGCAATCAATTTACTAGATGCCTCGTCCAAGAAGAATACTCCACCTCGGGTATTCACTGATATAGGTACTACCTATACATATGCCTTACAAAGGCTATCATCAAAGGGACTAATCCAACCAATAGTCCCAACTCCTGAAGTTCTGGTCGAACGACGCACCAAAACCTACAATGCCCAGGCCTATTGCTAGTACCACCGAGGCAATGGGCATGATACTGAATAATGTTGGAAACTGAAGCATCTGATCCAGGACTTGATTGAGAGTGGTAAGATCCCGTTGCCCGGGGACAAGCCGAATAATAAGGACAATCCCTTTAGCTCCCATCCCATCTTTGTCGGGGAGGTGATTGACTATTCCCATCTTATCTCTCCATTTATCCCGCAAGTGAACGAGATTTGGTTCGATGACGAGGATGATGTTTATCTCGCCAAAGGGGAAACTATCCCCATTACCCCCGAGGAGATCCGAAAGGCTAAGTCCAAGGTCTTACCCAGTAACCACCTCGGTCGTCCCTATCAAGCTACTAGCTCTAGGGACACCCCTATCCTAACAACCGTCACTGAGCCAGTCAGGACGGAAGTCGTCCCTGAAGAGCCGACCGCTGAAACAGCTCTCGTGAAGCAACTGAAGAAGACCCGAGTTGACCTCTCTATATGTCAACTCTTGGTTAGCTCACAAGAGCATCGAGAGGCACTTATAAGGCACTTATAAGGCCCTTGATCAAGTTAAGATCGCCTCTTTGGCTACCGCCGCTGAAATGGTAGCCACGGTCTTGCCCAACTTGACGGGCAAAGCTGAGAAAGAAGGCCCACTGGCACTAATCACCTTCTCTGAAGTCGATCTGCCACCGTTCGGAGTTTCCCACAACCTAGCCCTTTATATTACGGTGATCTGCCGCGTGAAGTACCTCCCGATGACCCTAATTGATGACGGGTCCGCGATTAACGTCCTTCCCTTAAGGACCGCCAAAGCCCTTGGTATTACCGAGGCCGATTACATTCCGACTGCTCAGACCATCCAGGCTTTTGATGGGAGCCTGAAGTCGATAGTTAGGGCCATAAACTGACAATTATAATGGGCCCAGTAGAAAAGGAGCTGGAATTCCAGGTGATTGATGTCACCGCTTCCTTCAATCTGCTCTTAGGGAGGCCATTGATCCACGCCGTCAAAGCGGTATCCTCCACCCTCCACTGAAAATCAAGTTGCCCATGCACGATAGTGTTATTACCTTGGAGGCAACCCCTATGACCGTGGCTAGCTGCAACGCCACGGGCCGCTCGGACCTTTGGGGGTTCGATTTCGTAGGGATGATTGAGAAGGAGTAGGGGTGAGGAGAAAAACCCGATACGGTTTTATTATCCGTATACGATACGGTATACGGTTGCAATTATATGAATTTCTGTGTATCCGATACGAATATCCGAATATACGATACGATTTTCCTTAAAACCGTAGCGGATACGTATCGGGAAAAATTGAAACCGGATATCCGGTTTCCGATCCGGTTGTATTAAAACAATAAAAAAAATATATATCCTTATATGAATTATACAAAAAGAATTTAGAACTCACAAACTATTCTCAAAGATCAAAAACAAAAGTATATATGAATTTATGATATTATCGAATTAAACGTACTATTTTTCTTGAATAATAGTACCGTAAGACATATGTACCATATTTTTTTGAGTTTTTTTTATGTTTTTTTTCTTATATTAATTTATATAAAACGTAACGTTGCTTAAAAATCAATTAACTACTCTTAATTAAAAATCAAAAATTTGTTTTCAAAAAAAGAAAAATAGAAGAAAGGATATCCGAAAACCGGATATCCAAACAAACCGGATATACGGAAAAAAAGCGGATCGGTTACGGATCGGAAAATTTGAGATTTTTAAAACCGGATCGGATATCCGGTTTTGCTCACCCCTAAGAAAGAGTACCTTTTCAGACCCTACTTCACCACTAGCATCGACACGATGCTACAAAATTTGGGGTACTTTCCAGGGGCTACCTCCAGACCTTATCTTCCAGCTGGGAAGATTATCGAGGTCCTTAAGGACGAAGACTCTCACTTCGGCCTTGGTTATGCCACAACACCGGGCAACGTTGTCCGAGCAGGAATTGAAAAGGCCAGCACTATCATTAAGGGTATCTTCTTGAGCCCTTATAGCCCACGGCTGACTGATTACTTCGTCACTCCGGTATTTGGGGCTGTCCAGGTTGGTCTGTACCAACCCAATACTGTGCACCCCGGGACCCAATTGGCCCGGGACTGTAATTATATTCCGGATGATGTGTTCACCCTCATCCAGTCTGATGGTGCCAACAATGTTGAGCCCGCGCTGGGGCTACCTTTCGGGGAAGACACCATAGCCCCGACTCCAAAGGAAGATCTGGTCAACCTTAGCTTATCCTCCGCAGCAATAGGTTTGACCCAACAAAGTTGATCTCGGATATTGGCTCCGAGACGGGGATTAGGGCCTGGAGGAAGATAGTCAAGTGGATTGACAGTCAAGGAAAAATCTACAAGTTGGTCACTGGAGAAGGAGACATGCCTGAGTCTGAGTCTAAGTCCGAGTCGAAGTCTGAGTCAGAGTCTGAAGTTGAGTCTAGGGGGTCCGGTGCTAGAATCACTCCTGTAACCCCTCTCCCTTTAGTTACTCCTGTTGGCGCTTCGAGGTCTGTCCCGAGTGCCTTACCTATCCCGCCACTAACCAAGGATCAGATGACAGCTCTTTTCGAGCTGTTTTCCAAATTTTCAATCAATAATAACAACCGTTCTGCTTACGACTTGTCTCTTTTTAATTCCGGTTTCAAAAATATTTTATGCAATGACACTGAGAAACTCGACAAACAGGTACCTCTACCTCCACATCTGATAGAGCAATTAGAGCAAAGGGAGTCCCGGAATCCGGTAATCGAGGAAACCGAATCCGTTAATGTGGGAACAACCTTAGAGTCCCAGATGCTTAAGATAGGGTTATCCTTAGATCCCGAGGAGAGACAACAATTCACAAGCCTCCTCCTAAAATTCAAAGACGTCTTCGCATGGTCCTACAAGGACATGCTGGGGATAGACCGGGAAATAGCCGAGCACCACATACCGATCAAAGACGGGTGCAAACTGGTTAAGCAAAAACTCCGTAGAATAAGGCCCGAATGGTCTCTCAAGGTCAAAGAAGAAGTCGATAAACAGTTCAAGGTCGGCTTCATACAAGTGTCCGAATATCCGGACTGGGTTGCAAACAACGTGTCGGTTCCTAAACAGGACGGTAAGGTGCGCGTATGCGTGGATTTTCGAGATCTTAACAAGGTGAGCTCGAAAGATGATTTTCCATTACCACACATCGATATACTGGTGGATAATACGGCCGATCATGCCCTTCTATCATTTATGGACGGGTATGCCGGGTATAATCAGATCAAGATGGCGGAAGAAGATATGAGTAAGACCACCTTCACTACACCTAGAAAACTCCTCACCCCTTTGACATTAGTTGGAGGTGGCAAGTTCTCAATCACGGAGACTTTAGCCTTGTCAACTTCGACTACCAATTCAAAACAAGTCTATACTCTTCACATCGAGCTAACACTTGATCAAGATTTTTAAGGCAAGAATCAAAAGATGTATCATGGACACTAAAGTCATCCATAAAGACTTCCATTGATTTTTCAATAAAATCGGAGAAAATAGCCATCATACATCACTACAAGAATTTAAGTCTGGGGCGACTAATCTTAGCCACTGTCATCTGTCGCTAAAAAGAGACGCGCGACAGTTGACAGTCGCAACAGATAGTCGCATCTAGCGACTGAAATCGGTCGCTAAATTATCCGCGCGACCGATTTCAGTCGCTAAATTTAGCGACCGAAATCAGTCGCTATGGCGTCATTTAACGACCGATTTCAGTCCCTGAGAGCGTCGGATTAGCGACCGATTTTAGTCACTACGGGGTGTGACGTGGCGTTCTTTGAGTGTCCTATGGCGACTGACGTCGGTCGTTAAATGAAAAATTTAGCGACTGATATCACTCGCTGCCTGAACTGAAATAGGTCGATTGTATTTGTTTCTTTTCTAGCCAAAATCTGCACAATAAAACAAACCAACAACCACAATACGTCCCAAACATCATTCCAAACATTCCAAACATTGTTCCAAACATTACGCAAGCTTCACACTCCAGAATTGGCAACCAAGTAAGCAAACGTCGTTAATACACTAAATTAAAAGTGTTGTTACAAATTGTTTTCAACAAACATTCACAAACTACAAACTGTTTTCAATCTACTCACCTAACAGTGAAACTAGCTGACGCACCACTACCACCGTCACCAAAGGGGTCTCTAGGATCTCGGTGTCGGGGAATGGGGCCGGAGTTACAGTTCTGTTGCTGCATGCTCCTAAGGCGTTGTAGCTCTTCCAGAATTTGCAGGTTAACGGACTCATGCATCTTCACCCTCTCATCTTGCTCCTTCATCTTCTCAGCCATAGCCGCCCGATGCGCCTTCTCCTCTCGAAGTTTCGACCTCGTCTCAGCAATTTCGGATGGTACACACTCCGTCGAGGTCGCATGCCCCCCCCCCCCCCTCCCCTCGAGCATTGGGTGGTGTCCAGTACAGGGAATGAGTGTTCCCCGTATCGTACACCGCTCCCTTGCGGTATCCCTCCGCGACTCTGAACCAAATCGCGCTCGAGTCCACACCTTCATTCTCGGGCACTCTAGTGGCCTCCATATACGATCTCTACAAGAAATTGGAGTCATGATTAGGTGAGTTGTAAAGAAAAAAAAGTAAAGAAGCCTTATGTTTGAAACTTACTCAAATGTCGGGGTCCTTCTTCGTAGCGAATGATCGACCGGTGGTGTCGTCCCCCTTGGTCTTCGTGGCCTGAAATAGCTGCGCAGGCAGAGGGAATTCTTCGGGTTGCTAGAGTACATGTAGATTTCTCATTTATATTTATAATGAAAACATTAAATAAGAATCCAAAATAAAAATCAAAGGTAAGGAAATACTAACATTCATAGCTTGCTGGTCGCGTGGATTTTTTATTCGGTCGCTACGTAGCGACTGATATCGGTCGCGCGGATTATTTTTAGCGACCGATATCGGTCGCTACACTCAGTCAATTTTTTTTTAATTTCGTTTCTTCGTCCAGCGACTTATATCGGTCGCGCGGATTACTTTTCAGTCAATAAATGAGCGACTGAAAGCTTCAGTCGCGCGTGTATGGTAGCTATGGTAAGTATTTCTTGTAATGCATCTTTGAAACGTTCACGACGCATTACACAATCCAAATGTCATCCTTCAATAGCCATAGGTGCCATATGTACATATGAAAGTGATCTTCTCTTCGTCATCGGGGTGAATGGGGATTTGAAGAAATCCCGAATGACCATCGAGAAAGCGAAAATAAGAATGATGTGTTAATCGTTCAACCATTTGATCAATGAAGGGAAGGAGGAACTGGTCTTCGATGGTGGCCATGTTTAATTTCCGAAAATCTATACACATCGCCAACCGGTGATAGTCCTAGTAGAAATTAACTCACTCTTTTCTCCTTTCACAACCGTCATTCCTCCTTTTTTTCGGCACCACTTTTGCGGGGCTAACCCATTTACTACCGGTTATTGGGTATATGATGTTAGCCTCATACAATTTGAGGACTTCCTTCATGACAACCTTTTTCATATTGGGGTTCAACCTACATTTTTCCTCAACCGAAGGGCGATGGTCATCATCAAGGATGATCCTATGCATACAAACATTTGGGCTTATGCCTCGGAGGTCGGCAATGCTATACCCGATGGCCTTTTTGTGTTTTCTCAAAACAATCAAAAGTGTTTCCAATTGAGGTCCATCAAGTGTGGCATTGATGATAACGGAAGAGGGGAGTGACTTAAGTTCAAGATTAAGAGGAGAGGGTACCATACTTTTACCCACCGTTAGTGGCTCTACCTTTTCTTCAAGGAAGCTTTCTTCTTCAAAAGGTGGGGAATCAAGTGGTTCCTTTTCTTTCTCATCATCTATCAAGCAATACTCAACCAAACTATCAATAACTTCAATGGAGTACATTTGTTCAATCATTGGTTATTTAAGAGCTTGAGAAAGGGAAAACTCTACCGACTCGTTCCCTATGTTAAATGACAACTTTCCATTCTTAACATCAACTATGGTACCACCGGTAGCCTTGAAAGGTCGACCTAAGATAATGGGGGTAAGAGTGTCTTCGGGCATATCCATGACAACAAAGTCGGAGGGGATGAAAAACTTACCAACTTGTACGAGTACATCCTCAAGTATCCCAAATGGGTACTTGATGGACCTATCCGAAAGTTGAATTGACATACTAGTGGGTCTCATCTCCCCCACACTAAGTCTCTTAGCAATTGAATAGGGCAACAAACTAACACTAGCCTCTAGGTCACACAAAGCTTGATTAACAACAACATTTCCAACTCGACAAGGGATGGAAAAGCTATCGAGATCCTCTAGTTTCTTTGGCATTTGATTCATAAGAATGACACTACATTGTGCCGTAAGAGGGACACATTCTTTATCCTCTATTATTCTCTTTTTAGTGAAGACTTCTTTCAAAAACTTAGAATAAAGGGGCATTTGAGAAATTACCTCGGTGAAGGGTAAAACTACCTCCACTTTCTTCAACATATCCACAAAGTGGCCAAATTGAGCATTCTCCTTATGTGGTTGAGCTCGCTCGGGAAAAGGCAATGGTGGGACAAAAGCGGGAGGTAGTGGAATATTAGATTCTTCTTCTTCTTCGGCTAATCGCACCGCCTCTTTTCTTTTGGCTTCTTCCGCTTCCATTTGCTCCTTTTTGTTTCTTTTAAGTTCTCTTCGTTCAATCTTCGCATTTTGGAGAATATCAAACTCCGCTTGTATTCCCCAGTTTTGTTTGGGGGGAAGTGAGAGATGTTGCTTGTGGTTCACTTTGTTAATTTACTTTGGTTGTGGTGCTTTTGGTGTTCAAGTTCAAGTTCTTATACGGGTCCTCAAGTTCTTTGCCACCTCTCAAACTAACGGCATTTTCTTGGTGTGGAGGGTCTCTTGGGTTTTGGGGTTGCACAGACAAACCATGGGGTGGATGAATTGGGGCGACTAAGGCTTTTGTTGCTTCTTGTGATTCCCAAACCTTTAGCCTTGCTTTTATGTCTAGATTGTCACTGCATAAATGCCCAATGGCTCTTTTCAAATCACTAGTATTCCCATTGAACTCCTCCATGACCATATTGAAAATTACTTGATTGGCCATAAGATTGAGAGGGTTGATTAAATGGTTGTTGATTGTAACCTTGATTACCTTGAAAATTACCTTGGAACCCTTGATTGTATCCATGATTGAAATTATTACCATGTTGATTATGATAATTGTTATAATTGTTGGGAACATGGAAGTTACTACCTTGTTGGTTGAACTTGCTCCTTTGGTGAGGAGGCAAATATGGGAGCATCTTTGGAGGACCTTGATTAAAGGGCCTTTGTTGACTTTGGTTAAAGGGCCTCAGTTGACTCCCTTGGGCACGTGGCATTGGATTTTGAACACTTTGGTTTCCATAAGAAATATTGGGATGGAACCTTGTGCCGGCATTGTAAGTATTAGAAAAGGGATCAAATTGAGGTCTTTGCACATACACTTGTATAGCTTGGACTTCATTTGGCTCTTCAAAATAAGTTTTTTCATTAGGAATACAAGAGCTAGAATCATGGCCATAATTGCCACAATGATCACATTGAACTTCTCATGTTATTTGTTGCTTAGGAGGTGATGATTGCCTTGTTGGAAAACTCCCTTGAATTTGGTACATACCACTAGGAGTTAGCTTTGAATTCATGGCATCCATTCTCTTCGTTAATTCTTCAACTTTTGCTTCAAGCTTCAATTTAATAGAACTCTTAGAAGAGTTCACTTCAACTTTCTTTCTAGAATCCCTTGATTGACCCACTCTAGAATTACTCCTTGCCATCTTTTCAATAAGACTTTTTTATGCCTCATCGGTAAGGGAAGAGAAATCTCCTCAGGCAGCCGAATTGAGGTTTTCCTTGGTTTTTGATGAAAAGGTGTTATAAAATGTTTGGGTTCTTAGCCAATTGGGTATTCCATGGTTGCGCAATAAATCTCTAAATCTCTCCCAAGCCTCACTTAGGCTTTCAAATTCATCTTGCTTGAAAGTTTGTATTTCCATGCGATATTGATTGGTCTTTGACGGTGGATAATATTTCTCCAAGAAGGCATTGGATAATTGAGCCCATGTTATGAATCTATTATCGGGATGGCCATGACGTCATCTACGAGCTCCATCTCTCAATGTCTTTGGAAATAATAATCGGTGTAATTGGCATGAAGTAAGCCCATTAAGACGGGTCCCGACTAATTTCTCTTTGAATAATGCAATATGCTCTTTGGCATCTTCTTGGGAAAAACCATGATATGTATCTTGTTGAACCGTATCAAAGAAGCTTTCAATTCATAATTTTCGGGAATCACCCCGAAATCAACCGGTGAAGGTGTTTCTTCATGTGTAAGTTGAGAATGGAAACCTAAGATCGCCATTGGTTGGATTGGTGGTGGTGATAGATTTGGATTTAGATGATTTGGAGGGGTTAGATTTTGATTTTGTGGTGGAGTTCTTGGTGATGGTGGGGTTGGTGGTGAATTTTGTGGAGTAGATGATGTGGAAGGGTTATTCGGGATGAGAGTATTTGGTGTAGAAGATGTAGAGGGTGTAGAAGGTGTATGTGATGTAAGTGGTAAGATGGAATTTTGATTGGGTGATGATAATGAAGGATGTGAAATAATAGTGGTTGAGCTATTACCCCGAAATCGCAAAGCTCTAAACGTCCCGAAACCACAAGGGCGATGATGTATTCCTGGGCATAAACTCAATTAAACGGTAAGTCTCCTAGCACCTATCGGTACTAGGGAAAAGAGAGAGAAAAATAAAATTAAAGCAGATAACCCAACACAATAACTAAAACTCAATTAAATCGTCGTTCCCCAACAACGGCGTGTAACACCCGCTATTTTTCCTAGCGTTTTTGTCTTTATCGTTATGACTCTGTCATAACTCTGTCACATTTCGGCCTTGCATTTCATATTTTCCCAAGCTCTATTTTCATTTTTGAGTTTAATAATATTTATTTATATTTTAGAAGATTTTAATTCTTTTAAATCCATTTGTTTTATTTTCCTCGTAAACTATTTATTTTCCGCGAGGAATTCTATTTCTCTACGAATTAAAGTTTTTAAGCTCGGATTTAAGTTATTCCTATTCCTAAAAATGTTTAAATACATTTATATAATATTTTCAACTAAGAAATATTTCTACTTACTAAAAATAAGCCATTTATGATTTTTATTACGAAGTTCGTAAATAATTATTTTCCAACGCGCGGTTTACTCGAATTGCTTTGAAATACCTTTAACGATTTTACTATTCTTTTTTTCATCAACTTACAAAGTATTTGGGACATTTTCCCCATGTTTTGGACCGACCCATCTTCTTGTCGCACGTTTACTACGTTTTCATCTTTATGTTTCATTTTATTACGTTAAAACGTAATTACGTAATTCTTTTCTTTTCATTTATTTGATCCATTATGATCAACCTTTCATTCTCCCACCTATCACTATTTTGGCTGGTCATTTGGTATATTTCTACATAGTTTTCATCAAAATTTATCATCATTTATGCTTAGAAACCATCCATTTCTTTCTTACATTCATTTTTCTCATAAACAAAAAAAAATACTCTTTCAATTCCCTCAAAAAAACGTGACATCCTCCAGCAGTCCTACGCAGATTCTTGCTCCAATTCGAGTCATAATCGTCTCATTTTTATCGTCAAATTAATCGTCATTGCGATCCTTCCGTTAAGGTAATAATCGATGTTGTTTTCGATCGTTATTCTCCTTGATTTTCTTAGTTTTTCTCATGGTATTTTTCTGCCATGATTTTCGTGTATTAAGGATTTGTGGACAATCCCGAGGCCGATGAGTATATTATCGATTCCGATTTGGACTTGAGGTAACGTCGATGTTACTCGGTATTACTTGATTTTATTTGTGTAATTGCATGTATATAATTATAATTTTATTTTTGACAATATATGTATGTCATATAATCTGGAAAATTTTTAAAAGTTGGAATTTGCATGTTTCGGTAATTTTTATCGCTTTTACGAGATTAACGATTAAATCGTCATATTAATTTGTAAAATCGTAATATTCGGCCTAAACTTGTAATGTATGATTTTATTCTGTAAAAATGAGATTTTTGATGATTTTTAATAATTTGGTATTTTTCTGATATTTTTGATATCGATTATTGAATTATTACCGTTATCGGACAAAAACGATTAAAAACCGATTTTTAGTTCTAGTACTTAAACATTTTATTTTAATCTGATTTTTGACGTGGTGAAACTTTCTGGTAAAATAGAATTTTCTGATTTTATTCATAATTTCTCGGAATTTTTAAGTGGATGAATTAATTAATCACTTTAAATCATCGTTTATCGTTAAAATCGCGTTTGTTGTTTAAATTCTCAATTTTTGGTCTTTGGATTAAATCTGGAAAAAAATATGGTTTTGATGAGTTCATAGTAAAATGTAATTTTTTATGATTTTTAGTGCTTTAATAAAATGTTAGGACGATAAGTTTTATTAATGGAATCGTTAATTGTGAAAACGGGTATTAATTGACGGTTTTATTGAAATTTGGTAAATCTGGAACTTTGGAAATCTGGAAAATTAGTATATTCTGGAAAATGAAGATTTTTAAGTTTAATAATAATTTTTGGACATTAATATTTAAATCGTTTTGTAATTACTATTTTTATTAATCGTTATTGTCGAGATTAGACGATTAACGAGAAAACCCTTTAAAAACCGAGACTAAGCATTCTGGAAAATTTTCTTTTCTCGACAGAATGTCCATAAATATAATTGAGCTATTTTACGTAATTTTCGTACTATTTATTAAAGTCTTTAATTAATAAGTATTGGTTTTGGACAAATTATGATTTATCGTTGAAATGCTTCATCTTACCCAAAAGAATTATTTTTCCAGCCATTTTAAAAGTATTTAAATCTGAAACTTTGTGAGTTAAATCATCCCTTAACATACTCTTAATGTATTCAATGGTTTAATTAAATAAAAGACGTTAAAAGATTTAATTTGACATTTGCCGTAAAATCCTATTTATGTTCGTATTGTCGAAACTATTAATAATTAGGAAATTTTAATTTTATAAATTTTGGAAACACCCTAATTAGTAGTAATAAAATGTTTAAATCATTTTTAATCATTTTATAAACACTTGTACGATCTTTTAATAATTTCATAAATCCAATTGTTATTGTTTTAGAAATTAATATCGTTAAGGCCGAAAGTATTAGTTTTATAAATCTATATTGTTTACTAAAAATTTTGTATTAGTATAAACTAATATTTTTGATATTTTGATATGATGCTATTTTTGGTAAAGTTTCTAAAAAATAGAAGTTTCCTAAATTAGAAAGTTCCCTCTTTTGGAAATGTATCCTTTTCTTTTTGTTCTCTTATTATTTATAATGATTATATCTTTTGAATATCGATAATGGCTTTATTTTGGAGTTATGGAATAAGGACAAGTGTGGGGTTAGAGTAATATATTATGGGGTTTACGTTTTTGCCATCAACTATAAGGCTGGTGTATCTTTATGGGGCACACAGGTTGTTGAATCGATCATATATGGTGTTCGGGAGTGTGTGTACATTTTGACCTTAAACTCGTGCCTCGCAGTGTAAGACGCCGTCGGGTTGAACTGAGTATTTATGGTGCTCGGGAGGGGTGTGCGTAATATCTTAAACTAGGGCCACGCATTTATAAGTCGTCGTCCTATTATGGTTGAGTAGCCTAGTTAGAGATCGAGGTTTGATTTGTTTGAACTAAATTCTCGAAGCTAGTTTTAGTATTCTCCTAGTGAAAGTCTAGCCGTCGACACTAATTCTATTCATAACGCCATTTTGATTATTTTATTTATTATCGATATAAATTGGTTTGCAGGTTGGCAAATATTTTTATGTTTCCTCGGAAACCCTTTTGATTATTTCATTTTACGCTAAAAGCCTATTTTAATATGATGTTTTACTATTTTTCTTTTTACTATTTTTCCTATAGTAGTAATTACAGTTTTAAAATCCTGTTATACGGCTGGGAGAACGTTGGTGTTGCTCCCCACTGATTGTGGCTGTTATGCTTTAACATGGCAGGTATACGTGTTCCGGGTGTGAGCTAGCGAGCAGTGTGGATCCTGCTAGTTTATTTTGATAATTATGTCTTATGGATTGTTCAAACCCCTTTTATTTGTGGATTGTTTTAAATTTTGGCCATTTTATTTAAGGCCTATTGTTTGACTTTACCATTTTAATTTTACTAAGACATAGTTACAGTGTGTTTTAATCCCGAATCTACAGTGTTTCCGCCACTGTATCGCGTTAGATTTTCTAGGGGATTACACGGCGCCATTTTCATCGCGTCCCAATCGGATCGGTCGCTTAGCAAATGATAGGGGATCAAACAATATTTGTAAGACTCGCAAAAACACAAAAACAACTAGTGTATTCGTGGTAAGTCGAGGTCGATCCACAGGGAAACGGAACGGTATTGAGTAAAAGCGGCGTGTTTGGGATCTAACAGGGGTTTTAAGGGTTGAGTCTACACTAAAACGCAATAAATAACAAGAGATGATCAAATAAGGAAAAGGTGTTTGGGGGAAGTCGGGATTCGGAAATTGGGGTCTAAGAAAATTGGAATCGGGTCGGTCACAACATCGGTAGAAGGAGAATGCCACCTTTCGGTTTCTTCACCCGACTCACCTAAAAACCCGCTTTCGCGGAGAAGAAGGTCGGTGTAGTTGGCCGAACTAAAACAACAATGACACAACAACCTTAAGCTAGATAAACCAACAAGCAACCAACCAACCAAAAACTCCTCAATTCAAATAATACAAGATCCAAGAAATTTACTCACTATTTATAATGGAAACCAATAAAGCATTAACAAAGCGAAAAACAACAAAAACAAGCATAATGATTAAATCTAGAGAAAATGACAACAAAACAATAAAGAAAATCACGATCTACTAATTAGACTAGAAATCGATCTAAGAGGAATAAAAGTAAGATCAATGAAAATAACAACAAGACAATAAAAACGATCTAAGATCAACACAAACGAAATCTAGAGAAAATAACGACAAAACGGTAAATAAAATAGCAATCAACAAAATAAAGCATAAAACGATCTAAAAACGATGCAAATAAAATCTAGAGAAAATAACCACAATACGATGAAGAAAATAGCGATCAACAAATAAACTATAAGACGATCAAAGAACAATGCAAGTAAAATAAATAGAAACGGTGCAATAATGGAAGAACAAAATTAAATCTACTCTAGAGATTAGGGAGAGGAAGAGAAATATACCAACTATGAAGGAAAATCAACAATAAGGAAGAAAATTGCATAAATAAATAAGATGATGCTTGATGAAGAGGACAAAGGATTTGTCACTAATCTTTTAATAATCTCCAAGAATTTTCAATAAAAACTTGAATAAATCTTCTACAAAGCTTGAATAAAGATCTAAAGAAAAGAAATTGATAAAAACTATGAAGAAATCTAGCTTACTGACTAAGTTAGAGGAAAATGGTTTAATAAAATGGATGGTAGTAATCTGATCTAATGAAATGCTAAGTGAGAGATAATAAGTGGTCATGTGCAACTAACTAGGGTATATATATATATAGAGAGAGAGAGAGGGGGGGTTCACATAAGGACAACCCTCCCTATAGGTACATAAGTCCACATTTGAGCCTTTGGATGGGGTGAGGATGAAGGGTTGAGATTTGTTTAATCATAATTAAGACACTTAGTACCCCAAAGCAAAGCAAATACCAATGCACCTAATTAAATACACACTCTCTCCAACCCAATTTAATACACATCCTCTCCAACCCAATTCTTTCAACCCAATTTAATACATTCTCTCTCAAACCCATAGTATTTAGCATAAATCAGAATATTTGAATGTTTTCATTTGAATTTTAGTATCGGATGTTTGGAGTTTTTTTTCATGATATACGAATATGATTGTAGTTACAATATATATGATCTGAAGTTACAAAATATATAAACTGCAGTTACGTGATATATAAACTGAAGTTACAAAAATATATGAAATGATTAGAATTGAAGTTACAAAAATGTTGGGTTACAACATACGATCTGAAGTTACAAAATATGTGAACTGAAGTTACAAAATATGTGAAGTGAAATTACAAAAATATATGAACTGATTAGAATTGAAGTTATAATATATGATCTGAAGTTACAAAATACGTGAACTGAAGTTACAAAATACGTGAACTGAAGTTACAAAATATGTGAACTGAAGTTACAAATATATGGACTGAAGTTACAATATACGATCTGAAGTTATAAAATATGTGAACTAAAGTTACAAAATATGTGAACTAAAGTTACAAATATCTATAAAAAGCAACTCATTTACAAAGCTCGTCCGGTTTTATCTCCATTTTTAATTCTTCCTCTTCGTCTTCATCTCCATTTTTAATTCTTCATCTTCATCAAAAATCTGCAATTATTAATTGAAAACACATACTATATTAATTGAAAATAAAAAAACATAATGAAAAAATATCAATTAGCATATAATAGTGAAAAGAAATGAAAAAGGTGGAAATACAGATACAATTAACAAACTGATATCGAGTCCCAGAAACATTAAACATGCGTACAAATTGATAAAACCTGGAAACAGTAAACATCAAAAATCTCAGAAATTACCCTAGAAAACTCTAATATCAATTTTATTGATAGAATGAACAAAAACCCCATAAAAAACTCAGTAAACACGACAACAATATTACCACCAAAAATTGATTAGACACCAAATTCTCAAATAGAAAAATTCCAATTTAACAAGAAACTCGAAATTAAACCAGAAAACCACGATTAAACGCAAAACCCCCAATTTGTACAAAAACCCTAATTTCGCAAAAAAAAAACCCCCAAATTCGTGTAATTAAACAACAAATCCCCAAATTATACTAAATATAAGAAGAAAATACACACAATCTAATTAGAGATAACGATTGTATTCCGAGTTAATTCCGAGTTAATTTTCAATCATCTCAGGTGTTTGAAAATTTTCACAAACAAAAATAAATTAAAACTTTACCTCAAAAAATAACGAGATTAAAGATGAGTATGACGATTTTGGAGATTCTTCTTCAATGGATGATGAGTAGTAGTTGAGAGAATATTAATAAGTAAATGAATTAGGAAATAAGGAGTGAGAAGAGTGAGAAAGAATGAATGAGTAAATTGTGAGAAAAATGGTGGGAAGGGTGGGAAAATGAAGCAGTAATTAATTAGTATAGGAATGAATATGTGGGAAATTGCAAAGGGTGGGGAAAAAGAGACGTACCATTAATTTTTTTTTTTTTTTGAAAAATTTATATGATCTTTCAATCTCAGTCATCCATTGCTTTTTGATCCAAGGATTAGAAATTAGACTTATGGACTTATATGGACATAAGAACCTTAAATGATCCCTTCTATATATATATATATATAGAGAGAGGGGAGATCAAATAAGGTCATAGTACATATTTAAGGTCCTAAGTTCTAATCTCAGCCGTTAGATTAAATAGAGATAGATGGCTGAGATTGAGTTATATATGTATAATTATTTTAAAAAAAAGAAAATCAAGGTTTACATTTTCCATACACCTCTTTTTTTCCACCCTCTGTTTTCCCACCATAATTGATTACGCTTAATTCAACCCATCTCCTTTCAATTCTCCAACCTCCACTGCTCGCTCACCTCTTCATCTGCACGATCCCCACCTATCACTGCTCGATTTTCTTCATCTCCACAATCTCCACCTATCACTGCTTTCAATCTCCATCGAATCACCTCCAGTTCTTCATTTCAGGTAAATATTACTGTTAATTTCTTCATTTTAGTTCTTCATTACAATTCTTCGATAAACAGTAAACCCAAATCTGAACAAAATTAACCGAAATTTAGCATAGGGATTAGGGTTTTACGATTCTTTATTCAACGATTATGGTTTAGGGTTTTCAACTTTTTGTCTACCATGTATTATTAGTTTACAATAAAAAAAGTTAGGGTTTTTTAGTTATACAATTGAAGTTCGTTTAAAATAAAAAAAATGATAGGTTTATAGGTTTAGAATTGAAATTCCTTTACAATCATAAAAATTAGGGTTTTTTAGTTTTAGAATCGAAGTTCGTTTAAAATTTGTGTGTATTGTTGTGTTGTGGGTTTTGTTTATAGTTTGTCTTCTTTTTATCGTTTGCCTATCATAAAAATTGTCTTCTTTGTCATTTCAGAGGTTGTCTTGTTTGTCATTTTTTTGTCCGGTTTATTATTGCAGATTTTCTGGTTGATATGTCTTCCGGAGAACGTCAAATTGTTGAAGCTCTAAGCAATGAGCCATTAGACGAGGAGGAGGAGGAGGATGCAAGTGTTCCTGTCAGATGTAGGGGACAGAGGCTCGTCAAGTTAATTTCCAATCTAAATGACAAGCGGGAGGAAATTCATCGAGATAGAGCTTCCACCTGGGCTCGAGGACGATAGCGAACTTGCCGCTCGGGCTGACGATGTAAGTAAATTTGACACTAATTATCTACTTTAACACTATTAAATTGCAATTTTTAATGTTATTACAACGTCTTCAGCTCTGTTTCTATGAAGTTTGACAGTACAAGAAATCTTAGATATGTTTTATCATGCATGAAACTTTAGTTCAATGGATTTGAAACTTCAGTGACCTGTCGCAGAACTTTAACACTACTAAATTCCAATGTCAATGTTATTAGAACGAGTTCAGCACTTTTGATAGAAAGTTTAGCAGTAGAAGAATATTATATATGTATCAGCATGCAACTTTAGTTCAACGGATTTGAAACTTCAGTGACCTGTCGCAGAACTTTGACACTACAAAATCCCAATTTCAATGTTATTAGAACGAGTTCAGCTCTTTTAGTAGGAAGTGTAGCAGTAGAAGAATATTATAAATATGTTCACCATGCAACTTTAGTTCAATGTAGATGAAACTTCAGTGGCCTGACGCACAACTTTAGCACTATTAAATCGCATTTTCAATGTAATTTGCACGAATTCAAGTGTGAAAAGGAATCTTATATATGTTTTAGCATGCATGAAACTTTAGTTCAATGGATTTGAAACTTCAGTGACCTGTCGCAGAACTTTAACAGTACTAAATTCCAATGTCAATGTTATTAGAATGAGTTCAGCACTTTTGATAGAAAGTTTAGCAGTAGAAGAATATTATATATGTATCAGCATGCAACTTTAGTACGATGGATATGAAACTTTAGTGGCCTGTCGCAGAACTTTAGCACTATTAAGTCGCAATTTCAATGTTATTTGCACGAATTCAAGTGTGAAAAGGAATCTTAGATATGTTCGAGCATGCAACTTTAGTGTTATGGATTTGACACTTCAGTGGCCTGGCGCAGAACTCTTTGTAGGAAGTTTAACAGTAGAAGAAATATAAAATATGTACCAGCATGCAACTTTATTTCAATAGATTTGAAACTTCAGTGGCCTGTCACAGAACATTAACACTTTTAAGTTGCAATAATGTTGCAGGACGTTCATCTGCTGCTCCTCAAAATGCAAAGGAATAAGGTTGCTTTTCCTGCTTGGTTTGGCGATGCAGCTAGTGAAATTACTTCCTTTCTAATCTCAGCAGTGAAGGGGATTACCAAGGCCTTACAACTTCCTTTCTTTGAAATAAGGCAAGTGAAAATGGAGTGGCAGAGCAATGTCGTCAATCAAAAGAAATCTGGATTGTTCACAATGATGCACATGCTACTGCATGAGGGTGAGGACGAGGTCCCAGCCCACGAGGATCTGCAGCGTAAAGTTGGTAGGCGATTCTTCATAGTGCAGCTCACTGCCACACTAATTCTATCCGACTACAACAGAGAACGGAAAACAATCCGCAAACAACTCGACAAGTTCAATGCGGAGAAAGAACAAATTTGGGATATTTTGAAGGAGAAACGTAAGTCATCGAAGGTATACACTAGTCGTAGGAGGTAAAAAAACGATTCCCCGTGGTTACTGAAATTTTATGTTTTCGGCAAAAAAACATTGTATCCGGTACAATGTAGTTAACCCTACACTCGGATTTCGTCACTGTCTTCTGTAAACAATCGTTCCAATTTTCACTTTACGCAATTTTTGAGGAACGTCATATCATTATCTAACCATGTTCCATTGTCCTTCAAACTTCATAGCCTTGATCAATATTTATCTACTAATGTTTTTGAAATTTTAAGTCGACTGTAACATAACTTCAGCACATAACTTCCAAAACTTAAATAATTATTGGTTGCGCATCATCTGCCACTTAAACCAAACTACTAAACGCCTGAAACTTTACATCAAAAACATTACAACTTCAAGTCTAACAATGCGACACTTCAGAATCCTAGCACACCATTTCACACTTGAATTCATTCTAATAACATTGACATTGCGATTTAGTAGTGCTACAGTTCTGCGGCGGGCCGCCAAAGTTTCAAATCCATTGAATTAAAGTTGCATGCCCAAGCATATCTAAGATTTATTCTACTGTTAAATATCTCACCAAAAGAGATGAACTCGACACCATAACATTGAAATTGCGATTTATTAGTGTCAAAGTTCTGTGACAGGCCACTGAAGTTTCAAATTAATTGGATTAAAGTTGCATACTCAAACATATCTACGATTCCTTGTACTGTTCAACTTTTCACAGAAAGAGCTGAACTCGTTGTAAAAACATTGAAATTGCGATTTTAGTTGTGTTAAAGTTCTGCGCCAGGCCACTAAAGTTTCAAATCCACTGAATTAAAGTTGCACGCTCAAACATATCTAATATTTATTCTACTGCTACACTTCTCACAAAAATAGCTGAAATCGATCAAATAAAATTGAAATTGCGTCAAATCCTTCGAACTACCCTCCTGTACTCGACCGCACGCACCTCTTCCGTACTCGGACGATGCTCCGCTACATCAGCACAATAATTAAAGAAATAAAAAACTCACAAAACTTCATAAAAGATTAAATCAACTACAAATAAAAATAAACATACCATGGGGCACTTCAACAATCTGCAAATTCTCCATTGCAATTTAATACTACGATCGGAAACGACAGCCGCCTTGACAACGAAAACAGTAAAACTAGGGGAACCTGTGCTTTCGATTCTGAAGCGCCGACAAATATCGGAACAGAAGAGCCCAAAAACAACTTAACCCGAATATTTGATGATGAATTATGAAATTCCATCATCATTGGAATGCCTCTCAGATTTAATACTGAGTTAATTACCAAAGAAGATGACATTGGAATGCCGCGCGGGTTTTATTGCCTCGTGAAAAGTTTTCTCGTGAGAAGCAATTAGGTGTTAATTACACATGCCTAATTACTTGTAGCTTTTCTTATTCATTATCCTCAAAAGCAATCTTAACCGTACAAGTAAGATGGATCCAATGGCCATAATTTGGCCTTAGGACCTTAATTATACTATGGACCTTATTAGAACTCCCCTCTCTCTCTCTATATATATATATATATATATATATATATATATAGGTTCATGTGAGAACCACTCGAGAACCGTGAGAACTATAATATGAGCCATTGGATCATAGTGTTCAATCTTATTCGTTGGATCCTTCAAAATTCTTCAATCCCATCTATTAATCACAATTGGTTGAGCCTTCAACCCGTAAGGTCGTAACTCCTTCTCCTTCTATAAAATTCTTTGACCCGTAATCGTTTAATCCATAATTCTTCAATCGATCATTGAATCCGATTTTCAATCCATCAATTTTTCAATCGACTTTTCTTCAATCCATCAATTCATCACAATTGGTATTGAACCCCAACAACCAAAGTAACTTTTAATTTTTTTTTAAAAATAATTATTTTATGAGTTAACTTATTCGATTAAATTCATTATTTCATTATAATACTAATAGTATTATTGTCGGCAAATATAATTGCAATAATCTCAGCTATCGTTTTTTTTCCCAAATTTCCTCATTGATTTAGGAGTTCATCTAAAATATTGTCCTTTAATTTTCTTTTGTACGGATCTTATATGGAATACAACATTTCTTCTTCAAGCCCTACTCGATTTAATTTCCTTTTTCAATTTTAACGTACCATTTTTCAATTTTATCATACCATTGTCGTACCCTCTTTTAATTATGGTGTATCCCTTTTCAATTTTAGCGTACCCTTTCTTAAATTTATCGTACCCTTTTTCAATTTTAGCGTGCCATTTTTCAATTTCAATTTTAGTGTATCTTTTTTCAATTTTAGCGTACCCTTTCCAAATTTTAGCGTGCCCTTTTTTCACTTTTAACGTACTTTTTTTCAATTTCAATTTTAGCGTACCCTTTTTCACTTTTAGTGTACCTTTTTTCTATTTTAGCGTACCCTTTTTCAATTCAGTTTTAGCCTACCCTCACTTTTGAATTTTAGCGTACATTTTTAAATTTTGGTGTACCCCTTCTCCATTTTAGCGTACCCGTTTTGGTGTACCCTTTTTTAATTTTAAGAAGAAACGTGGCTACATTGATCCAATCTTTAATTGTGAAAAACCGAAAAGTTATTATTCCGTACATAACATTGAGGTGCTACTTGAACTATAATTGAATAATTGTAGTCCGTAAGATATATAGAATGAATACAGTAGTTTATAGGCGGACCGATCTTGCTAATTTTGTTATTTCATTGTATTAAACATGAGTCGTGAGTGAATCACAACTGAGTTATTAAGGTTATGAAGCTTGCCACGAGCCCACGAACACATTTCAAAGCGGTTTTGGCCGGCTTTTAGCCTTTTTTGACTGACATCAAGACTTGGCGGCTAATTCCAAGATCAAATCTCAAAACAAGATTTAAAATATTTAGAGTATTTAGATTCGGAATCAAATTGCCGTTCTGTTTTAATTTAGGATGCTTCTTACGAATCCCTCTTGTCGTCTTCTTTTGGTTGATATTTCAGGTAATTGTTCCTCTTCTACTTGTTATAATACCTTAAATTCACCCATTATATGGCAAGTGTATGATTCTTTGATGTGGTTTTTCAGGTGTCAGTAATTGAATAATTGAACTATTTAATGGTTCTAAATGGTTCTCATAGTTCTCATTGAGATATAGGTTCTCACCCGATCTTGACTATATATATATATATATAGAGAGAGAGAGAGAGAGAGGGGGGGGGGGATCAAGAGAGTTACTAACTCTCCAAGAGTCTCTTAGTGTTGATCCCCCCATCCATTTAGCTTAAAATGGACGGTGGATGAATGGGTTTAGATTATATATATATATATATAAAAAAAAAAAAGTGATGCGGGACTGATGTGCTGCGGACAGCCATCACCCATCATCCATCAACCTCATCACTAGTCAATAGCCCCCTCACCCTATCCCCCAATTAATTTCCCTCCTCTCTATACTCCCGCCCAAAACGTTTTACCTTCCTCATTCACCTATTTTCAATTCATTTCCTACCTAATCACTCACCGCCCTCTTCCTCTCTCAAAAAAAAAATCAATCTCCATCTCCATCTCCATTTCCGCAGCTTCTCCATCTCCATTTCCGCAGCTTCTCCATCTCCATCTCCATTTCCGCAGCTTTACGCATGTGATTTTACAACTGAGTATACGGCTTCAACGATGTGATTCTACAGTAAAAAGAGAGTGACTCTGCAACATAAGGAGTGTGACTATACAGCCTCAAACGGGTGACTATACAACCAACAATGCATGACTATACAATATAAAGCGTGTGACTTTGCATCATAACAAGTGCGACTGTGTAGATCCAAAGGTGTGATTGTACATCATTCTGCACAACCAACTCTGTATGACTGTGCATCATTCTGTACAACCAACTCTGTACAACCGTATCACACTCTTTACGCATGTTGTTATTGCAGCAGAATGTCGGGTGCGAAGAAGAAAATTCAAAAGAAGACCAGTAAGAATAAGGTCGTGGCAGAGAATGTAATTGATGATACATTGGTTGTGGACCAAAATTTGGGTAAGAAGAAACATAAGAAGAAGAAGAAGACTGTTGTAAAGTCTGTTGAAGATACATCAGGGGACCACATCGTCGCCGAGACGAATGTGGTGGAGACAGAAATCGTTGACGAAGACAGGCACAAGAAAAAAAAAAGGTGACTTTTGATTCACCGGTCGCCGACCAAAATTTGGGTAAGAAGAAACATAAAAAGAAGCATAAGAAGAAGAAGACTGTTGTGGAGTCTGTTGAAGATACATCAGGGGACCACATCGTTGCCAAGACGAATGTGGTGGGGACAGAAATCGTTGACGAAGGCAGGCACAAGGAAAAAAAGAGGATGATTTTTGATTCACCGGTCGCCGATCTGGATGTGGGTGAGACAAAAAGTGTTGAGGAAAGCAGGCCAAAAAAAAGAGGAGAGTCAAATCTGATACAGTGGCCGACCCCACATACGTGAGTGTGTCTCGGAGGAAGAGGGGGGGGACCGCCGAGAGGGTCAACCAGATATTCACTGTAGGCCAAAGCGGTTGCACCAACTAATTGCGCAATTATCGGATGATCAGAAAGAGAGGGTGCGTGGTGTTGGCTTCGACGGGCTCTTGGACCTGAGGATCGAATCGGTCCCCACTAACCATGCGCTTATGTTCCTACGTGCATTTTCTGACGGGTCCCATATTTTTCGCGCCTCACGCCGGGAGGCATTCATGATGTCAAAGTACGACGTCCACGATTGCCTCCAGCTACCTTTAGGCCCTCATCCGGTGAAATTAATCCCAACACAAAATAAGAAAGGGGCAGACTCACCTGACGTGATCAGGTTAAAGAGTACCTGGCGGAAGGGGTTCGATGTGGTTGACAGCAGCGGGCCAATAACATTAGGGAGAGTGCACGAAAAGTTAATGGCAACCAAAGCCGCTGACGACGACTTTGTCCGCAGGTTCGTGTTGTTCGCGTTGTCATCATTCCTCGCGCCTACTACGAACAACTCACTGGACCTGAGTCTGCTGGCCGCAGTGGAGGACGTGGACTTGATTGGTGAACAGGACTGGTGTAGCTTTGTCCTGCAGGATCTGGTGCGGGCAGGTAAAGGGACGCGTGACCCCAACAAAGTCGTCAACTACCTCCGGGGGTGCATCCCCATTCTGATGATTGCGTACTTCCAGCGTTACGATTTCCGTAGCGAGACTTGCAGATGCGACATACCATTTATCGCACATTGGGATGCACGGAAAATAAGTGATCGTCTTGCTGGGGAACTGGAGACGGGATCCCTGGGAAATCAGCTGCGTTCGAAGGTGTCGTACCCACGTACATGTGGGAAACCAGGCAGCGAGTGCACCCCCGCTATAACGATGCCCTCTGACAAACAGCACTCTAGTCCAAAAAGAATAACGACAGGGGTGGAGAGAGGCGATCAATCGGAAGGCAACGCGGTTGACGTAAGTGATCTCCCAGCCACTCTATAGATCATCAATTTATTGTTCGTGAAACGATTTAATCTGAAAGTCTTGCCTATGTTTTAAAAAAAACTGATAGTCATGGTCGTTATGATCACACTCATCTTGATGTACAGTCACATACTATTAGCTGTATAGTCACACACTATTACTTGTATAGACACACGCATTATGTTATCCAGTCAGTACTATAACCTGCACAGTCACACGCTATAAACTGTATAGTCACACACTTTATTCCTTACAGTCACACACATAGATGCTTAGTCATAGTTACGCTGCCAGCCTCAACACCACTGAGCTTCGCACTAATGATTTGACTTCAACTGAATTATAGGACGACCGGCATTTTTTCATGGAATTCCGAAGGTGTGCGCTAGCCTTTTGCGGTTTCTGTGAGCAGGCTGCCTCAAAAGTAAGAGAAATATCGACGAGGAACAATGCAGTTCCAAGTCAGGACACGTCCTCCCAACAATTCTGGGAAGATCCATCTGTCCTCCGGTATATCGATGAAGTCGTTGTGTTGGCCGGCCACTTGAAGCAGACTACCCAGAACGCCCCCGTCGTTGAGGGCGAGCAGCAGCGCGATGCTGAAGCCTGCGGTCTGGTACGTCAAATTATGCAAGACTTGCGTGATTCTGGTTACGCGGATGAAGATATTGACAAATCAGGTTTCTACGTGGGAGATGATGATGGAACAGAGGGTTACGATGATGAGGGGACTTTTGATGGTGGCATCGTGACACCAGGTTTCTGTGAGGGGGAAGTTGAAGAGAATGATGCCGCTGTAGAAACCAACCAAGACTCCGCTGTGCAGGGTTCGGTGGACATGAGTCCGACCGTAGTGGTAGCTCTACGGCAAGCAGGGTGGGGGACAGCGGACGCACGGTCGGCTTTAGATGTAACACCAGCTCCGCCCGATGCGACAGTCAGTTCTAGCCTTGAGAAGGACCTGCACAAAGCAGGCTGGGCTGTAGCGGACGCTGTTGCCACCACGCCCGCGACGGAAGAAATTGTCACGACCGATACTCAACAGACAGACGATGGTTTAGTGACCAGGACACACCCGGAGGCTAAACATCATCGGTACATCTTCCACTCCGACGTGGCATTTGAGTGCATGGACACGATTCCGGACAATTTGGGCTGCACGTTGGACTGTGGAAGAGTAATGAGGGGGCAGCTTGTAATCTCTGGATTCATGTGCTCCAACATCGTCGTCTTCTGGGATATCCTCAGCATACGGAAAGACGTAATCGACTACGTCTTCGACCGGGGAACGCCACGTCCGTCAGGGTACGTACTTATTGTCCTGGTCATGTTGTTTTTAAAAATGCACGTGCTAATCGGGACTTCGTTTGTTCTATAGCGAAATGTTGGTCGAGTACACAGCTTAAGACTGTATCGCGAGGGGCGACATGCAGACGCTCGAGCCTGGCCTGGAGGTGATGAATAACGTTGTTGACTGCTGGAGTAGGCTGCTGAACCACCTGGTGCACGACAAAAAAGCATCAAGAGTAACCAGTAGATGTTACTTCTCTCTTAGACATACGGTACGTTCAACCCCCAAATAAGGTGTATAAACGCACACAATTGGCTGTATAGTCACACACTGTTACCTGTATAGTCACACCCATTGTGTTGTCCAGTCACCGCTATAAACTGCACAGTCACACGCTACAAGCTGTATAGTCACACATTTTACGCTGTACAGTCGCACTCATGTCAAACACAAACTGACTACATGTATTACCATCAATGCATGTGAGCAGGCCCCAGTGTTGTCATTGTGGAAGGAAGGAGGCAGGGGCAATAAATATGACAAGGAAATATTTTACGTGTGGGACGAGTGGATAAAAAATAGTTTCTCCGACTTTGCTTTGGACTCGGACATGGTATTATCCTGAACATACTGTCTATTCGTAGTTGTTATCAACCCATAATCCTGACGCATTGTTTGCAGGTGTTTGTCCCGATCTTGACGGGTGACGAGGGTCACTACAGTTGCGCCTGCATCAACTTCAATTCTGAGCAAATAGAGTACCTCGACAACCAGTTGTACGATAAAGATTTTACAAAGTTGTCTTACTATGGCATTGCTCGGGCAGCGGTCAGGCCCTTTTAATTTAATATTGAATCAATTATGTGACCGGAATGTGTCCAACAACTGATCCTGTTTGAACTTGTTTTGCAGGTTAATAAGATGGGGGAGTTCATGGTACAACGAGGGATGGAGAAAGGTGAGAAGGTCCGTGCGTTTAAATTGGTAAACGTTCCCTTATCATGGCAGGGAGTGGGGTACTCTGCCAATGACTGTGGAGTGTACTTGATGGTGCACATGATGTTGTACAACGGGTCCCCGTTCAACTGCTCCTTGGGGACAATGGCGGCCATGAATATGTGCAGGGCGGAGATCACGGCGACCCTTATACTGAGCGACGCGAACAAGATGAGGAACGCTGTTTTGCAGAAAGTGATTGAATTCGAAAAATACAAGGAATCGTTGGAATCTGCCCGTACGTTTGAAACCACTCCTGTGAAGGCAACCACCAAGAAGCGTCTGAGCAAATCACCGAAAAAACCTGGACCCACCCCCAGATCAGTCCCAAAAGAAAGACAGTCGGCGATTAAGTCTCGGATACGGGGCTGTGGAGATGGGTTGGGTTGCTCCTTGAACCAGGGTGAACTTGCCCCGGACGCCATTGTCATGTCACTCATATTTCGCCTGCGAGTGGGGCTGACGAGTGGGATGCTCAGCCTGCGAAAACACACCACCGACTACTGCTTCCTCGACGATAATGGGTACGACGAAAAGTAAGTGACCGTCTTTTGTTCCTGATGCGTGTTTCATATTACACCTACTAACCGGTGTCAACAAATCCGCAGTGAATGCTTTGGGTCCTACGGCCCTCGTGCGCAGCTGAAGAGGCGTGACATTCAATCGCTCTTCTCCGCCGGTGGCATGAGCGCCGCTGTGCTGGAGTGTTGGTCGCACCTAATGAACTGGTGCGAATCAGACGACAACCGGCGTGGGTTATCCTCCCTCACGGACCCAACGATGGCGTGGTTCGGAATTCAACACATGGTATGCCCCCATAACCTACTACCTATCACACTAAATAGTACAAATGATCCCCATTCACATTAAATAGTTAGAAATAATCACAAAGTTCACTTAGTACAGTCACACATGTTGACATGTACAATCACATGCTATCAGTTGCACAGTCACACATATTGAGGTGTACACTCACGTGAAATACGTTGCACAGTCACACATGTTGATGTGTACAATCACTCTTGTCGAGGTGCACAATCACACTCTGCACGCTGCAAAGTCACGCAGCTTAGTCTGTACAATCACGTGCTATAAGTTGCATAGTCAGGCATTAAATAGTACAAATGACCCCCATTAACATTAATAGTCAGACATCACTTTGCAGAGTCACTCTTGTTGACGTGCACAATCACGGAATATAAGTTGTACAGCCACGCACATTATATAGTCAGACATCCTAGAATTTGAATTCACACTGTCATGTATAGTCACACTCTGCACGCTGCAAAGTCACGCGGCTTAGTCTGTACAATCACACGCTTTAGTCTGTACAATCACACACTTTGCGATGTGCGGCCACGCACATGATATATTCCATTCTCGCATCCTGTCACTGATGACAACTAATATTCGCCATCCGTTAGGACTCGCTGACCCGTATACTGGAACGACCCGACTCAAGTACCCCAGCGGACAAAGACACTGACGGTCTGTACGAAGCGTGGGACAGATTCATACAAGACTGCGCCGGGACATTCGACTTGAACGCCGAACTGTTGTTTATCCCGGTGCATACTATGGGGCACTACGCGTGCGCGTGCGTCAACTTTATAGAAAGAACAGTTGATATCCTCGATCACCAGACACATGCCCCAGGGTCGCATATGTTCCGGGTGTCCAGCGAGATAGTAAGTTGCACGCATATGCTTTATTTCACCACGTCAAAAATATTCTACTGCTTGGGTGCTGATGTTTACTATTACCTAATACTGCAACAGATGCAAGCATTGAGGGTCTACATGGACGAGAAAGGGCTGATTAAGGGCAGTCACCTGGCGGATTTTGAGCATCGCCAAGTAAAATTGGAATGGCAGAGCGCCCGGAAGAACGATCCGGAGTCCGGCATTTTCTGCTTGATGCACATGTGCCTGTACGACGGTGCGCGTTCACCCACACTGATATTGGGTCAAAGGTCGGGAGGCGTTACTTGTCGTTCGAGGTGGCAGCAAGTCTTGTACTTGCTGACATGAATGAAGCTCGCGACGACGTGTTGCCGAAAATTCGCGCTTTCATAAGAAATGCTACGTGCATATGGATCAAACTCGATGAAAAACGTAAACTGGGGAAAATCGTGGAACGAAAGACCTCAGCGAACCGTAAGGCATGAATGTGTAGTGAAGTAAAAACGTTTTTTTGTGAATATAGAAAAAATCTCATGTTCGAGTATCTTCTTAGTATCAGATGAATGACAACTCAGTATCAGGGTCGCATGTGCGACGTGATACAGTCACGCAACTTCTGACTCACAGTCACAGTCAAATTCCTGCAGAGTCATGACAGACGACCACAAAATCACCAATTAATTATACTAACTACCCCTGCATATATGTCCATCCATTTACTTTCAGATTATTTCACCTTTAAAAAAAACCGATGGTTCCCTTATTTACAGAAGACACGAAAAAAAACAATACACGCACCGTAAAATCGGATTATTTCCCAATAAGAAAACGATGATTTGAAAACGATGTCGAGAAAATATAAACTATACATTGAGTGATGTTTGTGAGTGTGACTGTGAATTGATGTTTGTGAGTCTCAATGCACATTGAGAACACAAACCATCACCTCACTCTGCTAACCCTATTTACTTTAGAAGGATAGGGCCCCCACCTAACTCAATTAATATTTACTGCCCCTTTACTGCCTCCCCCCTTCAAATACCAAAGCCATTTTTACACCAACTACTTCCAACTTCACCTCTTTAAACCTAACAAAAAATGGCAAGCAAAATAGAAGAAATCAGAAAAATGATCGAGGAGTACGATGGTTTGTTGAATACCACTAGATCAAATGAATTAAGAGCCATGCAGCTAGTCGCTCCTGCCATAGACGCGAGGACCTATATGGCATCCATTGGCAGTACAGAAAAGGAGACCGAACTGGACGACTACATCGAATTCTTGATGAAAAAGTGTATTGGATGTTTCCACACTAAGAAAGCGTTGCAGTGTGATTTGGCCAACTTGAGGAAGATGCTTCAAAAAAACGGGGGTTAATTATGCATGTAGCGAAAATGAAGGGTGTAATGGACGTATCATGTTTCAAGTACTGGATGTTTTAATGTGTTTTGAGATATAAAATATATAAGTAATGGATGTTTTTACGTTTCAAGAATATTTTTATGTTGTTTCAGAATGTGACTTTTCTATTTTTTTCCCTATTTCTCTATTTTTTTTCCCTATTTCTCTATCGTTGTTTCGCTATTTCTCTATTTTTAGGTTTCTACGCTTCATTTTGGAGAATCACTGTCAGTGTGTTGTAGAATCACAGACATTATCTTGTACAATCACACTCCCACAATGCTACTGTAGAGTCACACCCTGCCTACTGTAGAGTCACGTTCATTGTATTGCACAATCACACTTACTTGTTTTATGTCAACCAAATATTAAGTTAGTACTGTTTGTAGCGTTTAAAGATAATACATTCCGGAACAAAAACAATTTTGTTTTACGACTACGCCATATTAGAAATAATTAAGATCGACAAAAGACGTAACGACTACGCCATGTTTTACGACTACGCCGTATTAGAAATAATTAAGATCGACAAAACCGAATATGTAGTGATGAATGTGAAGGGATGTTTGTGAGTCTCAATTTATCGTTGGAAAACACAACACCCACCTCAATCTCTTAACCCTAATAAATATATGAGAATAAGCCCCCCACCTAACCCATTAAATTTTCACCCCTCCTTTACTACCTAACCCATTCATTTTCAACCCCCTATTTACTGCCTCCCCCTCTTTAAATACCAACACCATTTTTATCACCTTAACCACTTCAACTTCACCACTTTTACCAGCCACTACATACAACTCCACCACTTTAACCTTATAAAAAAAATGGCCAGCAAAATAGAAGAGATCAGAAGTTTGATCGAGGAGTACAATGGTTTATTGGATTCCACTGTGTCCAATGAATTAAGAGCCATGCAGCTAGTCGCAACTGCGATTGACGTGAGGCGCTTCGTGGCGTCCACTAGTGATACACATAAAGAGGCCGAACTGGACAACTACATCCAGTTCTTGATGAAAAAGTCTATGGAGTGTTTCCGCACAAGGAACAGGTTCCAGCGTGACTTGGCCAACTTGAATAAGATGCTTAAAAAGTACGGAGGTTAAGTATGTATGGGTTAAGATGTACCGTTTAGTAATGGTCATTTTTATGTGTTTTAAGTTTTAATGAATGTTAAAGTGTAGCGTTTAATGTTCAAGTGTAGCGTTTAATGGATGTTTTCCGCACTATGTCGTAGAATGTTTTCCGCGTTTTAGGGTATGCAAGTATTACATGTTGTGTAAGAGATGGACTTTTTCTAAAGTACAAATATTTCCATCGCTATTGCGCTATTTCTCTATTTCCATCATTATTTTTCTAATGTACAGACACATGGTGTATAGTCACACTCAACAAGTTTTATAGTCACACTAAACATGGTGTATAATCACAGTCATCATGTCATAGAAGTAGTTTAGGTTACTACACTTCATTTTGGAGAATCACAGTCAGTGTATTGAAGAATCACAATCATTATCCTGTACAATCACACTCCCACAATTAGTGAAACCACAGTCCACCTCTTGTTCTACAATCACACACTGAATGCTGTAAAGTTGCACTCATTGTGTTGCACAATCACACTCACTTGTTTCGTGTGACCCAAATATTAAGGGCATAATGTTCCTATACAGCTGTATTTGTAGCCAAAGATGCTGCATTCCAGAATAAAAAAGACTGTTATTTCAATGTATTCTTACAGTCAAAGGAACAAAAACAATTTTACGGACCCCCACGCTTTACGACTACGCCATATTGGAAATAATTAAGGTCCGCAATAGCATATACAATATCACGGACCTTGACCATTTCAAACGTCGACTAGTCTTTATATTTCACAAAGCAGGAAATCGCCCCCATGATCTAAGACTTAAACCATATTAGAAATGATTGAGGTCCGCAATATACGAAAACAATGTCACAGACCTTGACCATTTCAAACGTCGACAGCCTTTGTGTTTCCAAAAAGAATGTTCCTAAGTAACAGATGATATTCATGAACAATCCTCCTCGGCAATCCCTGCCAGGTCCTCCTCCTCCTCCTCAACATCAACAGGTGGGTACTCAGCAAATGGGTTGGGGCAGTTCCTCTTGTCATGGTGCCCCATCCTCTTGCAGTTCTTACACAGTCGTTTAGGCTTCGCGGCAATTGCAGCAGCCTTCGCCTTAGAAGAAAGCATCCGCTTCCCACTGCCCTTGTTCTTGGCTTTCTTCGGGGGCAATATGTTTATTTCAATTGAGCTCGTACAGCCGAGGATCTCCTCTAATTCTTGCGTCTTGCTAAATGGCACAGCAGAGACAATATCGGACCTGAAGTCGCGAATGACGTCAGCTAGATTACTAACGTCTTCCTTACCCATTTTGCTGACGTGACTGACGGTCTCATAGAACTCCGAGAACAGCCTCGTGACTGTAACAGCCTTCTCATCGCGTAGGCGACTCTCTGACAGGGGACACGCATTAACATTACGTAGAGCATCCTTTGTCCATCTCCATGCCACGTACCGTTCCGGGATCGTCTCCCGTCCTTTCGAAGAGTATATCCAAATGGCGTGCCTGCAAAGAATTCCATACCGACAGAACTTCCTGCAAGTACACCTGACCTCACAGGTACCTGCGAGTGCATTAAAAAACACATAAAGAGTACGACTGTTGACCGTACAGACGGTGGCTACGCAACGTACGGGATGAGACTCCGTAAAGGTATGATCACAACCTTGACAGGATACAGTCACACCCATAATGCTGCATAGTCACAGTCCTTACGACGCAGAATCAAACGAATTGCGTTGTACAATCACACGCACCGCGATCCAGAGTCGCACCCTTTATTGTGTACAGTCACATTCAATGAATTATGGAAAAAAACTCGTTACGTTTAGAATCAAAACGTTTAGATCATATAATATGGCTACACGAAATGGACAGTGACTTTCTATGCCAGTACCTGGGTTGTATTCAACAATGTAGTTGCGGTCCCGGATGGAGTCCAGTACTACTGTCGCTTCGATCCCGTCCTTCTCCTGATACGCACGAACGCTGCACGTGTACAGCGAAAACTTAACCTCTTCCTGAAAGTGTGCAAAGGCGACGTGCGTGTACACCCTTGCCGCGTGGCTCTCCATCGGATTCGTCGATACAATTTTGGGGAATGACTGCCGGTTATCGTTGTCTAGCCTCTTTTGCATGTGCCTTTGTTGGTCCATCACACTTTCGAAACGCATCCAGAACTGGACCAATGTACCATTGTTGTCTTCAAACTTTTTGAAGAAACTGTTCTCACTCTCTGATCTCTGCGTTGTCCTCATAATTCCGGACATCCTCACCTCCCTGCAATGCGCGGCGACCCATTTGCTCCTCTCTTTGAACATATTTTCGAACCATTCGATCCCAACAACATCCTGGTCGATCATAATCCGCCCCCACCTGTCGTCGAACTCCGACGCCTCAATGTCATCATCCCATATAATTGCATTGAGAGCTTTTACAAAGTCCGAGGCCTCCTCTCTTGATCTGCCATACTTTGTTGGAACCTTGTTCATGATGTGCCACATGCAGCACCGTTGGTGCGCTGCTTTGAATATTTCGGGGACGGCTTTTAAAATTCCGGGATCCTGATCTGTAATGATATAACACGGTTCCTTCCCGCCCATGGCTTCCAGAAACCGGGAGAGGACCCATATAAATGACTCGTAGTCCTCCTTAAATAACAACGCCCCACAGAACGTGACAGACCGTTTGTGGTTGTCCATGCCAGTGAACGGTGTGAACACCATGGAATACACGTTGGTTCCGTATGTTGGGTCGAACGAAACTGCATCCCCGAATGCCGCATAATTCCTTCGAGCTGCACCATCCGCCCAAATGACCCTGCGTAAGCTTCCGTCTGTATCCACATCGTAGTCAAAGTAGAAATCCTCCTGACTGTCCCTCAAACTCTTGAACCGGTCTATGAACAACTGACCATCCTGCTCGTGGACGAAGCACTTGACGTCCCTCCCCAAGTTCTTGAAATCAACCAACGATGCTCCGATGTTCTGATATCCGCCCGACAACTCCTTGCACATCCTGTATGTTCGAGTCGCCCCGATCTTCAGCTGCACACACAAAAATGCAACTGCATTGGTCTCGCACAGTTGGCAGTCAAACATACACTAACAACATTGTTGACAGACATTACGCACCCTCGAGTTGCAGACGATCATCTCCTTGTGATATCTTGATAGATTTCGAGATGACTTTTGAAACTCTCTGTCCTTGACCGTCACAAGATCGTGGTTGTGTTCCTTGATGAACTCTTCAATATAAAACCCCCCGATCATTGCACAGAGCCTAATTCTTGCTCCACATTGCGTCCTCGTCGCCTTCGTAATCCTCTTGGGTTCGTACGATCCCACGTACTCTGGCCCCTCCTTCTCTCCCGTGCTCGACAGCTTCACCATGCTCTGGCTGGCTATTTTGCCCTCCTTGTTACAAGCCAACAATTTCTTCTTGATCGACCCATCAAATGATCTAGTTGTCGTGTACCTCTTCGCCTCGAAACCAACATAAAATGCGTAAGCTTGATAAAACTTGAATGCTCCATCGATGTCCACGAACTTCTGCCCTACGTAAGGGACAATCACTGTGTCTTCATCTGGCATATAGGTTAGAACAAAAAATAAATTATCAAAGATTGGACACTATCAAACTTGCAGCGCACGCATTCATCTCTGACCTTATTGAAGTGTGACTTTTCTCGACAACGACTGTGACTTTGCGTGTATAACAGCATGATTGTTAGAACTTAACACCCGCACCGCATAACAAAAGCAAGTACAACTACAACCCCAGATGCAATACCAACAATAATAAATATATACGGAGTATATATTTTCTCAACAACAAAAAAAACACCCGCAATAATAAATATAACAATGATAAGGAAACAAAATAATAATATGCAATACTACAACTGCAATTGAGTATGATTATGAACAACTAAACATATTGAGTATGACTGTCACGTTATAACGGTGTGACTCTGCAAAAATATCAAACCAACCAAAATAATGTTCGACTGCACATTTTCCTGGCTCTTCTCATTTAACAAAAAAAAAATATATATATATATATATATATATATATATGTATATATCCATCTTACCACCAGCATGTTGCCCATAAATATCCCCCCTCTATATAAAACTACAACTACATGCAACCAACAAAATAATAATTTGCCTTGATTAATATCCACAACACATAAGAACTACAAGTACAACTACAAACCAGTATGCAATACTCAACAACAACAACAACAAAAAAATACAATGATAGATATAACAATGATAAAGAAACCAACATAAATATTTGGAATAATAAAGAACCTTCAACGTAATACAGCAGAACAACTACAACAACAGTGAACGTGTGACTGTCTATCATATTGAGTATGACTGTCACGTTATAGCAGTGTGACTCTGCAAAAATAATGTTCGACTGCACATTTTCCTAGCTCTTCTCATTTAACAAACCAAATATATATGTATATATCCATCTTACCTCATGCATGTTGCCCAGAAATTTTCAACTGCACATTTTGATCATCGCGTGGTTCTTCGAGGAACAACACCATTAGAGCATAAAGACGTACAACAATTTACGAATTAGGGTTTAGTTATTCTGATATATACATATAATGGTATAGATAGAGGGAAGCTTTTTTATTAAGGATAAATTTCGAATTTTAGGATGATTTTGGTGAGAAATTTGGTGAGAAATTTGGGATGATTATATGTATATATCAGAATATGTAGAACTTGGTGAGAAATTTGGGATGCTTTTCAAATTTTGGTGAGAGAGTGAATTTTGTTGATGGAAAGGGTGATAGATTTGGTGATAGGAATGGTGATGGCATGCTGTACTTTGTCCTGCTGTTGTCTGCTGCTGCCTGCTGCTTGTCATTCACGGACATATTCTCCCTTTTTTCTTTTTCTTTTTATTAATCTTAGCCATCCATCCAAACCAAATCAAGGGCCAAAAACACAACTTCCCAACTTCCCACTTTTAACCAAACTCCCTTGATCCCTTTTCTATATATATATATACACTATATATATAGAGAGAGAGAGAGGATCCAGTGAGTCTCCCTCTTTAAATGAGTCCGTCCTTTCAATCTGGACCACACAATTAAACAAGATTGAATGGTTGAGATTGGACCACGTCATTAAGGAAGAGTAACAAGGCTGCCTTTGCATACACAAACATAACTCTTTAATTCCATATTACTGTGATATTATTACTGTGACATTATTACTGTAATTCCTTATTACTGTGACAATATTACTGTAATTCCTTATTACTGTGACAGTGTCACAGTAATAAGGAATTAGTGCTACAGTAAGATATTGTTACTGTAATAGTGCTTGTTACTGTAACAGTGCTACTGTTAATCTCATGTTGATGTTACTTTGTAGTGTCAATTGATAAATGAATTTGACATTATTACTGTGACAGTGTCACAGTAAGATATTTGTGTTACTGTAATAGTGCTTGTTACTGTAACAGTGCTTGTTACTGTAACAGTGCTACTGTTAATCTCATGTTGATGTTACTTTGTAGTGTCAATTGATAAATGAATTTGACATTATTACTGTGACATTATACTGTGATTCCTTATTACTGTGACACTGATATTTATAACTCTTTAATTTCATATTACTGTGACATTATTACTGTGACATTATTATTGTAATTCCTTATAACTGTGACACTGTCACAGTAAGATTTTTGTGTTACTGTAATAGTGTTCTGTTACTGTAACAGTATTACTCTGACATTATTATTGTAATTCCTTATTACTGTGACAGTGTCACAGTAAGATATTTGTGTTACTGTAATAGTTTTTTTTTTTTTTTTATAAAAAAAAAAAATTGTGTTCTGTTACTGTAACAGTAAGATTATATACGATGAAGATGACGCTGAGATTGAATCTCAGCCATTCATGTGATTTGATCATGTGGCTGTGATTTGCGGGACGGACTCATTTAAAGGAGACCAACTCACCGGATGCAATTATATGATAGTAAAGACTTAATGTATCCTTAAGCCTAAGCCCAAATCCAACTTTTTGCTCTATTAGTGAGACTTCTACCTTTTGCGTCTTCATAGGGTGAAACTTCACCCTGCAAAATCTGTCATACACGGACCAATACCGTCGGGTGAAACTTCACCCGGTGATTTCACCTGGTGAACTTCTTCCAGATTTGCATTTTTTTACATCTTTACCATCGGGCGAAAATTCACCTATCTCCTGGTGGAGAAGCTTTTCGTGGACATTTCATTCAGATTTGATTGGGCTTGGTTTGATGAGCTGGCCCAGGCTCTGATGTAAAGCATAATTAACATTCCAAATCATCATAATTGGAGCGTATGTCGTAGAGTGGCTGTTCCTCATCCAACGGCTACCATTTATCCAAGAAAGAGGAGCGTTCCTCTTATTAACGTTTTAATTTCTCCTCCAACGGTTACATAATCTCCTCAATATACTCTTCCTCACTTCATTTTTCTCCTTCAAGAATCATCATCTCTCTCTCACACACACACATTTGAGTTCGATCTCTAGTGAATTTTCGATTCGTAGTGTATTTCGATCATAGCAAAAATGAGTGTATTGAACTCCAAAGATTTACATATTTGGGATAATGCTGCATTTGATAATGGTGGATTTTCAGAAACTTCTACTGGTCTTAAATGTTCTTGGTCTCATATGAATCAGTCGTCATCATCAATCAATCTTTCTAATCGTTCGTTCGACTCAGATTGCTCCAAAGAAAATATGACGCCTTGTCTGCCTGATTCCCCCAAATCCAAACCCCTGAAGCCCAAGAAAAGCTGTCTTGTTCTTGAGGAAAGGAATCTGGACTTGGAGATTGAGGAGATTGAGAAGGAGATTAGTCGGTTATCCACTCGACTGGCGTCCTTACGACTTGAAAAGGCAAAGACTAAGAATGTTGAGGCGTTGCCGAAGAGGGGCAAGTTGGCGGAACCAACCGGGCTTCCAAGATGTAATGAGGAAAAGTCATCGAGTACGAGGAGGAGGGGGGTAAGCTTAGGGCCTGCAGAGATCATGAGAGGGATGAGAAACTTGGTGGGTAAGCCTGAGATGATGATGATGATGACTCCTCTGCAGTCGCAGTCGAGTGCGAGCAGGAGGAAGTCATGTTATTGGAAACTTCAGGACATTGATGAATTGAGAGTGACTAAGGAGAGGGGGAAAACAATGAGCCTTAGCCCAAAGTCGCGCTCTAAGGCTACAATCATCAGTAAGACGCAGATTCCGAGTAAGGCTGCGACTACAATTGGGGTTAATAGGACTGCTAAGAAAGATGATGGAGTGATGTCCTCAATCCAACCCAAGAAACTATTTGTCAAAGATGGGGAGAAGGAGAAATCGGCCTCTAAGAAACCCCTCAAGAGTGGTAGAGTGGTTCCCAGTAGGTATAATGCTCAGATTACTGCTGGAGGAGGTTCGTCATTGAAAGAGCTTAGGAAAAGATCATGGCCCGACAATGACGATGAGACCACTAAGAGGTCCGAAAAGAAGCGTGCTTCTTTGGTTGGTACAGGTACAGGTACAGTGAGTAGGGCAAAAAAGCAGTGGGACATTCCTGATGTGGTTCCGAGGATAAAGACTAAACGTTGTTGTATGAGTATGATTGAGAGTCCTAGAGATTCAGGTCCAGCGAAGAGGGTGTCAGAATTGGTTGGGAAGAAATCATTCTTTAGTATGATGGATAATGGAGGTGAAAACCCAGATGATGAAGTTGTATGTCAGGCTTTGGATTTTAAGGAAGACCAGGCTGCTAAAGAGTCTCTCAAGATTACGGTATTGCGGTCAATCAATGAAAGCCCACGTGACTCGGGGGCAGTAAAGAGAGTGTCTCAATTGGTCGGAAGGAAGCCCTTCTTTGCTCCTGATCATGACGACGACTTGCCGGTGTTTAGTTTTGAGGAAGATGAAGAAATATGAATAATAATAATGATAGTAATTTGTTGAGGACGTCTTTATCTCATCATCATGTTAGCTTAGAATGTTAATAAGTAAGCAAAGAGTGTTTTTGGTGCCGAGCATCCTTATGTTTGCTCCTACTGAATTCTTGTTTTCTACTTTGTTTCTATATAGGAGTTTCGTCAATGTAATGCAGTTTGGTGTTTTTTTTGGTAATGAGGCAGCATAATCATATATAAATGATTGTAGGTTTTCCGACTTTTCCCCGGGCAGTAGGGAGTAAGCTTACTTTTGCTTCCTCTAAGCTGTGTGTAATTTCCGCTTGAGCTTCTAGGATTAAATACTGCGTTTTTTTTTGCTAATTACTTCGGATGTAGTGGTTGTTTGTGTGTCTGGCATCGAAAAGTGTATTCTCTCTTTTGAAGAAACATGTACATGACTGCAAATGACCTCTTCTGGCTGCTTATAAACAGAAGGCTTAGGAACAGCCAAGCATTACCTGTAACAGATGAATGTAGCATCCTAAAACTGAAACCTGAAAGTTATTCTTTCGTTTCTCCACTTTTTGCAGCTTTATAATTGTTGTAGAATCGTTATTTACCTTCTTTGTTCTTTTCATTAATTTACACAAGGTTGAGGTTTCAAACAATGATTTATTTTATCCGACTATGCGGTCAAGGTTTGTTGTTGTTGCTTACTTGCTTTACATTCTCAATGATCCAAGATAAATTCAAAGGATCCATTTGCACTCTTCCTGCACTCTTCCTCTCACATCCATTTCGCTTCGATTATGAGACTAAATAAGAAAGCAAGATTCTGATTTTTTTTTGTATGTTTGGTAAATGAGTAGTTGTTCTTGACTTCTTGCTATCTACATCTTGTGGTTGTTGCTCTGCAAAGTTTTCTTTGTTCATTCAGTACAAAACTAACAATATTTTACTGTAGCAGGAGCCTTCTGGATTCCTGAGCCTGAATAGAGCCATGAGTCTTGACAGGTATGGTCTTATCTTATCTCATGCCAGCCTTCAGTTTAATAATCCTCATTGTGTTGGTTTCTGGTCAATGCTCATTCTTGTTTATAATGCTAGTTTGGAAGTCGACCTGAGTGCCTCACTAAAAGCCACTCCTAAGCCAGCAGTCCAGCAAGTAACTGCGAAAAGAGCAGAGGTATGCTGAATTGCTGATTGATGGGGATCATTATACCCAATAATTTTTTTTAGCTGCAAAGGGACTAGGGAGCCATGATGAAACTTTTAATGTCAAATGGGTACCGGATTTGCTATGAATATGCCCTTCCTCATTTGCGATTTACTATTTTAGAATGTGTTGTATGTATTTTTAGTAAACGATACAATAGAATTTGCTCTTAGCGATTCATGATTCATAGGCTACCGAGGGATCCGGTAACCCTCCTTGATCCAAACCCAAGTCATGAGTACCACGTTTTGATGATATTGCTACTTACTAGCTAAAGTAGCTGACGATTACATTTTTCAATAACTTGATGAGCATACCACTTACAAGATCCTATTTCCAGACAGTAGACACACCTACACAAAGTTGGAGACTTGCTCCTACAAGGCGCGAACAGGAGAAATGGGATAGAGCAACCAAGGCCACGACTGGAGGCAGTGTAAGTCCTTTCCCTTCCTCACGAGATTTTGTTCCATACGCACTGTTGAAAGCCTTGACATGAATATACGGAGTAGGTCTTCTGAGAGACGGTCTCTCATTAACTTTAGTGAGAGACCAAGTACAAATGGAAGTAACAGTGGTAAATTGGTACCAAACCTAATAAAAGTAGGTACGATTAACATAAAAGAGTATACAAATATAAAGAAGGTACGCTTATTATAAAAACAGGTACAAAACAAAATTGTCATTTAAGGGTACGAATATGACATAGAGTGATACTGAAGAGTGGTCTCTCAATAAGTTATTGAGAAATCATCTCTTCCAAGATTTTGTGAACAATTATAATCAACAATCAAATTGTTATGATTACAATTTTGATAAAGTTATATATGTAGTGCTGTTTTTTTGTTCAGTCTCACCTTCACGCTGAGATTGATTTTTTTTTGTGCCGGTTGCGTCATTATTGCATCATCATATTCATATTGATTTTGATTAACGTGAGAACTTTGCCGCTTGACTCTATTTTGGGACTTCTTTTTCGGTTGATATCTGTATTTGATTCACATCTATTATTGGCCACAATGTTTTTTTCCAGTGTAATACGTCGATTAAGTCGTATCGGTTAAGTTAAATTGAATTATTTATTACCGTCATGAATACGTCTGTTCGTCAATTTTTCTTATACGGTTATAGTCAAGAATTATGTGATGTGATATTATGATTGATTATGTACGAAGTATATGTTTGGATGATTTTTTTTGTATGCAATCGATACAACTATTTAAGGATTAAAACTATTCAGTCATGTGACTCATGCATAATGTTCTTGTGTTTGATTTTTATCACATATTATGTTTTTATGTATGAATTGTGACCTGTTTGGAATTTCGGTTGCGATTATTGTCGCGTATTTATAATTACAAATTGACTGGTATGATAAAAGAACTAATTTGGGTTATAATTTCTTTTATCACTTAAGGTTTCAGTCACTTGTTAATTACGGTTTGATTAAAAGAATCTTGATTTCAGTTTAAATAATATTGGCTATTTGATTTTTCATAAGACGTCTAATATTTTGGATTGTTTGATCGAAACAATACGTTGCCAAAGTAACCTCTATTGCGTAGATTAGATAGTTTAAATAATTAGACGATTGTGTGTGATTGAATTTCATGCGGGTAATGGTCGGCCCAAAGGAAGTCCATTATTGGACCGAAATCATACTTGTGGTGATAAATATGTAACAGTTATTCGTTTCTCGTGTAGATGTTAAGTCGGCCCAAAGAAAGACTTGACATTTGACATGATGGGGCCCAAAGCAAACCTTTATAATATCAGTTAGGTTCAAAAAGACATAGCGTACCTATATTCTCAATGCTTGTAAAAATATAAGAATCGTGAAATCAAATAATTTTGTTATTTCGAAACTCGTTTTCGTAGGAAAGCAAACGAAAAAACTTTCATTATCAAGTACTTGAAATGACACGTTAAATTTTTTGGTTTGAAACCTGACCCGGTCAATCTGGCCCATTGGATCAAACTTAATTTATAAAAATTAATAAAATATTTATATTCATATACTCTCACTGATTTTTTGTGTTTGCCCCATTTTAAAAATATATATACTTTTCTTATATATTGAGGAAATGAGGTAAACATTTTAAAGCGAAAGAAGTACTATATTTTGATTCAAAAAATAATGTACTTTTGATGATTTAAATTACAAATACAGACAAATATTCAATTTAGTACAATTTCTTTTACGGAGTATCATTTTATAATAAATTAATTATTAAAATTTGATTTTAATATTTTAAACGTATACATTATAATCAAAGAGTATAATAATAATATTATTTAAATAATAATATTAAAAAAAAACATGCTCCAATTAAGCAGCAGAACCTTGTTAATTTATTAGCATTAGTTAATCTCGTTATATTGTGGACATGACATAGGTCCACCCCGACGCGGCCACGCGCGGGTTTGGGGCGGCGAATGAATCTCCATATGAGATGGGTCGAATTAAAATTTAAATCGTAGTGGAGTCGCCACCGAACTTTGTGGGAGTTTGGGCCCGTTCGAACCCACTCTATATCTTAGTGGGCCATGCACAAAGTATGGCCCATTCGGATGTCAGAGTTTAATGGGTTCGTTCCTTAGCATTTGATACCGATACCGACATTATCGGATACCGTTTATTGAATAACTCTCGTGTGCCAATGGATTCGGACATCCGGAAACCATGGTTCTGAGTAAGAGGTGAGGGTACGTGTTGGGAAGTTCACAAAGAACACCCAACCCCGCCCGCACATTAGCGGCCTCTACTAAGATATCGTTTGATTTTGAAATACGCGCGTTAGTAATACGATGAATGATATGCAAACATTGTTTTGCCTAAACATGCGAATAATTGAATGAGTTGCTAGGTCGATTTAATGCATCTAAATTTAACGTCAAAGTTGTTTTAGCATGCGAGGTTCGTTTTAGTATAATAAAACAAACAATAAATAAAATAAAAAAACAAAGAACAAACGGGTTAGTAACGGTTTGCAAATTGAATAAAAGATGTAAATACAATGCAATGCATGGTTTTGAAAAGATTTGTCGAGACCTGAAATATACCAAAAAGTCCACTGTTTTATTAAGAAAAGAAAAGATGTTTGAAAAAAATAAGACGGGATCGCTTTCCGGTGCTACGGTTTTCAGGAGACTACGCGACCCGCGCGGGTGAGGCGCGACTCGCGTGGCCATGCGACTCGCACGGGACTCGTAAGACTCGCATGGTTGCCTGTTTCTCGAGACCCTTTTTCGAAAATTGACAATTTCGTTAAATCGCGTACAAATATAGCATAATTTATACTCGACTTAAATTTTCAATATTCGTTATATTCGATATTCGAGTATGGAATCGATATCAAATATTCGGAATGGTTTTTAGAAAAAGAAAAAAAAAAGAGGTTTTGTAAATCGTTTTGAAAATCGAATTAAGAAAAATAATGTTAATTCTCTCCGCGTTGAAATCGTCGTATTTTGTTTTTAAGACCATGTGACGATTTTTTAGCATCAATGAGATCAATCGTCGTAAATCGTCGTATTTTGACTATGGAGTCGATATCGTATTTTTAGAACGTTTGTTTTATATAAAAATATATTGTAGTATCGATATTAGAAAAGGAAAAGGACGTGATGATGACCCATAAAAAAATTGACCGACGACGCAAAAAGGAAAAAAAAGACGAGAGGAAGAGAGAGAAGAAGGAGAAGACGGGATTTTGATTGACACCCTCAACTTACATGCTTTGTATACTCGGAACGGGGCTCGTCGGAATGTGGCTTAGACATGGGAGCGTCGAGTTAATGTCGGTGTGTTATGGTGGTTTCGGTCGTGTAGGGTGTTGGGTAGAGGTGGCCGGTTTTTAGGGGGCTAAGGCGGCGTGATTTCGGGTTGTAATATCGGTTATTCGATGCTTGGTGTGTGTATGAGTTGTAGATGTGTAACTTTGATGTTGATGGTGAATTGTGATTGATGTGTGTCTTATTGTTGGTGTGAGAGGGTCCTATTTATAGGAGAGGTCCTCGATTGAAGCTAGGAGAGGTAATCTTGCTTGGGTGACAAGAAATACCGGTTAGGATAGGAAAGGTAAGCAATTCGAGAGGAACGAGGATTCCTTTTCTTGGTGGAGAAGGCATTTAAGCCGGTTGGAAAGAGAGTACTCGACCGAGTACTCCTTGTGCTCGGTGGAGTGCTCGGTCGGGAATCCTACTGGGGATCGAATTCTATCCTTAATTGGAATTGTTTAATACTTTTTGTAGTTGATTTTTGTAGTGTTCGAATTCAAACCGGACTCGTGGGGTGACACGGCTGGTTGCTATGTCTCGAAAAATATCTTTGACTGAGTTTTGACTTGGTCGTTAAAAGACGGTTTTGCCCCTGGTATCGGATTCGACCCAAATTAGTTTTATTTGACTTGAAATGACCCACTGGGCCTGAATTTGAGGTTGGTTTTGTGAGTTTTGTACTCCTTAAAAAGCCCAAGCCAAATACCAATGATTTCGAGCCCATTTTCGAGTACGTTAAAGCATGTTTGCGTCCGATCATCATCGGGTGTACTTTTGGAAACTGCTATAGACACCTACTGGCCAAATGTGGGTGTCTACAGAGCCCCCACTCTGACTGAGGCTTGGACAGGGCGAAAGTCAGAGTAGCTACTAGGCCAATCAAAGATTAAGACCTGGCAGACTTCCGATCGGATCGTTTATAGTCCATTAGACCTGCGTGAAAAGGGCTCGCCAGCCATAAGTTAGAAGCCATACCTGAGTTGATGATGATAACTCCGTGGAAATTTGGACTTGTCGTGTAAGTCCCGGGTGTACCTATATATATATATGGGCCCATCTCGTGAAAAATGCCGCCTTGGGCTTTCCGCTGGGGAGTTAGTCACACGGCCCTGCTTGAATCGTCCCTGTATATGATTATGCGAAACTTTGCATGTAACATTTTTAGGAGAAATGACTCGCGCTGGGGAATAGAAAAAAAGACTTTGGATTTTTGAAGGAATTTTGAAGACTAGAGAATTTTTTTTGACTCCGAAAAGGAATAGGAATGCTCAGGATGACCTATTCCTATACTAGCCAAGGAATTGTGACGGGGGCCTGTATGCTAAACCTCCTGGGATTAGGAGTCCTAAAGTAAGGGGGAAAGTTTGGGTTTAATGCTATAAATACCCATGCCTTCCTTTTATTTTTCTCATAATTCTCATAATTCCCTCCCTTCTAAAGAGAAAAAAGTCCCGAGAATCCTTATTCTTTTTAAGAAAATTCCAGCCATAGGAATCGACCGTTTGATCGGTATGCTACAGGATTGGTCCCGATACTTTAGAGAGCCGATAAAGTTATTCTGAATTAGAATGGTATTACTCAATTATTCACGATCCGTCAAATGCAAGTGGATCGCCATTTTCTAGATGCTTGCCTGTTCTACTGGGACGATACTTATCACATTTTTGGCTTTCCTCGAGGCAAAATTTGTCCTATTCCTGAGGAAATTGCTGCCGTAGGAGGATGGAATCCCATACTTCGCCCTGCTATCCCGTTTTCAGTTCACGATCCTAGGCGAAAATTACGAGAATTTTTAGGGTTTTCTCACATGGAGGTATCCCGTATGCTGGAAGGAGATACCGTTTCTTTGATTGATCTAGCTGAAAAGTTTATGAACCCACACGATGCCCGGGTTAGGCCGGTCCATAGCCGTAGGGCCTTTGCTTTTTGTATGCTCCATGTTTATGCCTTCGAAGGTCATATGGATCTGTTATCATGCATGGGCCACGTCCGACTTTTCACTGTGGCTGACCTAATGGAAACGGAGCACAGTCCGGCTTGGCTGATTACGGGAGAAATTATCCAAGGCTTGGATAATCGTAAGAGGGATCCGTCGACCCGGTTGACTCGAAGTACCCGTCTTCTACATGTATATCGCTTTGGATTTTTTTCAATGTTTTTTTTTATTTCCAAATTTTCCAAATTTTCCGATTTCTCGATTTTCTTCCGCGACTTTCTCGTTTTTTTTTGGGGGATTTTTTTTCGCGTTTTCTCGATTTTTCACGATTTTTGATTTTTCGTGATTTTTCCAGCTTTGGCTATTTGAGAGGCTATCAATCGTGGATCCTCCCCTTGACGTGAGCCGATATCGCCCTAATTAAGTGATGACGAGGAGATGGACCATGGACTTTTCTCGCCATAATACTCAGAAATATTGGGACGAAGTGCTGTCTTTCCATAGAGACCCATTGATCCGATGGACCGTAACCTGGTGGCCCCTTTATGCTAGGACCGGTTTGGAATTGAGAGATAGGGCACGATATCAGGTGATCTTATCTTTTAGGCAGACAATTCACCTTTCCCCCGATCGCATACTTAGGCAATATGGTCGGGCCCAAAGAATGCCGGAAATTGAGGCAGTCGTGAGCGAATCTACCCAGCTGACGGACGTGATGTGTGATACCTGGATGTAGTGGTGGTATACTCGGGCTACTTGGGCTACTCCCAAATCTCTTCATTCGATCTGGGTATCTGATTCTTATGTTAAATGGACAAAGGCGGAATCTGCTGAAGCCCAAGCTGCCATAAAAGTTGACGAGGCTTTTGACTTGCTGCGTCGAGAACAAGCTAAAGATAACCGCGGCTTCTTTGACGAGGGCGAGACCCCGGCTACCTTGGTTCGATTGATGTCAGGTCATAAAGGGAAGACTAGGACTCAAGCTGAAGGGTCCAGTACTAAAGGTGCACGGGGGAAGGTGAGCCCCCAGACAGATTTGGAAAGGAGACTCGGCCCAAGACTGGCGGTTCAGGACCGACTTGGTCCTCGAGACAGACTACCCGAGCACGTACGGGCTCGGCTTGGACCAGTGACAATGGCAGAAGACCCGCTGTCAAAGAAACGGGTTCGAGCTAAAGAGGTTCCACTTGTGATCCGGGAACGTTCGCCCCCGCCTCGTCGACCTCGGGCTCCACGTGACCCAAAAGAGAAAGGGAAAAGAAAAATGCATGAGAACTAGTCTCCTAAATTTTATTATTTAAGTACTACTATTACTTTTGTGGTGTGATTTTTTGTTTGTTTGCTTGCTCTTTTTTTTTGTGTTGTAATTTTTCAAAATTTCTGAGCTTATCGTTTTTTTTAATAAAAGACATATTAGTGAATACCGTTCCTGTCTTTTCGTTATTGCAGTGGTTGCACCCTTTTGAGGGGTTGCCTACGTATCCACAATTAGTGGAATCAAACCAAATGTAGTTCAAGTATAGATTTTTGTAATTTTCGAAATACACCAAGACTATTAGTTCGAGATGTGCGACAGTAGGATAAATAATCCTAGCTCATTGACTTGCTTATAATTTTTGAGAATTTTTAAAAAGACAAATTTTTATAAACTTTTTGCAAATGACATTGAGATAAGACTTATGGGTAGTAACGCTTCAGTTGGTCCAAGTTGGTTGGGTTGATGAATTCGTTCCCGTCCAAGTCTGTCAGCATTACCGCTCCTCCTGATAGGATCTTTTTTTACTAAATACGGCCCGGCCCAATTGGGTTTGAATTTCCCCCTTGGGTCGACTGGTAGTAAGGCCCGGACGGATTTTAGGACTAGCCCCTTCTTTGATATTTCCGGGTCTAACTCTTTTGTTGAAAGCCCGTTGTATCCTTTTTTGGTATATCTGAATATTGTTAAGGGCCCGGGATCGCCGTTCGTCCAAAAGAACTAGTGAGTCGTATCGGGCTTGAACCCAATCTGCCTCAGGCACCTGACTCTCGAGTAAAATCCTGAGGGATGGTACTTCTAGCTCGACCGGTTGGACCGCTTCCATTCCATATGTTAGATAATACGGAGTTGCTCCGGTTGCAGTGCGAATTGACGTTCGGTACCCCCATAGGGCAAAAGGAATTTTGTTGGGCCAATCCCGGTAATTCTCAGCCATCTTTTTAAGTATGGTGACAATTGTTTTATTGGCTGCCTCTACCGCTCCATTTGTTTGGGGACGGTAAGGCGAAGATGTATGCCTTTGAATTTTGTATTTTTCCAGCAAAGCAGCGGTTTCAGCTTGGAAATGGGTCTCGTGATCACTGATGAACTCGTGCGGGATCCCGTATCGACATATAATCTTGTTTTGGATAAATTTAGCAACGTGCTTGGCGTTCAAGATCCGATATGATTCGGCTTCAACCCATTTAGTGAAATAGTCGATAACTACCAAAATGAAACAATGGCCACCCGTCCCGGAAGGGTTCACCTTGCCAATTATATCTATACCCCATGTCGAAAATGGCCACGGTGATGTCATGGTGTATAGTAGGGATGACGGCATATGTTGTACATTGGCAAAAATCTGACAGTTATGACAGTGTTTGACATATAACTGACAGTCAGTTTCCATGGTGTTCCAATAGTACCCGAGTCTCATGATTTTTCGGGCTAGCATATGTGCGTTCATATGCGGGCCATTTTCACCGTCGTGCACCTCGGACATAACCTTCTCAGCCTGCATTTTATCGATACATAGGAGAAGATCCCCTGTGCCGTCTTTTTGTATAACTGTCCGTCGTCCGTACGAACGAATTGGGTTGTCAATCTTCGCAAGGCTTTCTTGGCCCGATTTTCAGATTCCGGGGGATATTCTCCTGATGTCAAGTAAGTTAGGACATCTTGATACCAAGGTTCCGGATTAGTTATTTCGATGTCTTGGATAGCGTGGATATATGCCGGCTCGGATCGTCTTTCAACGCAGATCGGCATGCTGGTTAGGTGCTCCGGGATGTTTAACAGGGATGCTAATTTGGAAAGTGCATCCGCGAATTGGTTTTCTTCCCGGGGTAGATAAATGTATTCTACCTTTTGGAATTGTTTTTCGAGAACCCTTACTCGCGCTTGGTAAGCCACGAGATTGGCGTTCCGAGTTTTCCATTTTTGGAGAGCTTGATTGATGACTAAAGATGAGTCACCATGGACCGGAGGTTTGTTATTTTCTAAATCAGTGGCGGCTTGCAATCCGTGAATGCATGCTTCATACTCAACTGCGTTGTTAGTTACGTCAAAGTCCAATTTAATGGATAACGGTGTATGCTCTCCTTTTGGTAAGATTAATAGGATTCCGACTCCGAACCCTCGGAAGTTGGATGCCCCATCGAAATACAAATCCCATGTCTCAGTATCAGTATGGAATATGTCTTCATCTGGGAAGGCCCAGGTATCGGTTGCCCTTCTTCAGATACGGGACTATCGGCAAGAAATTCGGCTACAACCCGGCCTTTGATGACTTTTAATGGTACGAACTTGAGGTCAAACTCGGCTAGCATTAAAGTCCATCTGGATATCCGGCCGTTAAGGATGGGCTTCTCGAACAAGTACTTAATAGGATCCATCTTGGATAGTACATGTACTTCGTGACTGAGCATATAGTGTCGGAGCTTTTTGGTGGCCCAGACCAAAGCTAGGCACGTTTTCTCGAGCATTGTATACTTGCACTCGTATTCCAGAAACTTTTTACTGATGTAGTAAATAGCCCGTTCTTCCGAATCGACTGTCTGGGCCTGCATAGCCCCCATGGCTGTCTCGGTCGTTGTTAGGTATAACGACAAAGGCAAACCGGATTGAGGTGACATTAATACCGGCGGTGCAGACAGAATCTCCTTGATTTTATCGAAAGCCGCTTGACATTTATCGTCCCATAGTGTTCGTTCTCCTATCTTCAGTTTCTTGAAAATGGGTTCACATACGTACCATGGTTAGCTTTGAAATAAACCGGCTGATGTACTGGACTTTCACGAGAAACCCCCTTATTTCTTTTTCAGTTTTGGGTGGTTGCATCTCGGTAATGGCCTTGATTTTAGCTGGGTCGACCTCGATGTCGCGCTGGCTGACGATATGGCCCAGTAGTTTACCTGATGTTACCCCGAAACTGCATTTTTGAGGGTTCAGTCTCATATTTTATTTTTGTAGTCGGGTAAAGAGTTTTCTTAGGGCCGCTACGTGCCCTTCTCGGTCTTTGGACTTGACGATCATGTCGTCCACATAAACTTCCACTTCCTTATGCATCATCTCATGTAATAAAGTTGTGGCGGTTCTTTGATAAGTGGCCCCGACATTGATGAGCCCAAATGACATAACGGTGTAACAGTAAGTACCCCAAGGTGTGATGAAGGTGGTCTTACTCATATCTTCTTCTCCCATTTTGATTTGATTGTAGCCGGCATACCCGTCCATGAATGATAGGAGGGCATGATCGGCTGTGTTATCCACCAGTTTGTCGATATGTGGTAACGGAAAATCATCTTTTGGGCTGGCCTTGTTAAGGTCCCGAAAGTCTACACATACCCGTACTTTACCGTCTTTCTTGGGTACCGACACGATGTTTGCAACCCAGTCTAGATATTCAGATACTTGTATAAACCCCGCTTTGAATTGCTTATCGACTTCTTCTTTGACTTTGAGAGACCATTCGGGCCTCATTCTTCGGAGCTTTTGTTTTACCGGTTTACACCCGTCTTTGATGGGTATACGGTGTTCAGCTATCTCTCGATCTATCCCCGGCATGTCCTTGTAGGACCATGCGAAGACGTCCTTGAATTCTTAGAGGAGATCCGTGAATTGTTTTCTCTCCTCAGGATCTAAAGATAAACCCAACTTAAGCAGCTGGGGCTCTAAAGTGGTCCCCACGTTAATGGACTTGGTTTCTTCAATTACCGGATCTCGGGACTCCCTTTGTTCGAGCTGCTCGACCAGATGTGGAGGCAGAGGCACCTGTTCGTCGGGTTTCTCAATGTCATTGCATATAAAATTTTTGAAATTGAAAGAATTTTGGAAATAAGACAAGTCGTAAGCGGAACAGTTATCGTTATTATTGATAGTAAATTTTGAAAAGAGCTCGAAGAGAGCGGCCATCTGATCGTTGGTCAGTGGCGGGATAGGGAGAGCCCTCGGGACAGACCCCGAGGCTCCGGTGGGTGCTAATAAAGGAAGAGGTGTTACATACTCGATCCTAGTACTGGACCCTCTAGCCTTGGACTCAGACTCCGACTCTGACTCAGACTCAGACTCGGACTCGGACTCAGTATCCGGTATATCTCCTTCATCGGTAGTCAGTTTATAGACCCGACCCTGACTGTCGGTCCACTTGATAGTCTTTCTCCAAGCCCTTTTTCCGGTGTTTGTACCAACTTCGGAGATCAGCTTGGTTGGATCGAATCTGCTACTACGGAGGATCAAGTTCACCAGCTCTTCCTTGGGGGTTGGGACGACCTTGTCTTCCCCGAATAGGAGCCCCAGCATAGGCTTAGTACCGTCAGTACCCTTTTGAACGAGGGCGAATATGTCATCGGGGATATAGTTGCATTCCCGATATGTGATACTGGGTTGGTAGAGGCCCACTTGAACAGCCCCGAACACTGGAGTGACAAATTTGATTATATTTGCCTGGTCCACATTTCCCGGGATCATAGTGTACCCCAAACCGAATCGTGATTCTACATCATCTAGAACCTCGATGATTTTTTCGGCTGGAAGATATGGCCTCGAAGTAGCCCCCGGTAGGTAACCCAAGTTTTGTAGCATTAGTATCGTGTCGATGCTAGTGGTGAAATAGGGTCGGAAAAGATATTCTTCCTCAATCATTCCCACGAAATTGAAACCTCGTGGGTCGGTCTAGCCCGCGGTGTTGCAGCTTGCCACAGTTATGGGGGTGACTTCGAGAGTGATGACCCCGTCTTGTAGAGGTAGCTTGACCTTCCTGTGGAGCGTGGAGGATACAACTTTCACTGCGTGGATCCAGGGCCTTCCTAGTAGCAGGTTGAAGGATGAGATGACATCAATCACCTGGAATTCTAACTCTTTCTCGATCGGGCCCGTTATAATAGTTAACTTAACAGCCCCAGCAACTGATTTTGGGCTTCCGTCAAAAGCCTGAATAGTTTGCGCGGTCGGAAGATAGTCAGCCCCGGTAATGCCGAGGGCCTTAGCACTCCTTAAGGGAAGGACGTTTACAGCGGACCCGTCATCAATCAGGGTCATGGAGAGATATTTGTCCCGGCAGATCACCGTGATGTACAAGGCTAAGTTATGAGTGGCCCCGAACGGTGGGAGGTCGGATTCGGAAAAGGTGATGAGTGGGCCTTCTTCCTTAGATTTGCCTTTGAGATGGGGCAGAATAGTGGCTACCATTTCAGTGGGGGTAACCAACGAGTCAACCTTGATTTCGTCGAGAGCCTTAGTAAGTGCTGCCCGATGCTCTTGAGAACTAACCAAAAGTTGCCATATAGTAAGATCGGTTCGGACCCTTTTCAGTTGTTTGACTAGGGCCGTGTCAACGCTTGGTTCCTCGAGGGTAGGTTCCGGGACAGCTTCCGGAGTAGAAGAGTCGGCCTGATGGTGTGAGTGCTGGCCAAGGCTTTGGTTTTAGCCTTCCGGATTTCTTCGATGGTGATGGGGACAACTTCCCCCTTAGCTAGGTAAACGTCGTCTTCATCATCGTTCCATACCCCGTTAATTTGTGGGATGAAAGGAGAAATGAGATGAGAATGGCGTGAGCACCAAAGGGGTTCTCTTTGTTACTCGGTTTGTCGCTAGGCAGTGGTATCTTCCCACTTTTGATTAGATCCTGGATAAGATGCTTCAGTTTCCAGCATTTTTTAGTGTCGTGCCCATTACCTCGGTGATACTGGCAATAGGTCTGGATGTTATAGCTCTTGGATCGTTTCTCGACCGGGACTTCCGGAGTTGGGCCTATCGGCTGGATCAGGCCCTTGGAGGAAAGCCTTTGTAAGGCATAAGTATAGGTAGTCCCTATATCAGTGAATACCCGAGTTGGAGTATTCTTTTTGGATGAGGTGTCTAGTGAGTTGACCTCGTCAAAGATGCTGCGGTTTGCAGCTGTTGTTGCAGGCTTGCTGGCGGACGAGCTGGCCCCTTGATACCCTTTGGTAGAGGCCTTAGTAAGGTTCTCTAGCCTTAAGTCATCTTCAATTCTTGTACCCATTTCGGTTAAGGTGGCGAAATTGGGTATGACAGCGTATCGGAGATGGACCCGGTAAGAGGGGAGGAGATTCTTCACGAAGGCCTCCACTAGCACTTTTTCGCTGGGCTTGTCAACCAGCTTCACGCTTTCGCCCCTCCACCTTTGAAGGTATTTGGTAAAACCTTCCTTGGGCTCTTGGGCCATAACCTCCAGAGTACGCATGGTAGTCTGGATCTCGGTATTGTCCGCGTAATTTCGGGCGAACTCTGTTGCTACATCGTCCCAAGTCTTGTATTTTTTGGAATCGAGCCTGTAGTACCAGGCTCTCGGGTGCTTCTCGAGGGAAGAAGCGAACAGGTGCTTAAACATGGTGGACTTCACTCCTTTGACCGCCATGAACTCTTTGAAGGCTCGGATATGGAGTACCGGGTCTTCAGTGCCATCGAACATTGGTAGGCCCGTGAGGTTGAGATTGGCGGGCAACTCGTCGGTCAGGGGTGAATAGGCCCGAGCATTCTCGGTATGGATGGTGTGGCTGTTTGACAAATGGACCTGTTCTTGCAGCTTGCGGACCGCGCTGGCCAATTCAGTCAACGGCCCGTCAGTGTCGACGTTACCACTAGGGGTCCCTTGCTCCACGGCACTTATACGGGTAAGGATGGCGATCTGGTCTTCCCTCATTTTCGTCAATTGGGTTTCCAACTTAGCCAACGCGGCTGTCAAATCGTCTATGGCATGTTGCGTCATGGCTCGAGTGAAGGGCGGCCTGTCTGTAAGAGTACCGCGTAATCAGTAACTAACCCAAATCCTGGAATAAAAGTACATCCCGAGCGAAAGAAAGGACTGAAAAGGAAATGATTCGGAGAAGACACCTAGACGGGTGACTCGTATAAGGTGGGCCTCCCTTAGGATTCGGCGTGTGGGCGGAGTCCTGTTCGAAGGAAGGTCCACGTGAGCTATTCCCCAAACTTTCTAGACTCGAGTGTGTAAATGGGCCACCCTTTGTAGGAGTATGTCCTACGTAGGTGGGCCTTGCCTTAGTCAAATAAGGCGGACCGGGATAGGGGGAAACCCGTGATGTAAGATCGACGAAGTTTCGACGCTATCGACCTTCGACTACTTATGACACGACCCGACATTGATGAATATGGGAAGTCCTAAGAAGAGGAAGTTTTTTGAAATGGATTTTTGAAAGCCCGAAAAATTCGGGGAGGGGGAGCCCGGCCCCTTAAAAACGGAAAGGCGAGCCGGGTGACGGTTTTGAAAGTTTGAAAATATTTTCGAGTTTTGAAATGGGCAGAATACCGGCTAGAAAATAGGCTATTTTGAGTAAAATCATAAGTCCTAAATTCGGTATATGTCCCGAGTTTTGAAATTGGATATTTTTGGAAAAAAGAATGCAATCTTTGAAAATGACTGTTTTTGGAAACGATTGTTTTTGAAAACGACCCGGAAACCAAGTAGCATATAGTCACGCAAGCATTATATTGACACCATGTATGCTCTATACTAAGTCTCGGTCGGTCTATAAAGGGTCTATACCAGTGGACATAGCCTATCCGAGAATAGGGGCGGACTTTCTAAGTCGAGTTGAGCTTTGAACATGCCGTAAAACCCATACGGATCTGCTATGAACACTTTTCGACATATCCAATTTGGACTACATCAATGGTATAGTGGGACGTCGGTCACCAGTACCGGCCCAGGAAAATATGGGGTTATGCATGAACCGTAAAACTAAAACGCGTATTGTACTAGTCAAACGATTTCTATTCGAGTCTCACCCTGATGCCGATAGTAAGTCACGCATCAATTAATCCCCAGAGGAGTCGCCAAATTGTGGACATGACATAGGTCCACCCCGACGCGGCCACGCGCGGGTTTGGGGAGGCTAATGAATCTCCATATGAGATGGGTCGAATTGAAATTTAAATCGAAGTGGAGTCGCCACCGAACTTTGTGGGAGTTCGGGCCCGTTCAAACCCACTCTATATCTTAGTTGGCCATGCACAAAGTATGGCCAATTCGGATGTCAGAGTTTATTGGGTTCGTCCCTTAGCATTTGATACCGATACCGACATTATCGGATACCGTGTATTGAATGACTCTTGTGTGCCAATGGATTCGGACATCCGGAAACCATGGTTCTGAGTAAGGGGTGAGGGTACGTGTTGGGAAGTTCACAAAGAACACCCAACCCCGCCCGCACATTAGCGGCCTCTACTAAGATATCGTTTGATTTTGAAATACGCGCGTTAGTAATACAATGAATGATATGCAAACATTGTTTTGCCTAAACATGCGAATAATTGAATGGGTTGCTAGGTCGATTCAATGCATCTAAATTTAACGTCGAAGTTGTTTTAGCATGCGAGGTTCGTTTTAGTATAATATAACAAACAATAAATAAAATACAAAGACAAAGAACAAACGGGTTAGTAAAGGTTTGCAAATTGAATAAAAGATGTAAATATAATGCAATGCATGGTTTTGAAAAGATTTGTCGAGACCTGAAATATACCGAAAAGTCCGCTGTTTTATTAAGAATAGAAAAGATGTTTGAAAAAAATAAGATGGGATCGCTTTTCGGTGTTACGGTTTTCAGGAGACTACGCGACCCGCACGGGTGAGGCGCGACTCGCGTGGCCATGCGACTCGCACGGGACTCGTAAGACTCGCATGGTTGCCTGTTTCTCAAGACCCTTTTTCGAAAATTGACAATTTCGTTAAATCGCGTACAAATATAGCATAATTTATACTCGACTTAAATTTTCGATATTCGTTATATTCGATATTCGATTATGCAATAGATATCAAATATTCGGAATGGTTTTTAGAAAAAGAAAAAAAAGAGGTTTTGTAAATCGTTTTGAAAATCGAATTAAGAAAAATAATGTTAATTCACTCCGCGTTGAAATCGTCGTATTTTGTTTTTAAGACCATGTGACGATTTTTTAGCATCAATGAGATCAATTTAGTTCTTTTGGATACGATATTTGACTATGGAGTCGATATCGTATTTTTAGAGCGTTTGTTTTATATAAAAATATATTGTAGTATCGATATTAGAAAAGGAAAAGGACGTGATGATGACCCATAAAAAAAATGGACCAACGACGCAAAAAGGAAAAAAAAGACGAGAGGAAGAGAGAGAAGAAGGAGAAGACGGGATTTTGATTGACACCCTCAACTTACATGCTTTGTATACTCGGAACGGGGTTCATCGGAATGTGGCTTAGACACGGGAGTGTCGAGTTAATGTCAGTGAGTTATGGTGGTTTCGGTCGTGTAGGGTGTCGGGTAGATGTGGCCGGTTTTTAGGGGCTAGAGCGGCGTGATCTCGGGTTGTAATATCGGTTATTCGATGCTAGGTGTGTGTGTGAGAGAGTTGTAGATGTGTAACTTTGATGTTGATGGTGAATTGTGATTGATGTGTGTCTTATTGTTGGTGTGAGAGGGTCCTATTTATAGGAGAGGTCCTCGATTGAAGCTAGGAGAGGTAATCTTGCTTGGGTGACAAGAAATACCGGTTAGGATAGGAAAGGTAAGTAATTCGAGAGGAACGAGGATTCCGTTTCTTGGTGGAGAAGGCATTTAAGCCGGCTGGAAAGAGAGTACTCGGCCGAGTATTCCTTGTGCTCGGTGCAGTGCTCGGTCGGGAATCCTACTGGGGATCGAATTCTATCCTTAATCGGAATTGTTTAATACTTTTTGTAGTTGATTTTTGTAGTGTTTGAATTCAAACCGGACTCGTGGGGTGACACGGCTGGTTGCTATGTCTCGAAAAATATCTTTGACCGGGTTTTGACTCGGTCGTTAAAAGACGGTTTTGCCCCTGGTGTCGGATTTGACCCAAATTAGTCTTATTTGACTCGAAATGATCCACTGGACCTGAATTTGAGGTTGGTTTTGTGAGTTTTATACTTCGTAAAAAGCCCAAGCCAAATGCCAAACGAGTACGTTAAAGCATGTTTGCGTCCGATCATCATCGGGTGTACTTTTGGAAACTGCTATAGACACCTACTGGCCAAATGTGGGTGTCTACATATATATACTCACAAATTAAGTAGAGGAACCTCGTTATATGCATGGTTAGTAATAACATTAAGTGTGACACATCGTTTTATGGTAGAAGCTTTGATTACCCTTTTTTTTTTAAGTTTGAACACAATTACACAATGGCAAAGCATGCCTCAGCATATTTAGTTCCAAAATAAAATTTGGAGGGATTGTTAAGGAGACTCATATTGTTAATTCCTCTCTAATTATAGTGTCACATCATAGACCTTGGTCCCTTCTTTAATAAATAGATGATTAGTGTCGAATGTCGGTCTCATGCGATGTTAAACTAATTCAATTGTATTTATAGGTATGTTGAAGTGAACATCTGTAAAAAGAAATTGAACAATAGTGGTTAGCAATTTGTATTTATATGATTTATTGTTTTAAGTTTTTAACATTGAGTAAGGAAGTAAATGGATCCGATAAGTATTTTATTTTTACAATCTTAATAGTAAGTAATAAAGTGATCTAGTGGTCAACCTATTGGATTTTAGTGTGCTAAGGTTATGGGTTTGATTCCTTTGGTGCCACTTTTGAAGTAATTTTTCCTTTCCGCCCCGGCTCAAATGTAAAGCAAAATTAACATCGCAAATCATCATAATTGGATTGGAGCGTATATATATATATATATATATATATATATATATATATATATATATATATATATATATATATATATATATATATATGTATGTACGTCGATTGGCCGTTCCTCATCCAACGGTTACCATTTATCCAAGAAGGAGGAGTTTTCCTCTTATCAACGTTTTAATTTCTCTTCCAACGATTACATGGAGATAAATTACATGTCCACATAAAATTCCATCAAAACCCACCATCATTTCTGCAAGACTGCAACCCGAAAAGATGGCAATCATAAGCTCCATCGCAAGCACGACGAAACTAAGAAAAATCAGCAATGAATCATCCCTTTCGTCATCCAGTCCAATAAGGCAGCCCATGCCGACGAAGATAATCCTGCCGAACAAAAAGCCGATGAAATGGTCGACGGGGGTGGCTCCGGGGGAATACGGGGGCCCACCCACCACCACCAAGCTTCGAAAGTATTGGGGCGGTGAAAAAGAGGACCCCATTACTTCTTCTGAACTCATTTGGAACAATGATTTCATGCCGCGGTTAGAAAAGCTGGTTCGCGACCGGGATCATGAGGATGCTGCTCTCCATAATTCTCCACCTATCCAGGTAAAATACCTTCCTCATCTTTCTTAAATCTTACTGTGTGCAAGAATTCTTTTTCTGCTTCTTGCCAAGGTTGCTTGAATTCTTGTTTTCTACTTTGTTTCTGTATAGGAGTTTCGTCAATGTAATGCAGTTTGGTGGTTTTTTTTGGTGATGAGTTTCCCCGGGGAGTAGGGAGTAAGATTACTTTTGCTTCCTCTAAGCCGTGTGTAATTTCCGCTTGAGCTTCTAGGATTAAATACTGCGTTTTTTTGCTAATTACTTCGGATGTAACGGTTGTTTGTGTGTCTGGCATCGAAATGTGTATTCTCTCTTTTGAGGAAAGATGTACATGACTGCAAATGACCTCTTCTGGCTGCTTATAAACAGAAGGCTTAGGAACAGCCAAGCATTACCTGTAACAGATGAGTGTAGCATCCTAAAACTGAAACCTGAAAGTTATTCTTTTGTTTCTCCACTTTTTGCAGCTTTATAATTGTTGTAGAATCGTTATTTACCTTCTTTGTTCTTTTCATTAATTTACACAAGGTTGAGGTTTCAAACAATGATTTATTTTATCCGATTATGCGGTTAAGGTTTGTTGTTGTTGTTGCTGTATATTCTCAATGATCCAAGATAAATTCAAAGGATCCATCTGCACTCTTCCTCTCACATCCATTTCGCTTCGATTTTGAGACTAAATAAGAAAGCAAGATTCTGAATTTTTGTATGTTTGGTAAATGAGTAGTTGTTCTTGACTTCTTGCTATCTACATCTTGTGGTTGTTGCTCTGCAAAGTTTTCTTTGTTCATTCAGTACAAAACTAACAATATTTTACTGTAGCAGGAGCCTTCTGGATTCCTGAGCCTGAATAGAGCCATGAGTCTTGACAGGTATGGTCTTATCTTATCTCATGCCAGCCTTCAGTTTAATAATCCTCATTCTGTTGCTTCCGTGGTCAATGCTTATTCTTGTTTATAATGCTAGTTTGGAAGTCGATCTGAGTGCCTCACTAAAAGCCACTCCTAAGCCAGCGGTCCAGCAAGTAACTGCGAAAAGAGCAGAGGTATGCTGAATTGCTGATTGATGGGGATCATTATACCCAATAAATTTTTTTAGCTGCAAAAGGACTAGGGGAGCCATGATGAAACTTTTAATGTGAATGGTTACTGGATTTGCTATGAATATGCCCTTCCTCATTTGCGATTTACAATTTTAGAATATGTGTTGTATGTATTTTTAGTAAGCGATACAATAGAATTTGCTCTTAGCGATTCGTGATTCATAGGCTACCGAGGGATCCGGTAACCCTCCTCGATCCAAACCCAAGTCATTAGTACCACGTTTTGATGATATTACTACTTACTAGTTAAAGTAGCTGACAATTGCATTTCTCAATAACTTGCCTATTTCCAGACAGTAGACACACCTACACAAAGATGGAGACTTGCTCCTACAAGGCGCGAACAGGAGAAATGGGATAGAGCAACCAAGGCCACGACTGGAGGCAGTGTAAGTCCTTTCCCTTCCTCATGAGATTTTGTTCCATACGCATTGTTGAAAGCCTTGACATGAATACACGGAGATCCATCTATAGATATTGCCATGACTTACATGGAAATCCATTTGTAGGTCCATTGTCGTTCCACAAATTTCCTAGTTTGTGGAATAGTAGTCATTTTTCAAGGGCATTGCCATGGTGTAGAGTTTTTTTTCTCCCTGAATAATTGAATATAGATATTGGATGTAGCAAATGGGTCAAATCAGTTCAGTGTGTCAAATATACAAGTCAGCTCAGTTTGCGTCGGGTCAATTAAGGCCATTTCGGGTCGAGAGGTTGCTTACTTTTATTTGGGTCCGGTAATTATGGGTAGGGCCGTAGGGTCATTTTCAGGTTAATGCTTAGGAGAGATTGCAATAGTTAATTTGACAAAAATATTGTAGTTATTTCAAGTCAATTTGGGTCAATTTAAATTATTTTTGATGTGGTCATTTGTGGTGGGTAATTTTGGGTTGGGGTAGTTATGTCTCAATCAAAGTCAGGTCAATTCGGGTTCACCAATTCGGATCAATATTTGAGTCTCAAGTAAGCCTTAATGGGTTGGACAATCGGGTTGGATTTGTATTGCCCGGTTTAATTTCTATTATGCAAATATTATTTTCTTACTAAACTTTTCTGGCTGTAGGATGTTATGCTTCGTGAGACAAGGAAGCCTCGTGGAGACCCAGAAGTTTTAGCTGCTCAGTCAAGGGAACAATATTTGAAGGTGAAAAGGAGATAGGAAATCATAAAATTTATACGGTTCCTTCTCTTCCAATTTATTTAAGAGAAACACCATTGCAATAAACTGAGCTACTAGCTCAAATGAAAAATATTTATTTGAATCTGCAGCTTAAGAACAAATTGCAGTGGCTAACTGTGGGGATAGGCAGCATTGGTTTTGTTTCAGCTTATATATCCTATACACCGGAAATTACGATCAGGTAGTATGTTCAGTGATCTGTTCTTAAATTTACTTGGTGTGTGGCATCAACTTTATGGTCTTTTTGGGTGATCTTCGGAATCAAAGATATAGCTATTCTGGGATAATATGCATTCTTAACATATGACTAAACCATCCGACTCTCCTTATCCCTGCCATGGACGGAAACTTTTGAGGCACTAAGTCATCTTGTTTTGCTCTCTTCGTGTCTTATAGCTTGTGAACTTTCTACAGGTCTCACAATCTAGACTTCATTTCCCGTCAACTTCTCCCTGGCCAATAATGCCCTTTTTTTGTTGAATTCAGTTTTGGTGCTGGGTTTCTTGGATCACTAGCTTACATACGAATGCTAGGCAACAGCATCGATTCAATGGCATCAACTGGAGCTACAAGAGTAATGAAGTGTGTGCACCTCCTTTTACATTTAATGATTTAACTCGTGTTCTTGTTCTTTTATACTTACCTAGTTCATGCACTTTAATGGCAATCACAGTTATTATGCGAGACATTTAACTAGACTTGTTTATACTTGTAGACTTGTAGTATGTGAGGTATGGTATGTCAAGGATGTAAATTGTAAAACAATCACAGCACAATATGTATTGGTTCATATTTTAATGTCAAAAGTTGAACATAAAGTCGATACTACTACTAGTACTAGATAGTATGACTTGGTCTGGCTTCACCTCCTATATCCAAACTTTAATGATGGTGTAATTGCTAATGCAGGGGGGCAGTTAACCAGCCAAGGATATTGGTTCCAGTTGCGTTGGTCATGATCTACAATCGGTGGAACGAGTAAGGCCTTGTTCCCGTTTATTTTCAGCTCGGATCAATTAAGTTCATCCATCCTTATTCAGTATAGTTAAATTCAGCTTACTTAGTTCATTTCAATTTAGTTCAACGTCATTAAGATAAGTTAAGTTGCATTCAGCTCATTTCTTTTAAATTCAATTCAGCCCCTCTTCATGGCTCAAGTATTCAAGTGGGCGGATGCTTACAAGAGCACACTAATAAAATCCTAGATAAACTCGTGTATGGGTTAGTGAAGGTTGGGTGGTGGTGGTGGGAAGTGCGGTCGTTGGCCCTATTGTAGTGGTGGCTGAGGTGTGGCTTAAACCCTGAGATGGTGGAGAATCAAGTGGGGAAAATAGATGAGAGAGCGTATTTGCCCCTCTTTTCCCAATCAAGCTGCCTCTCGCATACAGTAGTCAAATATAATGCGATTGGATGTCTGATTTATTTACAATTGGGTGCAGAATCGGAGTTCCTGAATACGGACTGATGCATCTAGAACTGATACCAATGCTCATAGGATTCTTCACTTACAAAATTGCTACATTTGCTCAAGCAATCGAGGAGGCATTACCTACCGCCAGAGAGAATTCAGAGATCTGATGCTCTATCATTGTTTTAAACTGGCACAGCCCCCCGCCCGCCTTTTATTTCAAACATATTACACGAATACGGAAGTGAATTTTCATCGAATCATTCTGCCATGAATCTTGTTTAATTGAATCCGTGTTAACTACAAAATCAATAAGGCTGTTTGGTTCACCGTGTATGGGTATGAGGTATGGGTTTGGAATGACCAAACCCCATACCTTGTGTTTGTTTGTGTCTTTTTTTGTTTTCATACCCATACCTCAAACCCATGAGATATGGGTTTCTCATACCCAAGGGTGGGGGTTGGGATGGGGGTGGGGGTGGGGGTGGGTATGAGTGTTGATACCTTGGTATCAAATCAAGCAAAGTTCTTTTTTGTTTCGAGAAGAAGTTTATTGAAATTTTTTTGTGCGTTTTTATTGTTATTCAAACTAACACTTATTTCTTCAATGATGAAATTGTGCATAAAATAATTATACTAAAAAATAATACTCCCTCTCATCCATTCAATTCTTGACATGGGGGGTTTCACAATTTTTAAGAAAAGTGGTAAAAGTAAGGGTATTATTGATAAATCAAATGATTTTATGAGTCCACCAAACTTAAAGTAAGGAAAAAGTAGTGGCATTTTGTGTAAATAGAGTAAGGATATAAGGATTATAGGGTAAAGTGTTTTGCCAAAAAGGGAATGTAAAGAATTGATTGGATTGTCCATTTATAGTAAGTATAAAGAATTGAATGGATGGGAGGGAGTATGGAGTATTGATTTTTGGTTAAGTATTTTTTTTCCTAAGATGACAAACATTAAAAAAACATTATTGTTCAGTCAAATAAAAATGTGTAAAATAATATTCTATCACAATAATAATTGATTTTTTAATTAAAAACATTTTATTTCTTAGATTACAAACATTTTTATCCCAAAAATTAATGATATCAGAAATGAACCAAACACCAGATATAGGAATGGAGTTTCAAACCTATACCACCCTGATGTGATTCCTCATTCCATACCGATACCTTTGTGCGAACCAAACGGCCCCTAAATCTCTTGTGAGACATATGATACTCCCTTCATCCATCTTTAAACTTCATGGGTAGGTGGCTCCAAAATTAAGAGAGGAAATAAATATGGGATGAAAAATGAAAGTTGAGAAAAAAAAATGTGGGGTCAAACTGTCTAATGACACCTATTTCAGACTAAAAAGAAAATATTTCAACCATATAGAAAAGTAGGAAGTTATTACAAACATAGAAGTTTAAAGACGGACAATCAAAAGAGAAAAACAGAAAGTTATAAAATGGATGGTGGGAGTACTAGATGGAGTTACAAATTAATACTCCCTCCGATTTTTATTAATCTTCCCTGTTTCTTTATTGGGCTGAAACATTCTTTCTTCCTTATTTCTATTTTGGGTCATTAACATGTGGTCTAGAATTACCCTTACATTTCTCTCTCATCCTTCTTCTCTTTTGAGCCACACATTCCTATCCCTTATTTTTCACCAAAAAGTCAAATGGAAAGATAATTAAAAATCGGAGGGAATAATTTTACTAGTATACCGAAGATGTCTTAGATTAGGTACTAATGTACTATGGACGATAGGTTCCACGATCGAATTCTCCTTCCCCTTGATTGTAATGCGACTAATAAAAAAAAGTTCATTGTTTAAATAATGGTAGTATTGATAATCAAAAATTGCACACATCTACAATTTTTTCCCGTCTACTTTGCATGAGCTAAGGTTTGGGCTTTTCTTGGTTGAGTTATTTAGTGGTTAAGCCCGTGCCTAATAGTAAATTAAATAATTGCTTTGAATAATTGTATCCACTAATTGATTCTCCATTATTCTTTCCTTAATAATTGCTAATTTTGTTAGCATGATCAATCAAAAGATATCATGCATAATTGCTATTAAAATTACTACCATACTAGTATAGCACCCGCGTAATTACGCGGTAAATTTAGTTTGTTACTGTTAATAGATGCACAAAAACTTGTATGAGACCGTCTCACGGTAATTTATTGTGAGACCTCTCATATAAGGGGTGGTTACTAAATTTGTAACCACCCTCTATGTGAGAGGTCTCGCGATAAGATTACCGTGAGATGGTCTCACAGGAGAGTGGAAAATAGGTGAGTTACTGTAATAGATGAGCTACCTATAATACCAATTGCACGGTTTTTTTAGATATGGGTTTATGTAGGTGGTTGCAACTTATTGCGTATTATTCAAAATAAGTTTGAGTTTGAAATATTTTATGTATTATTTTAATGTTATTTTTAATAAAAAGTTATTGTGTATTGCTAAGGGTAGGTGTCGATCATTCCGAGAAAGTGTTTTTAGAAGATCGTATATTTATAACGTTGGATATCGAATAATGTTTTGATGATCATCGCTCATTCAATCGATAAGTTTTGAGTGAAGAACACATCTATTTTCCATGAGTCTCGTATAAGATTTACATTTTACATTGGGTCTCTTATGAGCTAGATGAGATTACATTTTTTTTTCATTGTTTAGATGACCCATGATTTAAGTGGCCCATTATATAGTAGAGATAGTATTAGGCGGGAAAATGGATGAAGGAGAGAACGACACATCATCATTTTTCTAGTTCCCTCTATCCTTTTAGTATATAGGGGATTTTATAATTAATACTGTGAAAAATGATATAATTGTGATTGATGATTGATTCTTTCACTATAAGGAAAGTATTATACTACATTCTTTATTACAATGTTATACTTAATTTTATAAGTGTGAATCCATAGTACTCCTATATATAATTGATGTGAATCCATAACAAATATTGTGAGTATTTTGGAAGCATATATATGTGCATAATTAAATGTGAATTCGTCAATTAAATTAGCTAATAGCCTAATATTGATTCCATCTTACAATATGACAATATCAAGTGATATTTGATTGTGATTAGGATATAAGATTACTCTGTATTATATAAATATTGTAATTAGGAAAGTAATAGGGTCTATATTAGGGCTATATACGAGATTGTAGAATAATATTGTAATTGGGGTACATTACACTATAAACGAGATAGTAGTACATATTGTAATTAGGGTTTGCATTAGGTTATGTACGAGATTGTAGTACATATTGTAATTAGATACACTTTCATTATCCTCTTAGTAATTGAATCTCCATATCAATTTAAATGTTTATATCAAATCAATTCTATTAAAGATTATCTAAATATTTACGTCAAATCATTTCTATTAAGGGAATGATCACCCAAATCACACCACTAATACACGTGTGGGCATAATCAATCAAATCACACAACTAATACTCTAAATATTAACAAATCATTTTAAATTTTAATTCAATGTTAATTTATTTTCTCATTCTACATAAATTTACACATCAACCACACCATAATAATGTTTTTCTTCAAAGAAAATATGATAAAAATGATACTCCTACCCCATAACGTAACTTTTCGTAAGTTAAGTCAAATCAATTATGTCTATTATACGAGTATTATATACACAAGCATTTATCTTTCAGAATCAAGATGATTGACACTAATCGACACTAAATTGATACTATTATGGAAAATACTACGTAGATTGTATGTGTGTAAAATGTGATCTTCCAAACCTCTATATTAATAGCTTTAAAGTGTAGATTTTCCAAACACCCAAATTTATATACTTATAGTTCTATTTAATTTACACTATAACAAAAAGTATGGCTCCCTCTCAATCCCAACGTTCTAATATGGTTAGTGATATTAATGACTGGAAATATGGAGAATCAAAGTAAAAGTCATTAGAATATGTTCCGGTCAGAAAAACAATCACACCTGAATCAGATTCAGATTTTAGATTAGATTGAGTTCTTTTGGATCTAGCTTGATCCCCACGCCTCACTTCTTCTCTGCTCTAGTCATCGGATTTTCCCGGCGGAGTAAGTCTGTCACCTGCACAAGGAGCACACAGGGGCCTCGGAGGTGTTTGAGGAACCCTCTCATGCTAAGTCAGTCCGTGTATGCACTTGATAAACCTTATTCATTAGGAATAAGGTGGCGTTTTAGAGTGAGAGTTTAGTGATAGAAAGTTAATTACCCCTTTATGAGAGAAAATAAGGAGGTATTTATAGGTTTCCACAAGAGAGAGAGAGAATAGGAACAATGTGGGGGCGCGTGCCCCACAGGTGCCCCTCACCTTAGACTGAATCAGGAGGGCCTGCCCCACCCCTCCCCGGGTCGGCAGTGTAACACCCCTGAATTTTTAAATTAAATTAAATTAAAATTTTGTCCGTATTTTTATTTTTACGATTTAACACTTTATTCTTAAAATTATTAATTATTATAAAACGAATTTATCGTTTAATCGTTTCGAACTCCTAAAATTGTATTTGACTCGGAAACTCTTCTTATTTAAAACATATTTTAATGTCTGTTTCGATTAATTTTATACACTTATTTAATTCTTATCGAAAATCTATTTTGACGATTTAAATTCTAAATTTCTTTGTTTATTTAAATTTAAGCTCTAATTTCTATTTTTCGGTTCGAAGTTCATTTATTTTAAGTTTCGTCAAAATATTTATTTCCTTTCCCCGAGAAATCAACTTAATTCACTTGAATGAAGATTTATTTATTTTTCGGGAAATACTATTTCACCGTCTATTTATTTATTGCTTTAATCTTCATTTTCGTCTCGAATAATTTATTTACTCTTCTTATTTGACGGTCCGATTATTTAATAATTTTATTAACTCGTTTAATTCAATTTGTGGGTAAGCCAACTTATCGATACATAATTTGTTTAATCCGTATTTCTAACCTGATTCATTTAATTAATCCGTACTTTTTATTTGGCCGATTCTTTTCCCTTGACCACGTTTTGTTTTCCCACTTGTTTTTCGTTCTTTTCACTTCTTTTATTCAACCCACCTGTTATTAATGTACATCCCTATTCCTTGTATTTTTCCACCGCTTGCATCCCCCTAATCATTTTTTTTCGTTACTTTTAACGAAATCGTTCCCTCTTTTCCCTTGTTCTTTCCCTCTTTCTTTTCTCTTTAGTCTGCCAACTTATCCCTCCGTATAACTCCATTAGATGACCGTCATCTATCTCCATCGTCGTTGCTCTGCTGCTGCTACGCCCCTGTTGCTGCTACGATGCTGTTGTTGCTACGTTGCTGCTGGTGGTGCTGCTACGCTACTGTCGATTCTGCTGCTGCTGCGTGCCGTTGCTGCTGTTGTATGCTGCGTTTATCTCTCCGGCGAAGCATCCTATCTTCGTCCTTTTTGATGAGCGATCTCGGTGAGCGATCTGTTCTCTTCCTCTTCTTGTTGCTTTTCGTTTTGATGTTGTTCTTATGCGTTCGCTGCAGCTGTGTTTTGCTGATCTTTGTTCCCGTGTTTCTTCTTCCTTTTCTTAATTCGTCCCTTCTAAATCGTATTCATGCCTTTTGTTGCTTTTGGGTCGATTTTTGCTCTCCTTCATTTGTCCTGTTTTCTCTCGTTGTGGCTGCTTCGATTATTGACATCAAGATCCCTACCGTCTCTGATCTCCTTCCTATTACGTCCTTGTTATCGAAATTGTGTTACGTTATCGTTTTCATCTTACCTCTGGCTGTACGGCATACCTGCTGCTATTTGTTCGTTACGTCGTTGTCGTCGTCATTGCGAGAATTAGTCTTATTCTAGTTGCTGTTTCTTTTTCCCTCGTCCTGCTCATTGTTCATTCCTCGTTGCTGTTTGTTTTCCCTCGCTTATCGCTATTCTGTTTTCCTTTCCCGTCTTCGTGTTTCGTTTGATTAGATTCCTTATCGATGCTTTTCTATTTGATCTCGATCTCTCCTTTCTCAACTGTTTCGTTGATTTTCGTTCAGCTCTTGTCTACCGTCTTATTGCTGTTGCGGTTACTACTGCTGCTGTTTCTTTATCATCATGGCCTCCTTCTGTCTTCTTGCTCTTCTTCATCTCTGTTGTGTCGAATATGCTGCCCCGTGGTCGCTGTTATGCTACCGTCTTGCCCTTGTTCTTGTTCTTGTTCTTTTCCTTTTTTTTGTCCTCGTGTTTGTTCTGGGAATCGAGCATCTGTTTTGTGACCATCTTCGCTAATTTCGACCCCCTTTCTTTTTGGTTCTGTGCATTCTCGTTTACGTTGGAGCCTACAGAGTATCAAAGAATAGATGCCGCTAAGACGATATAAATTTTCTCCGCGTTTATTAATGTCGTAATTAATCCAATTGAATTAGAGGACATCTATATTAGCATCAACGAAAATCGTGTTAATTAATTTATTTGACTAAATCATTAGATCCGACATCCAATTATGGAATTGGTATCGAATCTAATAGATCGATACTTTAATTAAAAAAAAACTCGACTTGATTCCCTCCGCATCCCGACATCATAATTAATTCTTGCGAATTGTTTGATGTCGGATCCGCATCAACGGGTTTCGACCCTTATTAAATATAATGCTTGTTTTTGAAAAATAACGTAAATATACGACTAATGATAATGATGCAAACGAAATAAAAAAAAATATTGTTTAAGTTAACTTATCTCAATAATCAAATAATCGGGGTATTGGAACAAGCGACCGTCAACGCTGTGTGCAGTACACTTGTATATTCGTGTTTCCTTATTCCGATACCCCTCTTATTCGACACAAATTGATAAGTATTTTAATGTTTTGTATTAGTATTATCGATATTATGATGCAATAAAGAAAAAAAAAATAAAAAAAATAAAAAATAAAAAAAGTAAGAAAAAGCGAAGAAGACGACGAGAGGAAGAGAAGAAGGAGAGAACGGGGTTTTGACACCCTCAACCTACATGTTCTTGTCTCGGATCGAACTCGTAACCGTGGCTTTAACACAAGAGTCTTCGAGGTTTTATGGAGGTTAAGTTGTGGTGGCTCGGGATTGATTCCTAAAACTAGGTTTAGGATTTTTTTGCTAGTCTAGAATTGCTAGGGTTTGATTAGGGTTTGTAATAGATGTTGTATGTGTGTGTAGGGTTGCTCTAGGGTTTTTTTCAATGTGTGAAAGTGTGTTGCATGGGGGTGTTTATATAGGCATGGTCATGCACTTTGGTGTCTAGGGTTTTGCCTTGACGGACTTGACCTGATGGCCCGTCTGGAGATGGACTGTTGGTTTTGCTTCTTGAATTGGACTTTTGATGTTGTGAATGGTTGTTTTGTATGTCTCGGAAACGACCTTGACCAGGGTTGACCCAATCGCAAAAAGTCGGTTTTAATTCCGGTGTCGGTTTTGGCCCAAATTAGTCTTGTTTGGCTCGGAACGGTCCGCTGGGCCTGGATTCGAGGTTGATTTTGTGAGATTCGTACTCTGTAAGTGTGTTAGCCAGCGATTAATGGATTTGAGCCCGTATCCGAGCGCATAGAAGCACGTTAGCGTCCGATCATCATCGGGTGTTTTTTTTGGAAACTGCCATAGACACCTGGCAGTCAAAATGCGGGTGTCTACAGAGCCCCCACTCTGACTGAGGCTTGGACAAGGCGAAAGTCAGAGTAGCCACCAGGCCAATCGAGGATTGAAACCTGGCGGACTTCCGGTCGGGTCATTTATAGTCCATTAGACTCGCGTGAAGGGCTCGCCAGCCGTAAGCTAGAAGTCATACCTGAGCCGATAACTCCGTGGGGAATTGGACTTGTCGCATAAGTCCTGGGTGTGCCTGTATTTAGGCCCATCCCGTGAAATGCCGCCGTTGGCTTCCGCTGGGGAGATATCGTGGGTTGCACGTCCCTGTTTGAGTCGTACCTGTATAAGTCACATAAAATGCATGCAACACGTAGATAGTAAAGTGACTCGCGCTGGGGAAAATGATTTTTTGAAAACTTGAATTTTGAAATCTTGAAAATTTGAGATTTTTGAATTTTGAAAACTTTGAGATTTTTGACTCCTAACAAAGATTAGGAAAGTAATTTGCAGTTTAAATAGACCGAAATCTGACCTTGTCGAAAAGGATCTTTTTTCGAATGACTAGATTTTGCAAATTTCAAAGTGGAATTTGAAGAGAGAGGCCTACCGACAGACTTGACTCTGGACGTGACCGGACGAGTTGACTGACATGACTGGACTCTCGAGGGGTTGGACCGCGACTCGGTAGGGGCGTGGGCCGCCTAACAAGACTCTTAAGTTGCGCTATCCCGTAGCCTAGGCGAGTGGCAACACGGTCGCACATCGAAACGGGATAGATATGCTATGGGGGGATTGCAGTAGCCTGTAATGGGACTGTTTTAGTCTGGTGCCCTTCCGGATTTCTGACTCTAGGGTACATTTCCAAAGTGGGTATTGCCTCCAGTCCTGACAGATTCTTGTCTTCGACTGAGCCGAGTACTAGGACACACTATAGAAAGGAGGCTAGATTTTGGAAGTATTTGGATTATGTGAGTGGAAGGAGAACTTCTGTCTAATAGAAGCCCCCAGGACGACAAAGCTAGCTACTGAGAACATGACAGTGTCGTGACCGGAGTGATGGCGCTTTTTGAATGTGTGTCAATGTGAGTGGTTGTGCCTCTGTTGAAAGGCTGCCTACGTATTCACGTGTGGTGAAATCAAACCATGCCGTAGTTCAGTGGACTGGAAGATGTATTATGGTGCCTAGTTTATTAGGGCTTTGTGTGTAACTAGCCATAGCGATGGTGTAGGCTAGGTGCATTCCCAATGATGTCTTGATCAAAGGGCTAGAATGGTTAGGATGTTAATCCTGTGACTGTGAGCATTCTCCGGGGTAGCCCCCAGAGGTGGTGTGAACTATTTGGGCATGTTCTATGCCGAATGCAAGTTGAGTTCCCGTGTTTGGAGTTGGTAACTGGTTTGGATGGAATTTTAACGAGTTTTGTTCTCGGGATTTTTAACGAGTTCTGCTCTCGGGGAATTTTAACGAGTTTTGTTCACGGGATTTTTAACGAGTTCTGCTCTCGGAGAATTTGATGTTTTTGGAAATGTGGTGCTAGGAAGTAAATGACTTTGATGACTCGAAATCTGGAGCTCGGTTCTGTGGAGCTAAAGCTTCGAGGGCTGGTTTGATAATGTGGGATCTGGTTTTGATGACTCGAAATCTGGAGCTCGGTTCTGTGGAGCTAAGGCTTCGAGGGCTGGTTTGATAATGCGGGATTTGGTTTTGATGACTCGAAATCTGGAGCTCGGTTCTGTGGAGCTAAGGCTTCGAGGGCTGGTTTGATAATGCGGGATCTGGTTTCCATGTCTGGCCCTAATTGTTAGGGGTATCCTATGGAGCTTGAATCCTCAAAATTCCGGGCTGTCTCTGGCCTGGGTCTCGGGAAGGTCTTGAGGGTTGTAATGTGGGAAGGCTGAGTGTGGTGTTAGCTGACCAGCTTGATTATTACTCCCCTATTGGATGGCATGGATAATTTTGAATTTGACCGTACCACGGTCAAAGTATTTTCACTTGAGTTGACCGTTGACCACGGTCATGGGTATTTGATTTTTGATTGACCTCTTAGCCGTGGTCATGGGTTTTGATAATTTTGACCGTACCCTGGTCGTGGGGCTTTCACTTGAATTGACCGTTGACCACGGTCATGGGTATTCTGAATTTTTTTGATGATGGCCTGCTTTTTTTTTTTGGCCTTTTGCTTTTTTCTCATGGACTTTCGATTTTTTTTTTGTGTCCAGTTTTTTTTTTTGAGCCTTTTTTGTTTTTTTGTCGGTCAGACTAACACCTAAGGTAGGGATTGGTCAGTCTTATCGGATGGGTGTTTTATTGTGGGAAATGGGCTTGCCTCCCGTCTTGAACCCAAACTAGGAGATTACCTAGATTTGTCATAGGATTCGATACCGCTCCTGCTACGGGTAGTCGTGTGGCTTTTCTATACCAGACACGGAATAGGTAAAAAGAAAACACGGGCTCGGTTTCCTGCAGTCATTATAGATGTGCCTATAATAGTCACGTGCGTGTGCTCACAGTGTATGATGGTGTTCATCATGTTCTCGGAGACACATAAGGAAAGTGTATATGAGAAATAGAATATTGAAAGCTGATTTTATTGGATTTTGAAAAGGAGGACAGAATACAATTGATTCTGACTCTGACTTTGACTTTGACTTCGACTTTGAAGGGAATAGTACATCCTAGACTCGGACTCAGACTCGGACTCAAATCGGATCCGGACTCTCGGATAATGTTGTCATTAGTCATCGGCTTCTAAGGACTCGAGTTGATGTCCAGTATAGCCTTTAGTATCAACTTCACCCAGATCTTCATTATGTCGAAGATCGTCTTCAATCCTAATGCCCATTTCGGTAAGTACGACAAAGTTTGAAATGCCGGCATACCTAAGATGGACGCGGTAAGAAGACAGGAGGTTGTTGACGAAGGCCTCCACTAGCGTCTTCTCGTTGGGCTTGTTTACCAACTTTACACTCTCGGCCCTCCATCTTTGAAGATATTTAGTGAACCCTTCTTTGGGCTCTTGGGCCATCACTTCCAGAGTACGCATTGTAGTCTGGATTTCAGTGTTATCGGCATAGTTCCGAGCGAATTCTGTTGCCACATCATCCCAAGTCGGGTATTTCTTGGAATCGAGCCTGTAGTACCAGGCTTTAGGGTGCTTCTGGAGGGAGGAAGGGAATAAGTGCTTAAACATGGTGGACTTTACCCCTTTGACTGCCATGAAGTCTTTGAAGGCCCGGATATGATGGACCGGGTCTTCGGTACCCTCAAACATAGGAATTCCCGTCAAGTTGAGGTTGGCCGGTAGCTCGTTACTCAAAGGTGAATAAATGCGAGCATTTTAGGAGTGGATTGAGTTGCTTGTTGATAAGTGAACTTGCTCCTCGAGCCTGCGAACAACACTGACCAATTCGGCTATGGGCCCAGTGGACTCAGCTCCTTCAACTAGGACCGTTTTCTCTACAGTGCTCAGGCGAGTGTCCAAAGTTGCTTGGTTAGCAAGGATGGAGGTCAGTTGAGTCTCGATTTTGGTTAGGGCATCTTTCAATTCTTCCATCTTGCATTGATGTCGGGTTGCGGGTGGCCTGTCTGTAAGAGCACCATGTAATCAGAGAGGTTGCTTCGGAGCTCAAACTCACCAAGGCATAGGAAATAGCGTAAGAGGAGGGACGACCTCAGTTTGACTCGGGTTAGACTCCCCTAAGACAAATGTGTAGGGTACGATTCTCGGAGTGACTGTGATTAGTCATTTCGTCGGAGAATAGCCCCCAAGTGAGGCTAGGGACTCAGATGGTGTGGCATCTAAGTGACTCGAAAGTGGGTTATGTGAGACACGTGTAAGACATGACCCTTAGAGCAACCGTGATTGATCGCCCTGCTAAGGGGTAATCCCCAAGTGGGATTGAAGATTTTGTTAAGACTCGAGTGTGGGACGAGTGACCCTTAGACGTAAGGACCGTGAACCTTTTGTTATAGGGCTATGCCTTGTAAAAGGTTGACTCAGAAAAGACACCTAGACGGGTGACTTGCGAAAGGTGGGCCTTCCTTAGGATTCGGCAAGTGGGCCTAGTCCTGTTCGAAGGAAGGTTCACGTGGGACATCCCCAGACATTTTGACTCGATTGTGTTGACGGGCCCTCCTTCGTAAGAGTATGTCCTACGTAGGTGGGCCTTGCCTTAGTCTAATAAGGCGGACTGGGATAGGGAAGAAACTCGTGATGTAAGATCGACGGAGTTTCGACGCTAAAGACCTTGACAACTTAAGACTCAACCCGACACTGCTAAATACGGGAAGTTCTAGAAGAGGGATGATTTTTGAAAAAGGACCGAGTGGACTCGGTGAATGGCCCAAATTTCCGAAAAAGTGGACGAAAAGTCATTGGGCCACGAGTTTTGAAAGTTTGAGTTTTGATTTGGGCAGCATACCGGCTAGAAAATAGGCTATTTTGAGTAAAATCATAAGTCCTAAATTCGGTATACGTCCCGGGTTTTGAAATTGGATATCTTGAAAATTGAAAATTTGAGTGTCGGAAGAAAGGAATTTCCAACGATTTGAAAATTGAAGATAAGATCCCGAAGATTTGAAAATCGAAAACGGCATCTCGAAGATTTGAAAATTGAAATTGAGTTTTTGAAAATTCGAAAATCGAATGGTGGATCGGAAGTTCGAATTTTGAAATGGGCAGCATGCCGGCTAGAAAATAGGCTTGTTTTGAGTCAAATCATAAGTCCTAAATTTCGGCAGCTTTCCGAGTTTGAAAGTTGAATATTTTTGAAAAGATGCATTTTTGAAAAAGTTGACGGTTTTTGAAAACGACACAGAAACCAAATATTACGTAGTCACACAAGCATTATAACGACGTCATGTATGCTCTACACTAAGTCTTGGTTGGTCTGAAAGGGTCTATACCAGTGTACATAGTCTAGACGTTGATCGGGACGGACTCTCTAAGTCGAATTGAGCTTAGAACATGCCGCAAAACCCACTCGAATCGACTATGGACACCTTTTGACATATCCATGTTGGAGTACATCAATGGTATAGTGGGACGTCGGTCGCGAGTACCGGCCCGGGAAAATATGGGTTATGCATGAACCGTAAAACTAAAACGCGTATTGTAGTAGTCAAACGATTTCTATTCGAGTCTCACCCTGAGGATGCCGATGGTAAGTCACGCATCAGTTAATCCCCAGCGGAGTCGCCAAATTGTGGACATGACATAGGTCCACCCCGACGCGGCCACGCGCGGGTTTGGGTAGGCGAATGAATCTCCATATGAGAAGGATCGAATTGAAATTTAGGTCTATGTGGAGTCGCCACCGAATTTTATGTTTATTCGGAACCGTTCGAGCCCACTCTATGTCGTAGTGGGCCGTATACAAAATACGGCCCATTTCCGATGTCAGAGTTTATTGGGCTCGTCCCTTTGCATATCGATATAGATGCCGACTTGAGCGGTTAATCGTATATTGAATGACTCTCGTGCGCCAACGGTTTCGGGCATCCGGAAACCGAGGTTCTGAGTAAGGGGTGAGGGTACGTGTTGGGAAGCCCACAAAGGACACCCAACCCCGCCCGCACATTAGCGGCCTCTACTAAGAATTCGAATGACTTTCCAATACGCGCGTTAATTGAACGGGAAAAAGATATGCAAATATTATTTTCCCTAAACATGTGAATGGAATTGAAAAGGGTTTCTATGTCGATTAAATGCAATTAATTCTACGTCAAAGTGGAATTTTAGCATGTGGGTTCATTTTAGTAAAATAAAATAAACGACAAAAATCGTCAAAAGAAACAATCAAACCGTTAGTAACGATGTAACGAGTAGTAAATTGAATAAAGATATAGATGTGATGAATGCATGATTTTGGAAAGAATAGTAGGTCACGTGATGGATTAACACGTGTTGACCGAGGTCAAGGAAAAATATATCGAGATCTAAAAAAAATGTTTTGTCTAAAAAAATGATGTTCGAAGAATAATAATAAGAAAAAGAGCGAAATTGTTTTCTTCGGAAAATTGATGATTTTATTAAATCGCGTACAAATATTGCGTAATTTGCACTCGACTTAATATTTTCGATATTCGTCGTATTCAATATTCGATTATGAAATCGATATTAAATACTTGGAATAATTTATACTCGATTTTGATTTTGATGCTCGTTATATCCCATATCCGATTATGGAATCGATATGGAATACGAGAGTGAAAAAATAAAGAAAATAATGTAAGTCGTTTTAAATTAACTAGCACGATATAAATTTTCTCCGCGTTTATTAATGTCGTAATTAATCCAATTGAATTAGAGGACATCTATATTAGCATCAACGAAATCGTGTTAATTAATTTATTTGACTAAATCATTAGATCCGACATCCAATTATGGAATTGGTATCGAATCTAATAGATCGATACTTTAATTAAAAAAAAACTCGACTTGATTCCCTCCGCATCCCGACATCATAATTAATTCTTGCGAATTGTTTCATGTCGGATCCGCATCAACGGGTTTCGACCCTTATTAAATATAATGCTTGTTTTTGAAAAATAACGTAAATATACGACTAATGATAATGATGCAAACGAAATAAAAAAAATATTGTTTAAGTTAACTTATCTCAATAATCAAATAATCGGGGTATTGGAACAAGCGACCGTCAACGCTGTGTGCAGTACACTTGTATATTCGTGTTTCCTTATTCCGATACCCCTCTTATTCGACACAAATTGATAAGTATTTTAATGTTTTGTATTAGTATTATCGATATTATGATGCAATAAAGAAAAAAAAAATAAAAAAAAATAAAAAATAAAAAAAGTAAGAAAAAGCGAAGAAGATGACGAGAGGAAGAGAAGAAGGAGAGAACGGGGTTTTGACACCCTCAACCTACATGTTCTAGTCTCGGATCGAACTCGTAACCGTGGCTTTAACACAAGAGTCTTCGAGGTTTTATGGAGGTTAAGTTGTGGTGGCTCGGGATTGATTCCTAAAACTAGGTTTAGGATTTTTTTGCTAGTCTAGAATTGCTAGGGTTTGATTAGGGTTTGTAATAGATGTTGTATGTGTGTGTAGGGTTGCTCTAGGGTTTTTTTCAATGTGTGAAAGTGTGTTGCATGGGGGTGTTTATATAGGCATGGTCATGCACTTTGGTGTCTAGGGTTTTGCCTTGACGGACTTGACCTGATGGCCCGTCTGGAGATGGACTGTTGGTTTTGCTTCTTGAATTGGACTTTTGATGTTGTGAATGGTTGTTTTGTATGTCTCGGAAACGACCTTGACCAGGGTTGACCCAATCGCAAAAAGTCGGTTTTAATTCCGGTGTCGGTTTTGGCCCAAATTAGTCTTGTTTGGCTCGGAACGGTCCGCTGGGCCTGGATTCGAGGTTGATTTTGTGAGATTCGTACTCTGTAAGTGTGTTAGCCAGCGATTAATGGATTTGAGCCCGTATCCGAGCGCATAGAAGCACGTTAGCGTCCGATCATCATCGGGTGTTTTTTTTGGAAACTGCCATAGACACCTGGCAGTCAAAATGCGGGTGTCTACACTCTTGTATATATCGATAATGCCTGTTTTGGAGTTATGGAATAAAGTCAAGTGTGGGGTTAGAGTAATATAACATGGGGTTTACGGTTTTGCCATCAACTATAAGGCTAGTGTATCAGGAATCGGTACATTGATTGTTGAACCGGGTGACAGGTATCCCGGGAGTTGTGTACATTTTGACCTTAAGCTTAGGCCTCGCAGTAAGTCGCCATCATAAGTTGAACTGGGTGACAGGTAATCCCAGGAGGGGTGTGCATTGTCTTAAGCTAGGGCCACGCATTTATAAGTCGCCGTCCTATTATGGTTGAGTAGCCTAGTTAGAGACCGAAGTTTGATTTGTTTGAACTAGGTTCTCGAAGCTAGTTTTTAGTATTCTCCTGGTGAAAGTCTGACCTTCTACACTAATCTTATCCATAACGCCATTTTTAATATTTTTATTATTATCGATACATTTTGGTTTGCAGGTTGGCAAATATTTGAAAGTTTTCTTCTGAAAACTTGTTCTGCTTTTATTGTTCCAATATTTAAGTTTTCTCCGAAATCTTATTTTTATTATGTCATTTAATGCTTTCCATTTCAATTATTTTGATATAATAATACTATTATTTTTCCATATGATATAATATGGCTGGGAGAACGTCCGAGTTACTCCCCACTGACGTGGCTGTTATGTTTATAACATGACAGGTATGTGCTGCTGGGTTTTGGGTGTGAGCTAGCGAGTAGCGTGGATCCTACTCTTTCTCTATTCATGTAATTTATGGATTTGTATAACCCGTTTGGAGAATATTCTATTTAGCCCTTTTGTAAAAGGTGACCTTTGTATTGACTTACCATTTCTTTTAGCAAGATTTAGTTTGTCAGTGTGTTTTAATCCCAATTCTACTGTGTTTCCGCCACTGTATTGCGTTAGATTTTCTAGGGGATTACAGTTGGTATCAGAGCATTGTTGCTCCGACGCTTACACCTGATTTTAGGAAAAATACTAGTAAATGATTTGAACATTAAAGAAATATTAGTGAGAGATGGGTAGAAACCAAAATAAGGACTTAACTGTTAGACTTACATGTTTTTGTAACTCAATGATAAGCATTGAATATTTGTTCCTTTTGTCTGGAACAAGATATTGGTATGATGCTGCTCCAGATCGGGACAAGACCTGCTTAGAACTCTCAACGCCTGCTGATTCGAGTGGACAACTTCGTGCTACAAGGAAGATTCAATGGTGACCTTTCAGCCCAGATTTAGTTTGCTCAAGCTACAGGCCAGATGATCAAGAGTAGATTCATGTTCCATGAAGTAGATCCAGATGGAGCGACCCTAGACTTGTGTGCTCGTTCCCTACGAGATGATGAAGATACCCCGCGAATTCCTTTGTGAATCTTGGAGCTCCGAACTTTCCCTTCTCGTTTTAGGCCTTTATCATCAAGGATCATTAATTCTTTTCTTCCTTCCTCTAATTCTTCTAATTCTTCTCTTATATATTCTCATCTTCATTCGCTTGGTGAATCCTTGTTCTATTCTTCTATTCTACCATCTTTCTCTTGAGATTCTTTGGTTAGACCGAATCTTGTCTTAGTGAACCCATGTTATAGATGTTTGAGGTTGAGTAAACCCTTGTTACCTATGAGTTGAAGATTGTGAGTCTACCCTATCTTCTGAGAAAGTAAGAAATTCTTGAGGATTTATTTGTTTGGCAAATTTTTGATTGATGGAATTAGGATGATACTTTAGACACTGAACCTTGGGTGATAGGTTACCTTGATTATTTGGAAGACTTTAAAGTTGAATAATCTTTTGGAGTAGAGTATATCATATTTGGATGGTTACCTAATACCTAACCTAGAACCGAACTAAGTGTAATTGATAATATTACCTTGGGATTCTTACCTATTGCATATTTGATGGTTGTATCGTGAATATTTGGGATCCTAGAGTATCGTTTAAAATGTTAGCCTGAGTGTCGTGGTACCATTAAAGGTTTTCATTAATGTCGTTAGAAATTTTGGTTGACATATATTACCGTGCATGTTTCTTATGGATTTGATCGTTGATCGTTGTTTAAGGTTGTAACCTATGAACTTTGGAGTTGAGTGGTCTAACTTGGATAAATTGTTGTTACCCTTGAAGAAGAGAGCTATCTTACACAATCACGGTTTGTGGTGTTGTTTTGAGGAATACTTTGATGTCAATCATCTTGATGGATCTATAGTCAGAACCCTTAGACCAACGAGACTGTGGCTTCGTTGAGTTAATATTTTGGTGATTTCGCTGATACGATATGAACTTTGGTGGAATTCTCAGAAACCTTAGTCGAAAGACGTGTTTTGAAGATGTGAGTGTTCGCGCCATTACCTATAGGTTTGAGCGTGTTTGAGGATTCGTTGTACTTTTCCAAGTTTTGTACTTGTGGCATATTAAATATGTTAATAATGATCATTTTTGAGGATTTCGTACCCGAGCCTTGTTAAATTGGTGGATCTTGTTTAGTGATCCTTACTCGAGAGATTTGGAGTGTACCTCGAGTTCAAACTTTATGAGCTTTGGATTTAGGAACCTTATCGTTTGCGAGTTTCGGTTTGTCTGATGACCGTTGGAACTTTAATTGACGAGATTAGTTTTTAAAGCATTTGGGGATTAGTATCGTGTCGTTTGAACGATTGGATAATCACGTAAGACATTTTTGGAGATTGTGACTGAGTAGTACCACATAGTGCCGAATAATGGGCAACTTATTTGAGGGAATTGAAATTAGGAACCCTTGTTGTGGGAGTAGTACCGGGGATCTCGAGAAGGTTAACTTCTTCCGTAATTCCTTGAGAGCTCCGTTTGACTCTCAATTTCGTTCTTCCCCTTAGCTTTTCTTAAAATTCTTCTTCTACTTCTTCGGCTAATTCCTTTGGCTTCTCTATCGGGTTTGAAAATTTCTGCTTCGGTTTGTCGTTGACTCCGACTCTATTAATCCGTTTACCATTTTTCCCGAACTTTTGTTATGAAAAGTTTGACAAATTTAAAATTTTGGGCTAACATAAAATTTTTAATATTTTGAGTTATAAATTTCAAAACTTCGTATTTCGTTTTTGCTTTATTTTTGGCCCCGTTTCAAAAGGGTCTTAATAATTTATTTTAAAGTATTTCAAATTGTTTAAAATTTTAATTTTGATTTTCAAGTGATCGAGATTTTTGAAAACTTTCTTAATTGCCAATATTTTGATTTCTATAAGGTTATTTTGTAAAACGATTTAATATTTTCGGGAAAATTTTGTATGTCTAAATTTTTGTTTTATTGTCGTTAGATTTTAAATCTGTTATTGATATTGTTTGTCGACTGGTTCGTTTCTTATTTACTAACTACAAAACTTGAATTCTCAATATTTTGTTTAGTCTTAAAACAAAATATTTTCGAATTTTTAATCAAAACGTTTTACTGTTACTTTGAAAAATTTGGTAGTCTCCCCTCGAGTTCGTTTACAAATATTTTATATCGTAATTATTTTATAAAATAATTTTTTTAACTTACGATTTTATTGATTTTAAACTTTGAGAATTGAGCCAACTCTTCTTGAAATAAATCTATTACTGTGTTTTTGTTCGTTTCGAGGACGAAACTTCTTTTAGTGGGGAAGATTGTAACACCCTTGAATTTTTAAATTAAATTAAATTAAAATTTTGTCCGTATTTTTATTTTTACGATTTAACGCTTTATTCTTAAAATTATTATTAAACGAATTTATCGTTTAATCGTTTCGAACTCCTAAAATTCAATTTGACTCGGAAACTCTTCTTATTTAAAACATATTTTAATGTCTGTTTCGATTCATTTTATACACTTATTTAATTCTTATCGAAAATCTATTTTGACGATTTAAATTCTAAATTTCTTTGTTTATTTAAATTTAAGCTCGAATTTCTATTTTTCGGTTCGAAGTTCATTTATTTTAAGTTTCGTCAAAATATTTATTTCCTTTCCTCGAGAAATCAACTTAATTCACTTGAACGAAGATTTATTTATTTTTCGGGAAATACTATTTCACCGTCTATTTATTTATTGCTTTAATCTTCATTTTCGTCTCGAATAATTTATTTACTCTTCTTATTTGACGGTCCGATTATTTAATAATTTTATTAACTCGTTTAATTCAATTTGTGGGTCAGCCAACTTATCGATACATAATTTGTTTAATCCGTATTTCTAACCTGATTCATTTAATTAATCCGTACTTTTTATTTGGCCGATTCTTTTCCCTTGACCACGTTTTGTTTTCCCACTTGTTTTACGTCCTTTTCACTTCTTTTATTCAACCCACCTGTTGTTAATGTACATCCCTATTCCTTGTATTTTTCCACCGCTTGCATCCCCCTAATCATTTTTTTTTCGTTACTTTTAATGAAATCGTTCCCCCTTTTCCCTTGTTCTTTCCCTCTTCCTTTTCTCTTTAGTCTGCCAACTTATCCCTCCGTATAACTCTATTGGATGACCGTCATCTATCTCCATCTTCGTTGCTCTGCTGCTGCTACGCCCCTGTTACTGCTACGATGCTGTTGTTGCTACGTTGCTGCTGGTGGTGCTGCTACGCTACTGTCGATTCTGCTGCTGCTGCGTTCCGTTGCTGCTGTTGTATGCTGCGTTTGTCTCTCCGGCGAAGCATCCTATCTTCGTCCTTTTTGATGAGCGATCTCGGTGAGCGATCTGTTCTCTTCCTCTTCTTGTTGCTTTTCGTTTTGATGTTGTTCTTATGCGTTCGCTGCAGCTGTGTTTTGCTGATCTTTGTTCCCGTGTTTCTTCTTCCTTTTCTTAATTCGTCCCTTCTAAATTGTATTCATGCCTTTTGTTGCTTTTGGGTCGATTTTTGCTCTCCTTCATTTGTCCTGTTTTCTCTCGTTGTGGCTGCTTCGATTATTGACATCAAGATCCCTACCGTCTCCGATCTCCTTCCTATTATGTCCTTGTTATCGAAATTGTGTTACGTTATCGTTTTCATCTTACTTCTGGCTGTACGGCATACCTGCTTCTATTTGTTCGTTACGTCGTTGTCGTCGTCATTGCGAGAATTAGTCTCATTCTTGTTGCTGTTTCTTTTTCCCTCGTCCTGCTCATTATTCATTCCTCGTTGCTGTTTGTTTTCCCTCGCTTATCGCTATTCTATTTTCCTTTCCCGCCTTCGTGTTTCGTTTGATTAGATTCCTTATCGATGCTTTTCTATTTGATCTCGATCTCTCCTTTCTCAACTGTTTCGTTGATTTTCGTTCAGCTCTTGTCTACCGTCTTATTGCTGTTGCGGTTACTACTGCTGCTGTTTCTTTATCATCATGGCCTCCTTCTGTCTTCTTGCTCTTCTTCATCTCTGTTGTGTCGAATATGCTGCCCCGTGGTCGCTGTTATGCTACCGTCTTGCCCTTGTTCTTGTTCTTGTTCTTTTCCTTTTTTTTTGTCCTCGTTTTTGTTCTGGGAATCGAGCATCTGTTTTGTGACCATCTTCGCTAATTCCGACCCCCTTTCGTTTTGGTTCTGTGCATTCTCGTTTACGTTGGAGCCTACGGAGTATCAAAGAATAGATGCCGCTAAGACGACTTTAGACTCGGGAATGGAGCATGGACTAAATCGACGGGCTTTTGCTTTGAAGTTATCGACTCCAGGTAACTTTAGGACGTTACTCGATTTTATATCGTATGTTTGAGTAGTAGTATGTAGTAAATATTTTAACTTCGATTTTCTAATTTTAGCTATTTATTATTGCTAATAATATTAATTTTAAATCGCATGCCTTATAAATATTTCTACAACTTTCGACATCGTTTTATAAATCGTTAGTAATTTAATTATTTACGATCGTTATAATATTTTTTCGGTTATCGTGATACTAATAACTAAATAATACCGATTTCATATTTTCGTCATATTTTGTTAATTTCTAATTTTTAACTCAAAATCGTATTTTTATACTATAATCGAGATTTGTATGATCGTTCAATAAATTAATGTTTGTTTTACGATTTATACTAATAAATGAGAAAATAGTCGATTTAGTTTTAAATATATTTTTAGTCGACACTATTTTCACTAATTATTTCCGATTGATTATTTTTATTAAAATCCGTGTTATTTATTAGTAAAAGCTATTTATTAAAAATAATTTGAAATCTTTGTAACTCTCATTTTATTTATAAAACTCGTTGACTCAATTAATTTTGATATCGTTTTTCTTAAAATATCTTCTCTCCGAAAATTTATAGTTTTAACTCGATTTCTTAATTATTTATAAAATACTATATATTGAAGTGTTATATTTTATTTATATTTTGAGTAACGAATTTAGAAATATATTAAAGTTACGATAACGACGATAATAATAAAATGTTAATTTCATTAGAAATGCTATTTTATACATTTCACTTATTTTAATAACTTACATATTTTCTTTAAGACTTTCTATTTCAAGTAAGTTTCTAAAATTAGTAAGTTTCTATTTATAGAAAGTTTTCCTTTAATGTAAAATGTTTATCCCTTTTCTTCATATTATTCATAATGATTATATCTCTTGTATATATATATCGATAATGGCTGTTTTGGAGTTATGGAATAAAGTCAGGTGTGGGGTTAGAGTAATATAACCTGGGGTTTACGGTTTTGCCATCAACTATAAGGCTAGTGTATCAGGAATCGGTACATTGGTTGTTGAACCGGGTGACAGGTATCCCGGGAGTTGTGTACATTTTGACCTTAAGCTTAGGCCTCGCAGTAAGTCGCCGTCATAAGTTGAACTGGGTGACAGGTAATCCCAGGAGGGGTGTGCATTGTCTTAAGCTAGGGCCACGCATTTATAAGTCGCCGTTCTATTATGGTTGAGTAGCCTAGTTAGAGACCGAAGTTTGATTTGTTTGAACTAGGTTCTCGAAGCTAGTTTTTAGTATTCTCCTGGTGAAAGTCTGACCTTCTACACTAATCTTATCCATAACGCCATTTTTAATATTTTTATTATTATCGATACATTTTGGTTTGCAGGTTGACAAATATTTGAAGTTTTCTTCTGAAAACTTGTTCTGCTTTTATTGTTCCAATATTTAAGTTTCTCTGAAATCTTATTTTTATTATGTCATTTAATGTTTTCCATTTCAATTATTTTGATATAATAATACTATTATTTTTCCATATGATATAATATGGCTGGGAGAACGTCCGAGTTACTCTCCACTGACGTGGCTGTTATGTTTATAACATGACAGGTATGTGCTGCTGGGTTTTGGGTGTGAGCTAGCGAGTAGCGTGGATCCCACTCTTTCTCTATTCATGTAATTTATGGATTTGTATAACCCGTTTGGAAAATATTCTATTTAGCCCTTTTGTAAAAAGTGGCCTTTGTATTGACTTACCATTTCTTTTAGCAAGATTTAGTTTGTCAGTGTGTTTTAATCCCAATTCTATAGTGTTTCCGCCACTGTATTGCGTTAGATTTTCTAGGGGATTGCAGTAGGGTCGCTCTGAGGTCAGGAAAGCCGAGGGCCTCTTGACTCCCTGGGGGAAGCCTATGAGGGCTCGGCTCGGCCGATCGGGGGTTGGACCTCAGAACCTGCTCTTGATGGGAATTGATTAGAGCTCATTAGGAGTACGCCCCAGAGGGTCGGCCAGTCGGATCCGACCGGTTACTGCTTTCCAGAATGGAAAAGGTAAGTTGTTTACTATACCATGCCTCTATTCTCAACCCTATTTCACTTATTCATTACAAGAGTCGTTGACCTAAAACTATACTCCGCAGGATGGGGACGGTGATTCAATTCCAGGAGAGCTTGCGACTTTTATCGACAATCGTTACCTGTTCATGATCTTCATACACGACAAGTTCAATGTTGAGCATTCTTTAAAGTCCTACACCGTTCAATGGATGTCTGATGACGTTGACAAGATTCATCATTTTGTCATGAAATATGAAGAAGCTCTTAAGGTTTACCTCTTACATACCAAATATTCAACATTATTATTCCTCTTCTACTTGCTTCCACTTACAAAAAATTTCATTTCCTGTTCCGTACACATAGCTTAAACTTGAGGAGTACAGTCTGACAACAACGAACCTTCGACGGATGTTGGTCAACAGAAATGTATAGCTTAATGCCCTTCTATATTACAAAATTTAACTTCTTCCCCATACCCAATGGAGTATGACAATCTTCATTCCTCTGCAGAATGGTGGATCATCCTCCAGTGGCGTGAAAATTACCGAGCAATTGACGTTCGTGGGTGAATGTTCTTCTGGAGGAGCCACTTCCAAGGAGCCAACACCCGCCACCAATGATTTAGAGGTTTACATTTACAACTACCGCCGTTGTAATTCCATTAGTGCCTGTATTTCTCTTTATATTTTGACCATACAATGTTCCTGTCGACGTTTCAGGTTATCGATTATGAAGCATCGTCTACTTCATCCCGTATAACTCTGCTTAAGAGGACCAGTACTGAAATTCTGCTGGAATCCACTACAGGAAATGACACTGAACTTGACGTCGGTTCCGCCACCAAATACCCCAATGTATTTAACAAGGAGAAGACTGATTAGGAGGAGAATCGTATGAAATAATGCAATTATCAGATTTATGCAATTAAAATAATTCCCAATTGATTTCCCCTATTGTATCTTGACATTTTACTTCATATTTTGATGTACTTTCTGAAAAACGAAGTCCCGTTTTAGTTTCGCACTCTGCTTAAATCACTTTACAATTACAATTTATTTCCCACATTGTTTCACGACATCTTATTTTGTCTCTTAATCTATTTTCTGCAAAATGCCCTTCTCCGCAGTCCTGTACTCAGAACCTTAACCACAAACCCGAACAAGCCTCTCAATTAGGAGAAGATTCACTATCATGATGACCATTTATGAAAGCACTTTACATTCACAAGTTATGACCCAATTGTATCATGAAATTCTACTTCGTCAACGAATATATTTCATGTTCACCTGATTCCCCCTTCAGTTTTTGCATATAATCCCCATATTCCATCAGATTGCAGTAGACGGATAACGATCTCCATCAAATTGATATCAAAAAATTAATACTTTTCTTATGCAGTCGTACAATGATTTCTCGGATTAATTACTTATATTTGTAACATCTCAATCTATGTTCTGATATACAAATTGTATCATGAAATTCTACTTCGTCAACAAATTTATTTCCTATTCACCCGATTCCCCCTTCAGTTTTTGCATATAATCCCCATATTCCATCAGATTGAAATTCTACAGTTTTCGATCGCCCCCAGATTGATGTCAGAAAATTCAGATTTTTCTTATGTAGTCGTACAATGATTTCTCGGATTCATTACTTATATTTGTAACATATCAATCTATGTTGTGATAAACCAAATCCGGAATGCTATACATTACTTAAGCTTGGTTACCATGACATTATATTCAATCTTCCCATTAAAATATTTAAACTATAGTCTCTGCGTTTACATTGACGTCTCAAGCGTTCTTGCGGTAGTGACCAGGATACAACACATTATAATCTTCACTATAGTGTCCGTTAATATCTGCAGTGGAATCTTCATCCCATTGGGAATACAACACATAGTTTTTTGCTGCAACTACTCAACTACAAACCTTTTCAACTCCTTTTCGTTGACAGCAAACTTCCATAAATATACATGTGTCTTCCAAAAATCACTGTCTCCAGGCACACCAATTCCCTTACAGTGTAATTTCCACATTCAACTATCATGGATAGTTGTAGGAATGAAAACCCAAACAGTGTCACCAAAATTCAAAAGAGGAGGACGTTCCGCAGCGACCAGACAGCAAGTCCTGACTTTGATCCGTTCGTTACAGTAATAGCCAACTCAAAGAAGACGAAAAATGTCCATGGTTAGGATTCCTCATTTCTGTACTTTGTACTTCATTTGTGTAGTCGTGTAATCTTTAATTCCGTCTTGCACGTTGTAGCTAAGTTTATTTCTTTTTTGTCAGCACCACGAATATTGACTAACCAAGTTTTTTTTTCTTTTTCTGTTGCTTCTAGGTCGCCTTTCAATGATATTACAAATGTGTGTAGCAGTCCTGTACCTACAATTCGCTCATCTGTAGCAAGTACACTGACATTTGATTCTGCAAATGTCACGAATTCTGCTGTCTGCCTTAACTCAGGTCATACTTTTCCACTCTACTTGACCAATTTAATTTATAATTTCTCGATATATATTATTAACTTCCCGTGACATTTGCTACAGATGTTATACCCTCGCGTAATGGCATCGGAGCACTTCGTAGTAATGGCAATCTAATATTGAAGGAAAAAAGTACCGAATACTACTATATTGCTGCCTTGCTTATAGAGTAAATAACGTGTCACTAATTCGTTCACGGTTGTTTGTCCTTTTCCTTCACACTACAGGGAAGCAGATTTTGACACACCCTGGTAATGATGTTAACCCTCACAATTATGCGACTGAAAGTAGTGAGGTTGAGGAATTTTCAACGAGTCACGAAAACCCTCTACCTGGTGACCAATTTTTTTTTATCAATGGCAAATAATTTGCAAAATTTCTAAATTTGTCCAAAAGGTACATTATTCACCATACCGCTGAATGTCTGAGTCCTACTTCGCCTACAGGTGTGACAGTTTACACCAACGATCTTAACCGCGTTGCTGATGATCAGACACCAGTCCAACAACTTCGTGATGGTACGTACCCTGCCCTTCAGTAATCATTTGCCTCCTTCGTAAGCAATATACTAACAGGAGTACTCAGTTTGCTTGAAATTCATTGATTTTATATCTGTATATTACCAGCTATCGATCTTGAGAGACATTTAATAACATACCTGCTTGCTAAACAAGCGCGACTGGATCGCAAACATATTTTGTCGGATAGACGGAATGATCATAATTCGTTCCAAGAATCAATGTACACTGTTAATGACCCATATAAAGATTGGCGTACAAAACTTGCAAGGCGTAAAAACATGGTAAAAATAGCGGCTAGAAGATCAAAGAAATTAATTCAATCGTCTCTTTTAAGCTCTCCCGACAAGCAGATTGAGGATCTGACCACAGGTTCTATTTTCAGAGTTTTCGAATTGCATAATAAATAATTGTATCGCAGTTAATCTAAATGAATCATATGCACCCCATCTTTTGTTACATGCAACTACTGTTGGCCGTGTTGTGGAGGACATTCGTGAGGCTGCAGGGAACGATGCATCAACACCCAGAAGCCTGACTTCAAACAGACAGTTCAACTCATCTACACATAGTGATGTAATAATTCAAAGTTTAGCACGTGACATCTTTGGAGAAGTTAGTAGAGACCATTACTCGGGTGATGATTCAACGCAGGCAACAGGTTAGCTTCGTGTTTAGATCAACGCATAGAATCAACGTATCATATAGTATAATGTACCTTATAGTCTTTATACTCTTTCCAGGGTGGAAAGGCTATGATGATATCGGGGATCCGGAGTACAGGTGCCAAAGATGCGCTGCACTGCTATGGTACGGTGAGAGAGACAGAATGGATCGAAGACCGTTGGTGCCTACATTCAATATGTGTTGTAGAGATGGTATTGTCGAGTTGCCTTACTTAACTGAACCCCCACAATCTTTGGATGATCTCCTTCACGGTGTGCACCTGAAAAGTGTTCATTTCAAGGATAATATCAGGTGTTATAACTCGATGCACGCTTTCACGGTAGAGGGCCATACACTTACAGGATAGGTGGGCAGAATTCGCATAGAATTGGAAGTCTACTTCCAGTAGATGATCAGCCACCCAAATTCTGCCAACTTTATATATATGACACCGAGGACGAAATAAAAAACAGGAAGAGGGCTCTTGTGTAAGTTTGTTTGGTTAACTCACTCCGTTATTTATTCACAAACTTTTAATGGCGTACTACATTATCGCATCAACGTCTGAGTGTTCTAACATAATTTCATACGTCCTTAGGGGTCAGTCGCAGACTGTTGACAAGTTTGACGATTATCTCATGGAGGAAATTAAGATGATGATCGACGACTACAACCATTTGGCGAAGTCATTCTGTATGGCGAGAGACAGTATCTTGAACTCGGAAGACAGGTGTGAGGCCCGGTTGCGCCTTATTAGTGGGAGAAATACCGATGGCAGAATTTACAATTTGCCTAATGTTTCAGAAGTTTCAGCGCTCATAGTTGGTGATGATGAAGACATTGTCGACAATAGGGACATTGTTGTTGAAGAAAAAGGTGGACAACTTCAGCGTATTTCAGAATTGCATCCGTCTTACTTGGCACTTCAGTATCCATTCTTCTTCCCGCGAGGTGAGGACGGATTTCGCCTCGGTATTAGCCACTGTCAGGACTCTGTTGACTCAAGTTCTAAGGGAATGGTTTGCCTTCCGTTTGCAAGATCGGCCGTTAGAGGTTGAGCCTGACACGTTGCTCAGAGGGTGTAGACTTCTTCAACAGTTAATTGTCGATGGGTACACAATGATTGAAGCACAACGACTGAAATTTCTTCGATACAATCAGCTTAGCCTACGATCTGAGAACTACAAATGTTCCGGTCACGGAAACAATTAACCCGGCTCTGGATCCGGGTTGTACAATCGGATTATTAGTGAGCAATTAATCGTCTGATTTCCTTAAGCCTCTCCTTTGTCTCACTCCCTAGATCGGACCTTCCCGGCGGAGTTGGCCTGCTCCCTGCACAATGAACGCACAGGGCCTCGGAGGTTGTCCGAGGAAACCCTCTCCGATGCCTAAGTTAGTCCGTGAAATGCCTTGATGAACCTAGCTCGTGAGGAACTAGGTGGCGTTTTTAGGAGTAAGAGTCTAGAGAGAGAAAATCCAACCCCTCTCATGTGGGAAATGGGAAAGTATTTATACCTTCCCACAAGAGAGAGAAAAAGAGAAAAGAAGAGAGGGAAATGGGTGGATGCTTGTGCGACACGTGGATTCACCTTGTCCACTCACTTCCCCTTACCTTAGGCAAAATGACGGATGGGTCCCCGGTTCTCCTTTGGTCCTGCTTGGGTGGGAGCGCCCTGGAAGCAGGCAAGGGCTTGGTTGCCCTGCTCGGCAGGCGGCAAGGCCATGCCAGGCGGCTAAATGATTAAGGCCACCCACTTGGAGGTTTCAATGATATTGTTGGGAGGTCTGCTGGGCAGGCCTTCTCTTATTCTTGGATTTGGCACCCCGGGGCCTGACTGGCAGGCGACCCGAGGCTGGCTACCGACCCCCATCAATTGGCCCTCGCCGGCTGAGGGGGAGCGGGGCTCCTGCTCGGCAGGCGACATCTTGTTTTGGGACGGTGGGAGGTTGACTCCTTGAACACTCTTGCATTAAATGCGTCGCGTGTTCCCGAGGGAACAAGCTTTAATTTCTCTGGGTATGCAGAGAGTTTAAACGTCTTCTTTCATGATTATCCCTCTTTGCAAAGTGGATTTTCGAGCAGTGTGCCAGTAAGATGATTGGCTCTCCTCTTTGCAGAAGTGGTTGGAGCGTCATTAATGCTCTGCTTCTGCTCTTTGTATAAATTGTATCTTCCTTCACCATTTTCACGACCCATTTCCAACTTTCCTTTCTTTTTTTGTCTTAATCATGGTTTGGATCAAGAAATTCGTGACTCGCCGTGGAGTTCGCCATGTTACTTTTATTTTCAGAGGATTTTGGAGGCTTCGGTACGCTCGAGCTGCCTATCGAGCTGTCCGTCGTAGCCGCCGTTCACGGCTTCATTTCCGTCGGAAGGGCAAGAAAATTTCTACTAGGTTGAGCAAGCGTCTCAAGAGGTCCTCACCCCCCGCTGCTTCTAGATTCAGGCGTTGCCCCCAGGGAGGGGGTTGCTTTGACAGGGGATGCCACGAATGCTTTCCGTGGCTGCACCCTGAGCAGTTCGACCCTAACTTCTCTGATACTGACTCCTCCCTGGCGTCAGGTCCCTCCTCGCCTGTGAGGAGGACAGGTTGTCGCACCTGCGACGAATCCCAGGCCGTTCCCTTTGGCAGGGACTGGGAAGATAGCAGCCGGGACTCCGATGATAGCGAAGGTCTTGGTTGCCTGAGTGACAGGGATGAGGATGGAATCCCTGATGATCCTTTCAAAGACTCCCCAGACTGAGACTGGGGTTCGGATTTTGGGGGCCCAGGCAGCCCTAGGGACCCTTCCCCTGACTTGGATGATGATTAGGCCTGCGTAGCAGGGCGTTTGCTTGTCGGGCCGGAATTTCTGGGCCCTTGTGTATTTTCTTTTCTTGTTTGTCACTGAATGTAATTTTCCCTTTTAAGGCTTAATGAAATGAAATTTGGGCGAATCGTTTGTGTGTTGTATTGTTAATATTTGTTTATTACTTTTTTGTTTGAGCGAAAGGGGGACGTCACAGGGTGATTAATCCTCTGACACCCTTTGGTCCTTCCGAGGTTTTTCTTGGGAAGCTACACAGAGCAGACTTCTGAAGGAGTGACACGTGGACAATAGTGTTTGGGCGGATTCCTGAGTTTTTGGCGACTCTTTGTATGCCCTTCTCTCTATAAAAGTAATCAGTCACCTACTTTTCCTCTTTTTCCTTCTTCAATCTTTCTTCTCTCTAGAAATCTTCCTATTCTTCTTTTTCTGGAAAACCCTTGGGTGTTGACGACTCGTACCCTACTTTGTACCCCCATTTCTCTGGGAGATTTCTTCTTCAGGCTTTCACCACACCGGCAGGCAATCTTAGGTTAGACTTTTGTCTTCCATTTCTTGTTTTTTCTTTTCAATTTCTTGTTTCTCCTCTTCTATTAGAGCTATAATGTCTAGGACTCGTGAGCGGATCCTACCTTTCACTGACCCATCAGGGAGGGGGGAAGGGGAGAAAAGTAGGGTGAATTTTGCCTCCTCCTCTAGGGAGGTTGGCTTTGAGGAGGAAAACTCGGCGGACAGCGGAGGTGGTAACTCTCCTGACCCTCCTTCGTTCGACGTCATTGATTCGGATGATGAGGCATTGGAAATTGACCCTTCTAGAACCTCTGTCCCCCTTATTCGCCGGGAAAGGGGTAAGGTTTACTACTTAGACAAAGTTAAATACCGCATTCCCTTGAGTACCTACCCTGACCCGAAAAATCGGGACTTGATCCTCGCAAAAAATGCCGCCGGCGTGATTGAGCGGTTTTACAACTTTGGGGAGGGGTACACAATTGTCGTCCCCGGCGAGAAGGATACCGTATGCAACCCTCCCGACGGGTGCATAGCGGTTTATCATAAGTGCCTGGAGTTCGGCCTTCGTTTTCCCCTTCATCCTTCCCTGGAAGAAATTTTCAGGCGGATGAACGTGGCCATCTCCCAGCTGACAGCCACGGCTGTCAGGTCATTGATTTCGTACGTCTGGACTTGCTTGTTCCACCGTATCGAGCCTTCCATTGATGCCCTGAGGTTTATGGTTGGCCTACAAATGGTCTCCTCTGGGAGTGCGGGCTCCCCTGGATATTGGTCCCTTTTGAGGCTGAAGGGGCATTCTTTGGTGTGGCCAGCCATGGATAGTTTGAGAGACTGGAAGAACAACTTCCTTTACATGCACAGTACCCATGGGTGGAGGATTCCCCGTCACTTCAGGAATCACGTCCACACCCGACTAGAGACGCCTGAGGAGTATCACCCTGGTTTGGGTGGAAGAGCGTTGGAGGTGAAGCTGAGCGAGAAAGACAAGGAACTGACAGATTATTTTGCCGCTCACACGGATAAGTATGGGGTATATGGCCCTACATTATGGCTCCCCCATGCGGAGCTCATTGCGACTGATAAATACCTGACCCGGTTGGGCATGAATCCGGGTCTAGATGAAGGTAGTTGATGAGACGGATTTTGTATGGTGTAAGATGGTATAATTTGTGCTAGTTTTGTTGCTTGGAGAAGGTGTTTGAAGAGCTTTATTGTGTATCTTATTTCCAACGGTGTTTATATCGAGTTACATGCTATTTTGAGATAATATGTAACTTTTATTGGACTAGTGAAGTAAGGTGAAGTTGTGATGGTTGACATGGGCCAAGAGAAGCATAAGGAGTTGTATTTGATGGAAGAGTCAAGGCCCAAACACCATAGGTCAAGGCACGAGTCAAGCAAGGAAGCAAACACGGAAGAAAATGAGAGCCGCTTTAAGCGGCTGGATCCGCTCTAAGCGGATAGATCAGTCCGCCAAGAAGAATTGAGATGAGAGAGCCGCTACGAGTGGCTGAATCCGCTTATAGCGGCTGGACTGCACCATGTCTCTTCGGATTCTCTTATTTGATGTTACACTTGTTTTTATTACATTAACTTAGGATTTTATGAGAATAATTACACATTAGTTTTATCTCATCATTTCCCATTACTACTAGAACTTAGAACACATTAGATTATTTTATTCATCATTTTTCCACATAGAAATTCATCCTTTTTCATTGCATTTTTCTTATCATCCATGGAGGGCTAATTTCCCAATTCTTGGAATAGGAGATTGAAACCTTCAAACTAAGTTGATTGTAAGACTTTAATCTCTATTTTGTCTTTTGAATATCAAGTATTGTTTTTATATAATTGTTTGATTGTTAATTCATTTCTAGTTTGATCACCTAGAATTATTTTGATAATCAATTGCTAGTTTGGGTGATAGAATCTGATTGTTCATGTTACCTAGATATTTGTAGCGAGTATATTTCATCAATTTGTATGCCGATTCATCGTTGGTGATTTATAAATAAACAATACTTGTGTGAATCGAATTGTATGACCGCTTGTGTATGCAATCGTTTATCTTTGTCAATTCCTATGATCTATTCTACGTTGTGATTGAACTTAGACGCTTGGACTAGGTTATCATTTTCGTAAGGGCTATTTGTGTACGCTTTCGTAGTAAATGGCTAGACTTAATTGGAATGGTAAATTGTGATTTTACATGACAAAGTATTCAAAGACAATTTAGAGTAATTGAGTCAATGATTAATGTTTAGTTTGTTGGTGGAAATCGATTATTCCAAGATTCGTTTTATAATATTTTTATCATCATAATATTGCATTTCATTTTTAGTAGACTTAGAATCAAAATCAAAACACCCCCCAATTGGTTACTTTAGTTACAATCTCTACGCACATTCGTTCGACGTTACACCTTCCTCGTGGGTTCGACCCCTACTTACACTTGCTATTAGTTTGAGTTTGTAGTGGATAAAATTACTAATTTGGAGACTCGCGACAAGTCTAGCCAAATTTTGGCGCCGTTGCCGGGGAAGGCAATTTTTTATTCGTTGATTGTTTGTGTGTTGTGTAAATATTTCTTTGTTTCGGTGTTCGGTATATGCCGGACACTCGTTCTACTAATAAAAAATTGTTAGATTTTGATCCAGAATTAGAGAAAACTCTATTTCAGATAAGAAGAGAAATTAGGAGGAAGCTTCAATTTGACAATCAAGATAAGAAAGAAGAGAAAGAAGAGATCAAAATGGCACGAGAGACTAGAACTTTGAGGGAGCTCACCGCTCCCGACCTTACTCAGCAACCTCTTTGTATTACCTTTCCGGCTTTGGCGGAAAATGCGACATTCGAGTTGAAGTCGGGTTTGATCCATTTATTACCCTCATTCCATGGGTTAAGTGGAGAAGATCCAAACAAGCATTTATCGGAATTTCATGTTGTATGCACAAGTATGAAGCCGAATGGGGTGACCGATGAGCAAATAAAGCTACGAGCTTTTCCATTTTCACTAAAGGATTCCGCTCGAGATTGGTTATACTACCTTCCACCGCGTAGTATCACAACATGGGGACAAATGAAAAAAACTTTTTTAGAGAAATATTTCCCCGCTTCCAAGTCTTCACATATCAAGAAGGAGATCTCTAATGTTGAACAAAAAGATGATGAGACACTCTATGACTATTGGGAGCGTTTTAAGAAGCTTTGTGCAAGTTGTCCTTACCATGGGTATAGTGAACAAGATCTTATCCTCTATTTTGTTGGAGGGTTGACCTCGGAGGATGCTCGCATGGTACATTCTTCTAGTGGAGGCGGTATTATCAACAAAAATCCGGGTGATGCAATTGCCTTGATTAGTGAGCTTGCCGAAAGTTCACGTCACTTTAATGTGCGATCCAATACAAGAAGAGTGAGTATGGCTAACACAAGCTCTAGCACTTCATTGGAAAACAAGGTGGAGGATTTGACCACTTTGATGAAAGAAATGATGATGGCAAATAGACAACAAGTGAAAGCTTGTAGCATTTGCTCTTCTAATGGGCACGTTGCTGATAGATGCCCACTCATGCAAGAAGATACAATGGAAGAAGTTAATGCGGCGGGAGTCTTTGGCCAATCTCAAAAGAGGTTTGATCCTTATTATATGAGAAGAGATCATCCCGGTTTCCAATATGGGAATCCACATGGGGGTTTGCAACCTCCGGGTCAACAATTTCAAGGGTCCTCTTCCTTTGGTCAACAAGCTTCATCTCAACAATTTGGTCAAGTCCGACCTCATTTTATCCCTAGACCGCAATTTGGTCAACAAGCTTCATCCCAACAATTTGGCCAACAAGTTCCTACTCCACAACAATTTGGCCAACAAGTTCCTACTACTATTCCTACTCCCACTCCTACACAAGGACAATCTTCTTCTACTCCATCTATGTCCACGGAGGACATGATTCGGGCTCTCACTTCTAATGTTGCTACTATGCAAGCTAATCAAGTTCAATTTCAACAAGAGACAAAATCTAGCATTCAAAACTTGGAGAATCAATTTGGGCAAATGTCTAGCACTCTTGGGAGACTTGAAGCACGGGATTCTGGGAAGTTACCTTCTCAAACCATTCCTAATCCTAAGCCAAATGCAAGTGCTATTACCTTGAGAAGTGGTAAGGAGTTACCCGGGCCGGAATCAAAGCTTAAGGATATTATTGAGCAAGAGGAAGAAGAGTTGGTGGTTGAGCCTAGTGTCACCCCATCAATAGTTCAAAAGGAGGAAACAACACCCATTTCAACACCCGTCTATGAGGATGTCCCACCATTTCCCGAAGCTTTAAAGAGGAAGAGTCGTCCTATGCAAGATAAGGATGTCTATGAAACTTTTCGAAAGTGTGAGGTAAACATTCCTTTGTTAGATTTGTTGAAAAATGTTCCTAGGTATGCTAAATTTCTTAAGGAGTTATGCACCATCAAAAGGAACCAAAAGTTGAAGGGTGTCCAAAAGGTAAGGGTTAGTGAGCATGTGTCGGCAGTTTTCCAACGTAAATTACCCCCCAAATGTAGTGATCCGGGTATGTTCACCGTACCTTGTACCGTAGGAGATACTACATTCCCAAATGCTATGTTAGACCTAGGAGCCTCAATTAATGTGATGTCGTACTCTTTGTATCAATCTTTGAAACTAGGTCCATTACATAAAACGGGGGTGGTGATACAATTGGCCGATCGTTCTAATGCCTATCCTAAGGGGGTGGTTGAGGATGTTCTTGTGATGGTAGATAAGTTGATTTTTCCTGCAGATTTTTACGTACTTGATATGGATCATGATTCACATGCGGCTCCTATTTTATTAGGACGGCCTTTCTTGAAAACTGCAAGTACTAAAATCGATGTTTCAAATGGTTCTCTTACCATGGAGTCGGATGGTCAAGTGGTTAAGTTCAACATTTATGATTCCATGAAGTATCCACGTGATGATCACTCTTGCTTTTCTATTGATGTGTTTGAACCTATAGTGCAGGATGTTTTCAACTTGGATGGTGAAGATGAGTTGCAAGTTGCTCTTGATAATAGCTTGGTTTGTGATGAATTGGATTTTTCTATGAGTACTAACTTGCAGGAAGTTGTTGCTGGTTTAACCGAGCATGAGAAATTTCCAATTATGCCTCATTTTTCTAAACCAATTTCACTAACCTTGTCTAGTGAAAAGTTGTTACCTTCAGTTGTGCAGGCACCAGTTGTGGAGTTAAAACCTCTGCCGAGTCATTTGAAATATGCATTTCTTGGTGATGGAGATACATTGCCCGTCATTATCTCTAGTAAACTCACCAAGGACCAAGAGGGAAGGTTGCTTGAAGTTCTAAAAGAGCACAAACTTGCCATTGGGTGGACTATTGCCGATATCAAGGGAATTAGTCCTACCATGTGTATGCATCGTATCTTGTTAGAAGAAAATTCTAAGCCCGTGAGACAACCGCAGCGGAGGTTGAATCCACCTATGATGGAGGTGGTTAAGAAAGAAATCTTGAAACTTTTGCAAGTGGGTATGATATACCCAATTTTCGATAGCAAATGGGTGAGTCCAACCCAAGTTGTTCCTAAGAAGTCCGGTGTGACGGTCGTTGAAAATAATCAAGGAGAGTTGGTTCCCACTCGAGTGCAAAATGGGTGGAGAGTGTGCATTGACTACCGTAGGCTAAATGCGGTGACTAGAAAGGACCATTTTCCTTTGCCATTCATTGATCAGATGCTTGAAAGACTTGCCGGTAAGGCTTATTATTGCTTTCTAGATGGTTATTCTGGCTACTTTCAAGTAGCAATTGCTCCTGAGGATCAGGAGAAGACCACTTTTACTTGCCCATTTGGCACGTTTGCGTATCGTCGCATGCCTTTCGGGTTATGTAATGCCCTAGCGACTTTTCAACGATGCATGGTTAGTATTTTCTCTGAATATGTGGAGAACTTCATTGAGGTTTTCATGGATGATTTTACTGTGCATGGTGATTCTTTTGATCATTGCTTGTCGCATTTGTCTCTTGTTCTTAAGAGATGTGTTGATACTAACCTTGTCTTAAATTATGAAAAATGCCATTTTATGGTTGAACAAGGTATTGTGTTAGGGCATGTGGTCTCATCTAAAGGCATTGAAGTCGATAAAGCTAAAATCGATACAATTCAATCTCTTCCTTACCCCACTAATGTGCGTGAAGTGCGTTCGTTCCTTGGACATGCAGGTTTTTACCGAAGGTTTATCAAAGATTTTTCCAAGGTTGCTTCACCGTTGTGCAAGTTATTGCAAAAGGATGTGGATTTTGAGTTTGATTTGGCTTGCAAGGAAGCGTTTGATCTTTTGAAGATGAAGTTAACTTCGGCTCCAATCATACAGGCACCGGATTGGTCCCTTCCATTTGAGCTCATGTGTGATGCTAGTGACTATGCACTAGGCACCGTTTTGGGTCAAAAAGTTGGGAAAGTGCCTCATGTGATTTACTATGCCTCCATGACTCTTAATGAAGCTCAGAAGAACTACTCCACTACCGAGAAGGAGATGTTGGCGGTAGTTTTTGCCTTAGAGAAGTTCCGATCGTACTTACTTGGTACCAAAGTTGTGGTGTACACTGATCACGCCGCTCTTAGGTATTTGATGGCTAAGAAAGAGGGAAAACCGAGGTTGATTCGTTGGATTCTATTGTTGAGTGAATTTGACATTGAGGTCAAAGACAAGAAGGGAGCAGAAAATGTGGTAGCTGACCACTTGAGTCGTTTGGTTCATGATGAGGAGAAAGCTATCGAGCCAATTCGAGGCACATTTCCCGATGAAACTTTATTTGCTCTTTCTTCAGTTTCTCCTTGGTATGCTAATCTTGTGAATTTTCTTGTCTCTAATGAATTTCCTACAGGTTTTTCAAAATCACAAAAAGAGAAGATTAGGAGTGATGCCAAGTACTATGTATGGGACGACCCTTATTTATGGAAGCATTGCTCGGATCAGGTTGTTAGAAGATGTATCCCGGAGAGTGAGGTAGGCTCTATCCTTGCTTTTTGTCACTCCTATGCTTGTGGGGGACATTTTGGAGCAAGGCGGACGGCTCGGAAGGTACTTGATTGTGGATTTTATTGGCCGAGCTTATTTCGAGATGCTCATGGCTTTGTTCAATCTTGTGATAATTGTCAACGTAGTGGTAATATTTCTCGCCGTAACGAGATGCCTCAAACTCCTATGATATATTGTGAAATTTTTGATGTATGGGGAATCGATTTTATGGGTCCATTCCCCATGTCTCATGGTTTCTTGTATATTCTCCTTGCGGTCGATTATGTATCAAAGTGGGTTGAAGCTAAACCCACTAGGACTGATGATGATAAAGTTGTTGCAGATTTTGTGAAGTCAAACATCTTTTGTAGGTTTGGGATTCCGAGAGCATTGATAAGTGATAGAGGCACTCATTTTTGTAATCGGACGGTAGGTGCGTTATTGAAGAAATACTTTGTCACTCACAAAGTCTCTACCGCTTACCATCCTCAAACAAATGGACAAGCTGAGGTGTCCAATAGAGAAGTGAAGTCCATCTTGGAGAAAACGGTGAATCCGAACCGCAAAGATTGGAGCTTGAGGCTTGAGGATGCGTTATGGGCCTACCGTACCGCCTACAAGACTCCAATTGGGATGTCACCGTATCGGTTGGTATTTGGTAAGACATGTCATCTTCCCGTTGAGCTAGAGCACAAAGCTTATTGGGCGGTAAAAAATTTAAATATGAAGATGGATGAGTCGGGTGAGTACCGGAAGCTCCAATTGCAAGAGTTGGAGGAGATTCGGAATGAATCATATGAAAATGCGGTGATTTTCAAGGAGCGTACTAAGGCGTGGCACGATAAAATGATTTCACGGAAAATTTTTAGTGTTGGCCAAAAGGTGTTGCTCTATCAATCCCGTCTCAGGTTATTTCCGGGTAAGCTTCGGTCCCGATGGGAGGGACCGTTTGTTGTCACTCAAGTTTTTCCACATGGAGCGGTGGAAATCCGTAGTCTCGCTACGGACAAGATATTTAAAGTCAATGGACAACGACTTAAACCGTATTTAGAAGGATTTCAAGTGGAAGCGGTTGAGCATATTGATCTCTTCAATCCAATTTACGTGGATTAATCTCATTCTCTGTCGAGCCGCGACGTTAAATAAGGCGCTTATCGGGAGGCAACCCGATTCTTTTTTTTATTTTATTTTATTTTTATTTTTATTTTATTTATTTATTTTCGGTATTTTGTTTTATTTTCGTAGTATAGCGATTTAATTTTTTTTTTTTTTTTTCTTTTTAGTTTATAGATTCGAACATCATATTTATTAATATAGTTTTATTTGTCTTAGGAAGGAAAAATAAAAGAAAAAAAATTGAGTAAGCTGTCGGAGGATTGAAAGATTGCAACTCAAGGGTGTCCACTTGAAGCGGACAAATCAGGCCGTTCCGTCAATTATTTCAATTTTCGCCTCTTAAAGCGGCTATAAGCGCTTCGTGCGGTCCGAATCTCAATGTGAGCCTGTGAGGTACTGTTCTATCCCTAATTTCCTCATCTTCTTCCCCTGCTGTTACGTTACATTTAAAAAAAAAAAAAATTAAATAATAGCAGCCATCATCTTCAATCAGCATTCAATCATCTTCTTCTTCTTCCCTTCTTCATCTCCATCTTCTTCTTCCTCCTTTCCCATTTCTTCTCAATTAAAAATTAAAAAAAAAATAATAAAAAAATACAAGAACAGATCTCACGCACATCCATAGGCGGAATCCCCAAATTTTCGTCACCCAGTTCGATTATCTTAATCGACTGCTCAATTTCTGGGTTCGTGGGTGGATTTTCTGTTCAAATTCCACTGCGTTTCAATACAGTTCGGTTCGAATTGAAATTTGTGTGACCCTGTTATCGAACCTTGCTCATTCCGTTTTCTTGAATTCTGGCTACCTTCCGCTCGAGATTGGTTGTATCCGCGATTTTGCGGGTTCGAAAACTCTTGCGTTTCTGGCGTGAGATTTCTGACCATTTCTGCGTGAGATTTCTGACCAATCTGCGTGATATTTCTGACCATTTCTGCCCGAAATTTCTTGCGTTTCTGGCGTTTCTATCCGCGATTTTGCGGGTTCGAAAACTCTGAATCTCCATTTCTGACTCGGAAATCGGTGTGTTTTGCCTCAGTAACAGGTCAGAATTCTAAGCTTGTTTCTCCTGTAATTCTAAGCTTCTACTTTGGTTTTTGTTTGAATTTGGAGATTCTTTTTGGAATTCGTTTGTTATTTTTGAGGGTTGAAGTTGTCGCTGCTGTGTGTTGATTTTGGGTCTTTCGAATTGTTGGTATTTGAGTCTTTGTCGTGTGTTCATCGCAACGTCAGTCGAGGGAGTGTGTGAGGGCTGTTTTGTGTGTCAAACTGCCTAGCCCGTGTTTCTTGTTGGGTGGTCTTGGTATATTACAGTGAGAGTTGAGTATTTGTGAAGGGTGAGTGAGTGTGTGAGCCCTGTGAGGTGTCATTAAGTTGTGTAGTGTGTTTGTTAAGAGTGATTTTTGACTTGGTCAATAAAGAGAGGTGTCGTGAGTGTGTGAGAAGTGTCTTAGTCATTCCAAGAGTCGTGTTGAGTCTTTATTGTCGATTTTGTGTCAATTATGGCTCGAGCCAAAAGAAAAACCGTGTCTAGTCCTACACCTACAACCCCCGCTAAATCCCGAAAAATCATCAAACCCTTAACCAAAAAACCCACTAAAGCTACTAACCGCATTCCTATATCTAAACCTGCTCATTTGACCGATGATCAAGGAGTAATATGGGACGATTTGCATAATAGGGCGATGTCGGAGACTAAGTTTCTTAGTATTCCGACTTTGGAGGAGTTGGGTTTGTTTGGGGTGATGGAGGCTTTGTTGAAAAAAGTTGGGTTGGAGGGATTCATGACGAAGGGAGTACCCACCTACCGTCGATACACTTTGGAGTTCTTGTCTACTTTGACGGTGGTGCGAGTAAAAGATGTGGTGACAAAGATTAAGTTTAAGTTGAAGGGGAAGGTGTGTGAGATGACAATGGATGATTTGAGAGTAGCCTTTGGCGTTGTAGAGAAGAATCGAGAGATATATGAGGGTCTTAATGGCTATACCACACCGAAATGGTGGTTTGAGGTGACCGGGAAACAAGCTATTAACAAGAAGGGTGAGGTGAGCTCCACCATCCCTCATCCGTGTCTTCGCCTCGCTCACCGACTTCTTGCTAATTCATTTCTTTGTCGAGGAGAGCCTACTAAGGTTCCTAAGCCTCATTTTGGATATTTGTGGGCAATGACCCCCGAGGGCAAGGGAGTACCGGATTGGATAAATCTTTTTGTGTCGGCTTGTGAATCTCAACGCAAGCCCGGAGGTGGTAGAATTGGTGGCGGGGGAATGGTATCACTCATTATGAAGCATTTAGGGATTAATATTACGGCAAATGATCTTCCCTTGGGAGATCATTATCTTATAGATGTGAATTGCTTGGTAGGCATGGATATGTTGAGACATCGTGAGACAGTTGGTACTTATGATTGGTGTTGGGGACCGGATCATGCACGTTACTTGACTTTGCCTCGATCAAACGATAAAGCTCTTACCTATGGTAAGACTGCGGTGGATTATTTTATCCCACCCGATGTCGAGGTTGATACAACGATTGATCCAAGTACTCCACATGTCGAGAAGAGTGCCGCTAGTGAGAGTGATAGTGAGGCGAGTGGTAGTGACGATGAGGAATCGGGTGATGTTGAAAGGGCGCAACCTAGTTCACTCACTTCTAGACTCCTATCTTTTCAAGCTTTGAAGGACACGGTTGACAGTTGGGTGGAGCGGTCAGACGCTTGGAGGATGGAGACAGATGCTAAGCTTAAGACACTTACTGATGTGCTTTTGGCGACCCATGAGCTTGTTCGATCTTTGAAGAATGATGTTGAGGCTCGGGTTGCTAGCGAGGAGGCGGGCACCTCCACAAATGTTGATACCGGAGATTCCTCCGGTCCTTGATTTGTTTTGGTACGTATTCTTTCCTTTCTCCATGTCTTACTTTTTGTTGTTTCTCACATTGAGGGCAATGTGAAGCTTAAGCATGGGGGAGGAAATTTCACTTGTATATATTAAAAAAATAATAATAAAAAAATAAAAAAATAAAAAAAAAAAAAGGAAAAGAAAAATAATGACCCGGCTAGGTGAAAACTCGCAAGGGCGGGCGCCTAGGCAAGATTGGGCAAATGGCCGAGGACGGAGTGAAAACCCGAAAGGGCGCTCCGGGTAAAAAGAAGAATTGAGAAGCGTGCCATGAGAGTAGTGTAAGGAATAATAGCTAGATCGAAAACCCGCAAGGGCGGGCGATCTAGGCAAAATGAGGGATTTAAGTAAAAAAAAAATTGACTAGTTACTTGCTCTCTATCTAAGATGGCGACATAAGGAGGTTTGAAGGGAGATTCGGGTTAGGATTATTGTTGATTTGGAGAAATAAGGGGGGTATGGGTGGAGATTGGTCATGAAACGAGGCAATAGACTACATTGTGTTTTTTTTCATTTTCATATTTGACATGTAGTTATTGATAGTTGATTTATGATGAAGTTGAGTGTTTTGTTATGGTCATTACGTTGTGATGTCGTGTGTATCATTGGGTTGACCATATACTTTTTAGAGGGAGGATATAAGAAGGGAGAGTGTGAGCTTGAGAGTGGAAGATTGGTTAGGAATTGGAGACCCTTAGAATGTAATTATTTGATTGTGGTGTTGAATTGGAGCAAGCTACTCATGCTTCATTGTTTAGACCTTGGTGTGGGTTTCTTAGCTTCGTTCTCGGGTTTACTCGAGGACGAGTAAAGGTCTAAGCATGGGGGAGTTTGATGAGACGGATTTTGTATGGTGTAAGATGGTATAATTTGTGCTAGTTTTGTTGCTTGGAGAAGGTGTTTGAAGAGCTTTATTGTGTATCTTATTTCCAACGGTGTTTATATCGAGTTACGTGCTATTTTGAGATAATATGTAACTTTTATTGGACTAGTGAAGTAAGGTGAAGTTGTGATGGTTGACATGGGCCAAGAGAAGCATAAGGAGTTGTATTTGATGGAAGAGTCAAGGCCCAAACACCATAGGTCAAGGCACGAGTCAAGCAAGGAAGCAAACACGGAAGAAAATGAGAGCCGCTTTAAGCGGCTGGATCCGCTCTAAGCGGATAGATCAGTCCGCCAAGAAGAATTGAGATGAGAGAGCCGCTACGAGTGGCTGAATCCGCTTATAGCGGCTGGACTGCACCATGTCTCTTCGGATTCTCTTATTTGATGTTACACTTGTTTTTATTACATTAACTTAGGATTTTATGAGAATAATTACACATTAGTTTTATCTCATCATTTCCCATTACTACTAGAACTTAGAACACATTAGATTATTTTATTCATCATTTTTCCACATAGAAATTCATCCTTTTTCATTGCATTTTTCTTATCATCCATGGAGGGCTAATTTCCCAATTCTTGGAATAGGAGATTGAAACCTTCAAACTAAGTTGATTGTAAGACTTTAATCTCTATTTTGTCTTTTGAATATCAAGTATTGTTTTTATATAATTGTTTGATTGTTAATTCATTTCTAGTTTGATCACCTAGAATTATTTTGATAATCAATTGCTAGTTTGGGTGATAGAATCTGATTGTTCATGTTACCTAGATATTTGTAGCGAGTATATTTCATCAATTTGTATGCCGATTCATCGTTGGTGATTTATAAATAAACAATACTTGTTTGAATCGAATTGTATGACCGCTTGTGTATGCAATCGTTTATCTTTGTCAATTCCTATGATCTATTCTACGTTGTGATTGAACTTAGACGCTTGGACTAGGTTATCATTTTTGTAAGGGCTATTTGTGTACGCTTTCGTAGTAAATGGCTAGACTTAATTGGAATGGTAAATTGTGATTTTACATGACAAAGTATTCAAAGACAATTTAGAGTAATTGAGTCAATGATTAATGTTTAGTTTGTTGGTGGAAATCGATTATTCCAAGATTCGTTTTATAATATTTTTATCATCATAATATTGCATTTCATTTTTAGTAGACTTAGAATCAAAATCAAAACACCCCCCAATTGGTTACTTTAGTTACAATCTCTACGCACATTCGTTCGACGTTACACCTTCCTCGTGGGTTCGACCCCTACTTACACTTGCTATTAGTTTGAGTTAGTAGTGGATAAAATTACTAATTTGGAGACTCGCGACAAGTCTAGCCAGTAGTTCAGGAGTGTTGATGATTCTTTCTTACCCCTTTTTCTTTTTAAGTGTCTTGACTGTTCGTCTGTTTGCTTTGCAGCTCTTGCCACTTTCGTTTGGAGAAAAGGGGAGGTGAGGCGCCTGGGTCTGACCGAGACTCTTACTGTCGTTCAAATTCGTCCTTCTCTTCCCCCTGATTTTACGAAAGGTGAGAAGAACTTGATGAAGCACCTGAAGGGATTGTCGTTCAGTAGACCAAGGCTCCCTGCCCCTCCCAGAGCAACGCCTGCAAAAACGGCGGTTTCTGAGGCCACCCCCTCTCCAGTTGCGAAGGTGATCGCCTGTGAGGCTACCCCCTCACCTGTTGGCAGGCAGGGGGGCCTTTCCACAGGGGTTCAGATTCCCTCGGGGCCGCGGGCTGCGGGCTCCGAAGAGACTGGGGAGAGCACCCCTAGAGGGCTGATTAGAAAGAGGAGCTGGGAGGCTCCAAATGCTGACCAAGTGGTGGACCTGGAGACTGCCACGCCTGAACCCAAGCGCTTTGCTCAGGAGGTTCCTGCTACTCTCTTTTCCGAGGAGAACACTGAATTCCATTACACCGCCGGCGATAGCCAAGATGTTTCCGCCTTACTTTCCGACTCTGGGGCGGTTCTAGCGGACCATCTTCTCAAGACTGTCCATTCTGCCACCAACCAAGTGACTCAGTACGTCCAGCGTACTGCCAGAATTATCCAAGCCTCTGCAGAGCTGGCGGCCCTTAACCGCCTGAGTGACGAGGAACTGTCTAACTCTGACCGCCTTTCTGCAGTCGAGAGGGACGTTGCTCTCATTGCCAGTATGAAGGATCAGTTGGCGAAAAGGGAGACCGAGCTGGAAGAGGCCAAGGGTCAGGCGATCCACTGGAAGTCTGAGAATGAGAAGGCTGTCAGGGAGGTGTCCCGCCTGAGGGAGGAGTCAAAGAGAGCTCAGCAGGCCTTCGCGGAGTTGAAGCAGGCCAGGAAAGCCTTGGCTGAGCTGGATCACGCCAAGAAGAGCGTCATCGACCTAGGGGAGCGCCTTTCCAAGGCAAATTCAGATCTGCAGGCGGCTCTTGGCGATCTAGCGGCGAAGACCAAGGAATAGGAGAAGGAGAGGCACGAAATAATCCAGGAGGTGGACACGGCCGTGTCGGCGGGCTTCGTGAATGGCGCTAACTCTTGTTTAGGGGTTGTCATGGAAGCTGTCAGGGAGATGTTCCCTGGCTTTGATGAAGATGCTTTCCGGGCCCTTTACACCGCCAAGGATGAGGCCCAGATGCGCAGGATGGCTGAAGGGGCTGCTACTTCTGGCCCAGATGCTCCTCCTGCTTAATATGGAGGGCAGTCTTCCTCAGAGGGCTCTTGTTCGTCCCCTGCTGCGCCTACGCTGATGTTTTAACTTCTCTATTTCTTTGCGCGCCGAGCCCTTTGGTGGCCGGCTGCCGTGTTTTAACTGTAATCTCTTTTGTTAGAAAACTCTTGATCTTGTGTACTTTTGACGTTCTATTTTTATGTAAATCTTTCTGTTTGTTTTTGTCTGCTCTCATTCGATTTCTCGTATGAGTCTGATGTACAGCCTGTCCTCTGCTTGCCTAGAGGTAAGCAGGGAGGTTCCTTAACGTTTTTTATACAAGGTTGGGGGGCCTGCCCCCAGTCCTTGTTGATCCGGCCTGTCCCTGGCTTTTATTCAAAGTCCAGGAGGCCTGCCCCCTGCTTGCCCAGAGGTAAGCGGGGTGGTTTTTGCGTTTTTTATACAAGGTTGGGGGGCCTGCCCCCAGTCCTTGTTGATTCGGCCTGTCCCTGACTTTTGTTCAAAGTCCAGGGGGCCTGCCCCCTGCCTGCCCAGAGGTAAGCAGGGAGGCTTTTGCGTTTTTTACACAAGGTTGGGGGGCCTGCCCCCAGTCCTTGTTGATTCGGCCTGTCCCTGGCTTTTATTCAAAGTCCAGGAGGCCTGCCCCCTGCTTGCCCAGAGGTAAGCGGGGTGGTTTTTGCGTTTTTTATACAAGGTTGGGGGGCCTGCCCCCAGTCCTTGTTGATTCGGCTTGTCCCTGGCTTTTGTTCAAAGTCCAGTGGGCCTGCTCCCTGCCTGCCCAGAGGTAAGCAGGGAGGCTTTTGCGTTTTTTACACAAGGTTGGGGGGCCTGCCCCCAGTCCTTGTTGATTCGGCCTGTGCCTGGCTTTTGTTCAAAGTCTAGGGGGCCTGCCCCCTGCCTGCCCAGAGGTAAGCAGGGAGGCTTTTGTGTTTTTTATACAAGGTTGGGGGGCCTGCCCCCAGTCCTTGTTGATCTGGCCTGTCCCTGGCTTTTATCCAAAGTCCAGGGGGCCTGCCCCCTGCCTGCCCAGAGGTAAGCAGGGGGGCTTTCGAATTTTTGTTGGGGGGTTCATTTTTCCTAACTTTGGCAACAGGGGGGCCTCCCCCTATTGCCCCCTGCTCGTTTGTGTGTGAAAGCGCAAGCTTGAACAGGCAACGAGTATAAATCTGAATCTTTCTCATTTCTTTATAAAACTTGTGACATTAGGGTGGTCGGAGCCGTCGACATTCTTTGACCGTCCTCCGCCATTTGTTTTTAGCAAAAATAAAAACTATCTTCGGATTTTGTTCAGACATAATATTTCTTCAGGGTGTCCGCATTCCAGTGAGCATGCAATTCTTGTCCTTCAAGTTTGGGGATTTTATATGTGCCTGGTCCCAGGATTTGAGTCACTTGGTATGGACCTTCCCAGTTGGCACTTAATTTTCCGTGTTCCCTTGACTTTCCAATTGCCTGCGTTTTTCTGAGGACCAGATCACCCATATGGAAATTCCTTTGGCGCACTCTGCCGTTGAAGGCTTTTCTCATTCGTTGCTGGTAGGCGACGATGTTGGTACTGGCCTCTTCCCTTATCTCATTGACCAGATCTAAGGCTTCACCCATTGCCGCTTCATTCTCAGTACGGTCGTATTGCAGGGAGCGTAGAGACGGGATCCTTGCCTCAATAGGTAACAGAGCCTCTGCTCCATATACTAGACCGAAGGGGGTCTGGCCTGTAGATTCTTTTCGGGTGGTTCGAATTGACCAGAGTATGCTGGGAAGTTCATCAGCCCATCTACCCTTGAGGTCATCTACCATTTTCTTCAGACCATTTAAGATTTGCTTGTTGGCTGCCTCTGCCTATCCGTTGGTTTGAGGGTGACAGACGACCGAGTAGGCAACTGCGATGTTGTGGCTTTCTAGCCAGATTCGCAGGGGATCATTGTCAAACTGCCTACCATGATCAAATACCAACATTTTTGGTAAGCCGAATCTGGTGATAACATTTCGCCAGATCACTTTTCTGATTGCTGGCTCGGTAATGTTGGGCACGGCTTCAGCTTCTATCCATTTGGTGAAGTAGTCTATAGCCACAATTAGGAATTTCCTGCCCCCAGTGGCCACCGTGAAGGGTCCTAGTATGTCCATCCCCCATTGAGCGAAAGGGATGGGGGATAGGATTGGCCTGAGTTCCTGGGCCGGGGCATGGATTGACGGGGCAAAGAGTTGGCACTTTCTGCACTTCTGGGTCAGGCTCCTGGCATCTGCCAGCATGGTAGGCCAGTAGTAGCCTGCCCTTAGGGCTTTGTGGGCCAGCGATTTCTCTCCGATGTGATGTCCACAAATTCCTGAGTGGATATCTTCCAACACTTCAGCAGCCTGGTCTGCCCGTAGGCATTTGAGCATGGGGTAAGTAAAAGATTTCTTATAGAGCTCTTCACCAATGATTATGAACCAAGCTGCCTTGGCCTGTACCTTTCTCTTTTGCATCGTGTCAGATGGTAGGATACCATGCCTTTTGAACTAGATAAAGGGGGTCATCCAACTCTCCGGGCCTTCTTCAACGGTGCTGATCGCCTGACAGGCGCTGGTAGATTTTTCATGTAAAACGTCAACCCACACCGACCTCCGTATGTCTTGCAGGCTGGAGCTGGCCAGCTTTGACAGAGCGTCGGCTCTGTTGTTCTGCGACCGAGGTATTTGCTGGATTTCATATGATTTCAGACCTGACAACTCCTGTTTTACCTTCTCAAGGTAGGTGGCCATGGTCTGATCTCTGGCCTCATATTCTCCGTTAACTTGGTTGGCAATGAGCTGAGAATCAGTAGCTAGTGTAATTCGCTCTGCCCCTGCAGCCTTAGCCAATTTTATCCCTGTGATTACAGCCTCATATTCCGCTTCATTGTTTGACGCTGGGAAAGTGAACCTGAGTGCATGCTCAAAATCCACCCCCTCGGGGCTAGTTAACACGACGCCTGCGCCTGCACCATCGGCTGTCGAGGATCCATTAGTGTGTACGATCCACTCCTCAGCAGGGGGCTCTTCTTCCCCTGAATGTGAACATTCAGCCAAAAAGTCGGCCAAGGCTTGGGCTTTGATGGCTGTTCTTGGCTGGTAAGATATCCCCAGACCACTTAATTCTATCGCCCATTTCAGCAGTCTCCCTGATTTCTCAAACCTTTCCAACACTTTCTCCAGTGGTTGGTCTGTGAGGACCACGACAGGATGTGCGTCAAAGTAGGGTCTGAGCTTTCTGGCCGCAATGATGACCGCGTAGGTGGCCTTTTCTATCAGGGGGTAATTTCTTTCTGCTGTTCCCAGGGCGTGACTCACAAAGTAGATGGGTTGTTGTGAGTTGGCTTCTTCCCTTAGGATGACAGCACTTACTGTCGTGTTTGTGACAGCGATGTACAGATATAATTTTTCTCCGGCTACCGGCCTTGCCAGGGTAGGGAGTTTCTTCAGGTGCTCCTTTAACTGCTCGAAAGCTTTCTTCTGTTCGTCTTCCCATTTGAACTGTTTGTTGCCTTTTAATATTTTGAAGAAGGGGGTGGACTTGTCTGCTGACCTGGCGATAAACCGGGCCAGGGCGGCCATTCTGCCTGTGAGCCTCTGAATGTCCCTGGTAGTTTTAGGCTCCGGGAGGTCTAGGACCGCCTGAATTTTCTCAGGGTTGGCGTCTATCCCCCTGGAGCTGACCAAAAATCCTAGGAATTTCCCGGATCGGACCCCGAATGTGCATTTTTTCGGGTTTAACTTCATCTTATATGATCTCAGGGAAGAGAAGGTCTCTTGAAGATCTGTCAGATGCTCCTTGTCCCCCTTACTTTTGACGATCGCATCGTCAACATAGGCCTCTAAGTTTCTTCCTTTTTGGCTTTCGAAGACTCTGTCCACCAACCGTTGATAGGTGGCGCCTGCATTCTTCAGCCCAAATGGCATCATCTTGTACATGTAGGTGCCATGGCTGGTTATGAAGGTGCACCTCACTCTGTCTGGCTGCCAGAGGTACACTTGATGGTACCCTGAGAACGCATCCAGAAAACTCAGGGTGGTGTATCCACTAGTGGCGTCCACTAGTTGATCTATCCTGGGCAGAGGGTAGCAGTCCTTAGGGCAGGCCTTGTTAAGATTGGTAAAATCCACGCACATTCTCCATGCGCTTGACGATTTCTTCACCATGACCACGTTTGCCAGCCATTCAGGGTAGTCACATACTTCGTTGAAGCCTGCCTTCAGGAGTTTCTCTATTTCCTCTTTTATTGCCGCATCTTTTTCCGCGGACATGTTCCTTTTCTTCTGCTTTACAGGGCGAGCTTTCGGATTAATGTTCAGCTTGTGAACAATAAAGGCCGGGTCGACCCCTGGCATCTCGTCTGCAGAGTAGGCGAACACATCCTTATTCTCTCTTAGGACTGCAATAAGTTCCTTTTGATAGGACTCCTCCAGGTCGGCCCCTATAAGGACCTGTCTCCCCGGTTCCAAGTCCACTAGCATGCTCTCCCCTTCAGGCTCCAGGCGGATTGGCTCTTGCTGGGCCGTCAGAATCTCACCTTCCCTGCTGGGAGAGCATTGTGCTTTTCGCTTCCCTTTTCTTTCTGTCTCATGGGCCTGCAGGGCCACGGAATAGCAGTGTCTGGCGGACTCCTGATCCCCGTGGACCTTCCCCTCAATGCCGAAGTCTGTTACATAGGCTATGGTGAGGGCCCTAATTGATATGGCAGCTTCTATTTCATCAAGGGTGGCTCGGCCTATCAGGGCGTTGTATGCGGATTTGGCATCCACCACAACAAATGACGCCCTGATATTTCTTGCTGAGGTCCCCTCCCCAAACGTAACAGGCAGATCGATAACTCCCATGGGTAGCATGCCTGCTCCATTGAATCCATACAAGGATCCGGGGGCTGGCTTCAGGTGCCTTCTCTCAAGGTTCATCTTTTCAAAAGCATCTTTGTATAAAAGATTTGAAACACCCCACATTGATTGAAGATGTCCTATTTATGAGCTTTGCTTAAAGGGATTTGAAGTACTACTCATATCAACAAAGTGCACTTTCTTTTCTGGTTTGCCCATGATAAGAACTCCGCAGTTAAGCGTGCTTGACTGGGAGCAATCTTAGGATGGGTGACCTCCTGGGAAGGTTTCCGGGATGCGCATGAGTGAGGACAAAATGTGCTGGAAAGGACTCGTGTTGGTCTGTGGGACCAGTACAAAGCCTGGCGGGCTACCGCAATTAACATTTCCGGTCCTAGGATTGGGCCGGGGTGTTACAAGATTTGTGTAGGCGCCAGTATCCACCATACACCTCTTGACAAGATGGTTGCTGATTTCTAGGGTTAAGACCAGAGGGTCGCTATGTGGGTACACGATTCTCCCTGCATCCTCAGGGGTGATGCTGAGGGTAGTGCCCCTTGGGCTGCCTGCCTTTTCGGTGTAGCAAATTTGGTTCCTCAGTTCGCGGATCTGCCTTTTCTGGCTACGCCTGCTGGTTCGTCCCTCTGCGTCCCTCGAAACCACATGGATGACCATGCGATTTTGGGCTGAGCCCTCAGGCTTGTCTGCTACCTCTTTCTGGGGTTTGTTCCTTGCTGCATAGTTGCTCAGCCAGCCGTTTCTTATCAGTTTTTCAATTTCGTCTTTTAGGTGGCGGCATTCCTCTGTGGTGTGACCTATGCAGTCATGGAACGTGCAGAATTTTTTGGGGTCTCCTTTTGGGCTGCGAGGCTTGTTTGGACGAGACCATTTTGCTGTTTCTTTCTCCAATTCGAAGATTTCTGCTCTTGGCCTATTGAGGGCCGTGTAGCTGTCGAATCTTGGTTGGTATGCGGTACGTTCTTTTTTGGGAGTGTCTCCCTCTTCTCTCTGCTTGCCTGGCTCATTTCTGCCACGCCCACCCTGCGGTCCTCCCTGCGGCCTTGTTTGGCCTGCAGGGGTATCCGGCAGGCTGTGGAACTCCTCCTGCAGAATAAACCCTTCAGCAATTTTCCTGGCCATGGCCAAGGTTTCTGGCTGGGCCCTGATCATCTGATTTTTCATTTCTCCTGGGAGCAGGGAGATTGTCAGGGCGTAGGCAGCGGTGGAATCATCGATCTCCCTGACCTGCTGGTAATATAGGTCAAATCTTCTCAGGTACTCCCTTACACTTTCACCCTTTTTCTGTTTTAGGGTCATAAGATCGAAGCGAGTGAGGCGTCTCCTTTTATTCCCAGCATATTGTTCGAGGAAGATCTCGGCCAATTCTATGAAGAACTTGATTGATCCTTGGCGGAGATCCCTGAACCACCCCTGCGCAAGCCCTACTAGGGTGGTTGGGAAAACTTTGCACCAGATGGCGTCGTCCACGTCGTACATGCCCATGTGGCTCTCAAATGCCGCCAGCTGGTCTTCTGGGTCTGTTGTCCCGTCAAACTTAATGGTGGGCATTTTAATTTTCGGAATGGGGTATTCTTGTACCTCAGGATGAAGTGGGGTTTTTGTGGGCCTGCCTACCAGTCGTGACCTGCTTTCCCCAGACTGGTTATCGTGAGTATCCCATTGTCTATGGGCCGGTTTCCTCGTGCTGGGGGAGCGGTGCCTTGGAGGCGGCCTGCTTGCTGCTTCATCTTCTGTCTCAGGGGAGACTTGCCTGGGTCTCTTCCTCTGAGAGTGGCAGAGGTTCTCACCCTGATGATACTTAGACTCAAGCGGTTGCCCCCAGTTGAGCCTAGACTGCAGGCTTTGGGATAAACCAGGGGCTGACTGCTCTTTGACCGCCGGTGTTAACCTGGAGAAAACCCCGCCTGGCTTTTCTCCCAGGCGCTTTGACATGGGCTCCCTGGGCCTCATTCTCTCCTGCAATTCCTGGGACAGCCCTCTCGGTTCTTCAGACACAAATTCTGTTGTGTGGATGGAGAATGCCTGTTGTTGGGCAGGTGGCTCTGGGCTGCCTGCTGTGAGGCGCCTTTGCACCTGCGCATATACTTGTGCTGTCCTTCTTGCTTTCCTCTGAGCATTTCTGGCGGCGGTCTGCTTCGTGCCCCCAGCTCCATCCCTGCTTACTGAGAGTGGTTGCCTGGGGGCCGATGCGACCCTGCCTACCAGGTCCTCAGGAGTGAACTCCTGGTTTAGCATTGCAGAGAAGAAAGCGGCTGTCTGCGCCATCTGAGCTGGGGTTAAATTCAGAATGTGCCCTGGGTGTGTCCCCAGCTCAGGTGCTACAGTAGCGCTTGGTATGCCTAGGAGGCTGGTTCCCCCCACTCCCAGGATCGTGGCGGGAGGAATCCTCTCTGGTTGTGGCATACCATACAGGGGGGTCACCGGTGGGACCGTCGGACCCGCCCCTGTACTGGTGTCAATGATTTCTGGCATGATTGCTTTGATTGTTTTAGTTTTGTGATTAGGAATGGTTGATTTTTTGTGGGTAACTCGTGAGCACAACCGTTATCTTCCCCACAGACGGCGCCAAATTGTTCCGGTCACGGAAACAATTAACCCGGCTCTGGATCCGGGTTGTACAATCGGATTATTAGTGAGCAATTAATCGTCTGATTTCCTTAAGCCTCTCCTTTGTCTCACTCCCTAGATCGGACCTTCCCGGCGGAGTTGGCCTGCTCCCTGCACAATGAACGCACAGGGCCTCGGAGGTTGTCCGAGGAAACCCTCTCCGATGCCTAAGTTAGTCCGTGAAATGCCTTGATGAACCTAGCTCGTGAGGAACTAGGTGGCGTTTTTAGGAGTAAGAGTCTAGAGAGAGAAAATCCAACCCCTCTCATGTGGGAAATGGGAAAGTATTTATACCTTCCCACAAGAGAGAGAAAAAGAGAAAAGAAGAGAGGGAAATGGGTGGATGCTTGTGCGACACGTGGATTCACCTTGTCCACTCACTTCCCCTTACCTTTGGCAAAATGACGGATGGGTCCCCGGTTCTCCTTTGGTCCTGCTTGGGTGGGAGCGCCCTGGAACCAGGCAAGGGCTTGGTTGCCCTACTCGGCAGGCGGCAAGGCCATGCCAGGCGGCTAAATGATTAAGGCCACCCACTTGGAGGTTTCAATGATATTGTTGGGAGGTCTGCTGGGCAGGCCTTCTCTTATTCTTGGATTTGGCACCCCGGGGCCTGACTGGCAGGCGACCCGAGGCTGGCTACCGACCCCCATCAACAAACAATTGTCTGCTGTAGTGTCCAATGGTGAATTTGACCCGTCGTCAGTCGGGGTAAAATACATTGTTCCTTCAAGCTTCGTTGGCGGTAAAGGATACATGAGGGAGAACTACCAGGATACGATGACGATTTGCAAGTGGTGCGGCTATCCTGACTTATTCATCACTTTCACTTGCAATCCCAAGTGGCCCGAAATCGAGCGTTTCGTATCTAAGCGTGGTCTGAAAGCTAAAGACAGGCCAGACATAGTAACCCGGGTATTCAAGCAGAAACTCGATCTACTAATGAGAGATTTCAAGGAGAACCACATTTTCGGTAGAACAAGAGCAGGTACTCATTTGATTTTCCCCTTCCCCTTTATATCGTTCGATACCATACCACAGTTTGTCTAACATGTATATTTACAAATACGTATTTACGCCTTTATCGCATCGTCTACACAATCGAGTTTCAGAAACGTGGTCTTCCTCATGCTCACATCTTGCTTTTCCTCCAACGTGAGGATAAATTCCAAGATGCAACTGATGTTGACGGTATAATCTCCGCAGAGATCCCTGATCCATTGGAAACCCCAACTTTACATCAGGCTGTTCGAGACTTAATGATTCACAGGCCATGTGGTCTCGCAAATCCGAAGTCCCCTTGCATGGTTGACGGTGTGTGTACCAAAAGGTTCCCTAAGGCCTTTTCAGAAAGGACAACAGTCGATGGTGACGGTTACCCTATGTATAGGAGGAGAGACAATGGTGTTACTGTTGAGAAATCTGGTGTTTCAGTGCATAATGGATATGTTGTCCCTTAAAACGCTGAGTTGTTGGAGAGGTACCGTGCTCACATAAACGTTGAGTGGTGTAATCAAGCGCGTTCCATTAAATATATATTCAAGTACATTAACAAGGGGTATGACAGAGTGACAGCTGGGGCTGCAACTAGGACGAATCCAGATGAAATCGATCAAATCCAGGAGTATTGCGACTGCCGATATATATCAGCGTGTGAGGCAACCTGGCATATATTTGCATTCGATATTCATTACGGGACCCCACCGGTTCTTCGATTGGACTACCATCTCTCGAATGAGCAGAATGTAGTGTACAATGAGGACGAGTTGATAGAAGATATTCTTGCACACTCAAGTGGAGCTAGGACAAAATTTACCGCGTGGTTAGAATACAATGCTGACCACGACAAATCCAGAGATCTGACTTACGCCGAGTTCCCGACAAAGTACGTTTGGCATCAGAAAAAGAAATGTTGGGCACCTCGAAAACAAGGTTTCAGTTTAGGGAGAATGTACCACATGCCACCGACTGGAGGTGAGCGGTACTACATGAGAACTCTCCTTAATTTCGTGAAAGGACCTACGAGTTACGAGGATATCCATACCGTCAACGACATTGTTCACGATACATTCAAAGATGCGTGTTACGCGTTAGGTTTGCTTGGCGATGATAAAGAATATATAGATGCAATAGTGGAGGCAAGTGATTGGGGTTCAGGGTGGTATCTGTGGAATTTGTTCGCAACCTTGCTTCTCTCCGGCACTCTGGTACGACCAGAGTATGTATGGGAGCAAACCTGGCACTATCTTTGTGACGATATTCTATGTCGACGTAGGAGAGAGCTGCTGAACTTCGGTAAGTGACAATGCGTCCACGTAATTGCTTCCATTTATTCTTTATTTGTTATTTTAATCTATTTGATATGTATACGCAGATCTGTAGATGATAGATGTCGAACTACAGAATTACGCCTTGGCAGAAATAGAGTCGTCACTGCAGACGAATGGCAGCTCGCTTTCCAAATTCCCTGAAATGCTTCTGCCAGACTACAACTGAACCGCGTCGACTCCAACAGATTAATATCAGACGAACTGAACTATGATAGGGAGAAGTTGCGTTCTGACCACCAACTATACATGTCGTCCGTAACAGATGAGCAGAGGTAGGTGTACAATGAAATTATGGCGGTAGTTGAGAAGAACGAAGGAGGTGTCTTCTTATGTGGTTACGGAGGAACGGGTAAAACTTTTATCTGGAATACCCTGTGTGCAGCCTTGAGAAGAAAAGGGGAAATAGTCCTCCCAGTTGCGTCTAGCGGCATCGCTGCAATTCTACTACCGAGAGGTCGGACGACACATTCAAGGTTTAGCATTCCCATTAATGTGGACGAGAGGTCTACATGTTCAGGAATCAGACCAGGGACTGATCTTGCTCAATTACTCATCAAAACCAAGCTCATTATTTGGGATGAAGCCCCAATGGTAAGCCAGTATTGTTTTGAAGCACATGACCGGAGTCTAAGAGATATAATGAGAATGGTCCACACCAATCTAGCCGATAAGACTTTTGGTGGAAAGGTTGTCATTTTAGGAGGCGACTTCAGGCAAATATTACCTGTCGTTCCGAAAGGCAGTAGGCAAGACATTGTTCACGCTACGGTATGTATGTTCTTCACCTATATGGAGGGACTGTAAGGTATAACTATCCGTCTACTGCATACCTACTGTAAAAGCATGATTAAGTTCATATTTCCTTTATAATTGTACTTCCGCATTGTAGGTGTTAGAACTCACACAAAACATGAGGTTAAAAACTGGTGGACAGGGGGCAAATGCAGAAGAGATAGGGCAGTTCTCCCAATGGCTTCTTAGCATTGGTGATGGTAGAGCAGGTGGTCCAAACGATGGGACAGCTACTGTGCAATTACCGGACGAAGTTCTTATTGAGCCAGGTCCCGACCCAATATCATCCATTGTCACCAGCACTTACCCTGATCTACTTGAAAACCTCGACAATCCGCAATATCTGCAGGAGAGAGTTGTCCTTGCACCAACCCATGACGGGGTCGAAAAGGTTAATCAGTACGTGCTGTCACTTATGCCAGGAGATGAGGTTGTGTACTTGAGTGCAGACGAGATTAGCGTTGACGAGACTAGCCGCGTCATTACTGATTTGTATTCTACGGAGTTCCTCAACTCAATTCAATGTTCAGGTCTGCCGAATCATGCACTTACCCTTAAAGTTGGTGCTATTGTCATGCTTCTTTGAAATATCGATCAGGCGAACGGTCTTTGCAATGGAACACGATTGGTCATATCGAGACTTGGGGAACGTGTTTTGGAGGCTACTATTATTTCAGGTTGCAGAAAAGGCGCCCAGGTTTATGTACCACGTCTCAAGCTTTCACCTTCGGACGAAAATAAGTTCCCCGTTCGTTTCGAAAGGAGACAATTCCCAATTTCTGTGTGCTTCGCAATGACCATAAACAAGAGCCAAGGACAATCACTGTTGAATGTAGGTCTTTTCCTCTCCAAACCTGTATTCACTCATGGCCAACTATATGTAGCCTTCTCAAGGGTTACAAGGAAGAGTGGACTGAAAGTCCTCATACTGGACGAAGACTGCTTCGACACTAATTCGACGACCAACGTTGTCTTCAAAGAAGTATTCTCCATGTTGAACTCATAAATTTTAATACCGGAAATATTCTACTGTCATTGATACTTTGTGACTTTGTTTTCTAAGTCTAATCTGTGCTAACTATTTAGCAAAAACGTCTACTTCAAAGTTTAATTTTCCACCTAATTTCCCCATAATCCAGAAAAGCCGTACCTGAGGTACTTCATAATTCTAAATATATGTATGCACAATGTCAGGTCTTACAGAAGTACAGCCCCCCAGTTAACACGTCCAATGCTAAACGTGAACTTCAGAGTTAACTCGCACAAACTCTATATAGTCGTTTGTATGTCTCCATAAAATTTCAGAGTGGAAGTATTCTACTGTCATTTATACTTTGTGAATTTGTTTTCAAAGTTTAATCTGAGTTTCCTAATTTGCTGCAACATCGTGTTTAACGTATAACATTCCACCTCACATTTCTCATAATCCAGGAACACATGTCTTCTGTTACGTCCTCATTCAAATTTTATAATTTTACATCGTCAAGTCTTACATGAAGTACAACCCCCAGCTTAGACGTCATTTGTTAAACTTAAATTTTGCTGTAGCATACAAATGTAATCTGAACATAGACATTATTAATTCTAAGTTGTGCTACCCTCAACATGTAACTCTCTTTTGCAGTAAAAACATTTTGAACTGAAGTCCAACTTCCTTTATCTCCCATACTGCCTGTACAAGTGAAATATTAATATGAGTACTGTGTCCGATGTACGAACCCTGAGGAAATTGAATATCCAGAAATTCGGACTTAGAAAGGGTAGGATCATTTTAGCTTCAAACATTAATTCGCATTCCGATAAAATTCTGTAAGGTTTAATATGCTACACCATGAAAATTTGTCTATCTATACGGATGAAATGTACTAACAACTATTAGTTACTTCTTACAATGGACAGCCACCGAGCCCACAAACTTACTACGAACATGGAGAAATAACATGAAAGTTAAAAACATATCATAACTATATATATATATATATATATATTGAGCTAGGATCAGAGACTTCTGCAACAAACCATAAACATAGATCACGATTTCTGCAACCAACCATATCTAGGCGTTCCTTCCATAGAACCTTGGGTACTGACTGGCAAGTAGGTTCATTACAGACACATACGTCGATACTGGATCTTTGTCAGAGTTAGAGTACCCACCCGCCACGACATCATCTGGAACCACCCTGTAAGCTGTTTTTACTTTAGTGTAATCGTAGTCGTCTTCAGTTAACACCCAAGCGTGCGGACCTGTTGTCGAATGAGTCTAATTCTCATAGTTGGCCTTCCCCTTCCCAGCCCTCTCGAATGCGTACTGCAGCTTGAACGCCTGCCTGTAGTTCTCCATACCAGACTCAAACTCAAGCACAACTGGCCTCATGAAACATTTTGTCTTACCATTCCAGATTGTTCTGTGCTGCCTCACAAGGTAACCAAGGCGCCTGAACTCATCACAGAGGGAACTAAAACTCCTTCCTGTAACCAAGTTACCATTCGTTTCATATGGCAAATTGTGCACTATCACCATGGGAGGGTAAGAGTATTTAGTAGGCATTTTCACTTAATATAACTTTTTTTTCTTCTGGTTTTGCTTATGTGCTGATTGAAGATCACATCCTATTTATAGAGTCTTAATATCTACCATGCAATTTCCACGATTATCTATGCTTGACAGATGTAATTTAACCCATCCAGAAACAGTAAAAGGGAACTCTAATTGATTGCAAATTTGAAGAAAAGGGTTTGCAATGGTCAAATCCTAAACCTATCATCTCGACAGGTGTTGGGGGAAGGTTACCATGGCAAGTAAGACATCAAAATCAGTCATATTGCTGCGAGAGAGCATTGAGTAAAAGAAAATTACCTTTTCAAGGTGCACTCTTTCCCAGGTGTTCTTCCCTATTTTACCGAGATGCCATTTATTCTCAGCCAAATAAGTGGTCAAATCACTATTGGCTGATTGACCACTCAATTAAAGTACCAGATTTCATTTGTAATATCATTATCGGAGGTGAGATTCCTGTCATCAGCTGCTGAAAGTCTTCACACATTTGCAGGGTAGGAGTTTTCTGGAAAGGGGAAACCGTATCATATGAAGTACAATTTTTGTGAAGTAAGTTGTAGTCAATTATCCGTACTGTTGTGCTCGGTCTCGCATCAGGTTAGTACGATATTTTTCAATATTAGTTCGTAATGAATACGTAACACATGTTCTTACTGAAACTTTGCAATATGTGTGTCTACTAACATGAAACGTGTTTGTTACCATCATAAGGTTTGGTCGCCGCACAATACCGAGACTTAACGTTACTTTTGTTAATATTCTACCTGTGTCTACTAACTTCTTCAACACATTGTACATTACCCACCAACTTTATATTTACTTTCAAAAAATAGAAAAAATAAAAACCAAATTGTATTCCCGTATAAGTGTATCCCCTATTAATACTTAGTCTACGTGAACAGAATGTTGGCGTATGTCTACATATTTTATAATTACGATAGACTTAGAATTCAGTCCTCTTCAGTTGTTGGTGCATATTTCTTCTTTGTCATAGTGCTCCTCATACAACTCCGTGACGTGTCAAACGTCCTGGCATAGTACCCCGCATTTTACGTTGTGTATCCTTCAACACCAAATGTTTTTTTTCAATACGAACGCTTAGAACTGAAGCCACATCTCTTTTACCTTCCAGCCTGCCTGTACATTTTGCAAATTATTCTAACTTTGAAATTCGATGTACGAACTCTGAGAAGAAGTGAGAATTCAGAGCTGATAACATAGGCCGTGAAGGCTCAATTAAGTTGCAAACAGTGCTTCTCATTCCGATAATATTTCATACATAAGGTAATGACTAATACAATACATGATGAAAATTTGTCCACTTACATGGACGAGAAGTACTAACAATTATTAGTCATTCGTTACGACCGACAAGAACCGACACGAAAAACTTACCAACCATGTAGACTAATACCATGACAATATAGAAACATATATATATATATATATATATATATATATATATATATATATATATATATATATATATATATAAGTGGGATCAGGTGAGTCCACTTATATATGTTGAGTCCGTGAGTCCCCATCTTAGCCCTTGATTCAAGGTTAGATTAATGGACAAGATTTGATCTCATAATTAAGGAAATAACTAACAAATCTGGTAAATATATCATTTTTCTCTCTCCTTAATTATCTCAATGCAAATCTTTTCTCTCTCTTATAAATTTTTTTAAATGTCTTTTTCTCTCACACAACAAGTTTTTTCAAAATTAAGTTTTTTTCATTTTCACCAAAAAATCATCATTTTCCTACTGTCATTGTACGTATGTTACTATGTTACTGACATAATCCATAAACTATGTTACTTTAACTCATATAACGTGTTACTTTAATTCATGAACTGTGTCACTTTAACTCATAAAATCTGTTATGTTGTTTAATATATTCTCTTGCAAAAACTATTACTCTAACTCATACAATGTGTTACTCTAATTCATGAACTGTGTTACTTTAACTTTTAAAATCTGTTACGTTGCATAGTCTCTTGCAAAAACTGTTACTCTAACTCATACAATGTGTTACTTTAATTCATGAACTGTGTTACTTTAACTCATAAAATCAGTTACGTTGCATAGTAGTCTCTTGCAAAAACAGGAGTTCCAATTAACAAATAGAACAATGTTTGTTAAGATACTTCAAAACAAAAAGTGGTACAAGATTCCAACTAAATCAACTCCATTACAATTCCAATGTTTCACATTTGTTACTCATAATGTCCTACTTATAATTATGCTTCTTCTTCATCCTTCTCGTTCTCTCCGTCTTCTTCTTTTTCATCTTGTTCATCATCATCTCAGAAGCTTTGATTTAATCTTACCACCGCACAATGGAGGAAACTCTCACCCACATCCCTACATCATTCATGTGGATTAAAGTAACAGATAACAAGAGTTAAAGTAACAGATGAAGTGCATTGAAGTAACATTGAATTAAATTAACTGAGTATGCTTATACACCAGGTATAAAGTAACAGAGGTCAGACATTAAAATAACAGATAGTATGAATTAAAGTAACAGATAATGTTCATTAAAATAACACCAGATATAAGTTAGTGTAAAAAATTCATATAATGATAAAAAATGATAGCATGACGCAGTATCTTACTCTTTGATATTGTTTTCTATTTTGAAGTCATCACATCCCATAATTATAGGAAGCAATATTTTTTTTTCTTTTTTTATATGGCGTTACTCTTTGATATTGTTTCCTATTTTGGTGGCAATCACGTCCCATTATTATAGGAAACAATATTTTTTTTTTTTATTATTTTTTTAATATGGCAGTTTCCTAAATTCTTAGGACACTACAATGCACTACAATAACAGATGAAAACACTAAAGTAACAACTGGAGTGTATTAAAGTAACACGACATATAAAGTAACAGATGGTAGACATTAAAGTAACAGATGCTCTACACTAAAGTAACGCAGTATATGAACTAAAATAACTCAATATATTGTAAACATAAAAACTAATAATTGAGTAGCATCTTAATGACTTCCATGGCGATTCCAGTATAAATTACAAAACATATATACTCACCGTTTGTGTGTTTTACGATTTGCATATGAATCTATGATGAATAACACGACCATGAAAACAATATCCACATGAAAATTGACGCAAAACATGAACACAAATTGACGCAAATTAATCAAGATAATGAATAAAAATTGACGCAAAACATGAAAGCAATATCGAAACTCACCATTGTTATACTCAATGAATTGCTTATCAACTGTTAATGAAGATGTCGCGATCATTGAATTCATAGTAATGGAATCTAGAGCACATATTTGATTGAATGAATGAACGTGATGATCGATGAGAGCGTTTTTTTTAAGGTTTTGATGAACTTGTGAATGAACATGAATGAACGTGAATGAATGAATGAGGAATAATTGTGATTATGGAAGTTATTGTTTCCTAAAATCATGGGAGTTATTTTAGGATACTATATCTTCCTCTTTTTTTTTTCTTTTTTTTTTTAAATACAAAATATTAGGATGCATCTTGTCCATCCATTCTCATCCCATCCAACGGATGGGATGAGGACTTAGGGACTCAACATATATAAGGGGACTCATTAGAACCCATTCTATATATATATATTCCAATCACGGAGTACCGATTTCTGCAGCCAACCACATACACGAAAAAGGTAGCCTTCAACAAAGACATATATCTCTACACTAGACGTTTCTTCGATAAAACCTTGGATAATGGAGAGCGAGCAGGGTCATCAAAGACATATATGTCAAAACTGGATCGTTATCCGAGTCATCGTAACCACCCACTATGACATCATCTGAAACCACCCTGCAATCTGTCTCCACCTTTGTGTACACTGTGTCGTCTTCAGTTGCCACCCAAGCGTGTGGTCCTGATGTTTTTTCAACCTGATTTTCATATTCCGCCCTCCCCTTCCCAGCCCTCTCAAATGCACGCTGCAGTTTGAACGTCTGCCTGTAGCTATCCATACCAGACTCAAACTCCAGTACAGTTGCCCTCATGAAACACGTTGTCTTACCATCGACAATAGGGCGGTACTGCCTCACAAGGTACCCATGGTGCTTCAGCTCATCACGGACCATATTGAAACTCCTTCCTGTCACTATGTCACCCTGTGTTTGATAGGGTAAATTGTGTATTATTACCATGGGAGGGTAAGAGTATTTAGTAGACATTTTCAGTTCAGAATATGGTTAGTAGTAAGAAATAGTATTGGTTAATAGGCATGAGAAGATAAAATTCAATTTATAGAGTCTCAGAATTTACCATGCAATTACCAAGATTTCCTCTGCCTGACATTTATATTAACATTTCTATAGGCAGGAGACAAGTGTCTAATGTTCCGGATATTTCTATTAACACTGTATATTTTCAATTTTTTTTTGGTTGTGTATTCCCAACATAGTTCTTGTTAGACTCTTTGAATGACCCTCCATGCATTTTCAAAACAAGCAATCAATTTCGTTGAACAGTAGAAGCTATCCCCCTTAATCAGTAATTCATATCAAAATCTGGAATTACCTCATCACACGCTATTTTATTTTCGATTCTCTCTTTCTTTGAGTGCTTTCTGTAACTTCATTTCAATAATTTCTACTGTAGTTGAAGGCTTCAGTATTTCTCCACCCTTTCACGCCATTCCCACCTCTTCTCCATGAGTGTTTGGTCATCAACGAAGCACATGAAACACGAAAATCGATATTATTTGACACTTATATTCGAGTTTATTTGTTTTTTTATTTCAAATTGGTAAATTTAATAAACAAAATTACACCAAAAAGGACATACAAATCTGATCTTTGTAAGTTCATTCATTCACCGCAAGATCAGATCTTCGATCGCCTTTGCTTAATACTCTATTGTTTTAAAGTTTTCTTCGATTGATTGGTACTTGATCTACCATGGCGACCGTTTGGGTAGGGAAAGAGATGATGATGGGAGTGGTGGTGTTATGTTTCCCAGACCTAACATTTGATTGTGAACTGTATTTCATGTCCGATTTTGAGTTGTGTAGTCAAGTACTGGATTTGTCCTTTAACAGTTGTATGTACTACTTCGTATAGGTCGTTATCTCTCATTTATAAATCTGTTTTTCATCTACCGCTTTCATTTCTCCGAAAAATTTAAAATAAAACGGCACATGCTTTACAATGTTCATTTCCTTATGTACTAACGGTGTTGACTAGCTAACGTATTATGATAGCAACGTAGTAACAATATATATATATATATATATATATATATATATATATATATATATATATATATATATAGAGAGAGAGAGAGAGAGAGAGAGAGAGAGAGAGAGAGGTTCACATAAGGACACCCCTCCCTATAAGTCCATAAGTACTTTTTTCAGCCATTGGATGAATTGAAGATGTAGGGTTGGGATTGAATTAAGATTTATTAGGCAGCCTAATACCCTAATTAATGTTTCTCTCTCTTTAAGACCCACAGTTTATCTCTCTTCTCCGCAGCAAATACCAAGGATGTTTTTAATTTTCCCTCTCTCTCTCCTATACAATTAAACACACACTTGATTTCTCCACCAGAAATAAATCACACGGACCAAATTTCATGGCCGTGGTTCCGCGACTTCTTCCTTTCTGCTTGGATCTGAAGGTATTTAAAGATTGTAGCATGATGGTGATGGCAAATTTTCTTGCGGGGGTGAATTATAATTTAATTGAAGTTGTTATCTTTGAATTTTTCATCTTGATGGAGGATATGCAGATTGTTGTAGTTCCGCCTGGTATGTTTGTTTTAATTTGTTTACTTTTGTAGTGGATGAGTTGTTCTTCTGGTTTATGAGTCGTTGTTGTTTAAGGGCTAATTGTAATGGGGATGGGGGCGGTGATTTGCTGAAGTTTAGATTTTTGTTACTTGTTGAAGTTTAATGATGAATTGTAATGTGGTTTATGCATTTTTGATGTTCAATGAGTAATTGTAATGTTGGAGTTGGGGTTTTTCGTTGTCTGTTAGTTGCCGTCGGAGTCGGTTTTCTAATTGTCGTTGAAGCTGCGGAGAGTAAAATACCGGTTGGGGAGGGGATTATTTTTTGAGGACGACATTTACCTTGAGGTTGTAGTCGTTTAGTTCGTATGCATATGAAGTGTCTTTTTTTGTTTGCTAAAGTGTTAAATGTTAGGCGTTGAAGTTGAATCGTTGTGTAGATGAAGTTGAAATTGATTTCATGACTTTGGCTGTGCAGTCGCAGATGGTTTGGGGGGTGAGAAAATTGCGAAGGTTGTGCCTCCTGTTCTTTACTGTAGGGAAGTTGATAAGGACAAGACACCCTTTGTGGGGCAGAAATTTTCCGACGTTGATAAAGCTGTTGAATTCTATGAAGCGTATGGCCTTGCTTGCGGTTTTGATGTCCGTAGGTGGTCAATGAAGAGGTTCCATGATGGTACGCTGAAATCTCAGCTGGTAGTTTGCAGCAGAGAGGGTTTCACGTACGTCCCAAAGGCAGGTAACGGTGCAGCAGGAGGGGGAGGTTCCGGACGTAAGGCAGGTAGAAAGTGTAACAAATCTAATTCTAAGGAAGTTGGTTGTACTGGTAGGACGGCTAAAAAGTCGAAGAAGAGCGATACAGGTAAATCCTGTGATGAAAATAAGACGAGACGTCGGACCAAAGTGTCAAGAGTTGGTTGCAATGCAAGAATCTTATTGGCCGTAGTGAAAGGTGTTGTGGTTGTGAAGGAGTTTATTTGTGGCCACAGCCACGAGCTATTCTCAGTTGCGGAGAGGGAGTTTCAGAAAACGTCACGGCAATTGTCGGACTACCACAAGTAGATGATAATTGCTAACTCAGGAGTAAGGCGTTTCTTTTTCCGTAATAATGTCAAACTTTCTGTACAATTATGTTAAATATTCTGTGGTGCGTGTATTATTTTGTCTTGTTTGCTGAAGTTACGTTGTTATGTCGTTGAAGTTTGTAACCTATGTAGTTGAAGTGATGTGTGTGTAGTATGGAAGTTCATAGTTATGGACCTAAAACTGATTTGCTGAATTAACAATTCTGTGTTGCGTGTATTTTTTTGTCTTATCGTGAAATGATTATATGCTCTGATGGCAGTTGAAAATTGGAGCGACACGAGCGTACAATATGTGTAAGGAGCATGTGAATGGATTTGAGAATCTTGGTGCGAGCTTGACCGATTTCAAGAATTATGGGAGGGATGTGAAGTGTTTTCTTCATGAACGGGACGGGCAATTGTTCGTGGATAATTTTAAGGAAATGGTGAAGAACAGGGAAGGATTTTCTTTGACTACGAGTTGGCAGAAGACGGGAGTTTAAATAAAGCGATATGGGTAGACGCTCCCGCCAAAAGAAACTACGCAAAGTTCGGGGATGCTATGTCCTTTGATCCTATATATGGGACGAACATGTACTCGATGATATTTACTCCGTTCACTGGTGTTGACAATCATAAGAAGTCTGTGACGTTCGATGGTGCACTTATTGCGCGTGAGAACGAGGAGTCTTTCAATTGAGTTTTCAAACGGTTTTTAGACGCTATGGGTGGAAAGGAACCAGAATACATAATAACGGATCAAGAACCCAGGATTTTAGCATCTGTTAAATCTGTTTTCAGAAAGGCGAAACACCGGTTTTGCATGTGGCACATAATGAACAAAGTTCCTGTTAAATATGGTTCCACAAGAAGTGATTACCTTGAATTCATACGGTAGCTGAATGAAATTGTGTGGGACGATGATATTGAGGCATCAGAGTTTGATGACAGAAGGATGGAAATCATGGAAGAACATGGACTGGTAGACATTGAGTGGTTTAAGAGCTCATTTGCCATAAGAAGTCAGTGGGTAATGGCTCACTGCCGAGACATTCCAATGGGAACCGTTATGAGGACCACTCAAAGATCGGAGAGTGAGAATAGATTTTTTAAGAGGTTTGAACAAAAATCGGGTACGTTGGTAGAGTTTTGGATGCGTTTTGAAAGCGCCATGGACCACCAAAGGCACACCCAAAAGAAACTCGACAGTGAAAACAGGCACTCAAGACCTAAGACGGAGACACACGTAGCAATGGAGACCGATGGTGCTAAGTTGTATACCCATGAAATATTCAGTGAATTCCAAGATGAGGTGAAGTTCTCAATCAACACTTGCGCGGTCCGTGGCTTCGAGGTGGTTGACGGGATTGAGATAACAAAGGTGAAGGATCAAATTAGGGGTAGAGTCTACGAAGTGCGCGTAAATCCAAGTGCGTTTGATAAAAGTTATTGTTACCTTTTTTTGAAGTTGCTATTTCGACGTTTAGAGTTACGTTATGTCTTGACTGAAGTTGAATTTTCCTCCTCAGAAAATGAGGACGCAAGGTGCAGCTGTAAGCTGTTCGAAAGACGATGGCTTTTGTGTAGACATTTAATCTGGATTTTAACGTCCTATGGACATAAGACTATACCAGCAGCGTACGTATGCAGGCGGTGGATGGTTGATGCTGTGGGAGGAATGTCGGTGGATGATGGTTTTCTTCTCGAGGGTACTGTAGACTTGATTGATGAGAAGCAGTTGGCGATGACGAAGTTGTGGTCGGAGATTCACGAAGCAGTGGGATTTTTTCGCGATAAGGGTAAAGACGAAGTTGAAAATTTACGGGAAGTGATACGAGCTTTTAGAGAGAGCGTGGGTGGAACTTCGGAACCTCTGGCAAAACGACAGGAGTTGGCGAAATACCTTGGTTGTGCATCCACGTCTGAAGTGACGATATTGTCTCCGAAAATGTCGAAGAACAAAGGTAGTGGGAAGAGGATGTTGTCAACGAAGACCAAGGCGGCGGACCTGGCAATGAGACCGAAACGAATGTGTAAAAATTGCAAAAGAATGGCCCACCACGACAAGAGAAACTGCCCCAACCCCTTCTCCCAGAGTCCACCGTCGGATGAGGATTCCGCTGGTGACAGTAACGAAGATCGATTGGACGACATTTTGTGATAACGTATTATGGAGGACTAGACATCTCCCGTTATATATTAGACGTCTCCGATTCACCTCTTTCTTTTAGGTTTTTGTTCGTCAATGTACGCGAGTTATCGTAGTAACGTCTTCGTTGTATGGTTGAAAATTTAATGCCATGATAGTGTCATTTCAACTGTGAATGTTCTTCACTTCAGTACATAGGTGGTGTTCTCCATATTTGTATTTCGTAGTCCTTGTTGAAGTTTAAATACACAGAAGTTGAAGTTGAACGTGTAATAGTTTGAAGTGACATTATCGTAGTGTAAAATTTGAGGTATGTGTTTTGCAAACCTGAGAATGAGGTGCCAGTGTCATAAACATTTTCGCAGTGAAAAACCTTTGTCCACCTTTTTTATGAAGTGTTAATGTGCACATTGAATTGTTGGAAGTAGGCTTCAGCAATTTTGGTAGAAGTTTTAAACTTGAACTGATGAGGCGATGTTTTTTTGTTCTTGAAGTTCTGAATTGGAGAGGTACAATTAGGTGAAGTTACCTGTTGTTGGATTGTTTGTTTGGTTGAGTTGGAGTTACGTTGTTAATTCTTTGAAGTTGTATAGTTGAAGTAACGTGTGTGTAAACGTAGACCTTGTACAGCTCCACGGAAAAATGATACGTAAGCTGTTGTTGAATTGTTTGTTTGGTTGAGTTGGAGTTACGTTGTTAATTCTTTGAAGTTGTATAGTTGAAGTAACGTGTGTGTAAACGTAGACCTTGTACAGCTTCACGGAAAAATGATACGTAAGCGAAATAGGCAATGTCGGAAGCAGAATAGGCAACCCACTGAATTTAAAATATTGACCATCAACAGGATAACTAGTTCTTGTCATACGGCAGCCAAAAATTACATGTTTCCGCAAAATTGATCCAACTCCGCATATACTAACATATAAGCGGAACTAGAAGTCGGTCTTTGTAGTAAAGTGGTAGTTTTTTTATCAGAACAACATAATGTTTTAAATGCAAAGACTAATCACACTTTACATTTTTGTGCGTTTTTTGATCTTCGGACCAGCACGGATCTTCTCCATAGCACGTTTCACCTTAACGTCGGTTAGGATTCTGTCCTTGTTTGTGTTGAAGTCATCAATCAGCCTAGTAGTTCGTTTACGTTGTTTGTTGAAGTCTGACAGTATGAGTGCAGCAATGACCTCCGCGACAAGGAATCTCCTTGCGACCTTGGACGACATATCCTCATGTGACGGCATTTCACCATGGTACAGAAGCATGTGCATCAACGTGAAGAGACCAGACTCCTCTCTGTTCACCACGTTTTTCTTCCATTCCATTGCAACTTCTTCGATTTCAAAGGTGCAAACGAGGTCTCCCCCCTCAACCTTCTTGTCTTCTAAATATTCACTCATCCCGGAAGCCTACAAAAGGGAAATTAGATATGCGGAATATGTTATGATTGAGAGAAATGTACATTCAAGAGTACTGTAGAAATATTGTACTTACAATTATGTAGGCAGCCTTGTATATGTCAGAATTTTCAAAGTTGCTGTGTAGGTGATGGTCCAGCACATCAATCGTTCTGCTCTTTAAGTTGACACAAATGCAGGCAAAGTACCCATGGAGGTTTACAGGAACAAATATTAGGTCAGCTTCCAAGTTTACAACTCTGCCGCAGTCATTAATAAATATGTCCCAGAACTCAAAGAGCTTGTCTCGTAGGCCGTCTAGTGGTGTGGCGTGGTCGAAAGTCTCAATAAGGTTGTTGATTACATCCTGTGGTGGAAATCGAGATTTTAGTAATCCGGTTCAAATTAAGTTGAGGGTTGAAGTTGAAGACTTTGATAGTTGAAGTGACGTTCGTGTTGTGTTGAAGTGAAAGTAATTACTGTACAGACCTTGGTCTGAATTATCGATGTAATGGAACTGAAGTTTAAAATTTTATAGAATGATTTTTTGTTTAGACCTAAAAGTGATGTGCTGACGTAACAATGTTAAAGTGGCGAGAATTGTGTACTGAAGTTTCATTCTGTAGTGGTAATGTGTCCCAAAAAGTGAAGTCATAGAAATGACGGTTGAAGTTATGTTATAGAACTTCTGAAGTTGTGAATGTCGTGGTGAAGATTTGAAATGTTGGTGTACTTTCGTAGAAGTTACGTTCTTACAACTTTGAAGTTTTATATTTCACAGAATAGAGTACGATAGCCATGAGGTGTACATTTAACTATAGTTTATAACTGTAGTTTATATCCATAAGGTTTTCATTTAACTGAAGTTTACAACCTATGTAGTTGAAGTGTCGTGTGTGTAGTACTGAAAACTGAGGTGGCGATGTGTTGAAGTTGAAGTTGAGAATATTGTGTACTGAAGTTGAAAATAATGTGGCACAAGATGAAGTTGCAGACATGGCAGTTGAAGTTGTGTTATGTAAGTTCTGGAGTTGGGAAAGCTAAATTAGTGTTGAAGTTACGTTCAAGAATATCTGAAGTTGAGAATGTTGTGGTTAAGAGTTGAAATGTTGTTTTCGTGGGATGAAGTTACGCTCTTACAACACTGAAGTTTTCTATTTCATAACATTGTTATAACTTTTATAGTTTTAGTGCTGAAGTTACGTCGTTAAATACTTGAAGTTATGAATTTGATATTTGCAACTAGGTGACGTTACATATATGTTATGTGCTGGTTTCGTGGATTTGAAGTTGCATTGTTGCAATTTTGAAGTAATATATTTCACAGATGAATATTTAATGGGGTTGAAGTGTCCTTATGTAAGTTCTGGAGTTGTGAATGTTGTGGTTCAGAGTTGAAATGTTGGTTTACTTCGCTTAAAGTTAAGTTCATACGACTTCGAAGTGTTATATTTCACATTTGAGGTTTTCATTTAACTGAAGTTTACAACCTATGTAGTTGAAGTGTCGTGTGTGTAGTACTAAAAACTGAGGTGGGGATGTGTTGAAGTTGAAGTTGCGATTACTGTGCACTGAAGTGTCCTTTTGTAGTGGTAATTTGGCACAAGTTGAAGTGTTGCGGACATGACAGTTGAAGTTGTGTTATGTAAGTTCTGGAGTTGTGAATGCTAAATGAGTGTTGAAGTTACGTTCTAGAATATCTGAAGTTACGAATGTTGTGGTTACGTTTTAGTGGGATGAAGTTACGCTCCTATAACTCTGAAGTTTTTTATTTCATAGCATTGTCAGAAGTTTTATAGTTTTAGTGCTGAAGTTACGTCGTTATATACTTGAAGTTATGAATTTGATCTTTGCAACTAGGTGACGGTGCATATATTTTAAGTGCTGGTTTCGTGGATTTGAAGTTGCATTGTTGCAATTTTGAAGTTATATATTTCACAGATGAATATGTAATGGGGTTGAAGTTGAAAATGTTGGCTAATGAAGTTGAAAATGTTGGCTACTGAAGTTCACTTCTGAAGTATTAAAATTATGAAGCTGAATATGTTACAAGGTGTAGATATGAAAGTTGAAGTTATATTCATAAAGGTTTGAAGTTATTACTTTCACGGTTAAGAGTTGAAGTATTGCTCTACCAGTAGATAACTTTGAAAGTTGGGAAAACTGAAGTATTTAATTTCGTTAAGAAATATGAAGTTAAGTTCTGGCACTCCGTAATTGCTAAGTTGTGTTGTTCGCATTCATATAATAGTGAGCTAAATTTAAGGTCTACAGAGTAGGCTTATCGAGTGTCGTATCCCCAAGTATGTCCTCTTTGGGAGATTTTCGTCAACTTCATCAGATGCGGATAGGCGACTTAGTAGTATTGACCAGCACTCCACCGCGGAGGAATCCATGTCTGTGTCAGGGAGTATTGACAGTATATCCCTCCGAGTTAGTAGAGCGTCCTTCCCGTAATATGCCAGCATGTCACTGTAATTGAGAAAATGCGTAGTGATGTAGTCGTCGGCAGTGGTAAACAAATACAGTCGAAACATTGAAAAAAAAGGATGAGGGAAAAAAGTACTCGATTTTGTATTTGTAGTCGTGCAGTACGCTGAAATCTGATGCGTGCTTCCGTAAATTGAGGAGGGTGCTGAGTAGTTGTTGGTTGTCCCGGCAGAACTTTGACACAGCGATGGCTTTTACGTCTACATCTCCGACATCCAAGCTGCAACCTAGACCATCCCCACCCCCAATTTTGCGGCTACGTAAGGTGGACATTGTGTTCTGATTTGGTGAGTCAGGTTGTGGGGATACGGGGGGCGTCGGCTTCTCGATGCACGGTCGTTTCGATGACGTCTCCGAACGTTCAGTCACTCTCTTCGATGACAATACCGTCTTCGAATTTGCGTTGGCAGCAGTCTGTTCTACATCTGGAATGTCGTTTCCAGCGTCAAGACCCGGAGTTCTGTCAAGGTTTGTATTGTCGACAATGTCCCCTGCATCACGTAAAAAGAAAAATGAAATAATTGTCGTCATTTATTTTACATACCAGTGTTGTCGTTTTGAGACGTACCACATGCAGCCTCAGGATCCGGATTTATTTTCTGTGGTGTATCGTCCGCAATGTCACGCAATACCTCCCTCAACACCGCGTCTGCCCCTTCATAATTTCCTTCGGGACCCAGAGTTTCCGTTGTTGTTTTTGTAGATGCTTCGCCAACAAACGGTGCGTTGCCAGTTGACGTTTGGAAGCGCCTCGCTAGGTCACATACTTTGTCAACGTAACGGGGGAGTTCCTCGTTCGCCCAGAACGACTGCGATGACTGCGATGGACCTGTCTGCAGCTCTCTAAAATGGGCCGCTGACAATACCTTGTTTCTTTCCGCTATTTCACGGACCACACCATTAAAAGCAACCGCGTTCCTCTCCATCATGACACATAGGCCATGTAGTTCGTACGCGTACAAGAGTGCAAATAACAAGTAATTATTAATTTACTGAAACTTCAACACCATGTAAATGTCACTTTGACTTTAATGGTATGTGACTTCAACAGTGTATGTATTAAAGGAGGACAGCTGGGGAAATGTACGTAAATATTAAAGTACGACTGACGAGAAAATGTACTTACGTCCTCTGCCCGACCCGCCGGTACGCTGTCGTCCTCTAGCATAGGAGGCAACTCCAGTTGGACGTATCTTTTCACAAGATTCGGATCTGGTGGGGTTTGTCGCCGTACACTGATCATTGTCATTGTCGGTAATTCTGGGCACAGTTATCACTTCAGCACCGTTCTGAAACGAGCGCGGATACGAAATATTGGACCAAACTTGCCTACCCAACGACCCTCCGAGCATTTCAGCGTCAAGCCTTTTCGCGAGTTTGGCGTCGTCCCAATGCTTAATTAAGGGGAGCTCGTGGGGGCACGGTTCACCACGAAAATCAAACCTGGTATACGCAAGAAAAAACGTAGATATTAAAAGGAGGACAAAAAAAAAGGAAGGCCTGTGAAGGCGGAAAGTACGTACACCAAACGAAAGGTATGAGAAACAAACCTGTGAAGGTATGTAATCATCAAAAACGGAATACAACTTCCAATAAACTTCGGATCACCCCTTGACTGGACCCTGGCCTGAACGATACCATTCAGAACGTACTTACACCAATCGTACTTTTTGATATCGTCAACTTTATCTACGGCCTTCACAAGCTTCAAGTCAAGTCCGTTGTTGGATGTTGGGCATAGGAAAGACGACATCGCAAATAAGACGAACATCTTGCAAAACAGATCACTGCCTAGTTTGTCCGCCATCATGTCCTTCACAAGGCCTCCCAACTTCACTTGACTAGAGGTACTTTTTACGTGATATCGGTTCCTCTAGAAATCCTTCAACACTTTTACTTCGTCACAATCGGAGTCTTTGTGTCGACCTGTGGGAACCACATTTACCTCGTACGGGCCACGCGGTAATAGAAAACAGTCGTGAACATCGTGTTTGGTGACACTGAACTCTTTGAACTGTGATGCCCTAAAAACGTGGGATCCATCATTAAAGGCTCCAATAAAGGCCGAAACGTATGAAATCGGGTACCTGCAGAGTTTAAAATCCAACAACCCGCCAAAACCAATTCTACGAACCGCCTGTTTTTGTCTCTCATTAAGACTCGATACAAGCTTCGCAAGCCTACGCCCTCTACACTTCACACGAATGTTACCAACTTCTTCCTCCTCTTCTTCGTCGACCCCCACGACCTCGACAATCTCATTTCCTGATGCCATATAAGCTATGAACAAACATGCATACAAATTGATAAGCATGGTGAGGAAGTTGATAAAACCCGGAAACAGTAAACATAAAAAAAAAATACAGAAATTACCCTGTAAAACCCTAATTTCGTAAACCCAGGAAATCGATAAGCTAATTTCGTAAACCCTAATTTTCGCAATTAAACCCTAATTTCCCTAATTTCGCAACAATTATACCCAAATTGCGAACAATTAAACCTAATTTCGCAAACCCTAATTTCGTATACCCAGAAAAACTCAGAAAACAGACCCAAAAATTAAACCCTAATTTCCCTAATTAAACTCGCAACAATTAAACGCTAATTTCTCTAATTTCGCAACAATTATACCCAAATTGTGAACAATTAACCCCTAATTTCGCAATTAAACTCCAAATTAAAAATTTTGCTTAGAGAAAGAACAGACCTTGAGCCAACAAGGTCTAAAATTTGGTGAGGAAGTTGATAAAACTCGCACTAATTTTGCTAACTAAAAAATTAAACAACGAAATTCGTCAAATTAAAAAACAAATCGCAAGATTATACAACAAAACTTTGATTAGAGAAAGAAAAGACGTTTACCTGCGAAAAGAGGACAAATTGATCGAGAACCAACAATTAAAACGAGCGGATGAATATTGCTGATGATGAATGTACTTGAGCAAACAAACAAATTGATCGGGAATGTTGCTGATGATGAATGTACGAGCGGATGAATGTTGCTGATGGAGTAGTGAGTGGGAAGTGAGCCGGAGTATGGTTTAATTGTGTTGGGAAAGGAAGTGAGGTAATGAAGGTGGGAATATTGAGGGGAAGAAAACGAGGAGTATGGTTTAATTGCTGATGAACGTTTATTTTTTTATTTTTTTTTCAGATTAAATCTTACTTAGATCTCAGCCCTCCATCTTGAATTCATCCAATGGCTTATAATAAGCCTTATGGACTTATAAGAGGAGAAGGGACTTATATGATCCCTTCTCTCTGTCTCTCTCTCTCTCTCTCTATATATATATATACACTTAAGTCTCATGTTGAAGTTATCGACGACAATATTACATGTTTTAAAAAAAATGATGTGGTATATCTACGATGCCCGTACGTCGTTGCGATTATATCTTCCGGTATATTCTATATGATATACTTATGACTTTTAGATAATTACCCTATCTTATTACTATAATAAGAAGTTGAGACAACTTTACCTGTTAGATAGTAGGTAAAGTGTTATTCACATTGTTTTCATTTACGTTGTATTCCGTTTTTTGCTTTTACACACATCTTCTTCTTCTTTTACGTTATTTGTGGTATATTTGATTCACTTTTCTCTTATAAAAGGCAAATTCAAGTTACGTATATATTGTTCAACCAACACTTTTCGATCTATAGTACCTTGACAAGCGTGTTGTAATCTCTATTCTCGATCATCCTTTTATCCCAACCCCGTGGCGTGTCACAGGTATTACACTAGTTCTACATAAATATACACATCAACCACACCATAATAATGTTTTTCTTCAAAGAAAATATGATAAAAATGATACTCCTACCCCATAACGTAACTTTTCATAAGTTAAGTCAAATCAATTATGTCTATTATACGAGTATTATATACACAAACATTTATTTTCCAGAATCAAGATGATTGACACTAATTGACACTAAATTGATACTATTACGGAAAATACTACGTAGATTGTACGTGTGCAAAATGTGATCTTCCAAACCTCTATATTAATAGCTTTAAAGTGTAAATTTTTCAAACACTCAAATTATATACTTATAGTTCTATTTAATTTACACTATAACAAAAAATATGGCTCCCTCTCAATCCCGACGTTTTAATATGGTTAGTGATATTAATGACTGGAAACATGGAGAATCAAAGTAAGAGTCATTAGAATATGTTCCGGTCAGAAAAACAATCACACCCGAATCAGATTCAGATTCAGATTCAGATTTTAGATTAGATTGAGTTCTTTTGGATCTAGCTTGATCCCCACGCCTCACTTCTTCTCTGCTCTAGTCATCGGATTTTCCCGGCGGAGTGAGTCAGTCACCTGCACAAGGAGCGCACAGGGGCCTCGGAGGTGTTTGAGGAACCCTCTCCGTTGCTAAGTCAGTCCGTGTATGCACTTGATAAACCTTATTCGTGAGGAATAAGGTGGCGTTTTAGAGTGAGAGTTTAGTGAGAGAAAGTTAATTACCCCTTTATGAGAGAAAATAAGGAGATATTTATAGGTTTCCACAAGAGAGAAAGAGAGAATAGGAACAATGTTGGGGCGCGTGCCCCACACGTGCCCCTTACCTTAGACTGAATCAGGAGGGCCTGCCCCACCCCTCATCGGGTCGGCAGGGTCGCTCTAAGGTCAGGAAATCCGAGGGCCTCGTGACTCCCTGGGGGAAGCCTGTGGGGGCTCGGCTCGGCCGACCGGGGGTCGGACCTCAGAACCTGCTCTTGATGAGAATTGATCGGAGCTCATCAGGAGTACGCCCCAGAGGGTCGGCCGGTCGGATCCGACCGGTTACTCAGACGACAGACTTAATCTGGACAGGGTCAGAAGCAAGTTTGAATGATGGGTGACCCGAAATTTATAGCTGACCCCATCAATTGCCCCTCAGCAGCCGAGGGGAGTAGGGCTCGCGTCGACTTTTGACATTTGCCTGAGCAGGATGGGAAGCTGATGCGTCACTTCTTTCGCATTAAATGCAATGCGTGTTCCCTAGAAAGAATGTCTTGATTATTTGGGCAAACGAGGCGTCAGAATATCCCTCTCATCATGATTGCACTCCCAGAAAATCCTTCGAGCCTTGTGTTTGAATGACACTTGTCTCGTTCTGCGGGGACGGTTGAGACATCATTAAATGCTCGGCCTCCTCCCTTCAAGACTATAAAGGAAGAACTTCATTTGGCTCATCTTCACAAATATTTAAACACCCTTATTGCTTCATCTCTTTTTCCACAACAATGCGCTGGATAAAGGATAAGGTTTTTAAGAGGGGGGGTCCTTATTGATACCTTCATGTACACAGGGCCTGCCCCAAAGTTTAAATAGCTGAGTATGGTGCGAAGGATCATTGATTGGTGCAAGCTAATAGCTCACAGGTCTCCTTATGCCCCTGGAGCAAATGAGCTTCCGGCGGCTATTCGTCGTCCGCGAAAGGCTTCGTTCTTCATGAAGCCAAAATCTCACTCATGCACGCAGAACCTGGTGGCTGCAGAAGTGCCCAACAAACACCCGATGACGATCGGACTACAACGCGACGGGAGATTATGATGTTTTAGATAGTTTTTCTATAGAACGGATCAAATAATTACTCGGAAAAATTAATTTGACATCAAGGCAGCCTTAGTCGTGTCATTACGGTCGCGTCGACACTAATTAGAGTCAATTCCAACACCGAGACTCCGAATCGGTCCCAAAATACACAAAGTCAAACCCGAGTCAACGCGTCGGGCCAAGAGAACCTCGGGATGCACACGCGAAGCCCACTCGGCGCAACAGGGCACTAGGGAAAAGGGGGAGACTTAATCTCCAAGCTATGATATTATACGCATCTTCTCGGTTTTGGAAAGTTTCGAAATCGTATCTTCAAAATCCCAGGCGCCTCACCTCGAGCGTCTTACACCTTGTGCGTACGACCCCAGGCGCCAGAGTTCTGGTGCGCCTAGACTAAGGCGTCCATCTGCGCAATGTGAACCGTGCGAGCACCTATATATACCCCCTTCACCTCATTCATTGGACACACCACAACTTCTTCTCTTCTCCCTCTTAATCTTTACGATTTTCTCTAACTTGGGCTCGCACTCCGACACCCAAGCCAACGATCCACTTGATTGTAGTCCCGATAAGCGAAATCGACGCTACTCCTCACCTTTAAGCACTCCACTCGATCCCGATGTGCTTGTGTTTGACTAGCTACCCCGAGTCCAGTAGCGGAAGCTCTGCCGGATTAACCGCAGTACCAGCCGTAGTAACGGAACTCTGCTGAAATCACCACAAGGCAAGCTAGGAGGATCCGCCTTCGAAGTCGAATCGTCACTAGGTTGTCATCTAAACAAAACTTTACATTTCCGTACCTTTTATTATGCACTACGATAATGTCAAACGTGGACGCTAGGACCATGGCACATTATAAACATACGTAACGTCCCAACTTCAACCATAAACACTAAAACACCCTAAATAGACCCGAGTAGTTCCGAGATCCGTTCTCAACTATCTATGCATCGTGTCCCGTTTAGCGTATACTCCGAGGGTGCAACTCCTCGCTACGTGATTTACTTACATTCGCATTTACATCTTTCGTATGATTTATTGCTTTTATGACCTTATAAGCGCATGGTAAATCACCTAACACGGAATTCAAAACGTAAACAAGCTAACACTGAACAAACGATGGTCGGGTTCCCTATTAGTCCCGGCGCTCACCGTACACGATTCGACGCATCCCTATTAATACCGAGCAGACGCATCTTAAGTAGAATACCAGGTAAGGTATACCACGAGAATGACTAATATCCATATTATCACGTTAAAACTGATTTGCTAATACATATAATATTAGTACCCTCTACTCTCCTATGTGCATCTTTTCATGGCCTGCCTGTCACGTGAAATCGCATGCAAAGAATGTAAACACTATTATTCTGACGATAAAACTTATCTGTCCTTAAAACAACCGACATAGCAAAGATATAGGGTTAAAACAACGGATGTTACAGTACTTCCGCCACAACAAAGGAACAAAGTTATCAGCCCACCGATTGATTAGTAGAGGCCGCTATGTGCGGGCGGGATTGGATGTCGATGTCTAGCGGACGTTGGCTTCCCAATACATACCCTCACCCCTTACTCAGAATCGACGGTTTCCGGATGTCCGAAACCATTGGCAATGAGAGTCATTCTAGGCAATGAGGGTACAAGTCTTTATCTTTAGGTCCCGTGCCACTCAGCTTTGAGCCGGATAAGGATTAAAGTTGACTTGAACGGTTTCCGAGTCCCCATAATTGACTCGGTGGCGACTCCACAAATCGCCAACGAATTCGGTTCACTAAAAAGGTTGCCTTACCAAACTTATCGGCCTTTAAACATTTACAACCACGACTCGATCAATTTCAACGAAAACACGGGTGCCCGCATCCGTCTAGTACAAGTCTGAATCGTCATTCGAATCGAGGTCCGAAACATCGCCCCGAACGCGAGATCGGACCGGCCCCCGACCGGGAAGGGGCCGCATGGGTGGCCGCCGCGATGTAACCTGGTCGGTCCCGCGTGGACGCGTGCGGGGCGCCAGGCAGTGCGGTCGGACGTCCACAGTTTGGCGACTCCGTTGGGGACTTGGAAACAAGTTTCCAGCGATGGTGTGACTCGAACGAGGTCGGTGAAGCTCATTTCCTAGTTCCTAGTTGTGGTCACTACAGGTTTTGGCCCTAAAAAGCCCACTCTAACCGATATTAGGACCAATCGACCTCTTCGCGGTAAGATCCTTATGGACACCCGGGGAGATCCTCGCTTGACGCTCCGGCCGCCTAACGCGTATCACGCGGATAATCCAAATGAGTCGTTCTAAGCAGACAGTACGACACTCATCTCCCCAGGTGACCTGTCGTTACCTAAGAAAAGACTATTCGTGGGCGGTAGCCTACCTTAACCTACCCGTGTCTGCATCGTGCATGAGTGTACGCATTCCTAGTTATCTGTAGCGTGTTTGAACAACCCAAATAAAACACTAAAATCTGGATTCAACCACGACAACATATTCAATCGCACCCAACTCCATTTTCGAAAAAGAAACATCCTCTTTTCAAAACTACCTTTTGAGTGTCGATGCTCCGGCCAAATTAAAGTTATTTTCAAAAACACTTTAAACACCGTCATCATGACAAATTTTAAACTCATTACTCTCAAAAAACCCTTTTTAAGCACCATCACCTTGGCCAAAGTAAAACTCGTCATTTTCAAGCAACAACGAGGACCGTTAATGTCACCAAACTCCCAATTAATGGGATCAAGGTACCCCATACGGTTACATCTTATTTTTTTCAAAACATTTTTTCGCACATACCCTTAACATAACCGAAACTTCAATTAATGAAGTCAAGGAAACCAAAATGGTTATACCCTCAAAATGTTTTTACAATATACCACCACCAACGTCGAAATGCTAGTTAATGGAATTGACAAGCACGGGTCGCCATTCTAAAAGTTTCTTTTCAAAAAACACTTTCACTACCTAGATTCTGTAACAAGGATTTAGTCACACCTTCAAAGCACCGTCACAGACATCACGGTCTGTCACAGACACCATCTACACCACAAACGTCGAACTAACAAGTTAATAGTAGTTTTGATAAAAGCACGACATCATTATTTTCATTTACACCTTTGCTATCGTCGAGTCATCGACGATCACATAGCAACACCTTTTCAACACATCACGAACGATGTCACTACACCATCGTAATACCAATTTTATGAACCCCACTTTTCAAAAGAATAGGTTTTATCTTTGAAACTCATCCGTTTTCAAAAGCATCAAAACTCTTTGATTCCGAGACGGGATCGTGATTAATTCCTTATGTCGTACAATCGTGTGATTAACTGTCTGTGTTAGTTACTTGGGTCGCCTCTATTCAAGGTCTTACATTTTGGGTCGTCTCGTCTCGAGAAGTCCTCTTTTTTAAATCTCACTCCCGAGATTTGTGTCAAATTGTCTCGTTACAGAGACATAAGTCTGTTAGGCGTTTCGCCGAATACACCGAGAGTCTAAAGCACCTGAGTCTCTAAACCGATGACCGCAAACACACGCAAATCAAGGGTCTCGTCTCCGTGTCGCTCATTTACGAGCATTCCTCGGGTCTTTAAGTCGTCTGGTGGATCAAGTCTCATCTTCAGTTCTGTTTCGCAGATCTAAGGATGTCCTCCAGCAACAACCTCGAACAACCCAAAACCATACTAGGGCATGTCAAAGAACTCCAAAACACCATGGCTCAAATAACTGCCGCCTATGGCAACATCATCCTCCAACTCGGAAAGCTTGAAGGAGATGCCAACGAAACACGAAACCTCCCCCAGGAGGAGGTAGATGAAAAACCCTTAATCCCTAAGGACAGGATGAGGCTCAAGCCGGCTAGGTTCATCCCAGCCCTTGGGGGGCGTCCCTTCAGTAGCCTGACGGACCTAGGCATGACCTACGCCGAGGCTCTTAGAATCGCCAACGATGACTGGCAGTTATCCCAGCTCGCCCCTACTCCGGATCCACCTCGCGGGGCCTAGGAAGCGAACTGGAATCCCAGTGCCTACTGCCTGTATCAACAGGGCAGGAGACACGACACGGAGGACTGTAACCGCCTCAAACACGACATCCAGGACCTGGTGCATGCCGGAACCTTCCCTTCTGTGAAAGCACAGACAGCGCAGCTTGCCTTTGGGGAGGCTAGCGACAAGGAAACCATGTCTGTGGTTAAGACGAACGATGCCATCAAGGTGCTCTTCCCGGGAGGAAGCCTCGATGCTTAGAGGCGTAGCCGATCATAGTCAGGGTCTAGAGCGTCCATAGGGCCTAGGCTTAAACAATAATAAACTTTTTTTTTTTCCGAGTCCGGGAGGTGCGAGGGGACCTGGCCACCATCTCCCTCATCAAATGAACCACGGGCATCTAGCCCATCCATTACTATTATATCATTTAAACAATCCTTTTTTATACAAACATGCCTTGACAATCGCTCAACTTTTTTTAATAATAACGTACTTTATCGCTTGAAACTCGATACTATGCCACTTATCGATAACAATTAATCAAAGCGTAAGGGCTACAACAAACGGCCCACTTAACTTCACCCTAATAAGAGATCAGGAAAAATTATCCTAAGGTTAACCCACGACAGACTCCCCAACCTACAAAACATCACATAAGAAACCCACACAACCAACAACCAATAGGTGACCACATACCCATATCAGTCAAGCTAGACTTCCCAGTTACCAACAACGCACCCGAATACGAAGCCTGTCTAATAGGACTAAAAGCCGCCATAACTCTAGGAGTCAAAAACCTTAGAGTACACGAAAATTCATCCCTAGTAGTCAACCAAGACACAGGCACCTGGAAGGTATATAGCGAGAGCCTAGCCCCGTACCAAACCGAAATAGAAACAATATCCCAGGAGTTCACTGAAATCGACTTCATACACATACACCGCGAAGAAAACCAATTCGCTGACTTCCTATCCAAGCTAGCCTCACTAATAAACATGCCCGACAACCTCTTCTCTATGCCTATCTGCGTAGAAAGGAGTGAACAACCATCCTACATCCATAACCTCGAAACCGACGATATCCCCGAAGAACCCTGATATAAAGCTATCCTAGACTTTAAAACCGACGGATCGTACCCGCCCAACAGAAACACTAAAAATAAAAGAGCCTTACGAATATAAGCCGCCCATTACGTCCTAAACCAAGGACTACTATACAAACAAACTCCACAAGGAATACTCCTTAGATGCATAAACAAAACCCAATCCGAGAGAGTCATGGAAGAAGTACTTGATGGGGAATGCAGATCCTACATGAGTGCACACCTACTAGCCCGAAAAATAATGAGACTAGGCTACTATTGGGTTACCCTAGAGGCAGACTGCTGGCGTCATGTCCGCAACTGTCACAACTGCCAAATATTTGCCAACATCCAACACCTACCGCCATACCCACTCCACACAATAACAACACCTTGGCCCTTCTCTACCTTGGGAATTGACATCATAGGGAAGGTACACCCAGCCGAAACCGGCGGACACTGTTTTATACCGGTGGCCGTCGATTACTTTACCAAATGGGTAGAAGCAGCCTCTTACACCACATTAACCTCCAATTAAGTAGTCAAATTCCTACAAAATAACATCATCTGCCGCTATGGCATACACCATGAAATCATCAGTGATCGGGGGGCTCATTTTAGGGCCGATACCCAAAAACTCCTTGACAAATACAAAATCCAAAGACACAAATCCTCACCCTATAGACCTCAGACAAATGGGGCCGTGGAGGCAGCAAACAAAACCATTACCACAATCCTTAAGAAAATGAGAGACAACTATCGGGATTGACCAAACAAAATACCCTTCGCATTATAGAGATATCGAACCTCCATCAAACACTCACTGGAGCCACACCATATTACCTAACCTATGTCTCCGAAGCCGTGCAACCCATAGAAATAGAAATACCCTCACTAAGTTTACTAGCCGAAAGCGGCATTGCCGAAGATGAATGGTACCAAAAACGTTACAATGAGCTAGTACTCCTAGACGAGCGTAGAATGCACACACTGTCCAACGTGCAAGCCTACCAACAACGCATACAGCGAGCCTTTAACAAACGAGTTAAATCCCAAAACATACATGAGGAAGATTTAGTGGTCAAACCCATCAGAGCACCCGTTCCCGTCGATTCTAGAGGGAAGTTCAAACCAAAATGGGCGGGCCCCTACCTCGTCAAGAGAATACTCACGGGGGGCGTCGTGATCCTCACTGACCTAGACGGTCAAGAGTTCTCTACCCCAATTGTAGACACCCAAATTTGGACCTAGTGGCTGCAGAGGTGCCCAGCAAACACCCGATGACTATAGGACTGCAACGCGACACGAGTTTGCGGTGTTTTAGATAGTTTTCTTATAGAACGGACCAAATAATTACTCGGAAAAATTAAACCTGACATGATGGCAGCCTTAGTCGTGTCGTTACGGTCGTATAGACACTAAATAGAGTCAATTCCGACACCGGGACCCCGAGTCGGCCCCGAAACTCGAACCGAGTCAACCCCGAGTCAAGTGAGCCTCGGGATGAATACTCGAGGCCCACGAAACCCACGGCGCTGTTATAGTACTTATCTATCCTTAAAACAACCGACATAGCAAAGAATAGGGTTTAAAACAACGGATGTTATAGTACTTCTACCACAACAAAAGAACTAGGAAGTCAGCCCACCGATTGATTAGTAGAGGCCGCTATAGTGCAAGCGGGATTGGGTGTTGATATCTATCAGATGTTGGCTTCCCAATACGTACCCTCACCCCTTACTCAGAATCGACGGTTTCCGGATGTCCGAAACCATTGGCAATGAGAGTCAATCCAGGCATGGAGTGCTTAAGGGTACAAATATTTATCTTTAGGTCCCGTGCCACTCAGCTTTGAGCCAGTAAGGGATCAAAGTTCACTTGAACGGTTTCCGAGTTCCCATAATTGACTCGGTGGCGACTCCACAAATCGGCAACGAATTTAGTTCACTAAAAAGGTCGCCTAAACAAATGAATCGGCCTTTAAATATTTACAACCACGTCTCGATCGATTCCAAACGGAAACACGGGTGCCTGCACCCGTCTAGTACAAGTCCGGATCGTCATCCAAATCGAGGTCTGACACTTCGCCCCCTTATGGGAGACCGGACCGACTCCCGACAGGGAGGGGGCCGCGTGGGTGGCCGCCGCCACATGATGAAAACCGGGTCGGTCCCGTTCGGGCACGCGCGGGGCGCCGGGCGGTGCAGACGGACGTCCACACCAACCAACATGGACCAACTCAAACGATACTACCCCTAAACATCCCAACAACCCCATCCTGATCTTCAACTTAGGGTGAAAACCCACACAAAATGCTTAAAAAAATAATTCGCATCGATAATTGGCATAACGAGTCTAAAGCAAAATCACTCACATCTAAAAGAACTACGACCATGGTTTGATTCCGTACAAACACGGATACGTAGGAAACCCTTACACGGGTACAACCAACAAAATAACAAAATCGATTACTGGATTCACATGCAAACCAGAACCTTTTCCCCGCGTTCCGGTTAACGAGTGATTTCAATGACGAAGCACAAACGATGAGTCGAGGACGGGGTGAAAACCCAAAAGGGTGCCCCGGGCAAAATGAAGAAACGAGTTGCGAGCCGTCGTGAAAAAAAAGAGAAAGAAAAAATGACAAGCCGAGGATGGAGTAAAAACCCGAAAGGGCGCTCCGGGCAATTGAAGAATCGAGTTGTGTGTCGTAAAAAAAAGAGCAAAAAAAGCAAAAAAAAAAGAAACAAAAGGTGAGCTGATGACGGAGTGAAAACCCGAAAAGGGCGCTCCGGGTAAAATGAAGAATCGAGTTGCGAGCCACCCCAAAAAAAATGTCAAATAAAAAAATGTGCTTCTTATTAATAAAAAAATCAGTTAAATTGAGCCTTTGTCGAGGCCCTTTACATCAAGCATCGGAAATCCGACTATCCCAGAAAATGACAACGTGTCAGAACACCACAAAAACTAGTACAATACGCCACATAATATCAACTAATAAAACATAGTACAAAACGGTTGGGCTCTACCAGTCCAAAACTTCTTTCTCCCATCGCCAGTCTAATGCCCCTATCCATTGCTCGTACCATCCATATCAAGGACTTGGAACACTTCCCAGTTAATGTGCAAATGGCCGATGGAACTATGGACTAGCCCGCAACCTCATGGTCAACGTGGGAAATTTATATATCCCCACCGATTTTGTTATTCTCGACATGCTTATAGAGGAGCGGAATCCTATTCTCTTGGGACGGACTTTTCTAGCTACCGGTGGAGTAATTATTGATGTGAAGCGAGGGCAACTATCTTTCATTGTTGCTAATGATACGGTTCAATTTGTGCTTCTGTGGACGTCCATCCGCACCGTCCGGCGCCCCACGCACGCCCGTGTGGGACCAACCCGGTGTTCATCGTGTGGCGGCGGCCACCCACGCGGCCCCCTCCCTATCGGGGGCCGGTCCGATCTCGCGTACGGGGCGAAGTGTCGGACCTCGATTCGGATGACGATCCGGACTTGTACTAGACGGGTGCAGGCGCCCGTGTTTCCGTTTGGAATCGATCGAGTCGTGGTTGTAAATGTTTAAAGGCCGATTCATTTGGTAAGGCGACCTTTTTAGTGAACCGAATTCGTTGCCGATTTGTGGAGTCGTCACCGAGTCAATTATGGGGACTCGGAAACCCTTCAAGTCAACTTTGATCCTTAGCTGGCTCAAAGCTGAGGGACACATGACCTAAAGATAAAGACTTGTACCCTTAAGCACTGCATGTCTGGAATGCCTCTCATTGCTAATGGTTTCGGACTTCCAGAAACCATCGATTCTGAGTAAGGGGTGAGGGTACGTATTGGGAAGCCAACATCCGGTAGATGTCAACACCCAATCCCGCCCGCACTATAGCGGCCTCTACTAATCAATCGGTGGGCTGATAACCTAGTTCTTTTGTTGTGGCGGGAATGTTGTAACATCCGTTGTTTTAAACCCTATGTCTTTTGCTACGTCGGTTGTTTTAAGGACAAGTAAGTATTGTCGTCAAAGTAGTTGTGTTTACATTCTTTGCATGTGATTTCACGTGACAAGCAGGCCATGAAAAGATGCACGTAGGAGAGTAGAGGGTACTAGTATTATACGTATTAGCAAGTCAGTTTTAACGCGATATTAGTCATTCTCGTGGTATACCTTACCTGGTATTCTGCTTAAGATGCGTCGGTTCAGTATTAATAGAGATGCGTCGAACCTAGTAAGGCGAGCACCCAGATTAATACGGAACCCGACCATCACTTTGTTCAGTTTTAGTTGCTTTACGTGTTGGATTCCGTGTTAGGTGATTTAGCATGCGATTATAAGGTCATAAAAGCAATAAATCATACGAAAAACTGTAAATGCTAATGTAAGTAAATCACATAGTGAGGAGTTGCACCCTCGGAGTATACACTAAACGGGACTCGATGCATAGATAGTTGAGAACAGATCTCGGAATTACTCGGGTCCATTTAGTGTGTTTTAGTATTTGCGGTTGAAGTTAGGACGTTACGTGGTTTAGTAGATGTTCGTTGACCTAGCGTCCACATCTAGTATTATCGTAGTACATAATAAAGGAAAGTGCAAATATGGAAAGTTTTGTTTAGATGACAACCTAGTGGCGACTCGGTTTCAACAGGCGGATCCTCCTAGCTTGACCAGTGACTCCGGCAGAGCTCCGTTACCGTTTCCCTTTCATGCGGCTACTCCGGCAGAGCTTCGTTACTAAGGATTAGTTCTGCGGCTAATCCGTCAGAGCTTCGCTACCTTATTTGAGCTAGTCGATCAAAGGCACCTCGGTATCGAGTGTGGGTTGCTCGAAGGTGAGGAGTAGCGTCGATGTTGCTTTTATCGGAACTACGATCGAGTGGATAGTTTGCCTCGGGTGTCGGAGTGCGAGACCTTAGCGAGAGTTTAGAGGGAGAAGAGAAGAATGAGAATTGTGTCGAATGAATGAGGCGGAGGGGGGTATTTATAGGTGTTTTCGGCCCTCGTTGCCTATATGGACGCCTGAGCTGGGGCGCACCAAGACTCAGACGCCTGGGCTAAGGCGCGAGGATACTTAGGCGCGAGAGGTGGGGCGGTCGGGATTTTGAAGATACGATTTTGATACTTTCCAAAACCGAGAGGGAGGTGGATAATTTGTTACTTGGGGATTAAGGCTCCCGCGGCCTGACTTAGCGTCGTGATTATTAGTGGGCCTCGGGTGTGCATCCCGAGGTTCGCTTGGCTCGGTGCTGACTCGGTTCGAGTTTCGGGACCGACTTGGTGTCCCGGTGTCGGAATTGACTCTAATTAGTGTCTGTGCGACCTTAACGACACGACTAAGGCTGCCATTATGTTAGTTTTAATTTTTCCGAGTAATTATTTGACCCGTTCTATAGAAAAACTACCTATAACATCGTGAACCCGTGTCGCGTTGCAGTCCTATCGTCATCGGGTGTTTGCTGGGCACTTCTGAAGCCCCCAGGTCAAAATGTGGGTGTTACAGAAGCCCCTACTTTGATTGAGGCTTGGACAAGGCGAAAGTCAAAGTATAACCGCCCAGGTCAATCGAAGATTACGACTTGGTTGCTGTCCGGTCGGGTCGTTTTAAGTCCAGTGGACTACGTGTTGAGGCTCGCCAGCCATAGCTTAAAAATCATACCTGACGTCTTCGCTTGCGGTTGCTTGCTTGGGCCCAGGCCCTTGCTTGATATCTTGTTCTTGGTTCTTTATGCGAGCGCGCTTTGTCTTCTTCGGCTTGTTTAAACGGTTTATTTAGTTTTTTAAATGTTTTTAATGTGTATGTGACGCGTTAAGCGCACGTGAAGAATGTTCTTATGTGTTGTTTTTTATTTAAATGAATGTTTTTGGGGTGCTTGTGAACCCTTGAGTGAAACGTTCAAGGGCGTTAGTCTCCACTCGAGCGGCCGTCTTTGGGGATACTCTAACCCTTAGGACAAAGTAAAGCGAAACAGAACTGTTCGAGGGCGTTAGTCTCCTCTCGAACAATTGTCTTCGGGATGCCTCTAACCCCTAGGACAAAAGTAAACCATGACAAACTACTTGAGGGCGTCAGTCTCCACTCGAATAGCTGTCTTTCGGGATGCCTCTGACCCCTAGGACAAAGTTGTTGTTGCTGTGCCTCCGGGATACTAACATCCCTCGAGCAAAATTGCCGTGCCTCCGGGATACTAACGTCCCTCGGGCAAAATGCTGTGCCTCCGGGATACTAATGTCCCTCGGGCAAAATGTTGTGCGTCCAGGATACTAACGTCCCTCGGGCAAAATGCTGTGCCTCCGGGATACTAACGTCCCTCGGGCAAAATGCTGTGCCTCCGGGATACTAACGTCCCTCGGGCAAAAATGCTGTGCCTCCGGGATACTAACGTCCCTCGGGCAAAGGCTGTGCCTCCGGGATACTAACTTCCCTTAGGCAAAATGTTGTGCCTCCGGGATACTAACGTCCCTCGGGCAAAATGTTGTGCCTCCGGGATACTAACGTCCCTCGGGCAAAATGCTGTGCCTCCGGGATACTAACGTCCCTCGGGCAAAATGCTGTGCCTCCGGGATACTAATGTCCCCCAGGCAAAATTGTTGTTTGTTTATTTGTTTTAGTTAAAAGTTTTTGTTTAGTGAGTTTGTCTTATTTTGTTTGGGGTTGTTCTTGCTTTGTTTTAATTTGTTATGCATTTGAGATTTGTTTTAGGATTAGCTCGGTTCAGATTGCTTTGTTACGCGTTCGGGTGTAGTGTTTAGGTTAAGCGTGGTTCTGATGCTTGTCTTATTATCGAGCGTGTTTTCTTGATGTTGATTAGTAATTGTTTCGTTATTGTTATTTTGCTTGTCTTAAAAGGTGCGTGTTTTATGTGTATTGAATTTCGAGCTTCGTTTGCTTTGTTTTAGTCTGTACTAGGCAGCTCGGACGCGCGTTTGTCTGCGCTCCAATCTTTAGGCGCCTAGCCCCCAGCGTGCCAGGACTCAAGCGCGTCAGTTGTAGCGGTTGGGTTTTCGTGGTCCGGATCTGTTCAAGTAGTCGAAAATTGGGGGCGCTCGTTTATTCACACAAAACGTCGAACACGTCAAACCATTCGCCCCAAAACCGACTTCTCGAGTTTTTCTTTGCCAAATTTCGCCTCGATTTCCGTCATACGCACCAATGTCGACTCCGGGTAATCGTTTTTTACTTGTTCATTGTCGGTTTTGTTTGATTTGGTAGATTATGAGCTTGTTTTGGTTTGGAAACCCTAGAAAATCGATTTGGGGGTGTTTAGTATGTTAAGTTTCGATGCTTATGCTTGGTCCCATTGTTAAATTATGGTTGATTAGAGTTTGTTATGTTAGTTATAAGCTTGATAGAGGTTCTCGAGGTGCGATAATGGCTTCCTAGGGTGATAGGTTCGAAATGCTAGGGTTAGGGACCGTTTCCCGATTATTTCCGTATTTGTTTTGCGTAATCTCGGTCAAATAGTGTTTGTGAGGATGTGGGTAGCTCTCTTGTTGGTTTTCATGGGCTGGGGTGGCTCCTAGGGCTTCTCGTGAGGTTTTCTGTGTCTTAAGACAGACCAAAAGGTGTCGTAACTACGCCGGATTTTCCTGAAACTAGTTCCATTGTGACCGGGATCGAAAATGGTTGCTAACGGCCTTTTCAGAATTTTGATATCCTCATCCGAAATTTTGACCTTATTTTGACATCTTTAAGTTGTTTTAGCCTGATTAGAGATATGTTGTTTGTTTTCTTTTTTGTTTGGTTCTATAGCTAGAGATGATACCGAGCGTCTCGAGGGAACTTCCTCGGTTGGTGCTAGTGAGGAGGTTGTTGGGACGAGCTTGCTGACTCCTCGAGGGATTCGCAGGAGGCGACGGAGCACCTCGTCTCAGCGCCGCGATCCCGAGACCATTAATGAGGCCGATTTGGGAGCGTCAACCGGTTGACGCCTCGAGACCATGATGAAGGTGGTGAGTGTAGTGGGAAGCCAACATCCGGTAGATGTCAACACCCAATCCCGCCTGCACTATAGCGGCCTCTACTAATCAATCGGTGGGCTGATAACCTAGTTCTTTTGTTGTGGCGAAAATGCTGTAACATCCGTTGTTTTAAACCCAATGTCTTTTGCTACGTCGGTTGTTTTAAGGACAAGTAAGTATTGTCGTCAAAGTAGTTGTGTTTACAATGTTTGCATGCCATTTCACGTGACAAGCAGGCCATGAAAAGATTCACGTAGGAGAGTAGAGAGGACTAGTATTATACGTATTAGCAAGTTAGTTTTACCGCGATAATACGGATATTAGTCATTCTCGTGGTATACCTTACCTACTATTCTGCTTAAGATGCGTCGGTTCGGTATTAATAGAGATGCGTCGAACCTAGTAAGGCGAGCACCCAGATTAATACGGAACCCGACCATCACTTTGTTCAGTTTTAGTTGCTTTACGTTTTGGATTCCGTGTTAGGTGATTTAGCATGCGATTATAAGGTCATAAAAGCAATAAATCATACGAAAAACTGTAAATGCGAATGTAAGTAAATCACATAGTGAGGAGTTGCACCCTCGGAGTACACACTAAACGGGACTCGATGCATAGATAGTTGAGAACGGATCTCGGAATTACTCGGGTCTATTCAGTGTGTTTTAGTATTTGCGGTTGTGTAGACACCCGCATTTTGACTGCCAGGTGTCTATGGTAGTTTCCAAAAAAACACCCGATGATGATCGGACGCTAACGTGCTTCTATGCGCTCGGATACGGGCTCAAATCCATTAATCGCTGACTAACACACTTACAGAGTACAAATCTCACAAAATCAACCTCGAATCCAGGCCCAGCGGACCGTTCCGAGCCAAACAAGACTAATTTGGGCCAAAACCGACACCGGAATTAAAACCGACTTTTTTGCGATTGGGTCAACCCTGGTCAAGGTCGTTTCCGAGACATACAAAACAACCATTCACAACATCAAAAGTCCAACTCAAGAAGCAAAACCAACAGTCCATCTTCAGACGGGCCATCAGGTCAAGTCCGTCAAGGCAAAACCCTAGACACCAAAGTGCATGACCATGCCTATATAAACACCCCCATGCAACACACTTTCACACATTGAAAAAAACCCTAGAGCAACCCTACACACACATACAACATCTATTACAAACCCTAATCAAACCCTAGCAATTCTACACTAGCAAAAAAACCCTAAACCTAGTTTTAGGAATCAATCCCGAGCCACCATAACTTAACCTCCATAAAACCTCGAAGACTCTTGTGTTAAAGCCACGGTTACGAGTTCGATCCGAGACAAGAACATGTAGGTTGAGGGTGTCAAAACCCCGTTCTCTCCTTCTTTTCTTCCTCTCGTCATCTTCTTCGCTTTTTCTTACTTTCTTATTTTTTTTATTTTTTTCTTTATTGCATCATAATATCGATAATAACTAATACAAAACATTAAAATACTTATCGATTTGTGTCGAATAAGAGGGGTATCAGAATAAGGAAACACGAATATACAAGTGTACTGCACACAGCGTTGACGGTCGCTTGTTCCAATACCCCGATTATTTGATTATGGAGATAAGTTAACTTAAACAATATTTTTTTTATTTTGTTTGCATCATTATTATTAGTCGCATATTTACATTAATTTTCAAAAGAAAACATCGTATTTTAATAAGGGTCAAAACCCGTTGACGCGGATCCGACATCACAATCCCTCGGGATTTATTTCGATGTCGGAAAAACCGAGGGAATCAAGTCCTCTAATTTAAGCAAAGCATCGATTTCATAGGTTCGATACCAATTTCGTAATTGGATGTCGAATCTAGCAAATCTAGTCAATTTAATTCAATCAATTCGATTTTTCGTTGAGGCTAACGTAGACGTCGCGTTGTAATTATGACGCTACAAACGCGGAGAGAAATTCATATCGTCTTGATTGATTTAAAACGACTTATATTATTTTCTTCAAGTTTTCGCTCTAGCATTTCATACCGATTCAATAATCGGATATGGGATACGATGAGCATCAAAATTAAAATCTAGTATAAATTATTCCAAGTATTTAATATCGATTTCATAATCGAATATCGAATACGACGAATATCGAAATTATTAAGTCGAGTGCAAATTACGCAATATTTGTACGCAATTTAATAAAATCATCAATTTTCCGAAGGAAACAATTTCGCTCTTTTTTATTATTATTCTTCGAACATCATTTTTTTTAGACAAAATATTTTTTTTAGATCTCGATATATTTTTTTCCTTGACCTTGGTCAACACGTGTTAATCCATCACGTGACCTACTATTCCTTTCAAAACCATGCATCATACTACATTATTCGCAAACTGTTATTATCGTTATACCGTTACTAACAAGTTTGTTATTTTCTTGTCAATTTATTTTTGTTTATTTTATTTTACTAAAATGAACCCACATGCTAAAATTCCACTTTGACGTAGAATTAATTGCATTAAATTGACTTAGAAACCCTTTTCAATTCCATTCACATGTTTAGGGAAAATAATTTTTGCATATCATTTTCCCGTTCAACTAACGCGCGTATTAGGAAAGTCATTCGAATTCTTAGTAGAGGCCGCTAATGTGCGGGCGGGGTTGGGTGTCCTTCGTGGGCTTCCCAACACGTACCCTCACCCCTTACTCAGAACCTCGGTTTCCGGATGCCCGAAACCGTTGGCGCACGAGAGTCATTCAATACACAATATCCGATAACGTCGGTATTGGTATCAAATACAAAGGGACGAGCCCAATAAACTCTGACATCGGAAATGGGCCGTATTTTGTATACGGACCACTACGACATAGAGTGGGCTCGAATGGTTCCGAATAACCACAAAATTTGGTGGCGACTCCACTTCGACCTAAATTTCAATTCGATCCATTCTCATATGGAGATTCATTCGCCTACCCAAACCCGCGCGTGGCCGCGTCGGGGTGGACCTATGTCATGTACACAATTTGGCGACTCCGCTGGGGATTAACTGATGCGTGACTTACCATCGGCATCCTCAGGGTGAGACTCGAATAGAAATCGTTTGACAAATACAATACGCGTTTTAGTTCTACGGTTCATGCATAACCCATATTTTCCCGGGCCGGTACTGGTGACCGACGTCCCACTATACCATTGATGTACTCCAACATGTATATGTCAAAAGGTGTCCATAGTCGATTCGAGTGGGTTTCGCGGCATGTTCTAAGCTCAATTCGACTTAGAGAGTCCGTCCCGATCAACGTCTAGACTATGTACACTGGTATAGACCCTCTTAGACCGACCGAGACTTAGTGTAGAGCATACATGACGTCGTTATATTGCTTGTGTGACTACGTGCTACTTGGTTTCCGAGTCGTTTTCAAAAATGTCAACTTTTCAAAAAATTACATCTTTTTCAAGACATTCGATTTCAAAACCCGGGACACATACCGAATTTAGGACTTATGATTTTTACTCAAAATAGCCTATTTTCTAGACGGTATGCTGCCCAATTCAAAACTCGAAAAGCATTTCGAACTTTCGAAACCCTCGGCCCAATACCTTTTTCGTTTTTTTTGAAAAATTGGGCCTTCAACCGAGTTTTCTCGGACTTCTTCAAAAATAATCAATTTTCAAAACTTCCCTCTTTTTAGGACTTCCCGTATTTAGCAGTGTCGGGTCAGGTCATAAGTTGTAGAGGTCTCTAGCGTCGAAACTCTGTCGATCTTACATCACGCGCTTCTTCCCTATCCCAGTCCGCCTTATTAGACTAAGGCAAGGCCCACCTAAGTAGGACATACTCCTACGAAAGAAGGCCCGATCACACAATCGAGTCAAAAGTCTGGGGATGTCTCACGTGAACCTTCCTTCGAACAGGACTAGGCCCACCCGCCGAATCCTAAGGAAGGCCCACACTCCACAAGTCACCCGTCTAGGTGTCATTTCTTCGAGTCATTTCCTCTTTTAGTCTTGTTCGGGATGTACTTGCTATTCCGGGATTCGGACCAGTTTCTTCTTACGCGGTGTTCTTACAGACATGCCACCCGCAACCCGACATCAACGCAAAATGGAAGAGTTGATAGATGCCCTAACCAAGATCGAGACTCAACTGACCTCCATCCTTGCTAACCAAGCAATTTTGGACACTCGCCTGAGCACTGTGGAGAAGACGGTCCCTGTTGCAGGAGCTGAGCCCACTGGGCCCATAGCCGAATTGGTCAGTGTTGTTCGCAGGCTCGAGGAGCAAGTTCACTTATCGACAAGCAACTCAATCCACTCCGAAAATGCTCGCATTTATTCACCTTTGAATAACGAGCTACCTGCCAACCTCAACTTGATGGGAATTCCTATGTTTGAGGGTACCGAAGACCCGGTCCATCACATCCGGGCCTTCAAAGACTTCATGGCGGTCAAAGGGGGTAAAGTCCACCATGTTCAGGCACCTATTCCCGTCCTCTTTAGAGAAGCATCCCAGGGCCTGGTTCTACAGGCTCGACCCCAAGAAATACAAGACTTGGGATGATGTGGCGACCGAATTTGCTCGGAACTACGCCGATAATACTGAAATCCAGACTACAATGCGTACTCTGGAGGTCATGGCTCAAGAGCCCAAAGAAGGGTTCACAAAATACTTGCAAAGATGGAGGGCCGAGAGTGTGAAGCTGGTCGACAAGCCCGGCGAGAAGGCCCTAGTGGAAGCCTTCGTCAAAAATTTACTCCCATCCTACCGGGTCCATCTCCGGTATGCTATCATCCCAAACTTCGCTGTCCTTACTAAAATGGGCACGAGAATCGAGGATGACTTGAGACTAGAAAGCCTGACTAAGGCCTCTACAAAAGGCTATCAAGGGGCAAGTTCTTCTACGATCAAGCCCACACCTGCAACTCGCAGCATCTTTGACGAGGTAAACCTGCTCGACACCTCATCTAAGAAGAATACACCAAATCGGGTATTCACAGACATAGGGACTACCTATACTTACGCCTTACAAAGGATATCATCAAAGGGCCTGATCCAGCCGATAGGCCCAACTGCAGAACCTCCAGTAGAAAAGAGGCCCAAAACTTACAATGCCCAAGCCTACTGTCAGTATCACCGGGGTAACGGGCATGATACTGAAAAGTGTTGGAGGTTAAAGCACCTGATCCAAGATCTTATCGAGAGCGGGAAAATCCCGCTGCCCGGAGACAAGCCGAGCAACAAAGAAAACCCGTTCAGCGCCCATGCTATATTCACAGGGGAAGTAGTCGACTGTTCTCACCTCATTTCTCCTCTGATCCCACAAATCAATGGGATATGGTTCGATGACGAGGACGACGTGTATTTAACCAAAGGGGAAGCTGTCCCCATCACCCTTGAAGAGGTCCGAAAGGCTAAGTCCAAAGCCTTAGCCACCAACCACCTCGCCGCAGCCGGGTGCTCTACTCCTATATCTGTCACTGAACCTGCCAGGACGGAACCTACACTTGAAAAACCGAGCGCTGACACGGCTCTGGTCCAACAAATGAAGAGGGTCCGAGCTGATCTAACCATATGGCAACTATTGGTTAGCTCGCAAGCTCATCGGGAAGCACTGACTAAGGCTCTCGATGAAATCAAGGTCGATTCACAAGCTACCCCTTCTGAAATGGTAGCCACTATTATGCCTTTTCTGAAGGGCAAGTCAAAGGAAGAAGGCGCACTCATAACCTTCTCTAAAGCTGATCTGCCACCATTTGGGCCCAATCACAATCTGGCCCTATACATCACGGTCATCTGCAAAGGTAAATATCTCCCGATGACCCTTATCGACGATGGATCAGCCGTGATTGTCCTTCCTCTAAGGACCGCAAAAGCACTCGGCATCACCGATGCCGATTACCTTCCGACGGCGCAGACTATCCAGGCTTTCGACGGAAGCCCAAAACCTGTCGCCGGGGCCGTGAAATTGAAGATCATAACAGGCCCAATCGAAAAGGAGTTGGAATTTCAGGTGATAGATGTCACCTCATCATTCAATCTCTTACTAGGAAGGCCTTGGATCCACGCAGTCAAGACCGTGTCATCTACCCTGCATCGAAAAGTCAAGATGTCCCTTAAAGACGGTATCATCACGCTGGAGGCGACCCCAATTACCGTAGCAAGCTGCAACGCTACGGGCCGGGCCGACCCACGAGGATTTGATTTCGTGGGCATGATTGAAGAAGAATATCTTTTTAGGCCCTACTTCACAACTAGCATCGACACGATGCTACAAAATCTGGGTTACCTACCCGGAATAACCTCAAGGCCATACCTTCTAGCTGGGAAGATTATCGAGGTCCTAAATGATGGCGAATCACATTTCGGATTGGGGTATGCTATAACCCCGGAAAACGTGGTTCAGGCCGGTATTCACAAGGCCATCGACATTTTCAAGGGTACTTACATAAGCCCTTATAGCCCGAAGTTAACGGATTACTTCGTCACTCCAGTTTTCGGAGCTATCCAAGTGGGCCTTTACCAACCCACAGTCACATATCCCGAGACCAAAAAGGCTCGGGAATGCAATTTCATCCCTGATGATATATTCGCCATCGTCCAGGCCGAATCAAAGGAAGGCGAAAACAACTCCGAGCCCGTGCTGGGGCTCTTATTCGGGGAAGACAAGGCCGTCCCCGCTCCAAAGGACGACTTGGTCAACCTGATCCTTCGCAGCGATCGGTTTGACCCAACCAAGCTAATCACCGAGGTCGGTACCAACACCGAGACGAGGGCTTGGAGGAAGACCATAAAATGGACCGACGGTCAAGGACGGGTCTACAAGCTGACCACCGGCGAGGGAGACATGACGGATACCGAGTCTGAGTCTGAGTCAGAGTCGGAGTTTGAGTCTGAGTCTAGAGGGTCTGGTGCTAAAGTCGAGTCTGTAACCCCTCTACCCTTATCCACTGAGGTCTCGGGGCCTGTCCCAAGATCTCTCCCTATCCCGCCACTGACCAATGATCAGATGGCAGCTCTATTCGAGCTATTTTCAAAATTTACCATCAATAATAATAACGAACACCGTTCTGCTTACGACTTGTCTTATTTCCAAAATTTTCTCAATTTCAAAAATTTTATATGCAATGACATTGAGAAACCTGACGAACAGGTACCCCTACCTCAACATCTGGTCGAGCATCTCGAGCAAAGGGAATCCCGAGATCCGGTAATCGCAGAAACCGAGTCCATCAATGTGGGAACCACTTTAGAGCCCCAGATGCTTAAGTTGGGCCTATCTTTTGATCCAGAGGAGAGAAAACAATTCGCAGACCTCCTCCTGGAATTCAAAGATGTCTTTGCATGGTCCTACAAGGACATGCCGGGTATAGACCGGGAGATAGCCGAACACCGAATACCCATCAAAGATGGGTGCAAGCCGGTAAAGCAAAAACTCAGAAGAATGAAGCCCGAGTGGTCTCTTAAAGTCAAGGAAGAGGTCGATAAACAATTTAAAGCAGGCTTTATACAAGTTTCTGAATATCCAGACTGGGTTGCAAACATCGTGCCGGTACCCAAGAAGGACGGCAAGGTGCGGGTTTGCGTGGACTTCCGGGATCTTAACAAGGCAAGCCCAAAAGACGATTTTCCGTTACCACACATCGACATACTGGTGGATAACACGGCCGATCATTCCCTTCTATCGTTCATGGACGTGTATGCCGGGTACAATCAGATTAAAATGGCAGAAGAGGACATGGGTAAGACCACCTTCATTACACCTTGGGGTACTTACTGTTACACCGTCATGCCATTTGGGCTTATCAACGCCGGGGCCACTTATCAACGGACCGCCACTACTTTGCTCCACGACATGATGCATAAGGAAGTGGAGGTCTATGTGGACGACATGATCGTCAAATCCAAGGACCAAAGCGGGCACATTTCAGCCCTAAGAAAGTTCTTCACCCGGCTACGTAAATACAACATGAGACTGAACCCACAAAAATGCAGTTTTGGGGTAACGTCGGGCAAATTACTGGGCCATATCGTTAGCCAACGCGGCATCGAGGTCGACCCATCTAAAATCAAAGCCATCACCTAGATGCAACCACCCAAGACCGAAAAGGAAATAAGGGGGTTTCTCGGGAAAATCCAACACATCAGCCGGTTCATTTCGAAACTAACCATGGTATGCGAACCCATCTTCAAAAATCTAAAAATCGGAGAACGGGTGCTATGGGACGGCAAATGTCAAGCGGCTTTCGAGAAAATCAAGGAGATTCTGTCTGCTCCGCCGGTACTAATGCCACCTCAACACGGTCTGCCTTTGTCGTTATACCTAACGACGACGGAGACGCCATGGGGGCTATGCTGGCCCAGACAGTCGATTCAGAAGAACGGGCTATTTACTACATCAGTAAAAAGTTCCTCGAATATGAGTGCAAATATACAATGCTCGAAAAGACGTGCCTAGCATTGGTTTGGGCCACTAAAAAGCTCCGACATTACATGCTCAGTCACGAGGTACATGTGTTATCCAAAATGGATCCTATCAAGTACTTATTCGATAAGCCCATCCTCAACGGCAGGATGTCAAAATGGACTTTAATGTTATCCGAGTTCGACCTCAAATTTGTACCATTAAAAGCCATCAAAGGCCGGGTAGTTGCAGAGTTCCTCGCTGACAGCCCAATATCCGAAGAAGGCCACACCGATACATGGGCCTTTCCTGATGAAGACATATTCCATACCGATACGGAGGTGTGGGATCTATATTTCGATGGGGCATCCAACTTCCGAGGATTTGGGGTCGGAATCCTGTTAATTTCACCCCGAGGGGAACACACTCCCTTATCCATCAAGTTGGACTTCGACGTGACCAACAACGCAGCCGAATACGAAGCATGCATTCACGGGTTGCAAGCCGCCGCTGATTTAGGGGTAACAAACCTCCGGGTCCACGGTGATTCATCATTGGTCATCAATCAAGCACTCCAAAAATGGAAAACTCGGAACGCCAATCTCGTGGCTTACCAAGCACGGGTAAGGGTTCTAGAGAAACAATTCCAAAAGGTAGAATACATTTATCTGCTCCGGGAAGAGAATCAGTTCGCAGATGCACTTTCCAAATTAGCATCTTTAGTGAACATCCCGGATCACCTGACCAGCATGCCAATCTGTGTCGAAAGACGGTCCGAGCCAGCCTACATCCACGCCATTCAGGATATCGAGATAACTGACCCGGAACCATGGTATCAAACTGTCGTAACCTACTTGGCAACGGGAGAATATCCCCCGGGAATTGAAAACCGGGCCAAGAAAGCCCTGCGGAGATTGGCAACGCAATTCGTTCGCACGGACGACGGGCAACTGTACAAAAAGACGGCACGGGGGCTCTACTCCTATGCATCGACAAAATACAGGCCGAAAAGGTCATGGCCGAGGTCCATGATGGTGAAAACGGCCCGCATATGAACGCCCATATGCTAGCCCGAAAAATCATGAGGCTCGGGTACTATTGGAACACCATGGAAACAGACTGTCAGGTGTATGTCAAACACTGCCATAACTGTCAGATCTTTGCCAATGTACAACATATGCCATCTTCCCTCTTATATACCATGACATCACCACGGCCATTTTCGACATGGGGTATAGACATAATTGGAAAGGTGCATCCTTCCGGGACGGGAGGTCATTGCTTCATTTTAGTGGCCATCGACTACTTCACCAAATGGGTCGAAGCCGAGTCATACCGTATCTTGAACACCAAGCACGTGGCCAAATTTATCCAAAATAAAATAATCTGCCGGTATGGGATCCCTCACGAGTTCATCAGCGATCACGGGACCCACTTTCAAGCCGAAACTGCCGCATTGCTGGCAAAATATAAAATTCAAAGGCATACATCTTCGCCTTACCGACCTCAAACAAATGGAGCGGTAGAAGCGGCCAATAAAACAATTGTCACCATACTTAAAAAGATGGCTGAGAATTATCGGGACTGGCCCGACAAAATACCTTTTGCCCTGTGTGGATATCGAACCTCAATCCGCACCGCGACCGGGGCAACCACGTAGTACTTGACATACGGAATGGAAGCGGTCCAACCAGTCGAGCTAGAAGTGCCATCCCTCCGGATTTTACTTGAAAGCGAAGTACCTGAAGCAGATTGGGTCCAAGCCCGATACGATTAGCTGGTCCTTTTAGACGAACGGCGATCACGGGCCCTCAACAATATCCAAATATATCAAAAGAGTATCCAACGGGCTTTCAACAAAAGAGTTAGACCCCGAAACATCAAAGAAGGGGATTTGGTCCAAAAATCGGTTCGTGCCTTACTACCGGTTGACCCAAGGGGTAAATTCAAACCCAACTGGGCTTGGCCATACTTAGTCAAGAAGGTCCTATCAGGAGGAGCGGTGATGCTGACAGACTTGGACGGGAACGAATTTGTCAACCCAACCAACTTGGACCAGCTGAAGCGCTACTACCCATAAACCCATCTCAATGTCATTTGCAAAAAATTTACAAAAATTTGTCTTTTTATAAATTTTCAAAAATTATAGACAAGTCAATAAGCTAGAATTAATTATTCTACTGTCGCACATCTTGAATTAATAATCTTGATGTATTTCGAAAATTGCAAAAATCAATCAAATCAATTTTGAACTACGTTTGGTTTGATTCCGCTATTTGTGGATACGTAGGCAACCCCTCAAAAGGGTACAACCACTGCAATAAACGAAAGACGGGAACGGTGTTCAATAATATGTCTATTATCTCGATTACAAAAAAAAAAACGCCGGACACGGCATACACACACAAAAAATCACACCACATAAAAATAGTAATAGTAATATTCAAATAATAATAACGGAGACTAATATCCGGGCATTTTCCCCTTCCCCTTGTCCTTCGGGTCGCGTGGAGCTTGAGGTCTTCGGGGTGGTGGCGAGCGTTCCCGAATCACAAGTGGAACCTCTTTAGCACGAGCCCGTTTCTTCGGCGACGGGTCTTCTATCGCGGTCTTCGGTCCAATTCGAGCCCGCACGTGCTCGGGTAGTCTATCCCGTGGGACAAGTCGGTCCTGCACGGGTACTCTTGGGCCCAGTCTCTTTCCCAAGTCAGTCTGGGGGCCCACCTTCCCCCAAGCACTTTTAGCGCTAGACCCTCCAGCTTGAGTCTTGGTCTTCTTCTGTCCGGACATGAGACGGACCATGGTAGCCGGGGTGTCACCATCATCGAAAAATCCCCTGTTGTCTTTAGCTTGATCCCTTCTCAGCAGGTCAAAAGCTTCGTCAACCTTCAGCGCAGCTCGGGCTTTAGCATCAACTGTTTTGGTCCACTTCGTGTAAGAATCTGAAACCCAGATTGAGTGGCGAGATTTGACAATGGGCCAAGTATGCCGTGTGTACCACCTTTGCATCCAGGTATCACACATCACATCAGTCAGTTGGGTAGGGTCATTCACAACTGCTTCAATTTCAGGGATGCGCTGGGTCCATCCATACTGCCTTAGTATCCGATCTGGGTAGAGATGAACCGTCTGCCTGAAAGATAGAATCACCTGATAGCGGGCTCTGTCCCTCGGGTCCAAGCCACTCCAAAGGTAGATGGGCCACCACGGAACGACCCAGCAAATTAGCGGACCACCATGGAAAGACAAAACCTCGTCCCAATACTTTTGCGTAATCTGACGAGAGAAATCAATGGCCCGCCTCCTCGTCATCACCTTGTTATGACGATAGTTGCCCGCATCAAGGGGAGGATCTATCACTGATAGCCTCTCATAAAGCCAAATCTGCAAAAAGGAAACAAAAACATGAGTAAAAAAATCAAAAAATCAAAAATCAAAAAAATAAATAAAAAAATTGCAAAGAAACATACTTGCAGCAATCGGGTTCTCCCGGTAAGACGAATTGACGAGTCTCTCTTACGGCTGTCCAATCCTTGGATAATCTCGCCCGTGATCAGCCAAGCCGGGCTGTGTTCAGTCTCCATCAAATCTACTATGGTCAGAAGATGGGTGTTTCCAATGCAGGATAACAAATCCATGTGACCCTCGAAAGCATATACGTGGAGCATACAGAAAAAAAAGGCCCTGCGGCTGTAAGCCGGTCTGACCCGAACATCAAGAGAATTCATAAATTTCTCAGCCAAGTCGATCAGAGAAATCTTATCGCCTTCCATCATGCGGGATACCTCATTGTGAGAAAGCCCTAGAAATTCTCGAAGCTTCCTCCTCGGGTCATAGATCGTGTACGGGACGGCTGGACGAAGCACCGGGTTCCATCCTCCTATAGCGGCAATCTCCTCAGGCAAAAGGCAAACCTCGCCCCGGGGAAAAGCAAAGACATGATATATGTCATCCCAGTAAGCCAAGCATGCATCCAGGAAATAACGATCAACCACCATCTGACGGAACGGGTACAACTGAGTTATACCCGTTTGATTCAAAGCCACCCTATCCGTGTCCCTAAAGCGACGGGACCACTCCTGCAACATCACACTCAACCTATCGATTCCCATGGCTAAACTTCTTAAGAAGATAAGGAGGCTTTCTTTTTGCTTTAAGGGAAATAAAGAGACTTTCTTTTAAGAAGAGGTTGATTTGTGATGGGATTTATGAAGAAATCAAGAGCAAGAGGGGGCAATATATAGCATTAGCCTTGCAAACTGTTTAGGAAAATTTCCTAACCCTAATTGGAATCAAACCGCAAGCCTAGTCTCGATACTAGCACGATCCCGAACTTTCCTAATCCTTGTTAGAAGTCAAAAATCTCAAAGTTTCCAAAATTCCAAAATCTCAAATTTTCAAGATTTCAAATTTCAAAATTTCAAAATTTTCAAAATTTCAAAAAAATCATTTTTCCCAAGCGCGAGTCATTTTACTACCTACGTGTTGCATGCATTTTACGTGACTTATACAGGTACGACTCAAACAGGGACGTGCAACCCACAATATCTCCTCAGCGGAAGCCAACGGCGACATTTCACGGGATGGGCCTACATACAGGCACACCCAGGACTTATGCGACAAGTCCAATTCCCCACGGAGTTATCGGCTCAGGTATGACTTCTAACTTACGACTGGCGAGCCCTTCACGCGAGTCGAATGGACTATAAACGACCCGACTGGAAGTCCGCCAGGTTTCAATCCTCGATTGGCCTGGTGGCTACTCTGACTTTCGCCTTGTCCAAGCCTCAGTCAGAGTGGGGGCTCTGTAGACACCCGCATTTTGACTGCCAGGTGTCTATGGTAGTTTCCAAAAAACACTCGATGATGATCGGACGCTAACGTGCTTCTATGCGCTCGGATACGGGCTCAAATCCATTAATCGTTAGCTAACACACTTACAGAGTATAAATCTCACAAAATCAACCTCGAATCCAGGCCCAGCGGACCGTTCCGAGCCAAACAAGACTAATTTGGGCCAAAACCGATACCGGAATTAAAACCGACTTTTTTGCGATTGGGTCAACCCTGGTCAAGGTCGTTTCCGAGACATACAAAACAACCATTCACAACATCAAAAGTCCAACTCAAGAAGCAAAACCAACAGTCCATCTTCAGACGGGCCATCAGGTCAAGTCCGTCAAGGCAAAACCCTAGACACCAAAGTGCATGACCATGCCTATATAAACACCCCCATGCAACACACTTTCACACATTGAAAAAAACCCTAGAGCAACCCTACACACACATACAACATCTATTACAAACCCTAATCAAACCCTAGCAATTCTACACTAGCAAAAAAACCCTAAACCTAGTTTTAGGAATCAATCCCGAGCCACCATAACTTAACCTCCATAAAACCTCGAAGACTCTTGTGTTAAAGCCACGGTTACGAGTTCGATCCGAGACAAGAACATGTAGGTTGAGGGTGTCAAAACCCCGTTCTCTCCTTCTTTTCTTCCTCTCGTCATCTTCTTCGCTTTTTCTTACTTTCTTATTTTTTTTATTTTTTTCTTTATTGCATCATAATATCGATAATAACTAATACAAAACATTAAAATACTTATCGATTTGTGTCGAATAAGAGGGGTATCGGAATAAGGAAACACGAATATACAAGTGTACTGCACACAGCGTTGACGGTCGCTTGTTCCAATACCCCGATTATTTGATTATTGAGATAAGTTAACTTAAACAATATTTTTTTTATTTTGTTTGCATCATTATTATTAGTCGCATATTTACATTAATTTTCAAAAGAAAACATCGTATTTTAATAAGGGTCGAAACCCGTTGACGCGGATCCGACATCACAATCCCTCGGGATTTATTTCGATGTCGGAAAAGCCGAAGGAATCAAGTCCTCTAATTTAAGCAAAGCATCGATTTCGTAGTTTCGATACCAATTTCGTAATTGGATGTCGAATCTAGCAAATCTAGTCAATTTAATTCAATCAATTCGATTTTTCGTTGAGGCTAACGTAGACGTCGCGTTGTAATTATGACGCTACAAACGCGGAGAGAAATTCATATCGTCTTGATTGATTTAAAATGACTTATATTATTTTCTTCAAGTTTTCGATCTAGCATTTCATACCGATTCAATAATCGGATATGGGATACGACGAGCATCAAAATTAAAATCGAGTATAAATTATTCCAAGTATTTAATATCGATTTCATAATCGAATATCGAATACGACGAATATCGAAATTATTAAGTCGAGTGCAAATTACGCAATATTTGTACGCAATTTAATAAAATCATCAATTTTCCGATGGAAACAATTTCGCTCTTTTTTATTATTATTATTCGAACATCATTTTTTTTAGACAAAATATTTTTTTTAGATCTCGATATATTTTTTTCCTTGACCTCGGTCAACACGTGTTAATCCATCACGTGACCTACTATTCCTTTCAAAACCATGCATCATACTACATTATTCGCAAACTGTTATTATCGTTATACCGTTACTAAAAAGTTTGTTATTTTCTTGTCAATTTATTTTTGTTTATTTTATTTTACTAAAATGAACCCACATGCTAAAATTCCACTTTGACGTAGAATTAATTGCATTAAATTGACTTAGAAACCCTTTTCAATTCCATTCACATGTTTAGGGAAAATAATCTTTGCATATCATTTTCCCGTTCAACTAACGCGCGTATTGGAAAGTCATTCGAATTCTTAGTAGAGGCCGCTAATGTGCGGGCGGGGTTGGGTGTCCTTCGTGGGCTTCCCAACACGTACCCTCACCCCTTACTCAGAACCTCGGTTTCCGGATGCCCGAAACCGTTGGCGCACGAGAGTCATTCAATACACAATATCTGATAACGTCGGTATTGGTATCAAATGCAAAGGGACGAGCCCAATAAACTCTGACATCGGAAATGGGCCATATTTTGTATACGGACCACTACGACATAGAGTGGGCTCGAATGGTTCCGAATAACCACAAAATTCGGTGGCGACTCCACTTCGACCTAAATTTCAATTCGATCCATTCTCATATGGAGATTCATTCGCCTACCCAAACCCGCGCGTGGCCGCGTCGGGGTGGACCTATGTCATGTCCACAGGTTGAAGTTAGGACGTTACATGTTTTAGTAGATGTTCGTGGACCTAGCGTCCACATCTAGTATTATCGTAGTGCATAATAAAGGAAAGTGCAAATATGGAAAGTTTTGTTTAGATGACAACCTAGTGATGACTTGGTTTCAACAGGCGGATCCTTCTAGCTTGAACAGTGACTCCGGTAGAGCTCTGTTACCGTTTACCCTTCCTGCGGCTACTCTGGCAGAGCTTCGTTACTAAGGACTAGTTCTGCGGCTAATCCGTCAGAGCTTCGCTACTTGATTTGAGCTTGTCGACCACAGGCACCTCGGTATCGAGTGGGGTGCTCGAAGGTGAGGAGTAGCATCGCTGTCGCTTTTATCGGAACTATGATCGAGTGGATCGTTTGCCTCAGGTGTCGGAGTGCGAGCCCTTAGCGAGAGTTTAGAGGGAGAAGAGAAGAATGAGAATTGTGTCGAATGAATGAGGTAGAGAGGGGTATTTATTGGTGTTTTCGGCCCTCGTCGCCCATATGTACGCCTGAGCTGGGGTGCTCCAAGATTCAGGCGCTTGGGCTAAGGCCCGGGGATACTTAGGCACGATAGGTGGGGCGGTCGGGATTTTGAAGATACGATTTGATACTTTCCAAAACCGAGAGGGAGGAGGATAATTTGTTACTTGGGGATTAAGGCTCCCACGGCCTGACCTAGCGCCGTGAATATTAGTGGGCCTCGAGTGTGCATCCCAAGGTTCGCTTGGCGCGGTGCTGACTCGGTTTGAGTTTCGTGACAGACTCGGGGTCCCGGTGTCGGAATTGACTATAATTAGTGTCTATGCGACCGTAACGACACGACTAAGGCTGCCATCATGTTAGTTTTAATTTTTACGAGTAATTATTTGATCCGTTCTATAGAAAAACTACCTATAACAACGCGAACCCGCGTCATGGTGCAGTCCTATCGTCATCGGGTGTTTGCTGGGCACTTCTGCAGCCACCAGGTCCAAATTTTGGTGTCTACAGCTTCCCGCGTTCCTTCCTGAAAATTCTCAAGCGGAATTTTGGAATCAAATGGTGGAATTTCCGTCCAATGAAGAACCATCTACCGAAGATCTTGACTATGATAACGAAGAAGACGACGGTGCTCTATTTATACTCGGTTCTACCTCCGAAGAAGATATTCTCGAAGAATTTGCAATGCTTCCCGAGGTAGCACGACTTATGGGCTTGCCAGAGTTTAGAAAAGAGCTCAAGATCGGTAACATTGAATTTGAAGTTAATGACCAAGACCCTCCGGGTTGGTTTTCAAGCAACCCCGACTAAGCTCAAACAATTCAATTCGGTTTGGTGGTGTCCATAATAACCGCCTTGTAAATATTTGTATATTCTTATCTCCTTTTTATTTTTCTTTGGACAATAGCTTTTGGATTTTTCTTTTGGAGCTTGCTTTGGTATCTGCAGGAATTGTGAAGATTTCTTTTGGAATTTTTGGGTTGCGCTATAAACAATGGTGAGAGTTTTTCTCCGTGTAGCTAATGCATGGATAGAGAAGATTGGTTTTGTCGAAGAGCTAAGGATGGTTTGGGCCAAGTCGAAGAAAATTTTCGTAGCAAAGTCCTATTTTGAAGTGGATTATTTTATCGGGTGAAACTTCACCCGAAGGCGACTTTGCTCGAATTAGAGGAATTGACGGAAAATCCGCCGGGCAAAATTTCACCCGGTGGAATCTCACCGGGCGAAATTTCACCCTACGGTAAAAAAATTTTGCGACTTGGTAATTGATGGGAATTCCACCGGGTGAAATTTCACCCACCCGGTGAAATCTCACCAGGCGAAATTTCGCTCGGTGGTGAAATCGCGCGCAAATGACGAGATTCGTTTCGAAGATCGTCGGGTGAAATTTCGCCCAATGGAGACCACTGGGCGAAATATCACCCCGCGGCACCTATACCCAGCCAAACCTCCCTTACCCATCTTCATAATCAACTTTTCCTCTCTCTCTCCTCAATCAAACCCCAAAAACCCCAACAAACCCCAAAATCCACCACCTTAAACCACCTCTAATTCTTCCATTTCTTCACCAAAATTCAATCCAATTACATATTCCTTTTCCCCATCACATTCCTATCATCTTCTTGGAGTTTGTTTTGAGAAATCATCCCAATTCCGACAAACCTCAAACCGAGACCGTAATCACCATAATCATGAAATTCAAGCAACAAGGATGAGGAGAGTAAAACAAATGGCAAGGAAAAAGATATCCTCAATGCTAAATCGCAATTCGGGTTCAACGTCATCCTCAAGGTCCGAGGAGCCGGCCGAGGCTCGGGACGAATCTGTTCCGATGCCCGTTCAGACACAAGGATCCGTCCCGCGTGAACAACTTGTTCTGCTAGAGGTACGTTACCCTAAAATCCGTCGTAATTTTCGTCATTCAGAATCTAGTATCTATTTCGCTAAAAAAGCCCATCTTGATAAGTGTAAGAAATTATGGGTCTGTCGTCTCGAGCCGACTCGTTGGGCGGCTCGAGATGTACTTGTGCGCATGGGCATAGAAACGCAGGTACAAGCAATGTGCCGAGCCTTGGTGTCATAAAATTTTATGCCTCCGAGGAGGAAACTTTTCAAAACTTGATGTGTGAGTTTTTCGCAACTTTTGAGCTGAGTGGTGATGATAATACCACTGTCTCCTTTCAGTTGCGAGAAACTTTATACGTCCTCAGCTTGAGGGACTTTGGTGCATTGCTTGGTTTACCTTCTTCTGTCCTTGGAAGGCCTAGGGCGGGGCAGACTCGGGATGACAAATTTGCCCGTGACCAATTTTGGTCTAAAATTGCCCGCCAGAGGACTTTCAAGGGAGGAAAGATGCGTTCTTTCTCTATTCGAAACCCCATCATTGGGAATTTGGCGCGTATCATAGCCAACTCATTCCTGTCAAGCTATGATACGCACCACAACTGTAGTGCTACATCTGTTCAGCTGTTGGAGGATGATGTTTTGAATAGAGGCCCGTCGATTGATATGTCCGAGGCCTTAGCTACTCACTTCCCCCATGTTGCGAAGGGCAGGCGCAAGAAAATTTCTTGTGGCAGTGTTGTAACGATGTTAGCTACAGCCTTAGGCATCGATTTTAGCGATTTGACACCAGTTGACGGGGCGGGAATTTTTATAGATGAGGTTTATTGTCATTTCTTTGTTTGGCCCCGGAAAGGGGATTATGGCAGTTTGTTCTTGTATAAGATTACTGAGCTCAGAGCCATTGCAATGCCTAACCCCGAATGGGTTAGGCTCGATATTGAAGAGAACTTCGGCATGCCGAAGAGGTCTGGGGAGTACATTCGGAGTCACATCCGTGGTAAGTTTTAGCAGACTGAATACCCTGAGGGACCTTTAGATTTTGGCGACGACGACATAGAGGTCGTAGATGTGTCGGAGGAGGAACCAGAGGTTGAAACCTCTCGGGATGAGGGTCATAGAACTTTACCTTCGTCATCACACACACCCTCTTCCTCCCACCAGACCGAACCTCAGACCTCGCAATTTTTCACCCCCAACTTCTCAGACTTTGAACCACACAGACACTCCACGTTCACCCAGTCTACCCCAGGTTTTCAGGAGGACGTTAACATGAGTCCTCCAAGACACTCCTCGATCTTCGGATCGGAGGACTTTTATAACCAGTGGGGTAAAGTTTATGACCGAACACGTCAGACTTGGGAGAACTCGACCACCTCATTGAACTTGGCCCAAAACGCCTACAACGTGGCCCGGAATGCGCGAGATACGCGCATAGCTCGTATACGTACTCTAGAGAAGGTTTTGAGTACGCTCGGAGCAGTTTTGAGATGGCTAGGGACGCTGCTAGGGATGTCCAAGCAGCGAGGTTGGCGGCGGAGGAAAACCAAAGGATGTTGCAACAGTAATAGAGCTATTTTGATCGATTTTTCGGTATGCCTCCGCCCGGGTCTTACTACCCACCACCTCATCCCCCAGGTCCTATGTGAGTAGTAGAGTGTCTTCAGTGTTAGTGTGGGGGTGTTAGATGTCAGTTGTCAGTCGTCAGTAGTCTGTTCTCTAGTCTCAGTAATTTCTGTCAGTCCTTGCTGCACCAATTTTTGGCATTTGGTAATTATGGTTGTTGGTTATTTTGTGGTGATATTTTTGGTTGGTTTGGTGAGTTGTCAGGCCCTCCGTGACCCTACTTGGGTCGTTACACACGTGAGGTTTATTTGCAGGTACCTTAGAGAAGAAGTACCTGATTGTTGCTCCCGATCTTAGGTGAATTGATCGCACCAAGGCCATTTGAAAAATCCAAATTTTTCTTTTTCTTTTATTTCTCCCGGTTTGTGCGGAATCCGGGCGAGGTGACGTGATTACACTTACGCCCTTTCTCCCCTTATCAATTTTTCTTCTTTTTCTTTTTTCTTTTCCTTTTCTTTTCACTTCTTTTTCTTCATTTTTCATTTTCATTTTTTTTTCTTTTTATTCTCTTCATTATCAAAAATACAAAAACATTTGACAAATCAAAAATCCAAAAACATTTGAAAAATCATAAAAATTCAAAAAGATTTTGTAACACCAACAATTTTCCTAACTTTGTAATATTTCGTAACTATGTAATACCGAGATTTTGTAGTGGGCCGTATTGAGTGGAGATTCGAACGGGCCCACTACGACATAGAGTGGGTTCGAACGGGCCCGAACTCCCACAAAGTTCGGTGGCGCCTCCACTTCGATTTAAATTTCAATTCGATCCAGTCTCATATGGAGATTCATTCGCCTCCCCAAACCCGCGCGTGGCCGCGTCGGGGTGGACCTATGTCATGTCCACAATTTGGCGACTCCGCTGGGGAGATACAGTGGGTTGCATGTCCCTGCTTGAGTCGTACCTGTATAAGTCACATAAAACTTTGCATGCAACACGTAGGTGAAAATGACTCGCGCTGGGAAAAAAAGATTTTTGAATTTTTTGGAATTCTTGAAAGTTTTTGAATTTTTTGAATTTTGAAATTGAAATCCTGAAAGCAACTCACGGGCTAGGTTTTCAAAATGGAAAGGGGTAGAAATGAAATTTGCAGTTTAAATAGACTGAAACTTGACCTTGTCGAAAAGGATTTTCTCAAATGGCTAAGTTTTGCAAATTTTAAAATGAGAATTTGGAGAGAGACATACCGACAGACTCGATTCTGGACGCGACAGGACGAGTTGACCGACACGACTGACTCTCTAAGGGTTGGACCGTGACTCGGTTGGGGGATGGGCCACCTAAGATGACGAGGCTCTTAAGTTGCGCTATTCCGTAGCCTAGGCGAGTGGCAACACGGTCGAACATCGAAATGGGATAGATATGCTATAGGGGACTTGCAGTAGTCTGTAATGAGACTGTTGTAGTCTTGTGCTCTTCTAGATTTTTGATTTTAGGGTACCTTCCCAAAGTGGGTATTGCTTCGAGTCCTGACAGATTCTAGTCTTCGACTGAGCCGAGTATTAAGACACACTGTAGAAAGGAGGCTAGATTTGAAAGTATTTGGATTATGTGAGTGGATGGAGACCTTCTGCCTAAGAGAAGCCCCCAGGATGACAAAGCTAGCTGCTGAGAACATGACAGTGTCGTGACCAGAATGATAGTGCTTTTTGAATGTGTGTCAATGTGAGTGGTTGTGCCTCTGTTGAAAGGCTGCCTACGTATTCACGTGTGGTGAAATCAAACCAAGCCGTAGTTCAGTGGATTGGAAGATATATTATGGTGCCTAGTCTAATAGGACTTTGTGTGTAACTAGCCGTATTGACGGTGTAGGCTAGGTGCATTCCCAATGATGTCTTGATCAAAGGGCTAGAATGGTTAGGATCTTGATCCTGTGACTGTGAGCATTCTCCGGGGTAGCCCCCTAGAGGTGGTGTGAACTATTTGGGCATGTTCTATGCCGACCACAGGTTGAGCTCCTGTGTTCGGGGTTGGTAACTGGTTTGGATGAGAAGAATTGTGATGGGATTTGACGAGTTCTGCTCTCGGGGATTTGATGAGTTTTGCTCTCGGGGATTTGACGAGTTTTGCTCTCGGGGATTTGACGAGTTTTGCTCTCGGGGATTTGACGAGTTTTGCTCTCGGGGATTTGATGAGTTTTGATCTCGGGTCTTTGATGAGTTTTGATCTCGGGTGAATTTTGTTATGTCGTGTTGTGTAAGGAGAAAGTCGAGTAAAAATGGCTCGAACTTAGATCAGGATAGGTTTTGATAATGCGGGATATGGTTTCCATGTCTGGCCCTAATAGTTAGGGGTATCCTACGGAGCTTGAATTCTCAAAATTCCGGGTTGTCTCTAGCCTAGGTCTCGGGAAGGTCTTGAAGGTTGTAATGTGGAAAGGCTGAGTGTGGTGTTAGCTGACCAGCTTAATTGTCATTCCCCTATTGGACGGTATGGGTTTTGATAATTTTGAATTGACCGTTTCACTTGAGTTGAGAGTTAACTACGGTCATGGGTTTTTTGAGTATTTTTTAGTTGGTTGACTTCTTAGCCCCGGTCATGGGATTCTTCATTTGGATTGACCGCTTTAACCTCGGTGATGGGTGCCTCCTTTTTTTTTATAATGGCCTGCTTTTTGTTTTGGCCTTTTGCTTTTTCCTGGACTTTTGATTTTTTTTGTCCAGTTTTTCTTTTTTCTTGGACTTTTTATTTTCGTCCAGTTTTTTTTTTTTGGTCAAACTAACACCTAAGGTAGGGATTGGTCAGTCTTATTGGAGGGGTGTTTTATTGTGGGAAATGGGCTTGCCTCCCATCCTAAACCCAAACTAGGAGACTACCTAGATTTGTCATAGGATTCGATACCGCTCCTGCTAAGGGTAGTTTTGTGGCTTTCTACGTCAGACATGGAACAGGTAAAGAAAAAACACGGGTCTCGATTTCCTGTAGTCATTATAGATGTGCCTATAGTCACGTGCATGTGCTCACAGTGTACGATGGTGTTCATCATATTCTCGGAAACACATACGGGAAGGTATATATGAGAAAGAATTTTGAAAGCTGATTTTGTTGAATTTTGGAAAAGAGGACAGAATACAACTGACTCTGACTCTGACTTTGACTTTGAAATAGAACATCCTAGACTCGGACTCAAACTCAGACTTAAATCAAATCTGGACTCTCGGATGATGTTGTCATTAGTCGTCGGCTTCTAAGGACTCGAGTTGATTTCCAGTATAGCCTTCATTAGAAGCTTCACCCAGATCTTCATTATGTCGAAGATCGTCTTCAATCCTAATGCCCATTTCGGTAAGCACCGCAAAGTTTGAAATGCCGGCATACCTAAGATGGACGCGGTAGGAAGGTAGGAGGTTGTTGATGAACGCCTCCACTAATGTCTTCTCGTTGGGCTTGTCTATCAACTTCACACTTTCGGCCCTCCACCTTTGAAGGTATTTGGTGAAACTTTCTTTGGGCTCTTGGGCCATCACTTCCAGAGTACGCATTGTAGTCTGGATCTCGGTATTATCAGCGTAATTTCGAGCAAATTCAGTCGCCACATCATCCCAACCTTTATATTTCTAGGAATCGGCCTGTAGTACCAGGCTTTCGGGTGCTTCCCGAGGGAGGAAGCAAACAAGTGCTTGAACACGGTGGATTTCACCCACTTGACAGCCATAAATTCTTTGAAAGCCCGAATGTGATGGACCGGGTCTTCAGTACCCTCAAACATCGGTATTCCCATAAGGTTGAGGTTGGCAGGCAGCTCATCATTCAAAGGCGAGTAGGAGGGAGCATTTTCCGCATGGATTGAGTTGTTTGTAGAGAAATGGACATGTTCTTCAAGCTTGCGAACGGCGCTGAATAGTTCAGCTATGGGCCCAGTGGGTTCAGATCCAGCATTAGGAGTCCCTTTCTCCATGAAACTCAAACGGGTGGCAAGGGTTGTTTGGCTGGTCTGGATGGCAGTCAATTGAGTTCCGATCTTGGCCAGCGCGGCCTTCAGTTCGTCCATCTTGCGTTGATGTCTGGTCTCGGGTGGCCTGTCTGTAAGAATACCGCGTAATCAGTAAAGTTGTTTCGAAACTCAATTTCACCAAGGCATAGGAAATAGCGCGAGAGGAGAGACGACTCCAGTTCGACTCGGGTTAGACTCTCTTAAGACAAAGGCGTAGGGTACGATTCTCGGAGTGACCGTGATTAATCGCTCCGTCGGAGAACAGCCCCCAAGTGAGACTAAGGACTCAGATAGGACTCAGATGGTGTGACATCTAAGTGACTCGAAAGTGGGGTATGTGAGACAACACGTGTAAGACATGACCCTTAGAGCAACCGTGATTGATCGCTCTGCTGAAGGGTAGCCCCCCCAAGTGGGATCGATAATTTTGTTAAGACTCGAGTGTCGGAAGAGTGACCCTTAGACGTAAGAACCACGAACCTTTTGTTATGGGGCTATGCCTTGTAAAAGGTTGACTCGGCCTCGAGGAAAGGTAGACAGAGTAAGGGAAGAAACTTGCGATGTAAGATCGGCAGAGTTTCGACGCTAGAGACCCTCGACTCGACCCGAATAAAGACGGCCCTGTGATTAGGGGGGGACCCTTAAGTTAAAGGACTTTCGAATTGGGACGACTCGACTAACGGATTGAAAGACGGGCGAAATTCCCTTAGGAAAGGTCGTGAGGACCGTCCCGCTAGAGGGAAGGGTCGCGTGGGACTTTCTAATTTAGACTCGAGGGTGTAAGCGGGCTTTCCTTAGTAGGGGTACGCCCTATGTTGGTTAGCCTTGCCTTAGTAAAATAAGGCGGACTGGGATAGGGAGGAAACTCGTGATGTAAGATCGACGGAGCTTCGACGCTAAAGACCTTCGACGACTTATGACACGACCCGACACATGCTAAATACGGGAAGTGTTAAGAAGAGGAAGATTTTGAAAAGGGTTTTTTTTAGAAAGAAATCCGAAAACGGTGGAGGGCCCGATCTTTCGAGAAAAATCGGAAAACATATTGGGCCACGGTTTTGAAAGTTCGAAAATATTTTCGGGTTTTGAAATGGGTAGAATACCGGCTAGGAATAGGCTATTTTGAGTAAAATCATGAGTCCTAAATTCGGCATACGTCCCGGGTTTTGAAATGGGTAGAACACCGTCTAGAAATAGGCTATTTTGAGTAAAATCATAAGTCCTAAATTCAGTATACGGCTAGAAAGATGTATTTTTTGAAAAAGACGGTTTTGAAAAAAAAAATGACACGAAAACCAAGTAGCATATAGTCACGCAAGCATTATAACGACACTATGTATGCTTTACACTAAGTCTCGGTCGGTCTATAAAGGGTCTATACCAGTGCACATAGTCTAGACGTTGATCGGGACGGACTTTCTAAGTCGAGTTGAGCTTAGAACATGCCGCTAAACCCACTCGAATCGACTATGGACACCTTTGACATATCCATATTGGAGTACATCACGGTATAGTGGGACATCGGTCGCGAGTACCGGCCCGGGAAAATATAGGGTTATGCATGAACCGTAAAACTAAGACGCGTATTGTACTAGCCAAATGTTTTCTATTCGAGTCTCACTCTGAGGATGCCATCGGTAAGTCACGCATCAGTTAATCCCCAGCGGAGTCGCCAAATTGTGGACATGACGTAGGTCCACCCCGACGCGGCCACGCGCGGGTTTGGGGAGGCGAATGAATCTCCATATGAGAATGGATCGAATTGAAATTTAAATCGAAGTGGAGTCGCCACCGAACTTTGTGGGAGTTCGGGCCTGTTCGAACCTACTCTATGTCGTAGTGGGCCGTATACAAAATACGGCCCATTTCCAATGTCAGAGTTTATTGGGCTCGTCCCTTTGCATTTGATACCGATACCGACATTATAGGATACCGTGTATTGAATGACTCTCGTGCGCCAACGGTTTCGGGTATCCGGAAACCGAGGTTCTGATTAAGGGGTGAGGGTACGTGTTGGGAAGCCCACAAAGGACACCCAACCCCGCCTGCACATTGGCGGCCTCTACTAAGATATCGAGTGACTTTCTAATACGCGTGTTAGTTGAACGATGAAAATGTTATGCAAACAATATGTTCCCTAGACATGCGAGAATTTAAAGGGTTTCTATGTCGATTTAATGCAACTAATTCTAACGTCGAAGTTAAATTTAGCATGCGAGTTCATTTTAGTATAATAAAATAAACAATGAAAATCAACAAGAAAATAACAAACTTGTTAGTAACGGTATAACGAGAATAACGGTTTGCGAATGATATAATATGGAATGATGTAAATAAGACGATGCAAAGTTTTGAAAAGTGATACTTCACGTGATTGATTGACAGGTGTCGACTTAAGTCATAAAAAAACGTTATTGAGACTCGAACGGCCTTGTAGGACTCACGGCTTGACGTGGTAAAGGGGCAACTCGACCGAGTCATTAAAGAACTCGACCGAGTGGACCTCTGGAAAGGCTTATGTCCGGATTTCGAGACGTCACTTGACCGAGTTATGAGGGAACTCGACCGAGTGCACGGCCACTCGATCGAGTCATGGCGAGACTCGACCGAGTGGTTGTCAAAATAGCATTTTGTCTCGTTTTTGGGGCGCCACTCGACCGAGTGAGCTAGGCACTCGACCGAGTGAGCTAGGCACTCGATCGAGTGCCCCTTGTACGAACTAGGGTTCGCTTTGCAATTTGTTATCGATTTTGAAATTTCCTTTGATTTTGATAATTTGATGACTTTGTTGAATCAGGCATAAATATTGTGGGATTTATACTCGATTTTAATCTTGATACTCGTCATATCCCATATCCGATTATTGAATCGATATGGAATGTTAGAACGAAACTTGAGAGAAAAAGATGCTATAAGTCGTTTAAATTAACTAAAACGATATAGATTTTCCTCCGCGTTTATAGTGTCGTAATTAATTCTTATCGAATCAGATGACATCTATTTTAGCATCAACGAAAATCGCATCAGTTAATTTGTTTGACTAAATCGTTTAGATTTGACATCCAATTATTGAATTGGTATCAAATGTAACAGATTGACACTTTTCGATTGAATTGAAAGACTTGATTCCCTCAGCTTCCCGACATCGTAACGAATCCCTAGGGATTATGTGATGTCGGATCCGCATCAACGGGTTTCGACCCTAAATAAAAAAAAGTACTCGTTTTGAAAATAGTTTTGAGAATTGATGAAATATGCGATGAATGACGAAATAAGAAAATTATGGTTGATGTTAATTCGCCTCAACAATCTAGCGATCGGGGTGATGGGATAAGTGACCGGCAATGCTGAGTGCAATACTCTTGTATATTCGGGTTTCCTTATCCCATCATCACTCACGCTCGACATGAATCGACGAATATTTTAGTATTTTATACTAGTTATATTATCGATATTATAGATGCGATGATAAAATAAATAAATAAACAAAAAGAAGATGAAGACGACGCGAAGACGACGCAAGGAAGAAAAGAAAGGGAAACGAGTTTTGCACCCTCAACCTACATGTTCTTGTCTCGGATAGGACTCGCTTGATCGTGGCCTAGGCATCGGAGTTCGAGGTTTATGTAGATTAAGTTATGGTGGTTTAGGGTTTGGATTCCTAGTCGCTAGTGTTAGGGTTTGAGTGTATAGGGTTAGGTTTGATTAGGGTTGAATTAGGGTTCCAAAAAAAGTCTCTTGATGTGTGTGCATGAGGGTGTATATATAGGCCAAGCTATGTACCCCGTCTAGGGTTACTCGACCGAGTAGGTGGCTAACTCGGTCGAGTGGCCCAGTGCGCCTGCAGTCGGGCTTGTGTAAGGGCTCACTCGATCGAGTGGGCCGAGCACTCGATCGAGTGGGTCAGTTGGAGCGAGAGGTCTGGTATTTTGGGCCTCGAGTTGGGTATTTTGTGGGTTTTGTATTTGAACTGGATTTATGACATTTGAGTGGCGGTTTTTTTATTTCTCGGAACGGCTTTGACCGGGGTTTGACCCAATCGCTAAAAGTCAGTTTTATTTCCGGTGTCGGTTTTGACCCAAATTAGTCTTGTTTGATTGGAAACGAGTCACTGGGCCTGAATTTGAGGTCGATTTTGTGAGATTTGTACTCCGTAAAAAGCCCAAGCCAGCAATCAATGGTTTCGAGCCCATATCCGAGCGCATAGAAACACGTTTGCGTCCGATCATCATCGGGTGTTTTTTTGGAAACTTCTATAGACACCTGGCAGTCAAAATGTGGGTGTCTACAGAACTCTATAATATTTTTAGGTATTGAAATAGATATTACATTCAAATATTTACAACTCTGTCTCAATGCCATTATAATTAATTTACGTTTTTTTACATTATTTTTTAGTGAATAGAATATGTAATATCTATATACCATACAATTTACAATATAACATATGATTATTATTTGTATTGTATTAAAATTTAAGAATATCAAAATACAAAAGTTTGTATATTACGTAATCAAACATATATACATAACAAATTTTACTATGTCAAGTATGAAAAAACAAAAGTAGAAATCAAATAAATTGAAGAGAGTACTATGTTGTTGTTATTATTATTATTAATAACCTGACGTCCTTGCCTACGGTCGTTTATCGGCGCTCGAGTCTGTGTTTGCTATCTCGTCACGGGTTTGATACGTTCATGGGTTTTGTTCTTCGGATGTGTAAGAATCCGCTTCAACTTTGGACTGCCCTTCGAATGCTTATGACTCGCTGGGCATGAAAATGCTTACTTACTTTGCCCTCCAGAATGCCTATGAAAGTTTCGCCTTCAGGATGCCTATGACCCGTCGGGCTTGAATTAAAAAAGTTGGTTTTGCCTTTAGAATGCCTATGATTTGTTAGGCTCGAAAAAAATATTGGTTTTGTGATGCGCGCTGTTGCTGACACGCATGCAAACAATATTTTTAGTCCCAACTCACTACTATGTAGTAGCGGCTAGTCGAGGTCGAACCACAAGGTGGCGGTTAAGCTATATTGGTCAAGTCTGAGGTTTAGTTGCGATTGGGATTGAGATGGGGGTTTTGGGACGAGAGGAGTTGAACTAATGCTAGCGAGCTACACAACTAAAGCTAGAAACAATAATGGGAAAAGCGTTAGGGAGAGTCGGGGAGTCGGAAATCAAGATAAAAGTATAACATCGCAAGAATTATCACAAGGTGTATAAGGGAGGCTCCACCTTTCGGTTTCCCTACCGACCAAGTCTAAGCCCGCTTTCGCGACGAATAAACTAAGGTCTCTAGACGGAATTACCCAAACCCCGAGTTTCCCCATATTGATCCGGGTGAGTCAAGTCAACCTAGGTGATCAAGCTAAGTCAAACAAAACACAACAATACCATCAAGACAATATCACCCTCAAATGCAATTATTTCACAAGATAAAACCTTTTCCTAGAATTCCTCCTCCCCTAGCCCCCTAACTAAAATCTACTCACTACCCATAATAAAACTAACACTAAGGGGACTAGAAGAAACACTAAACATGCTTGAACTAGAGAAGAAATAACTAATCTAACTTAATAAAGAAAACTACACTAACAAACAACACTAAGAAGGAAAATAAACAAACACACAAACTATGGAGAAACAAACTAAGGAGAGAGATAAACAAACAAACAATGGAAAACTACACTAACATGAAGAATAACAAGACAAACAATGGATTAACAAAGAACTAAAAATAAAACTAACTAATAGAGAAAGGGAGAGGAATGAAACTACCAACAATGGAGAAAACTAAAGGAGGAAGATGAAGATCAACATAAAAATTGAATCTTGAAAGAGATAATACAAGAACTTGTCACTAATCCTTGCAAAATTCTTCAATCTTCAACATAAAAACACAAATCTTCTACTAAAGATGGAAGCTTCTTCTACTAATACTAATACTAATGAAATCTACTAAGTTTTTATGGAGATTTTTACTAAGGAGCTTACTACAACTACTACCACTACTACTACTAGAAATCCTCTACACTACTCCTACTCCTAAGAGGCTCACTCAAGGCACACTTAAAAATGAAACCCTAGGTTAAGTATATATAGTAGTCTTAATGAGTCACACAATCTTAAGCCCATAATGTAACAACCCGGATTTTGAAGACTTATAAATAAGTCTATAATAGGAAACAGCGGAAGACATAATACATCTTCGAGTCCTTACTTTTCTCAACTAATTAGATTACTTTACAATAATTATGAAAGTACTTAAATATTACATTTAATTGTAACAATTTATGAATAAATAAAAATACATTTGAGTCCCATCTTGAGCTATCTCCAACCTTGCCCGTCTGAGGAATGGTCAGTCTCCCTTAATCTGACGATTATAATATTTTAAAAAAAATTCATAGAAAAACAAATCGTCAGGTGGGTAAATTATCAAAATTTTATATGAATAAAATATTAAATCAAACATAGATCAAATAGCAATACATAGAAGCACAACCGATAACACATAACTTTAGAAATCGCAAGAATTGTTTTATGTGCCGTATTATTTTTAGAAAAGTTTTATCACGATATACCGACCAATTATTGTACAAGTTCCAAATAAGTTTCGTATTCGATACTTGTACAATAATAATATACCGCCAATCACACCGATACCAGGGAGCTTACATTATTACCCCTGTTTACCGTGGTGACATAAACACGTTTAAAACAAAATTCGTCCTCTCATCTCCAGGGTCGAATGCCGGATACGTGGGGTTGTTGCCCGCACCATGGACTACTCTCCACCCGACCGGTTATCCCCGCAGCCACGCTCCAATCGTCGACTCACGGGAACCCGGGTGCGATCCACCTAACACGTACGGGACTAATCAGGTCCCCACCTAAAGTATGGCCACACTCCCGCCTACTCTCGAGTCAATGACAAGGGCAGCCAACGACCCTTCGTACGCTACGGACGGTTTTATACGGTTAAGCTAAGTGCTATTCTTCCAAGGTATCTCGTACACAATAGAGACAACCTGCTTTCCCATTCAATGAGATTTCGAATAAAGTCCTAAAAATGCCCAATAAAATATACAATCTTTTGAAATATATTTTGAAAAATTATGTATTATCCAACTCGAATTCCATAAAATTTTCTTTCCTTTAGATTAGATACGGAGTAACAATATAATAGCCAAGTAGCACGTAGTCAAATAAAGGTCTCCTTATGGGTTGTCTCTATTCGTAGGCCGGGATTTGGCTAACGAACTTGGTTAATAAGTTAAATGATTATTATGATCCTTTTGGATTTTAACCCAGTTTTAATCAACCTAACTAAGGGACGGTTTCCAGTCCCTTGAGTAGTCAATTAATTAGAAATTGTCCTTAAATTAGTTCATTTAGCTGACTATAACCCAAAATTCCAAAATGTGATTCAAATATAAATAGAGAAGATGTCTGTATAAAATCGTTTAAAAAGTTCATTTTACAAAATGCTACGAAAAGTGACATTTGACTTAGGCCCTGTTCTTTTCGGCTGAAACAGGGCTGAGCTGAGCTGGTTTGATAGGAGCTTAGCTGGACTGATAGAAGCTGAGCTGAGCTGAGTTGAAAGAAGCTGAAACTAATAACTACTTATATAAATTATCTAATAATGTTTTAAAAAATGAAAAAAAAAATATATAACGCCAAGTAATAATAATAATAATAATAATAATAATTATAATTATAATAATTAATGATTTCTAAGCCTTGGCTGGCGAGCCTCAATACGTAGTCCAACGGACTTAAAACGACCTAACCGGACAGCCACCAGGTCGTAATCCTCGATTGACCTAGGCGGCTATACTTTGACTTTCACCTTGTCCAAGCCTCAGTCAAAGTGGGGCTTCTTTAGACACCCAGATTTGGACCTGGTGGCTGCAGAAGTGCCCAATAAACACCCGATGACGGTCGGACTGCAACGCAATGCGAGATTACGGTGTTTTAGATAGTTTTTCTATAGAACGGATCAAATAATTACTCGGAAAGATTAATTTGACATCAAGGCAGCCTTAGTCGTGTCATTACGGTCGCGTCGACACTAATCAGAGCCAATTCCGACACCGGGACTTCGAATCGGTCCCGAAATACACAAAGTCAAACCCGAGTCAACGCGTTGGGCCGGGCGAACCTTGGGATGCAAACCTGAAGCCCACTCAGTGCAACGGTGCGCTAGGGTAAAGGGGAGACTTAACCTCCAAGCTATGATATTATACGCATCTTCTCGGTTTTGGAAATTTAGAAATCGTAACTTCAAATTCCCAGGCGCCTCACCCCGAGCGTCTGACACCTTGTGCGCACGACCCCAGGCGCCTGAGTTCTGGTGCGCCTGGACATAGGCGTCCATCAAGGCGATGTGAACCACGCGAGCACCTATATATACCCCCCCACCTCATTCATTGGAGACACCACAACTTCTTCTCTTCTCCCTCTTACTCTTTACGAGTTTCTCTAACTTGGGCTCACACTCCGACACCTAAGCCAACGATCCACTCGATCGTAGTCCCGATAAGCGAAATCGACGCTACTCCTCACCTTCGAGCACTCCACTCGATCCCGAGGTGTCTGTGTTCGAATAGCTAGCTACCCCGAGTCTAGTAGCGGAAGCTCTGCCGGATTAACCGCAGAACCAGCCGTAGTAACGGAACTCTGCCAAAATCACCACAAGGCAAACTACGAGGATCCGCCTTTGAAGTCGAATCGTCACTAGGTTGTCATCTAAACAAAACTTTACATTTCTGTACCTTTTATTATGCACTACGATAATGTCAAACGTGGACGCTAGGTCCATGGCACGTACGTAACGTCCGAACTTCTATCATAAACTCTAAAACACTCTAAATAGACCCGAGTAGTTCCGAGATCCGTTCTCAACTATCTATGCATCGCGTCCCGTTTAGCGTATACTCAGAGGGTTCAACTCCTCGCTACGTGATTTACTTACATTCGAATTTACATCTTTCGTATGATTTATTTCTTTTATGACCTTATAATCGCATGCTAAATCACCTAACACGGAATTCAAAACGTAAACAAGCTAAAACTGAACAAATGATGGTCGGGTTCCGTATTAGTCTTGGTGCTCACCGTACACGGTTCGACGCATCCCTATTAATACTAAGCAGACGCATCTTAAGCAGAATACCAGGTTAGGTATACCACGAGAATGACTAATATCCATATTATCACGTTAAAACTGATTTGCTAATACGTATAATATTAGTACCCTCTACTCTCCTATGTGCATCTTTTCATGGCCTGCTTGTCACGTGAAATCGCATGCAAAGAATGTAAATACAACTACTTCAACGACAAAGCTTACTTGTCCTTAAAGAATCGACATAGCAAAGATATAGGGTTAAAACAACGGATGTTACAGTACTTCCACCACAACAAAAGAACAAAGTTATCAGCCCACCGATTGAATAGTAGAAGCCACTATGTGCGGGCGGGATTGGGTGTTGATGTCTAGTGAACGTTGGCTTCCCAATACGTACCCTCACCTCTTACTCAGAATCGACGGTTTCCGAATGTCCGAAACCATTGGCGATGAGAGTCATTCCAGGCATGGAGTGCTTAAGGGTACAAGTCTTTATCTTTAGGTCCCAAGCCACTCAGCTTTGTGCCTACTAAGGATCAAAGTTGACTTGAACGGTTTCCGAGTCCCCATAATTGACTCGGTGGCGACTCCACAAATCAGCAATGAATTCGGTTCACTAAAATAGTCGCCTTCCCAAACATATCGGCCTTTAAACATTTACAACCATGACTTGATCGATTCCAACGGAAACACGGGTGCCCGCATCCGTCTAGTACAAGTCTGAATTGAGGTCCGAAACATTGCCCCGAACGTGAGATCAGACTGGCCCCCGACCGGGAGGGGGCCGCGTGGGTGGCCGCTGCGATGAAACCGGGTCGGTCCCGCGCGGGCGCGCGGGAGGCGCTGGGCGGTACAGACGGACGTCCACAGGATGCCAACAGTCGTGACTCGGATGACAGCGAGGGTGAAGGCTACTCGTCAGGTCGTGAGATGCTGGGGAGTGATGAGGAGAGGGCTGATGACCCCATGGACACCCCAGGCGGTTGGGACTAGGTGTCTGATGACGCGGGCTACAGCACCCCTAGGGATTACTCCCTCCCAGGCTCTGACGAAGATTGAAGCTTCTTCTGACCCCTTACTTGGCTGAGCTAGGCTCTAGTCGTATTTTGTTTGTAACTTATTTGGAATTATCTGTTCACTTGTAATTCTGACGTCCGAGTCTTTTTCTTAATGAAGAAGTTATGACTTTTGTTTTTGTGTGTTTGTTTCTCTTTTTTTAATGGTTCTTTGGATGACGCAGTATGACTCTTCCTCTTCCCGCCTTTTTGCGTTTTCGAAGTCTTGGGATGTGATGGGTTAGTTGAGTGAGTGACACGTGTGGGGGCTTTATGGGGAAGAGCTCTGACAGTACTGAGTAATGGGGGGGACTCTTCAGTTTTCTTCCACTATAAAAGACCCTCTCTTCCCTCATTCCCTCTTTTCACTCTTTCAACATCCAGAAACTCCATCTCCCTCAAATCTTCATCTTCTTCGTTGGGCGATTTTGCTGTAGATTGCTCAGGCGTCTGTTTCCGGCGATTTTGAAGGTTTGAATAGGTTAGAATCTTGAACCCTAACTCTTCGTTTTCCTTTTCCTTCTTGCCTATTTTAATTTTCTGGAAAAAATGCCACAACACCACCATCGAGCATTGTTATTCCCTGGTCCATCCACCAGCGCCCCAGTGGGGGATGATGAGGAGGCCATTGTCAATTGCCCTTCCTTCTCCACTGGTCTTGGCGTTTGTGTGGCTCAGGCGCCGCCCGCAGAGGAGAGTGGGGGTGCCAGCTATCCCGAGCCCACCCCTACTGACATTTCGGACTCGGATACTCAGGCCTTAGAGGTTGACCCCCTTACAATTGCTGGCCCCCTAAAGGCAAGGGTGCCTGGGCGCATTTATCTCATGGATAGGGAGAAATATAGGGTGCCCCTACACATGTACCCAGAACTGGGGCCGCGGGAGGAGCCCCTAATCAAGAACGCTGCTGAGGCCATAGCGAATTACTATGATTTTGGGCCGGAGTATTCGGTCATCACCCCCGGGGAAAAGGACACGGTGTGCAATCCTCCGGCGGAATGCATAGCCGTCTATCACAAGTGTTTGGAGTTTGGACCCCGGTTTCCTCTTCACCCGTTTTTTGAGCAGATCTTCAAGCGTATAAACGTGGCCATCGCTCAGCTGACAGCGATGTCCATCAGGACTCTGGTGTCATACGCCTAGGTCTGTCTTTTTGCGGGGTATGATCCCTCCATTGACGTCTTCAAGTACATTATGGGCATGCAGATGGTCTACTCGACAAAGGGTCCTTCGGACTATTATTTTTCCATAAATAGGATGAAAGGCTATTCTTCGGTCTGGCCGGCGTTGACCAGTGTCAAGCATTAGAAAGACAACTTTTTGTACATTCGGGACGAAGGGGGGTGGAACATCCCTCGTCACTTTAGAAATAACGTCCACACTCGTATGGAGACCCCTGAGGAGTATCATCCAAGGGTTGGAGGGAAAGCCCTGGAGGTGAAGCTGACCTCAGAGGAGAAGATTCTAGTCGAGCTGTTTTCTTGTGAGAAGTACGGTAACGGCGTTGCCCCACTAATTGGCTGCTCTCTGCGGAGCTCATATAAACCAACGAGTTTCTGACCCCCGTAGGGTTGAACCCTGCCCATGCCTCAGTTAGCCAGGGATCTTTGTCCTGCACATCTCGTCTGATGAACGCCTTTTGTGTGCTAACTTCTTGTTGCTTTGCTTTGTTTTGGCAGATACCTACGGTGACTACTGGACTCCCCGACATCTGCGCGCTCTTGGGCTGGGCAACAATATCAAGCCCATCACTCCTCGTCCTTTTGCCCCCTCAAAGTACAGGAAAGAGAATCTCATGGGTCATGTGAAGAGTAGTTCAGCTGGGAAGACAAAGCTCCCTCCTAGGCAAACCTCCGTTCGTGCTCCGACTTCGACGCCTGTCGCCAGGATAACTTAGAGGAGAGAGGGCCCAGAGGAGGCTCGCCCGTCGGTGGCCCGGTGTGAGGGCTTCTCTCCCCATGGGCGCTCCTCTGCTGCTGCAAGCCCTGCTCCTTCAGCTGAGAAGACCGAGGAGACAGTTCCTCCCTTAACCAGGAAGAGGAAGGATAAAGAGCCAGTGACTGCTGAGCAACCAATCGACCTGGAGACTGAAGTCAACACCTCTCTGCCCAAATGCCATGCTCCCAACTTTCCCGAGACATTGCTTGGTCAGGGAAATGTTGAGTTTAACTATGTCGCGGAGAGTGTAGATGCCTCTGCCCTTCTTTCAGACTCTATAACTGCCACACTAGATCAGGCTGCCAAGGTATTGGGGCATGCGTGCTCTCAAGCCCAACAATTTCTATATCGCTGCTCCTTAGTTTTTCAAGCATCTGCTGAGCTGGTCGCCCTCAACCGTCTGAGCAATGAGGAGCTGACCATCACTCCTGCGTCCTCCCTCTCCGACCGTATTGTTGTGGTTGAGAGGGATGTTGCCCTTATTGCCAGCTTAAAACTCAAACAGGCAGGGTGTGAAGGTGAACTGCAGGAGGCCCGACGTCAGTCAGAGAGTTGGAAGGAACAGGGGGGAAAAGGCCATAAAAGAGACGTCGGATTTGGAGGATGAGCTAGGGCAGGTGAAAAAGCATTCAGCCGAGCTGGAAAGCGTCTTAAAGATTGTTTTGATCGCTTATCTGGGGCGGAGTCTGATTTATTGGCGGCTCGGAACAAGCTGGAGACTCAAAAAGAGGAATGGCTGAAGGTGAAGACAATATAGTGAAAGAGGCTGATGAGAAGGTGGATCAGGCTTTTGCTAAAGGCGCCAGTTCATCCATTGACTTCTGTGTGGAAGTCATCAAAAAACGGATCCCAGATTTTGACGAAGATGCCTTCAACCAGCTGTACACCGCTAAGAACGAGGCCAGGGTAAGAAAGTCTTCCCAGGAGGGTCCTGATTGGTCGTCGGACCCTGCTCAGGAAGCGCCTCCTGCATAAGATTTAGGGCGGTCGTCTTCTGAGTGTTCTTGCCCCTATCCCTGAAGGACTTGGGCCTGGCTTCCCCTTCAGCGCCTTTTTTACCTTGACTTTAATCTAACTTTTGCGTGCCGAGCCGGAATGTGGCCGACTGCCGGTATTTGTTGTAGCCTTTATTTTTTCATCTCTTGAACTTATTTACAACATTGTCTGGTTGTAACTCTGGTTGAACTTCGTTTACTCTGACTTTGCTGATCCTTTGTTCTTAATGTCTGCTTTTGTGCAAGTTTGCATGTTTATCGTATGTTATTAAGTTTGGCTCTGATGCTTGACCTGTTCTTGACTTCTAGTTGGAGTTAGGAGGCCCGCCCTCTGCCTGCCTGGAGGTGGGCAGAGGGACTTAGCATTTTTTATACAAGGCTGAATGTGTATCAGTCCTAGTTAGTTCGTTATTAGTGTCTGGCCTGTCCCTGACTTCTAATTGAAGTCAGAGGGCTTGCCCCCTGCCTGCCTGGAGGTGGGTAGAGGGACTTAGCATTTTTTATACAAGGCTGAATGTGTATCAGTCCTTGTTGGTTTGGCATTGGTGCGCGGCCTGTGTCCCTGACTTCTGGTTGGAGTTAGGGGGCCTGCCCCCTGCCTGTCCGGAGGCAGGTAAAGGGATTGAACGTTTTTTATACAAGGTCGAATGTGTTTTAGTCCTTGTTGGTTCGGCATTGGTGCCCGGCATGTCCCTGACTTCTATCAGAAGTCAGGGGGCCTGCCCCCTGCCTACCTGGAGGTAGGCAGAAGGACTTAATTTTTTTGGGGGGTCTATTTCATCGGGATTTTGCAACAGGGGGGCCCTCCCCCTATTGCCCCCTACTCGTTTGTGTGTGAACTGCAAAACTGAACAGACAACGAGTGTGAGTTGAAGACAGATCTTTCATTCTTTGTGAAAACTTTTTTAACAGTTTGGACGGAGCCGTCGACGTATTATTCTGAGCGTTCTCCGCCGCTTTTAGGGAACTTTAAAAAAGGATAAATTCTGCAACTTAAACTAAACATAGTACTTCTTCAAGGTGTCCGCATTCCAATGCACTACCAACTCTTGACCTTCAGCGTTGGCAAGTATGTAGGTTCCTGGACCCATGACCTGGGTAACCTGATAGGGGCCTTCCCAGTTGGCGCTCAGCTTGCCATGCTCTCTTCCTTTTCCTACCGCCTGGGTTTTTTGCAAGACTAGGTCGCCTACCTGAAAACTCCTTGTATTTATTACCTTCCTGTTGTACATCCTTCTCATTCTCTGCTGATAGGCTGCAATGTTAGAACTAGCCTCTTACCTTACTTCACCTACTAGATCAAGGGCCTCGGTCATTGCTGCTTCATTACTAGCTCTATCAAATTGCTGAGACCTGAGACTCGAAATTCGCACCTCAATGGGTAATAAGGCCTCTGCTCCGTAGACCAGCCCAAAGGGGGTATGTCATGTGGATTCTTTCCTGGTAGTTCTTATCAACCATAGGACACTCGGGAGCTCATCCGCCCATCTGCCCTTAAGGTCATCTACCATTTTCTTCAGCCAATTTAGGATTTACTTGTTTGCAGCCTCGGCCTGGCCATTGGTCTGCGGGTGGCATACGACGGAATAGGCGACCGTGATCCCATGGCCCTCTGGCCAGGTCCTCAGGGGGTTGTTGTCAAATTGCCTGTCGTGGTCAAATACAAGTACCTTTGGCAGACCGTACCTTGTAATTACATTTCACCATATAACTTTCCTGACAGTTGGTTCTGTGATGTTTGGTACTGCCTCTGCCTCCACCCACTTGGCGAAGTAGTCGATCGATACGATAAGGAATTTCCTGCCCCTAGTTGCTACAATGAAGGGACCCAGGATGTCTATTCCTCACTGAGCGAAGGGGATGGGGGAACAGGATGGGCCGGATGTCTTGTGCTGGGGCGTGTATCACTGGAGCGAAGAGTTGACATTTTCTGCATTTTCAGGTTAAGTCTCTTGCGTCTGCCAGCATGGTGGGCCAGTAGTATCTTGTTCTTAATGCTTTGTGAGCAAGCGTTCTTCCTCCAATATGGTGCCCACAGATCCCCGAGTGGATATCATCCAGAACCTCGGTGGCCTGCTCTGCCCCCAGGCACTTGAGTATGGGTGATGAAAATGACTTCCGGTACAGCTCTCCCTCAATTAGTATGTACCAAGCAGCTCTTGACGACATTCCCTTTTGATGTATGTGCAGGGTCTTCAGGCAAGATTCCATCCCTTTTGAATCTGATGATTGGTGTCATCCAGCTTTCCGATTCCGACTCCTCTATCATGCCGACAGACTGGTGGGGCGTTGTTGATCTTTCCTGTATCACATCGACCCAGACCGACCTCCTGATCTCCTGTAGGCTAGAGCTTGCTAGCTTGGATAGGGCGTCGTCTCGGTTATTTTGTGATATGGGAAATTGCTTAACTTCATAGGATTTTAGTTTTGACAACTCTTGCTTGACCTTCTCCAGGTAAGAGACCATGGTCTGGTCTCTAGCTTCGTACTCCCCGTTGATCTGATTAGCAATGAGCTGGGAGTCAGTGGCCATGATGATTCTTTCTGCTCCTGCTGCCACAACTAGGTGGATGCCTGCCAGGACGACTTCATATTCAGCCTCATTATTGGATGCTAGAAAGGTGAATCTGAGGGAGTACTCGAAGTCGACCCCCTCAGGACTAGTCAGTACGACCCCTGCCCCCACGCCATTGGCCGTGGATGAGACATCTGTGAACACTAGCCATTCTCCGGCTGGGAGTCGTCCTCCACAGAGTGGGAGCACTCGGCTAGGAAGTCCGCCAGGTATTGTGCCTTGGTGGCGGCCCTGGGCTGATAGGATATTCCTAGGCCACTCAGCTCCATAGCCTGTAACACCCGCTATTTTCCTAGCGTTTTATCATTTCCGCTATGACTTCGTCATGACTCTGCCACGTTTCGGCTTTGTGTTTCATCATTTTTCCCAAGCTTAATTTTCATTTTCGAGTCTAATGATATTTATTTTAATTTTAAAAGATTTTAATTCTTTTAAATCAATTTATTTGATTTTCTTTGTAAACTAATTATTTTCCCGCCAGGAATTCTATTTCTCTACGAAGTAACGTTTTTAAGCTCAGATTTAAGTTATTTCTTTTCCTACAATTGTCTAAATATATTTATATAATATTTTCAACTAAGAAATGTTTTTATTTATGTAAATTTAGCCATTAATGATTTTATTACAAAGTTTCGTAAATAATTATTTTCCAATGCGAGGTTTACTCGAATTGCTTTGAAATACCGTTAATGATTTTACGATTCTTCTTTCTATCAACTTACAAATTATTTGAGATCTTCTTCCCATATTTTGGACCGACACACCGCCTTGTCACGCCCTTACTACGTTTTCTTTATACGTTTCATTTTATTACGTTAAAACGTAAAGATATAATTCTTTTCTTACCCATTTATTAATGAACAAACTTTTCATTCTCCCATTCCTCTCCTTTTGGTTGGTTTATGTAGAGTGTAAGAGCATTGTTTTCTTCAAATTTTATTCACATTTATGCTTGGAACAAAACCATCCATTTCCTAACATTCATTTTGCAATTAAACAACAACAAAATTCCTTCCTTCTTCCCTCAAAGCCATGGTATGCAGGAGCCTCTCAAGGCTAATTCTTGTCTCAAATCGAGTCATAATCGTCTCGTTTTCATCATCAAATTAATCGTTATTCTGATCCTTCCGTTAAGGCAATAATCGACGTTGTTTTCGATCGTTATTTACCTTGATTTTTTTAGTTTTCTCATGGTATTTTTCTACCATGCTTGTCGTGTGTTGTAGGATTTGTGGACAATCCCGACGCCGACACATTTATAATCGACTCGGATTTGGATTAGAGGTATCATCGATGTTACTCGGTATTGCATGATTTTATTTGTGTAATTGCATGTATATTTTTATATTTTATTTTGACAACATATATATGTCATATAATCTGGAAAAGTTTTAAAAGTCAAAAATTTGCATGTTTCGGTATTTTTATCGCTTTTATGATATTAACGATTAAATTGTTATATTATTTTTTAAAATCATAATCTTCGGCCTAAACTTGTAATATATGAATATATTCTGTAAAAATGATGTTTTTGATGATTTTTGATAATTTTTCATTTTTCTGACATTTTAGACATCGATTATTGAATTATTACCGTTTACGGACGAAAATGATAAAAAGCAAATTTTTAGTTCTAGCACTTAAACATTTTATTTTAATCTGAAATTTGGCATGGATAATCTTTCTGATGAAAAAAAAGGTTCTGAATTTTTTCATAATTATTTGGAATTTTTAAGTGGGTGAATTAATTAAGCACTTTAAATCATCGTTTATCGTTAAAACCGTGTTTGTCATTTTAATTTCCGATTTCTGGTTTTTCTTTTAAATCTGGAGAAAATGTGTTCCTGATTTTTCTTGAAAAAAAAATGTACTTTTATGATTTTAGTGTTTTAATAAAATATTAGGAACGACAAGTTTTATTAAGAGAATCGTTAATTGTGAAAACGGGTTTTAAACGACGGTTTTAACGGAATTTGTTAAATCTGGAATTTTGGAAATCTGGAAAAATGGTTAGTTTCTGGAAAATGATGATTTTTTAGTTTATTAATAACATTTGGATATTAATACTTAAATCGTTTTGTAATTACTATTTTTATTAATCGTTATTGTCGATCAAGATTAGACGATTAACGAGAAAACCCTTTAAAAAACAAGTTTATGGATTCTGAAAAAAATATTTTTCTGGACAGAATGTTCAAAAATGTATTTTAGCTATTTTACGTAATTATTGTACCATTTATCAAAGTCTTTAATTACTAGTAATGATTTTCGAACAAAATTACGATTTATCGTTAAAATGCTCCGTTTCACCTAAATGAATTGTTTTTCCAGCAATTTTGAAAATATTTAAATTTGAAACTTTAAGAGTTAAATCACTCCTTATCATAATCTAAATTTTTTGAAAATTTTAATTAAATAAAAGACGTTAAATGATTTATTTTGACATTGACCGTCAAATCTTATTTATGCTTGTTTTATCGAAACTATTAATAATTAGAGAATTTTAGTTTATAATTTTGAAAACACCCTAATTAGTAGTATTAAAATATTTAATATATTTTTAATCATTTTATAAACACTTGTATGATATGTTAATAATTTCATAAATCCAATTGTTCTCGTTTTAGAAATTAATATCGTTAAGGCCGAAAGTATTAGTTTTATAAATCTATGTCGTTTACTAAAAATGTTTTATAAGTATGAACTAATATTTTCGATATTTTGAGATGATGTTATTTTTAGTAAAGTTTCTAAAAATAGAAGTTTCCTAAAATAGAAAGTTTTCTCTTTTAGAATATAATGATTACTCCTTTTGTTCTTTTATTATTATATTGATTATATCTTTTGAATATCGATGATGACTTTGTTTTGAAGTTATGGAATAAGGACAAGTGTGAGGTTAGGGTAATATATTATGGGGTTTACATTTTTGCCATCAACTACTCCCTTCGTCCCAATGAATTGTTTGCCTATTCCATATTGGGACGTCTCAATGAATTGTTTGCCTTTCTATTTTAGGAATGTTTTTTATATGCAATTTGATCATTCTCATGAGTTTTGCTCTACATGTCACTCCCTCATTGGTTCCCTTAACCTTGGTGCGAAAAGGAAAAGCAAACAATTCATTGGAACGGAGGGAGTATAAGGCTAGTGTATCAGGAATCGGTACATTAGTTGTTGAACCGGGTGACAGGTATCCCGGGAGTTGTGTACATTTTAACCTTAAGCTTAGGCCTCACAGTAAGTCGTCGTCATAAGTTGAACTGGGTGACAGGTAATCCCAGGAGGGATGTGCATTGTCTTAAACTAGGGCCACGCATTTATAAGTCGCCGCCCTATTATGGTTGAGTAGCCTAGTTAGAGATCGAAATTTGATTTGTCTGAACTAAGTTCTCGAAGCTAGTTTTTAGTATTCTCCTAGTGAAAGTCTAGCCGTCTACACTAATCCTATCCATAACGCCATTTTGACTATTTTTATTATTATTGATATAATTTGGTTCAAGGTTGGCAAATGTTTTATGTTTTCTCCGGAAAACTCATTTTTATTATATTGTTTCGATACGTGAAGATTTTCACTGAAAGCTTATTTTTATTACAATGTTTACTGTTTTCCATTTTTACTATTTTTCTATAATAGTAATTACAGTTTTAAAATCATGTTATATGACTTGGGAGAACGTTGACGTTGCTCCTCACTGACTATGGCTGTTATGTTTTTAACATGGTAGGTATATGTGTTTCCCTTCGAGTGGGCTAGCGAGTAGTTACGGATCCTGCTTCGTTGATCTATAAATTTTGTACTATGGATTGTTAAACCCTTTTATGGATTGTCTTTTTATTTTAGCCATTTTTTATTTAATGGCTCTTGTATTGACTTATCATTTTATTTAATCAAGACATAGTTACAATGTGTTTTAATCCCACATCTACATTGTTTCCGCCACGGTATTGCATTAGAATTTCTAGGGTATTACAGTTGGTATCAGAGCATCATTGCACCCAACGCTTACACCTGAAATTAGATAAAATACCAGTAAATTATTTAAACAGTAAATAAAAATATTATTAGAAATGGGTAGAAACAAGTAAGGACTTGTTTATTTAGCTTTTCTTGTTTCCTGAAACTCAATGATTAGCATTAAATATTTGTTTCATATGTCGTCCAAGAAAAAGATAAGTGGACAAGATGTTAACATGATGCTGTTCCAGATCGGGACAAGACCTACTTAGCACTCTCAACGCTTGCCGTCTCGAGGGGGCAACTTGGTGCTCCAAGAAAGATGTCGATGGTGACTTTTCAGCCCCGGTTCAGTTTGCTTAAGCTACAGGCCAGATGATCAAGAGTAGATTCTTGTTCAGTGACGGTGCAGCAGACTCAAATGTCAAATTACTTTGGATCCAGAATCCATATGGAGAGATCCAATACTAGTGTGCTCGTTCCTCTACAAGAAGATGAAAAAATCCAGTGAGATTCCTTTGTGAACTTTAGAGACCCAAAGATTCTCCTCTAGTTTACAATCTTAATTATATAGGATCATTGATTCTTTTCTTTCATCTTCCCCCTCTACTTCTTCCAATTCTTCTCTTATATTCTCATCTTCATTCTTAAGGTGAATCTTTGTTCTATTCTTCAACTTTACCATCTTCCTCTTAAGATTCGTTGGTTAGATCGAATTCTGTCTTAGTGAGCCTTTGGAAGTTACAAATGTTGGAGGTTTAGTTAATTTCTTAATACCTATAGATTGAGGTTGTGAGTTGTACCTTTTCATCTACTCTAGTAAGCTTTCCGAGGTTTGATTTGAATGGTATTAGTTAATTAATGGAATTAGGATCGTTCCTTAAGTGTTGACCTTGGGTTATAGGTTACCAGATTGTATGGAGTACTTAGCGTCAAATATGCTTTTGGATGATAAGAATATATTATATTCTGTCTGATGGATACCTATTACCCAACTTAGAACCGAGTTAAGAGTAAATAATAATATTACTTGGGATTCCTACCTAATGCTGATTTAAGGATTAGTTGTGGACTTCTGGAATAACAAATCATTATTAAAGTTTTAGCCTGAGTGTTTTGGTACCATTTTAGGTCCTTGATAATGTTATAGAAAATTTTGGGCTGACATAGATAAACCCTTGTTCCTTATGGATTAGATCGGGATGTAAGGTTGTAACCTACGAATTTTGGAGTTGACTGATCTAAATTTGGACAAATCATTATTAGCCTTGAAGAAGAGAAACATCTTGCACAATTAGTGGTTGGATTTATCATATTGTTTTGAAGAATACATTTATGCCAATCATCTTGATGGAAGTTACCGTTCAGAACCCTTAGACCAACGAGATCGTGGCTTCGTTGGGTTATTTAACATTTTAGTGGTTTTGGCATTGCGATATGAAATTTGATGGAATTCTCAGAAACCTTATTCAAATGACATGTTTGAAAATGTGAGTATCTGTCGTTACATGTCGGGCTGAGTATGTTTAAGGTTTGACATACTTTCTTAACCTCTGTCTATTGATGATGATAAGAGTATGTTGATGAACATTTTTGAAGTTTTCGTGTCCGAACATTGTTAAATTGGTGGATTTTATTTAGTGTTCCTTACTCGAGAAATTTGAAGTATACCTCGAGTTCAGACCTTATGAGCTTTGAATTAATGAGTCTTAGTGATTACGAGTTTGAATATGTTTTGATGACCATTGGAATCTTAATTATTAATGGATTTGTCTAAATCATTTGTGGATTTTTACCGTACTAATTGAAAGATTATATAAGTATGTAAGACTTACTTTTGGAGGTTGTGCCAGTTGATAATGTTGGAGGTTGTAGATTGAGTAGGACCACCCAGTACCGATATTGGACTTAGCGTTAGTTGATGGGCCAATTAGAAACCCGTGTTTGTGAGAGTCGTGCTAGGAATCTCGAGATGGTTAATTTCCTCTATAATCCTTGAGAGCTCTTTTTTACTCTCAAATCCGTCTTCCTTCCTGCCTCTCTTGAATTCTGTTACCGCATCTGCTGCTAATCCTTTCAACCTTTATCGATTTTGAAAGCTCTTATTTTTAATTTATTTATCCTTGTTCTATTTACCCGTTAACCATTTTTCGAACTCCTTCTTTTTATAAAAAGTTTGATTAGTTATAAAAAAATGAATTATCGTAAAATTTTAACATTTTGAGTTATAATTTCTAATTGTGAAATTGCCTGTTTTGTAAAAAGTTTGACTAACTTAAACTTTTCGGATATCGTGAAATTTAACATTTTGAATTATAATTTAAGAACTTTATACTTCACTTTTGTTTTATCTTTGGTTGATATTTATATTTAGATCTGTTTCAAAATGCCTTAATAATTTATTTTAAACTCTTTCAAAATTATTTCAATTTTTGATTTTCAAGCTATCGGAATTTTATGAAGACTTTCATATTTCCAAATACCTCAATTTCTATAGGATTATTATGTAAAGCGGTTTAACATTGTCAAAATTATTTTGTATGTTCAAGTTTGATAACATTTTTGAAAACTTTCATGATTACTTGATAACATTTTCGAAATTTTAACATTTTGAAATTAGTTTTCGTTTTTTTGTTGGTGGACTTTTGAATACGTTATTGAAAATGTTTGACGACTGGTTCGATTTTTACTAACTACAAAATTTGATTTCTCCGAAATAAATTTTGTTTCATCAAAAAAAACATTATCGAATTTCTTAATCAAATTGTTTTACTTTTGTTTTGAAAATGTGTGGTTACCCTATTTCCTTCGAGTTGTTTACAAATGTTATTTCGCAATGTTATTTTAGCAAATAACTTTACTTTACAATTTCATTAATTTAGAAGATTTTAAACCTCGGGTGCCTTAGCCCAATTCCTCTTGAAATAAATATTTGCATTCGATTTCGTATCACTTTGAAAGTTGTAAAATTTTCTTTTAAAGTAAAATTTTTTATGCGAAATTTGTATCCCCGTCTTTTCGAGTGAGGTAATTTCTATTCCTATTTGTTGATTCTCAGTTTCGAGGATGAAACTTTCTTTTAGTGGGGAGGATTGTAACACTCGCTATTTTCCTAGCGTTTTATCCTTTCTGCTATGACTTCGTCATGACTCTGCCACGTTTTGGCCTTGTGTTTCATCATTTTTCCCAAGCTTAATTTTCATTTTCGAGTCTAATGATATTTATTTTAATTTTAAAAGATTTTAATTCTTTTAAATCTATTTATTTGATTTTCTTCGTAAACTAATTATTTTTCCGTGAGGATTCTATTTCTCTACGAATTAACGTTTTTAAGCTCGGATTTATAGAATATTCTCAACTAGGAAATATTTTTATGTACGTAAATTTAGCCATTAATGATTTTATTACAAAGTTTCGTAAATAATTATTTTCCAACGCGAGGTTTACTCGAATTGCTTTCAAATACCGTTAACGATTTTACGATTCTTCTTTCTATCAACTTACAAATTATTTGAGATCTTTTTCCCATATTTTGGACCGACACACCTCCCTGTCACACTCTTACTACGTTTTCTTTATAAGTTTCATTTTATTACGTTAAAACGTAAAGATATAATTCTTTTCTTACCCATTTATTTGTTACATAATGAACAAACTTTTCATTCTCCCATTCCTCTCATTTTGGCTGGTTTATGTAGAGTGTAGAAGCATTGTTTTCATCAAAATTTATTCACATTTATGCTTGGAATAAAATCATCCATTTCCTAACATTCATTTTGCAATTAAACAACAACAACAACAAAATTCCTTCCTTCTTCCCTCAAAGCCGTGGCATGCAGCAGCCTCTCAAGGCTAATTCTTATCTCAAATCGAGTCATAATCGTCTCGTTTTCATCGTCAAATTAATCGTTATTCCGATCATTCCGTTAAGGTAATAATCGATGTTGTTTTCGATCGTTATTTACCTTGATTTTCTTAGTTTTCTCATGGTATTTTCTACCATGATTGTCATGTGTTGTAGGATTTGTGGACGATCCCGAAGCCAACAAATTTATAATCGACTCGGATTTGGATTAGAGGTTACGTCGATGTTACTCGGTATTGCATGATTTTATTTGTGTAATTGCATGTATATTTTTATATTTTATTTTTGACAACATATATATTTCATATAATATGGAAAATTTTTAAAAGTAAAAAATTTTCATGTTTCGGTATTTTTATCGCTTTTACGATATTAACGATTAAATTGTTATATTATTTTGTAAAATCGTAATATTCCGCCTAAACTTTTAATATATGAATATATTCTGTAAAATGATGTTTTTGATGATTTTTGATAATTTTTTTTATTTTTCTGATATTTTAGATATCGATTATTGAATTATTACCGTTTACGGACAAAAACGATTAAAAGCCGATTTTTAGTTCTAGCACTTAAACATTTTATTTTAATCTGAAATTTTTCATGGATAATATTTATGATGAAAAAAAGTTTCTGAAATTTTCATAATTTTTCGGAATTGTTAAGCGGGTGAATTAATTAAGCACTCTAAATCATCGTTTATCGTTAAAACCGTGTTTGTCATTTTAATTTCCGATATCTCGTTTTTGTTTTATGATGAGGGTCGGTTGCCTGCCTTTGGCCGCCTGCCAATCAGGCCCCAGGGCGACCAGTCCCAGAGGGAGGAAAGGTCTGCCCAGCAGCCTTTCCATCAAAGTCACTGAAATCTCCCAAGTGTGGCCCTAATCCCTTGAGCCACCCGCCAAACAGAGCAAACCAGGCCTGCCGCCTGCTCCCAGGGCGTTCCCGCCTGAACAGAACCGAAGGAGAACCGAGGACCCATCCGTCATTTTGCCTAAGGTAAGGGGAGATGGGTGGACAAGGTGAGTCCACGTGTCGCGCCAACATCCACCCATTTCCCTCCTCTTCCCTCTCTTTTCCTCTCTCTTGTGGGAAGGTATAAATACTTACCCATTTCCCACATAAGAGGGGTTGGATTTTCTCTCTCTAGACTCTTACTCCTAAAAACGCCACCTAGTTCCTCACGAGCTAGGTTCGTCAAGGCATTTCACGGACTGACTTAGGCATCGGAGAGGGTTTCCTCGGACAAACTCCGAGGCCCTGTGCGTTCATTGTGCAGGGAGCAGGCCATTTTCGCCGGGAAGGTCCGATCTAGGGAGTGAGAGAAAGGGGAGACCAAGGGAAATCAAACGATCAGTTGTTCACAATTAACCTGATTATACAGCCCGGATCCTAGACCGGGTGAATTGTTTCCGTGACCGGAACATTTTATATCTGGAGATAATGTGTTCCTGATGTTTCTTTAAAAAAAATGTATTTTTTATGATTTTAGTGTTATAAGAAAATATTAGGAACGACAAGTTTTATTAAGAGAATCGTTAATTGTAAAAACGGGTTTTAAACGACAATTTAACGGAATTTAGGAAATCTGGAAAATGGTTAGTTTCTGGAATATGATGGTTTTTGAGTTTAATAATAATATTTGGATATTAATAATTAAATCGTTTTGTAATTACTATCTTTATTAATCGTTATTTTCGAGATTAGACGATTAACGAGAAAACCCTTTAAAAACCAAGTTTATGGATTTTGGAGAAATTACTTTTCTGGACAGAATTTCCAAAAATTTATTTTAGCTATTTTACGTAATTTTTGTACTATTTATCAAAGTCTTTAATTAATAGTAATGATTTTTGGACAAAATTACGATTTATTGTTAAAATGCTCCATTTCATCTAAATGAATTATTTTTCCATCAATTTTGAAAATATTTAAATCTGAAAATTTAAGATTTAAATCACCCCTTATCATAATCTAAATTTGTTTAATGGTTTAATGAAGACGTTAAATAATTTAGTTTGACATTTGCCGTAAAATCTTATTTATGCTTGTTTTGTCGAAACTATTAATAATTAGGGAATTTTAGTTTTATAAATTTTGAAAACATCCTAATTAATAGTATTAAAATATTTAAGACATTTTAATCATTTTATAAACACTTGTATGATATTTTAATAATTTCATAAACCCAATTGTTCTTATTTTAGAAATTAACATCGTTAAGGCCGAAAGTATTAGTTTTATAAATCTATATCGTTTAATAAAAATGTTTTATTAATATGAACAAATATTTTCGATATTTTGATGTGATGCTATTTTTAGTAAAGTTTCTAAAAATAGAAGTTGATGAGGGTCGGCAGCCTGCTCTGGACCGCCTGCCAAGCAGGCCCTCAGAGGACTCTACCCAAGGAGCCCGGGAACCGACCTGACAGACAATCAGAGCAAAGTCATTAAAAAGAGCCCCCCTGGGGACAACTTCATACAATCGCCTGCCCGGCAGGGCGATGCGGCCTGCTCAACACCAGCCTTCACAGAACCCCTACCCGCCTGTCCTCTGGAGAAATCCCCGCAGGCAGGGCAGGGACCACCATGGGGGCCCCCTCGTCATTTCGCCTAGGGTAAATGAGAATGGGTGGATGAGGTGAAGCCACTTGTCACCCCCTCATCCACCCATCCTCCTTCGACTTCCCTCTCTTGTGGGAAAGTATAAATACTCTTCCATTTCCCACAAGAAAGGGATTGGATTTTCTCTCTCTAGAATTCTTACTCTACAAACGCCACCTAGTTCCTCACGAGCTAGGTTCTTCAAGGCATTCACGGACTGACTTAGGCATCGGAGAGGGTTCCCTCGGACAACCTCCGAGGCCCTGTGCGTTCTGTGTGCAGGGAGCCAGCCCATTCCGCCGGGAAAGGTCCGACCAGTGGAGTAGGAGGAAGGAGAGCTTGGCAAGATTGACAGATTGATTAAGCAACATCGAATAGTACGAACCCGAATTCTGAATCGGGTTGATTGATTCCAACACCGGAACAGAAGTTTACTAAAATAGAAAGTTTTCTCTTTTAGAATATAATGATTACTCCTTTTGTTCTCTTATTATTATAATGATTATATCTTTTGAATATCGATGATGACTTTGTTTTGGAGTTATGGAATAAGGACAAGTGTGAGGTTAGAGTAATATATTCTGGGATTTACATTTTTGCCATCAACTATAAGGCTAGTGTATCAGGAATCGGTACATTATTTGTTGAACCGGGTGACAGGTATCCCGGGAGTTGTGTACATTTTGACCTTAAGCTTAGGCCTCGCAGTAAGTCGTCATCATAAATTGAACTGGGCGACAGGTAATCCCAGGAGGAATGTGCATTGTCTTAAACTAGGGTCACACATTTATAAGTCGCCGCCCTATTATGGTTGAGTAGCCTAGTTAGAGATCAAAGTTTGATTTGTTTGAACTAAGTTCTCGAAGCTAGTTTTTAATATTCTCCTAGTGAAAGTCTAGCCGTCTACATTAATCCTATCCATAACGCCATTTTGAATATTTTTATTATTTTCGATATAATTTGGTTGCAGGTTGGCAAATGTTTTATGTTTTCTCCGAAAAACTCATGTTTGTTATATTGTTTCGATACGTGAAGATTTTCACTGAAAGCTTATTTTTATTACAATGTTTTACTGTTTTCCATTCTTATTATTTTTCTATAATAGTAATTACAGTTTTAAAATCCTGTTATATGGCTGGGAGAACGTTGACGTTGCTCCTCACTGACTGTGGCTGTTATGTTTTTAACATGGCAGGTATATGTGTTTCCCTTTGGGTGGGCTGGCGAGTAGTTACGGATCCTGCTTCGCTGATCTATAAATTTTGTACTATGGATTGTTAAACCCTTTTATGGATTGTCTTTTTATTTTAGCCATTTTTTATTTAATGGCTCGTGTATTGACTTACCATTTTATTTAATCAAGACATAGTTACAGTGTGTTTTAATCCTACATCTACATTGTTTCCGCCACTGTATTACATTAAAATTTCTAGGAGATTACATAGCCCACTTTAGTAACCTTCCGGATTTTTCAAACTTCTCAAGGACTTTCTCCAAGGGTTGGTCGGTAAGCACGACGACTAGGTGTACGTCGAAGTATGGTCTGAGCTTCCGTACTGCAATGACCACTGCGTATGCCGCCTTCTCGACCACCGGGTAGTTCTTTTCCACTGCCCCCAGGGCATGGCTCACAAAGTAGATTGGCTTCTGAACCCCGACCTTTTCCCTTAAGATAACCGCACTCACAGTCGAGTTGGTGACAGCTATGTATAGGAAGAGTTTTTCCCCTGTCACCGGCCTTGGTAGGGTTGGCAACTGCTTTAGGTGCTCTTTCAGCTGCCCAAAAGCTTCCTTCTGCTCTGTTTTCCACTTGAATTATTTGTTTCCTTTCATGATTTTGAAGAAAGGTGTTGATTTATTAGCCGACCTAGCTATGAAGCGCGCTAGGGCGGCCATCCGGCCGGTCAGCCTCTGTATATCTCTAATTGTCTTAGGTTCTGGTAGGTCCTGGATGGCTTTCACTTTCTCTGGATTGGCGTCGATGCCTCGGGCGTTGACCAGAAATCCGAGAAATTTGCCGGACCAAACCCTAAAGGTGCACTTTTTGGGGTTCAGTTTCATCTAATAAGCTCGGAGGGAGGTGAAGGCTTCCTTCAGGTCTTCTAGATGCTCCTCATCTCTCTTACTCTTCACTATGGCATCATCAACATATGCCTCCAGGTTTCTGCCTTTTTGCTTTTCAAATACCTGATCCACCAGGCATTGGTAGATTGCCCCTGCATTCTTGAGGCCAAAGGGCATTATCTTATACATGTATGTCCCAGCGCTCGTGATGAACGCACATTTGACCCTGTCTAGCTGCCATAGGTATACCTGGTGGTAACCTGAGAAGGCGTCGAGAAAGCTTAACATCGAGTACCCGCTGGTAGAGTCGACCAATTGGTCGATTCTCGACAGGGGATAGCAATCTTTGGGGCATGCCTTATTGAGATTAGTGAAATCGACGCACATTCTCCAGACGCCCGAACCTTTTTCACCATCACAACATTGGTCAGCCTATATCGACCTAGGAGAGGAATATGTTAGGCGAGAAGGACCAAACTATTAAGGAAGAGATTGAGAAACTCCTGAAAGCCGACTTCATTGAGAGCTGCGACTACCCAGAGTGGCTGACTCCTAGGTCGACATTCAACTTGTGCACGATATGGCTTGGGTCGACCCCCGACATTTCATCAGCCAGGTAGGCGAAGACATCTTTGTTGTCTTGCAATAGCTTGATCAATTTCTTTCTGTACGGTTCCTCTAAGTCGGTACCGATGAGGACCGATCTTCCTGTTTCCAGCTCCACCAACATACTCTCACCCTCATGTTCTGGGCAGTCATCTGGTTTTTCAATAGCCAGTTGATCGTCCAAAATTTCTCCTTCCCTGGTGGGGGAGCTATATGCCTTTCTTTTTCCTTTCCGCTCAGCCTCATGGGTCTGCAGGTCTACCGAATAGCATTGACGAGAGGATTCTTGATCATCATGTACTTTTCCTTCCATCCTGAAGTCGGTTACATATACTACCGTTAGTGCTCGGATGGAGATAGCAACTTCAACCTCGTCAAGAGTGGCTCGGCCAATCAGGGCGTTATAGGCTGATTTAGCGTCGACCACCACGAAGGATGCCCGGATGTTTCTAGCCGAGGCTCCCTCTCCAAATGTGACGGGTAATTCAATGACGCCCATTGGGATGATGCTTGTGCCTCTGAACCCATAAAGGGATCCCGGGGCAGGTTTCATGTGTCTTTTTTCCAGGTTCATTTTTTCAAACGCTTCTTTGTGTACCAGGTTAGTGTACATGCCTGTATCTACCATACATCTTTTAACTATATGGTTGTTGATGATCAGCGATAGGACTAGTGGGTCACTGTGCGGGTACACTACCCGACCTGCATCTTTTAGGGTTATACTGAGAGTTAGAGCAGTCGGACTTCCAACCCTCTCTGCATAGCAGATCTGGTTACGGAGCTCGCGAAGCTGTCGCTTCCGGCCCCTACAGCTAGTCCGGCAGCCGGCATCGCCCAATACTACGTGGATGATCATGCGATCTTGTCTTGACCCTTCCGGCCTCTCAGTCGGCGTCTTTGGTTCTTGGCTCTGGCGGCATAGTTGGCCAGCCAACCATTTCTGATAAGATTTTCTATTTCATCTTTCAGATGCCGACACTCTTCGGTCGTGTGTCCGATGCTGTCATAGAACGTACAAAACTTCTTCGGGTCACCTTTGGGGTGACGCGACTTGTTTGGACGGTTCCACTTCGCTGCTTCCTTTTCCAGTTCAAAGATCTTAGCCCTTGAGTTGTTCAGAGCGGTATAGCTATCAAACTTGGGTTGATAGGGTATACATTCTTTCCTGGGGGTGCCACTCTCTTCTCCCTTCTGCTTACCAGTTGACTCTCCCCTACTCCGACCACCCTACGCTGCCCCCTAGGGTCGGCTTGACGCCGCCGGGGTTTCAGGTAGACTATGGTACTCTTCTGGGAGCATGAAGCCTTCTTCTATTTTCTGGGCCTTGGCCAGGGATTCAAGCTGGGCACGGATGAGCTGATTCTTCATCTCCCCGGGTACAAGGGAGTTAGTCAGGGCATATGCTACGGTGGGGTCGTCAATCTCCCTCACCTGCTGTAAAGCCAGGTCAAACCTCTTCAGATATTCCCTGATGAACTCACCCTTTCTCTGCTTTAGCGTCATCAAGTCAAAGCGGGTGAGCCTACGCCTTTTATTCCCAGCGTACCGGTCCAGGAAAATTTTAGCAAGCTCTTCAAAAGTGTAAATGGGCCCTCGAGGTAGGTCCCGGAACCACCCTTGGGCGAGGCCTACCAGGGTTGTTGGGAAAATCTTGCACCAGGCGGCGTCCTCTACATCATACATTCCCATGAGGCTTTCATATTCAGCCAGATGGTCCTCGGGGTCGGTGGTTCCCTCGAACCTGACCGTTGGCATTTTTATCTTTGGAATTGGGCAGCTTTGGACCTCTGGGTGGAGTGGCGTCCTGGTGGGTCTGCCCAAGGTCCTGGATCGGGAACCCTCTGAGTGATAACAATAGTCATCCCATCTGCTCGAAGTTGGCAACTTGCCACTCGGAGAGCGATGTCTGGGAGTATGCCTGCTTATGCCTTCGTTCTCTCTCACAAGAAATTGATGTCGGGAACGGGATTGCTTGTTCCGGGGTGGTTGAGGAGGCTCGACTCCCGGGCCCTTGGTCTGAGGGTGCCTTGGTTCAATTGGCTGGCCCTGATTAAACCTCGCCGGCATGCTTTTCGACAGCCCTGGTGCCTTCTGCCGCTTCTCGGCTGGAGTTAGTCTGTCAAACACCCCGACCTACTTCAGGCATAGGCGTGCTGAGACAGGCTCTCTTAGCTTCAAACGCTCCCACATACCCTACGACAGGGATCCCTTTTCTACTGACGCGGTTGATTCGATGGTGTGGACAGATCCATCCTTCTGTTGAGGCTCTTGCTCATGGGCGTCAGCCAACAAGCGTTTCTTGGCCTGAACGTATCCCCTGGCCGCTATTTTCACCTTTCTCTATATTCTCCTGGCGGCGGTTCGCTTCGTTCCCCCCGGCATCCGTAGTGTCTGTGTACTGCAGGCGCCTAGGGGTCGTTGCTATTCCGCCTACTAAGTCCTCCGGCGTGACCTGCCTGATGAGCATGCTGAGAAGAAGGTGGCAGCCTGCGTGGCCTGGGCGAGAGTGAGTTCCAGGTTCATGCCCTGCTCTGCCTCTCCCCCCCCCCCCCCCCCACGACTGTCGTTCCCTTACTCGAGGTCCAACGGAGAGTCGCCTGCCCGCCACCCTCCAGGGTGGCATCGGGCGTAACCTCCCGAGGCGTGATGGGCATGCCGTACCGAGGGACGATAACCTACCCCGTCGGTAGGGGTGTTCAAAAAGTGACCCGGACCGGCAAACCCGACCGACCCGGACCGGCTACATAACGGTCCGGTCTGCGGGTCTCCAAAATAGTGGTTGTCGGTCCGGTCCGGTCCACACTTAAAAAAATTAATCAAATTTAGTGTATTTTTCCAGTCCGGTCCGGGTTTCTTTATTAACCGGTCCGGTTCGCGGGTTTGGATTTTTTGGGTTGCCGGTCCGCGGGTCAAGCCAGTCCGGTCCGGGTTTGGACCGGTGAACACCCCTACCCGTCGGATCATCACTTGTCTCTATTTCTTCAATTTCATGCATCTTCTGATGGCTTTTCGTTCTTTGAGAACTTTTAACTCAACCATCCCCACAGACGGCGCCAAATTGTTCCGGTCAGAAAACAATCACACCCGAATCAGATTCGGAGTTTAGATTAGATTGAGTTCTTTTGGATCTAGCTTGATCCTCACGCCTCACTTCTCCTCTCCTTTAGTCTTCGGACTTTCCCGGCGGAGTGAGTCTGTCACCTGCACAAGGAGCGCATAGGGGCCTCGGAGGTGTCCGAGGAAACCCTCTCCGATGCCTAAGTCAGTCCGTGTATGCACTTGATAAACCTTATTCGTGGGGAATAAGGTGTCGGTTTTAGAGTGAGAGTTTAGTGAGAGAAAGTTAATTACCTCTTTATGAGAGAAAATAAGGAGGTATTTATAGGTTTCTACAAGAGAGAGAGAAAATAGGAACAATGTAGGGGTGCGTGCCCCACACGTGCCCCTTACCTTAGACTGAATCAGGAGGGCCTGCTCCACCACTCCTAGGGTCGGCAGGGTCGTTCTGAGGTCAAGAAAGCCGAGGCCCCCTGAATCCCTGGGGGAAGCTTGTGGGGGCTCGGCTCGGCCGGCCGGAGGTCGGACCTCAGAACCTGCTCTTGATGGGAATTGACTGGAGCTCATCAGGAGTACGCCCCAGAGGGTCGGCCGGTCTGTAATCCCCTATAAATTCTAACGCAATACAGTGGCGGAAACACTGTAGAAGTGGGATTATAACACACTGTAACTATGTCTTAGTAAAATTAAAATGGTAAAGTCAAACAATAGGCCTTAAATAAAATGGCCAAAATTTAAAACAATCCACAAAAGGGGTTTGAACAATCCATAAGACATAATTATCAAAATAAACAAGCAGAATCCACACTGCTCGCTAGCCCACACCCGGAACACGTATACCTGCCATGTTAAAACATAACAGCCACAATCAGTGGGGAGCAACGCCAACGTTCTCCCAGCCGAATAACAAGATTTTAAAACTGTAATTACTATTATAGAAAAATAGTAAGAAAATGGAAAACATAAAACATTATAATGAAAATAAGTTTTCAGTGAAAAACTTCACGTATCGAAACAAAATAATAAAATGAGTTTTCCGGAGAAAACATAAAACATTTGCCAACCTGCAAATCAAAATTATATCGATAATAATAAAAATATTCAAAGTGGCGTTATGGATAGGAGTAGAATAGACGGCTAGACTTTCACTAGGAGAGTACTAAAAACTAGCTTCGAGAACTTAGCTCAAACAAATCAAACTTCGGTCTCTAACTAGGCTACTCAACCATAATAGAGCGGCGACTTATAAATGCGTGGCCCTAGTTTAAGATAATGCACCCCCCTCCTGGGATTACCTGTCACCCAGTTCAACTTATGACGGCGACTTACTGCGAGGCCTAAGCTTAAGGTCAAAATGTACAAAACTCTCGGGATACCTGTCACCCGGTTCAACAACCAATGTACCGATTCCTGATACACTAGCCTTATAGTTGATGGCAAAACCGTAAACCCTAGAATATATTACTCTAACCTCACACTTGTCCTTATTCCATAACTCCAAAACAAAGTCATTATCGATATTCAAAAGATATAATCAATATAAATAATATGAGGATAAAAGGAGTAAACATTTATATTCTAAAAGAGGAAACTTTCTATTTTAGGAAACTTCTATTTTTAGAAACTTTACTAAAAATAGTATTATATAAAAATAGTGAAAATATTAGTTCATACTAATACCAATTTTTAGTAAACGATATAGATTTATAAAACTAATACTTTCGGCCTTAACGATATTAATTATTAAAGTAAGAACATTTGAGTTTATTGAAATATCGTACAAGTGTATAAAATGATTAAAAATGTCTTAAATTTTTTAATAATATTAATCAGGGTGTTTTCAAAATTTACAAAGCAAAAATTCCCTAATTATTATTAGTTACGACAATACGATTACAAATAGGATTTTACGGCAAATGTCAAATTAAATCTTTTAACGTCTTTTATTTAATTAAATCATTGAATATATTTAGAATATGTTAAGGGATGATTTAACTCTTAATGTTTCAGATTTAAATATTTTCAAAATAGCTGGAAAAATAAATCTTTTAGGTAAGAGAAAGCATTTTAACGATAAATCGTAATTTGTCCAAAAATCAATACTTATTAATTAAAGACTTTAATAAATAGTACAAAAATTACGTAAAATAGTTAAAATATATTTATGGACATTCTGTTCAGAAAAGAAAATTTTCCAGAATCCTAAAACTCGGTTTTTAAAGCGTTTTCTCGTTAATCGTCTAATCTCGACAATAACGATTAATAAAAATAGTAATTATAAAACGATTTAAGTATTAATATCCAAAAATTATTATTAAGCTTAAAAATCATGATTTTCCAGAAAATACTATTTGTCCAGATTTCCAAAAATTCCAGCTTTAATAAATCTCATCAAAACCGTCTTTAAAACCCGTTTTCACAATTAACGATTCCATTAATAAAACTTATCGTTCCTATCATTTTATTAAAGCACTAAAAATCATAAAAATACATTTTATTAAGAAACCATCAGAATCATAATTTTTTCCAGATTAAATCAAAAGACCAAAAATCGAGAATTTAAACGACAAACGCGGTTTTAACGATAAACGATGATTTAAAGTGATTAATTAATTCATCCACTTAACAATTCCGAAAAATTATGAAAACATTCAGAAAATTCTATTTCATCAGAAAGTTTCACCACATGAAAAATCAGATTAAAATAAAATGTTTAAGTACTGGAACTAAAAATCGGCTTTTAATCATTTTTGTCCGATAACGGTAATAATTCAATAATCGATATCAAAAATATCAGAAAAATATTAAATTATTAAAAATCATCAAAAACAACATTTTTTCCAGAATATAAACCTATATTACATGTTTAGGCCGAATATTACGATTTTACAAATTAATATGACGATTTAATCGTTAATCTCGTAAAAGCGATAAAAATACCGAAACATGCAAATTTTCAACTTTTAAAATTTTTCCAGATTTTATGAAATACATATATTGCCAAAATAAAACATAAAAATATATACATGCAAATATTCAATTAAAATCATGAAATACCGAGTAACATCAACGTTACCTCTACTCCAAGTCTGAATCGATTATATACTCATCGGACTCGGGATCATCCACAAAACCTACATCACACGAAAATCATGGTAGAAAAATACCATGAGAAAAACTAAGAAAATCAGTGGTAAATAACGATCGAAAACCCATCGATTATTACCTTAACAATAGGATCGGAAAGAGGATTAATTTTACGATAAAAATGAGACGATCAAGACTCGATTAGGGACAAAATTGGGCTGGAAAATATGGCTGAAACTCATGGCCAATATGAAGGAATTGAAGAGTATTTTCTTTGTTTAATGTGGTTGAATGAGAATGAATGAAAAGAAATGAATTGTGTGAATTGTGTGAATGAATATGATCTTAAAAATTGATGAAAACAATGTTAGATACACTTTAAAAAAAACCAGCCAAAATTGATTAACAAGGGAGAGTTAAGAGTTTTGCAATTAGTCACCAAATTCATTAAGGTAATAAAAATATCTATGGCTTTAATCACTTTATAAAATCAAATGAAAAAAAAATGTGAAGATGTGTGACCATGGGTGTCATGGTCTAAAAAAGGGCCAAAAACTGCTTCTTTTAAATGTAGGTTGATAAAAATTAGAATCGTATAATTACTAAAAGCATTTCAAAGCAATTCGAGTAAACCTCGCGATAGAAAATAATTATTTACGATACTTTGTAATAAAATGATTAAAGGCTAAATTTTTCATAAATAAAAATATTTCTTAGTTGGAAATATTATATAAATGTGTTTAGACATTTTTAGGAAAAGAAATAACATAAATCCAAGCTTAAAACGTTAGTTCGTAGAAAAAATAGGACTCCTCGTGAATAAATAAATAGTTTACGATGAAAATTTTATAAATAGATCAGGAAAAATAAAATATTTAAAATCTTTTAATAAAAATAAATAATATTTAACTTGAAAATGTTATGAAGCTTGAAAATGAAGGAAATTGAAGACAGAAAAAAATAACAGAGTCATGACGGAGTCATAACGGAATAGATAACAACGCATAGAAAATTAGCGGGTGTTACACGGTCGGATCCGATCGGTTACTCAGACGGCGGACATAATCTGGACAGGGTTAGACCCGGGTTTGAATGATGGGCGACCCGGAATTGATAGTTGACGCCATCAGAATGTTTTCCGTAGCGGCTTGGAATAATCCAAATGAATTAAGTCGGGTTGAAATGATCTTACTCGATGAGAAGGTATTAAATACAACACGTAGATTCAACACGTATATTTTTGACTCTTTACTACACATTAACTTTTACTCATATTGTTTAACTTTTCACATAATCTCAAGATACTAGCATCAGGGCCGTCTCAAAGTAAGTAGAGGCCCAGTGCAAAATTATTTCTGAGGTCACGCACACACTTACAATATTAATGATTTTTTGGGTGGCTATTTCATACGGAGTATTATTGTTATACTACTACGTATATTATAATCGTTGATAATATAATTATCCCCAATGATATTTTTACTCCATATTATACATCAACCTTACAAGTATTGACATCTTTTAAGTTCATCATACTCTATCCCAAACAATTTCTACATCATTCACATTGACTTTTTCCCCTGAATGGTTACATTTTATGACTGAACTAACTTTTCAACTCGCTTTTCACCTTATGTTTTTTCTGCCCCGTAATACCGTCTAATAAATAACGGAAGTGTTACGAAATAATATGAAAAAGGGTAAATGAGATACCAAAAACAATAAAATAACAGGTGCTCTGATCCAAATATAAAATATCAGAACAAAATTAAAACCCGAGAAAAATTGAAAAAATGAAGAAAAAGAGTGATACATAAAACAAAAAGGAGAATTATCAAGAAATTGCATCAAGTCAATGTTTTAAATTATTTTGCAGTGAATTTTAAAAAAATTTATAGAACTTACTTCCTCGACTATAACAAATTGCTCTAGAGAATGCATTATGCATTAATTGTGGATGATTATTTTTGGGTGTGAATGGGTTATGAAAGAAATTAATTAGATACTCTGAAAAAAAATTAGATCTTGGACTATTGGAGTCTTGGTGATAAATTGATAATTTCCTACTTTATACTATAAAATGTAACAAATTAATTAAAGCAAATTGCATAAATCAAGGATTTTTTTTTGAAAGTGTGGTAAATAAGGTAAAAGAGATGAAAAGGTATATGAAAGAGCAAAGAAATATTGATACGGAGTACTAAGTTACTAAACCGTACGCAGTAGTTCTAGGATTTTTTTTTTTCAATCAAACTTCTCCTCTTTTGGGCCCCCAAAAATGTGAGGCCCTGTTCCTGGGCCTATCTTGCACTGCCTAATCAACGGCCCTGACTAGCATTCTTCAGGGACAGACTAATAAAATAGTTTCAATCTCAAGTCTCTTAACGTTTGAAATTATAAAAAAATATTTAAAACGAGATGAATTAACATTTAAAATTTAAAGAAATATACTATAAAATATTTTTATTATAAAAATCGTGCATACTTGCACGGGGTCTATACTAGTTAAAATATTACTCAGTAATAATTTATTACTAAAATTTTATTTTCAACATTAAAATATGTTTTTGATTAATATTTCTTTAATTAATCTAAGTCAAATAATATTTAAATACTCCTATATATTTGCAATTTTTATTTTTATTTTAGCTTTTGTGATTTATCATAAAAGCAAGCTACTAGTAATTTGTATAATGAGAATGTTATAAATTAAATTCATTTGTTCCCTTATTAGTAAGGGGAAGCAAGAGATTTAGCAATAAAATTTCCGTGAGATCGTCCTATAGAATTTTGTGCTCTCGAATATATGAAAGTATGCAACATTCAAGAAGAAATTGGAACTTCAATCACAACTTTCACGACTGCCCCCACCAATATGTGATACGAGTATATTGTACCGTAGCCGTTATTCTCATGTAGAGTTGGAGTCCGGGCATATTGTGGGGATGTCAAAAACAAGACACCCTCCAAGCTAGGAGACACTGGAATATACGTCACAGAAAGGAATAGAGATTTAGTATGGAATAGTATAACATTTCAAATGTAAACGACGGTCAATACAAAAAGCAGAATGATCTTTTATGCATCATTCAAGATATGAAACTGTACATTCTTTATGGTATAACTAGTTCTGAATAGAACTGAGTACTAAACTAGAATCACCTTCTAAACCATGAGAACGAGTGCAAAGAACAAATGATTCCGACATAACTTCACAGGTATCATACTTTACAAGTTGGTCCTAACTCCTAAGACTTGAGTGATGTATGGTGTTGACTTTCCAAGACACTGGTATGCGAATGCAGTGGCCTGGCCTGACATGAACTATTAACAAACCAACAAACTCGTCTCCTATTCCATCTAATGTTGTTCAGCAGACGAGCTACTAGTAACTATCTGCAAGAAGTAAAAAATTGTGTTAGAATCTGGAACTGGAAATGGAAAATAAATCATGCATCGAACGTGGTAAAAGTGAAAAACACCAATCAAAGTTGAATATTGTTGATAGTTTTCTCGTTTAAAACATCAACCTCCACTATATCTGTGAATAACAGCTAGTACACCATATCTTGGAAGGCCTTTTGAGTCTTTGACACTGATACTGTAGGATGAATTCTTTCACTGGGAGATCATGACAGATATCAATTTAGACGGTAAACAGAAACCGAAAAAAACAGTCATGAAAAATTCCTTAGACACAAACTTGAAAGTAGCACGGCCTTACACTTTACGATCATATGTTAAGAGTAGGACGGATGATGTGGGGTATGGTCTCAGGGAAAAAATTTGTCCCATGGGAACTGCTTGTCTCTACAAGAAGGCAAACATATTTAGCAGTCAACCGTATCTCTGTGTTTTGACGAAATTGAAGGGACTTCAAGTGAAAAAGAGCTTGTTATGGAAATTGGTTTAGCATAAACAGAATGGTATACCAATAACACGATTTCATTCAATATGACCTCGTCAGTAGTCACTTTACTAAACCAAAGAAAAACAAATTCAGGAAGGATTAATATATCTACATCTCTCCCTCACCCAAGAGAACGAAATTCTTAGGTAATGAAAAGTCTTGGAATTAGTGGCAGGTTGAGCATCAAATATTAGAGTTCTCCCTGCGTCCTAAATGAGATTGATTCCCCTTCAGTTATGCAGCTTGTGTTTGAGGGGATACAAGGAGAAAGAAGCTACATTCCCTCAAGATACAAACATTGTCTAACCATATGTAATTTTCCTCTTCAATTTACCTGAGTTATCTCGAGGGCCAACGGAGGGTAGTTGTAAAGCAAGGAGTCATCCATTTTTGCTGAATAACTCAAAAATCAAAACCGAGGTTTGCAATGATGCGGATAAAGGGTTCAAGAAAATCACTACTCACGACACACAGAAATAACCCAACTCTAACTAAGGAGAGAAACATGTACTCACTAGATGGTAGTGGGTTATTACTTGTCGTGAGTGGTGGTAAATCAATGAAAACATGAACTGCATTATTATGTAGTAGTTGAAGCAAATTGGCATCAAAACTTAAGGCACACAGACATGCAAAACAAATTAAAAAGAGTGCTCACCGACAAACACACACACACGGGGACGAGGAGGATGATTAAGGTGTTAGAGGCGTTTGGTGATGAAGGTGCTTAGGGCGTTTGATCCGGGAAAGAAGCTGAAGATGAGTATCCATCAACAACTGTATCCTCTGAAACTCCAAATCCTTGGCAAACTGCATCCTATGCTTCTCCAACTCAATCACCTTCTCCTGCTTCATCGACTCCACTCTCTCGTACACCTCCCCCAACCGCCTGATCGCCCCCGCCAGCGTCCTCCATCCTTCATCTCCCCTCTTCCGCCGCCATCCCCCGCCGCCCCTCAGCCACCTCGCCGGCCTCTTCGGCAGCGCCGACCGCCTCCTCACCGGAATCCGCGGGCTGCCCACCCCTGGCGCCTTCTCCGACGCCGCTCTCTCGCCGGAAATCAGAAAATCCAGGCGGGAGAAAAAGGTCCACGCCGAGACGTACCCGACGTCGCTGGCGACCTTGCCCTTCTCCACCTTGTATTTCTTCTTGAGAGTGTCGATGCGGTTCTTACACTGGACGTCGCTGCGGCGGGGGCGCCGGTCGTGGTTAGCTTCATTCACGGCGGCGGACACTTGGGACCACTGCTGTTGCCGGAGGCTGCCGCGGTTCAGGGAGAGGTGGAGGGACCCCCACGCCTCGATCAGCGCATGGGTTTCCTCCGCCGACCAGCAGTCTTCCCGGTATGTCGTCGGAGTAAGCCTCTGTGGTTGCTCCTGTTTCTGCTGCTCCCTTTGTTCTTCGATGTAGCCGTAGGTGGCGGTGGTTGTCGGCGACATGGATGTGTCCTCGGAATTGGATGATTACAGAAGGAGACGGTCAAGTCCTAGGGAAAGACAGCAACAACGATTATATAATTTTCATAACTTTGTTGCTCCGTGTTTTTTTTTTATATTTTTTTATTTGATAGAAATAATCGAAAGTGGAAACTTGCCTTAAAAAAATTGGTTTAAAGTGATGGACAAAAAAAAATTAAAGTTTAAATAAATACAAACCATTCTACATGAAATTATTTCCAAATACAAAATTATAGTTTAAATAAATATAAATTATTCTCTTTAAAAATAGACATATTATTGCATTGTTAAACTTAAAATATATCTAAAAATTATGTTTAGAGCTAGAGTTACCAAGTACTTGTCCTATCTGGCCATGTTCTTTTGGACTGAAAGTGACTGAACTGAACTGAATTGAAAGTGTCAGAACTGAAGTGAATGAGTCTGAACTGAATTGAAGTGAATAATAATAATTAACAATAATTGTTGTTATTATTATAATAATACTAAATATTATTATTTAATGATAAATAATAATAATAATAATAATAATAATAATAATAATAATAAAAATAATTAAGAAAAGTAATAAATAATAGAAATAACTAATAATAGAAATAATTAATAATTAATAATAATAATAATAAACAATCAATCAATAATAATTCGCGAAGAGAGAGAAAACTTTCTTTCTCTAGGTTTTTTTTCTCTGAAATTCTGTTACGCGCGCGCAAGGTTCTCCAATGGCGTCTGTTCAACCTCAGAAACGAGGTCCAGGTCGTCCAAGCAAGAAGTCTATGCAAGCCAATCCCCCTCCTAATCCTGATTTGGAGAGGAATTCTGCAGAATTGACCGAGAAATCGGACACCCAGAGTTCTTCGCAAAATTCTTCGCTAAATGACTTCATTCTAAATGCTCTGCATTCAGCTGGTAAAACTACTCTCAATACTGTTAATCCTGCAGTAAACTCGAATGATGATTCAATTGTGGTTAATTCAGTCGATTCTAATGCTATTCCTGTTGAAACCTCAGTTAAACCTGACAATGTTTTACCGCCAAAATGGTCAAAAATTGTTCAGACCTCTAAACAATCTGGTATGAGTTTGTTCTTCTGTGATGATAGTTCTAAATCTACCGAAATTGACATTGAACTGGATGACTTTTGATCTGAGCTTAAAATCTGGGAAAATACTCTAATGGGAAATGTGATAGGTTCGAAACCCTCATTGCAAACGATTCAACAGTTTGTTAAAACTAATTGGGTTACAACTGATAAACCTGTAGTACAGTATTACAAAAAAGGATGGTTCTCCTTCCGTTTTGGGTCTAAGGAAGCCATGGATAAGGTTCTTAGGGATGGTCCATGGAAGGTGGGAATATATTTTCTGATTTTGAAGGAATGGTCACCATTATTTTCCTCTGAGATGGACAGAATTTCTGTAGTTCCTGTTTGGGTTCTTTTTCCTGATCTTGACCCTTATCTCTGGTCAGAATCTGTGCTTAGCAAGTTAGCTAGTAAAATTGTTACTCCTCTTTGTGCTGACATAGTCACCACTACTAAAGCCAAGCTCTCATTTGCTCGGGTTCTAGTACTGTAACACCCCCGTTTATCTAAGAGCCTTAACTAGGCCTTTGTAGACACCCGCATTTTGCCTGCTAGTGTCTATAGCAGTTCCCGACAAACACCCGATGATGATCGGACGCAAACGTGACTTAGTATACTCGGATTTGGACCCGAAATCAATAATATCTGACATGGACTTTTAGCGGAGTAATAATCTCACAAAACAGACATCAAATTCAGGCCCAGTGGGTCGTTCCGAGCAAAATAAGACTAATTTGGGCCAAAACCGACACCAAAAATAAATCCCGTCTTTTGGCGACCGGGTCAAAACCCGGTCAAAGACGAACCCGTCACAAAAACAGCCCAAGTGCACCTTCTAGAAGCTGGCGCCCAAATTGAATTCAAAAAATATTACACAATCAACAAAGTCAAACCCTTCCTCTTTTACCTCGATTTACCTGATCCACTCGATCGAGTAGATTGACCCACTCGGTCGAGTGGAGCGTCAAAAATCGGATCAGGCCCATTTTCTAGGGCACTCGACCGAGTGCACTAGGGCCACTCGATCGAGTGACCCTAGGTCGTGGGGTAAACTCTATAAATACCCCCTCCAACCCTTTTGCATTTCAGTTTTTTACCTAATGCAAGATTACACTAAACTATTACCCTAATCCTTCTACACTCTACACTCTACAACCCTAAGCAAACATACACACAAACCGAGTCCCTTGTCCCTCGAAAAACCGACATTTTCACCCACACACACACACATACACCATAACTTACATACATCCTCGATACTCCATAGTCCCGTCACTATTCGCGAGTCCATTTCCGAGGTCCTTACTAAGCATGTATGTTGAGGGTGTCCTAAACCCCATTTCGATCTTTGTCTTCTTTATTTTACGTTTTTTTTGTATTGTTAATATTATACTTATACTAGTATTGCAATCCTAACACTAACTCTAACATACTAACATTTTACATTTTCGTCACTAACATTACTATACCGCATATGTATATAATTAGTATCAGATTTCGGTTTCGGATACGTTTGACTATAATTGTCGCCTAAAATCCGTCTAATCCTTTTACGAGCAATGACGGAGGTGGAGCCCTTTCGAGGAGCCCCGCCCCAATGTGCTCAAAGGCGTGACGTGATCGCGACTAATCGTAGTTGAACATATTCGATCCCATTTTAATTAGTACGGAACCCGTTGACACGAAAACCGACATCACATAACCCGAAAGGGTTAGTTTTGATGTCGTGACGTAGAGGGAAGCATTCCGTTACTAATTCAATTTTTTCTAACACAAACGTTTTCATAAAGTCCCGACAACGGTATTATAATCGCACTTGCACACGATTATAGTACCGGAGGTCGAGTTAAATTCAAATCATGCGATATTCGTATTTAACTCGTCCGACCGTCGTTTTCAACCTCAAAAAACGAGGCAAGTTGACACTCGTACAGGGGCTACTCGACCGAGTGCGTAGGCCACTCGATCGAGTAGCGTCCATAACACTGGGCAGAAGCTTTTTTGAGGACGCACTCGACCGAGTCAGACCATGACTCGACCGAGTGGGTCCTGTAACCCAGAAAACCGAGGGCCTTGACACACCTTTCAAGCCTCGTCCTTTTATCGACATTAGTCATCACGTGTAAAGACTATCACGTGACTATTCCATTTTCAAAACCATGCACAACACGACACGTAGAACGACTTTGACCACCTTTTGACGTGATAAGTCGGGACAAAACTACGGGATATGAGATCGGGCTAGCAATATGCCACAGTCTCGTATTTCCGTCCTTCGATTAGTACACGATATAATGTGTATTTAATCGGGGTTAGTCCATCTACACATTTCGCGATCTAGCTTACATACGGGTCTGTCCCTATTATTACATCGTATTTTTTATTACTTTTACGTAATGTTGTATTGTGAATTCTGGGTTGTATTTCCGCCCGTGTAACTTGTACGTTACTTTTCTTATTTATTTTCGAGCTTTGTTTATTTACTTTCTTTTACGCTTTATAAACGAACCTCGCATGCTAAACCATTTTGACCAAGAATAAGATGCATTAAATGACGTAGTTCACATACTATTCATATGCTAGCCCGAAAACGCTGTTTGCATATCATTTAATCGTTTTACTAGCGCGCTCACACGAACACGAACGATGTCTTAGTAGAGGCCGCCATGTGCGGGCGGGGTTGGGTGTCCTTAGTGGGCTTCCCAACACGTACCCTCACCCCTTACTCAGAACCTTCGGTTTCCGGATGTCCGAAACCCTTGGCGCACGAGAGTCATTCTATATACGAAAGCCGGTTTATACGGTATCGATATTGCAATGCAAAGGGACGAGCCCAATGAACTCTGAAATCGAAGTGGGCTTACTTTGTGTAAAGCCCATGACGACATAGAGTGGGCTCGTATGGTTCCGAATAACCACAAAATTCGGTGGCGACTCCATTTTGACTTAAATTTCGAACCCGAGAACAATCTCACCACGAGATTCATTCGCCTACCCAAACCCGCGCGTGGCCGCGACGGGGTGGACCTACGTCATGTCCACAGCCTTCTTGGATAAATGAGAGTGTTACCATCCCGGGTTAACCGAGGTCGTAGTCTCATCACGAAACAATACTGAAACACAACCGAGTTTAATAGATTATTCAAAGGATGCAAACCAAGTTTGAGAACTAAGTACGGTTACAAAAACCCAAAACGACTACGGGAATAAAAGGTCTATTAAGTACTAACGACGGAAACATGCTAAGAGTATAACAACGATGTTACGCACTCCCTTCCCGAACAGCAATTCCCTTCAGTTAAGCATACATCAATGATCCATATCTGCATCAATACTCTGCTCCCCAAAAGACCGAAAAAAGTCAATTGGATCGTCGCAGGCCCCCAATAAGATAGGGTGACAATTTAGACAGAGGAAACGGTTAGAACATGCTAACATTAAAATACAAGTACGGAGTATAAAACATCCAGTCTCAATCATCTCAGTATCATCATCGGTACAATTCAATAATATCATCTTCATATTCTCAGCACTTCACGATACCCATAATTTCTGCTACACTACTCAATGGACCTCCCGGCCAGGATTTCGCTATACTACTAAGTGGACCTCCCGGTCAGGATTTCGCTACACTACTCAATGGACCTTCCGGTCAGGATCTCGCTACACTACTCAATCTCATCCATATCAATTTTATATCATAAATACATAGCTCGAGCGACATTATAGTGTTAACACATTCCAAGTAAGGAAAGTCTTACCTAAATAGCAGGTCACCACAGCTTGGTAGTATAATTCACTACGGAGATTCTACGAAGTCCGACCCTAATAAAATATCATACATCTAAATTAGTATCGATCATAACGTATTGATTTTATAACACGAACCCAATACCATTCTAATGAAATTCGACTACCACAACTTATGATACTTGACACACTATTATACTTATATTATACCTATGATACTTATATTATATTATAAGTATATCATACTAACGTACGTACTCAGCGCACCAACTACGGAGTAATACTCTTGTTACTCCGTACAAATGCTAACAAGACCCACCGCATCACTATTATAATTATTATTAACCCTTATTATTATTATTATTATTATTATTATTATATTAATATAAAATATCACATACAAACATACTGCTACTATTTTTAATTCTTGCTACTATTATTATATTATATTAATATAAAGTACTATTTTTATATCTATATCAATAACAGTAAGCACGCACCGCATGCCATGGTGTCTTCGGCTATAACAATGGAAGTAAGTCCAGTAACCCAAACGTACCAGCCTCGTTCACAATTTCGACACTCACGATACTACTCTTATACTTTTAATGCTTCGGTCCTCCCACAAAATATAACAATGGCAGCAATTACGGACAAAACATAACAACCGACATAGTCGTACATGGGCCGACACAATTCCCAACAAAAATTAGTACGACAATGTTATCATAATGACAACGACATCAATCTAAACCAGTATTGTACCACAATAATGACGCAACACAATTGCTAATCCCAACAATACCAATCCCGACTCCGATAATTCGACACGAATGTACACTAAACATGCCATAAAACATAAAGACGGTGTAGCATATCGAGTGACGTGTATAGAGAGGGTCTAGCCCGCCTATGGTTTGATCCGACTCCTAGGGCCTTCTTCTTCTTCTCTTGTTACGGGCGGCGGTGTTTTCTATTTGGTTGTGCGTGTAGTATTGCGTAACTGGTGAGGTAATGCTTGGTAAAATGATTATAAGGGTGTGGGATTATAAGGGCGTGGGATTAGGGTAAGATGGAGTAATTAGGGTAATATGGAGTAAGATCATGTAAACAATACGTGGGCTTGATTTGTTAATACATACCCCAATTGAGCCCAGGTTCGATATAACATCGGATTGTATTAATTAACATGTTTAGTTATAGCATAAATCAGGTTGTTACATTCTACCCTCCTTATAGACAAGGTTACGTCCCCGTAACCAAGGTGATTACCTGATCGAAGAGATGAGGGAAACGTTTCTGCATCGACGCTTCTGTTTCCCAGGTGGCCTCCTCGACATTGTGATTAGACCACAAGACTTTGACAAGAGCTGTTTCCCCTCCTCGTATTTTCGAACCTTTCGGTCTAAAATTTCCTTTGGAACCTCCTCATAGGTAAGAGAATCATCTAACTGGATCGTCTCGAGTTCAATGATGTGAGACGGGTCACTCAAATATTTTCTCAACTGGGAAACATGAAACACATTATGGACTTTATCGAGAGCTGGGGGAAGTGCTAACCGATACGCCACCTCCCCTATCCTATCCAGAATTTCATACGGCCCAATAAACTTTTGACTCAACTTGCCCTTCTTCCCAAACCTCATAACCCCTCTCATGGGTGACACTTTCAGCAAGACCTTATCACCCACAGTGAATTCAACCTCTCTACGGTGGAGATCAACATAGCTCTTCTGACGATCCTGTGCTGCTCGCATCCTCTGTCGGATTACATGTACCTGCTCGATCATCTCCTGAATCATGTGGGGCCCCAGAACCACTGCGTCGGCCTTCTCGTCCCAACAAACCGGGCTCCTACACTTCCTCCCATACAAAGCTTCAAACGGTGCCATCTGGATGCTAGCATGGTAGCTGTTGTTGTAAGAGAACTCAATCAAATCAAGTCTATTCTCCCACGAACCCCGAAATTCCAAGGCACAGGCCCGCAACATGTCTTCCAAAGTCTGTATGGTTCGTTCTGTCTGACCGTCAGTCGCAGGGTGAAAGGCTGTACTCATTTTCAATTGTGTACCCAAGGATTCCTGCAGCTCTTGCCAAAATTTCGATATGAACCTCGAATCACGATCTGACACAATGTCCTTAGGTACTCCATGTAATTTCAGAACATGCCTCCTATAAGCCATTGCTAGCTCGGCCTTACTCCATGTATCCTTCATTGGAACAAAGTGAGCGGACTTGGTGAGTCGATCCACTATCACCCATATCATATTATTCCCCTTCGGAGTCCTTGGCAAACCAACAATGAAATCCATGGAGATGGAGTCCCATTTCCACTCAGGTACCTCTAAGGGTTGCAGCTTACCCTGTGGTCGTTTGTGTTCACTCTTAACCTTCTGACAAGTCAGACATCTAGACACAAACTCGGCCACCTCTCTCTTCATGTTCTCCCACCAGAACGTCTTCTTCAGATCTTTATACAGTTTGTCCCCACCCGGATGTACCGAGTAAGGGCTGCAATGCGCCTCGGTCATGATTTTCCTCCTTAAATCTCCTCCTTCCGGTACCCACCACCTGTCGTTGAACCTGAGGCTCCCGTCAGAGTGAATGGTGAGATTTAAGGGTTCACCTCTCTCAATACGGGCTCGCCACATTACATACTTCTGATCCAAAAACTGCTCTTCTCGTATTTCGGCGTACAACTCGGGTTGAATCGCCAAATTCTTCATTGCTTCCCCTTTTCTTATCACATGAATCCCCATCTGTCGCACTTCATTCCTTAGCTTCAATATGGACATATCCAAACACAAGGAATGCACAGATTTCCTGCTTAGAGCGTCGGCCACCACGTTTGCCTTTCCCTCGTGGTACAAAATCTCCATATCATAATCTCCGATCAGCTCTATCCATCGCCTATGTCGCATATTCAGCTCCTTCTGTGTGTAGATGTACTTCAAGCTCTTGTGGTCTGAAAACACCTTGAATGTTGCCCCATACAGATAATGCCTCCATATTTTCAGAGCAAACACCACTGCCCCAAGTTCTAGGTCATGAGTTGGGTAGTTCTCTTCGTAAGTCTTCAGCTGACGTGAAGCATACGCAATGGCTTTGCCATTCTGCATCAGTACACAACCCAACCCATTCTTCGATGCATCAGTGTACACCTCAAAATTTTCGCTCCCTTCGGGTAAGGTTAGGATTGGTGCCGTAGTCAGACGCTCTTTCAAAGTTTGGAACGCCCTCTCACAGCTGTCATCCCACCTGTACCGAATCTTCTTCCTCATAAGATTAGTCAACGGTCTTGCTATCTTTGAGAAGTCCTTCACGAACCTTCGATAGTACCCGGCTAACCCCAAGAAACTCCGAATCTCTGCCACATTCTTTGGTGCCTGCCACTTTGAGACAGCTTCGATCTTGCTCGGATCTACAGATACCCCCTCTTTTGAAATCACGTGCCCCAAAAATGCGACTTTCTCCAACCAGAACTCACACTTTGATAACTTAGCATACAACTGGTTGTCTCGGAGTAGTTGCAATACAATCCTCAGATGCTCTGCATGCTCTTCCCGGTTCCTTGAATAAACTAGGATATCATCGATAAACACCACAACGAACTTGTCCAAGTAAGGTCGAAAAACTCGGTTCATCAAATCCATGAAAACAGCAGGAGCATTTGTTAGACCAAACAGCATCACCACAAATTCATAGTGGCCATACCGAGTTCTGAATGCGGTCTTAGGAATATCTTCGTTCTTGACCCTCAACTGGTGATAACCGGACCTCAAATCAATCTTTGAAAAGATACCAGCCCCACTCAGTTGATCGAATAGATCATCAATACGAGGCAAAGGGTACCGATTCTTCACAGTGACATTATTCAGCTCCCTGTAGCCAATACACAATCTCATGCTCCCATCCTTCTTCTGTACAAACAAAACGGGAGCACCCCACGGCGATACACTAGGTCTGATATACCCCTTATCCATCAATTCTTCCAACTGCTTCTTTAGCTCGGTCAACTCCTTAGGCCCCATACGGTACGGTGCCTTAGAGATAGGCCCCGTCCCTGGCTTCAATTCGACACTGAAATCAACCTCTCGCCTTGGTGGTAACCCTGGGATCTCCTCCGGAAATACGTCCCCAAACTCGCTCACTACAGGAATTGAATCGGAAGACAACTCCTCGGCTCGAGTATCCCGTACATGGCACAAGAATAACAGACTTCCCTTCTTCAGATGGGTCTTCAGGGTAATGGCTGCTATGATCTTCATAGTTGGCTTCATCACAAGGCCTCTAGAAGACACTCTAACGCCCTTCGGACCTCTTAAAGACACTTTCTTGAGGTTACAATCAATCTGGGCTTTAAACCGTCCCAACCAATCCATCCCCAGGATAACGTCAAAGTCATCTAGGGGAAATTCTATTAAATTAACCGGCAAGTCAACCCCCCCAACTATTAAGGACACACTACGAAAGACTCTTGTACATCTAACCGACTTCCCCGAGGGTGTGATTATATCATCAACTATGTTTTCAAAATCTACTAACCCCAGACTCGGTACATGATTACAAGCTACAAAAGAATGGGTTGCCCCAGAATCAAACAGAACAAAAGAAGGTTTCGAGTTAACGAGGAAGGTACCCGTTATAACTTGTGTGTCCTCCTTCGCTTGCTTCCCATAGCAAAGAGCTTCCCAGTATTCTTACTCACCTCAGGTGTCCCACCAGCGGAATTAGTTGGCTTAACGCCTGCAGTTGACTGGGTAGTGCTCCCAGACCTTTGATAGTAACTCCCCTGTGGGCGGTTCCAGTTCCCCTGTGATCGGTTCCCGTTTCCCTGGTACCGATTCCCTTGGTTAACACTGTCCGACCTTGTTACTGGGATGGAATTAGGGTTGCCCTGCTGTTGCCCTCCCTTCAATCGACATTCGTAAGCTCGGTGTCCCAGTTTCCCGCAGTGGTAACAGGTTATTAGTTGTCCATTGCAGTCTTTACCGGGGTGGTTGTAGTTGCACCACTTACAGTTGTAGTGCCGAACATCTTTCTTCCCGGTATTGTAACTACCTCCTCTATAACTGTTCCCACCTGAGTATTGGGATCTCTGCCATTGAGATCTGTTATTTCCCCCTCTCTTTGCATCCCCCTGCACAACATTCTCGGACTCGGCTTTCCTCTTTTCACCTTTCTGACCGTTCAGCTCCTTAATGCGATCAGCTATTCGCTCGGCGTGCCCAGCTCTCAAGTATACCTCTTTCACATCAACATTATTCCCCATGGGTAGCTTCTCGAGGATCCTAACAGACAGACCCCTCTCAAAACGGGAAGCCAGAAGTTCGGAACTCAGATTGAGGTCAGCAGAATAAGTGGACAGCTCCATAAATTTGTCGTAGTAGTCCTCGACAGTCATATCGTCTGTCATGGTGAAACGATAAAATTCAGCTCTTTTTGCACTACGGATATGTTCCGGAAAGAACTCTGCCCTCAGCGCTTCTTCGAGACTCTTCCACCCAAAGATATCCTCCCCATAATCCCCTTCTTCATGGTCTGCAATAAGCTTGTCATAGTTAAGGTGCCACCATAAATCGGCCTTGCCACTCAAATAGAATGCAACTTGATTCAGCTCCAAATGCTCCGGACAATTTACGGTATGGAACACCTTCTTCATTTCTCTCACCCAGTTCTCTAGCCGCGACGGCCCACCAGTTCCGTCATATTTACTGGGATGAAGGCGTGCTATTGTAGTGCTGATGGCAGTCGCGTCTGTCGCTGGTGGTTTCGGGACGTGGATGTTTCTCAAAGCTTCCAAAAGCGCATCATTGGTTGCCTTTAAGCTCGCCATTTCCTCGGCACTCGGAGTAGCTGGGGTAGAACCGCTAGCTGCTTCCTTTGACATGATTACTTCAAAAAAACAATAATATACACATGAGCCTTGAATGCTCATAAATCATAACAATACATTACTATTAACGTTGTGATTACCCATATCATTGTAAACATCACACTTGTAACTACTCGTAAAATTATCTAATTCAAAGGAATTCATATCATCATCGCGAACCCATCCTATTCTACCCCCTCTCGATCTCACACGTGGTTACCGGATCAAACCAAAAGGGCCGGGGTTGGTATAAGGACGTCTCCTCAACCAGAGATTTTAAGTGGGCTCCTAATGGTCTATCACCGGGGTTCTTTTTAATTCCCACATTCTTTTATTCAGGCTCCAGAATCGATCGCTCTGATACCACTTTGTAACACCCCCGTTTATCTAAGAGCCTTAACTAGTCCTTCTTGGATAAATGAGAGTGTTACCATCCCGGGTTAACCGAGGTCGTAGTCTCATCACGAAACAATACTGAAACACAACCGAGTTTAATAGATTATTCAAAGGATGCAAACCAAGTTTGAGAACTAAGTACGGTTACAAAAACCCAAAACGACTACGTGAATAAAAGGTCTATTAAGTACTAACGACGGAAACATGCTAAGAGTATAACAACGATGTGACGCACTCCCTTCCCAAACAGCAATTCCCTTCAGTTAAGCATACATCAATGATCCATATCTGCATCAATACTCTGCTCCCCAAAAGACCGAAAAAAGTCAATTGGATCGTCGTAGGCCCCCAATAAGATAGGGTGACAATTTAGACAGAGGAAACGATTAGAACATGCTAACATTAAAATACAAGTACGGAGTATAAAACATCCAGTCTCAATCATCTCAGTATCATCATCGGTACAATTCAATAATATCATCTCCATATTCTTAGCACTTCACGATACCCATAATTTTTGCTACACTACTCAATGGACCTCCCGGCCAGGATTTCGCTATACTACTCAGTGGACCTCCCGGTCAGGATTTCGCTACACTACTCAATGGACCTTCCGGTCAGGATCTCGCTACACTACTCAGTCTCATCCATATCAATTTTATATCATAAATACATAGCTCGAACGACATTATAGTGTTAACACATTCCAAGTAAGGAAAGCCTTACCTAAATAGCAGGTCACCACAGCTTGGTAGTATAATTCACCACGGAGATTCTACGAAGTCCGACCCTAATAAAATATCATACATCTAAATTAATATCGATCATAACGTATTGATTTTACAACACGAACCCAATACCATTCTAATGAAATTCGACTACCACAACTTATGATACTTCACAAACTATTATACTTATATTATACCTATGGTACTTATATTATATTATAAGTATATAATACTAACGTACGTACTCAGCGCACCAACTAAGGAGTAATACTCTTGTTACTCCGTACAAATGCTAACAAGACCCACCGCATCACTATTATAATTATTATTAACCCTTATTATTATTATTATTATATTAATGTAAAATATCACATACAAACATACTGCTACTATTTTTAATTCTTGCTACTATTATTATATTATATTAATATAAAGTACTATTTTTATATCTATATCAATAACAGTAAGCACGCACCGCATGCCATGGTGTCTTCGGCTATAACAATGGCAGTAAGTCCAGTAACCCAAACGTACCAGCCTCGTTCACAATTTCGACACTCACGATACTACTCTTATACTTTTAATGCTTCGGTCCTCCCAAAAAATATAACAATGGCAGCAATTACGGACAAATCATAACAACCGACATAGTCGTACATGGGCCGACACACTTCCCAACAACTATTAGTACGACAATGTTATCATAATGACAACGACATCAATCTAAACCAGTATCGTACCACAATAATGACGCAACACAATTGCTAATACCAACAATACCAATCCCGTCTCCGATAATTCGACACGAATGTACACTAAACATGCCATAAAACATAAAGACGGTGTAGCATACCGAGTGACGTGTATAGAGAGGGTCTAGCCCGCCTATGGTTCGATCCGACTCCTAGGGCCTTCTTCTTCTTCTCTCGTTACGAGCGGCGGTGTTTTCTATTTTGTTGTGCGTGTAGTATTGCGTAACTGGTGAGGTAATGCTTGGTAAAGTGATTATAAGGGTGTGGGATTATAAGGGCGTGGGATTAGGGTAAGATGGAGTAATTAGGGTAATATGGAGTAAGATCATGTAAACAATACGTGGGCTTGATTTGTTAATACATACCCCAATTGAGCCCAGGTTCGATATAACATCGGGTTGTATTAATTAACATGTTTAGTTATAGCATAAATCAGGTTGTTACAAGTACAGGTTGATGTTTTAAAAGAGCTAATTGAGGACATTATCATTAATACTCCATTTTGTGAGCATTCATGTCAAAAGGTGCAATATGAGTGGGTTCCTTACTTCTGTCATGGTTGTGGGAAGCTCGGTCATACAGTCAAATCTTGTAAATGGGAGAAGAAGAAGACTGCTGCCAAGAATCCACAACACGGTGATTCAAATCTGGGGCCAGGTGGTACCTCAGACTCTGTGGAGAGTGTAGTTCAGGTAGAGGTCAAAGGGGGAGATCTAACCATTGGCTCTATTCTAACTCCTCCACTAAAAGAGTCTGTAAAGCACTCAGAAAGCCCTAAAAAGTTCTATCAGGATGACACATTTATTCCTATTTCAAAGAGGAATTCATCCTCTTTTAAACCTAAGGAGTCTATTTTGAAGTCCTTAGTCCTGGAAAATTCCTTTCAGGTACTCCATGAGAGTCAGGTGAGAAATGGTGAGGGTGAACTAGGTGGTACCTCAGGTCTCCATAGTGTATCTCAGGAATTGGTGAGTAGGGTTGCATCTGGTTATGGTATAGAACTGATCCCCTCACTCCCTTCTGATGCTAGCACTAGGGAGCTCCCTGTAACGCACCAAGGATGTTCAATGGTGGTTTTAAATGATGATCCAATTCCTCCTGATAAACTTTAATGAAGGTGGCTTCTTGGAATATCAGAGGTTTCAATGATCCAACTAAACATAGTGAGGTGCAAGATCTTTTAGTTATTATAGACCTGATATTTTTGCTTTGCTTGAGACTAGAGTCAAAAGTTCAAAAGCATTGAAGATTATCAACAATAAATTTACTAATTGGAAGGTGGAAACCAATTATGCTTCTCATTATAATGGAAGAATTTGGCTCTTTTATAACCCTGTTACAATTGCTATTAGTCATGTTACTATGAGTGCTCAGCATATCTCTTGTTGTGTTACTCAGATATGTACCCAGATCTCCTTCTGGTTAAGTACGGTCTATGGTTTTAATGATGGAAAGGATAGGAATGATCTTTGGACCGATTTGATTTCAGTTACTCCTTCTGCTCCTTGGTTGGTTCTTGGTGACTTTAATGTCATAAGGTCTCCTGAGGAAAAACTAGGTTCATCTCCTCCTTCTTTGCAGGATATGATGGACTTTAATGATTGTTTGTTCCAATGTCAACTGGAAGAATTGCATAGTGTTGGTTGTGATATGACCTGGTCTAATAACCAAGACCCCTCCTCTAGAGTGTGGTCCAAACTTGATAGAGTATTGGTTAATACTAACTGGTTTTCCTCCTTTCCTTCTTCTACTGCAATTATTCCTGAACCTGGGATCTCTGATCATTCTCCCTTGATTGTGGAGGTTACTCAGGATAGGGTTGTTAGAAAGAGGTTCAGTTTTCTTAATAATTGGTGTGGTCATCTTGATTATCTGCCCACAGTCCAACGGGCTTAGAGTACCAAGGTTTCAGGATCTCCCATCTAAAGCTGGCCCTCCAGAAGTTCCATAAGAGTAATTTTTCTAATATCTCTACTAGGGGTAAAAATACTAAAAAAGCTCTTCAGGACTGTCAAAGACAGCTTCAGGAAAATCCTTTTTTCCATGCTTATTGATAATGAGAAGGACCTAATGAAATCCTATCTAGAGTATAAGAAGGCTGAGCTCTCTATGCTTCATCAACGAGCAAAGGTCAAACATATTCAGCAGTCAGATTGTTCTTCTAAATATTTTTACTCTAAAATCACAGAAAGAAGACCTCAAGATGATTGGGGCTATTGTAGATGCTGCGGGTGATCTTAAAACAGGTTCCAAGGAGGTGGCTATTGCTTTTCAGGAATACTATACTAACCTTCTTGGTACTAGTACTCCTGTTACACCTCTTCATCATCTTTCTGGGGGGCTTACTTCTGATCGAATTGCTGGTCTAATTGCTCCCTTTTCTCCTTTGGAAATCAAACAGGCTGTATTCCAAATGGACTCTAACAGTAGTCCAGGGATTGATGGATTTTCAGCAGGTTTCTTCAAGTCAGCATGGAACATTGTTGGTATTGATTTCTGCAAGGCTGCTCTTTATTTTTTCAAAACTGGTAAAATGTCCAAGCATGCAAATTCCACTCTTATCTCTTTAATTCCTAAAAAAACTGGAGCCAAGAGTGTTCTAGATTTCAGGCCAATATCCTGTTGTACTGTCTTTTATAAGGCCATATCAAAGGTCCTAGCTAATAGGATTAAACCTCTCATGCCACATTTAATTGGAGAGGAGCAAGCAACATTTGTTCAAGGCAGAGACATTTTTGAAAACATTCTCCTTTCTCAAGCCCTAGTTAAGGGTTATAATAGAAAATATCTTTCTTCTAGATGCCTAGTAAAGGTTGATATAAGGAAAGCCTTTGATACTTTGCAATGGAAATTTATTGAGCAAATGCTTGTAGGTCTGGGGTTTCCCTCTCTTTTTGTTAAATGGGTAATGGGCTGTGTTAAGGATCCTTGGTTCTCTTTCAAACTTAATGGTGGTATAGAGGGGTTTTTCAAGGGGAAAGTGGGATCAGGCAGGGTGATCCTCTTTCCCCTTATATCTTTGTTCTAAGCATGGAAATTTTGTCCAAACATCTTAGGTCACTCTGTCTTGAGCCTAATGTTTCTTACCATCCTAAATGCTCTAAAGTGGGACTCATACATTTGGTCTTTGCGCATGACCTAATGATATTTTCAAGAGGTGATCTTCCCTCGGCTTTAGCTATTACTTCTGCTCTGGATAAATTTGGTTCTATATCAGGTATTTGTGCTAACCCTGATAAGACCAACATCTATTTTGGAGGAGTTGAATCAGAAGTGCAGGATCTTATTCTACAGCAAACTGGTTTCAAAATTGGGGATTTTCCATTCAGATATTTGGGAATGCCTCTTTCTGATTCCAGGATTTATGTAAGTCTATTTGATTCTCTTATCTTGAAAGTGCAAAAAGCTACAGCTCACTGGTCAACAAACTTGCTTTCTTATGCTGGCAAAGTTCAGCTTCTCAATTCAGTAGTGTTTGGACTTGAGAATTTTTGGTGTTCTAGTGTGCTTTTCACTAAAGCTGTTCTTCAAGTACTTAATAAACTTTGCAAGGATTTTTTTTGGGGAATAAAAAATGGTCAAAGAAGACTTGTCTTCAAAAAATGGAGGGATATTTGTACTCCATGGTCAGGAGGGGGTTTAAATCTAAAAAATTTAGAGAATTGGAATATTGCATTAATGAGTAGATGGGTTTGGAAGCTTGTAGAGGGTAAAGGAAATGCTTGGGCGCAGTGGTGTTCAGCTTATGTTCTTCAAAAGGAATCGGTTTGGGATATCAAATTTAAGGAGTATTTTCCCTCTAGCCTTAAGAACATTATCAAAGTTAAAGATTACATTGTGGACTTATGCGGTTCTGTACAGGATGCTCAGGAATTTCTGAGGTCATGCTGCAATGGAAGTAAATACAATGTTCAGGGATTTATCTGAGGCTCACAGATAGGAGTGCCAAAGTTATTCCTAAGACTATAGGCTCTAACTCTCTTCTAGTGCCTAGTAACAGGATTCTGCTTTCTCTGGCAGTGTAGTGCCAGTTGCCTACAGTAGATCAATTTGCAAAAAGGGGAATATGCATGGTTAATCGATGTGCCCTACGTTTACAGGATAGTGAAAGTCATACTCATCTTTTCTTTGGATGTAATATAGCTCGTCATGTTTGGCAGTTATGTCAAGATTGGATTGCTGTTAGCATTCCTTCCTATTCTTTGAAAGACATCATTAGATGGAGTCTACACAATACACACATAAGACATTGGAAGATCCCTTGGTTGTTAATCAGCCTAGCGGCCACTGTTACTGCTGTGTGGAAGGAGAGGAACAAAAGGGTGTTCACAGGCAAAAGTACTCCAGTGGATCAGATTTTTGCTCAGATTAAGCTTGTAGTGACTGCTCGTTTTCATGACTTTTCTATTCCTAAATACCAAAGGATATTAGATCAATTAGATGTTACTAGTTGAGGTGATCTAGTGTGATAGTTTTTTGCATTAACTTGAAATTTCACATCTTTGATATGAAATGATAATTTTTCTGCAAATTAATAATAATAATAATAATAATAATAATAATAATAATAATAAATAATAATAATAATAATTATTATTATTATTATTAATGATTAATATTTTTAATATTAAATAATAAATAACATTAATAATATTAATATTTAATAATAAAAATAATAATGATAAAATTAATTAATTAATCAAATAATAATAATAATAATAATAATAATAATTAATAGTGATAATAATAATAATAATATTTAATAATAATAATATTATTATAAATATTAAGTATTAAAAAGAATATTATTATAAACAATTAATTATTATAATAATAAAACTAATTAATATTAATATTAATTAATATTAATTATAATAATATTAATATTAATTATAAATATTAATTATTATTAATGTGATTAATAATAATAATAATAATAATAATAATAATTATTATTATTATTAATGTGTCTGAACTGAACTGAACTTAACTGAACTGAATGAGTCTAAACTGAAGTGAACTGAACTGAATGTGTCTGAACTGAACTGAACTGAACTGAACTGAACTGAATGTGTCTGAACTGAACTGAACTGAACTGAATGTGTCTGAACTGAACTGAATGTGTCTGAACTGAACTGAACTGAAAGTGTCTGAACTGAACTGAAACTGTCTGGAAATAAGTCACAGAGAATAGGGCCCAAGGATGCCAATGACGCGGATACAAGGGTACTTCACTGCATTCGCTCCACATGACCCCAGCTAGAGCGAGGGTGCATAGAGTTTTGGCAAATGACTGTGTAGGTGAACAAACACATGCCCACCACATACTAAAACATTCGTCATATTATTTTAAAAATTATTATCATTATGATTATTATTTTTGTATGTTTTTTACTCTCTTCATCACAATTAATTCTATATATTTGATTAAAATATAATTAAAATTATATATTCAACAAAGGTATTAAATTGAACGTAATGCGGTGGAGTATTGATTTTTTTGGAAAAAAAACTTAAATTAGACTGATAAGATGAAAAAAACCATTCAGAAATTCGTCATAGTAAAACATTTTTTTTACTAAAACCTATTGAATAAAATAATGAGCTTGTGGCAAATAGGTAAAATGGAGTAGGTATGGATTTGGAGCGGCGTATCAGGCAAGGGTGGTGGTGGTGGTGAATCGCTTACAACTGTACGAATATAAGTTACATAGATCATCTCTATCCCGCATTAGCGACATCCTGGTTCCTACAATCCTACTTACCTTAACTGAATATATTTGACCAATTTTAATCTTAAGTCCAAACACATAATTTACGAAATGAAGCTGGTGACTTGATTTTCTAAGCATGTTCAACTATGAAGAACACAATTTTTCGCAATCTCAACTAAACAATTGTGTACAAAGTGACCAATTTACAAATCTTTAAATAAAATTAGTTTATTATTGATGACATTTTATTTTAATCTTAAAACTAACAAATACGCCAGACATAACTTAAGTAGTTGTAAATAAATGATTTTAAAATTCTAAGAATAATTATTTATAAAAAAATAGAAAAAAGTACACACTAATATAAATATAATGAGTAATCAATGAACTATCAAAAGAGTGTTAAGTGAAGGGTATTAACCTTAGCCGGATTTGAAAGATTTGTACAAACTCGTCTCGTATAAATGAGCATTTTTTAAACTCAAAAATCGAAAGCCCAAATCCAACCAATCCTCTTTATTTATTTATTTATTTATTTTTACACGTAATAATAGCATCTTATCTTTATTCATCTATTTGCGGATTAAAATAGGAAAGATCTCACAAAAACCAAAACTCAACAATCTATGTCAAATTACATCTAAATGGCCATTAAGAGCTGTTGAGCACTTACCATTTTAAATGACACAAATACATCAATTTGAATGTTTAGGAATATAAATATATAGTAATATTTCGTACATTAGAATACTTGAACTAAAGAACATGGCAGGCTAGTTGGCTCTCAGAACGTTTCATGCTCGTTTGATAGCATGTGAAACAACAGTAAGCGGAGAAGGCTTTCATCTCATGCTAATAACAGTATCCATGAAAATGGTTAGTAGTGGAACCTTTGATCTTTTTTGCTGTGATTATTGTCCATCTTTTTGTCTTTTGCTCGGTATGATATACTAATACTTAACATTACAATTGTTGATTAAAAACTCATGCGGTGAAGTAATAATGAAAAAAAAACAACGTTTCGAACAAAATATTAGCAAATGCGGCCAACCATCCTTGATATCTCTACATAAGCCAAAGAGGCCTAATAGATTTAAGAGTTTCGAGAAAAGATTACCTAATTCCGCTTTAAAAGATTCATGAGAAGGCTTGTCAAAAAAGGATGGACTATGATTTGTCGAGTTTGAAAGAAGATGAAAAAAACAATACAGAAAGTTGCAGGCTGATGGAGGCCGACTTTTCGAGGTACTTCACCATACCACGACCATCGACACTGACTTTAGTCGCAACATCCTCCTTTTCAATTGTTTCATCTGTTGTAACTTCCTATTCATCTGTCATTAGACACAACATATTACATTTGATTAGATTTATTAACAACTGATTCGAATGAGACAAGTGTTTTTCATGAAAGTTCCGGTTTCATCTCTTCAAAATCGATGCAATATAACGAATAAAAGTCGCGCCAACTTCCTCTTTTTCAATTTCAATTGTTTCATCTATTGTAGGTTCTTATTCATCTCTCATTAGACAGAACATATTACATTTGATTACATTTACTAAGAACTGATTCAAATGAGACATGTATTTTGAAGGGTTACAACCCTTAAAGCCAAGGACCTGTTACAAGTATTAACCGAAAAGACAAAAGTAGAGGGAAAACGATTATACCTTATTGGCAGCGGAAGAGCGTATTAATAAGAATAATAAGAAATATAATAACCCAGAAGTATATATAATTCCCCACAGACAGAATAAGGCAACCCGGATGTGATGCCTCCGTTGGTATCCACACATGTACAGAACTGCAGCGTATATGCTATTATAAGGGTTTTGTGAGACGGTCTTACAAAATTCTCTCTCTAATAATATATGAGTCAATACTCAGAATTGTATGGTTTGGTTCATCATATGAACCTCTTCATATAGGAAATCTAGGTTACTACTTAACCTAGAAATTATTTCCATAACTCTAATTGACATAATTAGATTATCACAATAAGTCTAATTAGCATAACTAGATTATTACTATAACTCTAATTACCTTAACCCGACAACACAGTTGAGTCGTATTACTACTGAGCCGATATATTAATATACCGCCCGTACACATTGTGTGTGACTCAATGAGCCCACTTAAGACTACCAGACGCGTAACCTCTTTACATGTCAACCCGACATCGACCTCTAGAAACGTATATCAGATACATAGACTTAAGCGGGTAAATCCGTAGGACAATGGACATAACTCCTTCAGTCTCCCACTTGTACATGTCCTCTCACGAACGACGTTAAGTCTCTTTGCTACTATTGTCTCCAATTGAGAATGAGGTAAGAAGAAGTGTCATCCTCACATGTCTCAATCTTTTACTCGAATCTATGAGTTGACTTGTTAAAAGAGCAGATGTATGACTTTCATCCCATCTGAACGCGGCCACGCATTTAGACGAGTCACATTCTTCGAGCGGCCAAGAAACAATAAATTCCCTTCTATAAGGGAAGAACAAATCCTCTCTTGTCTAATCACATCCTATCACATGATCCATGCACGCCCAATAACCATCCATAGCTCCCTTTCACAATTGACGATGAATAGTATCAAAGCACGCACATCACATATATACAGAATCATCAAGTTCATAACTTGTAAAGAATTTTACTGACACTAAGCGGAATATTAGTAAAATTCCTTTTGGCGGGTCAGTCTTATGCATTTTCAAAACATACACCCGTGTGCCTAGTTTGGTATTTCAATACCTATGACTCAAGGAACCTAGTCATCAACCAGCTCACACACTAGTCATTTAAGGGTATTCAAATGTCCCAATATAATACCCTGACTAAAGACAAAATAATTACATCATCCAAATAGAGTTCCAAGACTAAGTCACGTACGTAGTGATCTATTTCATCAATGTATATTATTTATGGACAAACAATCCATACAAGAATTGAATGAAAATTGCACTTTATTAAATAAATAAAAGCAATAGTAAGAATTACAAAGTTCAGCATAAAATTAATACTCCCACTAAAACAAAGATCTCCTAAATAGGACTTAAGACCATTCGCTCATGCGTCTAATGCCTATCGCAACTCTATGACTCTCATGCTTAGGCTGCGGGAGGGGCTTTGTCAAGGGATCAACAACATTTGCTTCCGTTGGTACTCTGCACATCTTGATATCACCTCTCTCAATGAACCCTCTGATTAGGTGAAATCTTCTGAGTATGTGTTTGGATTTTTGATGAGAGCTAGGTTCCTTAGCTTGCGCTATGGCACCATTATTATCATAATAAAGGTCCACGGGGCTTGAAATGCTTGGGACGACTCCCAGTTCCTCGATGAACTGCCTAATCCAAACATCTTCTTTTGATGCTTCCAAAGCAGCAATATACACAGCTTCTGTTGTAGAATCTGCTACTGTGCTCTGTTTGGAACTTTTCCAACTTATAGCACCACCGTTCAAACAAAAGACAAAATCAGACTGTGATTTGGAATCATCCTTGTCTGTTTGGAAGCTAACATCGGTGTAACCACTTACAACGAGCTGCACTTCACCTCCGTATACCAACAATAAGTCTTTAGTCCTTCTCAAGTACTTTAGAATATTCTTGGCTGCTATCTAGTGACTTTCACCCGCATTAGACTGGAATCTACTCGTCATGCTTAGAGCACAAGCTACATCAGGACGAGTACACAACATGGCATACATGATGGATCATATGGCCAAGGCATAGGGAATCTTACTCATGCGCTCTAGCTCATCAGATGTCGAGTGACACTGACTCTTGCTTAGATTGACACCATGTGACATTGGTAAGAACCCTCTTTTGGAATCCGTCATACTGAACCGTTTAAGGATCTTATCAATATAAGTTTCTTGACTAAGTCCAACAAACCTCTTTGATCTATCTCTATAGATTATTATTCCTAAGATGTAGGCTGCTTCATCCATGTCTTTCATGGAAAAACCACTTCCAACCCAACCTTTTACGGATTGCAATAATGGAAGGTTATTTCCAATTAGGAGTATGTCATCGACATATAGAACCAAAATTGATATTGCACTTGTAATCCCACTAACTTTCTTATACACACAAGGCTCAACTTCGTTTTTACACATGCCAAACGCTTTAACTGCCTCATCAAAACGAAGATTCCAACTCCGAGATGCTTGCTTCAGTCCATAAATAGAACGCTGAAGTTTGCATATTTTCTTAGCATCCTTTGATCTGAAACCCTCGGGTTGTGTCATGTACACATCCTCTTGCAGATTCCCGTTAAGAAAAGTTGTTTTCACATCCATTTGCCAAATTTCATAATCATGAAAAGCTGCACCTGCTAAGAGAATCCTAATGGATTTAAGTATCGCCACTGGTGAGTAAGTTTCATCATAGTCGATACCATGAGTTTGCTTGAAACATTTAGCCACCAAGCGAGCTTTATAGACATCTTGTGGACATGACATAGGTCCACCCCGACGCGGCCACGCGCAGGTTTGGGTAGGCGAATGAATCTCATGTGAGATGGATCTCAGGTTGAAATTTAAATCGAATTGGAGTCGCCACCGAACTTTGTGGGAGTTCGGGCCCATTCGAACCCACTCTATATTTTGGGTGGACCGTGCACAAAGTACGACCCACTTCGATACTAGAGCTTGTGGGATTCGTCCCTTTTCATTGCGATACCGAGGCCGACATTATCGGGTACCGTATATCGAACGACTCTCGTGCGCCAACGGTTTCGGACATCCGGAAACCGAGGTTCTGAGTAAGGGATGAAGGTACGTGTTGGGAAGCCCACAAAGGACACCCAACCCCGCCCACACTTTAGCGGCCTCTACTAAGATACCGTTCAATGTTTCAATACACGCGCTGGTGATTCGGTTGAATGTTACGCAAACAACGTTTTTGACTAAACATGTGAAATATGCTTGATCTACGTCGTTTAATGCGTCTTTGAATTATGTCGAAGTTGTATTTAGCAGGTGAGATTCGTTTTAGTACAATTAAACAAACAACAAAAATAAAACTTAAAACAAAAGATTACAAATGCGCGGGCGGAATACAACCCGGAAATACAATACGACAAACAAAATATATAACAATTGCAACATTAACGGAATGTAAATAGGTTGGATGATATAAGAAGACATGATACAAGGCTTTGAAAAGAGTAAGACACGTGATGGACTTGACACGTGTTGACCGAAGTCATTTAAAAAGTTTATCGAGGCTTAAAGTATGTGGAGGGCTCACGGCTTGGCGTGACAGAGGCCACTCGATCGAGTCCTGGAGGGACTCGATCGAGTGCCTCTCGAAAAAAAACCTCTGCCTCGATTTTGGAGTGCCACTCGATCGAGAGGGCTGAGGCACTTGATCGAGTGCCCCCTGTGCGAACAACAGTTCGTTTCAGAAGGCGTCAACCTCGAATTTGCTTTAATTTTAAATCGATAATTTATTAAGCCGCGTAAAAATATTGTATAATTTATACTTGACTTAATTTTTGATACTCGCGATATGCATGCTATTATTAAGAGATTGATTATCGAGATTTTTAGAAAAGACTTTATAAGTCATTTTAGATTGAACTAGGACGAAATAATTCCCTCCGCGTCGTAATGTCGTAACTAGTCCTTTCGGACCATATGACCATTATTTCGACATCAACGGGTTTGTGCTAGTACGGTTTATTGATTAACTTTTTTAGACATGATATTCGACTACGGAGTCGATATCGCATCTTAAGAATAAACGCTTTTATTTGTTTGATTAGAGCAAAAATCGATTCCCTCCGCGCCACGACATCGTAATTAATCCTTGCGGATTATGTGATGTTCGAGCTGCATCAACAGGTTTCGTTCTAACCTTAAAAAAATGAGATCGAGTACACCTAACGACAAATATCCGCGATTGCACTGGGCCCTTGAGTGTTTAGGGCGACGCTCCTCGAAAGGGTGCCACCTCTGTTACGATTCGTAAAGGGATTAGGAGGATCTTAGAACAAGATTTGTCTTCAGATATACTCGATACGAAATTGTTTTGAATCTTATGTAATTATATGCGATGTTTTAACGTTAAATCAGTAGTAGTAATATTAATAACGAGATTAAAAACGAAAGAAAAATAAAAAAAATGACAAAAAAAGAAAGAAGAAGACGACGGGAAGGACGAGAGAAGAGAGGAGAATAAAGGGAGAAGTCGGGATTGGATTTTGCACCCTCAACCTACATGCTTTGTCTTCTCGGAATAGGGCTCATCGAGTTGTGGCTTAGGCACGGGAGCTTTGAGATGATATAGGCAATTTATGGTGGTTTAGGTGTAGAGGGTTTAAGGTTGAAGAAGGTTGCAAAAGTTGTAGAGAAAAAAGTTGTAGAGATGTAAAGTTGTGAATTGTGTTAAGGGGGGTGGGGTATTTATAAGAAAATACCCCCGTTTAGGATAGAAAAAAGGGTCACTTGATCGAGTAGTGTGTTGCACTCAATCGAGTGCCCGGTCTGACGCCAGTTCAGCTAATTTTGCGAGCCTACTCGACCGAGTGGGCTAAACCACTCGATCGAGTGGGTCTGGACGGATGAAAGGGTTTTAGAGATAAAGTTTTATCTCTAATTTGAAGAGGTTTAGTTGCTTGGGTCCTCTTGTAGAGGCGACGCAGCTGGTATTTTTGTGTCGGTTTTGTCTTTGACCGGGTTTTGACCCGGTCGCCAAAAGACGGTTTTACCCTCGGTGTCGGTTTTGACCCAAATTAGTCTTATTTGATTGGAAACGACCCACTGGGCCTGAATTTGAGGTTGGTTTTGTGAGATTTTTACTCCGTAAAAAGCCCAAGCCAAATACTAACGATTTGAGCCCATATTCGAGTATGCTAAAGCACGTTCGCGTCCGATCATCATCGGGTGTTTGTCGGAAACTGCTATAGACACCTGGCAGCCAAATGTGGGTGTCTACAGAGCCCCCACTCTGACTGAGGCTTGGACAAGGCGAAAGTTAGAGTAGTTACCAGGCCAATCGAGGATTAAGACCAGGTAGACTTTCGGTCGGGTCGTTTATAGTCCATTAGACTCGCGTGAAGGGCTCGCCAGCCATAAGAGAGAAATCATACCTGAGTTGATGTTGATAGCTCCGTGGGGAGTCCGACTTGCCTTCGAAGTCCTGGGTATGTATGTAGGTTCATCCCGTTCTGTTCCGGAAGAAATGCCGCCTCGGGCTTTCCGCTGGGGAGTTTAGTGAATTGCATGGGCCTGCTTCTGAAGCCTTGAGTGTACCTTTGTACAGTTATATAGAATTTGCATGTAACATTTAGGTGAAACACGACTCACGCTAAGGAATAAAAATTTTGAATTTTTGAATTTTATTTTGAAGACTTTGAAAATTTTGACTTTGAAAAGAATTAGGAATGCTCGGGATGACTTTATTCCTTTGCTGATGTGAGGAAACTGAGATCGGGCCTGTACCCACTCGGGTTAAAGAATCTAAAGGTAGGAGGATTATCAGGGTTTGGTGTTATAAATACACATCTCCTGCTTTAACTTTTCTGCACTCCTCACAATCTTCTCTTTCTTAAAAAGAAAACTCCTGCCCTTTCCATGAAATCTAGCCATGGGTATTGAAAGTTTGACCGCGATGTTGCAAGATCGGTCTCGACGCTTTAGGGACGCAGATAAGGTAGCTTTGAATCAAGCGGGTATTACTCAGCTGTTCGCGATCCGTCAGATGCAGGTGGATCGTTACTTTCTTGATGCTTGTCTGTCCAACTGGGACGACACATATCACGTTTTTGCCCTTCCTCGGAGCAAGATTAGTCCTATACCTGAAGAAATTGCTGCTGTAGGAGGGTGGAATCCTTTACTTCGTCCCGCTGTCCCGTTTTCAGTTCATGATCCCAGGAGGAAACGGCGGGAATTTTTAGGACTCTCTCACATGGAGGTTTCCCGTATGCTGGACGGGGATAATATCTCTTTCTTCCACTTGGCCGAGAAATTCATGAACCCACATGACGTTCGGGTTAGACCGGCCCACAGCCGTAGGGCTTTTGGTTTTAGTATGCTCCATGTTTATGCTTTCGAAGGCCACATGGATATGCTGTCATATATGGGTAACGTTCGACTTTTCACCGTTGTCGACCTGATGGAGACGGAGCATAGTCCAGCATGGCTGATTGCGGGAGAAATTATCCAGGTTTTGGATAATCGCAAAAGGGATTCGTTGGTTCGTCTGACCGGGAGCACCCATTATTGCAGGTATATCGTTTTTTTAACGCGATATTCTGCTACAGGGAGTACTCGATCGAGTCACCCTGGCACTCAATCGAGTGCCTTCTTCCAGAACCCGCTGCCCGATTTCAGGGGTGTCACTCGATCTAGTGACCCCTAGGCACTCGATCGAGTGCCCCTATGCGGATGCCAATTTTGCCTCGAGAACTTATAATTTTCGTTTTCTTTCCAGCTTTGGCTATTCGAGAGGCTATCGATCATAGAACCTCCCCTTGACCCAAGTCGATACCGACCTAATCAGGTGATGACAAGGAGACGGAGGATTAACTTTACTCGCCACATCAACCAGAAATATTGGGATGAAGAGCTGTCTTTCCATAGCGGTCCATTGATCCGATGGGTGGTGCCGTGGTGGCCTATTTATGTTTGGACAGGTTTGACACCGAGGGATAAGGCTCGTTATCAGGTGATTTTATCCTTTAGGCAGACAGTTCATCTTTACCCCGACCGCATACTTAGGCAGTATGGTCGGTTCCAGAGGATCCCGGAGAATGAAGCAGTTGTGAGTGATCCAACCCAGCTGACTGAAGTAATGTGTGATACTTGGATGCAGCGGTGGTATACCCGGGTCACTTGGTCTATTCTCGAGTCTCTTCACTCAATTTGGGTATCAGACTCTTATGTAAAATGGACGAAAGCAGATTCTGCCAAAGTCCGAGCAGCTTTAAAGGTCGATGAAGCTTTTGACCTGCTTCGACGAGAGCAAGCTAAAGATAACAGAGGCTTCTTTGACGAAGGTGAGACTCCGGCTACTGATGGTGGGATTTGCCGCGGGTCCCACCACCAAATGAGTCCAATCAGACCTAACACGTAGCTAGGGTAAGTCGGGTCGACTCCACGGGGACGGTAGTAGGTGCCTAGACTAGGGTCAACTCACAAACAAGACTAAATCACCAACACAACACAAAGAAGGACAAACTAACAAGAATTGATTAACTATGATGATTGGAGGGGATGAAAGTGGATTAACAATGAACTATATATAACATGAACTAATTGGATCAACTAAATCTAAAACAATCAACTAACTAGATGAGAAAATTGCTAACAAGAAGGAGAAATCAAATTGGGAAAAGGTAGGGTTAGTTTGGGTTCATAAGTATAGTAGGATAGTTAGGAAATCGAGGCTGTAAGCTTCACCTAGTTACTAAGGTCGGTCCGCGCTCTCGCGTCAAAGACAAAACCCGAATACTCATGCAAGATGCTACCCAATACACAAGATTTCAATCACAAATCAACCACACAATGAGAAGAGGAAATCTAGCACGAGAAGGATGGCCAATTCTACTCAAACAAGCAATTCAACAAACACATAGAGTGCTCAACATATGACTAGTAATAAAGAATCCACCTTTACCCCTAATCAATCCCTAATCATCCATAATCCACACTTAATCCCCCAACTAACCCCACAATAAGTCTACTCACACATAATCAAACTAACAATATCATAAGCAAGTGAAATCAACACAAACATCCAAACATTCATTATGAACTAACAAGAACAATGAACAATATGTAAAGATTAAAACTTGAAGGATTAAACAAAAAACAAGAGAAAAGAGATTAAGAAGATTATACCAACTACAAGAGGATGAAAAGATGAGAACTTGTATTAAAAGAACACCCAAAAATCTTCACCAAAAGTTGTCAAGGATTGATGGATTCTTTAAGAGAATTCTTAATACATGATTAACTATCTAGATTAAGCTAAGATTAACAAGGATTAAGAAAAGATTAATGTAAACCAAGCTAAGGATGAAGAGAGTCTAATTAGGGTTTAGATAATGTAGAGTAGTCTAAGGTGCTTAAACGATACAAAGGAAGGGTATTTATAAGGGTTCACGAGCAAAGGAGGATGAAATAAGAACACGGGGCTGCAGCTGACCCATCCCGGCCGGGAAGGGATGATCCCGGTCGGGAAGGGACCCATCCTGGCCGGGAAGGCCTTCTTCTCGGTCGGGAAGAGGCTCCACTAGCCTGTCTTCGCTTGCACTCTTCATCCCGGTCGTGATGGTCCTCATCCCGACCGGGATGGGTCTTGTAGGCCTCAAATATGATCTCAAGGGTCCCTACTTGCTCTTCATGGGCTTCTCATCGATTATAGGTGCTCGGGAATTGGTCCCGAGGGCTCGCGAATTGGTCTCGAGGGCTCGGGAATGGGTCCCAAGGGCTCGGGATCGAGTCTAAGCTACCGGGTGATCGTTGCTTCTCTTCGTTGGCTCCAAATGTGTCGGAAACGATTCGGAATCGTTCCACCTCTCCAAGATTGGTCTTAGGAACCTAAAATGAACTAGAAGAAGCGTAAGTAGCCTGGAAACCGCTCCAAAGAGCTATTCCACAAGAGAAACCGGGACCAAACACAACAAATAAGAACTAAAAAACACACTTATCAACTCCCCCACACTTAACCCTTACTCGCCCTCGAGTAAGCACAAACTAACTAAAAACTAAAAGAATCTAGACTACTAACCGAGCAGGTATTAGCGCACCCTACGCCCTTTCAACTCACGCGAAAACACTTTAGAGGAAAAGTGCTCTCCGCAAGGCAAGTGAGGTCTTGCGACAAAACTGTGGATACAACCGAACACGAAAACACACAAACAAACAAACAAACAAACAAACACCTAACGGTTGCATCCAAGAAGAAACAAATACCGCTTCCCTCTGCAAAGCGGTGAAAGAAACACCGGTTAGGGACTCAAGTCAAGTGACAACGTTCCCAAACTAATAACACAAATCGAAATGGACAAAACCCTAATAGTGTGACGACAAATCAATAAAAACGTTGATAACTTACCTAGGTTCCTCCTAACCTTCTAAGAACGTACCGCGGGACGATAGGCGGGATGGAAAAAGGATGAACCACGGAGTTAGTCGACACTGTAGGTAAGTGAAGCCCCGCCCCCTTTAGCGATGAGCCAAGAGAGCCGTCCCATGCCCAAAATCGCCCAACTAGTCTAAGTAAAAAGGTGGATAAGGTTGCAAAATGAGGGAAGTCCGACTATTTACCGCTATCATACTTCCTAGGGACTCGGTCCTTTGGTAGGCTCTTCACGGTAATAGCCGGACAAAGGCTTATTTTTGAGGGGTGAGTATTCTTTTTTGTGAGGGGATTTTCTTTGGCATTCTTCTTTTGCATTCGACTTTTGAGTTTCTATGCCATTCCTTTTGCTTCTTTTGTATTTTGTTTTTCATTTTTTGTGCCTTTTTCTTTTTCTTCTTCCTTTTCTTTCTTTCTTTTTCTTTCTTTATTTCTTTCTTTCTTCTTTCTTTCTTTTTCTTTCTTTGCCCTTTTGGCTAGATTTTTGTTTTGTAGGCATTCATCGCAACCAAGTAAGAAGTTTGACAATTTGCAACTTATTTGTGGAAAAATGTGTAGGAGGTAGGGAAATGGGTAAGTCGGGACGGCGCCTTCTCTTCAAACACACAAAAAGGGGGAGAACTTGGACTGATCAAAGCAATTTCGAACACGGTCACCTAAGGGACGTAACTCGGCAACCAAGGCCTTTTCACTCCGTGGGTGGTCAAAATGGTCAAAATGCAAATCCCGTAGTAAATCCCTAGTAGACTAGGTGGACTCAAGGTAAGAAACAAACGAAATCATTGATTTTAAGTCATTCTACTTGACTAAATTCCAAGACTCGACTCAAATTACTAGAAAGGGAAAGTAAACACTTGCGCACTAGTCTCAAAACCGGGTTTTCGAAAACCTTTTATTACACACTAGACACAAATATACAAGACAAAACAAAGACACAACAAAAACGAAAGGAAAAGAGACAAACACAACAAAACAAAACAAAACAAACAAACAAGCATAATAAACAATCACCACCCCGAAAATTTCAAACAAGTCACCACATCAACCACAAACTTCACAAAGCTCCACCCGAGCACACCATCACAAATCTTCTCCAAACTCCACAAAAAAGGGAAAAATGAGAAAGAATTGAAGGGGTATTACCGGATGTCTTGAGCCTTTCGAAACTCATGGCGATCAAGGAACCTACAAGGAAATGGGGAGGCAAAACACACAATACAACAAAAATACGACACAACGACACTAAAGGAAAAGACACAAAGGGAATTGTTTTTGGGTTTTTTATGAAAATTTTCAAATTTTTAGGGATTTTAAAGATTTTTTTCGAAAAAACTACGAAAATAAAACTAAACTAGACTAATATATCGCTCCGCCACACTTAAACCGAGCAATGTCCTCATGCTCGATCGGTAGTGTGTGCGGAGACACGAAAAAGAAAAGAAAAAGGGAGAATAAAGCTAAAAATGAAAAATGAAAGTGAAGAAAGGGTATAATGTGTCCGGCCGGGGTGTAGTCAAGTCACCAAGGGCTGAGACAAGAAAAGATATGGATGGGGGAAGAAAAAAAAATAAAAAGAATAAAATAAAAGGAAATGGGAGGGGAGGGCTAGGTGTAATCAAGTCACCAAGCCCGGATTCCGCTTAAATCCGACTAAATCCTACCAAAAGAAAATAGAATAAGGAAAAAGTGAAATGACTTGACAATTTGGATTTTTGAAATGACTCTCGATGTAGTCACGTCATCGAGAGTAGGGAGCAATAATAACCAAGGGCCCCGAGGGCCACCAAGACACCAAAAACATAAAGGGAAGGGGAACAAACAAATAAAGACTAGCAATAAAAGACGGAAAAGAAGGAGAGTCGTCTACCAAACGGTTAGCAACTCACGAACTCCATCGCCTCAATGATCATGATACGGTTGAAGTTCTAGGCTTGCATTGGTGTAATGGGGGTGGGATTTGAGGTTAAAGTCGGTGTATAGTGATGATGAAGGTGTATATATGAAGTGCAAGGGTGGGTTGATAGAGGCAAGGGTATCGAGGGAGGTTGGGAGGGGGTGCAAAACAGTTGGGTGGGCTCAAATGACGAAGAAGAGGCAAAAGGGGCAGCTGCAACACCATCCCGGTTGGGATGGACAGGCAGTAGCTCCAACTTTCGTGCACACATCATCCCGGTCGGGATGATACCCTTCCCGATCGGGATGACTCTTCTAGCCCTTCAATCCTCTTGTAGCTCCACCCACAAGGCAACAAATACAACGGGATTTAGAATCCCATCCCCAAATGCTTAAGAAAAGCTCAAAAACCGACTTTCTTGCCCAAGATCCAAGCTCTATCGACAACCACTCCTCTCAAAACTTCATCTTCACTTCACACCTATCAAATAAGCTCAAAACATCCATCGAAATCCCTCCCTCACATCGCTCATCAAATAACCAAATGACAAGAGTTCCACAAACACCCAAATCCAAAAACTACACAAATACAACTACAAACACAAAGGATAAAGAAAAGATATATACAAATCGACGGTTCTTAGGAACTCCGTCCAACCTAGGATGGTAGGATTCTTCATTCATTTTTTTATCAACACGACATACAACTCCATCGCCTTCAAGAGCACGGAGTAACAAATAGAAGGCTCTCGAGAAATCTTCGTTCAAGCTTGTGGAATACCAACCTCCACTCCAAGGGTCTTCGCAACCTAGCCTTGACGTTCCCAGGGCATCCTGATCTACTAAGTTCAACGGCTTGAACTTGTACTTGCGATCCTTCGGTATATACCCAAACGTCCATCTATCTTCATGTGGCCCCAAGGGAGGCTCAACTTTCTTCTTTCCTTGCAACTTGTCCTCATTCACACAACAAGGGTATTCACTCACCCCAAGCTCAATAGCATCATTATCAAGTTCACACAAATTGTTGTCGACTTCCAAGCTTTCATCCGACTCATCCCCTAGATCGATGTCTTTCATGGAGTGGATCATATTACACGATTCTTCATTTGTAGGCGAGGTGTTGCCTTGGAGGTCAAACACAAGCTTCTCATCGCCTAGCTCAAAAGTAATCCTACCCTTCTTGACATCGATCATTGCACCGGCGGTATGTAGAAACAGGCGCCCTAGGATAATAGGAGTGATAGCATCCTCCGGTATATCAAGCACGAGAAAGTCGACCGGAATGAAGAATTTCCCTATTCTTAATGGCACATCCTCTAACATTCGTAATGGTTGATTAAGCGAACGATCGGCCATTTGGAGTGTGATCGAGGTACACTTAAGCTCTTTCATCCCAAGTCGCTCACAAATAGAATAGGGAAGAATGCTCACACTCGCTCCCAAATCACATAATGCCCTTTCAATCTTCAAGTTCCCTATGGTGCACGGGATTGAGAAACTACCCGGATCCTTCAACTTAGGAAGCGTAGAGCCTTGAATGAGCTCGCTCACCTCTCTTGTGAACGCTATGGTCTCTTACTTGTCGAAGGATCTCTTCCTAGCCAATACTTCTTTCATGAACTTGCCATATGCCGGGACTTGGGTAATTAGCTCGGTGAAAGGGATGCTCACATCCAATTTCTTCACTATATCCACAAACTTGTCAAATTGAACATCCACCTTTGTCTTCATTTGCCTTGTTGGGAAAGGCAACTTGATGTGTATCTTGTCTTGCTCGATAGGTTGGGACTTTTCAATTGACACTTTCTTCTTTCCCTTGTTTTTCTCTTGGGGTGAGGGGAGCTTGTCTTCATTAAGTTTTTCGACCTCCCATAAGACTTGCTCTTCCATGAGATTTCCCCAATCTTCATTGCCTTGAGATGGAGATTGCACTTCTTTCATTGCTTCATGCTCACTAGGGAACAAGGGAGAATCATAGGATGCACCGCTCCTCAAGGTGATGGCATTCACATGTTCAAATTTTGTTGGTACACCTTGAGGAGGGAGTTGACCCTTTTGTCTTGAAGAACTACCCGAAGCTACTTGAGCTAGTTGGGTTTCAAGCATTTTCACATGCGTATCTCTTGCCTTGTTTTCCATTTGAAGGTGAGTAAAGAATTCTTGTTGAGCTTTTTGCATCTCCAATTGGCTTCTTTGTATCTCCAAGATTGTCTTTTGTATCTCCAGATCTCTAGGTGGAGATTGTTGATTGTGTGGGGTATTGGTAATGGCTAGGGGAATGCCATAATCATGAATTGGAGACCGGCTTCTTTGCTTGCTTTCTTGTTGAGTATTTTGGGACCCTTGTTGTTGTTGAAAGTTCTCTTGGAACCCTTGAGTATTACCTTGATTTAGGCGTTGAGAGTTACCATGATTGTGATTGTGGTAACATTGGTTGTTGTTTTGGTATCCTTGAGAATGTTGGTTTCCTTGGAAACCACCTTGATGATTGAAGTTCCCTTGATTGTTGTTGAAGGCACTTTGGTTATGTTGTTGGAAGTTGTTGAAAGGCCTTAGATTGCCTTGATAACCTTGGAAGCCTTGGTTGTTGTCTCTAAAAGGAGGAGGAACATAGGGTACATGGTATTGTTGTTGAGCTTGTTGTTGGGAGGATTGGAACATGTGAGGATTTGGCACATTTTGAGCCTTGAAGTTAGAGTATGGGGCATGTAATCCCCTAGAAAATCTAACGCGATACAGTGGCGGAAACACTGTAGAGTCGGGATTAAAACACACTGTAACTATGTCTTAATTAAATAAAAATGGTAAGTCAATACATAAGCCATAAAATAAAAATGGCTACAAAATAAAAATAAAATGGAATCCATAAATGGGGTTTTAACAATCCATAATACAACGATCTTATTAAAACAAGCAGGATCCATAACTGCTCGCTAGCCCACCCGTAGGGAAACACATATACCTGCCATGTTAAAAACATAACAGCCACAATCAGTGGAGAGCAACGTCAACGTTCTCCCAGCCGTATAACAGGATTTTAAAACTGTAATTACTATTATAGGAAAAATAGTAAAAACGGAAAACAGTAAAACATTCTAATGAAAATAAATTTTCAGTGAAAAACTTCACGTATCGAAACAATATAATAAAAATGAGTTTTTCGGAGAAAACGTAAAACATTTGCCAACCTGCAAATCAAAATTATATCGATAATAATAAAAATATTCAAAATGACGTTATGGATAGGATTAATGTAGAATCTAGACTTTCACTAGGACAATACTAAACTAGCTTCGAGAACTTAGTCAAAACAAATCAGACTTCGGTCTCTAACTAGGCAACTCAACCATAACAGGACTGCGTGCAGCGAGGTACTGGCTTAAGTAATGTACACCCCTCCTGGACACCAACCGTAATCCAGTTCAACCCGACGGCGACTTACACGATGCGATATCTAAGTTTAAGGTCAAAATATACACACTCCTGAACACAAACCATGCTCAGTTCAACGACCAATGTGTCTCAACATAGACACACCAGCTTTATAGTTGATGGCAAAACATACATCCCAGAGTATATTACTCTAAACCCACACTTATCCTTATTCCATAACTCCAAAACAATCCATTATCGATATTTAAAATATGTATTCAACATAAACAATAAGAGAACAAAAGAAAAAGGAATCACTTTCCAAAAGAGGAAACTTTCTATTTTAGGAAACTTCTGTTTTTAGAAACTTTACTAAAAATAGCATCATATCAAAATAGCGAAAATATTAGTTTATACTAACATCACATTTTTAGTAAACGATATAGATTTATAAAACTAGTACTTTCGGCCTTAACGATATTAATTCTCAAAACGAGAACATTTGAGTTAATATTGAAACGTCATACAAGTGTTTATAAAATGATTTAGAAATGTTTTAAACATTTTAAATACTACTAGTTAGGGTGTTTCCAAAATTTACAAAACTAAAATTCCCTAATTATTATTAGTTTCGACAATACGATTATAAATAGGATTTTACGGCAAATGTCAAATTAAATCTTTTAACGTCTTTTATTTAATTAAACCATTGAATATATTTAGAATATGTTAAGGGATGATTTAACTCTTTAAGTTTCAGATTTAAATACTTTCAAAATTGCTGGAAAAATAATTCTTTTAGGTAAAACGAAGCATTTTAACGATAAATCACAATTTGTCCAAAAATCAATACTTATTAATTAAAGACTTTAATAAATAGTACAAAAATTACGTAAAATGGTTAAAATATATTTATGGACATTCTGTAGAGAAAAGAAAATTTTACAAAATCCTAAAACTCGGTTTTTAAAGCGTTTTTTCGTTAATTGTCCAATCTCGACAATAACGATTAACAAAAATAGTAATTACAAAACGATTTAAGTATTAATATCAAAAAATTATTATTAAACCTAAAAATCATGATTTTCCAGAATCTACCATTTTTTCAGATTTCCAAAAATTCCAGATTTAATAAATCCCGTCAAAACCGTCTTTAAAACCCGTTTTCACAATTAACGATTCTACTAAAAAAACTTATCGTTCCGAACATTTATTAAGGCACTAAAAATCATAAAATCATATATTAATATGAAATCATCAGAATCACATTTTTTCCAGATTTAATCATAGGACTAGAAATCGAGAATTTAAACGACAAACACGGTTTTAACGATAAACGATGATTTAAAGTGATTAATTAATACATCCACTTAACAATTCCGAAAAATTATGAAAAACTTCAGAAAAATCTATTTCATCAGATAGTTTCACCAAGTCAAAAATAAGATTAAAATAAAATGTTTAGGTACTAGAACTAAAAATCGGCTTTTAATCGTTTTTGTCCGTAAACGTTAATAATTCAATAATCGATAACTAAAATATCAGAAAAATACTAAATTATTAGAAATCATCAAAAACAACATTTTTCCAGAATATAAACATATATTACATGTTTAGGCCGAATATTACGATTTTACAAATTAATATGACGATTTAATCGTTAATCTCGTAAAAGCGATAAAAATACCGAAACATGCAAATTTTCAACTTTTAAAATTTTTCCAGATTTTATGACATACATATATTGCCAAAATAAAACATAAAAATATATACATGCAAATACTCAATTAAAATCAAGTAATACCGAGTAACATCGAAGTTACCTCTAGTCCAAATCGGAATCGATAAAATATTCGTCGGCTTCGAGATCGTCCAAGAAGTCTACAATACACGAGAATCATGGCAGAAAATACCATGAGAAAAACTCATAAAATCAAGGTAAATAATGATCGAAAACAACATCGATTATTACCTTAACGAAAGGATCGGAATAACGATTAATTTGACGATAAAAACGAGACGATTATGGCTTGAATTGAAGCAAGAATAAGCCTTGAGGGGCTGCTGATGACACGGCCAAAAGAAGGAGAAGAAAGTGATTTTTTTTGTTTAAGTGTAGAAATGAATATAAGAAAAAATGGATGGTTTCATATGTTTGAATAATATTAATGTTTGATGAAAACAAGGTGAAACTAGACTAAAATATGCAGCCAAAATGAAGAGAATGGAGCATGAAGAGTTGTGCATGAGTCATCCCAATAAATGGTAGTGAAGAATTATCTAATTTCTTAAATCGTTTTTATAAAATGAAAGGTTATAAAAAAAATGTAATGGGTGAGTCACAAGGGGGGGTGAGTCGGTCCAAAACATGGGGAAAATATCTCAAATGATTTGTAAGTTGATAAAAAGAAGGATCGTAAAATAGTTAAAGGCATTTCGAAGTAATTCAAGTAAACCTTGCGTTGGAAAATAGTTATTTATGAAACTTCGTAATAAAATCATTAGTGGCCAAATTTTTGTAAATGAAAATATTTCTTAGTTGAAAATATTATATAAATATTTTTAGACATTTGTAGGAAAGAAATAACTTAAATCCGAGCTTAAAAACGTTAATTCGTAGAGAAGTAGAATTCCTTGCGGAAAAATAATTAATTTACGATGAAAATCAAATAAATAGATTTAAAAGAATTAAAAATATTTTAAAATATAAATAAATATCATTAAACTCAAAATTGAAAATAAAGCTTGGAAAAATGAAGAAACAAAAGGCCAAAATTTGACAGAGTTATGACGAAGTCATAACGGAAAGAATAAAACGCAAGGAAAAATAGCGGGTGTTACAGGGCACCCTGCTTGTATGCTTTGAAAACATTTACTTGCTCAATGCTACTTCGACAATGTAAAGGCTCATGTCCATATATTCCACAAATCTCGCATATCCCATAATAAGATGTAGAAGGAACCACTCCCATAGCATTAACTTGATGAATCGATTGTTGATTGGAGGAATTAGTGCTTTGACCTTGACAGAAATGATTTTGGAGCTTCTTGTCAATAGTATCCAAATGTGTCTTCAATTGTGCTCCAAGATCGGCACATAATTGTGTAATGGCATCAATTTCATGCCTTCCCCCTCTACTTTCTTTCCTTGGCGTAGAGTATTGAGAATTATGGACCGCCATTTCTTCAATTCTTGACCAAGTTTGGTCATCATCCATTTCGGTGAACCTTCCATTGGAGCTCATATTGAGTATGGCTCTAGAATCCTCATATAAACCGTTCCAAAATTTTTGGACTAAGAACCATTGTGAAAGTCCATGGTGGGGGCACGATCTAACCAAAGCCTCGAACCGCTCCCATGCTTCATAAAGGCTCTCTTCATCCCGTTGTTGGAAACCGGTGATGGAGGCCCTTAGCAAATTCGTCTTTTCCGGAGGGTAAAATTTTTGGTAGAACGCCAATCCAAGTTTCTTCCAAGTATCAATCCCCATGGTTGCCCTATCGAGACTCTTGATCCATTGCTTCGCTTTTCCAATGAGAGAGAACGGGAAAAGTACCCAACGAATTTGATCTTGAGTAACCCCGGGTTGAGATATAGCGTTACAATAATCGGAGAAGGTCTCCATGTGTTGATGCGGGTCTTCGGTGGGTAAACTACTAAATTGATTCCTTTATACAAGTTGGATGAATTGTGTCCTTACCACAAAATTTTCGGCATAAGCGGCCGGTAAAGTGCTTGGTCCGGGCAAGACATCCTCCGTGAATGTAGAATGAGATGAGAACTTCGGCATTGTTGGATAAGCGGGAGATGATGGTGTAGATGGTGTTGATGTAGAGTTAGAAGGAGAACTAGGTTGAGAAGAGTGACTAGAAGAAGTACCAAAGGGAATGATGAAGGTCCCTTCGGTATTGCCTTGAGATGGTTCGTTCAAGTCAAATCCTTGAGCTTGCTCTTCAATGGTATTGCTAGTACCCGGTTGAGAATTTCTAACCCGATCAATCGTCCGTTGGCGAAAGGCTCTAAAGAGTCTCTCCAGCTCTGGATTGAAAAGAAAGAAGTCGTCTCTCCTCCTAGGCATGCACTACACACTTGGAACAAACGTGAGAATACCTAGTGCTTTATGGGCACTAGGTAAAGACAATAAACAAACACAACCCAAGACAAAGAGAGAAGAAAGCTAAAGAAACTAAGAAAAAGAATACAAACTATGCACGATGGATGGAAGAAAAACACAAAACGGTAACTAAGTCTAGCTAATAAGCAAACTAAGTCTAAACATGCACCGTCCCCAGCAACGGAGCCAAATTGATGGTGGGATTTGCCGCGGGTCCCGCCACCAAATGAGTCCAACCAGACCTAACACGTAGCTAGGGTAAGTCGGGTTGAGTCCACGGGGACGGTAGTAGGTGCCTAGACTAGGGTCAACTCACAAACAAGACTAAATCACCAACACAACACAAAAGAGGACAAACTAACAAGAATTGATTAACTATGATGATTGGAGGGGATGAAAGTGGACTAACAATGAACTATATATAACATGAACTAATTGGATCAACTAAAGCTAAAACAATAAACTAACTAGATGAGAAAATTGCTAACAAGAAGGAGAAATCAAATTGGGAAAAGGTAGGGTTAGTTTGGGTTCATAAGTATAGTAGGATAGTTAGGAAATCGAGGCTGTAAGCTTCACCTAGTTACAAAGGTCGGTCCGCGCTCTTGCGTCAAAGACAAAACCCGAATACTCATGCAAGATGCTACCCAATACACAAGATTTCAATCACAAATCAACCACACAATGAGAAGAGGAAAACTAGCATGAGAAGGATGGCCAATTCTACTCAAACAAGCAATTCAACAAACACATAGAGTGCTCAACATGTGACTAGTAATAAAGAATCCACCTTTACCCCTAATCAAGCCCTAATCATCCATAATCCAAACTTAATCCCCCTACTAACCCCACAATAAGTCTACTCATACATAATCAAACTAACAATATCATAAGCAAGTGAAATCAACACAAACATCCAAACATTCATTATGAACTAACAAGAACAATGAACAATATGTAAAGATTAAAACTTGAAGGATTAAACAAAAAACAAGAGAAAAGAGATTAAGAACATTATACCAACTACAAGAGGATGAAAAGATGAGAACTTGTATTAAAAGAACACCCAAAAATCTCCACCAAAAGTTGTCAAGGATTGATGGATTCTTCAAGAGAATTCTTAATACAAGATTAACTATCTAGATTAAGCTAAGATTAACAAGGATTAAGAAAAGTGATAAGGCTAAAGTCGTATCACCTATATCAAAATAAACCTAACAAACGACTAACAGGTAGCTAGCAGCAATTAAGGATCGAATCCACAGAGAGACAGACGATTATCCCTAATTATCTATAGTTGATTCTAAACTATTCTAATTCCGGTTTTTATGAATTTGGTCTAAACTAATACGATTATATAAAATAACGAGGTCCTAACTATATTAAAAGGATCTAGGGTCTTACGATTCACTATGTAATCAAATTGGGTAAAGTTAATTAATCATTCAATCAATCAATCACAGTTATTTAGGGCAAAGACACGGCCTCTCGGATCTTATGTCAACCTTAAGATAGATTCTGACGGGCTCTCGCAACTTACCAGATTATCCTACCCACTTACTTGTAAGTCTACCCTTACCAGGCTTTCAATCTTAGGTTCGGGTTCCTAAACATTCAACTAGTTCAACGTCTCAAACTAATCAAACAACGATACAAGACAAGTAGTAAGGCAATAACATATGAATGATCAATCAAATAAGTAATTAAACTAACATCCCCAATTCAATTAACATAGATCCCCTTCAACCCTAGATAAATAAATTAGCCACTCATAATAAACGATAAAGCAATAAAGAAATTAAGCATAATGAAGAACAATATGAAAATAAGAGAATAAGAAAAGGTGCCAATTAAGTAGAACTGAAAGATTAACGGTCTAAAAGTATGACTACAAATTTGAAGAATTCTAATGCTAATAAAAAGTCTAAACTAAACTAATGAATATGAAAGTGTAAAAGTGAAAGGTGTCCTTAAACCTAACCCTAAGAAGGGTATTTATACTTATTACAATGGGTCTAATTAGGAAATAGGACATAATTTAATAAAATAATCCCGTAGTATTTTAATCAAGGTAGAATACGGATTCTTCAGAAGATTAGGAAAGTCACTCTGACGCGTCGTGAACCGCTCGGTACAAAAACGAACCGACCGGTTCACAAACGAACCGACCGGTTCACAAACGAACCGACCGGTTCAACATCAAACCGACCGGTTCGGTTTTCCTGCACTGCGCGACGAATTTGAAATACTTCCTGTTTCTTCGTTACTTGTCGGATTTGGACGTGTAATATACCGTTGGAAAGCTAAGAGAAGGAGCTTTCCAACGCCAAAAACATCAGCTCAATCGGAGTTGTAGAACTCAAGATATTCATGTTTGAAGTTGACCTTTGTTTTCGCGATCGTTCTTTCTTCTCGATTTGCATTGATTCGAGCTTTCCAACTTATTTCTTTGTCGTTTCTTATTGTTTCTTCACTTCACGTCCTTCCTCAAGTATTTACTTAGTTTCCTCTAACTTTTATTACTTCTTCCTTGTGGATTTCATGGCTCGACTCTCGTCATTGCCCAAATATAGCTCAATCGCCTTCATTTGTCTTGTTTCCTACAAAACGTAAACAAAATACCCAGCATAACAAAGAAGAATAAAAAGCTAGAAAAACGATTCCTAGGACACATAAAATGAACCAAAATAAAGGAAAAAGCTGGGGTTAAATATATATACAAAATGAGTTCATCAAATCCCCCCAAACCAAACCTTTGCTTGTCCCTAAGCAAAGCAATCATCAAAGAATATGGACAAGACTTAAAACAATGGCTCAGAGCTAACTTCATCAACACGAATCCCAATATCGAATACTCCAACAAGCGAATGACACCAAGGCTAAAGAAACAAGTTCTATAGCAAAAAGATGAAGAGTAAAAGAATTTCAAAAATCAAGTTCCAATCAATATTCAAATGCCAAACTTTTAATCTTGCACAACCTTCTATGTCGAGATTCCTCACGGTTTACACTCAGCACTCAATAAGGGCAATATTGTGAGTTTATGTAGAATCGGAAAGACAAAACACTCACCTAACTGCGACTTATAAGAACATGTATACAATCTAACATGATATCAATCTCTACCAACCGTACATACACATTCAATTGGACCAAGACACATGTTGAGGACTTACATGTGGTATAAAGTGAGGCTAATCGGGTAAGAAGGGGCAAAATTATTTGGATATGTGGAGGTAAAAGCCAAGGTAGTCCAACCTTAACCAAACTAAACTCATTCTATTCTTAACCAACTTCAATCAAAGGAATTACAAGTAGTACCAAGCATCTTATTTTTAACTTTTCATCACCGACTTCGCACCAATAACTACGAAAACAGAGCGATCAATTCTTTTCTCATAGCAAAAACACATTCCTTTTCTTGTTTCACGTTTTTTTCTTTCTTTTCAACTATCTCCTTTCTTTTTCTTTTCTTTCTTTCATTGAGTTTTTTTTTCAATCATTCATCATTTTTTTTTCCAATTCCCTTCCTCAATGGTACCAAATTTCACCCGCAAAAAATAATTCCGTCTAATTAACCAACTAGCTTGACTAGGGTAGGCAAATATGGCATGTAGTTAATAAACGGGTCAAAACAGGTCAAATTATGGCTATGTGAAGTTCATGGGAATTGGATAAAAGAAAGAGGATTGCCTCTTATACATGTGTCACAATCACAAACCGAATGCATACAGGTATTTAAGAGACGAATGTCATGCTTATGCAATTTGATGTTACATGTCTCGTAAGGAGTGCTACTCTCAACCTATAAGAAACTGATCATGGATGTCATCAGTTTAGGCTCTAAGTCTCACAATTTTAGTAGCTTACTCGAAAACAGGTCAATTTACTCATTTGGCATTCAAAACATAATTAGCGACAAGATTTAAGAAATACAAAACTCAAATAACGGGAAATAAGTGTCATTCATAAGAAAGAACAAAGAACTAGGGAAAAGCATGCGACAAACGCAATGTCATCATCGCCGACACGACTCTATACTAAAACACACAAAAAAATCGAAAAAATATAAATAAATAAAAAATGTTATTTATTTTTTAATTTTTTAAATTAAAACATACCAAAAAGAAAAATTTGAAAATTAAAACACACCCAAAAGAAAAATACACTAAACACAAAATATCCCCCCAAACCAAATTACACAATGTCCTCATTGTGAACCAAACGAAATAAAATAGGACAAAAATATAACGGGTAAAGGAAGATAGAAGGAATAAAAATTGAAAAAAAAAAACAAAAAGAAAAAAGTAAGAGAAAAATAAGGAAAGATACCGACAATATATGCTACAAATAAGTCCCCCAAACCAGCAACCAACCGGGACTAAGAATCTGACTTATACCCATCAATAACAAAATCATAGTAGCTCAAGGCTCTCAGAAGTTGATCAAAAAGCTGCGCATGTGCTACACAAGAGCATAAGTAGCACCAAGATAGAATAACGACATTATATAAAATCAATGTCAATGACCGTCTCAGCTTGTCAACTTTTCTTTCAAAACTTTCAAAAGTCCTCGACATATAATCCCAGCCGTCAATAAATGGTGGAAAATAATATTGTAAATTATCGGGGATGTAAGACAACTTAATACCTCTCAGATCAACAATATTATTTTTCACAATTAATTCATACGAAACGGGAGAAATACCTGTACTACCATCGAGGCAAGGAGGAAGCTCAAGTGGATGAGAATGATTTACTACCTCAACGGGTGTATCCACGATCCCATATACCTCAAGATTTTCAGTTTCGAGAGTTCCTGGATGATTTAGCGCTGCTTCTAACGCATCTACCTCCGCTTTCCAAGGGTTTGATTCATCTGCACGACTGCCCAAACACATCAAATCCTCTAAAGGGACCTCGGTGAGGAGGCCTTGTGTAGGATAATCAACAAAATTATCAATCACACAAGAAGCATCAATACATGAGTTAGGCATAGTGATTTCAGACGAAAGCTCGGTAGGCGGATGGCTAGAATCATCAATTGAATCACAAATGGGCTTATTAACAATGCTTAAAACCTCAGGATTTTCCGTCAAAGATTGAATCATTAAATTGTCAGTCATAACAGAATCAGCTTCAATGTCCGGAGGATGAATTTTCAAAGAAAAAATCAGAGGTTCATCATCATCGTCATCAAATAAGTCAATATCCTCTCTAACATGTGCAATGGACGTACTCATAACACAGTCAGTTGATGATGCAGGATCAACTCTCAAATTTGATTCACGTAGAGTAGCCGTTAATTTTTTCAATATCGCCTTACAGTCCGCCATGAAAGCAATCCACCTCTTCTCTGACTCAGCACTGTTTCGGGCTAAATATTTAAGGAGTTCCCATCGCTCCTCATAAGACATATAGTTAAACATTCCGTCACAGTTTGCCTCAATATTAGCCCGTGTCTCATCGTCCACACCAGCCCATAACATATCACACATCTCCCACACATTAACATGATAGTCACTTTGGTAAATAAAAGACTCAAGTCTATCCCAATAAGTATGTAGTGACTCATGATTAAATTGAGGAAAGTAGAAGATAGTCATAATGATTAGACAAAAAAAAAAAAAATCCTTAATAAAAAATGAAAAAAAATGAAAAAAAATAAAAATATATATGAAATTAAAAAAATATATATACAAAATAATCTAGAACCCAAAACAAATAATAAGCAATAATACAAAACCGTCTCCCCGGCAACGGCGCCAAAATTGATAAAGCTAAAGTCGTATCACCTATATCAAAATAAACCTAACAAACGACTAACAGGTAGCTAGCAGCAAGTAAGGATCGAATCCACAGAGAGACAGACGATTATCGCTAATTATCTATAGTTGATTCTAAACTATTCTAATTCCGGTTTTTATGAATTTGGTCTAAACTAATACGATTATATAAAATAACGAGGTCCTAACAATATTAAAAGGATCTAGGGTCTTACGGTTCACTATGTAATCAAATTGGGTAAAGTTAATTAATCATTCAATCAATCAATCACAGTTATTTAGGGCAAAGACACGGCCTCTCGGATCTTATGTCAACCTTAAGATAGATTCTGACGGGCTCTCGCAACTTACCAGATTATCCTACCCACTTACTTGTAAGTCTACCCTTACCAGGCTTTCAATCTTAGGTTCGGGTTCCTAAACATTCAACTAGTTCAACGTCTCAAACTAATCAAACAACGATACAAGACAAGTAGTAAGGCAATAACATATGAATGATCAATCAAATAAGTAATTAAACTAACATCCCCAATTCAATTAACATAGATCCCCTTCAACCCTAGATAAATAAATTAGCCACTCATAATAAACGATAAAGCAATAAAGAAATTAAGCATAATGAAGAACAATATGAAAATAAGAGAATAAGAAAAGGTGCCAATTAAGTAGAACTGAAAGATTAACGGTCTAAAAGTATGACTACAAATTTGAAGAATTCTAATGCTAATAAAAAGTCTAAACTAAACTAATGAATATGAAAGTGTAAAAGTGAAAGGTGTCCTTAAACCTAACCCTAAGAAGGGTATTTATACTTATTACAATGGGTCTAATTAGGAAATAGGACATAATTTAATAAAATAATCCCGTAGTATTTTAATCAAGGCAGAATACGGATTCTTCAGAAGATTAGGAAAGTCACTCTGACGCGTCGTGAACCGCTCGGTACAAAAACGAACCGACCGGTTCACAAACGAACCGACCGGTTCACAAACGAACCGACCGGTTCAACATCAAACCGACCGGTTCGGTTTTCCTGCACTGCGCGACGAATTTGAAATACTTCCTGTTTCTTCGTTAATTGTCGGATTTGGACGTGTAATATACCGTTGGAAAGCTAAGAGAAGGTGCTTTCCAACGCCAAAAAAATCAGCTCAATCGGAGTTGTAGAACTCAAGATATTCATGTTTGAAGTTGACCTTTGTTTTCGCGATCGTTCTTTCTTCTCGATTTGCATTGATTCGAGCTTTCCAACTTATTTCTTTGTCGTTTCTTATTGTTTCTTCACTTCACGTCCTTCCTCAAGTATTTACTTAGTTTCCTCTAACTTTTATTACTTCTTCCTTGTGGATTTCATGGCTCGACTCTCATCATTGCCCAAATATAGCTCAATCGCCTTCATTTGTCTTGTTTCCTACAAAACGTAAACAAAATACCCAGCATAACAAAGAAGAATAAAAAGCTAGAAAAACGATTCCTAGGACACATAAAATGAACCAAAATAAAGGAAAAAGCTGGGGTTAAATATATATACAAAATGAGTTCATCAAATCCCCCCAAACCAAACCTTTGCTTGTCCCTAAGCAAAGCAATCATCAAAGAATATGGACAAGACTTAAAACAATGGCTCAGAGCTAACTTCATCAACACGAATCCCAATATCGAATACTCCAACAAGCGAATGACACCAAGGCTAAAGAAACAAGTTCTATAGCAAAAAGATGAAGAGTAAAAGAATTTCAAAAATCAAGTTCCAATCAATATTCAAATGCCAAACTTTTAATCTTGCACAACCTTCTATGTCGAGATTCCTCACGGTTTACACTCAGCACTCAATAAGGGCAATATTGTGAGTTTATGTAGAATCGGAAAGACAAAACACTCACCTAACTGCGACTTATAAGAACATGTATACAATCTAACATGATATCAATCTCTACCAACCGTACATACACATTCAATTGGACCAAGACACATGTTGAGGACTTACATGTGGTATAAAGTGAGGCTAATCGGGTAAGAAGGGGTAAAATTATTTGGATATGTGGAGGTAAAAGCCAAGGTAGTCCAACCTTAACCAAACTAAACTCATTCTATTCTTAACCAACTTCAATCAAAGGAATTACAAGTAGTACCAAGCATCTTATTTTTAACTTTTCATCACCGACTTCGCACCAATAACTACGAAAACAGAGCGATCAATTCTTTTCTCATTGCAAAAACACATTCCTTTTCTTGTTTCACTTTTTTTTCTTTCTTTTCAACTATCTCCTTTCTTTTTCTTTTCTTTCATTGATTTTTTTTTCAATCATTCATCATTTTTTTTTCCAATTCCCTTCCTCAATGGTACCAAATTTCACCCGCAAAAAATAATTCCGTCTAATTAACCAACTAGCTTGACTAGGGTAGGCAAATATGGCATGTAGTTAATAAACGGGTCAAAACAGGTCAAATTATGGCTATGTGAAGTTCATGGGAATTGGATAAAAGAAAGAGGATTGCCTCTTATACATGTGTCACAATCACAAACCGAATGCATACAGGTATTTAAGAGACGAATGTCATGCTTATGCAATTTGATGTTACATGTCTCGTAAGGAGTGCTACTCTCAACCTATAAGAAACTGATCATGGATGTCATCAGTTTAGGCTCTAAGTCTCACAATTTTAGTAGCTTACTCGAAAACAGGTCAATTTACTCATTTGGCATTCAAAACATAATTAGCGACAAGATTTAAGAAATACAAAACTCAAATAACGGGAAATAAGTGTCATTCATAAGAAAGAACAAAGAACTAGGGAAAAGCATGCGACAAACGCAATGTCATCATCGCCGACACGACTCTATACTAAAACACACAAAAAAATCGAAAAAATATAAATAAATAAAAAATGTTATTTATTTTTTAATTTTTTAAATTAAAACATACCAAAAAGAAAAATTTGAAAATTAAAACACACCCAAAAGAAAAATACACTAAACACAAAATATCCCCCCAAACCAAATTACACAATGTCCTCATTGTGAACCAAACGAAATAAAATAGGACAAAAATATAACGGGTAAAGGAAGATAGAAGGAAAAAAAATTGAAAAAAAAAAACAAAAAGAAAAAAGTAAGAGAAAAATAAGGAAAGATACCGACAATATATGCTACAAATAAGTCCCCCAAACCAGCAACCAACCGGGACTAAGAATCTGACTTATACCCATCAATAACAAAATCATAGTAGCTCAAGGCTCTCAGAAGTTGATCAAAAAGCTGCGCATGTGCTACACAAGAGCATAAGTAGCACCAAGATAGAATAACGACATTATATAAAATCAATGTCAATGACCGTCTCAGCTTGTCAACTTTTCTTTCAAAACTTTCAAAAGTCCTCGACATATAATCCCAGCCGTCAATAAATGGTGGAAAATAATATTGTAAATTATCGGGGATGTAAGACAACTTAATACCTCTCAGATCAACAATATTATTTTTCACAATTAATTCATACGAAACGGGAGAAATACCTGTACTACCATCGAGGCAAGGAGGAAGCTCAAGTGGATGAGAATGATTTACTACCTCAACGGGTGTATCCACGATCCCATATACCTCAAGATTTTCAGTTTCGAGAGTTCCTGGATGATTTAGCGCTGCTTCTAACGCATCTACCTCCGCTTTCCAAGGGTTTGATTCATCTGCACGACTGCCCAAACACATCAAATCCTCTAAAGAGACCTCGGTGAGGAGGCCTTGTGTAGGATAATCAACAAAATTATCAATCACACAAGAAGCATCAATACATGAGTTAGGCATAGTGATTTCAGACGAAAGCTCGGTAGGCGGATGGCTAGAATCATCAATTGAATCACAAATGGGCTTATTAACAATGCTTAAAACCTCAGGATTTTCCGTCAAAGATTGAATCATTAAATTGTCAGTCATAACAGAATCAGCTTCAATGTCCGGAGGATGAATTTTCAAAGAAAAAATCAGAGGTTCATCATCATCGTCATCAAATAAGTCAATATCCTCTCTAACATGTGCAATGGACGTACTCATAACACAGTCAGTTGATGATGCAGGATCAACTCTCAAATTTGATTCACGTAGAGTAGCCGTTAATTTTTTCAATATCGCCTTACAGTCCGCCATGAAAGCAATCCACCTCTTCTCTGACTCAGCACTGTTTCGGGCTAAATATTTAAGGAGTTCCCATCGCTCCTCATAAGACATATAGTTAAACATTCCGTCACAGTTTGCCTCAATATTAGCCCGTGTCTCATCGTCCACACCAGCCCACAACATATCACACATCTCCCACACATTAACATGATAGTCACTTTGGTAAATAAAAGACTCAAGTCTATCCCAATAAGTATGTAGTGACTCATGATTAAATTGAGGAAAGTAGAAGATAGTCATAATGATTAGAAAAAAAAAAAAATCCTCAATAAAAAATGTAAAAAATGAAAAAAAATAAAAATATATATGAAATTAAAAAAATATATATACAAAATAATCTAGAACCCAAAACAAATAATAAGCAATAATACAAAACCGTCTCCCCGGCAACGGCGCCAAAATTGATAAAGCTAAAGTCGTATCACCTATATCAAAATAAACCTAACAAACGACTAACAGGTAGCTAGCAGCAAGTAAGGATCGAATCCACAGAGAGACAGACGATTATCGCTAATTATCTATAGTTGATTCTAAACTATTCTAATTCCGGTTTTTATGAATTTGGTCTAAACTAATACGATTATATAAAATAACGAGGTCCTAACAATATTAAAAGGATCTAGGGTCTTATGGTTCACTATGTAATCAAATTGGGTAAAGTTAATTAATCATTCAATCAATCAATCACAGTTATTTAGGGCAAAGACACGGCCTCTCGGATCTTATGTCAACCTTAAGATAGATTCTGACGGGCTCTCGCAACTTACTAGATTATCCTACCCACTTACTTGTAAGTCTACCCTTACCAGGCTTTCAATCTTAGGTTCGGGTTCCTAAACATTCAACTAGTTCAACGTCTCAAACTAATCAAACAACGATACAAGACAAGTAGTAAGGCAATAACATATGAATGATCAATCAAATAAGTAATTAAACTAACATCCCCAATTCAATTAACATAGATCCCCTTCAACCCTAGATAAATAAATTAGCCACTCATAATAAACGATAAAGCAATAAAGAAATTAAGCATAATGAAGAACAATATGAAAATAAGAGAATAAGAAAAGGTGCCAATTAAGTAGAACTGAAAGATTAACGGTCTAAAAGTATGACTACAAATTTGAAGAATTCTAATGCTAATAAAAAGTCTAAACTAAACTAATGAATATGAAAGTGTAAAAGTGAAAGGTGTCCTTAAACCTAACCCTAAGAAGGGTATTTATACTTATTACAATGGGTCTAATTAGGAAATAGGACATAATTTAATAAAATAATCCCGTAGGATTTTAATTAAGGCAGAATACGGATTCTTCAGAAGATTAGGAAAGTCACTCTGACGCGTCGTGAACTGCTCGGTACAAAAACGAACCGACCGGTTCACAAACGAACCGATCGGTTCAACATCAAACCGACCGGTTCGGTTTTCCTGCACTGCGCGACGAATTTGAAATACTTGCTGTTTCTTCGTTACTTGTCGGATTTGGACGTGTAATATACCGTTGGAAAGCTAAGAGAAGGTGCTTTCCAACGCCAAAAACATCAGCTCAATCGGAGTTGTAGAACTCAAGATATTCATGTTTGAAGTTGACCTTTGTTTTCGCGATCGTTCTTTCTTCTCGATTTGCATTGATTCGAGCTTTCCAACTTATTTCTTTGTCGTTTCTTATTGTTTCTTCACTTCACGTCCTTCCTCAAGTATTTACTTAGTTTCCTCTAACTTTTATTACTTCTTCCTTGTGGATTTCATGGCTCGACTCTCGTCATTGCCCAAATATAGCTCAATCGCCTTCATTTGTCTTGTTTCCTACAAAACGTAAACAAAATACCCAGCATAACAAAGAAGAATAAAAAGCTAGAAAAACGATTCCTAGGACACATAAAATGAACCAAAATAAAGGAAAAAGCTGGGGTTAAATATATATACAAAATGAGTTCATCAAATCCCCCCAAACCAAACCTTTGCTTGTCCCTAAGCAAAGCAATCATCAAAGAATATGGACAAGACTTAAAACAATGGCTCAGAGCTAACTTCATCAACACGAATCCCAATATCGAATACTCCAACAAGCGAATGACACCAAGGCTAAAGAAACAAGTTCTATAGCAAAAAGATGAAGAGTAAAAGAATTTCAAAAATCAAGTTCCAATCAATATTCAAATGCCAAACTTTTAATCTTGCACAACCTTCTATGTCGAGATTCCTCACGGTTTACACTCAGCACTCAATAAGGGCAATATTGTGAGTTTATGTAGAATCGGAAAGACAAAACACTCACCTAACTGCGACTTATAAGAACATGTATACAATCTAACATGATATCAATCTCTACCAACCGTACATACACATTCAATTGGACCAAGACACATGTTGAGGACTTACATGTGGTATAAAGTGAGGCTAATCGGGTAAGAAGGGGCAAAATTATTTGGATATGTGGAGGTAAAAGCCAAGGTAGTCCAACCTTAACCAAACTAAACTCATTCTATTCTTAACCAACTTCAATCAAAGGAATTACAAGTAGTACCAAGCATCTTATTTTTAACTTTTCATCACCGACTTCGCACCAATAACTACGAAAACAGAGCGATCAATTCTTTTCTCATAGCAAAAACACATTCCTTTTCTTGTTTCACTTTTTTTTCTTTCTTTTCAACTATCTCCTTTCTTTTTCTTTTCTTTCTTTCATTGAGTTTTTTTTTCAATCATTCATCATTTTTTTTTCCAATTCCCTTCCTCAATGGTACCAAATTTCACCCGCAAAAAATAATTCCGTCTAATTAACCAACTAGCTTGACTAGGGTAGGCAAATATGGCATGTAGTTAATAAACGGGTCAAAACAGGTCAAATTATGGCTATGTGAAGTTCATGGGAATTGGATAAAAGAAAGAGGATTGCCTCTTATACATGTGTCACAATCACAAACCGAATGCATACAGGTATTTAAGAGACGAATGTCATGCTTATGCAATTTGATGTTACATGTCTCGTAAGGAGTGCTACTCTCAACCTATAAGAAACTGATCATGGATGTCATCAGTTTAGGCTCTAAGTCTCACAATTTTAGTAGCTTACTCGAAAACAGGTCAATTTACTCATTTGGCATTCAAAACATAATTAGCGACAAGATTTAAGAAATACAAAACTCAAATAACGGGAAATAAGTGTCATTCATAAGAAAGAACAAAGAACTAGGGAAAAGCATGCGACAAACGCAATGTCATCATCGCCGACACGACTCTATACTAAAACACACAAAAAAATCGAAAAAATATAAATAAATAAAAAATGTTATTTATTTTTTAATTTTTTAAATTAAAACATACCAAAAAGAAAAATTTGAAAATTAAAACACACCCAAAAGAAAAATACACTAAACACAAAATATCCCCCCAAACCAAATTACACAATGTCCTCATTGTGAACCAAACGAAATAAAATAGGACAAAAATATAACGGGTAAAGGAAGATAGAAGGAATAAAAATTGAAAAAAAAAAACAAAAAGAAAAAAGTAAGAGAAAAATAAGGAAAGATACCGACAATATATGCTACAAATAAGTCCCCCAAACCAGCAACCAACCGGGACTAAGAATCTGACTTATACCCATCAATAACAAAATCATAGTAGCTCAAGGCTCTCAGAAGTTGATCAAAAAGCTGCGCATGTGCTACACAAGAGCATAAGTAGCACCAAGATAGAATAACGACATTATATAAAATCAATGTCAATGACCGTCTCAGCTTGTCAACTTTTCTTTCAAAACTTTCAAAAGTCCTCGACATATAATCCCAGCCGTCAATAAATGGTGGAAAATAATATTGTAAATTATCGGGGATGTAAGACAACTTAATACCTCTCAGATCAACAATATTATTTTTCACAATTAATTCATACGAAACGGGAGAAATACCTGTACTACCATCGAGGCAAGGAGGAAGCTCAAGTGGATGAGAATGATTTACTACCTCAACGGGTGTATCCACGATCCCATATACCTCAAGATTTTCAGTTTCGAGAGTTCCTGGATGATTTAGCGCTGCTTCTAACGCATCTACCTCCGCTTTCCAAGGGTTTGATTCATCTGCACGACTGCCCAAACACATCAAATCCTCTAAAGAGACCTCGGTGAGGAGGCCTTGTGTAGGATAATCAACAAAATTATCAATCACACAAGAAGCATCAATACATGAGTTAGGCATAGTGATTTCAGACGAAAGCTCGGTAGGCGGATGGCTAGAATCATCAATTGAATCACAAATGGGCTTATTAACAATGCTTAAAACCTCAGGATTTTCCGTCAAAGATTGAATCATTAAATTGTCAGTCATAACAGAATCAGCTTCAATGTCCGGAGGATGAATTTTCAAAGAAAAAATCAGAGGTTCATCATCATCGTCATCAAATAAGTCAATATCCTCTCTAACATGTGCAATGGACGTACTCATAACACAGTCAGTTGATGATGCAGGATCAACTCTCAAATTTGATTCACGTAGAGTAGCCGTTAATTTTTTCAATATCGCCTTACAGTCCGCCATGAAAGCAATCCACCTCTTCTCTGACTCAGCACTGTTTCGGGCTAAATATTTAAGGAGTTCCCATCGCTCCTCATAAGACATATAGTTAAACATTCCGTCACAGTTTGCCTCAATATTAGCCCGTGTCTCATCGTCCACACCAGCCCACAACATATCACACATCTCCCACACATTAACATGATAGTCACTTTGGTAAATAAAAGACTCAAGTCTATCCCAATAAGTATGTAGTGACTCATGATTAAATTGAGGAAAGTAGAAGATAGTCATAATGATTAGAAAAAAAAAAAAAATCCTCAATAAAAAATGAAAAAAATGAAAAAAAATAAAAATATATATGAAATTAAAAAAATATATATACAAAATAATCTAGAACCCAAAACAAATAATAAGCAATAATACAAAACCGTCTCCCCGGCAACGGCGCCAAAATTGATAAAGCTAAAGTCGTATCACCTATATCAAAATAAACCTAACAAACGACTAACAGGTAGCTAGCAGCAAGTAAGGATCGAATCCACAGAGAGACAGACGATTATCGCTAATTATCTATAGTTGATTCTAAACTATTCTAATTCCGGTTTTTATGAATTTGGTCTAAACTAATACGATTATATAAAATAACGAGGTCCTAACAATATTAAAAGGATCTAGGGTCTTATGGTTCACTATGTAATCAAATTGGGTAAAGTTAATTAATCATTCAATCAATCAATCACAGTTATTTAGGGCAAAGACACGGCCTCTCGGATCTTATGTCAACCTTAAGATAGATTCTGACGGGCTCTCGCAACTTACCAGATTATCCTACCCACTTACTTGTAAGTCTACCCTTACCAGGCTTTCAATCTTAGGTTCGGGTTCCTAAACATTCAACTAGTTCAACGTCTCAAACTAATCAAACAACGATACAAGACAAGTAGTAAGGCAATAACATATGAATGATCAATCAAATAAGTAATTAAACTAACATCCCCAATTCAATTAACATAGATCCCCTTCAACCCTAGATAAATAAATTAGCCACTCATAATAAACGATAAAGCAATAAAGAAATTAAGCATAATGAAGAACAATATGAAAATAAGAGAATAAGAAAAGGTGCCAATTAAGTAGAACTGAAAGATTAACGGTCTAAAAGTATGACTACAAATTTGAAGAATTCTAATGCTAATAAAAAGTCTAAACTAAACTAATGAATATGAAAGTGTAAAAGTGAAAGGTGTCCTTAAACCTAACCCTAAGAAGGGTATTTATACTTATTACAATGGGTCTAATTAGGAAATAGGACATAATTTAATAAAATAATCCCGTAGGATTTTAATTAAGGCAGAATACGGATTCTTCAGAAGATTAGGAAAGTCACTCTGACGCGTCGTGAACTGCTCGGTACAAAAACGAACCGACCGGTTCACAAACGAACCGATCGGTTCAACATCAAACCGACCGGTTCGGTTTTCCTGCACTGCGCGACGAATTTGAAATACTTGCTGTTTCTTCGTTACTTGTCGGATTTGGACGTGTAATATACCGTTGGAAAGCTAAGAGAAGGTGCTTTCCAACGCCACAAAAATCAGCTCAATAGGAGTTGTATAACTCAATATATTCACGTTTGAAGTTGACCTTTGTTTTCGCGATCGTTCTTTCTTCTCGATTTGCATTGATTTGAGCTTTCCAACTTATTTCTTTGTCGTTTCTTATTGTTTCTTCACTTCACGTCCTTCCTCAAGTATTTACTTTGTTTCCTCTAACTTTTATCACTTCTTCCTTGTGGATTTCATGGCTCGACTCTCGTCATTGCCCAAATATAGCTCAATCGCCTTCATTTGTCTTGTTTCCTACAAAACGTAAACAAAATACCCGGCATAACAAAGAAGAATAAAAAGCTAGAAAAACGATTCCTAGAACACATAAAATGAACCAAAATAAAGGAAAAAGTTGGGGTTAAATATATATACAAAATGAGTTCATCAAAAAGATTAATGTAAACTAAGCTAAGGATGAAGAGAGTCTAATTAGGGTTTAGAATAATGTAGAGTAGTCTAAGGTGCTTAAACAATACAAATGAAGGGTATTTATAAGGGTTCACGAGCAAAGGAGGATGAAATAAGAACACGGGGCTGCAGCTGGCCTATCCCGGTCAGGAAGGGACCCATCCCAGCCGGGAAGGCCTTCTTCTCGGTCGGGAAGAGGCTCTAGTAGCCTGTTTTCGCTTGCACTTTTCATCCCGGTCGTGATGGCCCTCATCCCGACCGGGATGGGTCTTGTAGGCCTCAAATATGATCTCAAGGGTCCCTACTTGCTCTTCATGGGCTTCTCATCGATTCTCGGTGCTCGAGAATGGGTCCCGAGGGCTCGGGAAAGGGTCCCAAGGGCTCGGGATCGAGTCTAAGCTACCGGGTGATCGTTGCTTCTCTTCGTTGGCTCCAAATGTGTCAGAAACGACTCGGATTCGTTCCACCTCTCCAAGATTGCTCTTAGGAACCTAAAATGAACTAGAAGAAGCGTAAGTAGCCTGGAAACCGCTCCAAAGAGCGAATCAACAAGAGAAACCGGGACCAAACACAACAAATAAGCACTACAAAACAAACTTATCAGCTACTGTGGTTCGTCTGATATCAGGTCACAGAGGCAGGACTAGGACTCAAGCTGAAGGGTCTAGTGCTAGAGATGCGCGGGGGAGAGTGAGCCACCAGACAGACTTGGAAAGGAGACTTGGCCCAAAGTTGGCAGTTCAGGACCGACTTGGTCCTCAAGATAAGCTACCTGAGCACATAAGGGCTCGACTCGGACCGACTACAATAGCAGAAGACCCACTGTAAAAGAAACAGGTTCGACTAAAGGATGTTCCTCTTGTGATCCGGGAACGCTCGCCCCCGCCCCGGCGACATCGGGCTCTGCGTGACCCAAAAGACAAAGGCAAAGGCAAAATGCCTTAAAAAACTAGTCTCCTTAATTTTATTATTTAAATATTATTATTATTTCTTGTGATGTGTTTTTTGTTGTTTTTGATTTTTTTTGTGGTGTAATTTTGAAATTCCCGAGTTTATCTGGTTTTTAGTTAATAAAGGACATATTAATGAATATCGTTCCTGTCTTTTCGTTATTGCGGTGGTTGTGCCCTTTTGAGGGACTGCCTATGTATCCACAATTAGTGGAATCAAACCAAACGTAGTTCGGGCATTGAATTTTTGCAATTTCGAAATACACCAAGACAATTAGTTCGAGGTACGTGCGACAGTAGGATAAATAATCCTAACTTATTGACTTGCATGTAATTTTGAAAACAAATTTTATAAACTTTTGCAAATGACATTGAGATAAGGTTTAGGGGTAGTAGCGCTTCAGCCGGTCCAAGTTGGTCGGGTTGACAAATTCATTCCCGTCTAAGTCCGTCAGCATCACTGCTCTGATAGAACCTTCTTTACTAGATACAACCCGGCCCAATTGAGTTTGAATTTTCTCCTTGGGTCAACCGGTAATAGTGCTCGAACGGATTTGAGGACCAAATCCCCTTCTTTAATATTTTTGGGCCTAACTCTTTTGTTAAAAGCCTGTTGTATCCTTTTTTGGTATACTTGGATATTGTAGAGGGCCCGGGACCGCCGTTCGTCCAAAAGAACTAACGAGTCATATCGGGCTTGGACCCAATCTGCTACAGGCACTTGGCTTTCTAGTAAAATCCTGAGAGACGGTATTTCCAGCTCGACTAGTTGAACTGCTTCCATCCCGTACGTCAGATTATATGGAGTTGCCCCGAATGCAGTGCGGATTGACGTTCGGTACTCCCAGTGGGAAAAAGGTATTTTGTCGGGCAAGTCCCGGTAATTATCAGCCATCTTTTTAAGTATAGTGACAATTGTTTTGTTAGCTGCCTCTACCGCTCCATTTGTTTGGGGACCGTAAGGCGAAGATGTATGCCTTTGGATTTTATATTGCTAGCAAAGTAGCGGTTTCGGCTAGGAAATGCGTCCCGTGGTAACTGATGAACTCGTGCGGGATCCCGTATTGGCATATAATCTTGTTTTGGATGAACTTAGCAACGTGCTTAGCGTTCAAAATCCGGTACGACTCGGCTTCGACCCACTTGGGGAAATAGTCGATAGCCACCAAAATGAAACAGTGACCTCCCGTTCTGGAAGGGTTTACTTTCCCAATTATACCAATTCCCCATGTCGAAAATGGCCATGGTGATGTCATGGTGTATATTAGGGATGACGACATATGCTGAACATCGGCAAAATTCTGACAGTTATAACAGCGTTTGACATATAAATGGCAGTCGGTCTCCATGCTATTCCAATAATATCCGAGCCTCATGATTTTTCGGACCAGCATCTGAGCGTTCATATGAGGACGACATTCGTCGTCGTGCACTTCGGCCATAAGCTTCTCGGTTTGTATTTTGTCGACACATAGGAGGAGAGCCCCTTGTGCCGTCTTTTTGTATAATTGTCCGTTCTCCGTATGGAGGAACTGGGTTGCCAATCTTCTCAGGGCTTTCTTGGCTGGGTTTTCAGTTCCCAGAGGATATTCCTTTATCTGTTCTCAAGTAGGTTAGAACACCCTAGTACCAAGGTTCTGGAACAGTTATATCGATGTCTTGGATGACGTGGATGTATGCCGGCTCGGATCGTCTTTCGACGCAAATCGGCATGCTAGTCAGGTGCTCCGAGATATTCAATAAAGATGCTAATTTGGAAAGTGCATCTGCAAATTGGTTTTCTTCCTGGGGTAGATAAATGTATTCTACCTTTTGGAACTGTTTTTCGAGAACCCTTACTCGCGCCTGATAGGCCACGAGGTTGGCATTTCGAGTCTTCCATTTTTGGAGAGCTTGGTTTATGACTAGAGATGAGTGACCGTGGACCCGGAGGTTTGTGACCCCTAGATCAACGGCGGCTTGCAACCCGTGAATGCATGCTTCATATTCGGCTGCGTTATTGGTCACGTCGAAATCTAGTTTAATAGATAACGATGTGTGCCCCCCTTTTGGTGATATTAGGAGAATGCCGACCCCGAACCCTCGAAAATTGGATGCCCCATCAAAATATAAATCCCATGTTTCTGTATCGGTATGGAATATATCTTCATCTGGGAAGAACCAACTGTCGGTATGTCCTTCTTCGATTACGGGACTATTGGCGAGGAACTCGGCTACTACCCGGTCTATGATGGCTTTTAGTGGCACAAATTTGAGGTCGAACTCCGCCAACATTAAAGTCCATCTAGACATCCTACCACTGAGAATGGGCTTCTCGAATAGGTACTTGATAGGATCCATTTTGGATAGTACATGTAACTCGTAACTGAGCATGTAATGTCGGAGCTTTTTAGTGGCCCAAAGTAGAGCTAGACACGTCTTCTCGGGCATGGTATACTTGCATTCATTCTCCAAAAATTTCTTGCTGATATAGTAAATGGCTCGCTCTTTTGAGTCAATTGTCTGCGTTAGCATAGCCCCCATGGCTGTCTCGGTCGTTGTTAGGTATAATGATAAAGGCAAACCTGGTTGAGGTGGCATTAATACCGGCGGAGGAGACAGGATCTTCTTAATTTTGTCAAAAGCTGCTTGGCATTTTTTGTCCCACAGTATTCGTTCTCCTATTTTCAGTTTTTTGAAAATCGGTTCACACACCATGGTTAGCTTGGATATGAACCGGCTGATATATTGAACTTTTCCGAGAAATCCTCTTATTTCTTTTTCGGTTTTAGGAGGTTGCATCTCGGTGATGGCTTTGATTTTAGCTGGATCGACCTTGATGCCGGGTTGGCTAACGATATGACCCAGTAATTTGCCAGATGTTACTCCGAAACTGCATTTTTGAGGGTTTAGTCTCATGTTGTATTTGCGCAGTCGGGTGAAAAACTTCCTTAGGGCCGCAATATGCCCATCTCGATCTTTGGATTTGACGATCATGTCGTCTACATAAACTTCCACTTCCTTATGCATCATGTCGTGTAATAAGGTCGTGGCGGTTCGTTGATAAGTGTCCCCGACGTTGATAAGACCAAACGACATGACGGTGTAACAGTAAGTACCTAATGAAGGAGGTCTTACTCATATCTTATTTTGCCATTTTGATATGATTGTACCCGGCATACCCGTCTATAAATGATAGAAGGGCATGGTCGGCCATGTTGTCCACCAGCAGTATGTTGATGTGTGGCAACGGAAAGTCGTCTTTCGGGCTTGCCTTGTTAAGATCCCGAAAATCTACACATACCCGCACCTTACCGTCCTTCTTAGGTACCGGCACGATGTTCGCAACCCAGTTTGGATATTCAGACACTTGTATGAAGCCTGCTTTGAACTGCTTGTCGACCTCTTCTTTTACCTTGAAAGACCATTTGGGCCTCATTCTTCGGAGTTTCTGATTTACCGGCTTACACCCGTCTTTGATGGGTATACGGTGTTAAGCTATTTCCCGATCTACCCCGGCATCTGGGGCTCTAAGGTCGTTCCCACATTGATGGACTCGGTTTCTTCGATTACCGGGTCTCGGGATTCCCTTCGTTCCAGTTGCTCGATCAGATGCGGAGGTAAAGATACCTGTTTGTCGGGTTTCTCAATGTCATTGCATACAAATTTTTTGAAATTGAAAGCATTTTTAAAATAAGACAAGTCGTAAGCAGAACGGTTATCGTTATTATTGATATCGAATTTAGAAAACAGCTCAAAGAGAGCGGCCATATGATCGTTGGTCAGTGGCGGGATTGGGAGTGCCCTCGGGATAGACCCCGAGGATCAAGTTGAAGTGACTACAAGGAGAGGGATTACAGACTGGACTCTAGCACAAGACCCTTGAGACTCGGACTCAGACTCTGACTCGGTATCCGGCATGTCTCTTTCACCGGTGGTCAGCTTGTAGACTCGGCCCTGGCTGTCGGTCCACTTAATAGTCTTCCTCCATGCCCTTTTCCCGGTGTCAGAACCGACTTCAGAGATCAGCTTCGTGGAATCGAATCTGCCGCTTTGGAGGATCAGGCCCATTATAATTGTCAGTTTAACGGCCCTAGCAACTAGTTTTGGGCTTCCATCAAAAGCCTGGATAGTATGCGCAGTTGGGAGGTAATCGGCCTTCTTCTTTGGATTTGCCCTCGAGATAGGGCAAGATAGTGACTACCATTTCAATAGGGGTAACCAGAGAGTCGACCTTGATCTAATCGAGAGCCTTAGTCAGTGCCTCTCGATGTTCTTGCGAGCTAACCAAAAGTTACCATATGGTGGGATCAGCTCGAGCCCTCTACAGTTGTTTGACTAGAGTCGTGTTAGTGCTTGGCTCTTCAAGTGCAGCTTCCGTCCTGGCAGGTTCAGTGACGGTTGTTGAGATAGGGGTGTCCTTAGAGCTAGTGGCTTGATAAGGACGACCGGTAGTAGCGAGGTGGTTACTGGCTAAAGCTTTGGATTTAGCCTTTCGGACCTCTTCAGGAGTGATGGGGATAGCCTCCCCTTTACCCAGGTAAACCTCATCTTCATCATCGAACCAGATCCCATTAAGTTGTGGGATGAGAGGAGAAATGAGGTGAGAACAGTCGATCACCTCCCAGGTGAAGATGGCATGGGCGCTGAAGGGGTTTCCTTTGTTGCTCGGTTTGTCCCCGGGCAACGGTATCTTCTCGCTCTCGATCACGTCCTGGATTAGGTGCTTCAGCTTCCAACACTTTTCAGTATCGTGCCCATTACCTCGGTGATATTGACAATAGGCCTGGACATTGTAGCTCTTGGAGTGTTTCTCTACCAGGACCTCAGGAGTTGGGCCTATCGGTTGGATCAGACCCTTGGAGGATAGCCTTTGTAAGGCATATGTATAGGTGGTCCCTATATTAGTGAATACCCGAGCTGGGGTATTCTTTTTGGACGAGGCATCTAGCAGATTAACCGCGTAAAAAATGTTGCGAGTTGCAGCTGCAACTGTGGGCATGGTAGTGGAAGAAGTATCCCCTTGATACCCCTTGATAGAGGCCTTAGTAAGGCCCTCTAGCCTCAAATCATCTACAATTCTTGTCCCCGTTTCAGTTAAAGTGGCGAAGTTGGGTATGACAGCATACCGGAGATGGACCCGATAGGAGGGGAGGAGGTTCTTAACAAAGGCCTCCACTTAAAGTTTTTTCATTAGGCTTGTCGACCAGCTTCACACTCTCGGCCCTCCAGCGTTGAAGATATTTTGTAAAACCTTCCTTGGGCTCCTGGGCCATAACTTCCAGGGAGCGCATCGTGGCCTGGATTTTGGTGTTGTTGGCATAATTTCGGGCAAACTCCGTGGCCACGTCTTCCCAAGTTTTGTATTTCTCGGAGTCTAGCCTGTAGTACCATGCTTTTGGATGCTTCTCGAGAGAAGCGGCGAACAGGTGCTTGAACATGGTCGATTTCACTCCCTTAACGGTCATGAACTCTTTGAAGGCCCAGATGTGAAGCACCGGGTCTTTAATCCCCTCAAACATCGGTAGGCCCGTAATGTTGAGGTTGGTGGGCAGTTCATCATTCAAGGGTGAATAGGCACAGGCGTTTTTCGTGTGGATAGTGTTGTTTGTTGACAAATGGACCTGTTCCTCCAATTTGCGGATTGCACTGACCAGTTCAGCTAGGGGCCCAGTAGTGTCAGTCCCAGCAGCAGGAGTCCCTTGTTCCACGACGCTCAAACGGGTAACAATAGCCATTTGTTCAGACCTTATAGTTGTTAATTGGGTCTCGATCTGAGTCTGCTTGACGACCAAGGCGTCCAACGAGGCTGGCAACTTATCAAAGGCTTTTTGCATTTTGTGCTTGTGTTTGGTTACCGGTGGTCTGTCTATAAGAATACCGCGTAATCAGAAACTGACCCAGATCCTGGAATCAAAACAGTACATCCCGAGCAAGGAAAAAGCCTGAAAAGGAAATGACTCGGAAAAGACACCAATACGGGTGACTCGTGAATTGTGTAACTTCCTTAGGAATCGGCCGTGTGGGCCTAGTCCTGTTCGAAGAAAGGTCCATTGAGATATTCCCCAGACTTTGGACTCGAATGTGTAAACGGGCCTTCCTTTGTAGGGGTATGTCCTACGTAGGTGGGCCATGCCTTGACAAATAAGGCGGACTGGGATAGGGAGGAAACTCGTGATGTAAGATTGACGGAGTTTCGCCGCCGAAGACCTTCGACGACTTATGAAAAGACCCGGCACTACTAAATGTGGTAAGTCTTAAGATAAGGATGGTTTTTGAAAAGAAAGTTTGAATTCCGAGAAAATCGGAGGACGGTCCCGACTTTTTGAAATTGGCAAAATGCCGTCGGGGCCAAAATTTTTGAAGGTTCGAAAATATTTTGAATTTTGAAATGGGCAGCATACCGGCTAGAAATAGGTTATTTTGAGTAAAATCATAAGTCCTAAATTCGATAGCATTCCAGGTTTTGAAAAATGAACATTTTTGAAAAGATGAATTTTTGAAAATGACGGTTTTTAAAAACGACATAGAAACCAAGTAGCACATAGTCACGCAAGCATTATAACGACACCATGCATGCTTTACACTAAGTCTCGGTCGGTCTAAATAAGATTTATACCAGTGCGCATACCCTTTTCGAGAATCGGAACGGACTTCCTAAGTCGAGTTGATCTTAGAACATGCCGCGAAACCTATACGAATTAGCTATAAACACCTTGACATATCCAATTTGGAATATATCAAAGTATAGTGGGACGTTAGTCACCAGTACCGGCCCGTGTAAAAATGAGGTTATGCATGAACCATAAAACTAAAGCGCGTACTATAATAATCGAACGATTTCTCCTCGAGTCTTACCCTGAGGATTCCGATGGTAAGCCACACATCAGTTTTCCCCAGCGGAGTCGCCAAATTGTGGACATGACATAGGTCCACTCCGACGCGGCCACGAGCGGGTTTGGGTAGGCGAATGAATCTCATGTGAGACGGATCTCGGGTTGAAATTTAAATCAAATTGGAGTCGCCACCGAAATTTGTGGGAGTTCGGGCCCATTCGAACCCACTCTATATTTTGGGTGGACCGTGCACAAAGTACGACCCACTTTGATACTAGAGCTTGTGGGGTTCGTCCCTTTGCATTGTGATACCGATGCCGACATTATCGGGTACCGTATATCGAATGACTCTCGTGCGCCAATGGTTTCGGACATCCAGAAACCAAGGTTCTGAGTAAGGGGTGAAGGTTAGCCTACAAAGGACACTCAACCCCGCCCGCACTTTAGCGGCCTCTACTAAGATACCGTTCGATGTTTCAATACGCGCGCTGGTGATTCGGTTGAATGTTACGCAAACAGCGTTTTTGACTAAACATGTGAAATATGCTTGATCTACGTCGTTTAATGCATCTTTGAATTATGTCGAAGTTGTATTTAGCATGTGAGGTTCGTTTTAGTACAATAAAACAAACAACAAAAATAAAACTTAAAACAAAAGATTACAAATGCGCGGGCGGAATACACCCCGGAAACACAATACGAGAAACAAAATATATAACAATTGCAACAATAACGAAATGTAAATAAGTTGGATGATATAAGAAGACATGATGCACGGCTTTGAAAAGAGTAAGACACGTGATGGACTTGACACGTGTTGACCGAAGTCATTAAAAAAGTTTATCGAGGCTTAAAGTATGTGGAGGGCTCACGGCTTGGCGTGACAGAGGCCACTCGATCAAGTCATGGAGGGACTCGATCGAGTGCCTCTCGAAAAAACCCCTACCTCTATCCTCGAATTTGCTTTAGTTTTAAATCGAATTTATTAAGCTGCGTAAAAATATTGTATAATTTATACTTGACTTAATTTTTGATACTCGCGATATGCATGCTATTATTACGAGATCGATTATCGGGATTTTTAGAAAAGACGTTATAAGTCGTTTTAGATTGAACTAGGAGGAAATAATTCCCTTCGCGTCGTAATGTCGTAATTAGTCTTTTCGGACCATGTGACCATTATTTCGGCATCAACGGGTTTGTGCTAGTACGGTTTATTGATTAATTGTTTTACACATGATATTCGACTACGGAGTCGATATCGCATCTTAAGAATAAACGCTTTTATTTGTTTGATTAGAGCGAAAATCGATTCCCTCCGCGTCACGACATCGTAATTAATCCTTGCGGATTATGTGATCTTCGATCTGCGTGAACATGTTTCGTTCTAACCTTAAAAAAATGAGTTCGAGTACACGTAACGACAAATATCCGCGATCGCACTGGGCACTTGAGTGTTTAGGGCGGCGCTCCTCGAAAGGGTTCCACCTCTGTTACGACTCGTAAAGGGATTAGGAGGATCTTAGAACGGGATTTGTCTTTAGATATACACGATACGAAATTGTTTTGAATCTTATGTAATTATATGCGATGTTTTTTAACGTTAAATCGGTTGTAGTAATATTAATAACGATATTAGAAACGTAAGAAAAAAAAAATGACAAAAAAAGAAAGAAAAAGACGATGGGAAGGACGAGAGAAGAAAGGAGAGAAAAGGGAGAAGTCGGGGTTGGATTTTGCACCCTCAACCTACATGCTTTGTCTTCTCGGAATAGGGCTCGTCTAGTTGTGGCTTAGGCACGGGAGCTTCGAGATGATATAGGTGAGTTATGGTGGTTTAGGTGTAGAGGGTTTAAGGTTGAAGAAGGTTGCAAAAGTTGTAGAAACAAAAGTTGTAGAGATGTAAAGTTGTGAATTGAGTTGAGGGGGGTGGGGTATTTATAAGAAAATACCCCGGTTTAGGATAGAAAAAAGGGCCACTTGATCAAGTGGTGTGTTGCACTCGATCGAGTGCCCGGTCTGACGCCGGTTCAGTTTTTTTTTGTGAGCCTACTCGACCGAGTAGGCTGAACTACTCGATCGAGTGGGTCTCTACGGATGAAAGGGTTTTAGAGATAAAGTTTTATCTCTAATTTGAAGAGGTTTAGTTTCTTGGGTCCTTTTTTAGAGGCGACGCAGCTGGTATTCTTGTGTCGTTTTTGTCTTTGATCGGGTTTTGACCCGGTCGCCAAAAGACGGTTTTACCCTCGGTGTCAGTTTTGACCCAAATTAGTCTTATTTGATTGGAAACGACCACTGGGCCTGAATTTGAGGTTGGTTTTGTGAGATTTTTACTCCGTAAAAAGACCAAGCCAAATACTAACGATTTTGAGCCCATATTCGAGTATGCTAAAACACGTTCGCGTCCGATCATCATCGGGTGTTTGTCGGAAACTGCTATAGACACCTGGCAGCCAAATGAGGGTGTCTACAGAGCCCCCACTCTAACTGAGGCTTCGACAAGGCGAAAGTCAGAGTAGCTACAAGGCCAATCGAGGATTAAGACCAGGTAGACTTTTGGTCGGGTCGTTTATAGTCCATTAGACTCGCGTGAAGGGCTCGCCAGCCATAAGAGAGAAATCATACCTGAGTTGATGTTGATAGCTCCGTGGGGAGTCGGACTTGCCTTCGAAGTCCTTGGTGCACCTGTATGTAGGTATATCCTGTGCTGTTTCGGAAGAAATGTCGCCTCGGGCTTTCCGCTGGGGAGTTTAGTGAATTGCGCGGGCCTGCTTCTGAAGCCTTGAGTGTACCTATGAACAGTTACATAGAATTTGCATGTAACATATACGTGAAACACGACTCACGCTGGGGAATAAAATTTTTGAATTTTTTATTTTTGTTTTGAAGACTTTGAAAATTTTGACTTTGAAAAGAATTAGGAATGCTCGGGATGACTTTATTCCTGTGCTGATATGAGGAAACTGAGATCGGGCGTGTATGCCTAGACCCACTCGGGTTAAAGAATCCTAAAGGTAGGAGGATTATCAGGGTTTGATTTTATAAATACACATTTCCTGCTTTAACTTTTCTGCACTCCTCACAATCTTCTCTTTCTTTAAAAGAAAACTCCTGCCCTTTCCAAGAAATCTAGCCATGGGTATTGAACGTTTGACCGCGATGTTGCAAGATTGGTCCCGAGGCTTTAGGGACGCAGATAAGGTAGCCTTGAATCAGGTGGGTATTACTCAGCTGTTCACGATCCGTCAGATGCAGGTGGATCGTTACTTTCTTGATGCTTGTCTATCCAACTGGGACGACACATATCACGTTTTTGCCCTTCCTCGGGGTGAGATTAGTCCTATACCTGAGGAAATTGCTACTGTAGGAGGGTGGAATCCTTTGCTTCGTCCCGCTGTCCCGTTTTTAGTTCATGATCCCAGGGGAAAACTGCGGGATTTTTTAGGACTCTCTCACATGGAGGAATCCCGTATGCTGGACGGGGATAATATCTCTTTGTTCGACTTGGCCAAGAAATTCATGAACCCGCATGACGTTCAGGTTAGATCGGCTCACAGCCGTAGGGCTTATTGTTTTTGTATGCTCCATATTTATGCTTTCGATGGCCACATGGATCTGCTGTCATATATGGGTAACGTTCGACTTTTCACCGTTGTCGACCTGATGGAGACGGAGCATAGTCCAGCATGGCTGATTGCGGGGGAAATTATCCAGGTTTTGGATAATCGCAAAAGGGATTCGTCGGTTCGTCTGACCGGGAGTACCCGTTTATTGCAGGTATATCATATTTTTTAACGCGATATTCTTCTACAGGGGGTACTCGATCGAGTCACCCTGGCACTCGATCGAGTGCTTTCGTCCAGAACCCGCTGCCCGATTTCAGGGGTGTCACTCGATTGAGTGACCCCTAGGCACTCGATCAAGTGCCCCTAGGCGGATGCCAATTTTGCCTCAAGAACTTATAATTTTCGTTTTCGTTTCAGCTTTGGCTATTCGAGAGGCTATCGATCATAGAACCTCCCCTTGACCCAAGTCGATACCGACCTAATCAGGTGATGACAAGGAGACGGACCGTTGACTTTACTCGTCACATCAACCAGAAATATTGGGACGAAAGCTGTCTTTCTATAGCGGTCCATTGATCTGATGGGTGGTGCCGTGGTGGCCTATTTATGTTTGGACAGGTTTGACCCCGAGGGATAAGGCTCGTTATCAGGTGATTTTATCCTTTAGGCAGACAGTTCATCTTTACCCCGACCGCATACTTAGGCAGTATGGTCGGTTCCAGAGGATCTCGGAGAACGAAGCAGTTGTTAGTGATCCAACCCAGCTGACTGATGTAATGTGTGATACTTGGATGTAGCGGTGGTGTACCCGGGTCACTTGGTCTATTCTCGAGTCTCTTCACTCAATTTGGGTATCAGACTCTTATGTAAAATGGACGAAAGCAGATTCTGCCAAAGCCCGAGCTGCTTTAAAGGTCGATGAAGCTTTTGACCTACTTCGACGAGAGCAAGCTAAAGATAACAGAGGCTTCTTTGACAAAGGTGAGACTCCGGCTACTCTGGTTCGTCTGATGTCAGGTCAGAGAGGAAGGACTAGGACTCAAGCTGAAGGGTCCAGTGCTAGAGATGCGCGAGGGAGAGTGAGCCACCAAACAGACTTGGAAAGGAGACTTGGCCCGAAGTTGGCAATTCAGGACCGACTTGGTCCTCGAGATAAGCTACCTGAGCACATAAGGGCTCGACTCAGACCAACTACAATAGCAGAAGACCCACTATCGAAGAAACAGGTTCGACCAAAGAATGTTCCTCTTGTGATCCGGGAACGCTCGCCCCCGCCCCGGCGACATCGGGCTCCGCGTGACCCAAAAGACAAAGACAAAGGCAAAATGCCTTAAAAAACTAGTCTCCTTAATTTTATTATTTAAATATTATTATTATTTCTTGTGATGTGTTTTTTGTTGTTTTTGATTTTTTTTTGTGATATAATTTTGAAACTCCCTAGTTTATTGGGGTTTTAGTTAATAAAGGACATATTAATGAATATCGTTCCTGTCTTTTTGTTTTTGCGGTGTGGTGCCCTTTTGAGGGACTGCCTACGTATCCACAATTAGTGGAATCAAATCATACGTAGTTCGGGCATTGAATTTTTGCAATTTCGAAATATACCAAGACAATTAGTTCGAGGTGCGTGCGACAGTATGATAAATAATCCTAACTTATTGACTTGCATGTAATTTTGAAAACAAATTTTATAAACTTTTGCAAATGACATTGGGATAAGGTTTAGGGGTAGTAGCGCTTCAGCTGGTCCAAGTTGGTCGGGTTGACAATTTCATTCCCATCTAAGTCCGTCAGCATCACTGCTCCTCCTGATAGAACCTTCTTTACTAGATACGGCCCGGCCCAATTGGGTTTGAATTTTTTCCCCTTGGGTCAACCGGTAATAGTGCTCGAACGGATTTGAGGACCAAATCCCCTTCTTTAATATTTCTGGGCCTAACTCTTTTGTTAAAAGCCCGTTGTATCCTTTTTTGGTATACTTGGATATTGTTGAGGGCCCGGGCCCGCCGTTCGTCCAAAAGAACTAACGAGTCATATCGGGCTTGGCCCGCCGTTCCTCTAAAAGAACTAACGAGTCATATCGGGCTTGGACCCAATCTGCTTAAGGCATTTGGCTTTCTGGTAAAATCCTGAGAGACGGTATTTCCAGCTCGACTGGTTGAACTGCTTCCATCCCGTACGTCAGATAATATGGAGTTGCCCCGGTTGCAGTGCAGATTGACGTTCGGTACTCCCAGAGGGCAAAAGGTATTTTGTCGGGCCAGTCCCGGTAATTATCAGCCATCGTTTTAAGTATGGTGACAATTGTTTTGTTAGCTGTTTCTACCGCTCCATTTGTTTGGAGACGGTAAGGCGAAGATGTATGCCTTTGGATATTATATTTTGCTAGCAAAGTAGCGGTTTCAGCTGGGAAATGCGTCCCATGGTCACTGATGAACTCGTGCGGGATCCCGTATCGGCATATAATCGTGTTTTGGATGAATTTAGCAACGTGCTTAGCGTTCAAAGTCCGGTACGACTCGGCTTCGACCCACTTGGTGAAATAGACGATAACCACCAAAATGAAACAGTGACCTCCCATTCCGGAAGGGTTTACTTTCCCAATTATATCAATTCCCCATGTCGAAAATGGCCATGGTGATGTCATGGTGTATAATAGGGATGACGGCATATGTTGAACATTGGCAAAAATCTGACAGTTATGACAGCGTTTGACATATAACTGGCACTCGGTCTCCATGCTATTCTAATAATATCCGAGCCTCATGATTTTTTGGACCAGCATCTGAGCGTTCATATGGGGACCACATTCGCCGTCGTGCAGTTCGGCCATAACCTTCTCGGCTTGTATTTTGTCGACACATAGGAGGAGAGCCCCCTGTGCCGTCTTTTTGTATAATTGTCCGTTCTCCGTACGGAGGAACTGGGTTGCCAATCTCCTCAGGATTTCTTGGCTCGGTTTTCAGTTCCCGGAGGATATTCCTCTGTTGTCAAGTAGGTTAGAACAGCCCGGTACCAAGGTTCTAGATCAGTTATCTCGATGTCTTGGATGACGTGGATGTATGCCGGCTCGGATCGTCTTTCGACCCAAATCAGCATGCTGGTCAGGTGCTCCGGGATATTCAATAAAGATGCTAATTTGGAAAGTGCATCTGCAAATTGGTTTTCTTCTTGGGGTAGATAAATGTATTCTACCTTTCGGAACTGTTTTTCGAGAACCCTTACTCGCGCCTGATAGGCCACGAGGTTGGCATTTCGAGTCTTCCATTTTTGGAGAGCTTGGTTGATGACTAGAGATGAGTCACCGTGGACCCGGAGGTTTGTGACCCCTAGATCAGCGGCGACTTGCAACCCGTGAATGCATGCTTCATATTCGGCTGCGTTATTGGTCACGTCGAAATCTAGTTTAATGGATAACGGTGCGTGCTCCCCTTTTGGTGATATTAGGAGAATGACGACCCCGAACCCTCGGAAATTGGATGCCCCATCTAAATATAAATCCCATGTTTCCGTATCGGTATGGAATATATCTTCATCTGGGAAGAACCAACTGTTGGTATGTCCTTATTTGGTTACGGGACTATCGGCGAGGAACTCGGCTACTACCCGGCCTTTGATGGCATTTAGTGGCACAAATTTGAGGTCGAACTCCGCCAACATTAAAGTCCATTTAGACATCCTGCCACTGAGAATGAGCTTCTCGAATAGGTACTTGATAGGATCCATTTTGGATAGTACATGTACCTCGTAACTGAGCATGTAATGTTGGAGCTTTTTAGTGGCCCAGAGTAGAGCTAGACACGTCTTCTCGGGCATGGTATACTTGCATTCATACTCCAAGAATTTCTTGCTGATATAGTAAATGGCTCGCTCTTCTGAGTCAACTGTCTGCGCTAGCATAGCCCCCATGGCTGTCTCGGTCGTTGTTAGGTATAATGACAAAGGCAAACCTGGTTGAGGTGGCATTAATACCGGCGGAGCAGACACGATCTCCTTGATTTTGTCAAAAGCTGCTTGGCATTTTTCGTCCCACAGTGTTTGCTCTCCTGTTTTCTGTTTTTTGAAAATCGGTTCACACACCATGGTTAGCTTGGATATGAACCGGCTGATATATTGAACTTTTCCGAGAAATCCCCTTATTTCTTTTTCGGTTTTAGGAGGTTGCATCTCGGTGATGGCTTTGATTTTAGCTGGATCGACCTCGATGCCGCGTTGGCTAACGATATGACCCAGTAATTTGCCAGATGTAACTCCGAAACTGCATTTTTGAGGGTTTAGTCTCATGTTGTATTTACGCAGTCGGGTGAAAAACTTCCTTAGGGCCGCAATATGCCCAACTCGATCTTTGGATTTGACGATCATGTCGTCTACATAAACTTCCACTTCCTTATGCATCATGTCGTGTAATAAGGTCGTGGCGGTTCGTTGATAAGTGTCCCCGACGTTGATAAGACCAAACGACATGACGGTGTAACAGTAAGTACCTAATGAAGGTGGTCTTACTCATATCTTCTTCTGCCATTTTGATATGATTGTACCCGGCATACCCGTCTATAAATGGTAGAAGGGCATGGTCGGCCATGTTGTCCACCAGTATGTTGATGTGTGGCAACGAAAAGTCGTCTTTCGGGCTTGCCTTGTTAAGATCTCGAAAATCTACACATACCCGCACCTTACCGTCCTTCTTAGGTACCGGCACGATGTTCGCAACCCAGTTTGGATATTCAGACACCTGTATGAAGCCTGCTTTGAACTGCTTGTCGACCTCTTCTTTTACCTTGAGAGACCATTCGGGTCTCATTCTTCGAAGCTTCTGTTTTACCGGCTTACACCCGTCTTTGATGGGTATACGCTGTTCAGCTATTTCCCGATCTATCCCTGGCATGTCCTTGTAGGACCATGCGAAGACATCCTTGAACTCTTGGAGGAGGTATGTGAATTTTCTCTCCTCGGGATCTAAAGATAACCCTATCTTAAGCATCTGAGGCTCTAAGGTCGTTCCCACATTGATGGACTCGGTTTCTTCGATTACCGGGTCTCGAGATTCCGTTTTTTCCAGTTGCTCGATCAGATGCGGAGGTAAAGATACCTGTTCGTTGGGTTTCTCAATGTCATTGCATATAATTTTTTTTTAATTGAAAGCATTTTGAAAATAAGACAAGTCGTAAGAAGAACGGTTATCGTTATTATTGATAGTGAATTTAGAAAACAGCTCAAAGAGAGCGGCCATCTGATCGTTGGTCAGTGGCGGGATTGGGAGTGCCCTCGGGACAGACCCCAAGGCTCCAGTGGAAGTGATTACAGGGAGAGGGGTTACAGACTGGACTCTAGCACCAGACCCTCTAGACTCGGACTCAGACTCAGACTTCGGCATGTCTCCTTCACCGGTGGTCAGCTTCTAGGCTCGGCCCTGGCTGTGGGTCCATTTAATAGTCTTGCTCCATGCCCTTTTCCCGGTGTCAGAACCGACTTCAGAGATCAGCTTCGTGGGATCGAACCTGCCACTTCGGAGGATCAGGTTCACCAAGTCTTCTTTTGGGGTCGGGACAGCCTTGTCTTCCCCAAATAGCAGCTCCAGCACGGGCTCGGCATTGTCAGCACCCTCCTTGGACTCAACCTGGACGAGGGCAAATATGTCATCTGGAATGTAGTTGCATTTCCGAGTCAATTTGGTCTCGAGATATGTGATGGTGGGTTAGTAGAGACCAACTTGAAAAGCCCCGAATACCGGAGTAACAAAGTAGTCAGTTAGTCTTGGGCTGTAAGGGCCCAAGTAGGTACCCTTAATGATGTTGCAGGCCTTCTCAATACCTGCCCAGACCACATTTCCCGGGGTCATAGTGTACCCTAGGCCGAAGCGAGACTCTCCGTCATTTAGGACTTCAATAATCTTCCCAGCTGGAAGATATGGCCTCGAAGTAGCCCCTGGTAAATAACCCAAGTTCTGTAGCATTGTATCAATGCTAGTGGTGAAATAATGCTTGAAGAGACGTTCCTATTCGATCATCCCTACAAAGTCTTACCCTCGGAGGTCCGTACGGCCCGTGGCGTTGCAGCTGGCCACAGTTATGGGGGTTGCCTCCAAAGTAATGACACCATCTTGCAGGGGCAGCTTGACTTTTCTGTGGAGGGTAGAGGATACAGCTTTGACCGCATAGATCCATGGCCTCCCGAGAAGTAGGTTGAAGGAGGAGGTGACACCGATCACCTGAAAGAGAAGCCATCTGATCGTTGGTCAGTGGCGGGATTGGGAGTGCCCTCGGGACAGACCTAGAGGCTCCAGTGGAAGTGATTACAGGGAGAAGGGTAACAGACTGGACTCTAGCACCAGACCCTCTAGACTCAGACTCAGACTCAGACTCAGACTTTGACTCGGTATCCGGCATGTCTCCTTCACCGGTGGTCAGCTTGTAGACTCGGCCCTGGCTGTGGGTCCACATAATAGTCTTCCTCCATGCCCTTTTCCCGGTGTCAGAACCGACTTCAGAGATCAGCTTCGTGGGATCAAATCTGCCGCTTTGGAGGATTATGCCCATTATAATCGTCAGCTTAACGGCCCTAGCAACTAGTTTTGGGCTTCCATCAAAAGCCTGGATAGTCTGCGCAATTGGGAGGTAATCGGCCTTCTTCTTTGGATTTGCCCTTGAGATAGGGCAAGATAGTGGCTACCATTTCAGTAGGGGTAACCAGAGAGTCGACCTTGATCTGATCGAGAGCCTTAGTCAGTGCCTCTCGATGTTCTTGCGAGCTAGAGTCGTGTTCATTTCGGCTCGAGCCCTCTTCATTTGTTGACTAGAGTCGTGTCAGTGCTTGGCTCTTCAAGGGCAGCTTCCGTCCTGGTAGGTTCAGAGACGGTTGTTGAGATAGGGGTGTCCTTAGAGCTAGTGGCTTGATAAGGACGACCGGTAGTAGCGAGGTGGTTACTGGCTAAAGCTTTGGATTTAGCCTTTCGGACCTCTTCAGGAGTGATGGGGATAGCCTCCTCTTTACCCAGGTAAACATCATCTTCATCATGGAACCAGATCCCATTAAGTTGTAGGATGAGAGGAGAAATGAGGTGATAACAGTCGATCACCTCCCCGGTGAAGATGGCATGGCCGCTGAAGGGGTTTTCTTTGTTGCTAGGTTTGTCCCCGGGCAACGATATCTTCCCGCACTCGATCAAGTCCTGGATTAGGTGCTTCAGCTTCCAACACTTTTCAGTATCGTGCCCATTACCTCGGTGATATTGGCAATAGGCCTGGACATTGTTGCTCTTGGAGCGTTTCTCTACCAGGACCTCAGGAGTTGGGCCTATCGGTTGGATCAGACCCTTGGAGGATAGCCTTTGTAAGGCATATGTATAGGTGGTCCCTTTATCAGTGAATACCCGAGTTGGGGTATTGTTTTTTGACGAGGCATCTAGTAGATTAACCGCGTCGAAAATGCTGCGAGTTGCAGCTGCAGCTGTGGGCTTGGTAGTGGAAGAAGTAGCCCCTTGATATCCCTTGCTAGAGGCCTTAGTAAGGCCCTCTAGCCTCAAATTATCTACAATTCTTGTCCCCATTTCAGTTAAAGTGGCGAAGTTGGGTATGACAGCATACCGGAGATGAACCCGGTAGGAGGGGAGGAAGTTCTTAACAAAGGCCTCCACTTAAAGTTTTTTCATTGGGCTTGTCGACCAACTTCACACTCTCGGCTCTCCAGCGTTGAAGATATTTTGTAAAACCTTCCTTGGGCTCCTGGGCCATAACTTCCAGGGAGTGCATCGTGGCCTGGATTTTGGTGTTGTCGGCATAATTCCGGGCAAACTCCGTGGCCACGTCATCCTAAGTTTTGTATTTCTTGGAGTCTAGCCTGTAGTACCAGCTTTTGGATGCTTCTCGAGAGAAGCGGCGAACAGGTGCTTGAACATGGCCGATTTTACTCCCTTAACGACCATGAACTCTTTGAAGGCCCAGATGTGAAGCACCGGGTCTTCGGTCCCCTCAAACATCGGTAGGCCCGTAAGGTTGAGGTTGGCGGGCAGTTCATCATTCAAGGGTGAATAGGCACAGGCGTTTTCCGTGTGGATAGTGTTGTTTGTTGACAAATGGACTTGTTCCTCCAGTTTGCAGACTGCGCTGACCAGTTCAGCCAGGGGCCTAGTAGTGTATCCCAGCAGCAGGAGTCCCTTGTTTCACGACGCTCATACGGGTAACAATAGCTATTTGGTCAGACCTGATAGCTGTCAATTGGGTCTCGATCTGAGTCTGCTTGACGAACAAGGCGTCCAACGAGGTTGACAACTTGTCCAAGGCTTCTTGCATTTTGTTCTTGTGTCTGGTTACCGGTGGCCTTTCTATAAGAATACCGCGTAATCAGAAATTGACCCAGATCCTAGAATCAAAACAGTACATCCCGAGTAAGGAAAAAGCCTGAAAAGGAAATGACTCGGAAAAGACACCAAGACGGGTGACTCGTGAATTGTGTAACTTCCTTAGGATTCGGCCGTGTGGGCCTTGTCCGGTTCGAAGGAAGGTCCGCGTGAGATATTTCCCAAAGTTTGGACTCGAATGTGTAAACGGGCCTTCCTTTATAGGGGTATGTCCTACGTAGGTGGGCCATGCCTTGACAAATAAGGCGGACTGGGATAGGGAGCAAACCCGTGATGTAAGATTGACGGAGTTTCGACGCTAAAGACCTTCGACGACTTATGAAAAGACCGGACACTACTAAATGTGGCAAGTCTTAAGATAAGGAAGGTTTTTGAAAAGAAAGTTTGAATTCCGAGAAAATCGGAGGACGGTCCCGACTTTTTGAAATTGGCAAAATGCCGTCAGGGCCATAAAATTTGAAGGTTCGAAAATATTTTGAATTTTGAAATGGGCAGCATACCGGCTAGAAATAGGCTATTTTGAGTAAGATCATAAGTCCTAAATTCGGTAGCATTCCGGGTTTTGAAAATTGAACATTTTTGAAAAGATGCATTTTTGAAAATGACAGTTTTTGAAAACGACATAGAAACCAAGTAGCACATAGTCACGCAAGCATTATAGCGACACCATGTATGCTTTAGACTAAGTCTCGGTCGGTCTAAATAGGGTTTATACCAGTGCGCATAGCCTTTTCGAGAATCGGAACGAACTTCCTAAGTCGAGTTGATCTTAGAACATGCCGCGAAACCCATACGAATTAGCTATGAACACCTTGACATATCTTATTTGGAATATATCGCAGTATAGTGGGACGTCGGACACCAGTACCGGCCCGGGTAAAAATGAGGTTATGCATGAACCATAAAACTAAAGCGCGTATTGTAATAATCGAACGATTTCTCCTCGAGTCTTACCCTGAGGATCCCGATGGTAAGGCACACATCAGTTTTCCCCAACGGAGTCGCCAAATTGTGGACAAAACATAGGTCCACCCCGACGCGGCCACGCGCGGGTTTGGGTAGGGGAATGAATCTCATGTGAGATGGATCTCGGGTTGAAATTTAAATCGAATTGGAGTCGCCACCGAACTTTGTGGGAGTTCGGGCCCATTCGAACCCACTCTATATTTTGGGTGGACCGTGCACAAAGTACGGCCCACTTCGATACTAGAGCTTGTGGGGTTCGTCGCTTTGCATTACGATACCGATGCCAACATTATTGGGTACCGTATATCGAATGACTCTCGTGCGCCAACGGTTTCGGACATCCAGAAACCAAGGTTCTGAGTAAGGGGTGAAGGTACGTGTTGGGAAGCCCACAAAGGACACCCAACCCTGCCCGAACTTTAGCAGCCTCTACTAAGATACTGTTCGATGTTTCAATACGCGTGCTGGTGATTCGGTTGAATGTTACGCAAATAACGTTTTTGACTAAACATGTGAAATATGCTTGATCTACGTCGTTTAATGCGTCTTTGTATTATGTCGAATTTGTATTTAGAATGTGAGGTTCGTTTTAGTACAATAAAACAAACAACAAAAATAAAACTTAAAACAAAAGATTACAAATGCGCGGGCGGAATACAACCCGGAAATACAATACGACAAACAAAATATATAACAGATGCAACAATAACGGAATGTAAATAGGTTGGATGATATAAGAAGACATGATGAACGACTTTGAAAAGAGTAAGCCACGTGATGGACTTGACACATGCTGACCGAAGTCATTAAAAAAGTTTATCGAGGCTTAAAGTATGTGGAGGGCTCACGGCTTGGCATGATAGAGGCCACTCGATCGAGTTATGGAGGGACTCGATCGAGTGCCTCTTGAAAAAAACCCTACCTCGATTTTGGGGTGCCACTCGATCGAGTGCCCCCTGTGCGAACAACAGTTCGTTTCAGAAGGTGTCAACCTCTAATTTGCTTTAGTTTTAAATCGATAATTTTTTAAGCCGCGTAAAAATATTGTATAATTTATACTTGACTTAATTTTTGATACTCGCGATATTCATGCTATTATTACGAGATCGATTATCGAGATTTTTAGAAAAGATGTTATAAGTCATTTTAGATTACACTAGGACGAAATAGTTCCCTCCGCATCGTAATGTCGTAATTAGTCCCTTTCGGACCATGTGACCATTATTTCGGCATCAACGGGTTTGTGCTTGTACGGTTTATTGATTAATTCTTTTAGACATGATATTCGACTACGGAGTCGATATCGCATCTTAAGAATAAACGCTTTTATTTGTTTGATTAGAGCGAAAATTGATTCCCTCCGCGTCACGACATTGTAATTAATCCTTGCGGATTATGTGATGTTCGATCTGCATCAACAGGTTTCGTTCTAACCTTAAAAAAATGAGATCGAGTACACCTAACGACAAATATCTGTTATCGCACTGGGCCCTTGAGTGTTTAGGGCGGCGCTCCTCGAAAGGGTGCCACCTCTGTTACGACTCGTAAAGGGATTAGGATGATCTTAGAACGGGATTTGTCTTTAGATATACTCGATACGAAATTGTTTTGAATCTTATGTAATAATATGCGATGTTTTAACGTTAAATGGGTAGTAGTAATATTAATAACTATATTATAAATGAAAGAAAAAAAATGACAAAAAAAGAAAGAAGAAGACGACGGGAAGAACATGAGAAGAGAGGAGAGAAAAGGGAGAAGTCGGGATTGGATTTTGCACCCTCAACCTACATGCTTTGTCTTCTCGAAATAGGGCTCGTCTAGTTGTGGCTTAGGCATGGGGGCTTCAAGATGATATAGGTGAGTTATGGTGGTTTATGTGTAGAGGGTTTAAGGTTGAAGAAGGTTGCAAAAGTTGTAGACAAAAAAGTTGTAGAGATGTAAAGTTGTGAATTGTGTTGAGGGGGGTGGGGTATTTATAACAAAATACCCCGGTATAGGATAGAAAAAAAAGGTCACTCGATCGAGTGGTGTGTTGCACTCGATTGAGTGCCCGGTCTGACGCCGGTTCAGCTGATTTTGCGAGCCTACTCGACCGAGTGGGCTGAACCAGTCGATCGAGTGGGTCTGGACGGATGAAAGGGTTTTAGAGATAAAGTTTTATCTTTAATTTGAAGAGGTTTAGTTGCTTGGGTCCTTTTGTAGAGGCGATGCAGCTGATGTTTTTGTATTGGTTTTGTCTTTGACCGGGTTTTGACCCGGTCGCTAAAAGAGTGTTTTACCCTCGGTGTCGATTTTTACCCAAATTAGTCTTATTTTATTGGAAACGACCCACTGGGCCTGAATTTGAGGTTGGTATTGTAAGATTTTTACTCCGTAAAAAGCCCAAGCCAAATACTAACGATTTTGAGCCCATATTCGAGTATGCTAAAGCACGTTCGCGTCCGATCATCATCGGGTGTTTGTCTGAAACTGCTATAGACACCTGACAGCCAAATGTGGGTGCCTACACATCTACATGTTCTTCCATGTCAATCTTCTTCTTAAAGACCCATTTGCACTCGATGGTTTTGACACCTTCTTAAAGACCCATTTCGGACTTTATGGCCTCAAGCCATTTCTCAGAGTGTTGTCCCATCATTGTCTCTTTGTAGGTTGTAGGTCCGTCATTTCTTATCATGTATAAATCATGACGTTACCTAGCCGGAGTTTGCCCAAGGTTAGGTCTTACAGACTTATGAGGGACAAAATCATTAGAAACATGTGTAGGTTGTTCTTCTTCAAGTGGTGGGATCGCAACATCTTGCACATTCCCCTCCTCATCCTCAACTTCCTTATTAGGAATTGTGGATGCCTGAATATCCCGAACATCTTCAAGATCAACCTTACTCCCACTACTCTTTCTGGACATGAATTTTTTTTCCAAGAAGACTCTATTCTGAACAACAAACACTTTGTTCTCAGTAGGATTGTAGAAGTAATAGCCTCTAGTTTCCTTTGGATAACCAACAAAAATGCATTTGTCAGATTTATGTCCTAGCTTTTCAAGAATCATTTCCTAACATAAGCTTCGCAACCAAAAATTTTCATGAAGACAAGCTAGGAACCTTTCCTGTCCACATCTCATGTGGTGTCTTTTCAACTGACTTAGATGGACACCTATTAAGTGTAAAAGAAAAAGTTTCGAGCGCATAGCCCCAGAAAGATATAGGAAATTGTGCATGACTCATCATAGATCGAATCATATCTAGTAAGGTTCGATTTTTCCTCTCAGACACACCATTCCATTGTGGTGTTCCAGGTGGAGTGAATTGTGAAACAATTCCACTGCTCCTAAGATGATCACTGAAATCATGACTCAAATATTCACCACCTCGATCCGATCGAAAGTCTTTAATTGTCTTGCCTAGTTGATCTGTACTTCATTTTGGAATTCTTTGAAATTTTCAAATGATTCTGATTTATGCCTCATTAAGTACACATAACCATATTTACTGAAATCATCAGTAAAGGTAATGAAGTATGAATATCCTGCTCTAGCTGTGGTACTCATTGGACCACATGCCGAATGTATTAGTCCTAATAAGTCAGACGCCCTTTCATTGTATCCAGTGAAAGGCGTCTTAGTCATCTTGCCAAGCAAACAAGATTCGCATATATCATATGATTCATAATCAAAATGATCTAAAACTCCATCCTTATAGAGCTTTTCTATGCGTTTCTCGTTTATATGACCCAAATGACAGTGCCACAAGTAAGTAGGATTAGAATCCTTAGATTTAATCTCCTTGCATTATTAATATTATATAGTTGCTTAGGTGAATCAAGAACATACAAGCCACAAAAATGAAAGCCTGACAATACACATTACCATTACGCGAAATGGAACAACATTTGTTCTTTATTGAAATATCAAAACCTTTCATATCCAAACAAGAAACAGAAATAATATTCCTGCTAATGGCAGGTACATGATAAAAACTATTTAGTCCTAAAATTAAGCCACTTGGAAACTCTAAATGAAATGTTCCTACAGATAAAGCAGCAACTCTTGCTCTATTGCCTACGCGCAGGTCTACTTCACCTTTTGCCAGAGCCCTCATGTTTCTCAATCCCTGTACATTACAGCAGATATGAGAACTACATCCAGTATCAAATACCAATGATGTAGAGCAACTAGTAGTAAAATTTACTAATATAACATTAATACCTGAAGAGGTGGAAGCAACATTCCCATTCTTCTTGTCTTCTTTGGACAGTTCCTTTTCCAATGCCCTTTTTCACTACAATAGTGACAAAGGTCCTCATCAGATTTCTTAGGCAAATTCTTAGACTTTGACTTGGCCTTATCAACATTTGTCTTAGCCGCCTTTAATTTGTTCTTGCATTTGAAACACCTTCCCTTTTGTACCGTAAGTACTTTAGGGGTTAGACCCTTCCTGACGTTTGGTTCAGCCGTCTTAAGCATTCTGTGCAACTCTTGCATCGATCTCTTTAGATCATGCATGTTAAAGTTAAGCACAAAATTCTTCTAGATAGATGATAAGGACCGAAGTAAAATATCTGTCTTCATTTGGTCTTGAAATCCCGCATCAAGACGATCAAGGTTATCAAAATAACCCATCATTTTCATGACATGCGGGATGACCGGGTCTTTCTCACCCATTTTGCAATCAAATAGTGCAACGACAATATTATACCTCTCGGTCCTAGCCTGCTCCTGAAACATTGATTTCAAGCTTTCAATGATCTTATATGCCGACTCAGTGTTTTCATATTGCTTCTAAAGCTCAGAATTCATAGTTGCAAGCATGAGACAACAAACGTCAGTATTATCATTCTTATGAGCATTGTATGATATCCTTATATCAGCTGTAGCATTGGATTCTGGTTCTGAAGGAAACTCCTTCACAAGGACATATTCCTTTTCTCGTGTTTGAGAACAGTTCTCAAAGAGCGATACCATTCTAGAAAATTTGAACCATTGTTTGACGACATATCTACAATAAATAAATGCAGACTAATTAATATGCTGAAAATGCAGCAAATCTGAAACAATTTTAAGATTAATTATGAAAACTACTCTCAAGTTCACATAATATTCCAAGATCCTAAACCTTTTGTCACTTAAGTGAACTTGAGCTCACTGCTCAAACTCCAAAAGTAAAGGTAAACAACTATTTGTCGATTACACACCATTTAATTTTTGGTTTGTGTGGACATGACGTAGGTCCACCCCGACGCGGCCACGCGCGGGTTTGGGTAGGCGAATGAATCTCGTGGTAAGATTGTTCTCGGGTTCGAAATTTAAGTCAAAATGGAGTCGCCACCGAATTTTGTGGTTATTCGGAACCATACGAGCCCACTCTATGTCGTCATGGGCTATGCACAAAGTAAGCCCACTTCGATTTAAGAGTTTATTGGGCTCGTCCCTTTGCATTGCAATATCGATACCGTTTAAACCGGCTTTCATATATAGAATGACTCTCGTGCGCCAAGGGTTTCGGACATTCGGAAACCAAAGGTTCTGAGTAAGGGGTGAGGGTACGTGTTGGGAAGCCCACTAAGGACACCCAACCCCGCCCGCACATGGCGGCCTCTACTAAGACATCGTTCGTGTTCGTGTGCGCGCGCTAGTAAAACGATTAAATGATATGCAAGCAGCGTTTTCGGGCTAAGCATATGAATAGTATGTGAACTACGTCATTTAATGCATCTTAATTATGGTCGAAATGATTTAGCATGCGGGGTTCATTTATAAAGCGATAAGCAAGTAAATAAACGAAACTCAAAAATAAATAACGTACAAGTTACACGGGCGGAAATACAACCCGGCCAATACAAAAATTATAAGCGATATGGAAACGGGATAATAAACAACAAAAAGTTAGATACGGACCCGTATACAAACTAGACCGTGAACCGTGTGAATGGACGAACCCCGATTAAATACACATTGCGTTGTGTATTAAACGAAGGACGGAGACATAGGACCTAAGCGTGATGCTAGCCCGATCCTATGCCTCGATGCCTTGTCCCGACTTATCATGTCGAAAAATCGATCAAAGTCGTTAAGGTGTCGTGATAAGCGTGAGTTTTGAAAAATGGATTCACGTGATTGTCTTTACACGTGTCGACTAAAAGTCGTAAAAAGACGAGGCTTAAATGTTGCATTTAAGCTCTCGGTTTTCTGGGTTACAGGACCCACTCGGTCGAGTCATGGTCTGACTCGGTCGAGTGTGTCCTCGAAAAGGGGGTCTGCCCAGATTTATGGACGCTACTCGATCGAGTAGCCTACGTACTCGGTCGAGTAGCTCCTGTACGAGTGTCAACTCGTCTCGTTTTTTGGGTTTAAAATCAACGGTCGGTCAAATTAAATACAAATATTGCACGATTTGAATTTAACTTGACCTCCGGTACTATAATCGCGTATGCATGCGATTATAATACCGTTGTCGGGATTTTATGAAAACATTTATATTAGAAACTTTGAATTAGCAACGGAATGCGTCCCTCTACGTCACGACGTCGAAACTAACCCTTTCGGGTTATGTGATGTCGGTTTTCGTGTCAACGGGTTCCGTACTAATTAAAATGGGATTAGATGCGTTCAACTATTATTAATCGCGATCACGTCACGCCCTTGAGTACATTGGGGCGGGGCTCCTCGAAAGGGCTCCACCTCCGTCGTTGCTCGTAAAGGGATTAGACGGACTTTAGGCGATAATTATAGTCAAACGTATTTAAAACCGAATTTTGATATTAGTTTATATATACGCGGTATAATTGTGTTAGTAACGAGAATGTAAAAGTTAGTATACGAGAAATGAAATGTTAGAGTTAATGCTAAAGTTAGTGTTAGGATAATAATACAAAAAAAGTAAATAAAAACAAAGTAATAAGGATCGAAATGGGGTTTAGGACACCCTCAACATACATGCTTAGTAAGGACCTCGGAAATGGACTCGCAAATAGTGACGGGACGTCGGAGTATCGAGGATGTATGCAAGTTATGGTGTGTGTGTGTGTGCGGGTAATTCTTCGGTTTTCGAGGGACGAAGGGCTCGGTTTTTTGTGTGTGCTTGCTTAGGGTTGTAGTGTAGAGTGTTTAGGTAGATTAGGGTAGAAGTTTAGGGTAAATGTGCATTAGGTAAAAGCTGAAAATGCAAAGGGTTTGAGGGGGTATTTATAGACTTTACCCCACGACCTAGGGTCACTCGATCGAGTGGCCCTAGTGCACTCGATCGAGTGCCATAGAAAATGGGCCTGATCCGGTTTTTGACGCTCCACTCGACCGAGTGGGTCAATCCACTCGATCGAGTGGATAAGGTAAATCGAGGTAAATTAGGAAGGTGTTGACCTTGTTGATTTGTTTGCTCTTTTTGAATTAGATTTGGGCGCCAGCTTCTAGAAGGTCCCCCTTAGGCTGATTTTTGTGACGGGTTCGTCTTTGACCGGGTTTTGACCCGGTCGCCAAAAGACGGGTTTTATTTTTGGTGTCGGTTTTGGCCCAAATTAGTCTCATTTTGCTCGGAACGACCTACTGGGCCTGGATTTGAGGTCTGTTTTGTGATATTATTATTCCACTAAAAGTCCATGTCAAATATTATTGATTTCGGGTCCAAATTCGAGTATACCAAGTCACGTTTGCGTCCGATCATCATCGGGTGTTTGTCGGGAACTGCTATAGACACTAGCAGGCAAAATGCGGGTGTCTACAGAGCCCCCACTCTGACTGAGGCTTGGACAAGGCAAAAGTCAGAGTAGCTACCAGGCCAATCGCAGATTACGACCTGGCAGCCTTCCGGTCGGGTCGTTTATAGTCCAGTAGACTAGCGTGAAGGGCCCGCCAGCCATAAGCAGAGGGTCATACCTGTCCTGCGGATGATAGCTCCGTGGGGAGTGAAACTTGCTTCTGAGGGTGTAGGAGTACCCGTATGCTGATACATCATGGCTCTGATTGTAGCATTCTGGGATAAATATTGGCTCACGTTGGGGAGTGAAGTTGTTGCGCGGAGACTTGCTTCTGAAGTCTTGGGTATACCTGTATGCTGACACATAACAAATTGCATGTAACACATAGGCAAAACACCGACTCGTGCTGGGGAAAATGTACCGAATTTTGAAAAGGTTGAAATTTTCGATTTTTTTTTTTTAGAATTTTTAGAAATTTTTAGGAAAGCTCGGGACAACTTGATTCCTATTCTGGGTTGAAGTCAGGCCTGCACATGCTGGAGCCCAGTTTTGCTGAGGAGGCAGGGTAGTTAGGGTTACAGTTAGGGTTTCCTATTATAAATATAGGTCTCCCTGATTCAGTTTACTGTATCTCAAATCAAAAACTCCTTCTTCTCCTCAAAATCTCTTAGTCTTTCGAGAAGGTTCAAATTCTTGCCATGGGTATCGATCATCTTACTTCGATGCTTTTTGCCTGGTCCCAACACTTTCGGGATGAGGACAAAATTCAACTGACCCAAATGGGGATTGTCAGCCTGTTTCCTCTTCGACGCCTAATACCTGATTTGCATTTTTTGGAAGCTTGTCTGTCGTTTTGGGATACCACCCATCACGTCTTTACGTTCCCGCGGGGAGAGATATGCCCTCTTCCCGAGGAGATCGCAGCCATCGGGGGTTGGAGCCCTGTTGCTCGTCCTGCCATCCCTCCGTTCTACCCGGACCCGAGGAGAAGGCTGAGGGATTTCCTGGGTCTGTCTCATGCTGAGGCAGATCGAATGGTGCGGGGAGATACTGTTTCCCTCTTCGACTTGGCTGACAAGTTTATGAACAACCAAGATGTAAGGGCTACGCCTTCTCATAGGCGTAGGCCTTTCGCATTCTGCATGCTGCACCGCTACGTTTTTGAGGGGATGATGGATGTTGACTCATGCGTGGGTCAAATTAGGCTGATCGGAGTGGTTGACCAGATGGAGACTGGTCATAGCCCTGCTTGGCTAGCCACTGGTGAAATCATCATGGGCCTGGATGCTAGGCGACTTGACCCAACCCGGCAATTGACGGGGAGCACCCTTATTCTGCAGGTATATGTCTCGCGATTTTCAATTTTTTGTTTCGCGCGATTTCTTGAGGTCCGTAAGTCAGTCGATCGAGTGGACCTGCCACTTGATCGAGTGACGCCTTCGAAGTGCTTCTGCCCACCTGTGGAGGGCTTGCTCGATTGAGTGAGATGCTTTACTCGATCGAGTGTCACTCTTAACGAGATTCTGGTTGCTTTTAGGGAGCCTTACTCGATCGAGTCAGATGGTGTACTCGATCGAGTGGGCTGTAGCGGACCATTCCGTGGCTTATGAATTTTGTATATACTTTTTACAGGTTTGGTTGTCGGAACGCCTGTCAATCATAGAGCCTCCTCCGAGCGTTCCCAACTACCGTAGCAGCCAAATTAGCTCAAGAGGGCGTCGGATAAGCTCAAATCACCATATAAATCGAGCTTACTGGGATGAGGAGTTGGTGTTCCACGGTGGCCCTTTAATCAGGTGGACGGTCGCTTGGTGGTTCCTTTCTAAACTGACGGGATTGGCCAAGAGGGACCAAGCCCGCTATCTGGTGATCCTGTCCCTTGACTGGACAGTTCACATTTACCCGGACCGCATCCTGAGGCAGTTCGGTTCGTCTCAGCGCATTCCTGAGACTGAAGCCATTATTAGCATCTCGCTCCAACTGACAGACGCTATGTGCGACACCTGGTTGCAGAGATGGTTCACTCGTCCTACATGGACTATTCCCAACCCTTGCCAATCCGCTTGGGTTTCTCGGGCTTATGAGAAATGGACTTCCGAGGAGTCCGAGGAAGCTCGTAAAGCTCTGAAGGTCGATGAGGCCTTCGAACTGGTCCGTCGGGAGACGGCAAAGGATAATAGGGGGTTCTTCGATGAGGGAGAGACCCCTGCTACCTTAGTTCGATTAGAATCGGGTCTTAAGTCACATACTAAGACTCGAGCTAAAGATGCCGGTGCTAGTGGCGCGCGGGGGCGGCTAAGCCGCCAGACTGATTTTGAACGGCGACTTGGGCCAAGGCTGGCGGCCCGGGACCGACTAGGTCCGCGAGACCGGCTCCCTGAGCCTGTGAGGGCCCGACTCGGGCCTATCGAGGTGGATGAGGACTCGAGTTCCAAGAAACGAGTCCGGGCTAAAGAGGTTCCTGTGGTGATTCGGAAACGCTCTCCTCCGCGTCGTCGTCAGTGGACAGCCAGGGGGGCCAAGGACAAGGGGAAGGGCAAGATGCCTTAAATACCGAGTCCTTAGTTTTTTTATTATTTAAATATTATTATTATTTATTTTGGAGTGTCGTTTTTTTTTTTGTTTTTGAATTCCTGCATTTTAGTAAGTTTCCCGGGTTTATCGGGGCTTTTTTTTTGTGATAATTAATAAAAGAAGTTTATTATTAAACCGTTCCTGTCTTTTCTTGATTGCACTGGTTGTGCTGTAACACCCCGGCCCAATCCTAGGACCGGAAATGTTAACTGCGGTAGCCCGCCAGGCTTTGTACTGGTCAACCTTCCCAGGAGGTCACCCATCCTAAGATTGCTCCCAGTCAAGCACGTTTAACTGCAGAGTTCTTATCATGGGCAAACCAGAAAAGAAAGTGCACTTTGTTGATATGAGTAGTACTTCAAATCCCTTTAAGCAAAGCTCATAAATAGGACATCTTCAATCAATGTGTGGTGTTTCAATCACTCCCACTTGAAGAACGCAACGTCCTCGTTGCGCCTGGCAGCATAACCGCTGACCCAGAATCCACCCCCGCTAGGTGCCAAATGCACGGTCGCAGGGTTGCTCTGATACCATTTGTAACACCCCGGCCCAATCCTAGGACCGGAAATGTTAACTGCGGTAGCCCGCCAGGCTTTGTACTGGTCCCACAGACCAACACGAGTCTTTTCCAACACATTTTGTCCTCACTCATGCGCATCCCGGAAACCTTCCCAGGAGGTCACCCATCCTAAGATTGCTCCCAGTCAAGCACGCTTAACTGCAGAGTTCTTATCATGGGCAAACCAGAAAAGAAAGTGCACTTTGTTGATATGAGTAGTACTTCAAATCCCTTTAAGCAAAGCTCATAAATAGGGCATCTTCAATCAATGTGTGGTGTTTCATGTGCCCTTTTGAGGGGCTGCCTACGTATCCGCGATTAGCAGAATCAAACCAAACGTAGTTCAGGCTCAGTAAATTTGCAACCTCGAATTACACCAAGACTAGTGGTTCAAGATGTTTTGTGACAGTAGAATAAATAATTCTAGCTTATTGACTTGCTTTTTATAAAAAAGATTTTGATAAATTTTGCTAATGACGTTGAGAAATGGCTAAGGGTAGTAACGCTTCAACTGATCCTGGTTGGTTGGGTAGACGAACTCATTCCCGTCCAGGTCCGTCAGCATTAGTGCTCCTCCTGATAGGATCTTCTTTACCAGGTATGGCCCAGCCCAGTTGGGTTTGAATTTGCCCCTTGGGTCAACTGGTAGTAGGGCTCGAACAGACTTAAGGACTAAGTCCCCTTCTTTAATGTTTCTGGGCCTTACCCGTTTGTTGAAGGCCCGTTGGATCCGTTTATGGTAGATTTGGATGTTGTTGAGAGCGCGGGACCGTCGTTCGTCTAGTAGAACCAACGAATCGTACCGTGCTCGAACCCAGTCGGCTTCGGGTACTTGACTTTCTAACAGGATTCTGAGGGATGGTACCTCTAGTTCAACTGGTTGGACCGCCTCCATCCCATAAGTTAGGTAGTACGGTGTCGCTCCGGTTGCGGTGCGAATTGACGTCCGGTACCCCCATAGGGCAAAAGGTATTTTTTCGGGCCAGTCCCGATAATTATCAGCCATCTTTTTGAGTATGGTGACAATCGTTTTATTAGCCGCCTCTACTGCTCCATTTGTTTGGGGACGGTAGGGCGAGGACGTATGCCTTTGAATTTTATATTTAGCCAGTAGGGCTGCGGTCTCAGCTTGGAAATGAGTCCCATGGTCACTGATAAATTCATGTGGGATTCCATACCGACATATTATCTTGTATTGGATAAATTTGGCGACATGTTTAGCATTGAGGATGCGGTATGACTCAGCTTTGACCCATTTGGTGAAATAGTCGATAGCTACTAAAATGAAGCAGCGCCCGCCAGTACCGGAGGGATTTACCTTCCCGATTATGTCAATACCCCATGTCGAGAACGGCCAAGGCGACGTCATGGTATAAAGCAGAGATGACGGCATATGTTGCACATTGCCAAAGATTTGACAGTTATGACAATGCTTGACATATAACTGGCAGTCGGCTTCCATGGTATTCCAGTAATACCCGAGCCTCATGATTTTTCGGACCAACATGTGAGCATTCATATGTGGGCCGTTTTCACCATCATGTACTTCGGCCATTACTTTCTCGGCCTTATATTTGTCAACACAAAGGAGAAGAGCCCCCTGTGCCATCTTTTTGTACAGTTGCCCGTCATCAGTACGGATGAACTGGCTGGCTAGCCTCCGTAAGGCTTTCTTGGCTTGACACTCAGTCCCGGGAGGGTATTCTCCATTCGTTAGGTATTTTAATACAGCCTGGTACCAAGGTTCGGGATCAGTGATCTCGATGTCTTCAATGTCATGAACGTATGTCGGCTCGGACCGTCTTTCGACGCAAATTGGCATACTGGTCACGTGGTTGGGAATATTCAGTAAAGATGCCAATTTTGAGAGTGCATCGCAAACTGATTTTCTTCCCGAGGCAGGTGTATATACTCTACCTTTTGGAATTGTTTCTCGAGATCCCTTACTCGTGCCTGGTAGGCCACGAGATTAGCATTCCGAGTCTTCCATTTTTGGAGTGCTTGGTTAATGACCAAGGATGAGTCGCCATGTACCCGGAGATTTGTGATCCCCAGGTTGGCGGCGGCTTGTAGCCCGTAAATGCATGCTTCGTACTCTGCTGCGTTATTGGTAACATCAAAGTCCAGTTTGATGGAGACGGGAGTATGCTCCCCTCTTGGTGAAATTAGGAGGATCCCGACTCCGAACCCTCGAAAATTAGATGCTCCATCGAAGTATAAGTCCCATGTTTCGGCATCGGTATGGAAAATATCTTCGTCTGGGAAGGACCAGGTGTCGGTATGTCCTTCTTCGGTTACCGGGCTGTCAGCGAGGAATTCAGCTACCGCCCGTCCCTTAATGGCCTTCAGTGGCACAAATTTTAGGTCGAACTCTGCCAACATTAGAGTCCATCTAGAAATTCGGCCATTGAGGATGGGTTTTTCGAAGAGGTATTTGATCGGGTCCATCTTGGATAGAACATGGACCTCGTAGCTGAGCATATATTGTCGGAGCTTCTTAGTGGCCCAGACTAAAGCCAAAGACGTCTTTTCGAGCATAGTATATTTGCACTCATACTCTAAAAACTTCTTGCTGATGTAATAAATGGCTCGCTCTTCGGAGTCGATCGTCTGAGCCAGCATAGCCCCCATGGCTGTCTCGGTCATTGTTAGGTATAACGACAGAGGCAAACCGGGTTGAGGTGGCATTAAGACTGGCGGAGCAGACAGAATTTCCTTGATTTTGTCGAAAGCAGCTTGGCACTTGTCATCCCATAGTATCCGTTCCCCTATTTTCAGTTTCTTGAAAATCGGTTCACATACCATGGTTAGTTTGGAAATGAATCGACTAATATACTAGACTTTCCCGAGAAATCCCCTTATTTCTTTTTCGGTTTTAGGAGCTTGCATCTCGGTAATGGCTTTGATTTTAGCTGGATCGACCTCGATACCTCGTTGGCTAACGATATGACCCAGTAATTTGCCTGATGTTACCCCGAAACTGCACTTTTGAGAGTTAAGTCTCATGTTGTATTTGCGCAATCGGGTGAAGAATTTCCTTAGGGCGGTGATGTGACCATCCCGTTCTTTGGATTTGACGATCATGTCGTCCACATAAACTTCTACCTCTTTATGCATCATGTCGTGTAATAAAGTGGTAGCGGTCCTTTGGTACGTGGCCCCGGCATTAATGAGACCAAATGGCATGACGGTGTAGCAGTAAGTACCCCAAGGTGTAGTGAAGGTAGTCTTACTCATCTTCTTCCGCCATCTTGATTTGATTATATCCGGCATACCCGTCCATGAATGACAGAAGGGCATCATCGACCGTGTTATCCACCAGTATATCGATGTGTGGTAACGGAAAATCATCCTTCGGGCTTGCTTTGTTAAGATCTCGAAAATCTACGCACACCCGCACCTTATCATCCTTTTTAGGAACCGGCACGATGTTCGCAACCCAGTCCGGATACTCGGACACTTGTATGAAGCCGGCTTTGAACTGTTTGTCGACTTCTTCTTTTACTTTGAGAGACCACTTGGGCCTCATTCGACGAAGCTTCTGCTTGACCGGTTCGCACCCGTCTTTGATAGGTATGCGGTGCTCAGCTATTTCCCGGTCAATCCCCGGCATGTCCTTGTAGGAGCATGCGAATACATCTTTGAATTCTTGGAGGAGGTTTATAAACTGTTGTTTCTCCTCGGGATCTAAAGATAACCCTATCTTAAGCATCTGAGGCTCTAAGGTTGTTCCCACGTTTATGGACTCGGTCTCTTCAATTACCGGATTCCGGGATTCCCTTTGCTCTAGTTGCTCGATCAGATGTGGAGGTAAGGGTACCTGTTCGTCGGATTTCTCAATGTCATAGCATAAAACATTTTTGAAAGCAGAATTTAAAAGGGACAAGTCGTAAGCAGAACGGTTGTTATTATTGAATGAAAATTTGGAAAACAGCTCAAAGAGAGCAGCCATCTGATCGTTGGTCAGTGGCGGAATTGGTAAAGCATTCGGGACAGACCCCGAAGTGCTAGCAGCAGGAATGATAGAAGTGAGAGGGGTTACAGGAGTGACTCTAGCACCGACTTCCCCAGACTCGACCTCAGACTCAGACTCAGACTCCGACTCAGACTCGGACTCAGACTCAGGCATGTCTCCCTCTCCGGTGACCAGCTTGTAGATCTTTCCCTGACTGTCAGTCCACTTGACAGTCTTCCTCCAGGCCCTGTTCCCCGTCTCGGAGCCAACATCCGAGATCAGCTTGGTCGGGTCAAACCTGTTGCTGCGGAGAATCAGGTTGACCAGGTCTTCTTTTGGAATCGGGGCTATGCTGTCTTCCCCGAAGAGCAGCCCCAGCGCGGGCTCAGCGTCATCAGCTCCATCAGACTGGATGAGGCCGAACACCTCATCCGGGATGTAATTGCAGTCCCGGGCCAAGTGGGTCCCGAGGTGCGTAGCGTTGGGTCGGTATAGTCCAACCTGGATAGCCCCAAACACGGGTGTGACAAAGTAGTCAGACAACCGTGGGCTGTAAGGGCTCAAGTGGATACCCTTCATGATGTTGCAGGCCTTTTCGATTCCTGCTCGGACAACGTTGGCCGGAGTGGTGGCATAGCCAAGGCCGAAGTGAGAGTCTTCGTCCATAAGGACCTCGATGATCTTCCCAGCTGGAAGGTCGGGTCGAGAGGTAGCCCCCGGAAGGTACCCTAAGTTCTGGAGCATTGTGTCAATGCTCGTGGTGAAGTAAGGCCTAAAAAGGTACTCTTCCTCGATCATCCCCACAAAGTCGAACCCCCAGAGGTCCGCGCGGCCCGTGGCGTTACAGCTAGCCACGGTCATTGGGGTTGCCTCCAAAGTAATAACATTGTCGAGCAAAGGCATCTTGATCTTACGGTGGAGGGTGGAGGACACAGCTTTGACCGCGTGGATCCATGGCCTTCCTAGGAGCAAGTTGAAGGATGAGGTGACATCGATCACCTGAAATTCGAGCTCCTTTTCTATCTGGCCCGTTATAATGGTCAGCTTCACGGCCCCAGATACCGTCTTCGGGCTCCCATCAAAGGCTTGGATGGTTTGAGCCGTCGGGACATAATCTGCGTCGGTGATCCCGAGGGCTTTGGCGGTCCTTAAGGGAAGGACGTTCACGGATGACCCGTCATCAACTAGGGTCATCGGGAGGTATTTTCCCCGGCAGATTACTGTGATGTAAAGGGCCAGGTTGTGGGAGGTCCCAAATGGCGGCTGGTCGGCTTCAGAAAAGGTGATCATTGGGCCTCCTTCCTTGGCCTTACCCTTTAGGTGGGGTAGGACTGTGGCTACCATTTCAGCAGGGGTAGCCAAAGAGTCGATCTTGACTTGATCGAGAGCCTTGGTAAGTGCTTCTCGATGTTCTTGTGAGCTTACCAGGAGTTGCCATATAGTGAGGTCAACTCGGGTCTTCTTCAGTTGCTTCACAATAGCCGTTTCAGCGGTAGGCTCTTCGGGGGCAACTTCCATCCCGAGTGGATCGGTAATGGTTGCCGGGATGGGGGTGTCCCTAGTGCTTGTGGCTAAATAGGGACGACCAAGGTTGTTGCTGGCTAGGACTCGAGTTTTGGCCTCGCGAATCTGTTCAGGGGTGATGGGAACGGTTTCCCCTTTAGCGAGGTAGACATCATCCTCGTCATCAAACCAGATCCCGTTTACTTGCGGGATAAATGGAGAGATAAGGTGAGAGCAATCAATCACCTCCCCGGCAAAGATGGCATGGGAGCTGAAAGGGTTCTTCTTGTTGCTTGGCTTATCTCCGGGTAGCGGGATTTTACCGCTTTCGATCAAGTCCTGGATCAGGTGCTTCAGCTTCCAACACTTTTCGGTATCATGCCCATTGCCCCGGTGGTATTGGCAATAGGCCTGAGCATTGTAGTTCTTGGAGCATCGCTCGACCGGAACTTCAGGAATTGGGCCTATCGGTTGGATTAGGCCTTTGGAGGACAGCCTTTGTAAGGCATAGGTATAGGTGGTACCTATATCAGTGAAAACCCGAGGTGGGGTGTTCTTCTTGGACGGGGCATCTAGTAGATTAACCGCGTCAAAAATGCTACGAGTTGCAGCTTGGGGCTTAGTGGTGGAGGAAGAAGCCCCTTGGTATCCTTTGCTAGCGGCCTTAGTGAGGCCTTCTAGTCTCAGATCGTCTTCAATCCTCATACCCATTTCAGTAAGGGTGGTGAAATTGGGTATGACAGCATATCGGAGGTGAACCCGGTAGGAAGGGAGGAGGTTCTTGACAAAAGCCTCCACTAAAGTCTTCTCATTGGGCTTATCGACCAGTTTCACGCTCTCGGCCCTCCAGCGTTGAAGGTATTTAGTAAAACCCTCCTTCGGCTCTTGGGCCATGACCTCCAGAGATCGCTTTGTGGTTTGGATCTCGGTGTTGTCAGCATAGTTCCGGGCGAACTCGGTAGCCACATCATCCCATGTAGGGTATTTTTTCGCGTCTAGCCTGTAGTACCAGGCTCGTGGATGCTTCTCAAGGGATGCAGCAAAGAGGTTCTTGAACATGGATGAATCCACTCCCCTGATGGCCATGAATTCTTTGAAGGCCCGCACGTGTAGTAACGGGTCTTCAGTTTCCTCAAACATGGGCAAACCTGTGAGATTCAGGTTTGCGGGCAGCTTGTCACTCAGCGGGTTGTACTCTCGACTATTCTCTCGATGGATGTTGTTACTCCCAGCCAAATGGACTTGTTCCTCTAGCCGGCGCACCGCGCTGACTAGTTCAGCTAGAGGCTCAGTAGCCTCGGCATTAGGAGCCCTTTGCTCCACCGTAGCTAGGCGAGCAACAATGGCCACTTGGCCAGCCCTCATTTCAGTCAGTTGGGCTTCGATGTCGGTTTGCTTCGCGACCAAGGCGTCCAGAGAGGTTTGCAGGCTGTTCAAAGTAGCCATCCTTCGAGCGTGTCTAGTTGCCGGCGGCCTGTCTGTAAGAACACCGCGTAATCAGAAACTGAACCCAGATCTTGGAAAAAGAAAGGAAAAGTACAACCCGAGCGACACTAGAAAGGAAGACTAAAGACTCGAGAAATACATCTAGACGGATGACTCGATGGGTGGTATAGCTTCCTTAGGATTTTGGCTTTGTGGGCCTAATCCTGTTCGAAGGAAGGTCCACGTGAGACTCTTCCCCAGACTTTTGACTCGAGTGTATGGACGGACTTTCCTTTGTAGGGGTATGCCCTACGTGGGTTGGTCATGCCTTGACAGATAAGGCGGACTCGGGAAAGGGGGGAAACTCGCGATATAGGATCGGCGGAGTTTCGACGCTATAGACCTTCGACATACTATGCAAAGACCCGACACACGGCTAGACGGTAGGTCCTATAATAAGGAAGGTTCTCTAGGAAAGTTGGATGTTTGAAATTTGAATAAAAAATGGGTGAATTTCCAAGAGTTCGGAAATTGAACACGGGATTTCGAAAACCAAGGTTAGAATTTTGAAAATTCAGAAAATCGGAATGGTGTTGGAAATTCATGAATTAAAATGGGCAGCATGCCTGATAAGTGTAGTTTGTAGTGCCTATTTCGTAGTATTTTGGTCCCATTTCCTTGCGGAATCGCTCCTTGGGAGCGGTTCATGGGCTACTTATGCTTCCTCTAGCTCGTTTCGGGTTCCTGAGACCATTCGTGAAGAGTTGGAGTGATTCCGACTCAATATATGCACTTTTCGGAGCCAACGAAGCGGAGGAACGATCACTTGATGCCTTGGATTCGTCCCCGAGACCTTGGGACCCAATCCTGAGTCCCGAGAATCGATGAGAAGTTCATGTGAAGCAAGGAGGAACCAAAAGGATCATATTGGAGGCCTACAAGACTCATCCCCGACGGGTTCCTAGGGGTCATCTCGAAGAAACGGAACAATTCAACTCGTTTCCGACACGTATGGAACCCAAGAGGAGAAGCAACGATGATTCGGCGACTCCCCGAGCACCGAGCATCGACAAGGAGTCGAGGAAAAGCTAAACAAGACTCATTCCGATCGGGAATTCGTGAACCCCATCGGGAATGAAGTGCAAGAATAGCTGCTCACTGTCAAGCATTCCCGACCGGGATCGCATATTACCGATCGGGAAAGAGGAAGTATCCCGATCGGGATAAGGCCCTCCCGATCGGGAAAGGTGGAGCAAGGGAGGCGCTCACTGTGAAGCCGTCCCGATCGGGATCGCATATTCTCGATCGGGACCATCATTTCTTCCCGATCGGGATTTCCCATTCCCGATCGGGAATGACCCAGTCTCTGTTCCACCTCCTTCTTTTATTCCTCTCACTTACGGAACCCTATAAATACTTCCCTCTTGTATTGTTTATGGATCTTACCTTAACCTAAACTATCTTAAGCCTCTCTACATTATATAAACCCTAGATTTAGTTCCTCTCATTAGTTTTAATCTTCCTTTAATCTTTAGTTAATCTTAGTTAATTAGAGTTGTAATTAGTTCTTGTATTAAGGAGACACTTGAAGATCTTTCCAAGCTTGACAACCTTGGGATTATTTTGGGTTTCTTATTTATACAAGATTGCATCTTTTTCTTCCTCTTGTGTTGGTATAATCTTCCTTTCTCTTGTTTATTGTTATTAATTCAAGTTTGAACCTTACTTAGTATTTATTGTTATTGTTCATATTGTTCTTGATTGTTTATGATGAATGTTTTGATGTTTGTGATGTTGTTTTCTCTTATTGTTGTTAGTTTATCTTTGATTATGAGTGAGTAGTCTTCTTGTGGGTTAGTAGGGGGATTAAGGGTAGAATATGGGTGATTAAGGTTTGATTAGGGGTAAAGGGTGAATCTTTGTCGTTAGTCACATACTTGGCACACCATGTGTTTGTTGAATTGCTTGTTTGAGTTGTAGTGGCCATGCTGCTCATGCTAGTCTTCCTCTACTCATTGTTTGTCTTGTATGTGGTCATGTTGAGGATAGTGTTGAGGATAGTCTAAGTAGCGAGAGCCCGGACTTACCTTGACTAGAGTCTAAGTAGAGAGAGCCCGGACTCACCTCGACATCGGTTTAAGTTGCGAGAGCCCGGACCGATTCTAGCAATTAGGAGACACCTACACCCTTGGCAACCCCGATTACCCTACTATTCTTATGAACCCGACTTAACCCACTTCTTTCCATATTTGATTCAACTTATTAGTTAGTCATCATTTCTTTAGTTTATTGTTTAGTTTGTGTTTAGTTATTTCATATAGCCTTGTTATAGTCTAGTTCATCATTAGTCTAGTTCTTACCTCTCCTCTACCATAGTTTTCCATTTATCGCTTCTTTGTGTTTGTTTGGTGATTTAGTCTCGTTTTAGGCCGACTTAGTCTAAACCTTGCGACACCGTCTCCGTGGACACGACCTGACTTACCCTAACTACCGTTAGGTCTTAGTTGGTTTTTATTTGGTGGCGGGATCCACGGCAAAATCCCACCATCAATTTGGCGCCGCTGCCGGGGACGGTGCATTGTTTAGACTTTGTTTGCTTACTTCTAAACTTAGTTACCCTTCTTTGTGCCCTTCTACTCTATCTTGTGCATACTTTCTAGTTTTTCTTGTTTTCTTAGCTTTCTTTTCTTTTTGTCTCTAGTTGTGCTTGTTTATTGTCGTTACCTAGTGCCCATAAAGCACTAGGTGTTCTCACGTTTGTTCTAGTGTGTAGTGTATGCCTAGGCGGGGAGGCGAATTTTTTCTCTTTAATCCAGAGCCGGAGAGGCTTTTTCGAGCTTTTCGCCAACGGACGATTAACCGGGTTAGGATCTCTCAACCAAGTGCAAGCAATACTCATCAAGAGCAAACTCAAGGAAGCGATTTTGAGCAAGCATTTCAAGAGACGGCCGAAGGGTATTTCACCAATCCCTTTGGATATTCTAGTCCTAGCTCCCCCTCTACATCTACTTCAACCCCGTCTTCACCACCATCTCCCTTACATCCAATAATGCCGAAGTTTTCATCCCACTCTACATTCACGGAAGACGTCTTGCCGGGACCCAATGCTCTACCGACCGCTTATGCCGGGAATTTTACGGCTAAGACTCACTTCATACAACTTGTGGAAAGGAATCAATTTAGTGGTTTGCCCACCGAAGACCCGCACCAACACATGGAAACTTTCTCCGATTATTGCGACGCTATCTCTCAACCCGGGGTTACACAAGATCAAATCCGATGGGTATTATTTCCATTCTCATTAATTGGAAAAGCGAAGCAATGGATCAAGAGTCTCGATAGGGCAACCATGGGAATCGACACTTGGAAAAAGCTTGCATTGGCGTTCTACCAAACATTCTACCTTCCGGAGAAGACAAATTTGCTTAGGGCCTCCGTCACCGGTTTCCAACAAAGGGATGAAGAGAGCCTATATGAAGCTTGGGAGCGGTTTAAGTCTTTGGTTAGATCATGCCCCCACCATGGACTTTCACAATGGTTCTTAGTCCAACAATTTTGGAATGGTCTTTATGAGGACTCAAGAACTATACTCAACATGGGCTCCAATGGTAGGTTTACCGAGGTCGATGATGACCAAACATGGGCAAGAATCGAGGAGATGGCGGTTCATAATTCTCAATATTCAAGACCTAGGAAGGCAAATCGAGGAGGTAGGCACGAGGTTGATGCTATTACTCAACTAAGCATTGACCTTGGAGCTCAATTGAAGACCCATATGGAGACCATTGACAAGAAGCTCCAAGGTCACCTCACTCAAGTTCAAAGCATTGGTTCCTCCAATCATCACTCAATTCAAGAAGTAAATGCTTTGGGATTTGCACCTCCTTTGCCTTATTATGGGATGTGCGATACTTGTGGAATCGTTGGTCATGATCCTATGAATTGTAGAGGAAGTATTGAGCAAGTGAATGCCTTTCAAGCATTCAAGCAAGGTGCCTCCTACTCTAATCAATACCAAGCTTCCAATCAAGTCCCTCAACAACAAGCCTTCCAACACCAACAACAACATCGTCCCTATGTTCCACCTCCCTTAAGGGACAACAACCAAGGTTACCAAGGCAACTCAAGGCCTTTCAACAACTTCAAACAAAGTAACCAAGGTTCATTCAACAACAATCAAGGGTTCCAACAAAGGAACTTCAACCAAGGCTATCAAAACCACAACCATGGCAACAATCAAGGCCTTAATCAAGGCAATTCTCATGGGTTCCAAGGGAACCGTCAACAACAAGCAACTCAAGGCAATCAACAACAAAGCAAGCCTAGGAGCCGGTCTCCTATTCATGACTATGGTACTCCATTAGCCCTCACCGATACTCCTCATAATCCATCATCCCCACCACGGGATTTCGACATTCAAAAATCTATGATGGATATGCAAAAGAGTCAAATGGACATATCAAGAAACCATCAAGAGCTCTTTGCTTATATTCAAGGGGAAAACGCGTCAAGAGATGCCCGTATGAAGATGCTTGAAACTCAAGTATTTCAACTTGCTTCGGGGAGCTCCTCAAGACAAAAGGGGCAACTACCTTCTCAAGGTGAAACACCGACATTTGAGCATGTAAATGCTATTACCACTAGGAGAGGTACATCTTATGACTCCCCTCCATTCCCTAGTGAGCAAGAGCCAATGCAAGAACCGACAAAGAAAATGGCATCTCCAATTCAAGAAAGCTCAAGCTTTGATAATCCAATGGAAGAGCAAGTCTTATGGGAGATTGAGAAACTCCAACAAGACAAGCTTCCCCCACTTCAAGCAAAAGACAAGGGTAAAAGGAAAGTGTCGTTTGAAGAGTCCACCCCTATTGAGCAAAACAAGATCCAAATCAAATTGCCTTTCCCAACAAGGCAAATGAAGACCAAGGTGGATAGCCAATATGACAAGTTCCTTAGTATTGTGAAGAAGTTGGATGTGAGTGTCCCATTTACCGAGCTACTTACCCAAATCCCGGCATATGGAAAATTTATGAGAGAAATCTTGGCTAGAAAGAGATCCATCGACAAGGAAGAGACCATTGCGTTCACAAGAGTGGTGAGCGAGCTCATTCAAGGTTCTACGCTTCCAAAGTTGAAGGATCCGGGTAGATTTTCGATCCCTTGCACCATAGGCCACTACAAGATCGAAAGAGCATTATGTGATTTGGGTGCGAGTGTGAGCATCATTCCTTATTCTATTTGTTGTCGACTTGGGATGAAGGAGCCTAAAAGTACTACTATCACACTCCAAATGGCCGATAGTTCATTCAACCGACCATTGGGGATGCTAGAGGATGTGCCGGTGAGAATCGGTAAGTTCTTCATCCCGGTTGACTTCATCGTGCTCGATATGCGGGAAGATGCAATCACTCCCATTATTCTCGGGCGCTCATTTCTACATACCGCCGGTGCTATGATCGATGTGAAGAATGGTAGGATCACCTTCGAGTTAGGCGAAGAGAAGCTAGTGTTTGACCTCCAAGGTAACACTTCGCCTACTAATGATGAGTCATGCAATATGATCCAAGCCAAGAAAAACATTGATCTAGGGGAAGAGTCGGGACAAAGCTTGAACAAGAACTCTTATGTACTTGAGGATGATGATTCCGAGAGTGGAGAGGATGAGTGCCCATTTCATGGGCTTGATGACAAATTGGAAAGCAAGGAGAAGGATGAGCCTCCCTTGGGGCCACATGAGGACCGGTGGACGTTTGGGTATGTTCCCAAAGACCAAAAGTACAAGTTCAAGTCGTTGAACTTGGAAGATCGGGATGCCCCGGAAACATCAAGGCAAGGCCATGAGGAGCCTTGGTATGTGGATGGTTATATCTCGAGCTTGATTGAAGACTTTGCTAGGGCCTTCGACTTGTTCCTTCGTGCCCTTGATGGAGATGGAACTAGTTTTGGTTGTTGAAAAAGATTGAAGAATGCACCACCTTGGTTTGACGGAGTTCCACAAGAACCGTCTCTTTGTATATACCTCATCCCCTTGTAGTTTGTTTTTGTTTTGTGAACCTCTTGATTACTTGGATTGATTGATGAGCGATGTGAGGGAGGGAATTTGATGTGTTATTTGAGTTTATTGTGATAGGTGTGAAGTGGAAGTGATTAGGGAGGAGTGATCATTGTTTGAGCTTGTATTGTGTGAAGGGAAGTCGGTTTTTGAAGCTTGGAACGAGCTTTTGGGAGCTATAGAGGGTTAGGAGACTCTTCCTGGCCTAGAAGAGGTCATCCCGTTCGGGATGGAAGGCCCATCCCGACCGGGATGGACCCCCTGTCCTCCTTTGGCATTTTCTTCGTCGTTTGAGCCCACCCAACCACTTTATACCCCCTCCCAACCTCCCTACATGTCCTTACCCTCATTATATGACCCCTACACCTTACATACACATTCACCTCACTTTCTCGTCACTTTAAACCGACTTTCACATCAAAACCCACCCCATTTTACTTTGGTGCCCCAACCATGGAACCGTACCGCGATTGGGAAGGAATAATGACGACAAGGACAAGCTACGTGCCTATATTCACTTATGAGACGATGGAGCGAGTGAGTTGCCAACCGTACGGTACGGCAACTATCCTCTCTTTTCCGTTTTTTTAGCTTGTCTTCATTTGTTTATTCCCTTTCCCTTATATCCTTTGTGTCATGGTGGCCTTCGAGGCCTTAGTATGGTTGCTCCCGACTCTCGATGACGTGACTACATCGAGAGTCATTTCAAAATCCAAACTTTCCAAGATTTTCACACTCTTTTGTAGGATTTAGTCGGATTTAGGCGGAATCCGGGCTAGGTGACTTGATTACACCTAGTCCTCCCCTCCCATTTCCTTTTATTTTTATTTTTTTTTATTTCTTCCCCGATCTATATCTTTTCTTGTCTCGGCCCATGGTGACTTGACTACACCCCGGCCGGACACATTCTACTCTTTTTTCCACTTTTCTTTTTGATTTTTAGCATTATTTTCGTAGTTTCTTTTCTTTTCTTTTGTGCTCCCATGCACTACGGTCGAGCATGAGGACATTGCTCGGCTTAAGTGTGGGGGAGCGATATTCTATCGTAGTTAGTTTTATTTTCGTAGTTTTTCTAAAAATCTTCAAAAACCCTAAAAATTTGAAAAAATTTCACAAAAAATCAAAAAGATTTTCTTTTGTGTGTTTTCCTTTTGGGTCGTTGTATCGTATATTTGTTTTGTTGTGTGTGTTTTGCCTCCCTTTTCCTTATAGGTTGCTTAATCACTGTTAGTTTTGGAAAGCTTCCAAGACATCCGGTAACATCTTCTATCCCTTTTCCCTCTTTATTTCTCGTGAAGTTTGGAGAAGGTTTGTGATATGGTGTGCTCGGGTGGAGCTTTGTAAAGTTTGCGGTCGATTTGGACGCTTGCTTGGATGTTCGGGGTGGTGTTTGTTTTGTTTATGTGTTTGTTTCTCCTTGTTTTGTTTTGTCATCTTTTATTTATTTTTCTTTCTTTTTTTTGTCGTGTCTTTGTTTTGTGTGTGTATTTGTGTCTTGTGTGTAAAATGGTTTTCGAAAACCCGGTTTAGAGGCTAGTGTGCGAGTGTCTACTTTCCCTTCTTAGTAGTATAAATCGAGTCTTGGAATTTAGTCTAGTAGAATGACCCTAAATCAATGAATTCGTTGGTCCTTTACCTTGAGTCCACCTAGCTTACTAGGGATTTACTACGGGATTTGCATTTTGACCATTATGACCACCCACGGTATGAAAAGGCCTTGGTTGCCGAGTCCCGTCCCTTAGGTGACTGTGTCTAGAATCGTTTGATTAGTCCAAGTTCTCCACCTTTTTGTGGGTTTGAAAGGGGATGCGCCGACATACCCATTACCTACCTCCCACACATATCCACACAATAAGTTGCAATTTGTTGAATTCTCCCTTTCTTGTCATACAAAGAAATGCCAAAAAGCCAAATCAAGCCAAAAATGAAAGAAAATGAAAGAAAGAAAAGAATGAAGAAAAAGAAAAGGCACAAAAGCCAAAAAGAAAATAGAAAAGAAGAAAAAGAATGGCATGGCAAAACAAGGCAAAAATGCAAAAGAAAAGAGAAAATGCCAAAAGAAAACCCGATTCACAAAAATAACAAAAATAACTCCTACCTCTCAAAATAAGCCTTTTTCCGACTTTTGCTGTGAAGAGCCTACCAAAGGACCGAGTCCATAGGAAGGATGATAGCGGCATTAGTCGGTCTTCCCTCATTTTGCATATTTCCACCTTTTTACTTGGACTAGTTAGGCGGTTTTAGACATGGGACGACCCTCTTGGCTCACGCTGAAGGGGGCGGGGTCTCACTTACCTACAGTGTCGACTAACACCGTGGTTCATCCTTTTTCCATCCCGCCGATCATCCCGTAGTACGTTCCTAGAAGGTTAGGAGGAACCGAGGTAAGTTACCAACGTTTTTGTTGCTTTGTCGTCATACTATTAGGGTTTAGTCCATTTTGGTTTGTATTGCTAGCTTGGGAACGTTGTCACTTGCCTTGAGTCCTAAACCAGTGCTTCTTTCACCGCTTGTTTGAGGGAAGCGGTATTTGTTTTCTTTTGGGTGCAACCGATTTTTGTTTTCTTGTTTGTGTGTTTGTTGTTTATGTGTTTTGTGTCCGGTTGCATCCACAGTTTTGTCGCAAGACCCCACTTGCCTTGCGGAGAGCACTTATTCTCTAGGTGCTCTCGCGTGAGTTGAAAGGGCATAGGGTGCGCTAATACCCACTCGGCTAGTTTAGTAGTTAGTATGTGCTTACTCGAGGGCGAGTAAGGGTTAAGTGTGGGGGAGTTGATAAGTGTAGTTTGTAGTGCCTATTTCGTAGTATTTTGGTCCCATTTCCTTGCGGAATCGCTCCTTGGGAGCGGTTCATGGGCTACTTATGCTTTCTCTAGCTCGTTTCAGGTTCCCGAGACCATTCGTGAAGAGTTGGAGTGATTCCGACTCAATACATGCACTTTTCGGAGCCAACGAAGCGGAGGAACGATCACTCGATGCCTTGGATTCGACCCCGAGACCTTGGGACCCAATCCCGAGTCCCGAGAATCGATGAGAAGTTCATGTGAAGCAAGGAGGAACCAAAAGGATCATATTGGAGGCCTACAAGACTCATCCCCGACGGGTTCCTAGGGGTCATCTCGAAGAAACGGAACGATTCAACTCGTTTCCGACACGTATGGAACCCAAGAGGAGAAGCAATGATGATTCGGCGACTCCCCGAGCACCGAGCATCGACAAGGAGTCGAGGAAGAGCTAAACAAGACTCATTCCGATCGGGAATTCGTGAACCCCATCGGGAATGAAGTGCAAGAATAGCTGCTCACTGTCAAGCATTCCCGACCGGGATCGCATATTCCCGATCGGGAAAAAGGAAGTATCCCGATCGGGATAAGGCCCTCCCGATCGGGAAAGATGGAGCAAGGGAGGCGCTCACTGTGAAGCCGTCCCGATCGGGATCGCATATTCTCGATTGGGACCATCATTTCATCCCGATCGGGATTTCCCATTCCCGATCGGGAATGACCCAGTCTCTGTTCCGCCTCCTTCTTTTATTCCTCTCACTTACGGAACCCTATTGATTGGGGTGGGCCGCCTGTCAATCAACTGCCTGCTAGGCAGGCCCCGAGACGGTTCCTGTCGGAGAGTCGAGAGACTAGCCCCCAGCAAGGACCTGGAACGAAGCATGAACCGCTAAAGGTTGGCCGTCAGCTGCTGAGAGTACGGGCCAACCCAGCCTGTCAAAGCTTGGCAGCCCCCTGCCTGGAGACTGTCTACCCTGGGAGAATCCCTGGCCGGCAGGGTCAGGACCCCCAGGGGCCCTCTCGTCATTTTGCCTAAGGTAATTGGGAATGGATGGATGAGAAGCCGCCACTTGTCACCCCTCTATCCAACCATTCCCCTTTCTCTTCTCTCTCTTGTGGGAAGGTATAAATACCTCCCCATTTCCCACATGAGAGGGGTTGGATTTTCTCTCTCTAGACTCTTACTCCTAAAACGCCACCTAGTTCCTCACGAGCTAGGTTCGTAAAGGCATTTCACGGACTGACTTAGGCATCGGAGAGGGTTTCCTCGGACAACCTCCGAGGCCCTGTGCGTTCATTGTGCAGGGAGCAGGCCGTTTCCGCCGGGAAAGTCCGACTCGAGGAGTGAGGGGAAGGGGAGACCAAGAGAATCAGACGATCAGTTATTCAATTACACTACCCGGATCCTAGGCCGGGTTAATTGTTTCCGTTACCGGAACACCTATAAATACTTCCCTCTTGTATTGTTTATGGATCTTACCTTAACCTAAACTATCTTAAGCCTCTCTACATCATATAAACCCTAGATTTAGTTCCTCTCATTAGTTTTAATCTTCTTTAATCTTTAGTTAATCTTAGTTAATTACAGTTGTAATTAGTTCTTGTATTAAGGAGACACTTGAAGATCTTTCCAAGCTTGACAACCTTGGGATTATTTGGGTTTCTTTTTTATACAAGATTGCATCTTTTTCTTCCTCTTGTGTTGGTATAATCTTCCTTTCTCTTGTTTATTGTTATTAATTCAAGTTTGAACCTTTACTTAGTATTTATTGTTATTGTTCATATTGTTCTTGATTGTTTATGATGAATGTTTTGATGTTTGTGATGTTGTTTTCTCTTATTGTTGTTAGTTTATCTTTGATTATGAGTGAGTAGTCTTCTTGTGGGTTAGTAGGGGGATTAAGGGTAGAATATGGGTGATTAAGGTTTGATTAAGGGTAAAGGGTGAATCTTTGTTGTTAGTCACATACTTGGCACACCATGTGTTTGTTGAATTGCTTGTTTGAGTTGTAGTGGCCATGCTTCTCATGCTAGTCTTCCTCTACTCATTGTTTGTCTTGTATGTGGTCATGTTGAGGATAGTGTTGAGGATAGTCTAAGTAGCGAGAGCCCGGACTTACCTTGACTAGAGTCTAAGTAGAGAGAGCCCGGACTCACCTCGACATCGGTTTAAGTTGCGAGAGCCCGGACCGATTCTAGCAATTAGGAGACACCTACACCCTTGGCAACCCCGATTACCCTACTATTCTTATGAACCCGACTTAACCCACTTCTTTCCATATTTGATTCAACTTATTAGTTAGTCATCATTTCTTTAGTTTATTGTTTAGTTTGTGTTTAGTTATTTCATATAGCCTTGTTATAGTCTAGTTCATCATTAGTCTAGTTCTTACCTCTCCTCTACCATAGTTTTCCATTTATCGCTTCTTTGTGTTTGTTTGGTGATTTAGTCTCGTTTTAGGCCAACTTAGTCTAAACCTTGCGACACCGTCTCCGTGGACACGACCTGACTTACCCTAACTACCGTTAGGTCTTAGTTGGTTTTTATTTGGTGGCGAGATCCACGGCAAAATCCCACCATCAATGCCGACTAGAGAAAAAGGATATTTTGAGTCAAATCGTTGATCCTAAGTTTCGGCGGCATTCCGAATTTTTGAAAGTTGGAAATTTTGAAAAGACGGGTCCCGAAACGGACAATATTTCGGGTTTTTTTTTTCAAAATTTGGTATTTTTGGAAAGATGTATTTTTTTTGAAATTACGGTTTTTGAAAAAAAAAAAAAAAATTTGACACGGAAACCAAGTAGCATGTAGTCAAGCAAGCATTATAACGACGCTCATGTATGCTTTACACTAAGTCGCGGTCGGTCAAAATAGGGTCTATACCAACAACGATAGCATTCTCGCGAAACGGGACGGACTCCCTAGCCGATTTGGACTTAGGACCTGCCGTAAAACCCCGACGAGTTCCGCCATCGAAGTCTTTAGTGCACCCATGTAGGAATGCACCGTGGTATAGTGGGACATCGGTCACAAGTAACCGGCCCGGGCAAAATTTGGGTTATGCATGAATCATTAAACTAATGCGCGCACACTAATATACAAACGATTTCTCTTCGAGTCTCACCCTAGGAACCCCGATGACATGTGGTACATCAGGTATCCCCAGCGGAGTCGCCAAATTGTGGACATGACGTAGGTCCACCCCGACACGGCCACGCGCGGGTTTGGGTAGGCGAATGAATCTCGTTGTAAGATTGTTCTCGGGTTCGAAATTTAAGTCAAAATGGAGTCGCCACCGAATTTTGTGGTTATTCGGAACCATACGAGCCCACTCTATGTCGTCATGGGCTATGCACAAAGTAAGCCCACTTCGATTTCAGAGTTTATTGGGCTCGTCCCTTTGCATTGCAATATCGATACCGTTTAAACTGGCTTTCGTATATAGAATGACTCTCGTGCGCCAAGGGTTTCGGACATCCGGAAACCAAAGGTTCTGAGTAAGGGGTGAGGGTACGTGTTGGGAAGCCCACTAAGGACACCCAACCCCGCCCGCACATGGCGGCCTCTACTAAGACATCGTTCGTGTTCGTGTGCGCGCGCTAGTAAAACGATTAAATGATATGCAAGCAGCGTTTTCGGGCTAAGCATATGAATAGTAAGTGAACTACGTCATTTAATGCATCTTAATTATGGTCGAAATGATTTAGCATGCGAGGTTCATTTATAAAGCGATAAACAAGTAAATAAAGGAAACTCAAAAATAAATAACGTACAAGTTACACGGGCGGAAATACAACCCGACCAATACAAAAATTATAAGCGATATGGAAACGGGATAATAAACAACAAAAAGTTAGATACGGACCTGTATACAAACTAGACCGTGAACTGTGTGAATGGACGAACCCCGATTAAATACACATTGCGTTGTGTATTAAACGAAGGACGGAGACATAGGACCTAAGCGTGATGCTAGCCCGATCCTATGCCTCGATGCCTTGTCCCGACTTATCATGTCGAAAAATCGATCAAAGTCGTTAAGGTGTCGTGATAAGCGTGAGTTTTGAAAAATGGATTCACGTGATTGTCTTTACACGTGTCGACTAAAAGTCGTAAAAAGACGAGGCTTAAATGTTGCAATTAAGCTCTCGGTTTTCTGGGTTACAAGACCCACTCGGTCGAGTCATGGTCTGACTCGATCGAGTGTGTCCTCGAAAAGGGGGTCTGCCCAGATTTATGGACGCTACTCGATCGAGTAGCCTACGTACTCGGTCGAGTAGCCCCTGTACGAGTGTCAACTCGTCTCGTTTTTTGGGTTTAAAAACGACGGTCGGTCAAATTAAATACAAATATTGCACGATTTGAATTTAACTTGACCTCCGGTACTATAATCGCGTATGCATGCGATTATAATACCGTTGTCGGGATTTTATGAAAACGTTTATATTAGAAACTTTGAATTAGCAACGGAATGCGTCCCTCTACGTCACGACGTCGAAACTAACCCTTTCGGGTTATGTGATGTCGGTTTTCGTGTCAACGGGTTCCGTACTAATTAAAATGGGATTAGATGCGTTCAACTATTATTAATCGCGATCACGTCACGCCTTTGAGTACATTGGGGCGGGGCTCCTCGAAAGGGCTCCACCTCCGTCGTTGCTCGTAAAGGGATTAGACGGACTTTAGGCGATAATTATAGTCAAACGTATTTAAAACCGAATTTTGATATTAGTTTCTATATACGCGGTATAATAGTGTTAGTAACGAGAATGTAAAAGTTAGTATACGAGAAATGAAATGTTAGAGTTAATGCTAAAGTTAGTGTTAGGATAATAATACAAAAAAAGTAAATAAAAACAAAGTAATAAGGATCGAAATGGGGTTTAGGACACCCTCAACATACATGCTTAGTAAGGACCTCGGAAATGGACTCGCAAATAGTGACGGGACGTCGGAGTATCGAGGATGTATGCAAGTTATGGTGTGTGTGTGTGTGTGCGGGTAATTCGTCGGTTTTCGAGGGACGAAGGGCTCGGTTTTTTGTGTGTGCTTGCTTAGGGTTGTAGTGTAGAGTGTTTAGGTAGATTAGGGTAGAAGTTTAGGGTAAATGTGCATTAGGTAAAAGCTGAAAATACAAAGGGTTTGAGGGGGTATTTATAGACTTTACCCCACGACCTAGGGTCACTCGATCGAGTGGCCCTAGTGCACTCGATCGAGTGCCATAGAAAATGGGCCTGATCCGGTTTTTTATGCTCCACTCGACCGAGTGGGTCAATCCACTCGATCGAGTGGATCAGGTAAATCGAGATAAATTAGGAAGGTGTTGACCTTGTTGATTTGTTTGCTCTTTTTGAATTAGATTTGGGCACCAGCTTCTAGAAGGTCCCCCTTAGGCTGATTTTTGTGACGGGTTCGTCTTTGACCGGGTTTTGACCCGGTCGCCAAAAGACGGGTTTTATTTTTGGTGTCGGTTTTGGCCCAAATTAGTCTCATTTTGCTCGGAACGACCCACTGGGCCTGGATTTGAGGTCTGTTTTGTGAGATTATTACTCCGCTAAAAGTCCATGTCAAATATTATTGATTTCGGTTCCAAATCCGAGTATACCAAGTCACGTTTGCGTCCGATCATCATCGGGTGTTTGTCGGGAACTGCTATAGACACTAGCAGGCAAAATGCGGGTGGCTACAGTTTGTCGGTATAAGTCATCACATGAAACCCACTATTTGCCTCAAAGCCCAAGTCCGACTTGATATCGATGTTTAAGAAAACCAAACTAAACCTGTGGGTAACCGTTACCCACCTACTCAGTCCACACACATCGACAAAGCACCGCTTAGACAGTCACTTTAATCAATGATATGAAATTATTGTAGTGGTCAGCTCTGGAAAGACAATACTTAGATATTTGCGAGGGAATAATTGCATTATGGGTCCTAACCACGTTTCTAGGTCATCTAACAAGGCGACCTATTAGTTCTAAGCACACAAGTCTCATATATAATAAACATTCATGCATCATATTATATAATATTCAATTATTATCGTGTATAGAACAAGGTTTTTAAAAGGAACCCGAATGAAATTAATATACAACATGTAAAAGTGACCAAATTCCTTTAATTCGTTCGTTTTACAAAAATCGAGTCTTGTCCTAATCATATTATGACTCATCATTAATAAAAATTCTAGTAATTTTAGTTTCTCAATTTCAATCAAATCTTGACCAATCTTATTAGTCTCATCGTCAACAAGGAAATCGAGGATTATGGTGCATCAATAAATTAAAACATAATCTATATTATATCTTAATTTAAAAGTAAATTTCATGATTTAACAATTTCAATTCGCAAATTTAAATACCCGTAAACATAATTGATAAAAATAGACTAGCAAGTGATACGTTCCGGATTGCAATCATGATACGAAGAAAAATCACTGCATGTACGTAATAATGATAAACAACTTATCATGGACAAGTTATTATCTTAATAATTTAAGTCACATCAAAACAATATAACAATACATGCCATGTGAACAACTTCAATCATCATTAACCATTACTTAATCAAGTTGCAACATTCAACTAGTGAAAAATTAAAGAAGAAGTGCTACGGCAAACAAAACAGTTTAGATGATACAAATATTGAGCCACAAGAAGAGCTGACCATCGACACAAATGAACAAGCCGTGAATGTGATGGAGATAATCAAAGGAGAGTCAAAGGATGTTGTCCTAATTAATTGGCTATTCAATTAAGTCATTTAAGGAAGCAAATTAAGATAGCTCATTAAGCCTATTTTCGTCGTTACTTGTTGTTGAATAAGGTCAATCAGTTTTTGTTTTATTAGCTTTAAATTCTCGTTTTAATTAGCTATGAATTCTGTTAATTGCTAAAGTAGCATCTTATGTAAGCTAATATTAGCATCCTAAACGGCTATATAAGATTATAAGCCATGTACATTCGAAGGATTTAGCAAGCAATCAAGTGAAGAATTAAAAACAAAACCATTGTTTTATTTGAGTACTTTCAAGTAAAATATAGAAGTTGTGTCTACAATTTCGCAAGGTTGTTCTCAAGGATCGTCTTGTGAAAAACCCGATTGACTCGATCGGTGTAGAGCGTCAATCTCTTTGTTAGACTATCGGTGTAGTTTAACATTGTCTACCCTCTCGTTCTTTGTTTTAAAACTGTGCCACACACACAAATCATTTAACTGATATCGGTTGTACCTAGTACATTCGACCTTGGTTGCTTGCTTCCGCTATAATTGCGTTTTAGACACTATAATTCGTATCATAAGTGGTATCAGAGCCACAGGTTCTTGATTTCCATCAAGTCGAGACGGTCCTATTTTCGTTAAATCACAAAAAAAGGGAGAATAATTCGACGATGGGTTTTACGAGAAGTTTCAAGACTTGTTGCGTAACAGGCCTATCGGGAGTCGAACCAGTGGGAAGGCGAAACATGACGAGTTCAAGGTATCAGAACTACCCGAATTCATTGGTGGCACCGACCCGGAGGCTTATTTGGATTGGGAAAGGAAAATCGATCGTATTTTCGATTTTAAAGATCTCAGAGACGAGAAGAGGTGCAAATATGCTATTCTGAAATTGAGCCGAGGAGCATCTTTGTGGTACGAGGGGTTGAAGGCAAGACGATCCCGCGATGGGAAGGAGAAATTATCGTCATGGGAGTCCTTGAAACGCAAACTAAGGAAAAGGTATGTACCGGCTAATCATAAGTTGGGTATTTATCGTAAGATTGCGGATTTTATGCAAGAAAAATTAAGTGTTGCCGAGTATATCGATGAGTTTGAAAAATTAATTCTAATGGGGGAATTAGAGGAAAATGAGGAACAAAAATTTCGTGTTTCCTTCATGGTTTGAATCGTAATATTGCCAATTCTGTTGAGTTATACCCATACTCGGATTTTGATACTTTGTGCAATTTATGTATTAAGATTGAGTCTCAGAGAAAATCTAAGTCGGGGGGGTTCAAGTAGGGAATACAGTAGCCCAAATAACTATTCCAAACCCGTTTTTTTCCCCGAAAACAACACCTATTCCAAACCCGACCAAAAGCACACCAAAAACTTTGGAGCCGGTTAAGAAGACTAGTTTGTCAAAGGTTAGGTGTTTTAAGTGCCAAGGCTTTGGACACTTTGCTAGGGCTTATCCTAATCAACGAATTGTGACCCTTAGAGAAGTGGTTAGTATTCGTAATGAACTGTTTAAGGAGGAGGAAGAACTTGGTGGCATTTTTAACTTGAATGAACCTGAAGTTGCTGAAAATGTCGAGGATAATATAGAAGAATATGAGCCTCCTATCTATGATACTTTGGTACTTAGGACTTTTCAAACTAAAGTTGAGTCTTTGAATGGTGACCAAAGGAATCAAATCTTTCACACTAAGTGTCAAGTAAAGGATAAATGGTGTAGTGTCATTGTAGATGGGGGTAGTTGCACCAACGTAGCTTCGAATGAAATGGTGTCAAAATTGGGATTACTCACAACAAAACACCCTAAGCCTTATGCCTTACATTAGTTATATAATGGGAGTAGTATAAAAGTTACGAAACATGTCCGTGTGGGGCTAACCATGGGGTCTTATGTCGATGAGGTTTTGTGTGATGTCGTGCCTATGGATGCGTGTCACATACTTTTGGGACGTCTTTGGCAATTTATAGGGATGTGGTGCATAGAGGGAGAGCAAATGATGAGTATGAATTGAGGTACAAAGGCAAGAGGATTGTGTTGAAACCGATGGCTTCAAACGAAATTCGTTCGATGGTTTCAAAACAGGGGAAAAGGCCTAGTCTCACGTTGGTTGCTAATGAAAACGAGGTGAGGAAGGCTATTGATAATGGTCAACCAATTTACGTTTTGGTTGCGACAAAAGCTAACCAAGGCATTGTCGAAGCCCCAGTTAACCCGCAACTGGAGGCTATTTTGAATAAGTATAAAGACGTGTTTCCAGAGGAGTTACCCATTGGTTTACCACCTATTCGTGGAATTGAGCTTCAAATTGATCTAATTCCGGGAGCCCCATTGCTAAATAAAGCTGCCTATAGGTGTAATCCGGAGGAGACGAAAGAATTGCATTGACAAATTTAGGAGTTGATTAGCATGGGCTATGTGCGAGAATCAATGAGTCCTTGCGCCGTCCCGACTTTGTTAGTACCTAAAAAGGATGGTTCATGGAGGATGTGTATTGATAGTAGGGCGGTGAATAACATAACCATCAAATATCGCTTCCCAATCCCGAGGTTAGACGATATGCTTGATGAGTTACATGGGTCGGTTATATTCTCAAAAATCGATCTAAGGAGTGGGTATCACCAAATAAGGATGCGAGAAGGCGATGAGTGGAAAACCGCGTTTAAGACTAAACATGGTTTGTATGAGTGGATGGTTAGGCCGTTCGGGCTCACGAATGCACCTAGCACCTTCATGAGGCTCATGAACGAGGTACTCAAGCCCTTTTTGGGTAAGTTTGTTGTTTATCTTGATGACATATTGGTCTATAGCAAGAGTGTTGATGAACATTTCGAGCACTTGAGGCAGATTTTTGAGACCCTAAGAGTACAAAAACTCTACGTCAAAAGGGAGAAGTGTGACTTCCTCGTTGAAAGCGTGGTATTTCTTGGGTACGTTGTTTCTAAGGATGGGGTATCGGTTGATCAAAACAAGGTCGAAGCTATCAAATCTTGGTCGAGTCCTACCACAGTTACGGAGGTGAGGTCTTTCCATGGGCTTGCTTTATTCTATCCCAGGTTCATACAGAATTTTAGTACTATAACAAGCCCTATTACCGAATGTTCGAAGAAGAATGCGTTTTTGTGGAGTGAACAAGTACAAAAGGCATTTGAATTAATCAAGTCGAAGCTTGGTGAAGCTCTTGTTTTGGCTTTACCCGATTTTACCCAACCATTTGAGGTCGAATGTGATGCGAGTGGAGTTGGTATCGGTGCTGTTTTGATACAAGACCTATATCATTTTTCTCGGAGAAACTTGGAGGAGCTCGATTAAACCAGTACACCTATGACAAGGAGTTCTATGCTATTGTAAGAGCTCTTGATCATTGGAGTCATTATTTGCGTTCTAACCATTTGTAGACACACGCAATTTGACTGCCAGGTGTCTATGGTAGTTTCCCAAAAAACACCCGATGATGATCGGACGCTAACATGCTTCTATGCGCTCGGATACGGGCTCAAATACATTAATCGTTGGCTAATGCACTTACAAGAGTACAAACCCCACAAAATCAACCTCAAATCCAGGTCCAGCGGACCATTCCGAGTCAAACAAGACTAAGTTGGGCCAAACCGACTTGTCACGATTGGGTCAATCCCGGTCAAAGTCGTTTCCGAGACATACAAAACAAACCCTCAAGCATCAAAAGTCCAAATTCAGACACAAACCCATGATCACGGTCCAAAATAATAGACCCGCGCAACCCAGCTGGGCCACTCGACCGAGGGACCCACCCACTCGATCGAGTGGGCCCTTATTCAAGCCCGGCGGCTGACGCACAGGGCCACTCGACCGAGTCAGCTGGCTACTCGGTCGAGTAACCCTAAACCGGTGCCCTAGCTTTTTCTATATAAGCAACCCTCATGCAACAACTTTTCACAACTTTCGAAACCCTAGAGCAACCACACACACACACTACAATTTTTCATAACCCTAATACACCCTAAGAAAACCTTAAGCAATACACTAGCAAGAACCCTAAACCTAGTATAGGAATCAACAATCCGAGCCACCATAACTTAACCTTCATCCACCTCGAAGACTCTAGTGTTAAAGCCACGATTACGAGTTTTAATCCGAGACAAGAACATGTAGGTTGAGGGTGTCAAAACCCCGTTTCTTCTCTTCTCTTCCTCCTTCTCGCGTCATGTCATTATACGGGTCGTTTTTTTATTTTTATTTCGTTTTATCGTTATTATCGCATCATTAATACTGATAATACTAATATCAAAACATTAAAATACTTATCAATTTGTGTCGAGTATGAGTGATATTGGAATAAGGAAATCCGAATATACAAGTGTACTGCACACGCGTTGACGGGCGCTTGTTCCGATATCCCGATTACTTGATTATTGAGATAAGTTAACCTCAACAATAACTTTCATATCGTTTGTATCATTATTGTTATTCGCATGCCACATCGATTTTTTTTCAAAGAACGAACATCGTATTTCAATAAGGGTCGAAATCCGTTGACGTGGATCCGACATCACCATCCTTAGGGATTTGTTTCGATGTCGGAAAAGCCGAGGGAATCAAGTCTTTTTTTATCCATTTAAGGCGTCGATTTTGTAAATTCAATACCAATTCCATAATTGGATGTCGGATTTAACAATCTAGTCAATTAATTCAATCAATTCGATTTTCTTATTGATGCCAACGTAGATGTCACGTTATAACTATGACACTACAAACGCGGAGAGAAAATTCATGTCATTTCGGTTGACTTAAAACGACTCAAATCAATTTTCTTTATATCTTCCGCTCTAGTACTCCATATCGATTCAATAATCGAACATGGGATACGACGAGCATTCAAATTTAGAATCGGGTATAAATTCAAACAATATTTATATTCGGTTAAATCAAATCTATGATTTACAAAAAACCAGAATCGAGCATAAGTCACGCAATATTTATGCTCAATTCGGTAAAACTGTCAACTTATCAAAAATCAAAGAAGCAATTTCAAAATCAATACGATTTCATGAACGAATTGTAAATCGTACAAAGGGCACTCGACCGAGTGCCTAGCCCACTCGGTCGAGTGGCACCTCAAAACCGGATCAGAATGTCTATTACGACCCCCACCCGATCGAGTCTCACAGTGACTCGGTCGAGTGGCCATGTACTCGACCGAGTTGGTCAATAATTCGGCCGAGTACGGTCCATAACGCAAAACAGAAACATCTTTTACTGGTCCACTCGATCGAGTCCATCAACCACTCGATCGAGTGACCTCATGACGACTAAAACAACGAGTCGTACACTCTTCTACTTTCCAAATTCGATAGTATTTCACGACTTAGGTCAACGCGTGCTCAATTAATCACGTGTATTACTATCTTTTCAAACCATGCATCATCTCGTTACATCATTCAATTCATTTCCTTATTTGCACAAACCGTTATCATTCGTTCCATCGTTACTAACGCGTTTGTTATTCTTTTCGTCAATTTAATATTTGTTCGTTTATTGTACTAAATGAACCCACATGCTAAATTCCACTTTGACGTAGAATTAATTGCATTAAATCGACTTAGAAACCCTTTTCAATTTCTATTCACATGCCTAGGAAAACAATGTTTGCATAAGCATTTTTCCGTTTAACTAGCGCGCGTATTGTAAGTCATTCGAATTCTTAGTAGAGGCCGCTAATGTGCGGGCGGGGTTGGGTGTACTTCGTGGGCTTCCCAACACGTACCCTCACCCCTTACTCAGAACCTCGATTTCCGGATGCCCGAAACCGTTGGCGCACGAGAGTCATTCAATACACAATATCCGATAACGTCGGTATTGGTATCAAATGCAAAGGGACGAGCCCAATAAACTCTGACATCGGAAATGGGCCATATTTTGTATACGGACCACTACGATATAGAGTGGGCTCGAATGGTTCCGAATAACCCCAAAATTCGGTGGCGACTCCACTTCGACCTAAATTTCAATTCGATCCATTCTCATATGGAGAATCATTCGCCTACCCAAACCCGCGCGTGGCCGCGTCGGGGTGGACCTATGTCATGCCCACAATTTGGCGACTCCGCTGGGGAATTGGCTGATGCGTGACTTACCATCGGCATCCTCAGGGTGAGACTCGAAAAGAAATCGTTTGACATATATAATACGCGTGTTAGTTTTACGGTTCATGCATAACCCATATTTTCCCGGGCCGGTACTGGTGACCGACGTCCCACTATACCATTGATGTACTCCAACATGGATATGTCAAAAGGTGTCCATAGTCGATTCGAGTGGGTTTCGCGGCATGTTCTAAGCTCAATTCGACTTAGAGAGTCCGTCCCGATCAACGTCTAGACTATGTACACTGGTATAGACCCTCTCAGACCGACTGAGACTTAGTGTAAAGCATACATGGCGTCGTTATAATGCTTGTGTGACTACGTGCTACTTGGTTTCCGAGTCGTTTTCAAAATGTCAACTTTTCAAAAACTGCATCTTTTTCAAGACATTCGATTTCAAAACCCGGGACATGCCGAATTTAGGGCTTATGATTTTACTCAAAATAGCCTATTTTCTAGATGGTATGCTGCCCAATTCAAAACTCAAAACATTTTCGAACTCTCAAAACCGAGGCCTGATGCACTTTCCGATTTTTTTCTCGAAAAATTGGGCCTCTCCACCGAGTTGTCTCAGAATTTTCAAATCAATCAATTTTCAAAACTTCACTCCTCTTAGGACTTCCCGTATTTAGCAGTGTCGGGTCATGTCTTAAGTTGTCAAGTTTCTCTAGCGTCGAAGCTCTGTCGATCTTACATCACGAGCTTCTTCCCTATCCCAGTCCGCCTTATTAGACTAAGGCAAAGCCCACCTAAGTAGGACATACTCTTACGAAGGAGGGCCCGTCAACACATTCGAGTCAAAAGTCTGGGGATGTCTCACGTGAACCTTCCTTCCAACAGGACTAGGCCCACTTGCCGAATTCTAAGGAAGGCCCACACTTCACGAGTCACCCGTCTAGGTGTCTTTCTCGAGTCATTTCCCTTTTAGTCTCGTTTGGGATGTACTTTCTATTCCGGGATTTCTGGGCTAGTTTCTGATTATGTGGTGTTCTTACAGACAGGCCAGCCGCAACCCGACATCAACGCAAGATGGAAGAATTGAAAAATGCCCTAACCAAAATCGAGACTCAACTGACCTCCATCCTCGCTAACCAAGAAACTTTGGACACTCGCCTGAGCACTGTAGAGAAGACTGTAACACCCGCTATTTTTCCTAAGCATTTTATTCTTTCTGTTAGGACTTCGTCTTAACTCTGTCACTTTTGGCCTCATATTTTATCATTTTACTAAGCTTTATTTTAATTTTTGAGTTTAATAATTTCTATTTTTAATTTTAAAGATTTAAAATTCTTTTAAATCCATTTATTTGGTTTCTTCGTAAACTAAGTAATTTTTCCGCGAGGAATTCTATTTCTCTCCGAATTGACATTTTTAAGCTTGGATTTAAGTTATTCCTTTTTCCTAAAAATGTTTGAATACGTTTATGGAATACTTTCTACTAAGATATATTTTAGTTACTAAAAACAAGTCATTTATGATTTTATTACGAAGCTTCGCGAATAATTATTTTCTTACGCGAGGTTTACTCGAATTACTTTGAAATGCCTTTAACTATTTTACGATTATACTTTTTATCAACTTATAAATTATTTGAGACTGTTTTCTCACATTTTGGGCCGACTAAGCTCTTGGTCACAAGTTTTATTACGTTTTATTTAAACGTTTCATTTTATCACATTAAAACGTAATCATAAGATAAATCATTTTCATTCATTGTAGCATTTATGTCAAAACTTTTCTTACTCCCTCTCTTATCCATTTGGCCGGCCAACTATAGGTCTAGGTGCATTTTGGTTCCTCATTTTGAAGTCTTAATTTCATCCTTACCCTCTTTAAGTGTAGTAACATTATCCATCTCCTCCTTTACTACATTCATTTTTGCATTAACCAAAAATATTCATCACTTCCTTCTTCTCTCTTTTGGCCATGTGTCCCTCAGCCATTCTAGGCAAATTTTTGCTCCATTTCGAGTCCCAATCGCATCATTTTTATCGTCATAATAATCCTCTTTCCGATTCCTTCGTTAAGGTATTAATCGACATCATTTTCGATCAATTTTTACCTTGTTTTTTTATTAGTTTTCTCATGATATTTTTCTGCCATGATTTACGTGTTTGGTAGGATTTTTGGACGATCCCGAAGCCGACGAATATATCGTTGATTCAGACTTGGAGTAGAGGTAACGTCGATGTTACTCGGTATTTCAAGATTTTAATTGAGTATTTGCATGTATATATTTTTATATTTTATTTTGGCAATATATGTATGTCACGAATTCTGGAAAAAAATTTTAAAGTTGAAATTTTGCATGTTTCGATATTTTTATCGCTTTTACGAGATTAACGATTAAATTGTTATATTAATTTGTAAAATCGTAATAATCGGCCTAAACATGTAATATATGTTTATATTCTGGAAAAATGTTGTTTTTGATGATTTTTAGTAATTTAGTATTTTTCTAATATTTTTGATATCGATTATTGAATTATTATCGTTTTCGGACAAAAACGATTAAAAACCGATTTTTAGTTCTAGTACTTAAACATTTTATTTTAATCTGATTTTTGACGTGGTGAAACTTTCTGGTGAAATAGAATATTCTGATTTGTTTCATAATTTTTCGGAATTGTTAAGTGGATGAATTAATTAATCACTTTAAATCATCGTTTATCGTTAAAACCGTGTTTGTTGTTTAAATTCTCGATTTCTGGTCTTTGGTTTAAATCCGGAAAAAAATTATGATTCTGATGATTTCATATTAAAATGTATTATTATGATTTTTAGTGCCTTAATAAAATGTTAGGAACGATAGGTTTATTAATAAAATCGTTAATTGCGAAAACGGGTTTAAATGACGGTTTTGTTGAAATTTGTTGAATCTGGATTTTGGAAAAATCTGGAAAATTTATATTCTGTAAAATCAGGATTTTAAAAGTGTAATAATAATTTCTGGATATTAATACTTAAATCGTTTTGTAATTACTATTTTTATTAATCGTTATTGTCGAAATTGGACGATTAACGAGAAAACGCTTTAAAAACCGAGTTTTAGAATTCTGGAAATTTTCTTTTCTGGACAGAATGTCCATAAATATAATTTAAATATTTTACGTAATTTTTGTACTATTTATTAGAGTCTTTAATTAATAAATATTGATTTTCGGACAAATTGTGATTTATCGTTAAAATGCTTCGTCTTACCAAAAGGGATTATTTTTCCAGCAATTTTGAAAGTATTAAATCTGAAACTTTAAGATTTAAATCATCCCTTAACATATTCTAAATATATTCAATGGTTTAATTAAATAAGAGACGTTAAAAGATTTATTTTGACATTTGTCGTAAAATCCTATTTATAATTTTATTGTCGAAGCTAATAATAATTAGGGAATTTTAGCTTTATAACTTTTGAAAACACCCTAATTAGTAATATTAAAATGTTTAAGACATTTTTAATCATCTTATAACACTTATACGATATTTTAATAATTTCATAAAATCAAATGTTCTTACTTTAATAATTAATATCGTTAAGGCCGAAAGTATTAGTTTTATAAATCTATATCGTTTACTAAAATGTGGTATTAGTATGAACTAATATTTTCACTACTTTGATATGATGCTATTTTTAGTAAAGTTTCTAAAAATAGAAGTTTCCTAAAATAGAAGTTTCCTAAAATAGAAAGTTTCCTCTTTTAGAATATAAATGTTTACTTCTTTTGTCCTCATATTGTTTATGATGAATACATCTTTTGAATATCGATAATGGTTTGTTTTGGAGTTATGGAATAAGGACAAGTGTGGGTTTAGAGTAATATAGTCTGGGATGTACGTTTTGCCATCAACTGTAAGGCTGGTGTGTCTTTATGGGGCGCATTGGTTGTTGAACTGAGCATGGTTTGTGTTCAGGAGAGTGTATATTTACCTTAAACTTAGATATCGCATCGTATAAGTCGCGTCGGGTTGAACTGGATATGGTTTGTATCCAGGAGGGGTGTGCACTACTTAAGCCAGGACCTCGCTGCACGCAGTCCTGTTATGGTTGAGTTGCCTAGTTAGAGACCAAAGTCTAATTTGTTTTGACTAAGTTCTCGAAACTAGTTTTTAGTATTATCCTAGTGAAAGTCTAGATTCTACATTACTCCTATCCATAACGCCATTTTGATTATTTTATTATTATCGATATAAATTGGTTTGCAGGTTGGCAAATATTTTTATGTTTCTTCGGCAACCCTTTTAATTAATTTGTTTTACGCTAAAGCTTATTTTATTATGCTGTTTTAATGTTTTCCATTTTTACTATTTTCCTATATTAGTAATTACTGTTTTAAAATCCTGTTATACGGCTGGGAGAACGTTGACGTTGCTCCCCACTGATTGTGGCTGTTATGTTTTAACATGGCAGGTATACGTGTTTATTTTCCGGTGGGTGTGGGCTAGCGAGCAGTCTTGGATCCTGCTGATTTTTTTTATAATCATGTCTTAAGGATTGTTTAACCTCTTTATGGATTGTTTTAAATTTTAGCCATTTTTATTGTATGGCGCATGTTTGACTTTACCAATTTAATTTATTAAGACATAGTTCTGTGTGTTTTAATCCCGACTCTACAGTGTTTCCGCCACTGTATCGCGCTAGAATATTTAGGGGATTACAGTTGGTATCAGAGCATCACTGCTCCCGACGCTTACACACCTGAAATTAGGGAAAAATACCAGTAAATTATTTAAACAGTAAATAAAGATATTATTAGAAATGGGTAGAAACAGATAAGGACTTAACTGTTAAGATTGTCGGTTCCTGAACTCGATGATTAGCATTGATTTTATGTTGTTATTTGTGAACTTCAAGATGGCCGGAAGAGGTAACCGAAACAACAACAACAACCGCAACAACAACAACAACGATGATCAAGGAGGTATCGAAGCTCTGGCTGACACGCTACGCAATATAGCGCAGGCTATGAACGAGATGAACAACCGGAACCAGCAGAGGCCCTTCAACTTCTCTCACGCTGCTGAAGGAATGGCTAAAAGCAGATTGGACTATTATAACGGTTCCGTGGACCCTGAAGTCATGAACCGTTGGTTTCGAGTGATGGAAAGACAGTTTGGAATTTACTCCGCCCCCGAGGATCAGAAGGTGGGCCTAGCTGTGTTGTACTTGTCAGACGATGCAGACAGATGGTGGAGCCAAGTTGGCCCGACTGCTCTTCAGACTCCAGGATTCAACTGGACTCAGTTCAAGGCTCTCTTAGAGCAGAGATTTTATCCCGAGGAGCTGAGGCGTCAGAGGATGACTGAATTCAACACTCTAAGCCAGAATACCATGTCAGATGAAGCTTACACCACTCGGTTTCACTTTCTGGCGAATTATGCTGGAGATCTGTTACCCAATGAGAATTCCCGAGCCTTCTTTTATCGAGGAGGACTTCGAGCCGATATCACTCTCAACATGCCCCGGAGTCTCTCAACTGTTAATGAGCTTTATAATGCCGCGCTATACGCGGAATCTTCGATTGAGCGGGTGAAATCTATGAACCCATCATCTGGTTATAAAAGACCTTTCACCCATTCAGGGAATAACTCTTCATCTTCTTCTAAGAAGTTCAACTCTGGAGGTCTGGATTACTTTTCCTTTCTCTTCTTCTTCTACTTTCTTTCCTCTAAATTTCTGACTCTACTGTATGCTATTACAGGTAGTGGTTTCAAGAAAAACAATTTCAACTCGAAGCCCAACAACAAGAAGGATTCTAACTGTTTCAAATGCAAGAAGGCCAATCATCCGGGTTTGACTTGTGAGGGTAACCCTATTACCTGTTTCCACTGTGGGGAAGTGGGACATCGTTCTACCTATTGCCCAAAGAAAGCAACAACCAATACCGCTACTGCAGCTGGCGTTGTCTCTACTTCTGCTCCTCGTAAGGGACGCATCTTTGTGATGAGCCGTGCCGACGCCGAGGCTAATCCTGATGTGGTTACGGGTATGTTTCTGATTTCTGGTATTAGTGCTTATATATTATTTGATACCGGCGCTTCCACGTCTGTAATATCTTCTACTCTGGCTCCAAAACTATCCTTAACCCCCTGTCTAGCTGAGCCTATAGCTATTTCCCTTCCTTCTGGTGAAGTCGTTGACTGTTCTAAAGCTTATCAGAATGTACCTATTCTCTTTGCTGGTACTATTCTTCCTTCTACTCTCCTTGAGTTCCCTCTCGCTGAGTTCGACGTTATTTTGGGAATGGACTGGTTAGCTCAGTATGATGCAAGATTTCAGTGTCGAGATCAGAAGATTTCTCTGAAGACACCCGAAGGTGTTCGAGTGACTTACCGTGGTGGTCGAAGACAGACGGGTATCAAGATTATTTCTGCCATGAAGGCTATCAGAATGCAGAGAAAAGGTTGCCAAGCATTTCTATGTACGGTAACTGTAACTGCTGAACTCCCCAAGCTCGAAGAGGTGCGCATAGTGTGTGATTATGCAGATGATTTTCCTGAGGAGTTACCAGGTATCCCACCCGAACGAGATGTGGAATTCACTATTGAACTCGTGCCTGGTACTGGCCCAATCGCCAAAGCACCTTAGAGAATGGCTCCTGCTGAGTTGCAAGAGCTACGCAAGAAATTGGATGAAATGATTGAGAAATATTTCATTCGTCCAAGTTCTTCCCCTTGGGGCGCTCCTGTACTTTTTGTCAAGAAGAAAGATGGTTCAATGCGCCTGTGTATTGATTATCGTGATCTCAACAAGGTTACGATCAAGAACAAATATCCCCTGCCCAGAATTGATGATCTCTTTGATCAACTTAAGGGTGCTTCCGTATTTTCCAAGATCGATCTAAGGTCTGGATATCACCAAATTCCCGTTCGTGAATCAGACATTCCTAAGACGGCTTTCCGTTCGAGGTATGGACATTATGAATTCAAAGTCATGCCTTTTGGACTAACCAATGCTCCTGCTGTTTTTATGGATCAGATGAACAGAACTTTCAGGGAGTATTTGGATCAGTGTGTTGTTGTCTTTATTGATGACATCCTGATTTATTCCAAGTCAGAGGTTGAACATGCAGAACATCTCAAGGTTATTCTTGGCATCCTACGAGATCAGAAGTGGTATGCTAAGTTTTCCAAGTGTGAATTCTGGCTTTCCGAGGTAGCTTTTCTGGGTCATGTTATAACAAAGGAAGGTATTAAGGTTGACCCTGCTAAGATTTCAGCTATCGAGAGCTGGGCAAGTCCCAAAGATGTTGGCGAGATCCGAAGTTTCCTAGGTCTTGCCGGCTATTATCGAAGGTTTGTGCAAGACTTTTCTAAGTTAGCACGACCTATGACTCAATTACTCAAGAAGGAGAATAAGTTTCTGTGGAGTCAAGCTTGTGAAGATGCTTTTTCTGAGCTCAAGAGAAAGCTCACCTCTGCTCCTATCCTGACCCTACCTGAAGAAGGCGTTGGTTTTGATGTGTACTGTGACGCTTCTAAGAATGGTTTGGGTTGTGTCCTTATGCAGAACGGTAAGGTGATCGCTTATGCCTCTAGACAGTTGAAAATTCATGAGGTGAATTACCCTACCCACGACTTGGAGTTAGCAGCTGTGGTGCATGCCTTGAAGGTTTGGAGGCATTATTTGTACGGAGTAAGATGCAAGGTTCACACTGACCATAAGAGTCTGCGATATCTCTTCACGCAGAAAGATCTGAATGCGAGATAGAGACGCTGGATCGAGTTAGTGAATGACTATGACCTTGAATTGGTGTATTGTGAGGGAAAGGCTAACGTGGTTGCTGATGTCCTTAGCAGAAAGATCCTTCATTCCTTGTCTCCGTGTTCTAGCTTGCCTGAGAAGTTGTCCCGAGATTTTGCCAAGATGTCTATTGATGTTGTGGATGAAGATTATGATGGTCGCCTGTATGCCCTTGTTGCTGAACCAACTCTTTTCCGTGAGATTCGTGAGAAGCAGTTGGATGACCCTTTCGTGGCTGGCATCCGAGAAAAGATGAATCTTGGTAAGGCTCTAGATTTTTCTGTGGATTCCAGTGGAGCACTGAAATTTAAGAACCGCTGGGTTGTCCCTGGAGATGCTGAGGTGAGAAAGCAAGTTCTAACCGAAGCACATAAGACGAGGTACTCTATTCATCCTGGTGGTGACAAGATGTATCGGGATTTGAAGCTCCATTTCTGGTGGCCTCATATGAGAGAGGACACTGCAGAGTTTGTAAGTAAGTGCTTGACTTGTCAGCAGGTGAAGTTCGAGCACAAGAAGCCTGGAGGTTTGCTACAACCACTCCCTGTTCCAGAGTGGAAATGGCAGTGCATATCGATGGATTTTGTGATGGCTTTACCTAGAACCGTGAATGGTAGAAACGGTATTTGGGTTATTGTGGACCGCTTGACCAAATGTGAACGATTCGTCCCAATTCGCGATACTTGGAGTTTGGAGAAGCTCGCAGAAGTGTATATTGCCGAGATCGTCCGTCATCACGGTGTACCGCTCGAGATTGTTTCGGATCGAGACCCGAGGTTCTGCTCTAAATTTTGGAAGGCTTTGCAAGATGCTTTGGGAAGCAAGTTATTGATGAGTACCGCTTTCCATGCTGCTACAGTTGGACAGTCCGAGAGAACAATCCAAACTTTGGAGGATATGTTGCGGGCTTGTGCCTTGGATTTCCAAGAGAGTTGGATCCGACATCTTCCATTGGTAGAGTTTTCCTATAACAACAGCTACCATGCTTCTATTAAGATGTCCCCGTTTGAAGCACTTTATGGTCGAAAGTGCCGTAGTCCCGTCTGTTGGGATGTTCCCGGTGAAGTAAAGATTTTGGGCCCGGATTTGTTGGCTCAGACTATTGACGTTGTGAATGTGGTCCGATCTAGGATGAAGTCTGCCCAGGATCGACAGAAGTCGTATGCTGATGTTCGTCGCCGACCTTTGGAGTTTTCGGTTGGTGATCTTGTGTTCCTGAAGGTATCACCTATGAAAGGGGTGAAACGGTTTGGGATTAAGGGCAAGCTCATCCCTAAGTTCGTTGGCCCATACCCTGTGATCGAGAGAGTGGGCGAAGTTGCTTACAAACTGGAATTGCCTGCATCCATGGGTAAGGTTCACGATGTATTTCATGTTTCTCAGTTAAGGAAATATGTTAGTGATCCCGAGCACGTGTTGGAGCCCGAGATTGTGGATCTCGAGCCGGATTTGACTTATGAAGAAAGGCCGGTGAAGATCACTGATCGCCGCGAGAAGCGTTTAAGGAACAAAGTTGTACCTCTGGTGAAGGTTTTGTGGCGCTGTAATCGGTTTGAGGAAGAAACATGGGAAACCGAGTCTTCGATACGAGCTAAGCATCCTCAACTCTTCGAGTAAGGTAAACCTCGATTTCCTATCTGCTTATTCTTAGTTTCGAGGACGAAACTTTCTTTTAGTGGGGAGGATTGTAACACCCGCTATTTTTCCTAAGCATTTTATTCTTTCTGTTAGGACTTCGTCTTAACTCTGTCACTTTTGGCCTCATATTTTATCATTTTACTAAGCTTTATTTTAATTTTTGAGTTTAATAATTTCTATTTTTAATTTTAAAGATTTAAAATTCTTTTAAATCCATTTATTTGGTTTCTTCGTAAACTAAGTAATTTTTCCGCGAGGAATTCTATTTCTCTCCGAATTGACATTTTTAAGCTTGGATTTAAGTTATTCCTTTTTCCTAAAAATGTTTGAATACGTTTATGGAATATTTTCTACTAAGATATATTTTAGTTACTAAAAACAAGCCATTTATGATTTTATTACGAAGCTTCGCGAATAATTATTTTCTTACGCGAGGTTTACTCGAATTACTTTGAAATGCCTTTAACTATTTTACGATTATACTTTTTATCAACTTATAAATTATTTGAGACTGTTTTCTCACATTTTGGACCGACTAAGCTCTTGGTCACAAGTTTTATTACGTTTTATTTAAACGTTTCATTTTATCACATTAAAACGTAATCATAAGATAAATCATTTTCATTCATTGTAGCATTTATGTCAAAACTTTTCTTACTCCCTCTCTTATCCATTTGGCCGGCCAACTATAGGTCTAGGTGCATTTTGGTTCCTCATTTTGAAGCCTTAATTTCATCCTTACCCTCTTTAAGTGTAGTAACATCCATCTCCTCCTTTACTACATTCATTTTTGCATTAACCAAAAATATTCATCACTTCCTTCTTCTCTCTTTTGCCCGTGTGTCCCTCAGCCATTCTAGGCAAATTTTTGCTCCATTTCGAGTCCCAATCGCATCATTTTTATCGTCATAATAATCCTCTTTCCGATTCCTTCGTTAAGGTATTAATCGACATCATTTTCGATCAATTTTTACCTTGTTTTTTTATTAGTTTTCTCATGGTATTTTTCTGCCATGATTTACGTGTTTGGTAGGATTTTTGGACGATCCCGAAGCCGACGAATATATCGTTGATTCAGACTTGGAGTAGAGGTAACGTCGATGTTACTCGGTATTTCAAGATTTTAATTGAGTATTTGCATGTATATATTTTTATATTTTATTTTGGCAATATATGTATGTCACGAATTCTGGAAAAAAAATTTAAAGTTGAAATTTTGCATGTTTCGATATTTTTATCGCTTTTACGAGATTAACGATTAAATTGTTATATTAATTTGTAAAATCGTAATAATCGGCCTAAACATGTAATATATGTTTATATTCTGGAAAAATGTTGTTTTTGATGATTTTTAGTAATTTAGTATTTTTCTAATATTTTTGATATCGATTATTGAATTATTATCGTTTTCGGACAAAAACGATTAAAAACCGATTTTTAGTTCTAGTACTTAAACATTTTATTTTAATCTGATTTTTGACGTGGTGAAACTTTCTGGTGAAATAGAATTTTCTGATGTTTTTCATAATTTTTCGGAATTGTTAAGTGGATGAATTAATTAATCACTTTAAATCATCGTTTATCGTTAAAACCGTGTTTGTTGTTTAAATTCTCGATTTCTGGTCTTTGGTTTAAATCTGGAAAAAAATTATGATTCTGATGATTTCATATTAAAATGTATTATTATGATTTTTAGTGCCTTAATAAAATATTCGGAACGATAGGTTTATTAATAAAATCGTTAATTGCGAAAACGGGTTTAAATGACGGTTTTGTTGAAATTTGTTGAATCTGGATTTTGGAAAAATCTGGAAAATTTATATTCTGTAAAATCAGGATTTTAAAAGTGTAATAATAATTTCTGGATATTAATACTTAAATCGTTTTGTAATTACTATTTTTATTAATCGTTATTGTCGAAATTGGACGATTAACGAGAAAACGCTTTAAAAACCGAGTTTTAGAATTCTGGAAATTTTCTTTTCTGGACAGAATGTCCATAAATATAATTTAAATATTTTACGTAATTTTTGTACTATTTATTAGAGTCTTTAATTAATAAATATTGATTTTCGGACAAATTGTGATTTATCGTTAAAATGCTTCGTCTTACCAAAAAGGATTATTTTTCCAGCAATTTTGAAAGTATTAAATCTGAAACTTTAAGATTTAAATCATCCCTTAACATATTCTAAATATATTCAATGGTTTAATTCAATAAAAGACGTTAAAAGATTTAATTTGACATTTGTCGTAAAATCCTATTTATAATTTTATTGTCGAAGCTAATAATAATTAGGGAATTTTAGCTTTATAACTTTTGAAAACACCCTAATTAGTAATATTAAAATGTTTAAGACATTTTTAATCATCTTATAACACTTATACGATATTTTAATTATTTCATAAAATCAAATGTTCTTACTTTAATAATTAATATCGTTAAGGCCGAAAGTATTAGTTTTATAAATCTATATCGTTTACTAAAATGTGGTATTAGTATGAACTAATATTTTCACTACTTTGATATGATGCTATTTTTAGTAAAGTTTCTAAAAATAGAAGTTTCCTAAAATAGAAGTTTCCTAAAATAGAAAGTTTCCTCTTTTAGAATATAAATGTTTACTTCTTTTATCCTCATATTGTTTATGATGAATACATCTTTTGAATATCGATAATGGTTTGTTTTGGAGTTATGGAATAAGGACAAGTGTGGGTTTAGAGTAATATAGTCTGGGATGTACGTTTTGCCATCAACTGTAAGGCTGGTGTGTCTTTATGGGGCGCATTGGTTGTTGAACTGAGCATGGTTTGTGTTCAGGAGAGTGTATATTTACCTTAAACTTAGATATCGCATCGTATAAGTCGCGTCGGGTTGAACTGGATATGGTTTGTATCCAGGAGGGGTGTGCACTACTTAAGCCAGGACCTCGCTGCACGCAGTCCTGTTATGGTTGAGTTGCCTAGTTAGAGACCAAAGTCTAATTTGTTTTGACTAAGTTCTCGAAACTAGTTTTTAGTATTATCCTAGTGAAAGTCTAGATTCTACATTACTCCTATCCATAACGCCATTTTGATTATTTTATTATTATCGATATAAATTGGTTTGCAGGTTGGCAAATATTTTTATGTTTCTTCGGCAACCCTTTTAATTAATTTGTTTTACGCTAAAGCTTATTTTATTATGCTGTTTTAATGTTTTCCATTTTTACTATTTTCCTATATTAGTAATTACTGTTTTAAAATCCTGTTATACGGCTGGGAGAACGTTGACGTTGCTCCCCACTGATTGTGGCTGTTATGTTTTAACATGGCAGGTATACGTGTTTATTCTCCGGTGGGTGTGGGCTAGCGAGCAGTCTTGGATCCTGCTGATTTTTTTTATAATCATGTCTTAAGGATTGTTTAACCTCTTTATGGATTGTTTTAAATTTTAGCCATTTTTATTGTATGGCGCATGTTTGACTTTACCAATTTAATTTATTAAGACATAGTTCTGTGTGTTTTAATCCCGACTCTACAGTGTTTCCGCCACTGTATCGCGCTAGAGTATTTAGGGGATTACAAAGACGGTCCCAGTTGAAGGAGCTGATTCCACTGGGCCCATAGCCGAATTGGTCAGTGTTATTCGCAGGCTCGAGGAGCAAGTTCACTTATCAACAAGCAACTCAATCCACTCCGAAAATGCTCGCATCTACTCACCTTTAGTAACGAGCTACCGGCCAACCTCAACTTGACGGGAATTCCTATGTTTGAGGGTACCGAAGACCCAGTCCATCATATCCGGGCCTTCAAAGACTTCATGGCAGTCAAAGGGGTAAAGTCCGCCATGTTCAAGCACCTATTTCCTTCCTCCTTGGAGAAGCATCCCAGGGCCTGGTTCTACAGGCTCGACCCCAAGAAATACAAGACTTGGGATGATGTGGCGACCAAATTTGCTCGGAACTACGCCGATAACACTGAAATCCAGACTACAATGCGTACTCTGGAGGTAATGGCCCAAGAGCCCAAAGAAGGGCTCACAAAATATTTGCAAAGGTGGGGGGCTGAGAGTGTGAAGCTGGTTGACAAGCCCGGCAAAAAGGCCCTAGTGGAAGCCTTCGTCAAAAATCTACTCCCATCCTACCGGGTCCATCTCCGGTATGCTATCATCCCAAACTTCGCTGTCCTTACTGAAATGGGCACGAGAATCGAGGATGACTTGAGACTAGAGAGCCTGACTAAGGCCTCTACCAAAGGCTATCAAGGGGCAAGTTCATCTACGATCAAGCCCACACCTGCAGTTGCAACTCGCAGCATCTTCGACGAGGTAAACCTGCTCGACACCTCATCTAAGAAGAATACACCAAGTCGGGTATTCACAGATATAGGGACTACCTATACTTACGCCTTACAAAGGCTATCATCAAAGGGCCTGATCCAGCCGATAGGCCCAACTGCAGAACCTCCAGTAGAAAAGAGGCCCAAAACTTACAATGCCCAAGCCTACTGTCAGTATCACCGGGGTAACGGGCATGATACTGAAAAGTGTTGGAGGTTAAAGCACCTGATCCAAGATCTTATCGAGAGCGGGAAAATCCCGTTGCCCGGAGACAAGCCGAGCAACAAAGAAAACCCCTTCAGCGCCCATGCTATATTCACAGGGGAAGTAGTCGACTGTTCTCACCTCATTTCTCCTTTTATCCTACAAATCAATGGGATATGGTTCGATGATGAGGACGATGTCTACTTAACCAAAGGGGAAGCTGTCCCCATCACCCTTGAGGAGGTCCGAAAGGCTAATTCCAAAGCCTTGGCCACCAACCACCTCGCCGCAGCCGGGCGCTCTACTCCTATATCCGTCACTGAACCTGCCGGGACGGAGCCTACCCTCGAAGAACCAAGCCCGGACACGGCTCTGGTCCAGCAGATGAAGAGGGTCCGAGCTGATCTAACCATATGGCAACTATTGGTTAGCTCGCAAGCTCATCGGGAAGCACTGACTAAGGCTCTCGATGAAATCAAGGTTGATTCACAAGCTACTCCTGCTGAAATGGTAGCCACCATTATGCCCTACCTTTAGGGCAAATCCAAAGAAGAAGGCCCACTCATAACCTTCTCTGAAGCTGATCTGCCACCATTTGGGCCCAATCACAATCTAGCCCTATACATCACGGTCATCTGCAAAAGTAAATATCTCCCGATGACCCTTATCGACGATGGATCAACCGTGAATGTCCTTCCTCTAAGGACCGCAAAAGCACTCGGCATCACCGATGCCGATTACCTTCCGACAGCGCAGACTATCCAGGCTTTCGACGGAAGCCCAAAACTTGTCGCCGGGGCCGTGAAATTGAAGATCATAACAAGCCCAATCGAAAAGGAGTTGGAATTTCAGGTGATAGATGTCACCTCATCATTCAATCTCTTACTAGGAAGGCTTTGGATCCACGCAGTCAAGGCCGTGTCATCTACCCTCCATCGCAAAGTCAAGATGCCCTTTAAAGAAGGTATCATCATGCTGGAGGCGACCCCAATTACCGTAGCAAGCTGCAACGCTACGGGCCGGGCCGACCCACGAGGATTTGATTTCGTGGGCATGATCGAAGAAGAATATCTCTTTAGGCCCTACTTCACAACTAGCATCGACACGATGCTACAAAATCTGGGTTACCTACCCGGAATAACCTCAAGGCCATATCTTCCAGTTGGAAAGATTATCGAGGTCCTAAATGATGGCGAATCACATTTCGGATTAGGGTATACTATAACCCCGGAAAACGTGGTTCGGGCCGGTATTCACAAGGCCATCGACAGTTTCAAGGGTACTTACATAAGCCCTTATAGCCCGAAGTTAACGGATTACTTCGTCACTCCAGTCTTCGGATCCATCCAAGTGGCCCTCTACCGACCCACCGTCACATATCCCGAGACCAAAAAGGCTCGGGAATGCAATTTTATCCCTGATGATATATTCACCATCGTCCGGGCCGAATCAAAGGAGGGCGAAGACAACTCCGAGCCCGTGCTGGGGCTCTTATTCGGAGAAGACAAGGTTGTCCCCGCTCCGAAATACGACGTGGTCAACCTGATCCTTCGCATCGATCGGTTTGACCCAACCAAGCTAATCACCGAGGTCGGTACCAACACCGAGACGAGGGCCTGGAGGAAGACCATAAAATGGACCGACGGTCAAGGACGGGTCTACAAGCTGACCACCAGCGAGGGAGACATGCCGGATACCGAGGCTGAGTCAGAGTCAGAGTCGGAGTCTGAGTCCGAGTCTAGAGGGTCTGGTGCTAAAGTCGAGTCTGAAACTCCTCTTCCCGTATCCACTGAGGTCTCGGGGCCTGTCCCAAGACCTCTCCTTATCCCGCCACTGACCAATGATCAGATGGCAGCTCTATTCGAGCTATTTTCAAAATTTACCATCAATAATAATAACGAACACCGTTCTGCTTACGACTTGTCTTATTTCCAAAATTATCTCAATTTCAAAAAATTTATATGCAACGACATTGAGAAACCCGACGAACAGGTACCCCTACCTCAACATCTGGTCGAGCAGCTCGAGCTAAGGGAATCCCGAGATCCGGTAATCGAAGAAATCGAGTCCATCAATGTGGGAACCACTTTAGAGCCCCAGATGCTTAAGTTGGGCCTATCTTTAGATCCAGAGGAGAGAAAACAATTCGCAGACCTCCTCCAGGAATTCAAAGATGTCTTTACATGGTCCTACAAGGACATGCCGGGTATAGACCGGGAGATAGCCGAACATCGAATACCCATCAAAGACGGGTGCAAGCCGGTAAAGCAAAAACTCAGAAGAATGAAACCCAAGTGGTCTCTTAAAGTCAAAGAAGAGGTCGATAAACAATTTAAAGCAGGCTTTATACAAGTGTCTGAATATCCAGACTGGCTTGCAAAGATCGTGCCGGTAACCAAGAAGGACGGTAAGGTGCGGGTTTGTGTGGACTTCCAGGATCTTAACAAGGCAAGCCCAAAAGACGATTTTCCGTTACCACACATCGACATACTGGTGGATAACATGGCCGATCATGCCCTTCTATCGTTCATGTACGGGTAAGCCGGGTACAATCAGATTAAAATGGCAGAAGAGGATATGGGTAAGACCACCTTCATTACACCTTGGGGGTACTTACTATTACACCGTCATGCCATTTGGGCTTATCAACGCTGGGGCTACTTATCAATGGACCGCCACTACTTTGCTCCACGACATGATGCATAAAGAAGTGGAGGTCTATGTGGACGACATGATCGTCAAAACCAAGGACCGAAGCGGGCACATTTCAGCCTTAAGAAAGTTCTTCACTTGGCTACGTAAATACAACATGAGACTGAACCCACAAAAATGCAGTTTTGGGGTAACGTCGGGCAAATTACTGAGCCGTATCGTCAGCCAACGCGGCATCGAGGTCGACCCAGCTAAAATCAAAGCCATCACCGAGATGCAACCACCCAAGACCGAAAAGGAAATAAGGGGGTTTCTCGGGAAAGTCCAATACATCAGCCGGTTCATTTCGAAACTAACCATGGTATGCGAACCCATCTTCAAAAAGGTAAAAATCGGAGAACGGGTGCTATGGGACGGCAAATGTCAAGCGGCTTTCGACAAAATCAAGGAGATTCTGTCTGCTCCGCCGGTACTAATGCCCTCTCAACACGGTCTTCCTTTGTCATTATACCTAACGACGACGGAGACGACCATGGGGGCTATGCTGGCCCAGACAGTCGATTCAGAAGAACGGGCTATTTACTACATCAGCAAAAAGTTCCTCGAATATGAGTGCAAATATACAATGCTCGAAAAGACGTGCCTAGCATTGGTTTGGGCCACTAAAAAGCTCCGACATTACATGCTCAGTCACGAGGTACATGTGTTATCCAAAATGGATCCTATCAAGTACTTATTCGAGAAGCCCATCCTCAACGGCAGGATGTCAAGATGGACTTTAATGTTATCCAAGTTCGACCTCAAATTTGTACTATTAAAAGCCATCAAAGGCCGGGTAGTTGCCGAGTTCCTCGCTGACAGCCCAATATCCGAAGAAGGCCACACCGATACATGGGCCTTTCTTGATGAAGACATATTCCATACCGATACGGAGGTGTGGGATCTATATTTCGATGGGGCATCCAACTTCCGAGGATTTGGGGTCGGAATCCTGTTAATTTCACCCCGAGGGGAACACACTCCCTTATCCATCAAGTTGGACTTCGACGTGACCAACAACGCAGCCGAATACGAAGCATGCATTCACGGGTTGCAAGCCGCCGCTGATTTAGGGGTAACAAACCTCCGGGTCCACGGTGATTCATCATTGGTCATCAACCAAGCACTTCAAAAATGGAAAACTCGGAACGCTAATCTCGTGGCTTACCAAGCACGGGTAAGGGTTCTAGAGAAACAATTCCAAAAGGTAGAATACATTTATCTGCCCCGGGAAGAGAATCAGTTCGCAGATGCACTTTCCAAATTAGCATCTTTACTGAACATCCTGGATCACCTGACCAGCATGCCAATCTTTGTCGAAAGACAGTCCGAGCCAGCCTAGTTCCACGCCATTCAGGATATCGAGACAACTGACCCGGAACCTTGGTATCAAGCTGTCCTAACCTACCTGTCAACGGGAGAGTACCCCCCGGAAGCTGAAAATCGGGCCAAAAAGGCCCTAGGAAGATTAGCAACCCAATTTGTTCGAACTGATGACGGACAATTGTACAAAAAGACGGCACAGGGGGCTCTACTCCTATGCATCGACAAAATACAGGCCGAAAAGGTCATGGCCGAGGTCCATGATGGTGAAAACGGCCCGCATATGAACGCCCATATGCTAGCCCGAAAAATCATGAGGCTCGGGTACTATTGGAACACCATGGAAACAGACTGTCAGTTGTATGTCAAACACTGCCATAACTGTCAAATCTTTGCCAATGTACAGCATATGCCATCTTCCCTCTTATATACCATGACATCACCATGGCCATTTTCGACATGGGGTATAGACATAATTGGAAAGGTGCATCCTTCCGGGACGGGAGGTCATTTCTTCATTTTGGTGGCCATCGACTACTTCACCAAATGGGTCAAAGCCGAGTCATACCGTGTCTTGAACGCCAAGCACGTGGCCAAATTTATCCAAAACAAAATAATATGCCGGTATGGGATCCCTCGCGAGCTCATCAGCGATCACGGGACCCACTTTCAAGCTGAGACTGCCGCATTGCTGGCAAAATATAAAATTCAAAGGCATACATCTTCGCCTTACCGACCTCAAACAAACGGAGCGGTAGAAGCGGCCAATAAAACAATTGTCACCATACTTAAAAAGATAGCTGAGAATTACCGGGACTAGCCCGACAAAATACCTTTTGCCCTGTGAGGATATCGAACCTCAATCCGCACCGCGACCGTGGCAACCCCGTATTACTTGACATACGGAATGGAAGCAGTCCAACCAGTCGAGCTAGAAGTGCCATCCCTCAGGATTTTACTTGAAAGCCAAGTACCTGAAGCAGATTGGGTCCAAGCCCGATACGATTCGCTGGTCCTTTTAAACGAACGGCAATCACGGGCCCTCAACAATATCCAAATATATCAAAAGATGATCCAACGGGCTTTCAACAAAAGGGTTAGACCCCGAAACATCAAAGAAGGGGATTTGGTCCTAAAATCGGTTCGTGCCTTACTACCGGTTGACCCAAGGGGTAAATTCAAACTCAACTGGGCTGGGCCATACTTAGTCAAGAAGGTCCTATAAGGAGGAGCGGTAATGCTGACAGACTTGGACGGGAACGAATTTGTCAACCCAACCAACTTAGACCAGCTGAAGCGCTACTACCCATAAACCCCATCTCAATGTCATTTGCAAAAATTTATAAAAATTGGTCTTTTTATAAATTTTCAAAAATTATAGACAAGTCAATAAGCTAGAATTAATTACTCTACTGTCGTACATCTCGAATTAATAATCTTGATGTATTTCGAAAATTGCAAAAATCAATCAAATCAACTTTGAACTACGTTTGGTTTGATTCCGCTATTTGTGGATACGTAGGCAACCCCTCAAAAGGGTACAACCACTGCAATAAACGAAAAGACGGGAACAGTGTTCAATAATATGTCTTTTATTAATGTCTCGATAAACTCAGGATTACAAAAAAAAAAAAAAAAGGACGCCAAACACGGCATACACAAAAAAAAAATCACACCACAAAAATAATAATAATATTTAAATAATAAAATTAGAAGACTAATATCCGGGCATCTTCCCCTTTCTCTTGTCCTTCGGGTCGCGTGGAGCCCGAGGTCGCCGAGGTGACGGTGAGCGTTCCCTAATCACAAGGGGAATCTCCATAGCCCGAACCCGCTTCTTTGACGACGAGTCTTCAATCACGGTCTTCGGCCCAAGCCGGGCCCGCACACGCTCAGGTAGCCTATCCCGTGGGCCAAGTCGGTCCTGCACGGCTAGTCTAGGGCCTAATCTTCTTTCCAAGTCCGTCTGGGGGCTCACTTTCCCCCAAGCACTTTTAGCACTAGATCCTTCAGCTTGAGTCTTAGTCTTCTTCTTGTGACCTGACATTAGACGAACTAGGGTAGCTGGAGTGTCTCCTTCATCAAAGAACCCCCTGTTGTCTTTGGCTTGCTCTCTTCTCAGCAGGTCGAAGGCTTCATCGACTTTCAAAGCGGCTTGGGGTTTAGCATCTCCTGCTTTGGTCCACTTCGTGTAAGAATCTGAAACCCAGATTGAGCGGCGAGATTTGACAATAGGCCAAGTATGCCGTGTGTACCATCTTTGCATCCAGGTATCACACATCACATCAGTCAGTTGGGTAGGGTCACTCACAACTGCTTCGACTTCGGGAATTCGCTGGGTCCACCCATACTGCCTTAGTATGCGATCTGGGTAGAGATGAACCGTCTGCCTGAAAGAAAGGATCACCTGATAGCGGGCTCTGTCCCTCGGGTCCAAACCACTCCAAAGGTAGATGGGCCACCACGGAACTACCCATCGAATTAACGGACCACCATGGAAGGACAAAACCTCGTCCCAGTACTTTTGCGTAATCTGACGAGAAAAGTCAATGGCCCGCCTCCTCGTCATCACCTGGTTGTGACGGTAGTTGCCCGCATCAAGAGGAGGATCTATCACTGATAGCCTCTCATATAGCCAAATCTGCAAAAGCAAACAAAAGCATGAGCTTCCAAGGCAAAATAGGCGTTCGCCTAAGGCCACTCGGTCGAGTGTTTGGGACACTCGATCGAGTAGCACCCCTGAACGCAAACAGGGGGCTCTTTACGAGGGCACTCGATCGAGTGCCAGGGTGACTCGATCGAGTGGCACCTCCGAAGACAGATCAGGAGGGTTCATCAAGGGTACTGGACCGAGTGCCTGAGTGACTCGATCGAGTACTCCCTGCAGTAAAAAAAAGTTTTTGCAAAAAAAAATCAAAAATCGAAAAATTGAAAAAAGGCCAAGTGACATACTTGCAACAAACGGGTGCTCCCGGTAAGACGAGTAGATGAGTCCCTTTTGCGATTGTCCAATCCTTGGATAATCTCGCCCGTGATCAGCCAAGCCGGGCTGTGTTCAGTCTCCATCAAATCTACTATGGTCAAAAGACGGGTGCTTCCCATGCAAGATAGCAAATCCATGTGACCCTCGAAAGCATATACATTGAGCATGCAAAAAGAGAAAGCCCTACGACCGTAAGCCGGTCTAACCCGAACATCGAGAGGATTCATAAATTTCTCAGCCAAGTCGATCAGAGAAATATTATCACCCTCCATCATACGGGACACCTCATTGTGGGAGAGCCCCAAAAATTCTCTCAGCTTCCGCCTCGGGTCATAGATCGAGTACGAGACGGCAAGACGGAGTATCGGGTTCCATCCCCTATAGCTGCAATCTCCTCAGGTAGAGGGCAGACTTCGCCCCGAGGGAAAGCAAAGACATGATATATGTCATCCCAATAAGCCAAGCAAGCGTCCAGAAAATAGAGGTCAACCACCATTTGACGGAATGGGTACAGCTGAGTTATACCCGTCTGGTTAAGCGCCACCCTATCCGCGTCCCTGAAGCGACGAGACCACTCCTGCAACATCACGCTCAACCTATCGATTCCCACGGCTAAACTTCTTAGGAAGATAAAGAGACTTTCTTTTGCCTAAAGGGAAATAAAGAAACTTTCTTTGATTTGTGATGGGATTTATGAAGAAATCAAGAGCAAGAGAGGGCTATATATAGCATTAGCCTTGCAAACCGTTTAGGAAAATTTCCTAATCCTAATTCGAATCAAACCACAAGCCTAGTCTCGATACTAGCACGGAAATCTCCATCCCGAACTTTCCTAATCCTTGTTAGGAGTCAAAATATCAAAGTTTCCAAAATTCAAAAATCTCAAATTTTCAAGATTACAAAAATTCAAATTTTCAAAAAATCATTTCTCCCCAACGCGAGTCCTTTTACTACCTACGTGTTGCACGCATTTTATGTGACTTATACAGGTATGACTCAAACAAGGACATGCAAACCACTACACCTCCCCAGAATTTTCACGGGATGGGCCAACACACAGGCGCACCCAGGACTTACGTGACAAGTCCAAATTTCCCACGGAGGTACTGTCATCAAGCGCAGGTATGATTTCTGTCTTGTGGCTGGCGAGCCCTTCACGCAAGTCTAATGGACTATAAACGACCCGGCCGGAAGTCCGCCAGGTTTTCAATCCACGATTGGCCTGGTGGATACTCTGACTTTCGCCCTGTCCAAGCCTCAGTCAGAGTGGGGGCTCTGTAGACACCCGCATTTTGACTGCCAGGTGTCTATGGTAGATTCCCAAAAAACACCCGATGATGATCGGACGCTAACATACTTCTATGCGCTCGGATACGGGCTCAAATCCATTAATCGTTGGCTAATGCACTTACAAGAGTACAAACCCCACAAAATCAACCTCAAATCCAGGTCCAGCGGACCATTCCGAGTCAAACAAGACTAAGTTGGGCCAAAACCGACACCGGAATTAAAACCGACTTGTCACGATTGGGTCAATCCAGGTCAAAGTCGTTTCCGAGATATACAAAACAAACCCTCAAGCATCAAAAGTCCAAATTCAGACACAAACCCATGATCACGGTCCAAAATAATAAACCCGCGCAACCCAGCTGGGCCACTCGACCGAGTGACCCACCCACTCGATCGAGTGGGCCCTTATTCAAGCCCGGCGGCTGACGCACTGGGCCACTCGACCGAGTCAGCTGGTTACTCGGTCGAGTAACCCTAAACCGGTGCCCTAGCTTTTCCTATATAAGCAACCCTCATGCAACAACTTTTCACAACTTTCGAAACCCTAGAGCAACCACACACACACACTACAATTTTTCATAACCCTAATACACCCTAAGCAAACCTTAAGCAATACACTAGCAAGAACCCTAAACCTAGTTTAGGAATCAACAATCCGAGCCACCATAACTTAACCTTCATCCACCTCGAAGACTCTAGTGTTAAAGCCACGATTACGAGTTTTAATCCGAGACTAGAACATGTAGGTTGAGGGTGTCAAAACCCCGTTTCTTTTCTTCTCTTCCTCCTTCTCGCGTCATGTCATTATACGGGTCGTTTTTTTATTTTTATTTCGTTTTATCGTTATTATCGCATCATTAATACCGATAATACTAATATCAAAACATTAAAATACTTATCAATTTGTGTCGAGTATGAGTGATATTGGAATAAGGAAATCCGAATATACAAGTGTACTGCATACGCGTTGACGGGCGGTTGTTCCGATATCCCGATTACTTGATTATTGAGATAAGTTAACCTCAACAATAACTTTCATATCGTTTGTATCATTATTGTTATTCGCATGCCACATCGATTTTTTTTCAAAGAACGAACATCGTATTTCAATAAGGGTCGAAATCCGTTGACGTGGATCCGACATCACCATCCTTAGGGATTTGTTTCGATGTCGGAGAAGCCGAGGGAATCAAGTCCTTTTTTATCCATGTAAGGCGTCGATTTTGTAAATTCGATACCAATTCCATAATTGGATGTCGGATTTAACAACTAGTCAATTAATTCAATCAATTCGATTTTCTTATTGATGCCAACGTAGATGTCACGTTATAACTATGACACTACAAACGCGGAGAGAAAATTCATGTCGTTTCGGTTGACTTAAAACGACTCAAATCAATTTTCTTTATATCTTCCGCTCTAGTACTCCATATCGATTCAATAATCGAACATGGGATACGACGAGCATTCAAATTTAGAATCTGGTATAAATTCAAACAATATTTATATTCGGTTCAATCAAATCTATGATTTACGAAAAACCCTAATCGAGCATAAGTCACGCAATATTTATGCCAATTCGGTAAAACTGTCAACTTATCAAAAATCAAAGAAGCAATTTCAAAATCAATACGATTTCACGAACAAATTGTAAATCGTACAGAGGGCACTCGACCGAGTGCCTAGCCCACTCGGTCGAGTGGCACCTCAAAGCCGGATCAGAATGTCTATTACGACCCCCACCCGATCGAGTCTCACAGTGACTCGGTCGAGTGGCCATGTACTCGACAGAGTTGGTCAATAATTCGGCCGAGTACGGTCCATAACGCAAAACAGAAACATCTTTTACAGGTCCACTCGATCGAGTCCATCGACCACTCGATCGAGTGACCTCATGACGACTAAAACAACGAGTCGTACACTCTTCTACTTTCCAAATTCGATAGTATTTCACGACTTAGGTCAACGCGTGCTCAATTAATCACGTGTATTACTATCTTTTCAAACCATGCATCATCTCGTTACATCATTCAATTCATTTCCTTATTTGCACAAACCGTTATCATTCGTTACATCGTTACTAACGCATTTGTTATTCCTTTCGTCAATTTAGTTTTTGTTCGTTTATTGTACTAAATGAACCCACATGCTAAATTCCACTTTGACGTAGAATTAATTGCATTAAATCGACTTAGAAACCCTTTTCAATTTCTATTCACATGCCTAGGAAAACAATGTTTGCATAAGCATTTTCCCGTTTAACTAGCGCGCGTATTGTAAGTCATTCGAATTCTTAGTAGAGGCCGCGAATGTGCGGGCGGGGTTGGGTGTCCTTCGTGGGCTTCCCAACACGTACCCTCACTCCTTACTCAGAACCTCGGTTTCCGGATGCCCGAAACCGTTGGCGCACGAGAGTCATTCAATACACAATATTCGATAACGTCGGTATTGGTATCAAATGCAAAGGGACGAGCCCAATAAACTCTGACATCGGAAATGGGTCGTATTTTGTATACGGACCACTACGATATAGAGTGGGCTCGAATGGTTCCGAATAACCCCAAAATTCGGTGGCGACTCCACTTCAACCTAAATTTCAATTCGATCCATTCTCATATGGAGAATCATTCGCCTACCCAAACCCGCGCGTGGCCGCGTCGAGGTGGACCTATGTCATGTCCACACCATTTTGTGTTGCATTCCGATCACGTGTCTTTAAAGTATATTAATGGGCAACAAAATTTGAGCCCGAGGCATGCGAAATGGGTGGAGTTTCTACAATCTTTCAATTTCTCTTCGAAATATAAAGTTGGTAGGAGCAATGTGGTGGCGGATGCACTTTCGAGGAGGTATGCTTTAATTTCGGTTCTTGAAACTCGTTTGCTTGGTTTTGAGACATTGAAAGACTATTATAAAGAAGATACGGATTTTGGTGATATATTTTCAAAATGTGGTAATGGAGCTTTCGATAGATATTCTATGCAGGACGGGTTTTTGTTCAAAGAAAATTCTCTTTGCATTCCAAGGCATTCGGTTCGGGAGATGCTAGTACGTGAGGCTCATGGTGGTGGCTTGGCGGGTCACTTTGGCATTACGAAGACTTTGGAGGTCTAAAAGGAACATTTTCATTGGCCGAAATGTTTGGGAGATGTGCAAAAGGTCGTTAGCAAAATTGTTACTAACCAAATGGCTAAGAGTTCTTTCAAACTGGGAGCCTATACTCCATTGCCGACGGCTAGTGGTCCTTGGTTGGACGTGAGTATGGATTTCATCGTAGCTTTGCCTCGCACGCAACGAGGTAAGGATGCTATTATGGTTGTTGTTGATAGGTTTTCAAAGATGGCACACTTCGTGGCTTGTCACAAGACGGATGATGCTAGTAACATTGCTGATTTGTATTTTCATGAGATTGTACGTTTACACGGTGTTCCCAAGACTATTGTGTCCGATCGTGATTCCAAGTTCTTGAGTTATTTTTGGAACACCTTATGGAGAAAACTGGGTACTAAGTTACTATTTAGTACTTCCCATCACCCTCAAACCGATGGGCAAACGGAGGTGACTAATAGGACTTTGGGTACTTTGTTGCGTGGGTTAGTAAGCAAGACACAAAAGGATTGGGACTTGAAGTTAGCTCGTGCCGAGTTTGCTTACAATCGATCCCCTACTTATGCTACTAGTCACTCACTATTTGTAGTAGTTTATGGCGTGAATCCTTATTTGCCCTTTGATTTGATTCCCATGCCTAAAGAAGAGTTGGTGCATAAGGATGCGGAGTCTAAGCTAAAATCGATGATCAAACTACATGAGCAAGTTCAAGAAAGGATCAAGGCCGTCAATGAAGTTTATAGGCTACGGTCTAAAAACAAGAAACCTAGGTTGTTCAAATAAGGTGATATAATGTGGGTCCATTTGAGGAAAGAAAGGTTTCCTAGCAAGCGTAAGAACAATCTAATGCCTAGGGTGGATGGTCCTTTTAAGATCGTCTCAAGGGTCAATGATAATGCTTATAAGGTTGAGTTACCGAGAGTATGGGGTACATGTTACCTTCAATGTGGGCGATCTATCACCATATTTGGATGATGATGGTATTCAAGAATTGAGGTCAATTCCTTTCAAAGGGGGAGGGGATGATACAAATATTGAGCCGCAAGAAGAGCTGACCATCGACACAAATGACCAAGCCGTGAATGTGATGAGGATAATCAAAGGAGAGTCAAAGGGTGTTGTCCTAATTTATTGGCTATTCAATTAAGTCATTTAAGGATGCAAATTAAGATAGCTCATTAAGCCTATTTTGGCCGTTACTTATTGTTGAATAAGGTCAATTAGTTTTTGTTTTATTAGCTTTAAATTCTCGTTTTAATTAGCTATGAATTCTGTTAATTGCTAAAGTAGCATCTTATGTAAGCTAATTTTAGCATCCTAAACGGCTATATAAGCCATGTATCGTCGAAGGATTTAGCAAGCAATCAAGTGAAGAATTGAAAACAAAACCATTGTTTTATTTGAGTACTTTCAAGTAAAATATAGAAGTTATGTCTACAATTTCGCAAGGTTGTTCTCAAGCATCGTCTTGTGAAAAACCCGATTGACTCTATCGGTGTAGAGCGTCAATCCCTTTGTTAGACTATCGGTGTAGTTTAACATTGTCTACCCTCTCGTTCTTTGTTTTAAAACAGTGTCACACACACACAAATCATTTAACTGACATTGGTTGTACCTAGTACATTCGACTTTGGTTGCTTGCTTCCGCTACAATTGTGTTTTATACATTATAATTCGTATCATAACGGAACATTAATCAAATTAATACGCAGATTAAATCCCTCATAACCAATTATGTGCCATGGATTCAAGTCGATTTGATTAATACTACATAACAGAGGCTCTACTACCGCTGAAGGGTTACATTCTTTAAAGCCAAGGACCTGTTACAAGTATTAACCGAAAAGACAAAAGTAGAGGGATAACGATTATACCTTATTGGCAGCGGAAGAGCGTATTAATATGAATAATAAGAAATATATAATAACCCAGAAGTATATATAATTCCCCACGGACAATATAAAGCAACTCAGATGTGATGCCTCCGTTGGTATCCACACAGGTACAGAACTGCAGCGTATAGGCTAGTATAAGGGTTTTGTGAGACGGTCTCACAAAATTCTCTCTCTAATAATATACTCCCTCCGAGTTCCTATTATTGTCCCAAAAGCGTTTGGGGTGGAAAATAAGAAAGGGAAAATGAGTGGTTCAAAAAAGGAGGAAGAGAGAGAAATGAAAGAGTAATTGTGAACCACACATTGATGACCTAAAAAGAAAAGTGAGCCAAAAATCAAACTCAGCCCAAAAAGGAAAGTGGGACAATAACAGGAACTTGAAGGGAGTATGAGTCAATACTCAGAATTGTATAATTTGATTCATCATATGAACCTTATATAGAAGAGCTAGGTTACTACTTAACTTAGAAGTTATTCCAATAACTCTAACTAGTATAGACCCCGTGCATACATATGCAAATTTATTTTTATAGATATTGTAAAATTTACTACATATTAATTTTTACATTACACAACTTTGTAATTTAGATTTAACAAATAATTAGAAATTGTTAAGCAATCAAGATAAATTAGTAAGCCATTACATATATATTTTTAATAAAGATATTATATATATTTTTTATTACTCCGTGTGTATTATTCTCATACTTTCAAAGCCTCAATTTTTTACTTAAAACATACTTCGTACATATGAATTAATGTTAACAATTGATTACTCATATGAGTAATATAATCTTAAATTATTTAATAGCACATTTTTAAAATAAAAAATACACTAATTCTATGTTTTTTCTTAAAATTGAAGAAAGATTAACTTCGAAAAGCAAAAAATATTACTCCCTTCGTATCTATTTGTTCGTCCACTTTGTTTAATAAATGTGAGGAGTATTATATAGAAAGTGAACGAACATACAGATACGAATGAAGTATTTAGAAAAATGAAGTGAATATATTTGTTTTTACTTTGATGATTTTCTTATTATAAGTTTGTTCAAATTATTTTGACTTTTTTTTTTGTCTTCTATGAAATTTAAGTGATTTATTCTATTTGTTACATAAAGTGTCATTATTTATTTCTATTTTAGGCATGATGTATTTTGGAGGGAACTTTTTAGTATGTTGTTATTCTCTTAGTTAATAAAATAAAATAAGGGGATTCATATATGACATAATTATTACGTCACGTTATATGTAAAATCTAAAATGGAGGAAGCAATTATAATTATTATATGGATTATTTGAATTTTAATATATAACAATTATGGCATATAACATGATATGGATTGGAATATAACGTGATATAATAATTATGACATATATATGGATTATATGGAATTTATGGCATAATATGTGGAAAATAATGTAGATTGATATATATATTCATATATGACATAATTATTATATCACGTTATATGGAAAATCTAAAATGGAGAAGCAATAATAATTATTATATCACGTCATGTAATCATATTATATGACGTTAAATGTATATATGCATAATTAAGTCAAACACATATATAGAAATTCTAAAATATAGATTGATATATTGATATATGGATTAGCACAACCAGGGATGTCAAAGGGTAGGATCTGGATCAGATCCTATAGGATCCAGATCCTTATCCTTATTTCTCCCATTGGATCCGGATCCGATCCTTATCCTAAGGGTCCAAAATTATAGGATCCTTATCCGGATCCTAAGGATCAGGATCGGACCAGGATCGGATCAAGATCTTTTCATTTTTAAGTTTATTTATGGTTGTATATTATATTCTCACCTTATGTAATCATTTAAATTATTTAGACCATTTAAAGGGTTTAAGCAACCAATAATTATACAATGTTCAAACAAAGCTAAATGGAGTTTAGAGTTTAGACTAACGCTATTACACTAGTCCATACAACCACAAAGATCAATTATTCAAAATACGTTACTCAACATAAACTAACTTCACAAGACCACAAGAAACACAAGTCCACCGCTACTATTTCTTCATTATTCATCAATTTGATGATTCATGTTCCATATCATCATCATCAACTATGTCATCATCATCAATTTAGACATTTGGGCTTGGGCCTAAATTTAAAAATTACAATATTATGCAAAAATAAAATAAAAGGGTAGGATAAGGGTCGGATCAGGATCTTATAGACGGGATCCTTATCCGACCCTTTTATTTTTAAAAGGATCAGGGTCCGATCCTTATCCTCAGGATCCAAAAATATTGCGATCCATATCCTACCCTTAAAGGTATTGGATCCTAGGATCAGGGTAGGATCCGAGATCCATTGACATCCCTAAGCACAACCGCCTTAACAATTAAATGTTCCAATGAAGATAAGCCAACCAATAGTCCATGCAAAGTAGGCGGAAAAAATTTGAGTAGTGTTATTCTATTAGTGGAAAGGGGATTCAAATCCAAATTTTGAAATATCGATACCTTCGCATTGTCTTATTGATGTATTTGTATGGAAAACAATTTTCCATTTATTGTGAAAAGCTTTGTGATTATCCTTATTTTCTTGCACTACAAAATTAGAAATGTTGTAGAGATTTTCCTCACAAATCTGAGGTTGGAACTGTCTTATTAATCTATCCCTGAAAGATGCTTGTATCTTGAGATTCTGTGAGAATTTAAATCATAAGAGAAGTTAATGTGTAGTGAAGGTTAAAAAATATACGTGTTGTATTTAATCTAATACCTTCTCATCAAGTAGGATTATTTCAATCCAACTAAATTAATTTGGATTATTCCAAACCGGTACAGAATATATCCTAATGACTCTTACCCTGATTCTCCATGTTTCCTTGGTGTCATTAATGTCACCGACCATATTGAAACGTCGGGATTGAGAGGCAGCCATTTTTTGGGGTATAGTATAAATAAACTATTAATTAATTAATTAATTAATTAATTAAGTGTACAAAACTGATATGTGAAATGTAGTTTGTAGTTCTTCTATTAATATAGAAGATTAGAAAATAACATTTGGATCACGTTTGATTCTTGGAATTTATGGCATAATTGCTTGTAGACATATAATACATACACAATGCTATATATCAATCAAGTGCATAATTATGTAGAATATACGTGCATACACATGCGTACAATTGCTTGTAGACATAATTTCATACACAATGCTATATATCAATCAAGTGCGTAATTACCTCCGTTCATACACGATATCTCCCTAATTATATTTTTATCTTAATATTATTAATAATTAAATTAATCTTAGTAGTATAATATATTTGGTATGCTATATTTTTAAGTGCATAATTATGCTTTAATATTAATCTTAGTAGTATGCTATATTTGGTATGCAATATTTTTTGTCTATACTATTATACGGTCAAAGATACTCTAATATTATTAACCTTTAAAAATTTTACTGTCAAAGATACTCAAATATGGACCATTATTCTAAAAAATCATTAATATTATTACTGTCTGTAAACTTTAATAAAATTTGGAATTTATGGGATAATTATATGGAAAATCGCATGTGTATTGATATGTAGTATAATTATATGGGTTATTTGAATTGTAATAATAACAATTATGGCATATAGTGTGATATGGAGTAAGATATAACGTGATTTAATAATTATGACATATATATGGATTATATATGAAATTTATGGCATAATATATGGGAAATAATGTAGATATGGATTATAATGTATAATAATGTAGATATGAATTATATATGGATTATAATGTAGATATGGAAATTTAGGCATTATATATGGAATTTATGGCATAATAATTATTATATCAGGTAATCATACTATATTATATCACCTCATATCATGTTAAATGCATATATGCATAATTAAGTCAAACGCATATATGAAAATTCTAAAATGTAGATTGATATATTGATATATGGATCAGTCCAATCGCCTTAATAATTAAATGACTCAATAAAGATAAGCCCAATAAGTAACAGAAAAAATTAGGCGGGAAAACACATGAGTAGTGTTATTTGGTTAGTGGAAAAGTGGATTGACAAAATTAGATTATCACAATAAGACTAATTATCATAACTAGATTATTACTATAACTCTAATTACCTTAACCTATCAACACAGTTGAGTCGTATTAATACTGACCCGATATATTAATATAACGATATATTAATAATATCCCGTACACATGGTGTGTGACCCAATGGGCCAACTTAAGACTACCAAACACGTAACCTATTTACATGTCAACCCGATATCGACCTCTTGTAAGGCATATCGGATACATAGACTTAAGCGGGTAAATCCGAAGGACAATGGACATAACTCCTTCATATTTTACATGAAAGTCCCGGTTTTATCTCTTCTAAATCGATGCAATATACCAACAATCTTGGGTAAGTTGAATACACATTTGTCATAGGTTGTTACTCGTATAATTCTGCAAATTCTCCTTTTCTTCTCGCATAGCCGATAATGTCTTCCGACCTTTCTTCCTCAAATAATATCCTAATTCTACAACCACCTTGAGTTTTAACTATCATTCAACCAAACAAAAAGCGTATTTTCAGTTTTTATACATGAGGAATAAAAATATTTAGAAAATTCACCCGGTTTAGATTATTGATGAGTTGCTTCCAATCTCTACTGAAACCACATCCACCAAATAAATTACCACTTTTTTGAAATTTTTAACTGATCTTTCGATTACTCCAAAGATAAGAAAAGAAAACCTATCGAACAAAATGATATAAAAAAACAATGAAGTAATCTTTATGCAAAAAAATATACTCCCTTTGAGTTTTGATGTTCTTCCCCTTTCTTTTTGGGGAGAAAAATAAGGAGGGGGTATTATATTAATAAAAAAAAGATGTAGTGGATTAAAAAAGTAAGAGAGAAGGATAATATATTAGTTGAACGAGAAAGAGTGAATTGTAAAAGTGGGAGAGAAAAATATTATATTAATTAATGAGGGGTAATTGGTGTAATATAAAGAAAGTAGTGCGGGTAGAATGGTAATGTTAGGTGAAAAAAAGTTTCCTTAAATGAAAATGGGGAAGAAGATCAAACTCAGTCCAATAATAAAAAAAAGGAAGAACACTAAAACTCGAAGAGAGTACACACTATGCATTACGATATGCCATAAGAAGAATTAACAACATACCATCAGGTAAACTATAAATAATCCTAACATCATCAGAAAATCTTGTTTGTGACAGAGTCGTAACGTTGTAAGGGGTCAACTATTTATCCATTTAGACAGAAAAAAAAAAATTGTTATTCTCGAGGAACAATAACAGGAGAACATAAACAACCTTTTAACATTACAGGACAACTACACAAATAATCAATTAAGTAAACATAGAGCATGTTCTACTAAATAAAATCATAACTATATACTTAACGTTAACAACAATATACAAAATAATAAACCAGTGTAATTATAACAGATAATTTAGAAGAACCTGTGTACTCCGTAAGGGCTAAGATTCTATGAATAACTGCAGAAACCAAAACCTATGGGCTAAGAAACAGAATCACTTAAAATAAACACAAAAATGGTGAATGATTCACTTTGCTCAAAATATGTTTTTGTAAATGTTGGTCTCATTTTTGTGGTCTTTTTATTTTATAAATGGGTTAAAACTTTTTTATTTTGTCAATTTTTGGTATGTTGTGTATCAATTGAGGCGTGTAGGCGACAATTATCAGGGATTCTCCATCCAAACCCGTACCCGTCCTTAAGCCACACCGCATTCCCGTACCCATACGTCCCTTTGGTGTTGAACAACCACCAAATATGATCATAATCGGCCGGGTGTTTAATCGATTTCACCAACAAAAGCAGCTTATTATCCTCTTTAAACACCGCCATTAACGACAGCAGCCTCGCATTGTCCTTAGCTTCGCCCCCAAACTCTTCCAACTCGAATCCCCTTATTCTCTCCTTGGGTAAATAGTACAACTGAAATAATAAGAATGACTTATAGTAAATACTAATAATAAGAACGTTGCTACGTGCAATTTGTATATAATTATTATGGCTTTTGCGCATGCATTCTTATGCATATTGAGTAGCATCGACTACTATTTTCTCCAGAATTTGATACTTTGTGCTCATGTTGCATCTTATGTATGGCATGGACCCGTGGACGCATAAACAAGTCAAAACTCGTGCTTAAAGATGAAATCTTATGCGAAATAAGATTTGAGAATGATCGTTTTCAAGTGGATCAAATCAAAACATGAATATCTTGAGCTCTACAACTTCAATTGAGTTGATTCTAGTTGCGTTGAAAAGCTTGATGCGCGTATTTTATATACACTTTTTATGCCTTTTATGCGCGCATTCCCGTGTTTATTGAATAGTGAAAACTATTATTTTGCCCCGAATTGGCTACTTTGTGGTGTGTATTATCCTTTTGCAGGAACGGAAGACAAAGGAGCTAAAACGAACCAAAACCGTGCCAAAACGAAGCTGGAAAATTGTTGTTCGCTGAAACGAGCGATAGTCGACCGACTATTAGAATAGTCGGTCAACCATGACGATAGTCGACCGACCATTACAATAGTCGGCCGACTATTCTGGAGCTGCAGAGATCAAGTTGATGAGTGATTAGTCGACCGACTATTACAATAGTCGGCCGACTATTTCCTGGACTGCGGGCAGGTTTCGTGATCAGCAAGAAATTTCCTAAACACAAAGGAGTTTCCTAAACAGCTTTTAACCCGTTCAATTTGTATAAATAGGGCTTTGGAGCCACATTAGAAATCATCTCTCAACTTTTTCACAACTTCTCAACTTTATTCTTCTCAACTTTTATCTCTTTTCTCATTCTCTTAGAACTACTCCTAGTTTAGTTTCTTCTTCTAAGAACTCGGTTATTGTAAGAATTTCGGATTTGAATCGCCTTCGTTCCTTTCGGTAATTTTATTTAATCCTTCTTCTTCATTCTTGATTGTTCTTATTCTTCGTATTTAATTATTCTTGACTGTTATTTTATGCTTGTCGCAAATTTATTATTATTCATCACGTTTAATCTAGTAAAATCTCTTATTAATCTTGTTGTTCTTAAATTGATTATGAGTAGCTAATTTCCTTCGCTAGGATTTAGGGAATCTGCGAATTGAATGTGGTCGCTAAATAATTTATAGATCTGTCAATAATATTGTGTCTGAGTTGTCAATTGTAGCATATAATCGCGATTAGTCAGTTAATGCGCGTGATTGATTAATCGAATCTGGTAAGCTTGAACCTCAGATCGGAAGCCTGATAAAAGTTAGACCTGCTACAACACATTAGTTTGCCCTAATAAGATCGGAAGCCTTTAAACGCATGCTAGGGTGAATAGCGGACCGGAAGGACCTTTTCAATACCCCTTAGATCAGTATCTGCGACAGACCTGTGACCTAGACCGTGACCATATGAGATTCGTAGTGAACCGACAATCCTAGTTTTCTCTCCATATATTAATTCATCCTAATTCATTCTATTTAGTTTAGTTATTCTTCTCCTTTAATTCTCTTTCCTTCACTACTTTTAGATTAGTTAAAACAACAACAAAACCCCCAATTTAGTTTCTTAGATAGACTTTAATTGCAAGTAGAATTTATTTGTCTCCCTGTGGATTCGACCTGACTTCCCTAGCTATATTTTTAGTTAGACCTAAGTTGGTTATCTTTGATAGGTATACGACTAGCTTGTCAAATTTTGGCGTTGTTGCCTCGGCCCATTGTGACGCTACGACTGTCATCCAACTTTTCAAGAAGACTATATTTCCACGTTTTGGCGTTCCCCGTGTCGTCATTAGTGATGGAGGTATGCACTTTAAAGAAAAACAACTTATTGCCTTGTTATCTAAATATGGTGTTATGCATCGTAGAGGTTTGGGGTATCACCCCCAAACTAGTGGACAGGTTGAAGTTTCCAACCGGGAGCTTAAGAATATTTTGGCAAAAGTTGTCTCAAAGTCAAGAAAAGATTGGAGCCTGAAACTAGATGACACTCTATGGGCGTATAGGACCGCCTATAAAACACCGATTGGTACATCGCCTTATCGGTTGGTTTATGGGAAGTCCTGTCACTTACCCGTAGAGTTGGAACATAAAGCTTGGTGGGCCGTTAAAGAGTTGAACTTTGACCCAAAATTGTGTGGCGAGAATCGACTTTTGCAGCTAGATGAGATCGAGGAGTTCAGAATGAATGCCTACAATAGTGCCCGTATCTACAAAGAAAAGACAAAAAGGTGGCACGATAAGCGTATCATTCCGAGAGAGTTTAAAGCGGGCGAAAAGGTATTATTGTTTAATTCTCGTCTTCGTCTTTTTCCTGGAAAATTAAAATCCAGATGGTCCGGCCCCTATACGGTAATTTCAGTTTCTAAATTTGGGTCGGTCGATCTTGAAAACTCTTCCATGGGAAATCGCTTTAAGGTCAATGGTCACCAAATAAAGCACTACCACGAGAAAGGTGAGACAGGAGGAGAAGTCGAGGTTTTGTACCTCGAAACATTCACTAACTGAGCAAGGTGACTACGGTCGTGCGGGACCTTAAACCAGCGCTAACCGGGAGGCAACCCGGGTTGTAAAACATTTGTACCTGCATTTAGTTAGTTAGAGCATATTTAATTTTCTGCATTATAGATTTTGTGAGGGTGAGAACGAGGGTCTAAAGGTTTGAATTGAGTTTTGCGGAGAACAGGCTGCTGACGGAAAACTGGAATGAGTCAACAATAGTCGATCGACTATTTTTATAGTCGGCCGACTATTATTTTTGTCGGTCGGCTATTACAATAGTCGGTCGACAATTCTGACATCGCGCACCTTGGCTGACAATTTCCGTCAAATAAGTTTTTTCTCTCTTTACTCTACTTCAGTTACTTTTATTTTAAAATCAACTCCTAAACCCTATTTTCTATTTTACTCTTCCCACCTACTTCCATCCTTACCTTCGTCTTCTTCAAATCTCCATCTTCATCCTCAAACCCCTACCCATCTTCTTCTCTCCTTCCCTTTTTCTTCTCTAAATCTTTTCATCCTTTGCTAGTTCTTGTCTTTATTGAAGTTGCAACTACCTTCCAACCATTCAAGTAAGTTTTCTTGTGCTTCATTTTCTATTTTTCGTCTAGACATTGTCATTTACCTATCGCTGCTTCGTTCTCTGCTGTCCGCCGGAGTCGCCGACCATCCGAATAGTCGGACGACTATTCCGATAGTCGGACGACTATCGTTCTGTCAGGCGATTTTTGCGCGATTTCTGGGTTTATGTCGCGACACTTCGTGCTGCTTGAGTTTCTGATTCTCGGCTTAGCTTCTCTCAGATTTATGTTATTACTCATTTGCTTACCCAAATCAATTAATTCATTCACATTATAATGTTTTTATCCTAAATTCAGTTTTGAAATTAGGGTTTTGAGTTCAATTGATTTGGGGGTTTTTTGTGGATTTCTGCTGCTACTCCATTTGTTTACCCAAATTTGTTGATTTCATCCACATTATAATGTTTTTACCCAAATTTCAGTTTTGAAATTGGGTTTTGATTTCAATTGATTTGGGGGGTTTTTGTGTGTATAGTACACTAAGTCTGATTTTAGCTATTTCAGGTCAATATGGATGCGAGAAAAAGACAACGCCAGGGAAGCACAAGGCGTCGGGTCGACATTAGCCGGGAGTCAATGCCGAGTCAAGACCTCGTTCCATTTCCCGAGAAGAGCATACCGGAATATCCAAACGTTCAGTTTGCCTCAGCTGATCAGAGGGAGCGTTTTGTCCAGTTGGCAGCCCTTAAGGTAACCCCGACACGGTTTCTAGACCGTGAGCTCTTGGGCAGGTTAGGCATTTATCAGCCTGTTGTTGACTTACTTAATGGTACCGGTATGAGTGGGCTAATTTATATGCTAGAATTCACATATAAGGGTCTTACTCTTGAGTTTTTTTGTAGTTTCAATTTTTTTAGTGACTTGAACTGGGACACACCTTGCATTTTTTTAGACTCTTTAACAGGAGTTTTTCTAGGACCGTTCGCAAGTTCGGTAAGCTTTTAGGTGTTACTAACGAAGGGGATTCAATTCATCCCCCTCGCCGTCTAGCCAATGAAATCTGGTCTTGCATTACTGATCGTAACACGGGTCGTAAGCGGGGCAACGAAGTCCACCACCCGGCCATCCGATACTGGCTTCGTCTGATAGGGTGCACTATTTACGGACGTACTGAGCCGAATAATATTAATGCTGATGAGTTAGAGAGTCTAGCGGGCTATGTAAACATCGATAGCGAGCAGCCATATGTCATGAATGTGGTCGCCCTTGTTGCCCACCATTTCCAACATATCGGGAATGGGCTTATTTCTGTCATCCATTGTGGGGTTTCGTTTCCAACATCGGTCGTAGGCTGTTTCCGGACTTCTCGTACGGGGAGGAACCTATAGGACACGATCTTCCGTCTGCCGCGCGACTCGAAAGTCGCCTTTTGAACTTTTCTGTCCTTAGGAGTCTTCATTGGCTAGGTCCCGATTTGCGTTGGCGCATAGCAAAGGATGAATCGGTTATCCTCCCTTACAATCTACCACCTCTTACCCCTTTCCCCTATCTCCCCTTTGGTCCTGAACGGGACCCACCACCGTATCCCTCCTATTTTCTACCACTTAGGAGGAATCTTCAGACCCCCAGACACTTCGCACCCGAGACGGGTGAACCGTCTCGACCTTCTTGACAATCTCGAGGAGGTGGTAGCCGATCGACCAGCCGTGCTTCACATACACCATCTTTTGCGGCTGGACCTTTGGGCCCACCACGACCTCCTTATTCATTTCCATATACTGATTATTCTAATGTGCCTGTATTTCCTGCTCACTTTGTGCCTCCTCCACCGTATGTTAAACCAGCGGTCCTCGACCAAGCGGCGGTCTCGGGAATGCTTAATGAGTTGTGCCACCGGATAGCCACGGTCTAGCTAAATCAGGCACTTTCCGACTTTCAATGTTACAACAATGGAGTGCAGATTGACTTGATCTCTCCTAGAGGTTGGCACCCGACTTACTACACTTATCCCGAGGGAGGCTATGGTAACAATGCCGGGAATGCGGGGAGAGATGACGAGGAGGGAGATGACGAGGAAGGAGATGACGAAGATGGAGCTGACGATGGTGGTAGTCAGGAGGAGAGCGGTGACGAGAGCTCCGATTAGGACGGTTTGGGGAGGTCTCCGTTTGTATATATCTTGTAAGTAGTTCTTCTTTTTCTCCTTTTTGCACTTCCATCGTTTTGCATTTCTTCCCCGTATTTTTTATGCCTCCTATTGTTTGATGTACTCAATGAGGGCATTGTGCGATTTGGTTTGGGGAGAGTATGCTTCTTTCTTTTTTCATCCATTTGCATATTTCTTGCATTTTCGCATGCAAAAAAAAATTTATTCAAAAAAATCAAAAATATGTTTTTGCATTTAGTCGAGTCTTAGTTGAGTCGGAATGCTATGTAGCGATGATGATATTGCTTTTATGTCTTCATTTAGTTGCTTATCCTAGTGCGCCGTTAGAATTTTTGTATATAATCACATGCGGTATTCTTGCATCTTTGGTTAACGGTACTGAACGAATAAACGGGACTCATTGTTGGCAAACTACTCAGATTTGTAAGAAATTAGAGCCTTAAACTGATGACATCCATGATCAGTTTCATTTAGGTTGAGAGTAGTACTCCTTATGAGGCATGTAACATCAAATTGCATAAGCATGATATTCGTCTCTTAGGTACCTGTATGCATTTGACTCGTGGTTTTGACATGTGCGAAAAAGGCAAATCCTTTCTTTTAATTAATTCCCATGAGCCTCACATAGCCAAATTGACCTGTTTGACCCGTTTATTAACTACATGCCATATATTGCCTACCCTAGTGAAGCTAGTAGATTAGTTGGACGGAATTATTTTTTTCGGGTTAATTTTGGAACCAAGATATTGGAAAAGAAAAAAAAAGGGGAATTGGAAAAAATGAATTGAAAAAAATGAAAAGAAAAAATTCAATGAAAGCTAGCCAAAAGGAATATTAGCTTGGCTTTTAACTCCACATATCCATATCGTTTTGCCCCTTCTTACCCGATTAGCCTCACTTTATACTATATGTAAGTCCTTGGCACGTGTCTTTACCCGATAGAATGCGTATCTACGGTTATTAGAGATTGATTTCATGTTAGATTGCATGCATGTTCTTGTAGGTCGCAGTTTAGGTGAGTGCTTTGTCTTTCCGTTTTTACATAAACTCACAATATCACCCCTTATGTGTGATGAGCGATCCGTGAGAGTCCGACATAGACGAGTCTTGCAAGGTTGAAGGTTCAGTATTGTTGTCATTGGTCAAGCTTGTTGTATGTGGTTGTGTACATTGATTTTAATCGTTGCACATTGGTTTGGGTAACTTTGAAACATATTCCGCTATGAGTTATATACATTCCGTTAGGATTGGGTTAAAGTTTTGTGCTTGCTTGGGGACAAGCAAGGGTTTGGTTTGGGGAGATTTGATGCGCGTATTTTATACACACTTTTTATGGCTTTTATGCGCGCATTCCCGTGTTTATTGAATAGTGAAAACTATTATTTTGCCCCGAATTGGCTACTTTGTGGTGTGTATTGTCCTTTTGCAGGAACGGAAGACAAAGGAGCTAAAACGAACCAAAACCGTGCCAAAATGAAGCTGGAAAATCGTTGTTCGCTGAAACGAGCGATAGTCGACCGACTATTAGAATAGTCGGTCGACCATGACGATAGTCGACCGACTATTACAATAGTCGGCCGACTATTCGGGAGCTGCAGAGATCAAGTTGATGAGTGATTAGTCGACCGACTATTACAATAGTCGGCCGACTATTTCCTGGACTGCGGGCGGGTTTCGTGATCAGCAAGAAATTTCCTAAACACAAAGGAGTTTCCTAAACAGCTTTTAACCCGTTCAATTTGTATAAATAGGGCTTTGGAGCCACATTAGAAATCATCTCTCAACTTCTTCACAACTTCTCAACTTTATTCTTCTCAACTTTTATCTCTTTTCTCATTCTCTTAGAACTACTCCTAGTTTAGTTTCTTCTTCTAAGAACTCGGTTATTGTAAGAATTTCGGATTTGAATCGCCTTCGTTCCTTTCGGTAATTTTATTTAATCCTTCTTCTTCATTCTTGATTGTTCTTATTCTTCCTATTTAATTATTCTTAACTGTTATTTTATGCTTGTCGCAAATTTATTATTATTCATCACGTTTAATCTATTAAAATCTCTTATTAATTTTGTTGTTCTTAAATTGATCATGAGTAGCTAATTTCCTTCGCTAGGATTTAGGGGATCTGCGAATTGACTGTGGTCGCTAAATAATTTATAGATCTGTCAATAATATTGTGTCTGAGTTGTCAATTGTAGCATATAATCGCAATTAGTCAGTTAATGCGCATGATTGATTAATTGAATCTGGTAAACTTGAACCTGAGATCGGAAGCCTGGTAAAAGTTAGACCTGCTACAACACATTAGTTTGCCCTAATAAGATCGGAAGCCTTTAGACGCATGCTAGGGTGAATAGCGGACCGGAAGGACGTTTTCAATACCCCTTAGACCAGTATCTGCAACAGACCTGTGACCTAGACCGTGACCATATGAGATTCGTAGTGAACCGACAATCCTAGTTTTCTCTCCATATATTAATTCATCCTAATTTATTCTATTTAGTTTAGTTATTCTTCTCCTTTAATTCTCTTTCCTTCACTACTTTTAGATAAGTTAAAACAACAACAAAACCCCCAATTTAGTTTCTTAGATAGACTTTAATTGCAAGTAGAATTTATTTGTCTCCCTGTGGATTCGACCTGACTTCCCTAGCTATATTTTTAGTTAGACCTAAGTTGGTTATCTTTGATAGGTATACGACTAGCTTGTCAAAGCTTCTCTTTGAATTCACCTCAAACAAAAGAAAAATTCCGGGCCAAATTCGAAAGAAAAATCATTATTAATAGTCCCTTTCCAGCGGTATATCACAAGCCTGATTTGAATAAGTAACGAAGAAATGACAAGCATTTCAAGTTGCACTGTCAGATTAGTCGATCGACTATTCACTCTGGGCGAAGGGTTCAACTTTCCTAATCTAACTTTGGGGTTATTAGGACTTTTGTTGATTGTATTTAAGGAGTGATTGGACAAATTTTATTTTCTCACTTTTTTTTTCCTCTTTTCTCTTTAACTACTTTTAGGTTTTAATTTTCTTAGCTACGAACACGGTTTACATTATTTATGTCTTAGATCTCGTATTTGTCTTTGCTTCTTCTCTTGAACTTGGTAATCTAATTCTACTTTAATTTCTCTTTCTCTTTAATCTATTATTCTAGTTTGCTTCTCTCCCAATCTTATTAATTAGTTTATTTAATTTCTCTATACATCTTTTCATCATGTTTAATCTAGTTATAATCTTTGTTATTGTCGTCGTAAATTTCACTATGAGTAGCTAATTTTCCTTGCTAGGATTTAGGGTCGGAGATCCGTGAATTAAATACGATTGGTAATTATTTTATAGATATGTACGTCAACAGTATTGTGTCTATGTTGTTAATTGTAGCATTTAATTGAGATTAATTGATTATGTTGACGTAATTGATTAATTGAATTGGTAAACTCGAACCTAAGATTGGAAGCCTGGTAAGAGTTAGACCTCCTACTGTATATTAGTTTGCCCTAACATGATCGGAAGCCGTTAGAAGCATTTTAGGGTGAATATCGGACCGGAAGGAGCTTTTAACTACCCCTTGGACGAATATCTGCGATAGACCTGTGATCTAGACTATAACCGTAGAAAATTCATGGTGAACCGACAATCCTAGTTCTCTCCCTACTAAATTTGTCTTAATTTATCATATTTATTTTAGTTATTTCTTCTCTTTTAATAATTCTCTTTCCTTCACTACTTTTAATTTAGCAAACAATTAAACAACCCTCAGATTTGGTTACTTAGACAGACTTAAGTTGCAAGTAGAATTTATGTGTCTCTTTGTGGATTTGATCCCGACTTCCCTAGCTATATTTTTAGTTAGACCTTAGTCGGTTATCTTTGATAGGTGTACGATTATCTTAACAAACGACTTAGGAATTATCAACGAAAATTATGTCTACTCCGTGAATTCCTTTCTGGAGACCGAGATTCGGGTATCTTTTGCTTTTGTACAATCGTACCCATTTGCACATTACGAATATTAGACATAAATATCATATTTTCATAAATGTGTTTCTACTGGAAAAAATAAAATGATGAAGGTGCATACCGTTATCGATAATTTCTAAATGGCCTGTGATGATTTTGTGAATGACTTCGTCTTCGATGATCACGGATCGTCTGATAGAGTGAAACAATAACTGACTCATCTGAAAAATGTTTAGGAACATCGACATTTAACTAATGTCACTTATTTTCTTGTATCACAATCGGGTTTCGCTCTTCGACTGATTTTGTCCGTTCTCCTTCAATTGGATTAAACCTTCCCTGTCCAAATCTGATGTAAAGAGTAACAACACTTTTGTCTTTTATATGAATATTTGCTGAAACCATTGGAAAACATAGGAAATCGACTTACAGAGTTATAAAGGTTTTCCAGAACTAGTTCCTATATATCCTTAGTTTTCCTCGATGTAGTCATAAATATCTTCAAATTTTAAACACTTAGTTAGACTCTGTTCTTTTCAGCCTGTTTCAGACCAGCTCAGCTTCTATCAGCTCAGCCCAGCTCGTAACAGCTCAGCCCAGCTCCTATAAGCTCAGCTCAACTCAGCTCTAATATTTTCAGTCCAGATCAAATATTTCCGACTCTTAAAGTAATACTTCGATAATATATATATATATATATATATATATATATATATATATAGAAGCGGGATCAGGTGAGTCTCCTTATATATGTTGAGTCCGTGAGTCCCAATCTTAGCCCTCGATTAATGTTAGATCAATGGACAAGATTTGATCTCACAATTAAGGAAATAACTAAAATATCTATCAAAATATATTTTATTTTCTCTCTCCTCCTTTAATTTCTCCCGCCTATCTCACGTTTTCACCCTTCTCTCTCTCAAACTATTCAGTTTCCTATGTTGTCAAATTTTCACCGCTTCCTCTCACCTCTCAATTTCTATTTCTGAAACACTCCCGCCATCACTACTATCACCTTCGTCTTCTCTTCGACTTCAACTGTTCTCTACCTCCATCAACGTCGCAGCTACAGCAGATTTGAACTTAAAAACTCAAGGTAAGTTAGGGTTTTGGCTGTGCTTTTAATTACTTCTCCAGTAAATTAGGTTTTGATCGTGATGCTAATTACTTTTAATTGTTTTCATTGTATTCCTTTCGATTTTTATCTTCGATGCGCGATTGGTAGAACCGTTGATTAGTGTTGTATGTCTGAAGTTGATTATATATACAGTCTCTGTTTACATGCCTTCCCCTGCGTGTTTATTTTGTTACTTTAATGAACATGATTTGTTACTTTAACTGGTATCATTTGTTATTTTTATGAATAACCTATAGAACTAAGCTTATCCAGTTACTGATGTCATATTACCTGCATCGTTTGCAATGCATGTGTTTTTTGTTACTTTAATGCATCTGTAATGCGTAAATCCATGAACAAGGATCCTTTTTCTCCAACTTTTAATTTGGTTACTTTAATTCACATGATATGTTACTGTGGTTTACACAAACCGTTACTCTAATCTGTATACTATGCCATTTTGTTCGAGGTGTATGTAATCCTCCACTCATTTTGTACCATTATCCTTATTTGTGATTATATTCTGATAATACCTCATTTCAGATGGCAAAAAGAAGTGACATCTTAGACGCTGGGGAGAAGAAAGTTAAGGGTAAGGAGAAGGAAGGACGGGCAAAGAAAACCGCTGTGAAGCCGTCTAAGTTGAAGAAAGTGTCGACTGAAGACGGTGGTGATGCGAATGCCGATCGTACATTATCTGTCAGGTGCAGTTCGAAGCTCCTGGTTGATTTAATATCAAATCTAAACCAGAGGCAACGGGATGCTCTTTCAAGTATTGAGTTTGGTGGCGTACTTGAAATGCGACTTAAAACCTTCCCTATGAAATATGCGACTGATTTCATGAGATTATTCAGCGACGATACACTGATATTTAGATGTGGGAGCCATCAGTTTCTGGTGACCAAGCATGATGTACATGACTGTTTCCTTCTTCCCTATGGACCGGACCCTATCGAGCTGCTGCAAATGGGTCGGTCGAAGGCAACTGAAGAGGAGGTTGTTGTTATGCTAAAGAAAAAGTGGAGGGACGAGTTTAAAGTCGTCAATGATGGTGACGCAATCCCTCTCTCAAGGGTCCTGACCAAACTGAAGGAGGATGTAGGGGGTGGAGAGTTGTTCTGTCAGATGTTTGTGCTCTACAGCATGTCAATTTTCTTCAACCCGAGGTCCAATCATGGGGTTGGTCTGAGATTGTAGAAGGCTGTGCAAGATGTACAACAAATTAAAAACTTTGACTGGTGCACGTTCATACTGGACGGACTCGCTAGTGCGTGCGAGGACTTTGTATTCTGTCGACCATCGTACCTACTTGGTTGTTTGACATTTTTAATGATCACATACTTCCAGCGATTTGACTACCGTAACCTCCCGAACCCATGTGATCTCCCTCTGATCAAGCACTGGGATGGTCCGCACATGTATGAACGGTTGGCAGGTAAGATTATTGGTGGTAGGCTCGGGCGGCTGACCCGATCGGATGTGGAATACCCTCGTTGCCTTCGTGTGGTGAAGAGGGCTCACGCGACCTCGCCGTTGAGGATTATGCAGAGCGGTCAGTCTGATCATCCGACATCGCCCGTGTAAGAGGGCGATAAGTTCACCACTATCAAGCTTGCCCGTGGTCTTGAAGATGATAATGAACTGAGGGCTAGGGCGGTCCACGTAAGTAATCATGTCATTAATTCATTAATTAATCTATATGTGTCTGACTTGGAAACCATGGAATCAGACGATGTAAATCTTGAATGTCTGTAAATTTGCATGGTACTCTTCCATATCTTCTGTTACTTTAGCAGATAACTGACGTTACTTTGGTGAACAATATATGTTACTTTAATTCATGATATCCGTTACTTTAACCTGTATTATCTACATTATTGTCCCAACATGTATGATGTTACTTTAATTCATACCATTTGTTACTTTAGTTGCTATTATTTGTTACTTTAGTGTTCACTTTTTTTTTTTGGTTCCATGCACTGTTACTTTAGTACATACTTGCATCACAATTATTGTTTCATGCAGGATGTCCATCAGATTCATCTGATGATGGGAAGGAATGCAGTCGCATTTCATGACTGGTGGGTTTCACATGCTGCTAAGATCAGAAGGATAACATCGGGCAATCCATTACCCGAAGACCCGGTACCATCACAAGCATCCCACACATTCTGGGGAGGAGCAGAGCTTCACCGGGTGGTGGATGAAGTATGTGAGGCGCTTCGTCGCGCTAGGGAGCTGTCATTGCAGGGGCCGGTATTTGAGGCCAAAAATACAAATCAAGATGAGGAGGAAGATCTTAACTATCAGCTGTACTCGACAGTTGAGGTTAATGAGGTTATTCATGAGGGATTGCAGTTACACAGTTACCGCCCGCTGGTGCTGTCTCTGTGGGATAAGGATAGATGCGGAGATGAGGAGGTCGGTGAGTGTTTGTCGGTGGAAGTAGATGGAAGAAAGGTCTTCCACCCATACTTTTTTCATTCTGACAAGCGGTTGGGATGCATGCAAGTCGTCGATGAGAGGCTTGGATGCTCATTTGTTCGTGAAGTCCCAGATCCCGACCAGCTTACATTGTCGGACTTTCTGTGTAGGGATAGCAGGCTTTTCAGGTGTGTTTTGTCTGTGAGGAAAGACGTAATTGACTACGTCTTCTATAAAAATGAAAAGTACAGTACATCGTAAGTGGTCTACATCACCTAATTTTATCAGTGCGTTTTAATGTCGATTTTCGTTGAGTGTTACATAATCCGTTCGAATATTTGCAGGGAGATGATTGTGAGGTTCAGTGACTTTTTCAACATACCCAGTGGTGAGTTGGCCACGCTGGCGCCTGGAGAGAACCTCTCGAATGCTGTAACCGACGGACATCGTGCTGCTTCTTCGGTGTCAGCAACAGCGTAAGCTAATTTATTCCCTTGCTCGTCCAAAACGATAAGTGTAAACATCATCAACAAACCCTGGTAATATTAATATAATGGCATCATATCAGTATATATAATGCATTTATGCAGAACAGGGTGTTACTGTAATTCTATGACTGTGTTACTGTAATTCACTTAATGCGTTACTCTAATGATAGCGACCTGTTACTCCAACAAATGTCATGCAGGATACAGCTCTCCAGATTTGGAGAAGCAGGAAGGGTGGTGTCTTGGTGGACATGAGCGAAGCATTGTTCAACTTCTGGAACATATGGCTCGATGAAAATGATGGGAATCTCGATCTAGATTCTGACCTGGTATTTTTGGTTTTTAGATCCAATATTTTGTAAGCTTCCTCCTCAACTGTAATCAGCAACGCGATACCCATTCCCTACCTACAGGTATTCGTTCCGGTGCTGTCGGAAAACAATGACCATTACAGCTGCGCGTGTATCAATTTTTTGTCACAGCGGATTGAATACCTTGATAATAGGTCTTACGACGAGGGGGAGTTTGAAAGTCTTCCTTATGTTTGGATGGCACAGCTCCCAGTAAGTCTGCTCATTTTGGTATACATTTTAACATTTCTTATATTCAAAACGTCCTATAAAGGACGACCAAAAAACAAATGGTTTTTCGTCATTTTCTCATTCTTATATGTATTTATTTTATTTTATTTAATATCACCAAGGCTGAAGAAATGGGTAAGTATATGGTTCAGCGAGGCATCAACAAGGGGGCCGATGTCTCTTCGTTCCCTCTTGTCAATATTCCGTTCAAATGGCAGGGCAGCGGGTTCTCGGCTAATGATTGCGGCATATACCTCATGATACACATGATGTTGTATGCCGGGGAGGAGTTCGACTGTCCCTTGGGCACGAGCGAGGCGAACAATCTGTACAGGGCAGAAATTGCCGCGACGTTGTGTCTCTGTGACATTAACAAGGAGAGGGACGTGTTGATATCGCGGGTGTCCTCCTTTGTAAATGATAAAGCCAACCTTGCCATCTGTAAAACCATGTCAGATGTTGTCGCGTCTGTCAGTGAGTCTGAAAAGAGGTCAGGAGAGCCGATCCCCGACGTGAGACCCTTTAAAAAGAGCCGCGTGCCACCATCCACTCCAGAAACACCCGCTGCAGAAACCGCTCTCAAATCACCGGACACCACAGAGCCATTATCTGTTCTTGGTAGTCGAGCTAGGGGGGACGGGGATGGCGACGGCTTAGGCTGCTCCATCGACTGTGGCGATGCAGATGTCAGTGTATCGATAACATGCCCGTTTCTTGCAAATAACGAGACCCTGCTGGGCAATCTCCCCGTCCTGTGGAAAAATATCGTGGACTACTGTTTATTTCAGCACAGCAGCTACAACGGCAGGTAATTAGACGAGCACTACACATATTAGGAATATATTGTTGTTTAAATTCTTGTCACTCACCTGTTGTTCGCAATGCCTACTGATGTGTTCTGAATACAGCAAAATGGTTGCGGAGTATTCATTGTTGGCTGTAATGACCCGGGATGATGTGATGTCCATGCTCCCGGGTACTGACATGTCGTCATCTGTTGTTGATTGCTGGTCAATGCTTATGAACAGCCTCGCCGCAAGCGGGAGCTGGTCGGGTAATTCTCCGAAGATGGCTTTTTTTGGTCTGCGACAAACGGTATGTACTAAATTAATAGTGCATGGAATGTAAATCAATTGACAGAATGTGTAGTGAAAAGATAGTGGACACTAAAGTAACCGATAATTTCAACTAAAGTAACAAATTGTATGAATTAAAGTAACATCATATATGTTGGAACAATAATGTAGATGATACAGGTTAAAGTAACGGATCTCATGAATTAAAGTAACACATTTTGTTCACTAAAGTAACGTCAGTTATCTGCTTAAGTAACAGAAGGATCACTGCACCACAAGGACACAAACTAATTACTTTGTATTGATTGTAAATTTTCACACAATCCCAACTTTTTTACAGGATGCGATATTGAGGATTATTGCCGAAGATTCGGACACTCCGTCCACTCAGAATAGAGATGCCCTGATGAAGGAATGTCATATTTTCATGAGTAATTGTGGCGGTACGTTGCAGCTGGACGCTGAATTGATATTTGTGCCCATCAACATTGACGGGTACTTCTGCTGCGTAGTCGTCAACCGAAAGAAAAAGACAGCTGATCTCCTCGACCACCGTCGCTACACAACGATCAAAGATACAACCCTTTTTGCAGCCATCAAGACAATTGTGAGCCTCTTTATTCTTCATTTCATAAGTTTTTAATCACAGTCTTGTGCGCCAAAGAGTAATTTCCTTGACTATTATCATCAATGATATTCAGGTGGGGAATATGAGTGATTTCCTTGACTATTATAAAGTTCCTGGTGCGGGGGAAGTTGTGTCGTACAGGTTCCGCCCGATTAAGCTTGATTGGCAAGACAAAGTCACCAACAAGGACGAGTCAGGGATTTTTCTTCTGATGCACATGCTATTGTACGAGGGACGTGATTTTCGTCACGAAGACCTCGGCAGGAACGTTAACAGAAGATACCTGGTGGTCCAGCTTGCAGCCACTCTTCTCCTAGCAGACTTGAATAGCGTTCGAAAGCGGCTGACTGGTGATGTGAAAAAGTTTGCGGCAGCCAGGCCAAAATTAATTGAAGAAGCGACGACTAAGGGACTAAATACTTATAAGCGAGGAAAGAGCCGGAAACAGTAACCCGTAAATGAATGGATTAATTTGAATTTTCGTTCAACAAAAAACCTAAACATCGTTTTGTACAAGGTTGACAAATTATGTTGTCAGAAAAATAGTTACTGTCATTCTGTCATATTTCAGTGTTATTATATCCCTTAAACTTTGTTACTCTAACTCGTGTAATCTGTTACTTCAATTTATGTCATGTGTTACTTTAAATCTAATATCTTGCACGCTGCATCATAGTTTCTTAATTTAACATATGATATCCAATTAAACAAAATAGTAATGGCTTCTTTATTGAGTACTCCAAAAACAAATAGAAAAAGAGTAACATTAAAAGAATGATATTCATCTAGCATGTTACTCTAATGAATAATGTATGTTATTTTAACTGAATCGTACTCTAGTAAAATATTATATCATCCAAGGAATGAATATCTGCAATTCAATCAACACTTTAAAAATGGTATTCCGTGTTACTCCAACTCATCTAGCACGTTACTTTAATGCATAATGTGTGTTACTTTAACCGAAACTTACTCTAGTTATGATATTCACCAATGAATTAATATCTGTAATTCAATAAACTCTTTAAAAAAGTGTTACTATAATTCATTCAATCCGTTACTATAAAGAATAAGCTACGTTACTCTACAGAAGCACATTTCCCTAATCAGAATACTGGTTCATCTTCTGCATCCTCCTCGTCCTCATCTTCTGATTCTTATTCATCGTCAGATGGTTTGATAGTCGGCGGCGGTCGTGCTACAAAGGGATTGGGGCAATTCCTCTTGTCGTGGTGCGCCATCTGCTTACAATTGTTGCACATGCGCTTCGGCTTCTTTGCAAGTGCTACGAATTTAGCTTTGCTCGATAACAACCTCTTTCCGCTTCCTTTTGTCTTGGAAATCTTCGGTGGGAGTATCGTTATCTCTGCTGTTGACGTACATCCTAGCATCTCTTCCAATTCCTGGGTTTTATTCAATGTCTTGCTACCCTCAATCGGCTTAAGCTTCATCCTGAATTCGCGGATCAAAGCACACATGTTCTCCACATCTTCTTTATTAGCAGACTGTAGAATACCCATCGTCTCATGAACTTCCGACCACAGTTTAGACATCTCTACCTGCTTTCCGTCTATGTTGTCAATGTCATCGCCTTCCACACCGTCATCAACAACACGAGAATTGCGCAGTGCATCCCTCGACCACCTTCTCACAACGTAGTTATCGGGTATTACCGGTCAGGCCCTTCGAAGAGTATATCCAAATTATGTGTCGACACAGTATTCTCCTTGTCTCAAACAATTTACACGTGCACTTGACGTCCGACATTTCTGCAGGAGGTTATTATAGCATTAAGACTATCAGATCTACAGCCCACAAACCGCGTTACTTTAACACATACTATGTGTTACTTTAATACATGCATTCTGTTACTTTAATAAATAAATCCCTCACGACACAAGCATTCTGTGCTGGATCTACAACCTACAAACCGCATTACTTTAACTCATAAGGTGTGTTACTCTAATACATTCATTCCATTACTTTAACTCATAAATCCCTCACGACATAAGCATTCTGTGCTGGATCAACAACCTACAAACCGCATTACCTTAACTCATAAGGTGTGTTACTCTAATACATTCATTCTGTTACTTTAACTCATAAATCCCGTATAAATTAAGACAGCAAGTAGGCAACTGCGTACCTTGTTTGTAGTGGACTAGAAATTCTTTACCCCTTGTGGCGTCCCTCACTGTAGTTACTTCAACCCCATCCCTTTCAACAAATCCTCTCACACTGCACGTCCCCACCGAACACTTTACCTCCTCTTGAAATTCATCAAACACAACGTGGGTGTACACCCTTGCTGCGTGCTGTTCTATCTGGAGGTGGGTCGTTGTCTTCGGCAGAGATTGTATATTCTCGCTGTCAAGCTTTTTCTGGGTATACCTTTGCTGATCCATGGCGCTCTCGAACCGCATCCAGAATTCAACCAACGTTCCATGGTGGTTCTCAAACAGTTTGAAGAAACTATTTTCGCTCTCCGATCTCTGTGTTGTTCGCATCAAGCCTCCCATCTTCAGATCCCTGCAATGCGCCACGACCCACTGCTTCCTAATCGAAAATGCAGTTTCGAACCATTGAACATCCCCCACGTCGTGTTCCTCCATTATTTCCATCCACCGCTCGTCGAATTCCGTTGCATCGATCTCGTCATCCCACACTATTACATTCAATTTCTTCAGGAATTCCTGGTAGTCGGCCCACGAGGCACCGTATTTAGTGGGTACCTTATTCATTATATGCCACATACAAAATCGTTGCCACGCCGATTTAAACATCTTCTCAAACGATGCAATGATACCAGGGTCCTGATCGGTGATGATGTACTCAGGCTCCTTGCTGCCCATGGCCGTCAGGAACTATTCGAACACCCAGTTGAACGATTTGAAGTCCTCGTGCGCGATAAGAGCGCCACCGAAAGTCACTGATCGTTTGTGGTGGTCGACACCGATAAATGGGGTGAATATCATCTTATATTTATTCGTCCCGTATGTTGGGTCGAACGAAACTGCGTCACCAAACAACCTGTAGTTTCTCCTAGCAACAGCGTCAGCCCAAAAGACCCTGCTCAAACTATCATCCTTATCCAGGTCGTAATAAAAAAAAATCCCTTCCGATTGTTCGCCATACCCCTGAAACAATCGATGAATAACTGACCGTCCCTCTCATGGATGAAGCACTTTATATCTCTTCCAAAGTTCTTGAAGTCGACTAGGCTGGTACCTACGTTTGCGAACCCTTCAACCTGCTCCTTACACATCTTGTACGTCTGCGTTGCACCGATCTTCAGCTGCAACAATTCGTTGATTAAAGTAACGTATGACAAATGTTGAAGTAACAGTAAGACGGCATTAAAGTAACATGTTGATTGAGTAACCAGAAATTGCTAATTCACAGACGACATTCATTAAAGTAACAGAGTTCATTAAAGTAACAGAGTTTATGAACCACATGAATATTTGACAAGGGCTTTCCAAGGGAGTGAAAGAATATGTGAGCTGATGCTAGTTATGCCATAAGGATGCATATTCACCCATCAACTCATATCGGTGATATGACACATCACCAACTATTGTGAAAGATTACATAGTTTATTTTCTTCCCGATTAGTGGCCGACTCTAAAAGATTTTGAGTCAAAGGCTTTGTTATTACTGATCTGGTAATGAGATAATCTACGACAACATGCAGTACAATGTTACATACGAATATTGACTAATTAAATTTTAACAAGTACGAGTATATATATAAGTACACAAAAGTGAAACATCAAAATGTCTACGGCTTTCTGAAACCTGAAACTTAATATCGCTTACATTAAAACAAAATCTATCTCGTCCTACAGCGACTTTCCACGTGTACAATGAGTATGGTGAAGTGGGATGACTAATCATTAATCAAGCATCTGTCAAGTAATAAAATCCAAGAAAGAAAAGAAAACTTCCAAACAATCAACTAACATCATCTCCTTCCAAACAGTAATAGAATAAACACAGATGGACAGATGGTTCCACTATACGAATATACGATGGCTTCAACCTTGCTGATCTTCATCTAATCAAGACGAACTGAAGAGAACAAACAAGAATCATGTAAAAACCTCGAATAAACAACCTATTTCCGATGCATAATTGAACTAACCACAAAAGAGCTGATCCTCAATTTAACGACTTCAAAACTTCCTAATCTTCATCTAATCAAATAAAATAGGAAAAACAAGCTAGTAACAACATGGATCAACCAGCGATTTCCAGACCGAGTTATCGAAAAATCCAACCTCGGTTGAGCAGACTAAGCAGCAGACATGCCTCACTAATTCACTCTCGGAGCTGACTTCATCCGCTTCAACATTCTCTCTTCCTTTCCTCTTCTTTCTCTATTTCTGTCCTCCTCCTTGTGGAACTACCATTTTCTCCTTTACTTCACAGGTCACCACGAACATGGCCCTGTACTGTGCCATATATACATCATGTCTGCAGGAACAACACAATTATTAACTACTACGTATCTTTTAAACATCGATAATGTGAAAGATAGTGAAACAGATTAGTGGAAATAATAAGTTACAGAGTAAAAGATAGTGACATGGATTCATTTACGCTGCTACATACTGTCTATTACCCAACTTATTACAACATATACACGGATTTACACAGTGGCCAAACATAGCATACTTAAACCATTACCTTTGACAATCAAGGCAGAGCGTGGTGAAACAAGCGGGACAGCTGAGGACAGCATCAATTGACCGACCTTTCCTTTTGTTTGTTATCCATGTCTCGTCCTTATCATCTAGGTTAGAATCATAGAATTCTGGTCTGGTTTCGTAATCTATCTCATCGTCATCAGAAACTGAAAACCGTGTCCACCACAAGCAGAGGTCAAGTTAACACAACTAGTTAATAACCAATTCACAACACCTCGCCACCACAAACCACGCCCACTCAGGCGCAAAAAGAGAATCGGGTACAATGCACAAAATAGGTCAAATCTAACCATGGAGTCTTATATAAGAGGGTCTCACACGCAGAGAGGGAGCTATATAGTAACAAGGGGGGTTACTCGCGACCCCGAAATCCTGAAAAATTAGTCAAAATTGCAGATTTTCAATACCTGAAACTTAATGCCTCTGTTAAAATATACAACTATCAACTATCAACTATCAACATGGTTTCCGAAGAACGGATAATTATAACTGGACAGAGAATTGGACGACCAGATATGCCATTCTGATACGAATGGCAATTGTAGTACAAATTATCAAGCAAAAGAGTGGTAAAAACCGAGAAGACAAGACCTAAGCAATGCAAAACCAATAAACCAAAACGAAAAAGAAGCTGACAGCAAATGACCAGTCACGCAATGACCTTGCTACAATATAATAGCAATAACCATCAAAATGAGGAGACGAAGAGGAAGAGAAGTTGACAGCAAATGACGGCGGAGAAATGACGACATATTGATGTACCTGATTGAAGACGTGAAGGCAGAAATGTCGATTGATGTTGATTAGGACTAGTCGAGGAGGCAAATTGATGTCGATTGAAGGCAGAGATATGATGCGAGCGTCGATAGAAGGTAAATGAATGACGAACCAGTCGTCGGCCGAGCGGTCATCAGGCGAGCGTGGGTCGCCGGCCGGTGGTCACTGGGCGAGCATGGGTCGCCGGCCGGTGGTCATCGGGCGAGCGTATTGAGGAGCGTATTGGGGAGCGCTGCGTTAGTTTCTTAGGATTTCTGTTTGGGTTTTGAAGACCGACAGAGGTAAAGGGTATTTGGAATTCTACTTGGGTCATTTGGTTTTTTTTAGTTTGTCATCTTAATATACATGGGTATTTGGGTGAAAGGTGGGATCAAATTTTTATTTCAATATACATGAATTTTTCATATGCCCTACATCTATTCATATATTGTAGACATAGGTTTTACTTTGACCTATGTCTATAATATATAGACATGGGTTTTAATTTTAACCTATGTATATTCCCTTTTATAGACATAGGTTTTTCAATAACCTATGTCTATTAAAAATAGATGTGGGTTTCACTTTTAACCTATGTCTATTAGGTTATGTCTATGACTAATTTTAGTGTGTCTAGGAGGGGTATGCACTACTTAAATCAGGACCTCACTGCACGCAGTCCTATCATAGTTGAGTTGCCTAGTTAGAGACTTGAGTCTGTTATGAGTTAAGTCTACAGTTCTCGAAGCTAGTTTCCAGTATTATCCTAGTGAAAGTCTAGATTCTACATTAACCCTATCCGTAACGCCATTTTGAATCTTTTTATTATTATCGATATAATTTGGTTCGTAGGTTGGCAAATGTTTTATGCTTTCTTCGGAAAACTCGTTTTATTGTATTGTTTCGATACGTGATGTTTTTCACTGAAAACTTATTTTCATTATAATGTTTTACTGTTTTCCGTTTTCACTATTTTTCTATAGTAGTAATTATAGTTTTAAAATCCTGTTATACGGCTGGGAGAACCTTGACGTTGCTCCCCACTGATTTTGACAGTTATGTTTTTAACATGGCAGGTATATATCTTTTCCTTCGGGTGAGCTAGCGAGTAGTTACGGATCCTGCTTCGCTGATTAGTAATCTGAACTATGGATTGTTATAACCCTTTCTATGGATTTTATTTCATTTTTATTTTGTAGCCATTTTTATTTTATAGCTTATGTATTGACTTACCGTTTTTATTTAATCAAGACATAGTTACAGTGTGTTATAATCCCATATCTACAATGTTTCCGCCACTGTATTGCGTTAGAATTTCTAGGGGATTACAGCTCTGACAAATTTGAGGACTAAATCTCCTTCCTTGATATGCCTTGGTATAACTTTCTTGTTAAAGGCTCTTTGTCGTATCCTCTTCTGGTATACCTGAATATTATTGGGGGTGCGGGATCGTCGTTCGTTTAATAGAACCAGTGAGTTATATCGCGCTTGGACCCATTAAGCTTCAGGTACTTGGCTTTCCAACAGAATTCTGAGGGATGGTACTTCCAACTCGACTGGCTAAACTACAACCATCCCGTATGTCAGATAGTAGGGTGTTGCACCGGTTGCCGTGCAGATTGACATTCGGTATCCCCATAGAGCGAAGGTTATTTTGTCGGGCCATTCTCGGTAATTATCAAGCATCTTTTTAAGTATGGTGATAACTATCTTGTTGGCTTCCTCTACCGCTTCATTTGTCTAGGGACGGTAAGGCGGGGATGTATACCTCTGGATTTTGTATTTTCTTAGTTGGGGTACTGTTTTGGCTTGGAAATGGATCCCATGATCACTGATGAATTCATTTGGGATTCCATATCGATATATGGTCTTGTTTTGAATGAACTTGGCGACATACTTAGCGTTCAAAACGCGGTATGACTCGGCTTCGACCTATTTGGTGAAATAGTCAATGGCCACCATGATGAAACAATGGCCTCCCGACCCAGATGGGCTCACCTTTCGATTATATCGATTCCCCATGTTGAAAACGGCCATGGCAACGTCATGGTGTACAATAGGGATGATGGCATATGTTGTACATTGGCAAAGATTTGGCAGTTTTGGCAATGCTTGACATATTGTTGGCAGTCAGTTTCCATATTGTTCCAGTAATATCCGAGCCTCATGATTTTTCGGACTAGCATCTGGGCGTTCATATGTGGACCACATTCACCGTCGTGTATTTGTGCCGTGACTTTTCTGCCTTTTGTTTTGTCGGTGCAGAGGAGGAGAGCCCCATGTGCTGTCTTTTTATATAGCTGCCCATTATTTGTGCGAATAAATTGGGTAGCTAGTTTCTGTAAGGCTTTCCTGGCTCGCCCATCGGCTTCGGGAGGATATCCTCCCGTCGATGTGTATGTCAAAACAGCTTGATACCAAGGTCTGGATCATCTATTTCAATATCCTCAATGGCGTGGATATATGCCTGTTCGGACAGCTTTTGGACGCAAACTGCCATACTGGATAGGTGATCGGAAATGTTCAGCAGAGATGCCAATTTGGAAAGTGCATCTGCGAACTAATTTTCTTCCCGAGGCAAGTATATGTATTCTACCTTTTGGATTTGCTTCTCGAGAACTCTAACTCGCGCCTAGTAGGCCACAATGTTGGCGTTCCGAGTTTTCCACTTCTGGAGAACCTGATTGATGACCAATGATGAGTTGCCGTGTACCCGAAGGTTTGTGAACTCTAAATCGGTGGCGACTTGTAACCCATGGATGCATGCTATGTATTCAGCGGTATTAGTGGCGTCGAAGTCTAGCTTGATGGATACGAGAGTATGCTCCCCCTTTGGTGAGATTAAAAGAATCCCGGACTCCAAATCCTCAAAAGTTGGATGCGCCGCCGAAATATAAATCCCACGTTTCTGTGACGGTATGAAATGTATCTTCGTTTAGGAAGGACTAAGTGTCGGTGTGTCCGTCTTTGGTTATGGGGCCATCGACAAGAAACTCGGCTACTACCCGACCCTTGATGGCTTTTAGTGGCACGAACTTTAGGTCGAATCTGCCTACATTAGTGTCCACATAGATATCTGCCATTGAGGATGAACTTTTCAAATAGATATTTGATGGGATCCATCTTGGATAATACCTGTACTTCGTAATTGAGCATGTAATGCCAAAACTTTTTGGTTGCTCAGACTAGTGGCAGACATGTTTTCTCGAGCATGGTATATTTGCATTCATACTTTAGGAACTTCTTGTTGATGTAGCATATGGCTCGTTCTTCCGAGTCAACGGTCTGTGCCACCATAGCTCCCATGTCGGTCTCGGTAGTTGTTAGGTATAACGAGAGAGGCAAACAGGATTGAGGTGGCATTAAGACTGGCGGAGAAGATAAATTTTCCTTGATTTTGTCAAAGGCTGCTTGACAATTATCATCCCACAGTTTTCGTTCACCCACTTTCAGCTTCTTGAAAATTGGTTCATATACCATGCTTAACTTAGAGATAAATCGGTTGATGTATTGGACTTTCCAAAGGAACCCCCTTATTTATTTCTCGGTGTTAGGAGGCTTCATCTCGGTGATGGCTTTGATTTTTTTGGGTCAACTTCGATACTACGTTGGCTAACGATGTGACCCAGTAATTTGCCTGATGTCACCCCGAAACTGCATTTTTGAGGGTTTACCCTCATGTTGTACTAGCGCAGTCGAATAAAGAACTTTCTTAGGACGATGATGTGCCCGTCCCGATTCTTGGATTTGACGATCATATCATCTACATAGACCTCGACTTCCTTGTGCATCATATCATGTAAAAAGGTTGTAGCGGTTCGTTGATAAGTGGCCCCGACATTAATGAGGCCAAATGACACAACGGTGTAGCAGTAATTACCCCAAGGTGTAGTGAAGGTGGTCTTGATCATGTCTTCTTCTGCCATTTTGATCTGAATGTGTAACACCCCTGGTTTTATAAATTAATTCAAATTAAAATTTTGTTCGTATTTTTATTTTTACGACTTAACTCGTAATTCTTAAAATTTTGATAAAACGAATTTAATTATTTAATAATCATTTCAAACTCTTAAAATTATATTTGACTCGAAAACTCTTCTTATATTTAAAACAATTTTTTATCTCTGTTTGATTCATTTTATACATTTAATTTAATTCTTATCGAAAGTCTATTTCGACGATTTAAATTCTAAATTCTTTTATTTATTCAAATTTAAGCTCAAATTTATATTTTTCGGCTCGAAGCTCATTTATTTTAAGTTTCGTCAAAATATTTATTCTCTTCCCTCGAGAAATCAATTTAATTCACTTTATCAAAAATTTATTATTTATCGGAAAATATATTTCCATCGTCTAATTATTTATTAATATCAACTTCGTTTTCGTCTCGAACACTTTAATTACTCATTTTCTTTGTCGGCCCGATTATTTATTAGTTATATTAACTCGTTCTTAATTCGATTCGTGGTCAGTCAACTTATCGTTACGGTTTTCCGATCCGCTTTAATTCGAGCTCATTCATCCCTCTTAGGCTTGTTTTTTTATTCAATTCCACTAATTCACACCCCTTGTCCCCCTTTACTGCTATCCAACTCAGCCCCGTTTACCTTCACCGCTTCCCCTACTTGTACGTTCATTCCTCCTTTTATTCCCACTTATTAACGTGATTTATCTCCCCTTTTCCCTTATTCTTTGACCAGCCTTCTTCTTCGTCTTTCCCTTCTCTTTCTGCATCCCCCCGGTTTTCTTCCGTTGTTGCTGCTGCGTCTATATCTCTCCTCGATGTCGCAGTTGCTGCTATCGGTCAAGTTGTTGCTTCTTCTGCTGCTATGTTGCTGCGTACTACTGCTTCTTCTCTTCTTCTTCCCTTTTCTTCGTCTTTTTGTTGCTCTGCTGCTGTTGGTTTGTGCGCACAGCTGCTGCTCGTTCCGTCGTAAGTAACGAGATTTGATTCTCTTCCCCTTCTCCATCTGTTGCACCTGTTGCTACTGCTATTGATGTTTCTCGTTTATGCCGTCCGTATCCTCCTTCTTCTTATTTTTCTTTTCCGCTGCTATTGCTCTTGTTGCTGCTGTGCGCTGCTGGTGCTTCTCGGCCTGCTGCTGCTTTACTCCGCTGTTGCTGCCGCTGCTGCTGAGATGTTGTCTGCCATTTCTGCTTATGCTGCTGCTGCTCGTTCCGTTGTAGGTAACGACATATAATTCTTTTCTCTTGCTTTTGCCCATTCTGCTTCGTGATCTGCTGTTGTTTAGCGCGGATTCTGCTTGTCTTAGTCGGTTTTCTTCCCCTTTATCTTCTTCTTCTTCTACTTATTCGTGCATCTGCTGATGTCTTTTAATAAGATAGAATTTGTCAGTGTGTTTTAATCCCAACTCTACAGTGTTTCCGCCACTGTATTGCGTTAGATTTTCTAGGGAATTACAGTTGGTATCAGAGCATTGTTGCTCCCGACGCTTACACCTGATTTTAGGAAAAATATCAGTAAATGATTTGAACAATAAAGAAATATTAGTGAGAGATGGGTAGAAACAAGGTAAGGACTTAACTGTTAGGTTTATATGTTCTTGTAACTCAATGCTTAGCATTGAATATTTGTTACTTTTGTCTGGAGAATATGAATGAACAAGATGTTGACGAGATGCTGCTCCTGATCGGGACAAGACCTGCTTAGAACTCTCAATGCCTGTTGATTCGGGTGGACAACTTGGTGTTCCAAGAAAGATGCATATGGTGACTTTTCAGCTCCAGTTCAATTTGTTCAAGCTACAGGTTAGATGGTCAAGAGTAGATTTCTGTTCCATGATGTTGCAGTCGATTAAGATGGAGCGACCCAAGACTTGTGTGTTCGTTCCTCTACAACCGGATGAAGTAATCCATTTAGTTCCCTCGTGAACTCTGGAGGCCCGAAGATTCTCCTCTAGTTCATCGATTCTTTTCTTCCTTCTTCTACTTCTTCCAATTCTTCCTTTCTATATTCTCACCTTCCTTCGCTTGGTGAATCCTTGTTCTATTCTTCTATTCTACCATCTTTCTCTTGAGATTCTTGGTTTGACCGATTTCCGTCTCTGTGAACCTCGTGAAAAGCTATAGATATTTGAGGTTTAGTAAACCCTTGTTACTTGGTTTGAGGATTGTGAGTTGTACCTTAATTTCTAAGCAAGTAAGAAATTTTTGAGGATTGAGTTGAATGGTATCAGTTGATTAATGGAGTTAGGTTGATACTTTGGACACCGAACTTTGGGTCATAGGTTACTTTGATTATTTTGGAATACTTAGAGTAGAATATATTTTGGAGTATTAAGAGTATTTCATATTTGATGGATACCCAGTACCTAACCTAGAACTGAACCAAGAATAACTGATAATATTACATTTGGATTCTTACCTGATGTTAATTGGATGGATGCATCGCGAATATTCGGGATCATAGAGTATCGTTTAAAGTGTTAGCCTGAGTGTTGTGGTACCATTGAAGGTTTTCATTAATTTTGTTAGAAATTTTGGTTGACATATACCCGTATTTCTTGTGGATTAGATCGTTGACCATTGTTTAGGGTTGTAACCTATGAATTTTGGAGTTGAGTGATCTAACTTGGATAAATTATTGTTAACCTTGAAGAAGAGAAACATATTGCACAATTAAAGGTTGGATTTATCGCGTTGTTTTGAGGAATACTTAATGCGAATCATCTTGATGGATTTATAGTTCAGAACCCTTAGACCAACGAGGTTGTGGCTTCGTTGAGTTAATAAATATTTTGGTGGTTTCGCTGTTACGATATGAAATTTGATGGAATTTTTAGAAACCTTAGCCCACGACGTATTTGAAGATGTAAGTGTTCGCTATTACCTATAGGTTTGAGTATGTTTGAGGATTTGTTATACATTCCTAACTTCTGTACTTGTGGCATTATAGATATGTTGGTGATCATTTTTGAGGATTTCGAACCGAGCATTATTAAATTGGTGGACCTTGTTTAGAGTTCCTTGCTCGAGAAATTTGGAGTACACCTCGAGTTCAAACCCGGCTTTGGATTTAGGAGCCTTATCGATTGCGAGCTTGGGTGTGTTGTGATGGTCGTTGATATTTTAATTGGTGAGATTAGATTGTAAAATAATTGTGGATTAATATCGTTTCGTTTGAATGATTGGATAGTCACGTAAGACATTTTTGGGATTGTGACCAGTAGTACCACCTAGTGCCTAATATTGGACTTAACGTTATTTGATAGAAATTAGGAACCCGTGTTGTGGGAGTCGTACCTGGAATCTCGAGATGGTTAATTTATTCTCTAACCCTTGGGAGCTCTTTTGACTCTCAATTTCGTCCTTCCCTTAACTTTCTTTAATCCCGCTTCTTCTTCTTCAACCAATCACTTTCGACTTCTCTATCGGGTTTGAAAACTTTTGTTTCGATTTATCGTTGACTTTGACTCTATTTATCCATTTATTATTTTCTCCAAACTTATGTTATGAAAAGTTTGACTAATCTACAAATTTTGATTTTCTTGAAATTTTTAACATTTTGGGTTATAAATTTCAAAACTTTGTATTTCGTTTTTGTTTTATATTTGGTCCTGTTTCAAAATGCCTTAATAATTTATTTTAAAGTATTTCGACATTGTTTCAAATTTCTATTTTCAAACGTTTGAATTTTACGAAAACTTTCATAATTGCTAAAATTTTGATTTCTATAAGATTAGTATGTAAAACAGTTTAAAATTTTCGAAAGATTTCGTACGTCTAAATTTTTGTCTTATTGCCGATGGACTTTAAATTTGTTAATGAAAATGTTCGACGACTGGTTCAGTTTTTATTTACTAACTACAAATTTGATTTCTCAAATTTTTGTTTGATCTTAAAACAATAATGTCGAATTTCTTAATTAAAATGTTTAACTGTTGTATAAAATGTACTCTTCCCCCTCGAGTTCGTTTACAAATATTATTTATCGTCATTATTTTATAAATAATTTTAACTTACGATTTTATTAATTTAAATGATTTTAAACTTTGGATAGCTAAGCCCAAGTTATCTTGGAATAAATTTTGTCTTCGATTTCGATTTCACATCACGTTTGAAGCTGTAAAAAAAAATTTAACCGAGATTGTGATGCGAGTTGCATTCTCCTTTTGTTCAAATGATATAACCTTGTTTTTCATTCTATTATTATGTTTTGTTAAGTTTCGAGGACGAAACTTCTTTTAGTGGGGAAGATTGTAACACCCCTGGTTTTATAAATTAATTCAAATTAAAATTTTGTTCGTATTTTTATTTTTACGACTTAACTCGTAATTCTTAAAATTTTGATAAAACGAACTTAATTATTTAATAATCATTTCAAACTCCTAAAATTCTATTTGACTCGAAAACTCTTCTTATATTTAAAACAATTTTTATCTCTGTTTCGATTCATTTTATACATTTAATTTAATTCTTATCGAAAGTCTATTTCGACGATTTAAATTCTAAATTCTTTTATTTATTCAAATTTAAGCTCAAATTTCTATTTTTTGGCTCGAAGCTCATTTATTTTAAGTTTCGTCAAAATATTTATTCTCTTCCCTCGAGAAATCAGTTTAATTCACTTTATCGAAAATTTATTATTTATCAGAAAATATATTTCCATCATATAATTATTTATTACTATCAACTTCGTTTTTGTCTCGAATACTTTAATTACTCATTTTCTTTGTCGGCCCGATTATTTATTAGTTATATTAACTCGTTCTTAATTTGATTCGTGGTCAGTCAACTTATCGTTACGGTTCTCCGATCCGCTTTAATTTGAGCTCATTCATCCCTCTTAGGCTTGTTTTTTTTATTCAATTCCACTAATTCACACCACTTGTCCCCCTTTACTGCTATCCAACTCAGCCCTGTTTACCTTCACCGCTTCCCCTACTTGTACGTTCATTCCTCCTTTTATTCCCACTTATTAACGTGATTCATCTCCCCTTTTTCCTTATTCTTTGACCAGCCTTCTTCTTCGTCTTTCCCTTCTCTTTCTGCATCTCCCCGGTTTTCTTCCGCTGTTGCTGCTGCGTCTATATCTCTCCTCGATGTCGCAGTTGCTGCTATCGGTCAAGTTGTTGCTTCTTCTGCTGCTGTGTTGCTGCGTACTGCTGCTTCTTCTCTTCTTCTTCCCTTTTCTTCGTCTTTTTGTTGCTCTGCTGCTGTTGGTTTGTGCGCACAGCTGCTGCTCGTTCCGTCGTAAGTAACGAGATTTGATTCTCTTCCCCTTCTCCATCTGTTGCACCTGTTGCTACTGCTATTGATGTTTCTCGTTTATGCCGTCCGTATCCTCCTTCTTCTTATTTTTCTTTTCCGCTGCTATTGCTCTTGTTGCTGCTGTGCGCTGCTGGTGCTTCTCGGCCTCCTGCTGCTTTACTCCGCTGTTGCTGCCGCTGCTGCTGAGATGCTGTCTGTCGTTTCTGCTTATGCTGCTGCTGCTCGTTCCGTTGTAGGTAACGACACTTAATTCTTTTCTCTTGCCTTTGCCCATTCTGCTCCGTGATCTGCTGTTGTTTAGCGCGGATTTTGCTGGTCTTAGTCGGTTTTCTTCCCCTTTATCTTCTTCTTCTTCTTCTTATTCGTGCATCTGCTGATGTCTTTTTCGATTCCGGTCTGATTTCAGCCGTCGTTTGTTGTTGTTGTGACTGTTGGTACGGTTGTTTCGTGCTTTGCTGCTGCTTCTATTCCATTTGTCTGCTGCTTCCTCTTCGTTTTCTTCTTCTTCTTCTTCTTCTTCTTCTTCTTCTTCTTCTTCTTCTTTCTGCTGGTGCGGCTGCTGTTTCTTCCCTTTCGTTTTGCGGTTTCCTGTTCTGTTTTAATCTGTTGACCTGCATCTGTTGTTCGTAATTGTTGTTGCTGTTGTTTGGTTGCTGCTGCTGGTCGTGTCCTACTCTACGATCATCTTTTACTTCCTTTCTTCAACTCGTGTTTCCCTGTTTGTTCGTGTTTCATTGCTTTGTTTCCCATCCTCTAGTCTTTTCCAACTTTCTTTAATTCCAATTCCTTTGTTTCCATTTCTTTGTGTCTCGGATCCCATTGGAGCCTCAGAGTTCTCTAGTAAGGCTCGTACCAAAGCAATCGGAGCTTGGACAAACGGATTGAAGGAGATGCATTGACGATTTTTATGCCAAAGGTAACTTTAGGACGTTACTCGATTTTATATCGTATGTTTGAGTAGTGTATGTAGTAAATATTTTAACTTCGGTTGTCTATTTTAGCTGTATATTGTTGCTAATTATATTAATTTTAATTCGTATGCCTTTCTATATTTTTATAACTTTCGATATCATTTTATAAATCGTTAATGATTTAATTATTTACGATCGTTATAATATTTTGTTGGTTATCGTGACACTAGTAACTAAATAATATTGATTTCATATTTTCGTCATACTTCGTAAATTTCTAATTTTTAACTTAAAATCCTATTTTAATACAATAATCGAGATTTGTATACTTGTTTGATGAATTAATTTTCGTTTTACGATTTATACTAATAAATGAGAAAATAGTCGATTTAGTTTTAAATATATTTTTAGTCGAGACTATTTTCACTAATTATTTCCGATTGAATATATTTATTAAAATCCGTATTATTTATTAATAAAAGCTATTTATTAAAAATAATTTGAAATCTTTGTAACTCTCATTTTATTTATAAAACTCGTTGCTTCAATTAATTTTGATATCGTTTTTCTTAAAACATCTCTTTTCTATAATTTATAGTTTTAACTCGATTTCCTAATTATTTATAAAATATTATATATTGACTTATTATATTTTATTAACGAATTTAGAAATATATTAAGGTTACGATAACGACGATAATAATAAAACGCTAATTTCTTTAGAAATGATATTTCTATACATTTCACTAATTTTAATAACTTACATATTTTCTATAAGACTATTTCTATTTTAAGTAAGTTTCTAAAATTAGTAAGTTTCTATTTATAGAAAGTTTCCATTTTAATATAAAATGGTTATTCCTTTTATCCATATCATTTATATTGATTATATTTACTTTTGAATATCGATAATGGTTGTTTTGGAGTTATGGAATGAGGACAAGTGTATGGGTAGAGTAATACAGTGTAGGGTGTACGTTTTGCCATCAACTATAAAGCTGGTGTGTCTATGTTGAGACACATTGGTCGTTGAACTGAGCATGGTTTGTGTTCAGGAGGGTGTATGCTTACCTTAAACTTAGATATCGCATCGTGTAAGTCGCGTCGGGTTGAACTGGATATGGTTTGTATCCAAGAGGGGTGTGCATTACTTAAGCCAGGACCTCGCTGCACGCAGTCCTGTTATGGTTGAGTTGCCCAGTTAGAGACCGAAGTCTAATTTGTTTTGACTAAGTTCTCGAAACTAGTTTAGTATTATCCTAGTGAAAGTCTATTCCGTTGCACTGATTGATTTCCATAACGCCATTTTTGAATATTATTATTATTGAGTGATATTGACTTGCAGGTTTGCAAATGCTTTAAGTTTCGCTGAAAACTTATTTTTATTATATCGTTTTAATGTTTTCTCATTTCAATTATCTTGATATAGTAATGCTATTATTTTTCCATATGATATAATATGGCTGGGAGAACGTCCGAGTTACTCCCCACTGACGTGGCTGTTATGTTTCTAACATGACAGGTAATTGCTGCTGGGTTTTGGGTGTGAGCTAGCGAGTAGCGTGGATCCTACTCTTTCTTCATTTATGTAATTTATGGATTTGTTAATCCGTTTGAAGAATTTTCTGTTTAGCCCTTTAGTAAAAAGAGGCCTTTGTATTGACTTACCATTTCTTTTAATAAGATAGAATTTGTCAGTGTGTTTTAATCTCAACTCTACAGTGTTTCCGCCACTGTATTGCGTTAGATTTTCTAGGGGATTACAGTTGGTATCAGAGCATTGTTTCTCCCGACGTATTCATCCATAAAGGATAGAAGGGCACGATTAGCCGTATTGTCTACTAGTATATCGATCTGTGGTAATGGAAAATCGTCTTTTGGGCTTGCTTTGTTAAGATCCCAAAAATCCACACATACGCGCACCTTACCGTCCTTTTAAGGTATCGGCACGATGTTTTCAACCCAGTCCGAATATTCGGACACTTGTATGAAGCTGACTTTGAACTGTTTGTCGACCTCTTCTTTGACTTTGAAAGACCACTCGGGTCTCATTCTATGGAGTTTTTTTTTCACCGGCTTACACCCATCTTTGATTGGTATGTAGTGCTCAGCTATTTCTCGATCTATCTCCGGCATGTCCTTGTAGGACCATGCGAAGACATGTTTGAACTCTTGTAGGAGGCTTATGAACTGTTTTCTCTCCTCAGGACCTAATGATTACCCTATCTTAAGCATCTGGGGCTTTAAAGCGGTTCCCACTTTGATGGAATCAATCTCTTCGATTATCGGATTCCAGGACTCCTTTTTCTATAATTTCTTGATCAGATGAGGAAGTAAGGGTACCTGTTCGTCAGATTTCTCAATTTCATTGCATAAAATATTTTTGAAACCAGAATTGCATTTAAAAACAGACAAGTCGTAAGCAGAACAACTGTTATTATTATTATTGTTATTATTAATGGTAAATTTGGAGACGAGCTTAAACAGAGCGACCATCTAATTATTGGTCAGTGGCGGAATTGGAAGGGCTCAGGACAGACCCTAAGGTGCAGGCAGATGTGACTAAAGGGAGAGGGGTTACAGGTTGGACTCTAGCACAAACTCCCTAGACTTAATCTCAGACTCAGACTCAAACTCATAATCGGAATCGGTAGCAGGCATGTCTCCTTCACCAGCAACCAGCATGTAGATTGACTGTCGGTCCATTTGACAGTCTTCCTCCATGCTCTTCTTCCCGCCTTGGAGCCAACTTCCGAGATCAGTTTGGTTAGATCAAACCTGTTGCTGCGGAGGATGAGATTAACCAAATCTTCTTTAAGGGTTGGGGCAACATTGTCCTCCCCGAATAGTAGCAACAACGCGAGCTCATTATTGTCGACATTTTCCTTTGATTCCGACTGGATGAGGGCGAACATGTCATCCAAAATTTAGTTGTAATCTTGGGCTAGTTTGGTCCCAGAGTGTGCAGCAGTTGGTCGAAATAAACAACCTGGATGTCCCCAAAAACCGGCTTGATGAAGTAGTCAGTCAGCCTCGAGCTATAAGGGCTCAAGTCGTTACCCTTTATAAGGTTACAAGCCTTTTCGAAGCCTGCTCGGATGACATTGCCGGTGTCATGGCGTACCGTAGCCGAAATGGAAGTCTTGATCTTTTAGAACCTCGTTGATTTTCCCAACTAGAAGATATGCCCTGGATGTAACACCCGCTATTTTTCTAGCATTTTTATCATTTCCGTTATGACTTCGACATAACTCTGTCACATTTCGGCCATATGTTTCATCATTATTCCAAGCTCTATTTTCATTTTTGAGTCTAATGGTCCCGCTATTTCTTCTAAGCATTTTATTCTTTCCGTTAAGACTTCGTCTTAACTCTGTCACTTTTGGCCTCATATTTCATCATTTTACTAAGCTCTATTTTAATTTTTGAGTTTAATAATTTTTATTTTTAATTTTAAAGATTTAAATTCTTTTTAAATCCATTTATTTGGTTTCTTCGAAAACTAATTATTTTTCCGCAAGGAATTCTATTTTCTCTTCGAATTGACATTTAAGCTTGGATTTAAGTTATTCGTTTTCCTAAAAATGTTTGAATACGTTTCTATAATATTTTCAACTAGTAAATATTTTTATTTACAAAAATTAGTTGTTAATGACTTTTATTACGAAGCTTCGCGAATAATTATTTTCTTACGCGAGGTTTACTCGAATTACTTTGAAATGCCTTTAACTATTTTACGATTTTACTTTTTATCAACTTATAAATTATTTGAGACCATTTACTCACATTTTGGACCAACTAAGCACTTGGTCACAAGTTTTATTACGTTTTATTTAAACGTTTCATTTTATCACGTTAAAACGTAAACATAAGATAGATTATTTTCATTCATTGTAGCATTAGTATCAAAACTTTTCATGCTCCTTGTCATCACCCATTTGGCCGGCCATTTTCATCATGGTACACATAGTTTTCATCAACCATTTAACCTCATTTATATTTTTGAAAACCATCCATTTTCCATACTACACCTTATTCATTCTTCTCTTAAAAAAAAATATACTTAACCTTCCTCCATCTCATTTGGCCGAGTACTACTCCTCCATCTTAGGCAAATTTTTGCTCCATTTCGAGTCCCAATCGCATCATTTTTATCGTCATAATAATCCTCTATCCGTTCTCTTCATTAAGGTATTAATCGACGTCATTTTCGATCAATTTTTACCTTGATTTTTATTAGTTTTCTCATGGTATTTTTCTGCCATGAATTCCGTGTTTGGTAGGATTTTTGGACGATCCCGAAGCCAACGAATATATTATCGACTCAGACTTGGAGTAGAGGTAACGTCGATGTTACTTGGTATTTCAAGATTTTAATTGAGTATTTGCATGTATATATTTTTATATTTTATTTTGGCAATATATGTATGTCACGGATTCTGGAAAAAAATTTTAAAGTTGAAAATTTGCATGTTTCGATATTTTTATCGCTTTTACGAGATTAACGATTAAATTGTTATATTAATTTGTAAAATCGTAATAGTCGGCCTAAACATGTAATGTATGTTTATATTCTCGAAAAACGTTGTTTTTGATGATTTTTAATAATTTAGTATTTTTCTGATATTTTTGATATCGATTATTGAATTATTACCGTTTTCAGACAAAAACGATTAAAAGCCAATTTTTAGTTCGAGTACTTAAACATTTTATTTTAATCTGATTTTTGACGTGGTGAAACTTTCTGGTGAAATAGAATTTTCTGAATGTTTTCATAATTTTTCAGATTATTTAAGTGGATGAATTAATTAATCAATGCATCGTTTATCGTTAAAACCGTGTTTGTTGTTTAAATTCTCGATTTCTGGTCTTTGGTTTAAATCTGGAAAAATTATGATTCTGATGATTTCATATTAAAATGTAATTTTATGTTTTTTAGTGCCTTAATAAAATGTTAGGAATGATAAGTTTTATTAATGGAATCGTTAATTGAGAAAATGGGTTTTAAAGACGGTTTTGACGGGATTTATTAAATCTGGAATTTAATCTGGAAAAATGGTAGATTCTGGAAAATCATGATTTTTAGGTTTAATAATAATTTTTGGATATTAATACTTCAATCGTTTTGTAATTACTATTTTTATGAATCGTTATTGTCGAGATTGAACGATTAACGAGAAAATGCTTTAAAAACCGAGTTTTAGAATTCTGGAAATTTTCTTTTCTGGACAGAGTCCATAAATATATTTTAACTATTTTACGTAATTTTTGTACTCTTTATTAAAGTCTTTAATTAATAAGTATTGATTTTCGGACAAATTGTGATTTATCGTTAAAATGCTTCATCTTACCTAAAAGAGTTATTTTTTCAGCAATTTTGAAAGTATTTAAATCTGATAATTTAAGAGTTAAATCATCCCTTAACATTTTCTAAATATATTCAATGGTTTAATTAAATAAAAGACGTTAAAAGATTTAATTTGACATTTGCCGTAAAATCCTATTTGTAATCGTATTGTCGTAACTAATAATAATTAGGGAATTTTAGCTTTGTAAATTTTGAAAACACCCTGATTAGTATTATTAAAATGTTTAAGACATTTTTAATCATTTTATACACTTGTACGATATTTCAATAATTTCATAAACTCAAATGTTCTTACTTTAATAATTAATATCGTTAAAGCCGAAAGTATTAGTTTTATAAATCTATATCGTTTACTAAAAATATGGTACTAGTATGAACTAATATTTTCACTATTTTGATATAATGCTATTTTTAGTAAAGTTCTAAAAATAGAAGTTTCCTAAAATAGAAAGTTTCCTCTTTTAGAATATAAATGTTTACTTCTTTTATCCTCATATTATTTATATTGATTATATCTTTTGAATATCGATAATGGCTTTGTTTTGGAGTTATGGAATAAGAACAAGTGTGAGGTTAGAGTAATATATTCTAGGGTTTACGGTTTTGCCATCAACAATAAGGCTAGTGTATCAGGAATCGGTACATTGGTTGTTGAACCGGGTGACAGGTATCCCGGGAGTTGTGTACATTTTGACCTTAAGCTTAGGCCTCGCAGTAAGTCGCCGTCATAAGTTGAACTGGGTGACAGGTAATGCCAGGAGGGGTGTGCATTATCTTAAACTAGGGCCACGCATTTATAAGTCGCCGCTCTATTATGGTTGAGTAGCCTAGTTAGAGACCGAAGTTTGATTTGTTTGAACTAAGTTCTCGAAGCTAGTTTTTAGTATTCTCCTAGTGAAAGTCTAGCCGTCTACACTACTCCTATCCATAACGCCATTTTGAATATTTTATTATTATCGATATAATTTGGTTGCAGGTTGGCAAATGTTTTATGTTTTCTTCGGAAAACTCATTTTTATTATATTGGTTTGATACGTGAAGTTTTTCACTGAAATTTTATTTTTATAATAATGTGTTTTACTGTTTTCCATTTTAACTATTTTTCTATAATAGTAATTACAGTTTTAAAATCCTGTTATACGGCTGGGAGAACGTTGACGTTGCTCCCCACTGATTGTGGCTGTTATGTTTTTAACATGGCAGGTATATGTTTTCCTTCGGGTGGGCTAGCGAGCAGTTATGGATCCTGCTTGTTTTAATCAGATCACTGTATTATGGATTGTTAAAACCCTTTTTATGGATTTTATTTTTTTATTTTTTTTGTAGCCATTTTTTATTTTATGGCTTATGTATTGACTTACCATTTTTATTTAATCAAGACATAGCTACAGTGTGTTATAATCCCACTTCTACAGTGTTTCCGCCACTGTATTGCGTTAGAATTTCTAGGGGATTACAGTTGGTATCCGAGCATCACTGCTCCCAACGCTTACACCTGAAATTTGGGAAAATACCAGTAAATTATTTAAACAGTAAATAAAAATATTATTAGAGATGGGTAGAAACAAGTAAGGACTTATTTGTTTAGCTTTCATGTCCCTGAAACTCAATGATTAGCATTGGATATTTGTTTTATATGTTCAAGAAGAAGATGATAAGTGGACAAGATGCTGACGTGATGCTGCTCTAGATCGAGACAGGACTTACTTAATACTCTCATCACCTGCTGACTCGAGTGGACAACTTGGTGCTCCAAGAAAGATGTCGATGGTGACTTTTCAGCTCCGATTCAGTTTGCTCAAGATACAGCTAGATGATCAAGGGTAGATTCCAGTTCCATCACGGTGCAGCAGACTCAGATGTGAAATCACTTTGGATTCAAATGGAGCGACCCAATACTAGTGTGCTTGTTCCTCTACTTGAAGTTGAAGAAATCCAGCTAGATTCCTTTGTGATCTACGGAGGTCCGAAGATTCTCTTCTAGTTTAAGATCTTAATCATCTAGGATCATTGATTCTTTTCTTTCATCTTCCACCCTCTGATTCTTTCAATTCTTCTCTTATATTCTCATCTTCATTCTTATGGTGAGTCCTTCTTCTATTATTCTACTTTACCATCTTTCTCTTGAGATTCTTTGCTTAGACCGTATTCTGTCTTAGTGAACCCTTTTTAGAAGTTAAATATTTTGGAGGTTTAGTTAATTCCTTATTACCAACGGTTTGAGGATTGAGAGTTGTGCTCAGTTATCTAATCTAGTGAGCTTTTGAGGATTTGATTGAATGGTATTAGTTGATTAACAGAATTTGGATTGTACCATAGAGATTGATCAAGCATGGGTTATGAATTACTTGATCGTATAGAGGACTTAGAGTTGAGTAAATTTCTGGATAGTGAGAATTATATCATATTTTGATGGATACGTAATACCAACATAGAACCTAGTCAAGTGTAAATAATAATATTACTTGGGATTCCTACCTAGTGTTGACTTAATGGACTAATTGTGGAATTTTGGGATCATAAATCACTGTTTGAGATGTTAGCCTGAGTGTTGTGGTACCATTTCAGGTCCTCATTAATGCTTAGTAAATTTTGGTTGACATAGATTACCTGTATTTCTTAAGGATTAGATCGTTGATCGTTGTTTAAGGTTGTAACCTAGAGGTGATCAAATGGCCCAAGCCCGATGACCCGGCCCGGGCCAACTCGATTTTTTCCCGGGCTTGGGCCACCGCGTTGGCCCAAAAAAGCCCGAAGCCCGACCCGAACTAAGCCCGATATAAATTTTGGGCCGGGTTTGGGCCAACCTTAAAGCCCGAAATATGGCCCGACCCGACCCGATTTTAAGAATAAACATGTAAGTCATACAGTCATATTTTGATTATTTTCCCAATGTGACTCATACAGTCATATTATTACTCCTGTATTTTTCCAAGAAAAGGGTCAATATTGAATAGAGTTGATCACCTCTAATATTGAACCATACTTCATCTCCAATACAACAATACTCCTGAATCCATCAACTCCAATACTCCCTTCAAATTCTACAGAATCTACACCACTCCATCGTCCATCACAGTTTTCAAATTTCAATCCCCAATTATAATGGCACAGTACAATAGACTCCTAATCTTCCATCAACTTTTAATTATAAATTTCTCACCCAACAATCCAACATACTACATTATACTCAACTATTCATCTTATCCTATAATCTCCAGATTTGCCTCCTCTTCGTTCTATCATTTTAATGTTTTATACTTTCATATTGTTACCCAGGTTTGTTAATTTTTTTGCCTTATTAGATTTCAATTATTTTTATCCGATTTTTTTTTGACATCCATGTACTAATCCGAATTTAATCATTTACTTCTTTTAGATTGATTTCAATTTTATCTTTTCCATACTAATATAGGGTCTGGAATAAATATATTTTTATTGTACTTTTAGATCTTTAATATTTTAGAATTGAAAATTACATATTTTTTTAAATTAAATTTGGACTTTATTTAATTGATTTGTTGTATCAGTATAAATGGGGGCAGGAGGAGATAATGCTCAAGCGATAGATATTGATAATAATGAAAATCATGCTAATATACAGGATGAAGTTAGAGGAGAAACACGAGTTCATAATCCTGACACTAAAAGCGACAAATGGTCCGAGGTATGGACTCATATGACTACGATCCCGTCTACTAACAATGAAAAAGCTAAGTGTAATTACTGCACTAAGATTTTCTCTGCAAACACTAACAATGGGACTTCTCATTTGTGGAGACATGTTAAAAAATGCATGGCACGCCGCCGTAATGTTGACATTAGAAGTTTTTGCATTGGCTCAAAAGTAGAACCTAATGGAACTCAAAGTATTGCTTTAAAAGACCAAATTGTTGATTTTGATGAGATAAGGAAAGCTATTTGCATGTTTGTTTCTGCCGGTGCTCATTCATTTTCCATTGTTGAAGAACCTGGATTTAAGTATATGATTTCTCGTTTATGTCCTGCTTACACGGTGATGAGTAGGCACACTATTAGAAGAGATATACTTAAACTATATGATGACGAGAGAAAGGTAGTTGAAATGGATTTAAGGAAGGCACCAGGTCGTATTGCTTTTACTTCTGATAATTGGAGAAATGATAGTACTCAAGATGAATATATTTGTATAACTGCACATTGGATTGATTGTGAGTGGAAATTGCAAAAGAGAATTATTAGATTTGGAGCTTTGGCACCTCCATTTGATGGGGTTAATATTGGGGACGATGTTTCCATTTGCTTGAACAAGTGGAATATTGTCGATAAAGTTACCTCTTTCACTCTAGACCATGCTACTTACAACAATGTTATGATTATGGAAATCAAACGACAACTCCTTAAAAGTGGAAACGAACTCTTGTTTGATGGTCAATTTTTTCAAATCCGTTGTTGTTGTCACATTATTAATCTAATAGTCCATGACGGTTTGAAGCTTTTAGATGGTGTAGTTGATAAGATTAGATCCATTGCTAAACATTTTAAGCATTCTATACCAAAGAAAAAGAAGTTCTATGAAGTTGCTCATCAAATTTATCATTTGGATGCAAAAAAAAGGCTACGGGGTGATTGTGTTGTGAGATGGAATTCTACTTACTTGATGCTTGATCGTGCTCTTTACTTTAGACGTGTTATTGATCACGTGATTGGAAAAGATAAGGATCTTATGCAACACATTCTTAGTGAGGAAGGGTGGAATAAAGTGGCTACTATTCATAAATTTTTGAAAACTTTCTGTAATATCACTAATGATTTTTCGGCATCTAAGACTCCAACATCAAATATATACTTTAAAGGAGTATGGGAAATGGAAAGTTTGTTACTAGAAGTGATTAGTGGGCCACATGAATATTTGGTTGATATGGTCAAGTTGATGCAAAAGAAGTTCGATAAATATTGGAATGATTACAACAAGTTGTTGTCTTGTGCTTGTGTTTTGGATCCTCGCTATAAGATAGACTTTGTTGAGTATTGTTATGCTAGTCTTTATGGTGAGCAATGTGGCAAGGAGAAGACAAATGAAGTACTAGTTACATTGGGTAATTTGCTAAAGGAATACAATCAAGTGGGTAAACAAGGAGGTCCTTGTAATGGAGGTAATGTGGAGGTTAATATTTCTCTTGGTAAAAATGGGAGGATGGATAATTTTGACTCTTGGATGAGTAAGAGGGCGAAGGTTCAAATTGAAAAATCCGAACTTGATCTATACTTGGAGGAAAAGAATCATGATCATAATGCTCAACTTGATGTACTTGATTTTTGGAAAAGAGTTTCATCTAACTTTCCACAACTTTCCGCTTTGGCACGTGATATTCTTGCTATTCCAATCTCATCCGTTCCTTCGGAATCCGCTTTTAGTATGGGAAAGAAGTTGATTAACCCATGGCGTGGTTCTCTTAAATCACTCACTATCGAGTCACTTGCTTGTTATGAGGATTGGTTACGAGCAAAGGGTTTCTCTCTTCGTAAGTATTTATTTAATTTATAAAAGAAATAGTTTTACATAATTTTCTTCTAAGATATTTTTTTAACATCAATTTTTTCATTGCTTGTATTTTTAGGATCATCCATCGTAGGTCCAGATCAAGATGAAGGAGATGACGAATATGAAGTATGAAATATGAAGAAGGATGTCAAGAATTCTCCATTTTATTGACTTTTGTTAGTATAGTGCTTATAACATTCACGTGATGCTAGTTGGCTTGATTACTTTCTATTGCCAATTTCTTGGATTTGGTTTGACATTTTGTATGACATTAATTTCTCTTGTTGTTATTTGAGTTATTTCAATTTTTTTTACAATTGTTTCATGGTGGCTAGACAAACAGTAGAGGTTTCTTTTAACCTATTACACAATAACTTTATGACCCGAAATAACCCGATTTTGGCCCGAAGCCCGAAAAAGCCCGAAATGATTGGGCTTGGGCTAGATTCATAGGCCCTTGTAAAAAGCCCGGCCCGGCTCGACCTACATGTTTGGGCTGTTTTTTTATCACTGGCCCGGCCCAAACCCGGCCCAACCCGGCCCACGGTCAGCTCTATTGTAACCTATGACTTTGGAGTTGAGTGATCTAACTTGGATAAATTGCTGTTGTCTCAGGAGAAGATAACTATCTTGCACAATCACAGTTTGGTTTTATTGTGCTGTTTTTTGAGGAATACTATTATACGGATCATCTTATTGGGACTGTTATAACCCTAGACCAACGAAATTGTGGCTTCGTTGAGTTAATAAATATTTTGGTGGTTTCACTGATACAATGTGAAATTTGGTGGAATTTTTAGAAACCTTAGGCCAATGACGTGTTTGAAGATGTGAGTGTTTGCGCCATTACCAATAGGTTTGAGCGTGTTTGAGGACTTGTTATACTTTCCCCAACTTCTTTATTTGTGGCATTGTAACATGTTGGTAATCTGAGGATTCTATGCCCGAACATTGTTAATAGGTGGATTTTATTTAGTGTTCCTTACTAGAGAAATTTGAAGTATACCTCGAATTCAGACCTTATGAACTTTGAATTACGAGCCTTAGTGATTACAAGTTTGGGTATGTTTTGATGACTGTTGGAATCTTAATTAATGGATTAGTCTAAATCATTTGTGGATTCTTACCATACTAATTGAAAGATTATATAAGTATGTAAGGCTTAATTTTGGAGGCTATAGCAGTTGATGATTTTGGAGGTTTTAGATTGAGTAGGACCACCCTGTACCGATATTGGATTTAGCGTTATTTGATGGGCCAATTAGGAACCCGTATTTTTGAGAGTCGTGCTAGGAATCTCGAGATGGTTAATTTCTTCTATAATCCTTGAGAGCTCTTTTCGACTCTCAACTCCGTCTTCCTTTCTACTTCTCTTGAATTCTGTTACCGCATCTGCTGCTAATCCCTTCGATCTCTGTCGATTTTGTAAGCTCTTATTTTTAATTTATTTATCCTTGTTCTTTTTATCCGTTGACCATTTTTTTCGAACTTCCTATTTTTATAAAAAGTTTGACTTGTTTAAAAAAAAATGGATTACCGTAAAATTTTAACATTTTGAGTTATAATTTCTAATTGTGATTTTGCCTGTTTTGTAAAAAGTTTGACTAACTTAAACTTTTTGGATGTCGTGAAATTTAATAATTTTTGAATTATAATTTAAGAACTTTATATTTCACTTTTGTTTTATCTTTGGTTGATATTTATATTTAGATCAGCTTCAAAATGCATTAATAATTCATCTTAAATTATTTCAATTTTTGATTTTCAAGCGATCGGAATTTTATGAAGACTTTCATATTTCCAAATACTTCGATTTCTATAGGATTATTTAAAATGTTGTCGAAATTATTTTGTATATTCAAGTTTGATAATATTTTTGAAAACTTTCATAATTACTTTGATAACATTTTCGAAATTTTAACATTTTGAAATTAGTTTTCGTTTTATTGTTGGTGAACATTTGAATCTGTTATTGAAAATATTTGATGACTGGTTCGATTTTTACTAACTACAAAATTTAATTTCTCCGAACTAAATTTTGTTTCTTCATAAAAAAATAAAATAAACATTTTTGAATTTCTTAATCAAATTGTTTTACTTTTGTTTTGAAAATGTTTTGGTTACCCTATTTTCTTCAAGCTCATTACAAATGCTATTTAGCGTCGTTATTTTATCAAATAACTTTACTTTATGATTTCACTAATTTAGAAGATTTTAAACTCCGAGTAGCTTAGCCCAGTTCCTCTTGGAATAGATATTTGCGTTCGATTTCGTATCACTTTGAAAGTTATTAAATTTTCTTTTAAACCAAGTTCTTATACAAATTTGTATCCTCATCTTTTCGAGTGGGCTAATCTTGATTCCCTTATGCTTATTCTTAGTTTCGAGGACGATACTTTCTTTTAGTGGGGAGGATTGTAACACCCGCTAATTTTCTAGCATTTTTATCATTTCCGTTATGACTTCGTCATAACTCTGTCACATTTCGGCCATATGTTTCATCATTATTCCAAGCTCTATTTTCATTTTTGAGTCTAATGGTCCCGCTATTACTTCTAAGCATTTTATTCTTTCCATTAAGACTTCGTCTTAACTCTGTCACTTTTGGCCTCATATTTCATCATTTTACTAAGCTCTATTTTAATTTTTGAGTTTAATAATTTTTATTTTTAATTTTAAAGATTTAAATTCTTTTTAAATCCATTTATTTGGTTTCTTCGTAAACTAATTATTTTTCCGCAAGGAATTCTATTTTCTCTTCGAATTGACATTTAAGCTTGGATTTAAGTTATTCATTTTCCTAAAAATGTTTGAATACGTTTCTATAATATTTTCAACTAGTAAATATTTTTATTTACAAAAATTAGTTGTTAATGACTTTTATTACGAAGCTTCGCGAATAATTATTTTCTTACGCGAGGTTTACTCGAATTACTTTGAAATGCCTTTAACTATTTTACGATTTTACTTTTTATCAACTTATAAATTATTTGAGACCATTTACTCACATTTTGGACCAACTAAGCGCTTGGTCACAAGTTTTATTACGTTTTATTTAAACGTTTCATTTTATCACGTTAAAACGTAAACATAAGATAAATTATTTTCATTCATTGTAGCATTAGTATCAAAACTTTTCATGCTCCTTGTCATCACCCATTTGGCCGGCCATTTTCATCATGGTACACATAGTTTTCATCAACCATTTAACCTCATTTATATTTTTGAAAACCATCCATTTTCCATACTACACCTTATTCATTCTTGTCATAAAAAAAAATATACTTAACCTTCCTCCATCTCATTTGGCCGTGTACTACTCCTCCATCTTAGGCAAATTTTTGCTCTATTTCGAGTCCCAATCGCATCATTTTTATCGTCATAATAATCCTCTTTCCGTTCTCTTCGTTAAGGTATTAATCGACGTCATTTTCGATCAATTTTTACCTTGATTTTTATTAGTTTTCTCATGGTATTTTTCTGCCATGAATTCCGTGTTTGGTAGGATTTTTGGACGATCCCGAAGCCGACGAATATATTATCGACTCAGACTTGGAGTAGAGGTAACGTCGATGTTACTCGGTATTTCAAGATTTTAATTGAGTATTTGCATGTATATATTTTTATATTTTATTTTGGCAATATATGTATGTCACGGATTCTGGAAAAAAAATTTAAAGTTGAAAATTTGCATGTTTCGATATTTTTATCGCTTTTACGAGATTAACGATTAAATTGTTATATTAATTTGTAAAATCGTAATAGTCGGCCTAAACATGTAATATATGTTTATATTCTGGAAAAACGTTGTTTTTGATGATTTTTAATAATTTAGTATTTTTCTGATATTTTTGATATCGATTATTGAATTATTACCGTTTTCGGACAAAAACGATTAAAAGCCAATTTTTAGTTCGAGTACTTAAACATTTTATTTTAATCTGATTTTTGACGTGGTGAAACTAACAGATGAAATAGAATTTTTTGAATGTTTTCATAATTTTTCGGATTTGTTAAGTGGATGAATTAATTAATCAATGCATCGTTTATCGTTAAAACCGTGTTTGTTGTTTAAATTCTCGATTTCTGGTCTTTGGTTTAAATCTGGAAAAATTATGATTCTGATGATTTCATATTAAAATGTAATTTTATGTTTTTTAGTGCCTTAATAAACTGTTAGGAATGATAAGTTTTATTAATGGAATCGTTAATTGAGAAAATGGGTTTTAAAGACGGTTTTGACGGGATTTATTAAATCTGGAATTTAATCTGGAAAAATGGTAGATTCTGGAAAATCATGATTTTTTGGTTTAATAATAATTTTTGGATATTAATACTTCAATCGTTTTGTAATTACTATTTTTATTAATCGTTATTGTCGAGATTGAACGATTAACGAGAAAACGCTTTAAAAACCGAGTTTTAGAATTCTGGAAATTTTCTTTTCTGAACAGAATGTCCATAAATATATTTTAACTATTTTACGTAATTTTTGTACTCTTTATTAAAGTCTTTAATTAATAAGTATTGATTTTCGGACAAATTGTGATTTATCGTTAAAATGCTTCATCTTACCTAAAAGAGTTATTTTTTCAGCAATTTTGAAAGTATTTAATTCTGATAATTTAAGAGTTAAATCATCCCTTAACATTTTCTAAATATATTCAATGGTTTAATTAAATAAAAGACGTTAAAAGATTTAATTTGACATTTGCCGTAAAATCCTATTTGTAATCGTATTGTCGTAACTAATAATAATTAGGGAATTTTAGCTTTGTAAATTTTGAAAACACCCTGATTAGTATTATTAAAATGTTTAAGACATTTTTAATCATTTTATACACTTGTACGATATTTCAATAATTTCATAAACTCAAATGTTCTTACTTTAATAATTAATATCGTTAAAGCCGAAAGTATTAGTTTTATAAATCTATATCGTTTACTAAAAATATGGTACTAGTATGAACTAATATTTTCACTATTTTGATATAATGCTATTTTTAGTAAAGTTCTAAAAATAGAAGTTTCCTAAAATAGAAAGTTTCCTCTTTTAGAATATAAATGTTTACTTCTTTTATCCTCATATTATTTATATTGATTATATCTTTTGAATGTCGATAATGGCTTTGTTTTGGAGTTATGGAATAAGGACAAGTGTGAGGTTAGAGTAATATATTCTAGGGTTTACGGTTTTGCTATCAACTATAAGGCTAGTGTATCAGGAATCGGTACATTGGTTGTTGAACCGGGTGACAGGTATCCCGGTAGTTGTGTACATTTTGACCTTAAGCTTAGGCCTCGCAGTAAGTCGCCGTCATAAGTTGAACTGGGTGACAGGTAATCCCAGGAGGGGTGTGCATTATCTTAAACTAGGGCCACACATTTATAAGTCGCCGCTCTATTATGGTTGAGTAGCCTAGTTTGAGACCGAAGTTTGATTTGTTTGAACTAAGTTCTCGAAGCTAGTTTTTAGTATTCTCATAGAGAAAGTCTAGCCGTCTACACTACTTCTATCCATAACGTCATTTTGAATATTTTTATTATTGTCGATATAATTTGGTTGCAGGTTGGCAAATGTTTTATGTTTTCTTCGGAAAACTCATTTTTATTATATTGGTTTGATACGTGAAGTTTTTCACTGAAATTTTATTTTTATTATAATGTGTTTTGCTGTTTTCCATTTTAACTATTTTTCTATAATAGTAATTACAGTTTTAAAATCCTGTTATACGGCTGGGAGAACGTTGACGTTGCTCCCCACTGATTGTGGCTGTTATGTTTTTAACATGGCAGGTATATGTTTTCCTTCGGGTGGGCTAGCGAGCAGTTATGGATCCTGCTTGTTTTAATCAGATCACTGTATTATGGATTGTTAAAACTCTTTTTATGGATTTTAATTTTTTTTTTTTTTGTAGCCATTTTTTATTTTATGGCTTATGTATTGACTTACCATTTTTATTTAATCAAGACATAGCTACAGTGTGTTATAATCCCACTTCTACAGTGTTTCCGCCACTGTATTGCGTTAGAATTTCTAGGGGATTACACTGGAAGTAGCTCCTGGGAGGTTACCCCAAGTTTTGCAGCATTGTATTGATGCTGGTAGTGAAGTAGGGCCTGAAAAGGATGTAACACCCGCTATTTTCCTAGCATTTTTATTCTTTCCGTTATGACATCGTTATAACTCTAAAAAATTTTGGCTTATGTTTCATCAATTTTTCAAGATTATCTTCAATTTTGAGTTTAATGATATTTATTTTTATTTTAAAAGATTTTAATTCTTTTACATCTATTTATTTAATTTTCTTCGTAAGCTAATTAATTTTCCGCGAGGAATTCTATTCCTCTTTGAATTGACGTTTTAAAACATGGATTTAAGTCACTCTTTTTCCTAAAAATGTTTAAATACATTTATATAATATTTTCAAGTAGTAAATATTTTTATTTACGAAATTTAGCCATTAATGGTTTTATTACGAAGCTTCGCGAATAATTATTTTCTTACGCGAGGTTTACTCGAATTGCTTTAAAATGCCTTTAACTATTTTACGATTATACCTTTTATCAGCTTATAAATCATTTGAGACCTTTTCCTTATATTTTGGACCGACAAAGCTTCTTGTCACAAGTTAAATACGTTTTATTAATACATTTCATTTTATCACATTAAACCGTAAACATAAGATCCTTTTCTTTTCATTGATTTGAGGCTTTACTACTCAAGCTCTTCCTACACCTCTTCTTATTCCTTTGGCCAGCCATATTTGTCTAGACGCACTTACGATTCTTCAACTATTTTACTATCATTTATGCTCTTTAAGTGTAGTAACCCCCTTCTCCTCCTTTACTCTACATTCATTTTGTGCATTAACAAAAAAATTACCACAACATCTTCTTCATCAAAACTTGGCCGTGGCACTCACCCATATTCTCTTGGCTGATTCTTGATTAATTCGAGTCTCGATCGTCTCATTTTTTAGCGTCGAATTAATATTCTTTCCAATCCTTTCATTAAGGTAATAATCGATGTTGTTTTCGATCGTTATTCACCTTGATTTTATTAGTTTTTCTCATGGCATTTTTCTACCATGAATTTCGTGTGATGTAGATTTTGAGGATGATCCCGAGGCTGACGAGTATATTATCAATTCTGATTTGGATTAGAGGTAATGTCGATGTTACTCGGTATTTCGTGATTTTAAGTTTGTAATTGCATGTATATTTTTATATTTCATTTTTGACAATATATGTATGTCATATAATCTGGAAAAATTTTAAAAGTTGAAAATTTGCATGTTTCGGTATTTTTATCGCTTTTACGAGATTAACGATTAAATTGTTATATTAGTTTGTAAAATCGTAATATTCGGCCTAAACTTGTAATATATGATTATATTCTGTAAAAATGAAGTTTTAATGATTTTTAAAATTTTTTTATTTCTCTGATATTTTTGATATCGATTATTGAATTTTTACCCCTTTATGAACAAAAACGATTAAAAACCAATTTTTATTTCTAGCACTTAAACATTTTATTTTAATCTGAAATATTTCGTGGATGATATTTCTGTTGAAAAAGAATTTTCTGAAATTTTTCATAATTTTTCGGAATTGTTAAGTGGGTGAATTAATTAATCACTTTAAATCATCGTTTATCGTTAAAACCGTGTTTGTCGTTTAAATTCTTGATTATTGGCCTTTTACATAAATCTGGAATTTTGAAAATCTGAAAAAAATAGTATTTTCTGGAAAATCATTATTTTTAAAGTTTAATAATAGTTTTTGGATATTAATACTTAAATCGTTTTGTAATTACTATTTTTATTAATCGTTATTATCGAGATTAGACGATTAACAAGAAAACCCTTTAAAAACCGAGTTTAATGATTCTGGAAAATTCTATTTTCTGGACATAATGTCCAAAAATATATTTTAACTATTTTACGTAATTTTTGTACTATTTATTAAAGTCTTTAATTAATAGTAATGATTTTTGGACAAAATTACGATTTATCGTTAAAATGCTTCGTCTTACATAAAAGAATTATTTTTCCAGCAATTTTGAAAATATTTAAATCTGAAACTTTGAGAGTTAAATCACCCCTTATCATATTCTAAATTTGTTTAATGATTTAAATTAAAGAAAAGACGTTAAAAGATTTAATTTGACATTTGCCGTAAAATCTTATTTATGCTTGTTTTGTTGAAACTATTAATAATTAGGGAATTTTAGTTTTATAAATTTTGGAAACACCCTAATTAGTAGTACTAAAGTGTTTAAGACATTTTTAATCATTTTATAATAACTTGTATGATATTTCAATAATTTCATAAACCCATTTATCCTTATTTTGGAAATTAATATTGTTAAGGCCGAAAGTATTAGTTTTATAAATCGATATCTTTTACTAAAAATGCTTTATTAGTATGAAATAATATTTTCGCTATTTTGATATGATGCTATCTTTTTAAAGTTTCTAAATATAGAAGTTTCCTAAAATAGAAAGTTTCCTCTTTTGGAAGGCGATCCGTTTTTCCTATTGTTCTCTTATTGTTTACAATGATTATACCTTTTGTTTATATCGATAATGACCCTGTTTTGGAGTTATGGAATAAGGACAAGTGTGGGTTTAGAGTAATATAGTCTGGGATGTACGTTTTGCCATCAACTGTAAGGCTGGTGTGTCTTTATGGGGCGCATTGGTTATTGAACTGAGCATGGTTTGTGTTCAGGAGAGTGTATATTTACCTTAAACTTAGATATCGCATCGTGTAAGTCGCGTCGGGTTGAACTGGATATGGTTTGTATCCGGGAGGGGTGTATACTACTTAAACCAGGACCTCGCGGCACGCAGTCCTGTTATAGTTAAGTTGCCTAGTTAGAGACTGGATTCTGTTATGAGTTAAGTCTACAGTTCTCGAAGCTAGTTTCTAGTATTGTCCTGGTGAAAGTCTAGACTCTACATTAATCCTATCCATAACGCCATTTTGAATATTTTTTTTATTATCGATATAATTTGATTTGCAGGTTGGCGAATACTTTTATGTTTCTTCAAAAACCCATTCTATTACTTTGGTTTACTCCGAAAACTTATTTTTAATATGCTGTTTTTACTGTTTTCCATTTTTACTATTTTCATATAATAGTAATTACAGTTTTAAAATCATGTTTTACGGCTGGGAGAACGTTGGCCTTGCTCCCCACTGATTGTGGCTGTTATGTTTTTAACATGGCAGGTATATGCGTTTCTCTTCGGGTGGGCTAGCGAGCAGTGTGGATCCTGCTTATTTATTTTAATAATTATGTCTTATGGATTGTTCAAACCCCCTTTTGTGGATTGTTTTAAATTTTGGTCATTTTTATTCATGGCCTATTGTTTGACTTTACCATTTTAATTTACTAAGACATAGTTACAGTGTGTTTTAATCCCGATTCTACAGTGTTTCCGCCACTGTATCGCGTTAGAATTTCTAGGGGATTACAGTTGGTATCAGAGCATCATTGCTCCCAATGCTTACACCTGAAATTAGGGAAAATACCAGTAAATTATTTAAACAGTAAATAAAAATATTGTTAGAAATGGGTAGAAACAAATAAGGACTTAACTGTTAAGATTATCTGTTTCTGAAACTCAATGGTTAGCATTGAATATTATGTTTTATTTGTCCAAGAAGAAGATAAGTGGACAAGAGGTTGACATGATGCTGCTCCAGATCGGGACAAGACCTGCTTAGAACTCTCAACGCCTGCTGATTCGAGTGGATAACTTGGTGCTCCAAGAAAGATGCCAATGGTGACTCTTCAGCTCCGGTTTAGTTCGCTTAAGCCACTGGCCAGATGATCAAGAGTAGATTCTAGTTCCATGACAGTGCAACAGACCCAGATGTGAAATCACTTTGGATCCGGATGGAGAGACCCAATTATTGTATGGTCGTATCTCTACGAGATGATGAAGATATCCCACGATTTCCTTTGTGGAACCTTAGAGGTCCGAACATTCCCGTCTCGTTTTAGATCTTAGCTACCTAGGATCATCGATTTTTTTCCTTCTTCCTCCACTCCTTTCAACTCTTCTTTTATAAATTCTCGCCTTCAGTCTTGAGGCAAACCTTCCACTAATTTTCTTACTTTACCATCCTTCCTCTTGAGATTCTCTGTTTGACCAAATTCCATCTCAGTGGAAGTCATAGATGTTTGAGGTTTAGTAAACCCTTGTTACATGGTTTGAGGATTTTGAGTATACTATGTTATCTATCTTAGTAAGCTTTTGAGGATCGATTTGAATGGTAAATTGTTGATTGATGGAATTAGGATGATACTTTAGACACTGAACCTTGGGTTATCGGTTAATTTGATTACTTTGGAGTACTTAGAGCTGAATATATTTTGGAGTAGTAAGAGTTTGTCATATTTGATGGATACTTAGTACCTAACCTAGAATCAAACTATGTGTAACCGATAATATTACTTTGGGATTCTTACCTAATAATGCTTATTGGATGGATGCATCGCGAATGTTTGGGATCATAGAGTATCGTTTAAAATGTTAGCCTGAGTGTTGTGGTACCATGAAAGGTTTTCATTAATGTCGTTAGAAATTTTCTTGGACATAGATTTCCCGTGTTTCTTAAGGATTAGGTCGTTGCTCGTTGTTTAAGGTTGTAACCCATGAACTTTGGAGTTGAGTGATCTAACTTGGATAAATTGTTGTCAACCTTGAAGAAGAGAAACATCTTGCACAATTAGAGGTTGAATTTATCACGTTGTTTTGAGAAATACTTAATGCCAATCATCTTGATGGATTTACAGTTCAGAACCCTTAGACCAACGAGATTGTGGCTTCGTTGAGTTAACAAATATTTTAGTGGTTCCGCTGTTACGATATTAAATTTGATGGGATTCTCAGAAACCTTAGTCGAATGACTTGCTTGAAAATGTGAATATCTGTCGTTACATGTCAGGCTGAGTGTGTTTAAGATTTGGCGTACTTTACTAACCTCTGTCTGTTGATGATGTTAAGAATATGTTGATGATCATTTTAGAAGTTTTCGTGTCCGAACATTGTTATTTGGTGGATTTTATTTAGTGTTCCTTACTCGAGAGTTCAGACCTTATGAGCTTTGAATTTATGAGCCTTAGTGAATACGAGTTTGGGTATGTTTTGATGACCGTTGGAATCTTAATTAATGAATTAGTCTAAATCATTTGTGGATTCTTAGCATACTAATTGAAAGATTATATAAGTATGTAAGTATACTTAATTTTGGAGGCTATGGCAGTTGATAATATTTGAGGTTGTAGATTAAGTAGGACCACCCTGTACCGATATTGGACTTAACGTTATTTGATGGAAATTAGGAACCCGTGTTTGTAGGTGTCGTACCGGGAATCTCAAGTTCGTTAATTTATTCTCTAACCCTTGAAAGCTCTTTTTGACTTTCAACTCCGTCTTCCTTTCTACTTCTCTTAAATTATGTCACCCCAACTGCTGCCAACCCCTTTGACATTTATCGATTTTGAAAATTTTGTTTTAATTTATTTTATCCTTGTTCTATTTACCCGTTAACCATTTTTTGAACTTCCTATGTTTATAAAAAGTTTGACATGTTTTTAAAAAAATGGACTATCGTAAAATTTTAACATTTTGAGTTATAATTTCTAATTGTGAATTTGCCCGTTTGGTAAAAAGTTGACCAACTTAAACTTTTCGGATATCGTGAAATTTAATAATTTTTGAATTATAATTTAAGAACTTTATACTTCACTTTTGTTTTATCTTTGGTTGATATTTATATTTAGATCTGTTTCAAGATGCTTTAATAATTTATCTTAAATTATTTCGAAATTGTTTCAATTTTTGATTTTCAAGCAATCGGAATTTTATGAAGAATTTCATATTTCCAAATACATCTGTTCCAGTTATTGGAATCAATTTACCCGATGTGGAATTCGGGCTTGAATCGTTCGATATTATTCTGAGTGTTCACTGATCGACCTTGACTCTCTCCTTCTTCCTACTCCTTCAGTCGGACCTTCCCGGCGGGTCAGGCAGGCTCCCTGCACAGAAAACGCACAGGGCCTCGGAGGCTGTCCGAGGAAACCCTCTCCGATGCCTAAGTCAGTCCGTGAATGCCTTGAGAGAACCCAGCTCGTGAGGATCTGGGCGGCAATTTTAGAGTAAGAGTTCTAGAGAGAGAAAATCTAACCCTCTTCTTGTGGGAAATGGAAGGGTATTTATACCTTCCCACAAGAGAGGGAAGTAGGGGGCGAATGGATGGATAAGGAGATGACAAGTGGCGTCTTCTCATCCACCCATTCCCGATTACCTTAGGCAAAATGACGAGAGGGCCCCTGGGGATCTCGGCCCTGTCAGCAGGGATGTCCCCAGGGTAGGCGGATTTTGAGCTGTGGGCGCTGGGCTCCAGCAGGCTGCGTTGGTCTGCTGGCCCGGCGGTCGGCAGTTTTCCTTAGCTTTTATGTTCTTTTACTTTGGCGGCTTGCCAGGGGCTGGCTTTTGGGCTCTATAGGCGATCCTCTAGGGGCCTGCCTTGCAGGCTGTTAGTGTCAGGCTGCCGACCCCAATCAATTGGCCCTCGCCAGCTGGGAGGAAAGCAAGGCTTCCCCTCTGCTGGTGACTCTTGCTTGGAGGGAGGTTGACTTGTTTTTATTTCTGCTACCGCATTTAATGCTTTGTGCCTTCCCAAGGAATGAAGCACAGTTTGTGTCAGGTATACAAAGGGTTAAGAGTGTCTTTGTAATGATTACACTTCTCTTCTTGATGGATTTTTGGGAACCGTGAAGAGTTTGTGATTGGTGGTTTTCCCTTCCAGGGTGGTTGGGATGTTATTAATGCTGCGTCTTCACTTGTATAAATCCCAGTTTTCTTCGTCATTTTGCTTGACCCATCCTCAATCTCTCCACTTTCTTTGTTTAATCATGGTTTGGATCAAAAAATTCGTGACTCGTCGTGGAGTTCGCTATGTCACTTTTCTTTTCAGAGGATTCTGGAGGCTCAGGTACGCTCGAGCTGCTCATCGAATCATTCGTCGCAGCCGCCGTTCACGGCCTTATTCTCATCGGAGTGGTAGGAGAGCCTCCATCAGGTCGAGCAAGCGTCTTAAGAGATCTTCGCCCCCTGCTGCCCCCAGATTTAGGCGTTGTCCTCAAGGAGGGGGTTCTTTTGATCGGGGGTGCCACGAATGCTTTCCGTGGTTGCACCCTGAACAATTTGACCCTGACTTTTCCGACGCAGATTCCTCCCTGGGGTCAGGCCTCTCTTCTCCTGTGAGGAGAACAAGTTGTCGTACCTGTGACGAGTCCCAGGCTGTTCCCTTCGGCAGGGATTGGGAGGACAGTAGCCGAGACTCCGATGACAGAGAGGGTCTTGGTTGCTTGAGCGACAAGGATGGGGATGGACTCCCTGATGATCCTTTCAAGAACTCCCCAGACTGGGATTGGGGATCGGATTTTGGGAGCCAGGGTAGCCCTGGAGACCACTCTCCGGATTTAGATGACGAGTAGGCCTGCTCAGCAGGGTGCGGGTGTGTCGGGCCGGAAGTTTAGGCCTTATGTATTTTCTTTTTCTTGCTTGGCACGATATGTAATTGGCCCTTTTTCCCTTTAAGGCTAACGAACAGGAATATAAGCAACTTTGGCTCTGTTGTTATTTTATTTATATATTTATTATTATTATTATTATTATTATTATTTTGAATGTGGGGATGACGTCGTCAGTCGATTTTCCCTCTGACATTTTAGTTTTTCGAGGCCCTTCTTGGGAAGGAGTGAACTGCTTGTGTTCAGTGTGCGACACGTGGGAGGTTGTTGGGGGCGTCTTGTCAGAGAGGTCGCCTCTTGGGCTTCTTGGGCTTTATATAAGCCCTTCTCCTCCTCCATTCTTTCTTTTTACCTTTTCTGAAATTCATAACTCCTCTCACACTCCAAAACCGCCTTCGTTGCTGAAAAATTCTGCGAGGAACAAGAAGTGCCTTCTGTCACTTTTACCGGCGACTATCGGCGTTCTAGGTTAGAAGCTCTTCTTTAAGCCTTTCCCCCTCTTTTCCCTTTCATAGGCAGTATGTCGCGATTTCGCCCCCTTTCTTTTAATTCTTTGCTTGGGAGAACTGGGGATGGTGACGGTGGTAGGCGTGACCTAGCCTCTTCCTCCGGGGTCGGCCCCCGGGGAGAGGATGATCATTACAGGGGGGAGGGTGCTGAATCACCCGAACCTGCTCCCTTCGATGTAGTCGATTCTGATGACGAGGCCATGGAGGTAGATCCTTCCAGGATTGCCGGCCCCCTTATCCGTAGGGAGAGGGGGAGGACTTATTACTTGGATAAGAAGAAGTATTTGATCCCTTTAAAGACTTACCCTGAGGCCAAGAACAGGGACTTGATACTGGAAAGCAACGCTGCTAAGGCAATCGAACAGTTCTATAACTTTGGGGAAGGGTACACAGTTGTAATTCCGGGGGAAAAAGACACAGTGTGCTGTCCCCCGGAGGGTTGCGTGGCCGTCTACCACAAGGCCTTAGAATTTGGCCTACGATTCCCTCTTCATCCTTTCCTAGAGGAAACCTTCAGGAGGATGAATGTCGCCATTGCTCAGCTGACAGCTACAGCTATTAGGTCTTTAGTAGCTTACACTTGGACCTGCCTTTTTCATGGTGAGGGGCCTTACATTGACGCCCTTCGCTTCATGGTCGGTCTTCAAATGGTGTCCTCGTCAGGGGGGGATGGCTCCCCTGGTTATTGGTCTCTGCAGAGACAAAAGAAATATGCCCTGGTCTGGCCGGCTTTGAGCAGCCTGAAGGACTGGAAAAATAATTTTTTGTACGTCCACAGCGCGTCAGGGTGGAAGATTCCTGGCCATTTTAGGAATCATGTCCACACCCGTATGGAAACGCGCGAGGAGTACCACCCAGGTGTCGGGGGAAAGGCCTTGGAGGTCAAGTTGAGCGCGAAGGAGGAGATTTTGGTTAAAAAGTTTGAAATTGTCGCGGACATACATGGCACCTTTGGCCCTGCTTTCTGGCTCCCTCACGCGGAGCTTATAGCGACAGACGAGTACTTGCTCCCCTTGGGCCTGATTCCTGGCCTTGAAGGTAGTTCTAGGGGGTTTTTACTGTCACGGTTTTTCAGAGACTTTATTTCTCTTTGCTTTTTGGCTGACTGCCTTTCCCTTTCTGCAGATTCCATCACTTGGCGTTGGACAAAGAAGCAAGTTAGGAGATTGGGCTTGAGTGAGGAACTTGTTGTTCTCTCGAGGCGTCCTTCTCTCCCTGCGAACTTCAGGAAAGGGAGCAAAAGCCTAATGAAACTTGTAAAGGATTTTGCTGTTGGTCGAAGACTGCCTCTCCCTCCCCGGCTGCCGTCGTCGAAGCCGGCGACCCCTACTCCCAGCACCCGTGAGGGGGAGGCTGAGGTTACTTCAGGGGCCACCCCCTCCCCTGGTCAGAAGCTGGGTGCTTCTCCAGCTGGGCCCCGAACTTCTCAGGGAGCACACCCTGTGAATTCTGAGGGAACCGGGGAGAGTGTCCCTTTGGAGCTGAGGAGAAAGAGAGATAGAGAACCCTCTGGAGCTGATGTGGTGGACTTGGAGGCGGATGTTTTCACCCCTGAGGCGAAGCGTCCTGCTCGCGAGCTTCCGAGTACTCTTTTTACGGAGGAAAATGCGGAGTTCCACTACACTGCCGGTGATAGTGTAGACGTATCAGGTCTGCTTTCCGATTCTGGTGCCGTCTTGGCTGACCGCCTCACAAAGTCTGTGACCTCAACCACTCACCAGGTGCTTCAGTACATCCAGCGTACCTCTAAGGTTTTGCTGGCGTCCGCCGAGCTGGCGGCCCTCAGCCGCCTGAGTGACAAAGAATTGACGGTCACACCAGGGGCTCCTCTTCCTGACTGCCTGGCTATGGTAGAGAGGGATATTACCTTGATAAACAATTTGAAGGATAAGCTGGCAAGGCAGGAGGGTGAGCTAGAGGAGGCAAAGAACCAGGCTGGTCAGTGGAGACTTCAGGGGGAGAGGGCTGTGAAGGAAATAGCCAAGATGGAGGCTGATTTGAAGGAGAGCCGTTTGTCAATGGAGCGGGCCACTCTTTCTTAGGCTGAGATGGGGCATTTGAAGGGGAGAGTAGCTGACTTGGAAGAGCAATTGTCTAGAGCTGACTCGACCCTTGAGCAGGCCAAGGGAGAGTGGAAGAAGGAGAAGGAGACCCTTGCAGAGGAGACCGAGGCTGCGGTGGATGCTAGTTTCACGAGTGGTGCCAACTCTTCCCTAGAGTTGGTGATGGAGGTGATTGGGGAAATGTTCCCCACTTTTGATGAAGAAACTTTCCGAAGTCTCTATTCTGCTAAGAATGAGGCTCGAGCGGCTAGACCACCTGAGGCAGATGCTGGCCCTCGCCAGGACGCTCCATGACGCTCTTTCTTGTAATACTCTTACTTTCTGTGCTGAGCCCTTGTCATGGCCAGCTGTCTGTAATATTTGCTCCTTTGGATTCTTGCCTTAGCTTATTTTGTAAAGACTTCCTACCCTTCATGGGTTATGTTATGGAATACTTTTTCTGGTTTTACTTTTCTTCTTTTCTTTTTAGGGTATGTTTGATCGCGGACTCGGGGGGTCTTTCCCCAATTTTCGTTAGTTGTGGATTTCTTGGCCTGCTGTTGGCCTCTGCCCTGAGTTCAGGGGGTTTGCCCCCTGTCTGCCCAGAGGTAGGCAGGGAGGGCTTTCTGCGTTTTTATACAAGGTTGGGGGAATTACCCCCAGTCCTTGTCGGTTGTGCGTAGCCCAGCCTGTTCCTGGTTTCTGCTTGGAATCCAGGGGGCTTGCCCCCTGCCTGCCCAGAGGTAGGTAGGGAGGGCTTTCTACGTTTTTTATACAAGGTTGGGGGGATTGCCCCCAGTCCTTGTCGGTTGTGCGTAGCCCAGCCTGTCCCTGGTTTCTGCTTGGAATCCAGGGGGCCTGCCCCCTGCCTGCCTAGAGGTAGGGCTTTCTGCGTTTTTTATACAAGGTTGGAGGAATTGCCCCCAGTCCTTGTCGGTTTCGCGTTTTTTGTTGGGGGGGCCATTTTCCTTAGTTCTGGCAACAGGGGGGCCTCCCCCTATTGCCCCCTGCTCGTTTGTGTGTGTGAGCGCAAGCTTGTACAGACAACGAGTATAAATCCCTGAATATTATAGAAAAATATAATATTGGTCGGAGCCGTCGACATTTTTCTTTTTTGATCGTTCTCCGCCAGTACCTTTTCCTACAGATGCGATTTTTAAGGCTTAGTTACACATAATACTTCTTTAGGGTGTCGACATTCCAGTGTGCGTTCAGCTCTTGGCCAGTCAGGTTGGCGATTTTGTACATTCCTGTTCCCAAGATCTGGGTTACTTGATATGGGCCTTCCCAGTTGGCGCTTAGTTTGCCATGCTCCTTAGATTTTCCCACGGCCTGTGTTTTCCTTAAAACCAGGTAGCCTACCTGGAATCTTCTTTCATGCACCTTCTTGTTGTATGCCTTCCTCATCCTTTGCTGGTAGGCTGCTATGTTGATGCCAGCTTCTTCCCTGATTTCTTGGATTAGATCAAGAGCTTCGGCCATTGCTTTGTGACTGTCATCCTGGTTGTATTGCTGAGATCGCAGGGTAGGAATTCACACTTCGATGGGTAACAAAGCCTTGGCTCCATATACCAAACCAAATGGTGTCTGGCCTTTTGACTCTTTTCGGGTGGTCCTTATTGACCAAAGGATACTTGGCAGCTCGTCTGCCCATCTTCCTTTGAGGTCATCTACCATTTTTCTGAGTCCATTCAAGATCTGTTTGTTTGCGGCCTCAGCTTGTCCGTTGGTCTGGGGGTGACAGACGGCAGAATAGGCGACGGCTATCCCATGCCCCTCCAGCCAGGCTCTTAGGGGGTCATTATCAAATTGCCTCCCATGATCAAATACTAATGTTTTTGGGATGCCAAATCTTGTTATAATGTTCCTCCAAATGACTTTCCTGACCGCCGGCTCAGTGATGTTTGGGACTGCTTCAGCCTCAATCCATTTTCTGAAGTAGTCTATCCCCACGATCAGAAATTTTCGCCCTCCTGTAGCTGTGGTAAAAGGACCCAGTATGTCCATCCCCCACTGGGCGAAAGGAATGGGGGATAGAATCGGTCTGAGCTCTTGGGCCGGGACATGGATTGATGGAGCGAAGAGTTGGCATTTTCTGCACTTCTGGGTTAGGCTTCTGGCGTCTGCTAGCATGGTAGGCCGGTAGTAGCCTGCCCTCAGGGCCTTGTGGGCCAACGATCTTCCTCCGATGTGATGTCCACAGATTCCTGAGTAGATGTCCTCTAGGACTTCGGCAGCCTGGTCTGCCCCTAGGCATCTGAGCAGGGGGTAAGTGAAAGATTTCTTATAGAGTTCCTCGTCAATGATTATGAACCAGGCTGCTTTGGCCTGTACTCTCCTTTTTTGTATCGGATTTGGTGGCAGGATGCCATGCTTTTTGAACTGGATGAGGGGGGTCATCCAATTTTCTGGTCCTTCCTCGATGGTGCTGATTGCCTGACAGGCGCTGGTGGACTTTTCATGCAGAACATCAACCCACACCGACCTCCTTATGTCTTGTAGGCTGGAGCTGGCTAGTTTCGACAGAGCGTCGGCTCGATTATTCTGTGATCGAGGTATTTGCTAGATTTCGTAGGACTTTAGGCTTGACAATTCTTGCTTTACTTTTTCAAGGTATGTGGCCATGCTCTGATCTCTGGCCTCATACTCTCCGTTAATTTGATTAGCAATGAGCTGAGAGTCAGTAGCTAGTATAACTCGCTCTGCCCCTGCGGCTTTAGCCAGTTTTATCCCTGTGAGTACAGCCTCGTATTCTGCTTCGTTGTTTGATGCTGGGAAGGTGAATCTGAGCGCATGCTCAAAATCCACTCCCTCCGGGCTGGTTAGTACGACGCCTGCACCTGCACCATTGGCTGTTGAGGATCCATTAGTGTGTACGATCCACTCTTCGGCGGGGGGCTCCTCTTCCCCTGAATGGGAGCATTCGGCCAGGAAATCAGCCAAGGCTTGGGCCTTGATGGCTGTCCTTGGCTGGTATGATATCCCCAGCCCACTTAACTCGATCGCCCATTTCAGCAGTCTTCCTGACTTCTCAAACTTTTCCAACACTTTTTCCAGTGGTTGGTCGGTGAGGACCACAACGGGATGTGCGTCAAAGTAGGGTCTGAGTTTCCTGGCTGCGATGATGACTGCATAGGCGGCCTTTTCTATCAAAGGGTAATTTCTTTCAGTTGTTCCCAGGGCGTGACTCACAAATTAGATGGGTTGCTGTGAGTTTGCTTCCTCTCTTAGGATGACGGCACTTACCGTTGTGTTGGTGACAGCAATGTATAGGTACAGTTTTTCTCCGGCTACTGGTCTTGCCAGGGTAGGGAGTTTCTTCAGGTGCTCCTTCAATTGCTCGAAGGCTTTCTCTTGCTCATCCTCCCATTTGAATTGCTTGTTGCCTTTTAATACTTTGAAGAAGGGGGTGGACTTGTCTGCCGACCTGGCGATAAATCGGGCCAGGGCGGCCATCCTGCCTGTAAGCCGCTGAATGTCCCTGATGGTTTTAGGCTCTGGGAGATCTAGGACCGCCTGAATTTTCTCGGGGTTGGCGTCTATCCCCCTGGAGCTGACTAAGAAACCCAGGAATTTTCCGGATCGGACCCCGAATGTGCATTTTTTCGGATTCAGCTTCATCTTGTACGACCGCAGGGAGGAGAATGTCTCCTAAAGGTCTGTTAGATGCTCTTTGTCCCCTTTACTCATGACGATCGCATCGTCGACATAGGCTTCCAAGTTTCTCCCTTTCTGATTTTCAAAGACTTTGTCCACCAACCGCTGATAGGTGGCGCCTGCATTCTTCAGCCCGAATGGCATCATCTTATACATGTAGGTGCCATGGCTGGTTATGAAGGCGCACCTCACTCTGTCTGGCTGCCAGAGGTACACTTGATGGTACCCTGAAAATGCATCCAGAAAACTTAGCGTGGTGTATCCACTAGTGGCATCCACTAGTTGATCTATCCTGGGTAGACGGTAGCAGTCTTTTGGGCAGCCTTTGTTAAGGTTTGTAAAGTCTATGCACATTCTCCATGCTCCTGACGACTTTTTTACCATCACAACGTTTGCCAACCACTCAGGGTAGTCACAGACTTCGATGAAATCTGCCTTTAGGAGTTTGTCTATTTCTTCTTTTATCGCCGCGTCCTTTTCCACGGACATGTTTCTTTTCTTCTGCTTCACAGGGCGAGCCTCCGGATTAATGTTCAGCTTGTGAACAATAAAAGTCGGGTCGACCCCTGGCATCTCATCTGCAGAGTATGCAAATACGTCCCTATTTTCTCTCAGGACTGCAATTAACTCCCTTCGGTAGGACTCCTCCAGGTCGGCCCCTATGAGGACCTGCCTTCCTGGCTCTAAGTCTACTAGCATGCTCTCGCCCTCAGGCTCTAGGTGGACTGATCCTTGCTGAGCAGTCGGGATTTCACCTTCCCTGCTGGGAGAGTTTTCGGCTTTTCGCTTTCCTTTTCTTTCTGTCTCATGGGCTTGCAGGGCCACGGAGTAACAGTGTCTGGCCGACTCCTGATCCCCGTGGACCTTCCCTTCCATGCCAAAGTCTGTCACATAGGCTATGGTGAGGGCCCTGATTGACACTGCAACTTCTATTTCATCTAGGGTGGCCCGACCTATCAGGGCGTTGTACGCAGACTTGGCATCCACCACAACAAATGACGCCCTGACATTTCTGGCCGAGGCCCCCTCCCCAAACGTTACCGGTAGGTCGATAACTCCCGTGGGTAGCATGCCTGCCCCATTGAACCCATACAAAGATCCAGGAGCCGGCTTCAGATGTCTTTTTTCTAGATTCATTTTCTCAAAAGCGTCTTTGTACAAGAGGTTTGTGTAGGCGCCAGTGTCCACCATACATCTCTTGACAATGTGATTGCTGATTTCAAGGGTTAAGACCAGAGGGTCACTATGCGGGTACACGACTCTCCCTGCATCCTCAGGGGTGATGCTTAGGGTAGTGCCTCTTGGACTTCCTGCCCTCTCGGCGTAGCAAATTTGGTTCCGCAATTCGCGGATATTCCTTTTCCGGCTACGTCTGCTGGTCCGCCCTTCTGCATCTCCTGATACTACATGGATGACCATGCGATTTTGGGCTGAGCCTTCAGGCTTGTCCGCCGCCTCTTTTTTGGGTTTGTTCCTTGCTGCATAGTTACTCAGCCAGCCGTTTCTTATAAGTTTCTCTATTTCATCTTTTAAGTGTCGGCATTCCTCCGTGGTATGGCCTATGCAATCGTGGAACGTACAAAATTTTTTGGGATCTCCCTTTGGACTGCGTGGCTTATTTGGACGAGTCCATTTTGCTGTTTCCTTTTCTAACTCGAAGATTTCTGCTCTCGGCCTATTGAGGGCCGTGTAGCTGTCAAATCTTGGCTGGTATCACTACTAAAATCACTCGCATTAACGACGGAAAAAGAGCGACGGAGCAAAAATTCCGTAAAAAATAAAAAAAAATCGACGGATTTTCTCAAAATTCCGACGGATCAGTATTTGTGACGGCGTAGCCGTCACAAACCAGAAATAGTCCGTCACATATGTTGGGCGCCAACGACTATAATCTAAGCGGGATAAATTTTTGACGGAGTTACAGATTTGTGACGGTTAGGGCGTCCAAAGTTACTATTAGTGACGGATATTAGGGACGACTAGGCCGTCACAAAAATTAATGACTTAAAAAAAAAAACCGACGAACCCTTATGTTGTTTTATTCATTATTCCCGTCATAATATCCCAAACCCCTCCCCCTTAACATAGAAACCCAAAAACGTCCCCATTGTTTCACCCTCGCCGGCGTCCTTCACCGGCTACGGCGGTCCCTTTCCGTCGCCGGTCGTCCCTCGCCGTGCCTCACCGTCGCTGTTCGTCCCACGCCGTCAATCTCACTCTCCCTTTCCTCCTTTCCTCTTCCTCCTTTCCGTTGTGTTCTTCCTCTTCGTCGGCCATCGTTGTCCATCAGGCTCTACCCGACCACCACTGCTCCTGTTCTCCTCTGTACTCATAAAATATGGTATATCTAAACCCTAATTATTTTTAATTGTTTGTATCAAGTTTGAGTTGTATTTGGTGTGCTTGCTATTGATTGAAAGTTACATAATTACTAAAAATTGATGGAATGAAGCTTGATTGACTGAAATTATGATCAATTAGCTGTTAAATCAGGGTTAAGTATGAGTTGTATTAAGTTGTTTCAATATCCCCTAAATTCAGATGACATAGTGCATTTGCTTTTGCTGTTGTATTAAGTATGAGTTGATGGAATGAAGTTTGGTTTTTTTAGCCATTCTAATGTGCATTTGCTGTTGTACTGTACATTTTTGTTATTGGGTGATACATACATACATACTGTGTTGTTATTACGGACGGATTCCGAACTGAGACAAATTTCATGCAAGTACACTGTACACTGTATGTACAGGGTGAGTGTCAGTGAAGTCGGTTCCTTGGAACCCAACCCACTTCACTCAAATATGGGTACAAATGTCTGATTCGGGTTCATGTCACAGTGTCTTTCTCGATTAGAGTTTCGGACAAAAAAAGGGTTTTCTTATTAGAAAATGAGTGCATGTATGCTGTATTGATGTAGTATGTACGAAGTATTTTTTTCTATTAGTTTCTTCTCACATATATGATATATATATACCTACTTTTAATTGCCTGGTTAGTATTCGTTATTCTCCCTTTACTTTATCAACGACTTTGCTAGATAGATTGTTCTAAAATAATACTGTAATTTGATTGATGATTGAGAAGGAAACGAAAGAAAATGAAGGAAAGAAGAGGTGGAGAAAATATTAAGTTAAGTGAAATAAAGGAGTGGAGTAGTGACTATCAATGGCAGACATGGAATGTGGAATCATTAAAGAATAGACATAGCAAATGCGACTCTATCAAGTTAGTTTTAAATTACATTGACTCTTCCCTAACATAAAAATTGTGACATGCTAACAAGGAGGGTGATAATTTAATCCCTTCTCGACTCAGTCCAAAACTGCAACAACCTTCATCATATACGTGCATAGGTGAGTCTATATTCAAATAATGGAGTAATCAATTGAAAAATAAGTCACATTCAAATAATGAAGGAATCATGCTAAAAGCTCCTTATATGAATAATAAGTCTATATTAATGATATGTTAAGCATAGACATTGACTCAACGACTTCAAAAGATCATGTTTCTTATCGATCAAATCTTCTTTCCATGCTCTCCTACGCCTTAATTAATACACTACTTGTTCCAAATATAGCTCTTTCTTTCTCGGTGTTGGTCAACATATAGGAAATGGAGCAAAACCTACAAAACACGATAAATACAAGAAATACCTACAAAGCAATATCAGCTCACAAAGTTACTCCTAAACGACTAAGAGTGAACAAACCATATAAAATCGAGCTAAAAAGGGGATAACATGTGTGTGTATATATTTATACACACACCGCACCTGTAAAGGTAGAAATTTATGGGATGTAGCTGACAATAATGTGGTTAACCAGTGAAATAGGCTAACAAAGACTTAAATGGGCTACAAAAGTAAGGAATCTGAGACTGCTATATTATAGAATAACAAGAGAGTTAATTTTTTTATTTTTTTGAAGCATAACAAGAGAGTTAATTTGGCTATGTGGAGTTAAGTAAACAATAAAATCATCAAGGCTTTCCGATCCTCATGTGCTACAACTACTGCATCAAGCCACACATCCATGTTATACAAATAAGGGAACCAGCGTCACAGAAATGCAAAAAGATGTGACGTAGTATTCATATTTTACTGATGCCATTCAACTTTAATGATGTGACTCATTCAAATAATAAGTATATATTCAAATAATGAAGGAATCATGATAAAATATGCATGATAAAATAGGCATGATATAATTTGCTCTCGTCATAGTACTCCCTTTGTGTAGGAGACTCTATCACGATATTCTTACTGTGAGAGCTCTCATGGAGTCGCATGTACGGAAAATAAAATAGGCATAATAAGTACATAATAAGTACAATAGTACTTATTTTTCTTATTCTTTTCGTTTATTTTCATGATTTTACGTCTACAAAATTTATTATTTGGCTTCTAATTTTATTATAGGAAACTTAATATAATAATATCTACGTCCATCAGGAGAGGCATGGGCATATGGTTGTCTGGTTGATGGTATATTTGTTTCACAAATGGCAAAAAAAATGGAACAAATTTATTTTCTACCAATATTTTTGACAAAATTATAATTTGGACTTCTCGAATAATAAATAATTTGATCATAATTGTGTGTGTGTGTTGGGAGGAGTATCTTGAATCAACCAATTTAATCCAATAGGAGTGTACAGGAAATGACTTCCTTTGTAATGGGTATTAGTCAAGTGATGTTGTTCAATTAGAGCGTGTTTCCCTTTCACAGGTACCACGACAATGCATTTGTTACTTCTCGAGTGCTGCACATTGTAGACGGTCTCAACTCTTCTGTAACCTACCCCTTGTGGGAAACTTTGTTCAAGATTCAGGTTCGTCTACTTCATCTCTCTCTATTTATTTTCTAGCATTGGGATATTTATATTGATAACTCAGCATATATTGCTTCTGCTTTCTGATGTTGTTTATCTCACTTGTGTACTACTGTATATCGTGATAATAGATTATTATTTCGCTTTCGCCTGTTCCATAAAGGTCAAGGGACTTGTTGTCGTTCAGTGACCTTTTTGTTGCTCATGAGCGGTTAGGACAATCACAATAGAATATATGCTCCTAACCCTCCTACTAGAGGAGGGTAGGTAAGTGTTAGTCGATCTACTTAATTAGATAGCGTTTCCTGTATATGAACCTGAAAAATCAGCATCAGCCGAACAATATTCTGAAAAATCTACTATCCTGTATATGCTCCTAACTCTCTGCTACAGACATGCAATTCAGTGCATACTGATATTAACACTAATAATAATATTCCTGCTACTGATGTTGATATTATTCCTTCTTCTACTGCTAATAATGACGACATTGTTACTTTTGATTCCGCTGCAATTTGATCAGTTTCACAGCAATGTTAGACAGTCTGCTACATCAGTTAGAGTCCCGTCGTCTTACCTTAAGGATTATGTGTGTCCTACTTCTCGTGGGAGTAGATGCAATGCTGTCACACCCTCACTTCTCTTTGTACGATTGAGGATGTTGTGCATTCTTCATAATTGACCGCAGGTCCCATTTTCGTTTTCATTTTCATTTTATCATCCTTTCCCATTTGCTCCGACTCCATTCCAATACACCATTATTGAAGTCATCATAACCACCATTTTCGATATAACTTCATTCATCCACCACGCACCTCTAATATGTTGTTCTTACACTTCAGGAGCCTAGCCTATCCAATTTTTAATGTTTGCCCCACCGGAGATTTCATAATTTAGTACGGATTAGCTAACAATTTAGGCCTTGTTCTTTTTAATTTATTTTCATTTGACTTTGCTCCATAGGTTCAATGAAAAGATTAGAACGACGTTGGATGTATGATCGAGTAGATGAAAAAAAGATACCTAGGCGTGAATTTGCAAATCGGGTTGATGCATTTATTCAGTTTGCTAAACAAAGTGATACGTACATAAGCGACAATGAATTTAGGTGTCCATGTAATAAATGCAAGAACGAGGCTTTGTTACACGTAGAAGATGTTAAAGATCACCTGTATTTGAACGGTTTCACTCGTCACTATTATGTTTGGTCGTGTCATGGAGAGAAAAATATCGAGGGTAGTAGTGCAAGTGTAGTTCAGAATGAAAATCCTTATCGAGAGTTTGTGGAACATGCACTTCGTCCTGTTGTCGATGAAATATGGGAGGAGCGACTCAATCCCGACAACATCAGTGACGAAGAAGTACGTTTTGAAACCCCTAACCCTCAAGTTTCTTCCTTCTTTGAATTGCTAAAAAATGCGGAACAAATAGTATGTGACGGAAGTGATGCAAGTTTGTTGCAAGTGGCTGCAAGGATGTTAACACTTAAGTGTGAGTTTAACATGCCTCTAAGATTTTTGGATGCTTTGGTGTCGTTAATTGCCGACATCCTTCCAAAGTCGAATAATGTTATGTCCCGCAATTTTTATGAGATTAAGAATGTTCTCAAGGGTCTTCAACTTTCACATAAAAAAATCGACGCATGTTCTAATGGATGTATGCTCTTTTGGAAAGAAGATGATTCACTAGACAAATGTAAAAAATGTCATTTGGATCGATATAAGTCCGTTAAATCGAATTCAAGGGGAAAGCGAGTAGCAAGTAAAGTACTGACTTATTTCCCGCTTGGACCGAGGTTACAAAGACTATATGCAACCAAACACATTGCGGGAGAGATGAGTTGGCACCATAAAAACTCTCATCTAAGGGTTAGCGGAACAATGGCACATCCAAGTGACGGAAAAGCATGGAAAACTTTTGATCGACTGCATCCAGAGTTTGCAAGCCAGCCACGCAATGTCCATCTCGGGTTGTCCACCGATGGGTTTTCACCGTACGGCCAATTTGGGAAGTCTTATTCATGTTGGCCAGTAATTGTGACTCCTTACAACCTTCCTCCTTGGTTGTGCCTGAAGAAACAATTCATGTTTTTGTCACTAATTGTTCCTGGTCCTAAAAATCCTAAGTCAAATATGGATGTATATCTTCAACCACTGATCGAGGAGTTAAAACAGTTATGGGATACCGGCGTTTTCACGTACGATGTCTCGAAACAAAAGAACTTCCAACTAAAGGCCGCTTTAATGTGGACTATTAATGATTTTCCTGCATACGGTATGCTTTCCGGTTGGACAACAACAGGATATCATGCATGTCCGTATTGTAAGGAGACAAATCATAGATCATTTTGGCTCAAAAATAGTTCGAAGGTTTGTTGGTTTGATTGTCACCGCCAATTTTTATCGAGTGACCATCCTTTTCGAACGAATTGCAAGCATTTTTTAAAGAAGCGGCTAAATGAGAGTAGAATTACGTCGACAAGACTCAAAGGGGATGAGGTGTGGGAGTCGGTAAAGAAGTTACCAAAAATAGTTGATGCTACCGATCAAGAATTAAAAAGACTGAAGGATAAGAAAGAAGGTTGGTGGAAACAATCCATATTCTGGGAACTTCCTTATTGGAAATCGTTGTTAATTCGACACAACTTAGATGTCATGCATATTGAGAAAAACTTTTTCGAGCAGCTTATCAACACGGTCATGGATGTACCAAATAAAACGTCATTTGGACCCAAGGGCAAAGTTGACTTTAAAGAACATTGCTATGGGCGACCCAAATCATCAAGGTTTGTTCTAGATAAAGCTGAGAAAAAGGCATTATGTGACTGGGTTTCAGGGTTGAAGTTTCCTGATGGTTACGCATCAGATTTATCTTGGTGTGTGGACCATTCCAAGTTGGCTTTGCATGGCATGAAAAGTCATGATTGCCATGTTTTTATGGAGCGTTTGCTTCCCGTTGCTTTGAAGAACCTTCTCCCTTCGAACACATGGAACGCAATTACTGAAATTAGTCAATTTATTCGAGATTTGTGCGCTTCTACAATTACAGTTGACTCTATGAGCCGACTTGAGAAAAACATTGCTGAGATCATTTGCAAATTAGAGAAGATATTCCCTCCCTCTTTTTTCAATTCCATGGAACATTTACCAGTACACCTACCTTATGAAGCTATGGTCGGGGGGCCTGTTCAGTATCGTTGGATGTATCCATTTGAGAGGTGATCCTTATTATATTATACATTATAATTACTGTCTCTTGTTTTCATAAACCGGCATCTCAAACACTAGTTCATCAAAATCGTGTTCTAGGTACCTTAACCACTTGAAACGAAAGATAGGGAACAAAGCTCGAGTCGAAGGTTCGATATGCAATGCTTATTTGCTTGAGGAGACATCAAACTTCTGCTCCTTTTACTTTGAAGATCATGTCGACACAAAAGCAAAGGATCTTGATGTTGGAGGTAAAGAAGGCCAACTAAATTCGTCTAATGATGCTGATATGCCCGAGCCATTCCATGAAAACATGGGGAATACCACTGGAAAGTGCACAAAGAGGTACTTGGATGAAAATGAGTATGCGCAGGCTCACTCTTATGTTCTAAGGAATTGTGGGGACCTGATGAAGCCTTATGAGAAGTAAGTTGACTCATATTTCATGAATTCTTGATCCAATCTAATCTTTTATCATTGAGAACAAATATTTAAAATATGATATTGGTTTAGGGAGTTCGAGAGATTTGTCATGAACACATTTCACGATGTCACTTCTTCCGATGATGTTTGGAGAGAACATGAAAAGAAGTTTCCAATGTGGTTTTATGATGAAGTAAGTTACACTAATTTAAAATATAAACTATACAGGAAGAGACCTTGATATATATTAAAATCTAATTTAATCCCAAATTTAATAGTGTTAAATATATTTTCGATAGGGTAGTAAATCAGATGATCCTCTCATCAGAACCCTAGCAACGGGCCCTGCTACCCAAGTGAGGAGCTGGAAAAGATACTCCATCAATGGATATAAATTTCGTGTTTTCAAGGATGGAGTTGATGTTCCAAAGTCCACAATAAGTAACGGTTTGTGTGTGAGTTCTACTGAAGGATTATACTACTACGGAACTCTAGAAGATGTAATTGAGCTTGATTATTTCGGTGGACAAAGAAAATGTAAGGCCATACTATTCAAATGTGTTTGGTTAGATAATTCCACACAGGGACTTAATGTCCACAAGCTATACAACCTCGTAGATGTAAATCAATCAAAAAAGTTACGAGGCCATAATCCTTTTGTTTTGGCGCATCAAGTTGATCAAGTTTGTTACGCTCCATATCCAATGATTAAGAAAGAAATCAGTGGTCAGCTGTGTTTAAAATTAAGGCAAGATCCCAAATTGATGCTCCTATTGATGAAACTGTCTTCCAAGAAACTGTTACGCAAGTTGATCAACCACTTTCATCAGTTTTGATGGACGACATCGAAAATGAAAATATCGAATATGATGTGGTCATGGAAGATGAAGATGAAGATGAGGAAGAAGAAGAAGAAGGAGAAGAAGAAGAAGAAGAAGAAGAAGAAGAAGACGATGACGCTGAGGAGGAAGAAGATGGTCTTCTTTTTCCAGATAATGAATATAGTAGTAGTGATAGTGATAGTGATAGTGATGAAGATTAGGTTATGTAATTAAACTTGACATTATGTTAATTTGGCTGTAATTTTCAAATACAATCGGCTTACAATCTTTAACTTAATTTATATGTTATTGTACGACGTTTCATTGATGCTAACATTTTTCAAATTTCTTAGATTGAAGACACACATGACAGGTGCAGTTAGGGGTAGTAGTAGTGGTACACCCGACCGTGACCATGAGGACGAGCCCATACCTAACGATGCAGACTCAGATGGTTCTTCGGAAGGCGGCCAAGCTAATAATAACGACCGTATTTATCTCTCACGATTAGATAAGGGTAGTTGGTAAGATATACTTCTATATATTAAGATATATGATTAATTTTAATTATTGAGGATTATAATTTTCTTATTTTGTAGTTATAACGAACTCTTATGGACTTCTTTAGGTGGGATGATCGAAAAATTGGTGCATTGTTTGGTAGGTCCATCAAGTCTACGTGTAAGAGTGTTTACCAAAACTGGAGTAATGCCTCCCTAAAGCAGAGGAATGACATGTTCGAATATTTTGAGGTAGTTAAATGAATAAAATGGATATTATGTAACAAAATTTTGAAACTTATATATTGGTTTCTGTTTCAACCTGCATTATATTCTGACAATCTCTTTGTATTTGCATTGTAACAGAGAGGAGTGAGGGTAGACCCTGGATACGACCTGAGGTCAGATTACGAGAGACATATAAAACCGCGTATCACTAAGCTCTTTTACGGCATCAGGAATGGAAAAAAGAAGCCATTGTGGATGCCTAATGCCACCTACGAAGCATTGATGAAAAAAAAGGATGATCCCGAGTATCAAAAAATGTCCGCCGTGAAAAAATCAAATAGAAGGAAAGGAGGGAAAGATGAGAAAGCTCAACCGACTCATGCATTAGGGCAAACAAGTATCGCTACGGCATTTCGGGGGATAGTAAGTATTTAAAATAATTTGTTAAATTTTATAAACATTAGATTTGATAGTTTTAATAGAAAATATGTATTTCATATGATTAATTATTTCTCAGGGTCCATCGGCTACACCACATCAGTTGTTAGTGAAGTCAAAGAAAAACAAGAAAGGCGAATGGATAAACCCTCGCTCCCAAGAAATTGATGTGAGATTAATTCTAAATTTCTTTTTTTTTTCAAATTTTAATTTCATTAGAAAAGTTTGATTATGTTTGTTAGACACTTTTAATTCCATTATGTGATATTTATATTTTAGGATGCGTATCAACGATTATGCGAGACATTTGTCCGTGAAAACAGTAGAGAGCCGACTATTGAAGAGCAATGCAAATTGTATCATGACGCCGTTGGGGGTTTCGATTCCAAATTGCGAATATATGGCGTTGGGAATGTGGCTCCCGAATTTTTTACTCCTCCTTCGAGTAGGAGTCGCTCTAATCCTCAAGATCCTTACATTCCGAGCATTACCATTCAAGTTCAAGAGACTGTGAATGAGAAGTTAAGTAAAATGGAGGCGGAGCAAGCAGAGGCACGTCGTGAACGAGAGGAGGCAAGGCGCGATCGGGAGGAGGCAAGACGTGATCGGGAGAAAACAGCGCAAATGATGGAGTTCTTGCGGAAAAAGATGGGGTACCAGCCAGACGAAACTTGCTCTTCTGACCTTGAGTTCCACCGAGATGACTTCGCTGATGACGGACACGGTTTTGGAAGAACGCCGCCGGTCAACCCTGTCGGTTAAACTTGGTTTATTCTCTAATTTAGTATCGCTTTTAGTATCTAAGTGTAGTATTTAATTTAGAATGCACTTAGTTATAAACCTAACCCGTGAAATTTAGCTTGTGTTAAAATTTAGCCTAACTTGTGAAGTCTAGGTTGTGCTCGTAGCGCTTTAAAAACTTAGTAAGTTAATGTTTTTGTAAAATTGTAGATGTGAATCAAGGACTATTATCAATCGGTTTTCTATGCTCCTCGATCTCATTTATTGATATATTGCTGGGTGATTTTGTTCCCGCTATGCGGTCGACAACATATTTTGAGTAAATGTCGCTTATATGGAGGATGTTGATGCTGATGTCGATGTTTGATTTTATGTGGCAAATGGAGGATTAAAAACTGTTTGCACCGCAAAAAAAATTTGCCAATTGTGACGGCCTTGCCGTCACAAATGAGAAAAAGTCACAATGTTACCCATTTATGTGATGGCCTTGCCGTCACAAAATCCGTCACACATAGGAAAGTGTGATGGCCTTGCCGTCACAAATGAGAACAAAAGTCACAATGTTACCCATTTTGTGATGGCCTTGCCGTCACAAAATCCGTCACACATAGGAAAGTGTGATGGCCATGCCGTCACAAAAAATTTTATTTTGTGACGGCGTTGCCGTCACGGTTCTGTTTTTTGTTACGGCTATGCGTGACATAAAATTTCGGCGGGTACGCCGTCACAAATTGTTATTTGCGACGGATTAAGGTTATTTGCGACGGCAGTTGCCGTCGCAAATCGCTGTGTTTTTTTGTAGTGTATGCTGTGCGCTCTTTCTTGGGGGTGTCTCCCTCTTCTCTCTGCTTTCCCGGCTCGTTTCTGCCACGTCCACCCTGCGGTCCCCCTTGCGGCCTTGCTTGGCCTGCAGGGGTGTCCGGCAGGCTGTGGAACTCTTCCTGCAGGATAAATCCTTCAGCGATTTTCCTGGCCTTGGCCAAGGTTTCCGGCTGGGCCCTGATCATCTGATTCTTCATTTCTCCTGGGAGCAGAGAGATTGTCAGGGCGTAAGCAGCGGTGGAATCGTCGATCTCTCTGACTTGCTGATAGGACAAATCAAACCTCTTCAGGTACTCCCTGACACTTTCGCCTTTTTTCTGCTTTAGGGTCATAAGATCGAAGCTAGTGAGACGGCTCCTTTTGTTCCCTGCGTATTGTTCGAGGAAAGCCTCGGCCAACTCTATGAAGAAGCTGATCGATCCCTGGCGAAGGTCCCTGAACCACCCTTGTGCAAGCCCTACCAAGGTGGTTGGGAAGATTTTGCACCAGATTGCGTCATCCACGTCGTACATGCCCATGTGCCTCTCGAATGCCGCCAGATGGTCCTCTGGATCTATTGTCCCGTCAAACTTGATGGTGGGCATTTTAATTTTCGGGATGGGGTATTCTTGTACATCAGGATGAAGAGGGGTTTTTGTGGGCCTGCCTACCATTCGTGACATGCTTTCCCCAGACTGGTTACCGTGGACATCCCATTGTCTATGGATCGGTTTCCTCGTACTGGGGGAGCGGTGCCTCGGTGGCGGCCTGCTTGCTGCTTCGTCTTCTGTCTCAGGGGAGTTTTGTCTGGGTCTCTTTCTCTGAGAGTGGCAGAATTTGTCGTCCTGGTGGTATCTGGATTCAAGCGGTTGCCCCCGGTTAAGCCTAGACTGCAGGCTTTGGGACAAACCTGGGGCTGGCTGTCCCTTGGCCGCCGGCGTTAACCTGGAGAAGACCCCGCCCTGCTTTTCTCCCAGGCGTTTAGATACGGGTTCCTTGTGCCTCATCCGCTCCTGCAATCCCTGGGATAAACCTTTCTGCTCTCCAGACGCGGATTCTGTTGTGTGAATGGAGAACGCCTGCTGTTGGGCAGGTAGTTCTTGGCTGCCTGTTGTGATACGCCTCTGCACCTGCGCGTATACTTGAGCCGTCCTTCTTGCTTTCCTCTGAGCGTTTCTGGCGGCGGTTCGCTTCGTGCCCCCAGCTCCATCCCTGCTCATTGAGGGTGGTTGCCTGAGGGTCGTTGCGACCCGGTCTACCAGGTCCTCAGGAGTGAACTCTTGGTTTAGCATTGCAGAGAAAATGGCCGCTGTCTGTACCATCTGAGCTGGGGTCAGGTTCAGGGTGTGCCCCGGGTGTGCCCCCAACTCTGGCACTATGGCAGTGTTTGGCATGCCTAGTTGACTGGTTCCTCCTACCCCCAGGATCGTGGCGGGAGGAGCCCTCTCTGGTTGTGGCATGCCGTACAGGGGGGTCACCGGTGGGACCGTCGGACCCGCCCCTATACTGGCGTCAACGATTTCCGGCATGATTACTTTGATTGGTTTAGTTTTTGTAATTGAGAATGGTTGATTTTGTGGGTAATTCGTGGATACAACCAGATCTTCCCCACAGACGGCGCCAAATTGTTCCGGTTATTGGAATCAATTAACCCGATGTGGAATTCGGGCTTGAATTGTTCGATGTTATTCTGAGTGTTCACTGATCGACCTTGACTCTCTCCTTCTTCTTACTCCTTCAGTCGGACCTTCCCGGCGGGTCAGGCAGGCTCCCTGCACAGAAAACGCACAGGGCCTCGGAGGCTGTCCGAGGAAACCCTCTCCGATGCCTAAGTCAGTCCGTGAATGCCTTGAGAGAACCCAGCTCGTGAGGATCTGGGCGGCAATTTTAGAGTAAGAGTTCTAGAGAGAGAAAATCCAACCCCCTTCTTGTGGGAAATGGAAGGGTATTTATACCTTCCCACAAGAGAGGGAAGCAGGGGGAGAATGGATGGATAAGGAGATGACAAGTGGCGTCTTCTCATCCACCCATTCTCGATTACCTTAGGCAAAATGACGAGAGGGCCCCTGGGGATCTCGGCCCTGTCAGCAGGGATGTCCCCAGGGTAGGCGGATTTTGAGCTGTGGGCGCTGGGCTCCAGCAGGCTGCGTTGGCCTGCTGGCCCGGCGGTCGGCAGTTTTCCTTAGCTTTTATGTTCTTTTACTTTGGCGGCTTGCCAGGGGCTGGCTTTTGGGCTCTATAGGCGATCCTCTGGGGCCTGCCTTGCAGGCTGTTAGTGTCAGGCTGCCGACCCCAATCAACATCAATTTCTATATGATTATTATATAAAACGTTTTAACATTGTCGAAATTATTTTGTATGTTCAAGTTTGATAACATTTTTGAAAACTTTCATAATTACTTAGATAACATTTTTGAAATTTTAACGTTTTGAAAATTGGTTTTCGTTTTATTGTTGGTGGACTTTTGAATCTGTTATTGAAATTTTTTGATGGTCGGTTCGATTTTTATTGCTAACTACAAAATTTGATTTCTCGAAACTAAATTTTGTTTCTTCATTAAAATAAATACTATCGAATTTATTAATCAAATTGTTTAATTTTGTTTTGAAAATGTTTTCGGTTACCGTATTTCCTTCAAGTTTGTTTACAAATGTTATTCAATTATTTTATCAAATAAGTTTACTTTACGATTTCATTAACTTAGAAGATTTTAAATTCCGGGTAGCTTAGGCCAATTCCTCTTGGAATAAATATTTGCATTTGATTTCGTATCACTTTAAAAGTTGTAAAATTTTCTTTTACAGCAAAATTCTTATACAAATTTGTATCCCCATCTTTTCGAGTGGGGTAATCTTGATTCTCTTTCTGCTTATTCTCAGTTTCGAGGACGAAACTTTCTTTTAGTGGGGAGGATTGTAACACCCGCTATTTTCCTAATATTTTTATTCTTTCTGTTATGACATCGTTATAACTCTAAAAAATTTTGGATTATGTTTCATCAATTTTTCAAGATTATCATCAATTTTTCAAGATTATCTTCAATTTTGAGTTTAATGATATTTATTTTTATTTTAAAAGATTTTAATTCTTTTACATCTATTTATTTGATTTTCTTCGTAATTTAATTAATTTTCGGCGAGGAATTCTATTCCTCTTTGAATTGACGTTTTAAAACTTGGATTTAAGTCACTCTTTTTCCTAAAAATGTTTAAATACATTTATATAATATTTTCAAGTAGTAAATATTTTTATTTACGAAAATGTAGCCATTAATGGTTTTATTACGAAGCTTCGCGAATAATTATTTTCTTACGCGAGGTTTACTCGAATTGCTTTAAAATGCCTTTAACTATTTTACGATTATACTTTTTATCAACTTATAAATCATTTGAGACATTTTCCTTATATTTTGGACCGACAAAGCTTCTTGTCACAAGTTAACTACGTTTTATTAATACGTTTCATTTTATCACATTAAACCGTAAACATAGGATCCTTTTCTTTTCATTGATTTGAGGCTTTACTACTCAAGCTCTTCCTACACCTCTTCTCATCCCTTTGGCCAGCCATATTTGTCTAGATGCACTTAGGATTCTTCAACTATTTTACTATCATTTATGCTCTTTAAGTGTAGTAACCCCCTTCTCCTCCTTTACTCTACATTCATTTTGTGCATTAACAAAAAAACTACCTCAACATCTTCTTCATCAAAACTTGGCCGTGGCACTCACCCATCTTCTCTTGGCTGATTCTTGATTAATTCGAGTCTCGATCGTCTCATTTTTTAGCGTCGAATTAATCCTCTTTCCGATCCTTTCGTTAAGGTAATAATCGATGTTGTTTTCGATCGTTATTCACCTTCATTTTCTTAGTTTTTCTCTTGGTATTTTTCTACCATGAATTTCGTGTGATGTAGATTTTGAGTATGATCTCGAGGCTGACGAGTATATTATCAATTCTGATTTGGATTAGAGGTAACGTCGATGTTACTCGGTATTTAGTGATTTTAATTGTGTAATTGCATGCATATTTTTATATTTCATTTTTGACAATATATGTATGTCATATAATCTGGAAAATTTTTAAAAGTTGAAAATTTGCATGTTTCGGTAATTTTATCGCTTTTACGAGATTAACGATTAAATTGTTATATTAGTTTGTAAAATCGTAATATTCGGCCTAAACTTGTAATATATGATTATATTCTGTAAAAATGAAGTTTTTAATGATTTTTAATAATTTGGTATTTTTCTGATATTTTTGATATCCATTATTGATTTTTTACCGTTTATGAACAAAAACGACTAAAAACCAATTTTTATTTCAAGCACTTAAAGATTTTATTTTAATGTGAAATATTTCGTGGATGATATTTATGTTGAAAAAGAATTTTCTGAAATTTTTCATAATTTTTCGGAATTGTTAAGTGGGTGAATTAATTAATCACTTTAAATCATCGTTTATCGTTAAAACCGTGTTTGTCATTTAAATTCTCGATTATTGGCCTTTTGCATAAATCTGGAATTTTGGAAATATGAAAAAAATATTATTTTCTGGAAAATAATTATTTTTAAAGTTTAATAATAGTTTTTGGATATTAATACTTAAATCGTTTTGTAATTACTATTTTTATTAATCGTTATTGTCGAGATTAGACGATTAACGAGAAAACCCTTTAAAAACCGAGTTTAATGATTCTGGAAAATTCTCTTTTCTGGAAAGAATGTCCAAAAATATATTTTAACTATTTTACGTAATTTTGAACTATTTATTAAAGTCTTTAATTAATAGTAATGATTTTTGGACAAAATTACGATTTATCGTTAAAATGCTTCGTCTTACATAAAAGAATTATTTTTCCCGCAATTTTGAAAATATTTAAATCTGAAACTTTGAGAGTTAAATCACCCCTTATCATATTCTAAATTTGTTTAATGATTTAAATTAAAGAAAAGACGTTAAAAGATTTAATTTGACATTTGCCGTAAAATCTTATTTATGCTTGTTTTGTTGAAACTATTAATAATTCGGTAATTTTAGTTTTATAAATTTTGGAAACACCCTAATTAGTAGTACTAAAGTGTTTAAGACATTTTTAATCATTTTATAATAACTTGTATGATATTTCAATAATTTCATAAACCCATTTATCCTTATTTTGGAAATTAATATTGTTAAGGCCGAAAGTATTAGTTTTATAAATCGATATCTTTTACTAAAAATGTTTTATTAGTATGAACTAATATTTTCGCTATTTTGATATGATGCTATCTTTTTAAAGTTTCTAAATATAGAAGTTTCCTAAAATAGAAAGTTTCATCTTTTGGAAGGCGATCCGTTTTCCCTTTTGTTCTCTTATTGTTTACAATGATTACACCTTTTGTTTATATCGATAATGACCCTATTTTGGAGTTATGGAATAAGGACAAGTGTGGGTTTAGAGTAATATAGTCTGGGATGTACGTTTTGCCATCAACTGTAAGGCTGGTGTGTCTTTATGGGGCGCATTGGTTGTTGAACTGAGCATGGTTTGTGTTCAGGAGAATGTATATTTACCTTAAACTTAGATATCGCATCGTGCAAGTCGCGTCGGATTGAACTGGATATGGTTTGTATCTAAGAGGGGTGTATACTACTTAAACCAGGACCTCGCTGCACGCAGTCCTGTTATAGTTGAGTTGCCTAGTTAGAGACTGGATTCTGTTATGAGTTAAGTCTACAGTTCTCGAAGCTAGTTTCTAGTATTGTCCTGGTGAAAGTCTAGATTCTACATTAATCCTACCCATAACACCATTTTGAATATTTTTGTTATTATCGATATAATTTGATTTGCAGGTTGGTGAATATTTTTATGTTTCTTCGGAAACCCATTCTATTACTTTGGTTTACGCCGAAAACTTATTTTTAATATGCTTTTTTTTACTGTTTTCCGTTTTTACTATTTTCATATAATAGTAATTACAGTTTTAAAATCATGTTTTACGGCTGGGAGAACGTTGGCGTTGCTCCCCACTGATTGTGGCTGTTATGTTTTTAACATGGCAGGTATATGTGTTTCTCTTCGGGTGGGCTAGCGAGCAGTGTGGATTCTGCTTATTTATTTTAATAATTATGTCTTATGGATTGTTCAAACCCCCTTTTGTGGATTGTTTTATATTTTGGTCATTTTTATTCATGGCCTATTGTTTGACTTTACCATTTTAATTTACTAAGACATAGTTACAGTGTGTTTTAATCCCGATTCTACAGTGTTTCTGCCACTGTATCGCGTTAGAATTTCTAGGGGATTACAAAGGAAGCCTTCCTAATTTGTTCCCACAAAGTCGAACCCCCAAAGGTCCGTACCAGGACAGCTCGTGATGTTGTAGCTGGCCACCGTCATTGGTGTCGCCTCTAGGGTGATAATGCCATCACGCAAGGGCAACTTGATTTTCCAGTGTAGGGTATAGGATACTGCTTTGACAGCGTGGATCCAAAGACGTCCCAAGAGCAAGTTGAAGAAGGAGGTGACGTCAATCACCTGGAATTCAAGCTCTTTCTCCACTGGGCCCGTTGTAATAGTCTACTTGACGGCCCCAGCTACCGACTTCGGGCTTCCATCGAAAGCCTGGATGGTTTGAGCAGTCGGGATATATTTGGCCTCGGTAATACCAAGAGTTTTAGCGATCCTTAGTGGAAGTACATTGACAGAAGACCCATTATCTATTAGGGTCATAGGAAGATACTTCCCGCGGCATATCACCGTGATGGATATGGTTAAGTTGTGGGAAGTCACAAACGGTGGTAGATCGGAATCGGAGAAGGTAATCAGCGGGCCTTCTTTCTTAGCCTTGCCCTTAAGGTGGGGCATAATGGTAGCTACCATTTCAGCAGGGGTAGCGGTTGAGTCGATCTTAATCTGATCGAGAGCCTTAGTGAGTGCTTCCCAATGTTCTTGCGAGCTGATTAGAAGTTCCCATAGAGTGAGGTCAACTAAGGTCTTCTTCAACTGTTTTACGAGAGCCATGTCAGCATTTGGCTCTTCAGGGACGACTTATGCTCTGACTTGACCAGTAACTGTTGCCAGAATAGGGGTGTCCCTAGAGCTAGTAGCTTGGTAGGGACGACCTGATCTGGTGAGGTGGTAACTGGCTAGTTACTTAGACTTAGCCTTCCCGATTTCCTCACTAGTGAAGGGGACAACTTCCCCTTTGACGAGATACATGTCGTCTTGATCATCATACAAAATCTCGTTCACTTGCGGGGTAAAAAGGCAAATAAGGTGGGAACAATCGATCATTTCCCCGGTAAAGATGGTGTGGGAACTGAAAGGATTGTTCTAGTTGCTCAGTTTGTCCCCGGGTAATGAAATCTTACCGCTTTCAATCAAATACTGGATAAGGTGTTTCAACTTTCTGCATTTTTTGGTGTCATGCCCGTTGCCCCTATGATATTGACCATAGGCTTGTGCGTCCCAGTTTTTAGAGCGCCTGTCGTCTGGGACATTTGGAGTTGGGCCTATTGGTTGGATCAACCCTTTGGAGGAGAGCCTTTGTAAGGCGTAGGCATAAGTAGTACCTATGTCGGTAAATACTCGTGATGGGGTGTTCTTCTTGAATGAGGCATCTAGTAGATTAACCTCATCGAATATGTCGTGGGCTGCGGCAGGGGCCTTGGCTGAGGAGGAGGCCCCTTGATAACTCTTGCTAGAAGCTTTGTTAGATCCTCTAGCCTTAAGTCATCTTCGATCCTCATACCCATTTCAGTGAGGGTAGTAAAGTTGGGTATAACGGCGTATCGGAGATGGATCCGGTCGGATAACAGTAGGTTCTTCGCAAATGCTTCCACCAAAGTCTTTTCGCTGGGCTTGTTGACCAGCTTAACACTCTCGGCCTTCCGGCGCTGAAGATATTTTGTGAACCCTTCTTTGGGCTCTTGAGCCATGACCTCCAAAGTGCACATGGTGGTCTGGACCTCAGTATTATCGGCTTAGTTCCGAGCAAATTCGATGGCCACATCATCCCTGGTTGGGTACTTCTTAGGGTCTAGTCCGTAGTACAAGGCTCTCGGGTGTTGCTCGAGGGATGCTGAAAAAAAGATTCTTAAACATGTTGAAATCCACCCCTTTTATAGCCATAAACTATTTGAAGGCCCGTATGTGGAGTAGCGGGTCTTCAGTCCCCTCGAACATTGGCAAAACCGTGAGATTCAAGTTTGCAGGCAGTTTGTCATTCACCGGGGAATAAACACGGGAGTTTTTCATGTGGATGTTATTACCCTGGATGAGTGGATCTACTCCTCTAGCTGGCGTACCGTGCTGATTAGTTAAGCTATTGTCCCATTGTTCACAAACTCAGTATCGGGGCCCCTTTGTTCGACGACAGCTAGTCGAGCATTCGTAGCCGCTTGATCGGCTCTTATGGCTACTAGTTGGTTTTCGACCTCGGTCTGCTTGTTGACCATGGTTTCCATCATGATCTTCAATTTGCCCATAGTTTGATCCATTCTGAGCCTATTTGAAGGTGGCCTGTCTGAAAGAATACCACGTAATCAGAAATTTCGAACCCAGATCTTGGTATCGAGACAACCCGAGAAAGGAAAATGGAACGAGGGAGATAGACTCTAAAGAGACTTGTGTAGACGGATGACAAACGAGTAGTGTGACTCCTTTAGGATGCGACTATGTAGGTCGATTCTTGTTCAAAGGGAGGACCATCTGAGACTTCCCCAGACTTTAGAGTTGAGTGTCTAGACGGACTTTCCTTTGTAGGGGTATGCCTTACGCAGGTTGGTCATGCCTTTATGAACAACGCGAACAAGGATGGGGAGGAAACCCGTGATGTAAGATCGGGGGAGTTTCGACGCTACAGACCCTCGATAAACTATAAAAAGACCTGACACATGAATTACGGTAGGTCCTATAATAAGGAAGGCTTTTTTAGAAGGGTTGAATTCTGAAAAAAAATCGGAGGATGATCTCGACTTTTGAAACTGGCAGCATGCCGACAGGACCAGATTTTATTTTGAAAAGTTGAGAGTTTTGAATTTTGAAATGAGCAGCATGTCGGATAAAAATTAGCTATTTTGAGTCAAATCTTAAATCTAAATTTCGGCAGCATTCTGAGTTTTTGAAGATTTGATGTTTTACAAAGGTGCATTTTTGAATGACGGTTTTTGAAAATGACACAGAAACCAAGTGGCAAGTAGTCAAACAAGCATTATGACGACAACATGTATGCTTTACACTAAGTCTCGGTCGGTTAAATAAGGGTCTATACCAACACCGATGGCTTTTTCGTAAATCAGGTGGGACTCCCTAAGCCGAATTGGACTTAGAACATGCCGTGAAACCCATACGAATTCTGCCATAGATGTCTTTAGCGCACCCATGTAGGAATGCACCGCGGTAGAGTGGGACATCGGTCACAAGTAACCGGCCCGGGCAAACTTGGGGTTATGCATGAACCATCGAACTAAAACGCGCACTTTAGTAACCGATCGATTTCTTTTTGAGTCTCACCCTGAGAACCCCGATGACAAGTGCGTGGTACATCAGGTATCCCTAGCGGAGTCACCAAATTGTGGACATGACATAGGTCCACCCCGACTATGCCACGCGCGCGTTTGGGTAGGCAAATGAATCTCGTGCTAAGATTGTTTTCGGATCGAAATTTAAATGATAATGGAGTCGCCTCCGAACTTTGTTGGTGTTCGGACCCCTTCGAACCCACTCTATACTTAGGCGTATCGCGCACAAAGCACGACTTGCCTTATAGTACTAGAGCTTGTGGGGTTCGTCCCTTTGCATAACGATACCGATGTCGATTTATTATCGAATATTGTATATCGAATGACTCTCGTTGCCAATAGTTCCGGGCATCCGGAAACTGAAGGTTCTGATAAGGGGTGAAGGTACGTGTTGGGAAACCCTCAAAGGACACCTAACCCTGCCCGCACATAGCGGCCTCTACTAAGATATCGATTGGTGTTCGTGTACGCGCATTAGTAAGATGGTGAAAATGTATGACAACCATTGTTTTAGGCTTTACATGCAAATTACGTGTTCACTACGTCGTTTAATGCATCTGTTGGAGTTGAATTTAGCATGTGGGTTCATTTAAAAGCGATAAATACCACAAGTAAAGTAAACAAACTTGAAAAATATAGATTACAAGTTACACGGGCGGAATACAACCCGGAGTTCATAATACTCGAACGAATAGCAATAATTGAATTAGAAATGGTAAACGTGAACTATAAACGGACTCGTAAATAGAAAACGTAAATACAAATTGTGAATCGAAATGCTGGACAGACTCCGATCATCTACGCATTATGTTCAATATTGATCTGAGGACAGAGGTTCAAGCACGTGAGCCCATGCGCCCTGGAACTCAGGCGCCTTGTGTTCGGAAACTCAACATTTAGGTGCGCGCATTATTAGGGCGCCTGAATCGACGATGTACAGGATCAAAGCGTGATGCTAGCTAGATCTCGAAGCCTCAAAGTCTCGTCCCAACTTATCCAATTAAATTTTGGTTGGCTTGATTTACCGAATATCGAGTCCGACTAGGGAGTCATCGACATAAGATTAATATTGCAAGGCATTCACTCAAAGTCATGAAGGAAAATGGTAATGGAATGAAAATGGATGCACAATGTGGGTTTTGAAGGGAAGCACGTGATTGATGGACACGTGCTGACTTGCGTCTGAAGTATAATTTCCTAGGTGAAACTTGTATCGTTGTTTGACTACTTTGAAATTCCACGATACCTCATTCTGACCTTTATTGGGTACTTGTTCTTAATCGTTCTGTAGAAACCCCGCATTTTGCCTGCTAGTGTCTATAACAGTCTCAAACAAAGCACCCGATGATGATCGGACGTTAACATGCATCAATACGCTCGAATACGGACTCAGAATCAATAGTATCTGACGTGAGAACTTAGCGGAGTACAAATCTCTCGAAACCAACCTCAAATCCAGACTCAGTGGGTCGTTTCCAATAAAACAAAGCTACTTTGAACCAAAACCGTCACCGGGGGAAAAACCATCTTTTGTCGACCGAGCCAAAACCGGTCAAAGTCGAAACCCGAAACTCAAAAGGGCCACAATAGAGTCCAAATAAAAAATGTAACTAACTCAAAACCGCATCTGTATTTTGAGCAACTTCCGATACGCACGATTTCAACCGCTTGCAACCAGGCGCCCCAGAACAGAGCCGCCTCAACTGGGGCGCACAATACCGAGTCGCAAGCCTCCGGGTGCCCAAATCCTGGGTCGAAGCATTTCGCAAAATCATATAAATACACACACTCACGTCCAACGTAAAGGGTCGCAAAAATCATTTCTAGAAACATGTGAGCAAAATACCGAGAGCATTTCCTCCCCCATACACACCCTAACTCACCTACATATACCGAACCGCTCCCTGTGTCTACCACGATACTCCGCGAGCCCGTATTTTGAAACATTGACATGTAGGTTGAGGGTGTTCAAACCCCGCTTTCTAATCTTTTAAAATCATTTATTTATCGTAGTACTAACACTACTAACATTACTAACTTTATATTTTCGCGTCTAACATTTTATTTCTTATTCCTAACAATAGTAACTTTACTTTTCCGCATACTAACTTTTACTTATCGTTGTACTAACACTGCGTATACTAATACAAAACTATTTTCAAAAATCGATTCGAGCAAATATCCGATGACGCTAAATCGAGCGTCGTAGGCCTTAAAGGCCAAACTATGACGCCAAAACGCAAAGGGCCTAATGTTTGTAACGACAAATCGAATTTTCCGATCAAATACATTCGATAATTAACGATAACTTAAGTCCGTATAACCCCCGAACAAGCCGCACCAGAGGTGGCGCCCCATCTTTGAGGAACGCCGTCCCGGGCGCCTGTTGGTCAGAGCGCCATATGGCGTGTGCCTGACCCTTCAGGTTGTAACGTGATCGCAGTTATTCGTTATCGAGCGTATTCGATATCATTTTCAAATATACTTTTAAGCGCCTGATGTCGATTTTGTAATCGAATGTCGTGCGTAAAGAGCTATCGATAATCGAAGCTATACAAAACCTCATGATGTCAATCCGAGAGTCATACGGTCTACGCGACCTAATAACGACATTGCGATACGAAGGGCTCCGATATTCGTATTAAGTCGATATAGTCGATCTATCATAAATTAAGACGGTTAAGGAAAAGTACCCCATTATGGCCGAAATGAGATATCCTAAACTTCCAATATAGTCCACAACGATACACATTTCGCTTGGGAATAATACTAGCGCCGTTAGTCGTCACGAGTTAATCTATCATGCGTCTCCTTTTCAAATCCACATTTCGTATTCATTTTTATTATTTTACGACTTTGAGCGAACGTCTTATTACGTAAGTCTTATACCGACGACTCCCTAGTCGGAAACAGTATACGACGGATCGGGATGGTCAGTTTTCGCTAGGATGAGTCGGGACGATATTTCGAGGCTTCGGGATCGAGTTAGCATCACGGTTTGGTCCCGAATGGCGCTTGTCTGGGCGCCTAGGGTCAAGCGCCTGAACATCAGGCCGCCTCACCTCAGGCGCCTGAGTATCAGGCCGCGTCATTTCGTGCGTCCGAGCCTCTGTCCTCTGGTCAATACATTGCGCAATACGTAGCTGATTAGAGTCTGTCCAATTATTTGGTTTGCGGTTTTGTAGACACCCAGATTTGGACATGGTGGCTGCAGAGGTGCCCAACAAACACCCGATGACGATAAGATTGCATCGTGACGCGGGTTCGCGATGTTTTAGGTAGTTTTTCTATAGAACGGATCAAATAATTACTCGGAAAAATTAAAACTAACATGATGGCATCCTTAGTCGTGTCGTTACGGTCGCATAGACACTAATTAGAGTCAATTCTGACACGGGACCCCGAGTTGTTCCTGAAACTCAAACCGAGTCAGCACTGTGCCAAGTGAACCTCGGGACCCACACCCGAGGCCCACTAATGTTCACGGCGCTAGGGTAACACGCGGGAACCATAATCCCCAAGCATCATATTATACTCCTCCCTCTCGGTTTTGGAAAGTATCAAAATCGTATCTTCAAAATCCCAACCGCCCCACCTCACGCGTCTTAGTCTCCCCGCGCCTAAGCCCAGGCGCTTGAGTCTTGGTGTGTCCCGACTCAGGCGTCCATATGGGCGACGAGGGCCGAAAACACCTATAAATACCCCCCCCCCTTCGCCTCATTCATTCAACACATCTCAACTCTCTCTTCTCCCCGTCCACTTTCTCGCTAAGGGCTCGCACTCCGACACCCGAGGCAAACGATCCACTCGATCATAGTTTCGATAAAAGCGACATAGACGCTACTCCCCACCTTCGAGCACCCTACTCGATACCGAGGTGCCTGTGATCGACTAGCTCAAGTTTAGTAGCGAAGCTCTGCAGGATTAGCCGCAGAACTAGTCCATAGTAACGAAGCTCTGCCGGAGTAGCCGCAGGAAGGGTAAACGGTAACGGAGCTCTGCCGGAGTCACTGGCCAAGCTAGGAGGATCCGCCTGTTGAAGTCGAGTCGTCACTAGGTTGTCATCTAAACAAAACATTCCATATTTGTACATTCTTTTATTACGCACTACGACAACACTAGATGTGGACACTAGGTCCACAAACCTCTACTAAAACACGTAACGTCCCAACTTCAACCACAAATACTAAAATACACTAAGTAGACCCGAGTAATTCCGAGATCCGTTCTCAACTATCTATGCATCGTGTTCCGTTTAGTGTATACTCCGAGGGTGCAACTCCTCACAATGTGATTTACTTACATTCGCATTTACAAATTTTTGTATGATTTATTGCTTTTATGACCTTATAATCGCATGCTAAATCACCTAACACGGAATTCAAAACGTAAAATAACTAAAACTGAATAAAGTGATGGTCGGGTTCCGTATTAGTCCGGGTGCTCGCCTTATTAGGCTCGACGCATCTCTATTAATACCGAACCGACGCATCTTAAGCAGAATACCAGGTAAGGTATACCACGAGAACGACTAACATCCATATTATCGCGTTAAAACTGGTTTGCTAATACGTATAATATTAGTACTCTCTACTCTCCTACGTGCATCTTTTAATGGCCTGCTTGTCACGTGAAATCACATGCAAAGAATGTAAACACAACTACTTTGGCGACAATACTTACTTGTCCATAAACAACTAACGTAGCAAAGGTATAGGGTGAAAACAACGGATGTTACAGTATTTACACCACAACAAAAGAATTAGGTTATCAGCCCACCGATTGATTAGTAGAGGCCGCTATAGTGTGGGCAGGATTGAGTGTTCACATCTATCGGATGTTGGCTTCCCAATAGGTACCCTCACCCCTTACTCAGAATCGACGGTTTCCGTATGTCCAAAACCATTGACAATGAGAGTCATTCCAGGCATGGAGTGCTTAAGGGTACAAGTCTTTATCTTTAGGTCCCGTGCCTCTCAGCTTTGAGCCGGCTAAGGATCAAAGTTGACTTGAACGGTTTCTGAGTCCCTATAATTGACTCGGTGACGACTCCACAAATCGGCAACGAATTCAGTTCAATGAAAAGGTCGCCTTACCAAATGAATCGGCCTTTAGACGTTTACAACCACGACTCGATCGATTTCAAATGGAAACACGGGTGCCCGCACCCGTCTAGTACAAGTCTGGATCGTCATCCGAATCGAGGTCCGAGACATTGCCCCGTACGCGAGATCGGACCAGCCCCTGACCGGGAGAGGGCCGCGTGGGTGGCCGCCGCCACATGTTGAAAAACCGGGTCGGTCTTGTGCGGGCGCGCGTGGGGTGCCGTGCGGTGCGGACGGACTCCACAGTTTGGCGACTCCGCTGGGGATTAGGAAAAAAATTTCCAGTGGTGGTGTAACTTGAACAAGGTCGGTGAAGCTCATTTCCTAGTTCCTAGTTGTGGTCACTACAGGTTTTGGCCCTAAAAAGCCCACCCTAACCGATATCAGGACCAATCGACCTCTCCGCGGTAAGATCTTTAGGGACACGCGGAGAGATCCTCGATTGACGCTCCGGCCGCCTAACGCGTACCCCGCGGGATTAATAAGTGGATAGTTTCGAACGGACGGTGTGACACTCGTCTCCCTGGATGATTTGTCAATGCCTAAGTAAAGACTATTCGTGGGCGGTAGCCTACCCTAACCTACCCGTATCTGCATCCTGCATGAGTGTATGCATTCCTAGTTATGTGTAGCGTGTTTGCGAACAACCCAAATAAAACACTAAAAAAATCTGGATTAAACCAAGGCAACATATTCAACCGCACCCAATTCCGTTTTCGAAAAATACCTCATCTTTTCAAAACGATTTTTTTAAAAAAAACGCCGATACTCTGGTCTAGTCACGATTTCTAGAAAAACATTTTTAGATGTCGTTATCATGGCAAATTTTACACTCACCACTCTCAAAAAAAATCTATTCTCAATGCCATCACCTTGGCTAAAGTAGAACCCGTCAACTACGAATACCGTTAATACCACCGAGACTCCCGATCAATGGGATCGAAGTACACCGAACGGTTACATTTCTTATTTTAAAAAAAAATGTTCTTACTCACGTACCGTTAACGCAACCAAAAGTTCAATTAATGAAGTCAAGGAACCCGAGACGGTTACACCCTCAAGGCACTCTTTCACAATACGCCTCCCACCGTTAAAGTGCTAGTTCACGCAACCGACGAACGTGGGTCACTGATTTTTAAAAGTTTTTCTAAAAGAAAAAAAAACACTACGTGGGTCACTATTCACCACCTAAATCCCTTAATAAGGATTTGGCCACACCTTTAAAAACGCCGTCATTAGACTTCTCGATCTACCACGAGCATCACGTACACCACGAGTATTGAACCAGCTAATTAATAGTAGTTTCGATAACAAACTCACATAATCATTTTCAAAACCGGTTCCCCTAAAGAGCCGTGTTCCTTTCAAAAAGCACATTTACATTTTTGTCATTGCCGGATTCCCGGTGCACGCATATAGCAACACGCTTCCACGTCACGAGCGATGTCTTCCCGCCGTCGTAAGACTATTTTTACAAATCATCCTTTCCAAAAAAAAATTCTATTTGAAAAGACTTGGTCGTTTTCGAAAGAAACATATATCAAAATTCTTTGATCCTCAGCCGGGATCGCGATCAACCTCTTACGTCGTACAACCGTGTGTTTAAATGCCTGTGTTAGTTACTAGGATCACCTCTACCCGAGGTCTTACATTTTGGGTCGTCTCATTTCGAGAAGTCCTCTTTAAACCTCACCTCTGAGGTTTGTGTCAAATCGTCTCGTTGTAGAGACATAGAACTCAATAGGTGTTTCGCCGAATACACCAAGAGTCTAAAGCACCTGAGTCCCTAAGCCAATGACCGTACACACGAGTCAAGGGTCTAATTTCCGCGTCGCTCAGTCCTGAGCATCCTTCGAGTCTCTAAGACGTACGACGAAACTTCCCCTGATTCCCGATATTATCTTGCAGAGATCATCCTCCACCATGACAACAGTCCTGAATTTCAGTGTCAAAGATCTAACTCATATGGTTTACAACCTCGCCACCTCCGTAACCTCCATTGAGACCTCTATTCGTAACCTCCACGAGCGAATGGACTCCCTCGCAGCCAAAACCCAAAACCACCCGCTGATCCAAGTAAATAAGAGCAATCCTCTCCAAAAGAGGAAAACCCCTAGAAAGTTCGCCAACTTAGACATCCCCTATGACGAAGCCTTAGCCATCCCCATCCGACATGGTCTACTATCCGCTCTAGAACCTGTACCCGAAATCCTTCTAGGACAAAGAAGCAAATCATGGGATCCCAAGGCCTTCTGCTCCTTTCACCAGGGGCCGGGACATGAAACCCAATCCTGCACAAAACTAAGGCATGCCATCCAAAACCTAATCGAAGAAGGAGCGTTTCCCCCTCCCAAAAAACCGCCACACATTCAATTTGGCACGATCAATTATGAACAATACCAGCGCGATCACGTCATACATGGGGTATGGGCAGATGATGATGACGATGTCTACATCCAAGAACCAATAGTCTCGATCCCCCCAACAACCACCCAAACCAACGATATAAGCCACGTCACTAGATCTGGGCGACCCTACCAAAACATCATGGTCGACATACCAAACACCAATCACGCTTCTGAAAACACCCCAACCACCGATGAAGTCCCGATTACCACCCCCGAGGTACAAATATTCAAACAACTATAAAAAGGCAAAAGCGATCTTTCCATATGGCAACTCATAGCCAGCTCCTATATTCACCGCATGGATCTAGTCCAAGCCTTAGGAAGAATGAACATATCCTCAACCGTTACACCTGAAGACATGATAGGACATGTTCTTCAAGAAGCCAATCGACTAAAGGATCCTATAACCTTCTCCGACGAAGACCTACCACCTTTTGGACCAAAACACAATCAAGCCCTTTACGTCACGGTAACCTGTTTAGGCAAGAAGGTACCCATGACCCTTGTCGAAGACGGTTCTGCCGTAAACGTAATCCCTCTCAAAACCGCCCGCGCCTAAGGAATGTCAGACACCGACTTCATACCCACCAAGTTTGGAGTACGCGCCTATGATGGTACGAGGTGTCCAGTCGCGGGGGTCGCCACCCTTAACACCATTGTAGGGCCCATAGAGAGGAAAATGGACTTTCAAGTCTTAGACGTCAAAACTGGATCTTACAATATGATCCTAGGGCGCCCTTGGATCCATGTCCTTAAAGCCGTACCATCCACCCTACACAAAAAGGTGAAAGTTCCCATCAACGGTGAAATAGTCACCATCCATGCCTCCCCCATAAGAGCCTTTGTAGAAAACGCCACCACCTCGCAGGTCACGGAAGATGCTGATACCGAGTTAAGGGGATTTCACGTAGTAAACCTGTTAGAACAAGACCTAGCCCCGCTCGGCTTTGATCAGAACTCAAACCTAGCCATCAACTTTATGATGAGATAGCAAGGGCATTTCCTGGGATTGTCACTAGGCAAAAATCCCGACACCGCAAGTAAACTCCGTGATCCCATCGGACAAACCGACACGATAGGTTTTGGGTCCCCTGCAACCGAGGGAAAATCCGTGAACGCATGGATATCATGTGCACACGTAAAACTGAGGGCATCCAAATCCTACCGTACAACCTCACCCTAAATTGATGTTTCGTAAAAGAAGGTGTCAACGAACCTTATATGGGATTTTCTGAACCAACCTACATCAAAGGCATCCGACATCCTAGAATAGAAATATTCCACGACTGCTACTTCATCCCGGAAACCACGCCAAACACCTTAAAACCCAAACGCACATCTTGTATGGATGGCCTGGCCAATAGTCTCCTATTCGGGGAAGAGCGTTTTGTTCCTGTGAATCCCAGTGAGCTAGTCAGTGTGGTCATGTCTGACAACCAATTTGACCTCATCTCCCTTATTGTCAACACCAACAAAGGCCAAGAGGGTAGAGGGTGGAGGAAATCCGTCACATGGACCAATAAGAACGGTAGGAGGTTCAAGCTAACCACAGGAGAAGGGAGGATGTTCGAAGAGTCCGAGTCCGAGTCCGAAACAGAGTCCGATTCTTAGTCCGAATCTGAGTCTGAAACGGGTCAAGAATCTAGTATTGTTTGTCTCCCATCTACATCTGTGTCTGTTCAGGATGAGCCGGGGCCTGTCCCGGAAGTCCCAGTAATGTTACCTCTGTCAAACGAACAGAGGATCTCCTTATCCAAAGTCCTCGACATGCTCGATTTAACTAATAATAAAAATACTTTCGCTTATGACTCGTCGCACTTAACTTGCAATGCCATTATCGATAGCGAACAAAACAAGAGTGACCAAAACGACTCTTACGACAATTATCTCCCACCCGAAACCTTGAGAGAGTTAGCCACACAAGAGTTAGGCGTCCCGATAATCGAAGACACCGAATCCCTGAACATTGGAAACCCCTCAGAAGCCCAAATCCTAAAAATAGGGACCTCCTTAGATCCCACTGAGAGGAAACAACTTATGAACCTGCTCACACAATACAAAGACGTCTTCGCCTGGTCCTACAAATATATGCCGGGCGTAGACAGAGATATCGCCGAACACCGAATCCCAATCAAACCCGAGTTTAAACTAGTAAAACAAAATCTACGTCGCATGCGACCCGAGTGGGCCCTTAAGGTTAAGGAGGAAGTAGACAAACAATTCAAAGCCGGGTTCATACACGTCTCCGAATATTCTGACTGGGTAGCCAACATAGTACCCGTCCCCTAAAAGGACGGGAGAATCCGGGTCTGTGTAGATTTCCGAGACCATAACAAAGCCAGCCCAAAGGATGACTTCCCTTTACCTCACATAGATATCCTGGTAGATAATACCACCGATCATGCCCTACTCTCTTTCATTGACGGGTACGCTGGGTATAATCAAATAAAAATGGCAAAAGAGGACATGTCTAAAACGGCCTTCACCACACATTGGGGAACCTATTGTTACTCGGTGATGCCTTTCGGACTTAAAAATGTCAGGGCGACTTACCAAAGAACCGCAACAACACTTTTATACAATATGATGCACAAAGAAGTCGAGGTGTATGTAGATGACATGATAGTCAAATCCCAAAACCGAGAAGGGAAGGTCCCGGCCCTCGAAAAATTCTTCAAACGCCTACGCCAATATAATATGAAGCTTAACCCACAAAAATGCGCCTTTGGGGTCACATCGGGGAAACTTTTAGGTCACGTAGTGAGCCAGCGAGGAATCAAAATAGACCCCTCTAAAATAAAAGCCTTGTTAGACATGCCCGCACCCTCGAACGAAAAGGAGATTATAGGGTTTCTGGGTAACGTTCAATACATCAGCCGCTTCATTGCCAAACTGCCATGGTCTGTGAGCCCATCTTCAAAACAACTCAAAATAACCGAACCCACTGTCTAGGACGATAAATGCCAAAGACCCTTTGACAAGGTAAAAGAAATACTAGCACAACCCCCAGTGTTAATGCCTCCCAAAAAAGGGCTACCACTTTCCCTCTACCTTACCGTAACCGAAACCGCAATGGGAGCCACGCAAGCGCAAACCGTTAACAAAGAAGAGAGAGCTATTTACTACATTAGCAAAAAATTCCTCGAGTACGAAACAAAATACACACCCCTAGAGAAGATCTGCCTTGCCCTAGTATGGTCAACCAAAAAGCTTCGGCACTACATGCTTAGTCATACCGTGCACGTATACGCAAAAATGGACCTTATCAAATACATCTTCGAGAAACCTGTCCTCAACTGATGACTAGCCCGATGGACACTCTTGTTGGAGTTTGACGTAACATACATACCCCTTAAGGTCATTAAAGGAAAGGTCGTGGCCGACTTCTTAGCCGAAAACCCAATATAGGAAAAATCAACAACCGACACCTTGTCCTTCCATGATGAGGACATTTTGTTCGCCGAGAGAGAATCATAGTACTTATACTTCGATGGTGCCTCGAGCATGAGAGGGTACGTTGTATGAATCCTCCTGATATCTCCAATAGGCGATCATATACCCATATCAGTCAAACTAGACTTCCCCGTTACCAACAACGCAGCCGAATAAGAAGCCTGCCTAATTGGTCTAAATAAAGCCGCCGTATCTCTAGGAGTCAAAAACCTTAGAGTACACGCAGATTCATCCTTATTGGTCAACCAAGCCACGGGTACCTGGAAAGTCTATAGCGAAAGCCTAATCTCATACCTAACCAAAGTGGAAACAATGTCCCGGGAGTTCACCGAAATCGACTTCATACACATACCCCGCGAAGAAAACCAATTCGCCGACGCATTATCCAAACTAGCCTCACTAATAAACTTGCCCGACCACCTGTTCTCTATGCCTATCTATGTGGAGAGAAGCGAACAACCAGCCCACATCCATAACCTCAAAACCGACGATACCCCCGTGGAACCTTGGTACAAAGCAATCCTAGACTTCAAAACCCACGGGTCATATTCGCCCAACACCAACACTAAAAACAAAAAATCTCTACGAATACAAGCCACTCACTTCGTCCTGAACCAAGGACTACAATACAAACGAACCCCACAAGGAGTCCTCCTTAGGTGCATAAACAAAAACCAATCCGAGAGAGTCATGGAAGAGATACATGACGGAGAGTGCGGACCCCACATGAGTGCACACTTACTGGCCCGAAAAATAATGAGACTGAGTTATTACTGGATTACCTTAGAGGCGGACTGTCAACGCCACGTTCGCCACTGCCACAATTGCGAAATATTTGCCAATATCCAACACCTACCTTCTTATCCTCTACACACTATAGCCACACGCTGGCCTTTCTCTACTTGGGTAATAGACATCCTAGGAAAAGTACACCCATCCGGGACGGACGGACACTGCTTCATATTAGTGGCCGTCGATTATTTCACTAAATGGGTAGAAGTTGCCTCTTACACCATACTAACCTCAAAACAAGTAGTCAGATTCTTACAAAATAACATCATCTACCGATACGAAATACCTCATGAAATCATCAGGGACCAGGGGGCTCACTTTAGGGCCGACACCCAAAAACTCCTAGACAAATACAAAATCCAAAGACACAAACCCTCACCTTATAGACCACAAACAAACGGGGCCGTAGAAGAAGCCAACAAAACCATAACCACAATCCTTAAGAAAATGATAGACAACTACAGGGATTGGCCAAACAAAATCCTCTTCGCCTTATGGGGATACCGAACATCCTATAGAACACCTACCGGAGCCACACCATATTACCTAACCTACGGTTCCGAAGCCGTCCAACCCGTAGAGATAGAAATACCATCACTAAGGATTTTAGCCGAAAGCGGAATCCCCGAAGAAGAATGGAACCAAAAACGATATGACGAGCTAGTACTCCTAGACGAACGTATGATACATGCCTTATCCAACGTGCAAGCTTACCAGCAACGCATCCAACGAGCCTTTAATAAACGGGTGAAATCCCGAAACATACACGAGGGAGATTTAGTAATTAAATCCATTAGAGCACCCCTTTCCGTCGAGCCTAGAGGGAAATTTAAGCCAAATTGGGCGGGCCCCTACCTGGTTAAGAAAATACTCTCGGGGGGCGCCGTGATCCTCACCGACCTAGACGGACAAGAGTTCTCAACTCCAACCAACATGGATCAAGTCAAACGATACTACCCATAAAACACCCCGACAACCCCATCCCGACCTCCGACTTAGGGGTAGTCCATACAAAAAAAATCAAGTTCGCATCGATAATTGGCATAATGAGTCTAATGCAAAATCACTCACATTTTTTTTGAAAGAACTACGAACATGGTTTGATTCCGTCTAAAAGCGGATACGTAGGCAACCCTTCTCCGGGTACAACCAAACAAATAAACAAACAACAATAAAAAAAGGGGGAATCGATTACTCGATTTATGTATAAACCGGGACTCTTTCCATGTCCCGGCTAATGAGTGATTTTAAATGACGAAGCACAAACGACGAGCCAAGGACGGGGTGAAAACCCGAAAGGGCGCCCCGGGCAGAATGAAGAAACGAGTTATAAGCCGTCGTCAAAAAAAATATTGACGAGCCGAGGACGGGGTGAAAACCCGAAAGGGCGCCCCAGGCAAAATGAAGAATCGAGTTGCGAGCCGTAAAAAAAACGGAAAAAAAAACAAAGAAAAAAGAGGAAAAAAAAACAAAACAAAAAAGGTGAGCCGAGGACGGAGTGAAAACCCGAAAGGGCGCTCCGGGTAAAATGAAGAATCGAGTTGCGAGCCACCACAAAAAAAGAAAGCAGAAAAATAATAATAACAATGTGCTTCTCATTAATAACAAAATTCGGTTAAGTCGAGCCTTTGTCGAGGCATTTACATCAAGCATCTGAAACCCGGACATCTCGGAAATCAACAATGTGTCAACACTCCACAATAACTAGTATTAATACGCCACATAATATCAACTAATAGTACATAATACAAAATGGCTGAGCTCTACCGGTCCAACCTTTTCTTCCCCTTGTCATTCGGGAGGACCTGCTTGTACTTCTCATCCTCGATCCTCTGAATACAAGCTTCTACCGTCCTAGCCGAAGGCGAGCCCAGCCAATCCCACTTTCCTTCCTCTTCCACATTTTCAATATGGGTCTCGTTAGTCTTGGCCCGCTTAGATGAACTGACTGAACTAGGATCGGTAATACTGTCTTTGGTCAGGCACTTAGTGACACTCCTTCGAGTCACCTCCTCACCTCTTAGTGGTGTTGTCTTCCTATCATTTAAGTTGCTCTGTCCTGATGAGTGTTCGCAAACCTCCCGCCGGACGAAAGCATTGTCAATCGGTTGAACAACGGGACGCAAGAAGCTTCGTTCCCAAGACGCCCTAAACCTCCTGAGCGAATCCTATATCCATGGGTCAGAACTAGCGATAGGTTTAGCATCCTTTGGAGTGGAAGGTTTAACACCCATTTGATTTGACAACATGCATAGATAAATATAAACCTGATCCCTCATGGATAGTATTAACAAAGCCCCGGTCGAAGACGAAAATGGAAACCCGACACGCCCACTAATATTCCACCACGGGATGGACCACCGGATGACAACATCCCCTTTAGCCAAATAGGAGAGCCAATCCTTTTCGTTGTGACCTTTGCTCCACACCTGCACCGTCTTCCGGCCCGTGAAACCCCTATAGTTATAACCTTTGATGCATCGGGGAGGGTCGACCAAAGCAAGCTGCTCCTGTAACCAAACCTGTACAAAACACGACAAAACATCACACATTCAAACCATAGCAACCACAAAAACAAGACAAAGAAAACCAAGCTACAAAAAAAACACACAGCACCAAATAAAAAAAACGCCTGCAAAATGATCCTGGAACCTCGAAAAGATGCATTGTGGAGTCGAGCACGAGCATTAAGACCTAAGATTAGCTCACCCAAAATAAGCAAAGAGGGTGATCGTCCATGTTCCATTCCCATCACCACATCCAAAACTCGAGGATTACCCCAACCTTCACACGCCATCGCATCCTCAAAAAGATAGTAACAAGCCATAGCAAGATTAAAAGCACGCCTACACGCTAAGGCCGAGACACGATAAGAACCAACCCGTGAGAACGTCCTAGAAAGCATCTCTAAGTTAATGCCATCCCTACCAAAGTAGCCTTTAGCCTCCTCCAATGAAGAAAGGTCCAAAAAGTGCGTGGTAGAACCGCTCCACGTAAGCATCATCCCCATAAGGCACACAAGGTCGAACCAGCTCCACCCACCTATAGCATCTATCTCTTCGGGCAAAGGACAAATTTTACCCCCGGGAAAAGCAAAAACATGGGTTTTCGAGTCCCAAAAATTAGAGCATGCCAATAAGAAGTCATCCTGCATCTTGACTCGACTGAGTGCAACAACCGATGACAAAACCATCATTTGAACAAGCCTCGGGGTCACATTTCTAAAAAGAACTCGCCCACTCGTTTAAAATATTCCCAAAACCCGACATGACCCTAAATATGCATGTACTAGACCCTAGGGATATCCTAGTATGTCTAAAACGAGTACCCACAATTCGTATATATAGCCCTAATCCCACAAGAATTAGGAAACGACGAAAGTTTCCATAACCCGGACCCGAACCGCCCTGGCCCAGGCGCCCGAATTTCCAACCGCCCGAGCTCAGGCGACCCAGAACCCGAGAGCCTCTGTCCAGGCGCCCATATCTAGGCGGGCAGCATCTAGAGCAATCCCAAAGGTAGAAACACCGATCCCACATCATAACCATGGCTACCACATGACACCTCGGACATTGGGAACGACCTTCCGAAACCGCTAAATCCCGCTCTGAAAACTGAAGTACCCATGCAGGGACCACAGGAACCCGAGTTCACCAGTCGGACACACGAGACTTAGACGTTTTTTTTGTGTTTTTAGGGGGGATAAGCTACTCCACCTAGGCGTGTTGTAGCCTATTAACGGTTACCATCAAGTCGCGTCTGTAGCCTAATAAGGCAATATTATGAGTATGCAAAAAGTGGTCTAACTTTCTTTCTCAAAAGTTGCCCGAATTTTAACTTCGATTTCGTTCTGAATATCAAAGCAACTACACTCATTTTCTAATATACTCGGTTAAAAAATGTTAATGTTTTACGTTGACATTTTACATCTCGTCTATCTCGAGTCATAACATTTTAATCGACGTATTATCTGATCCGATTCCCGGCTCAAACCAACGCATTTCAAAACATCCAAAAGGAACTGTTTTCGTACTCCCATGCAACGCCAACGCACCCTAAACTAGGACAGATCGCGAATGAATAAACGCAAAAAAGATTACTTGTCAATCTGGATAAACAATTCGCCAAACGAAAACACAAGACTAATCCAACTAATTCAAATACTAAAATTTAAAGCAAAAATACAACATATACAAATCCATACACAAATCGAGGCTAGGGAGGACCCCTAGAAGTTGCGCCAATGGCTATCACAACCTCACAAAGGTTGTCATCTAAACCTAGATCCTCCAAATCTAGAAGAGGAGACTCACTACCATCCATCCCCGACAGCATGTCTAGCCTCAGACTCCTCCAATCTCCCCGGTAGCACCCGTAGCCTCGGACTCCCTCTCGATCTGATGCCTAGCTTCACCCTGCGCAGAGGTGTCACCCTGAGACTGAGCCAGCTACTCCTTTAGGAAAGCGATCTCGTCATCCCGAGATTCCAGGAGTCGTTGCGCCTTAGCCGCCTCCGCCTCGAGCTCGGTCACCCGAGTCTCCAGCTGCCCTACCATATCCAGGACATCCTACAAATACACTTAAACATTAGAAAAATACCCAAGCAGCCTAGAAAACTACCCTAGTCACGCAAACTCACCGACCGAGGCCCCGAAGTGTCACGGGAAACCCTCGAAGCATAGACCCGGAAGCAGTTGGCAAACCGAGGAAACCTGAGAGATGGAACCATAGAAGTTAGGCAAACCGACCCTAATTCGTAAAACCCAAACAAAGAACAAAAACCAAAACTCACCCGGTACACCCGGTCACGCCACTCTTTCCCGGCATCCATCTCCTCGGCAGAGCACGGGGGGAGAGGCTCGGTAAAAGGTATCCCAGCTGCATCCACCCTAAGCAGCGTCAGGGGAAAATCTGGGAGCTGGATTTCATCAGCCGGATCGGCCAGCTGAGAACGCAACAGATTGGTCGGTTAGAGTGCAAGGAAACAATAAACCGCAAAACAAACCTTAGAACCAGAATTAAAACATTACCACGAGGCGATACCAAGCCAATCGCCGGGTGACGTGAGATAGGTAGAAGGCACTAGGCACCAAGAGCGCATCGCCTCCTTTTCCGAACCTATCCTCGTGGACCTCTGTGGTGGTCGGTGGTCTCAACATGGTCCGGGGAGGATCAACCGGCACCCTGAAATCGTCATATAGGCACTGACGCACCAACCACTCGCCCATATACCAAACTCGGTGAAATAACGTAGGAAGGAGCATTTTCCTATAACTCCGAGGCCTCAGCTCCGTGGCCACATACTCCGGCACGCCCTCATAATCGGCCCAAGGGCGAGCCACAAACTACACAAATAAAACCAACACCTCAATAAATCCTAAACCTTGGGGGCTCCTGAGCTAAGTAGGACAGAAAAAGAAAACTTACAACCCTGAGGCTTAGCTGGTTAACCAGCGCATTCTTCGACGGATAGTGACTAGTTGTACTCTTAGGCTGAGCTAGCCTCCACTCGATTCCCACCGGGAATCTCTTCGAGTGAACTCGCACCGTCTTGGGTGCAAGGCAGGGAAAATAGGAATAGATCCAAGCCTGCAACATCCCAAAATACCTTTAGCAACATTGAGTCAAGAACTAAGTAGAACTTGAGATGTAAGAATGAGAATAGTAACTAACCTCCAGTATAAGGCCCGGACCAACAATGGGCACAGCTGAGGCCGACTCTATCGCCAACGGCCTCACCATGACTTGCAGGCAGCGAGTCATCTCCGCGAAAGCCGCGGTTACCCAATCACAACGACCTAGCAGAGCCAGGTCCTCTAGTAGAGGCAAAATCCTAGTACTAAAGCTCTCGCCTTTATCCGAGAAGTGGGTCGACCCTAGGAAGTACCACAACCACAACCGGGCATCCTGCTCCGGCGTGTTGAGTTCTCGACCCTCTAACACCGCCACCCGCTCGAAGTGATCGATGATGTACGAGCTCACCAGAGCATGAGGTGCACTAAATGCCTCACGCTCCAAACAATCCCCGATGAGGCTCCGCACCTCATCACTCTCTAGCCTAGGGCCTTCGGCGGCCCACCTAATCCTATCCGGCCCCCAGGACAAGCCAGTAATCATCTCAAAATCCTCTAGGGTCATCCTGACCTCCCCAAAAGCCATATGGAAGGTCGAGGTAGTATCGTGGAAGCGATCTATCATTGCTCTAATCACCATAAGGTTGCACTTAGTCTTGCAACCCACTAGCCGAGCCCACTACTCAACCACGTGACCCAGAGCGGTCCTCGCGATAATCTCCTTTACCTCGGGGGTCAACTTCTGAAAGTAAATCTCGAGACACGTAGTAAAGCCCGAGAAAGTCCTCATCAGACCCGGAGACTGCAAACCAAAACAATACAAGTATAAACAAAACAAACCCAACCTAACCCGAGCCAAAGATTTAGGATATAACTAATAAGCCCAAATAGGACACTCACCAGACCCCGCACGATGCGGTGAGAAATGTGAAGGTCTAGGTGAAACAGCAGCTGATGACCATCCCAGTCCCGAGCCCACTCGGGATCCTCATAACCAATCTCCTCATTCTCCGGTACAGGAACCGGAACATGAGCCCTCCTAGCAACCGCCTCTGGAAGCCTGCGCTTCCTCACTCTATCAAAATCGGCCTCATTAATGGCCTCAGGGTCGCGGCGCTGAGATGAGATACTCCGTTGTCTCCTGCGAATCCCTCAGGAGTCTGTGAACTCGTCCCGGCAGTCTCATCATTAGGAGCTCCCTTAGGACAATCGGTGTTACCTCTAACTACAAAATCAAACAAAAAAATGAAAAATTTGTGCCTCAGGTCGGGCTAAATAAGCTTAAAGAGGCCAAAATATGGTCGAAGTTTCGGATAAGGATATCAAAATTTCGAGAAGGCCGTTAGCACCCATTTTCGTTTCCGCTCACGATGGAAGTGGTTTCGGGAAAATCCGGCACCGCTACGACACCTTTTGGTCCGTCTTAAGACACACAAAACCTCCCTGAGGGTCTTAAAAGTCGTTCTAGCCCATAAGAATCAACAAGAGAGCTACCCACATCCTCACAAACACTATTTAAGCAAGATTATGCAAAATAAATACGGGAATAATCGGGAAAACGGTCCTTAACCCTAGCATTCCAAACGCATTTCCATTGGGTGCCAATTTCGTACCTCGAAAACCCCTATCGAACTTATAACTACCCTAGCAAGCTCTAATCGACCCTTAATTAACAATGGAATTAAGCACAAGCATCGAAACTTAGTAAATCAAAAACATCCAAATCGATTTTCTAGGGTTTTCAACAAAACAAACTCATAATCAATCAAATCAAACAAAACCAACAATAAACAAGTAAAGAACGCTTACTCGGAGTCGACATTGTCACGTACAACGGAAATCGAGATGAAATTTGGGCAAGAAAAGTCGAGAAATCGATTTGAAGGCGGAGGGGGTGACGCGCTTGAGTTTTAGATCGAATGAACAAATCGCCCCAATTTTCGATTACTTAAACAGACCCGGTCCACAGAAACCCGACCACCCCAACTGACGTGCCTGAGTCCTAATGCGCTGGGGGCTAGGCACCTGAATATTAGAGCGCTGATGGGTGCGCGTCTGAGCTGCCCAATACAGACTAAAGCAAAACAAACGAGACTCAAAGTTCGATACACATAAAACATACACCTTTTAAGACCAACAAAGCAACAATGATGGAACAATTACTAATCAACATCGACAAAACACGCTCGACAATAAGGCAAGCATAAGAACCGCACTTAACACGAACGTTGCACCCAAACGCGTAACAAAACGGTCCAAAGCTAACTAATTTAAACAAACTCTGAACAAATCTCAAATGAATAACAAGCTAACACAAAGCAAGACCAAACTCGAACAAAATAAGACAAACTCATCAAACAAAAAACACTTAACTAGAAACAGATAAACAAACAGCAATTTCTCGCTCAAAGGGTCTTAGTTATCCGAGGGGCGACGGAGTCTGAAAAACCTCCACTGCAATTTGTCGAGTGGATACTAACGCCCTGAACAGCAATTTTTCGAGTGGATACCAACGCCCTCGAAGGAGTGTGATACCTCCACAACAATTTGTCAAGTGGATACTAATGCCCTCGACAACAATTTTTCGAGTAGATACCAACGCTCTCGAAGGAGTCTGATACCTCCACAACATTTTTCAGTCGAGAGGAGACCGACGCCCTCGAATGGTTTATTTTGTCCTAGGGATCAGAGGCATCCTGAAAGACATCTACTCGAATGGAGACTGACGCCCTCGAGTAGTTTATCTCTCTTTTTTTGTCCTAGGGGTCAGAGGCATCCCAAAAGACAGCTATTCGAGTGGAGACTGACGCCCTCGAATAGTTTATCTCATTTTGTTTTGTCCTAGGGATTAGAGGCATCCCGAAAGACAGCTACCCGAGTGGAGACTGACGCCCTCGAGTAGTTTATCTTGTTTTGTTCCGTCTTAGGGGTCAGAGGCATCCCAAAGACAGATGTTCGAGTGGAGACTGACGCCCTCGAACATTTTTTGTTTCACTTTATTTTGCCCAAGGGGTCGCAAGCATCCCGAGGACGACAGCTCGAGTGGAGACCGATGCCCTCGAACGTTTTATCAAGGGTTCACAAGCATCCTAAAAAACATTTGTTCAAATGGAAGCCAACACATATAAACATTCCTTGCACTTGCGCTTAACGCGTCACCTACAACACGAAAACATTTAAAATTAAACAAACCTAAACAATCCGACAAGGCAAAGCGCTAAAACACGAAGAACTGAAGAACAAGATGACAAGCAGCGGCCCGGGCCCAAGCAATCAACCGCTAGCAAAAACGTCAGGTATGATTCTTAAGCCTCGGCTGGCGAGCCTCAACACGTAGTCCAACGGACTTAAAACGACCCGACCGGACAGCCACCAGGTCGTAATCCTCGATTGACCTGGGTGGCTATAGTTTGACTTTCGCCTTGTCCAAGCCTCAGTCAAAGTGGGAGCTTTTTTAGACTCCCAGATTTGGACCTGGTGGCTGCAGAGGTGACCGACGAACACCCGATGACGATAGGACTGCATCACGACGCGAGTTCGCGATATTTTAGGTAGTTTTTCGATAGAACGGATCAAATAATTACTCGGAAAAATGAAAACTAACATGATGGCACCCTTAGTCGTGTCGTTACGGACGCATAGACACTAATTAGAGTCAATTCCGACACCGGGACCCCGAGTCGGCCCCGAAACTCAAACCGAGTCAGCACCGCGCCAAGTGAACCTTGGGACGCACACCCGAGGCCCACTAATGTTCACAGCGCTAGGGTAACACGCGGGAACCTTAATCCACAAGCATCATATTATCCTCCTCTCTCTCGATATTGGAAATAAAGTATCAAAATCGTATCTTCAAAATCCCAACCACCCCACCTCACGCGTCTTAGTCTCCCCGCGCCTAAGCCCAGGCGCCTGGGTCTTGGTGCGCCCCGACTCAGGCGTCCATATGGGCGACGAGGGCCGAAAACACCTATAAATACCCCCCTTTGCCTCATTCATTCGACACATCTCAACTCTCTCTTCTCCCCCTCCACTTTTTCGCTAAGGGCTCGCACTCCGACACCCAAGGCAAACGATTCACTCGATCGTAGTTCTGATAAAAGCGACATCGACGCTACTCCCCACCTTCGAGCACCCCACTTGATACCGAGGTACCTATGATCGACTAGCTCAAGTCTAGTAGCGAACCTCTGCCAGATTAGCCGCAGAACTAGTCCATAGTAACAAAGCTCCTCCGGAGTAGTTGCAGGAAGGGTAAACGGTAACGGAGCTTTGCCGGAGTCACTGATCAAGCTAGGAGGATCCGCCTGTTGAAGACGAGTCGTCACTAGGTTGTCATCTAAGCAAAAATTTCCATATTTGTACTTTCTTTTATTATGCACTACGACAACACTAGATGTGGACACTAGGTCCACAAACCTCTACTAAAACACGTAACGTCCCAACTTCAACCACAAATACTGAAATACACTAAATAGACCCGAGTAATTCCGAGATCCGTTCTCAACTATCTATGCATCCTATCCCGTTTAGTGTATACTCCGAGGGTGCAACTTCTCACAATGTGATTTACTTACATTCGCATTTATAGTTTTTTGTATGATTTATTGCTTTTATGACCTTATAATCGCATGCTAAATCACCTAACACGGAATTCAAAACGTAAAATAAATAAAAGTGAACAAAGTAATGGTCGGGTTCCGTATTAGTCCGGGTGCTGGCTTTATTAGGCTCGACACATCTCTATTAATACCGAACTGTCGCATCTTAAGCAGAATACCAGGTAAGGTATACCACGAGAACGACTAAAATCCATATTATCGCGTTAAAACTGGTTTGCTAATACGTATAATATTAGTACTCTCTACTCTCCTACGTGCATCTTTTCATGACCTGCTTGTCACGTGAAATCACATGCAAAGAATGCAAACACAACTAATTTGACGACAATACTTACTTGTCCTTAAACAATCGACGTAGCATAGGTATAGGGTGAAAACAACGGATGTTACAGTATATCCACCACAACAAAAGAATTAGTTTATCAACCCACCGATTGATTAGTAGAGGCTGCTATAGTGCGGGCGGGATTGGGAGTTGACATCTATCGGATGTTGGCTTCCCAATACGTACCCTCACCCCTTACTCAGAAACGACGGTTTCCAGATGTCCGAAACCATTGGCAATGAGAGTCATTCCAGGCATGGAGTGCTTAAGGGTACAAGTCTTTAGGTCCCGTGCCCCTCAGCTTTGAGTCGGCTAAGGATCAAAGTTGACTTGAACGGTTTCCGAGTCCCAATAATTGACTCGGTGGCGATTCCACAAATCGTCAACGAATTCAGTTAACTAAAAAGGTCGCCTTACCAAATGAATCGGCCTTTAAACATTTACAACCACGACTCAATTGATTCCAAACGGAAACACGGGTGCCCGCACCCGTCTAGTACAAGTCCGAATCGTCACCCGAATCGAGGTTCGAGACATCACCCCGTACGCGAGATCGGACCGGCCCCCGACCAGGAGGGGGCCGCGTGGGTGGCCGCTGCGACACGTTGAAAAAACGGGTCGGTCCCGCGCGGGCGCCAGGCGGTGCGGACGGACGTCCACAGGTTTTAGTTTATGTTTTCTATTTACGAGTTCATTTATAGTTAATGTTATTGTATCTAATTCGAAAATATTATATCTTCGCTTGTCGTATTGTGAATTTCGGGTTATATTCCGCCCGTGTAACTTGTAATCTATATTTCAAGTTCTTTTGCTTTATTTGTTTGGCAATTCATCGTTATCAAATGAACCCGCATGCTAAAACAACTTCGACACATTTAAGATGCATTAAATGAAGTAGTAGCACGTATTTCACATGTCAAGCCTAAAACAACGGTTGTCATACATTTTCATCATCTTACTAACGCGCGCACTTAAACACTGATTGATATCTTAGTAGGGGCCGCTATGTGCGGGCGGTGTTGGGTGTCCTTCGTGGGCTTCGCAATAGGTACCTTCACCCCTTACTCAGAACCTTTGATTTCCAGATGCCCGTAACCATTGGGAACGAGAGTCATTCGATATACAATATTTGATAACTCGACATAGGTATCGTTATGCAAAGGGACGAACCCCACAATCTCTAGTACTATAAGGAAAGTCGTGCTTTGTGCACGATATGCCTAAGTATAGAGTGGGTTCGAACGGGTCCGAACTCCCACAAAGTTCGGTGGCGACTTCAACTTCGATTTAAATTTCAAACCGAAAACAATCTTATCATGAGATTCATTCGCCTAACCAAACCCGCGCGTGGCCGCGTTGGAGTGGACCTATGTCATATCCACACGTCTCAATTTATGATATGTATCGATACATCGACTTAAAACGAATATCGGAGCTTTCCGCATCGTGGCGTCATTATCAAGTCTTGTGGACCACATGACGCTTGGATTGGCGTCATTAGGTTTCGTATTAGTTCGATCCTCGATGACTCTTTACGCGCGACATTCGATTACGAAACCGACATCAAGCATTTCAAAGTTACGATTATAAACGACATCGTAAACATACGACAAAGGATTCCACCAACGCTTCATAATCCACAGGTCAGGCGCATGCCTTCTGGCGCCCTGACCTTCAGGTGCCTCGGGTGGTGCTACTCAAACGTGAGGTATCATCACCCGTTCCCTATGTCTGGTGTTTATGTGAACTTTTAGCAGAAGCTTTTGCCGGATGTGCTCATTTTCAAATGAAAATCGATTCGGATTAACACTTTGCACTATTCGACATCGACATTGACCACTGATAAGTCGCTTTTTTACCGGTTTTTGGTCCCATATTTATACTCTTTCTCGGTCGATTTTATTAACCATTTCGCTATTATTAAGCTATTTTGTGTTTATTTAGCTAATTAGTCGTGTTTCGTTTAATTAATGTACATTTATTATATTTGTTGGAATTTCGAGACTGCTCGAGTTATTTTGACATTGTAGATATCGAGAAGGGTCGAGATGATCCAAGAGAAGCGGTCAAGACGGGTCAAACCATATTTGACCTTGATCATAATCTCCTTTTATTTCCCCTGCCTACATGATACATCACCCTCCTTATCCTAGTCCTCCTCCATCATCATCATCATCATCATCATCCCATCATTCATCATCAATCACATTAATCCACTGTTAAAGTTCCATTTTCCACCATCACCTTCAAACAATCATCTTCACCAACATGCAATTCACCATTCCTCTAATCTCATCCCTAATCTCAAAAATTACCCAAACTCCAATCAGTCAATCACCACTCGCCCCCGACATCACTTCTGTTCTCCGTCCACCTGAGCTCCGGTGCGCGCACCACCGCCATTCTTCTCCGTCAATTCGAGCCAGCAACCACCAGCTCAGTCACCGTGCTTCACGCACGCTGAACCGTGCATTACGCACGCCCAACCGTGCGTAACCGATTCAGGGGAGCAGGAGCCGTGTGAAATCCACCGTGGGTACCAGAGATTGCTTGATTTTCGACTTTGCACTTGGTTGTGTTTGAACCCTTGACCCCTGTCAATCGACGGGAGTCGGTTAGGTCTAGGTATCAAACCTCGTCTCTTGTCAAGCCTTGCCCCGCCTAGTTGAACACGGGAGTAAGAACTTGGTAGGGTACCCAAACTATCGGATTAGACTCTTCAGCTTGGGAGAGGGGGAGAAAGGACCGGGATTAGACGCGGACTTAATGAGCCGACTCACGAACCCGGGAGGGAGGTGATTGTATTTAGCTTAGTTGGATTACGAACCCAGGAGGGAGGTAGCCAACCCCTAGAGGCGTTCCACTATTCCTATCACCCCTATAATTTCGATGCTCGGTATTCCTTACCCACGATTATGGCGTGTCGGAGGTTAAGTCGGTGATGGTGAGATTTGTCGCGGGTCCCACCGTCAATAAATAACCGACTATTCCTAGTGGGTAGCTAGGGCAAGTAGGGTCGATATCAACGGAGACGGTAAGGTAGAATCTAGACTAGGTCCGCTCACAAACAAGGCTAAGTCACACAAACAAACACAAAGAAGACAATAATTGATAAACTATGGTGGTTGGAGATGAAGGAAGCGGACTAACAATGACTAGACTAATACAATGCTAAAACGGGATAACTAAAGATCAAACTAACAAGCAAACTAAAAGAACTGATGACTAACTAAGAAGTTGAATCAAATATGAAAAGAAGTGGGTTAGGTCGGGTTCATAAGTGTAGTAGGGTAATTGGGGTGGTGAAGGGTGTAGGTGTCTCCTAATTGCTAGAGTCGGTCCGGGCTCTCGCTACGTAGACCAACGCCGAGGTAATTTCGCGCTCTCGCGTCAAAGACTAACCTCAACACAACCACAGAATAGACAAACAATGAGAAGATGAGCACAAGTATGGGAAGCATGGCCACTACTACTCACACAAGCATATCAACAAACACATAGAGTGCCCAATATGTGACTAACAACAAAGATTCACCCTTTACCCCTAATCAAACCCTAATCACCCATAATCTACCCTTAATCCCGCTACTAACCCACAAGAAGACTACTCACTCATTATCAAGAATAAACTAACAATAATAAGAGAAGACAACATGAAAAACCAAACATCCATTATGAACAATAAGAACAATGACAAGAACAATATAAAAAGATTGAAACTAGATTAAATAAAAAAGAACAAGAGTAGAGAAGATTATACCAACAACAAGATGAAGAAAAAGATGTAAACTTGCATAAACAAGAACCCAAATCAACTCCTAGGATGTCAAGCTTGGAGAAATCTTCAAGAACCCACTTAATACAAGATTATCTAAACTAGATTAAACTAAAACTAACTAAAGATTAACTAGAGATTAAAAGAGGCTAATTAGGGTTTTGAATTCTTAAGAGAGGCCTAAAACTGTCTACGGTAAAGTATGGTGCTTAAATATTACAAAGGAGGAGTATTTATAGGGTTACAAAAATGAAGGAGGAAGAAAAGAGTCACGCGGCTTCAGCTGGCTCGTCCCGCCCGGGACGGGTTGGTCCCGCCCAGGACGGTCTGATCCCGACCGGGACGGGTTGATCCCGACCGGGACGGGTTCAAAACAGTAGCAATGCTAAATGCGCACCTCATCCCGGACGGGATGAGTTCCTTCCCGTCGGGGATGAGTCTTGTAGGCCTCCATATGATCTCTAAGGTTCCTCCTTGCTTCACATGGACTTCTCATCGACTCTCGGGTCTTGGGATCGAGTCTAAGGGGCTCGGGATCGGGACCCAAGGTCTCGGGGTCGAATCCAAGGCATCGAGTGATCGTTCCTCCGCTTCGTTGGCTCCGAAAAGTGTATGTATTGAGTCAGAATCGCTCCAACTCTTCACGAATGGTCTCGGGAACCTGAAACGAGCTAGAGGAAGCATAAGTAGCCCATGAACCGCTCTCAAGGAGCGATTCCGCAAGGAAAATGGGACCAAAACACAGCAAAATAGGCACTACAAACTACACTTATCAACTCCCCCACACTTAACCCTTACTCGCCCTTGAGTAAGCACAAACTAACTACTAAACTAGCCGAGTGGGTATTAGCGCACCCTACGCCCTTTCAACTCACACGAGTACACTTAGAGGGAAAAGTGCACTCCGCAAGGCAAGTGGGTCCTGCGACAAAACTGTGGACGCAACCGGACACAAAAACACAAAAACAAACAAACATACAAACAATCACACAAGAGGTTGCACCCATAAAGAAACAAATACCGCTTCCCTCTAAAAAGTGGTGAAAGAAGCACCGGTTTAGGACTCAAGGTAAGTAACAACGTTCCCAAGCTAGTAATACAAACCGAAATGGACAAAACCCTAATAGTATGACGACAAAGCAATAAAAATGTTGGTAACTTACCTAGGTTCCTCCTAACTTTCTAAGAACGTACTACGGGACGATCGGCGGGATGGAAAAGGGATGAACCTTGGTATTAGTCGACACTGTAGGTAAGTGAGACCCCGCCCCCTTTAACAATGAACAAAGAGGGTCGTCCCATGTCCTAAACCGCCTAACTAGTCCAAGTAAAAAGGTGGAAATAATTGCAAAGTGAGGGAAGACCGACCTTTGCCGCTATCATCCTTCCTAGGGACTCGGTCCTTTGGTAGGCTCTTCACGGCAAAAGTCGGAAAAAGGCTTATTTTTATTGGGTTAGGATCTTTTTGTGAGACGATTTTCTTTTGGCATTTTCTCTTTTCTTTTGCATTCTTGCTTTGTATGTTGCCATGCCATTTCTTTTTCTTCTTTTCTATTTTCTTTTTGGCTTTCTTTTTGTGCCTTTTCTTTTTCTTCAATCTATTCTTTCTTTCTTTTTCTTTTCTTTTTCTTTTTTCTTTGCCCTTTTTATTGTAGGCAATTCTTTGCAACAAGAAAGGGAGATTTCAACAAATTGCAATTTTATTTGGTGGATATGTGTAGGAGGTAGGTGAATGGGTAAGTCGGGACGGGCCCTTCCCTTCAAACCCACAAAAAGGGGAGAACTTGGACTAGTCGAGCAACGTCAAACAAGGTCACCAAAGGGACGAGACTCGGCAACCAAGGCCTTTTCACACCGTGGGTGGTCAAAATGGTCAAATGCAAATCCCGTAGTAAATCCCTAGTAAGCTAGGTGGACTCAAGGTAAAGGACCAACGAAATCATTGATTTAGGGTCATTCTACTAGACTAAAATCCAAGACTCGATTCATATTTCTAGGAAGGGAAAGTAAACACTTGCGCACTAGCCTCAAAACCGGGTTTTCGAAAGCCGATTTACACATAAGACACAACTACACAACACAAAACAAAGGCGCGACGAAAACGAAAGAAAAAGAGACAAAAGGCCACAAAACAAAAACAAAACAAAACAAACAAACAAAGGGAACAAACACCACCCCTAACTTCCAAATAAGCAACCAACCAACACCAAACTTTACAAAGCTCCTCCCGAGCACACAACATCACAAATCTCCTCCGAACATCATAAGGGGTAAAGAGGAAAAAGGGATAAAGGCGTTACCGGATGTCTTGAAAACTTTCCAAAGTTAGCGGCGATTAGGCGACCTAAGACGAAAAAGGGAGGGAAAATACGCACAACAAAACACATATACGATACAACGACATAAAATGGAAAACACACAAAAGGAAAATCTTTTTGATTTTTGTGAAAAAATTTCAAATTTTTAGGATTTTTAAAGATTTTTCGAAAAATTAAGAAAATAAAACTAACTATGATAGAATATCGCTCCCCCACACTTAAGCCGAGCAATGTCCTCATGCTCGACCGTAGTGTATGGAGACACAAAAGAAAAGAAACTACGAAAATAAAGCTAAAAATCAAAAAGTGGAGAAAAGGGTAGAAAGTGTTCAGTCGGGGTGTAGTCAAGTCACCATGGGCCGAGACAAGAAAAGATATGGATGGGGGAAGAAAATAAAAAGAAAGAAATAAAAGGGAAGGGGAGGGGAGGACTAGGTGTGATCAAGTCACCTAGCCCGGATTCCGCCCAAATCCGACTAATTCCTACAAAAAGAGTGAAAATCATGCAAAATTTGGATTTTGAAATGACTCTCGATGTAGTCACGTCATCGAGAGTCGGGAGCAACAAGTACCAAGGCCCCGAGGGCCACCATGACACAAATGATATAAGGGAAAGGGAATAAACAAATGAAGACAAGCAATAAAAGACGGAAAAGAAAGGATAGTTGTCGTACCATGCGGTTAGCAACTCACTCGCTCCATCGTCTCATAAGTCAATATAGGTATGTAGCTAGTCGTCGTCGTTGTTATTCCTCTCCAATCGCGATACGGATCCACGGTTGGAGCACAAAAGAATAATGAGGTGGGTTTTGATGTGAAAGTCGGTGTAAAGTGAAGAGAAAGTGAGGTGAAAATGTGTATGTGAGGTGTAGGGGTCATATAATGAGGGTACAAGCATGTAGGGAGGTTGGGAGGGGGTATAAAGTGGTAGGGTGGGCTTAAACGACGAAGAAAAGGTCAAAGGAGGAACAGGGGGTCCATCCCGGTCGGGATGGATGGTCCCGGTCGGGATGACCTTCTCGTCCCGGTCGGGAAGCCTTCGTCCCGGTCGGGAGGGCACTCCAGTAGCTCCAACTTTTGTCACAGTCATCCCGGACGGGATGACATCCTTCCTGGTCGGGATGACTCATCCTTCCCGGTTGGGATGACCTCTTCTCGGCCGGGAAGAGTCTCCTAACCCTCTATAGCTCCCAAAAGCTTGTTTCAAGCTTCAAAAACCGACTCCCCTCCACACGATCCAAGCTCCAAGATTAACCCTTCCTTTCTAGGAGACACTTTCACTTCAAACCTATCACAATAAACTCAAATACAACATCAAATTCCCTCCCTCACATCGCTCGTCAATCAATCCAAATAATCAAGAATTTCACAAAACTAAAAGAAATTACAAGAGAAAGAGATATATACAAAGAGACGGTTCTTGTGGAACTTCGTCAAACCAAGGATGATGCACTTTTCAATCTTTTTCAACAATACTACAACCCATTCCATCTCCATCAAGGGCATGAAGAAACAAGTCGAAGGCCCTAGCAAAGTCTTCAATCAAGCTAGTAATATAAGCATCCAAACACCAAGGTTCTCCATGACCTTGTCTCGACGTTCCCGGGGCGTCCCGATCTTGTATGTTCAATGGCTTGAACTTATACTTTTGATCCTTCGGGATATACCTAAACGTCCACTTGTCCTCATGCGGCCCCAAGGGAGGCTCATCTTGCTTCTTGCCTTTCAACTTGTCATCAAACCCATAATATGGGCACTCATCCTCTCCAATATCGGAGTCACCATCCTCATGTTCACAAGAGTTCTTCTTCAAGCTTTGTCCCGACTCTCCCCCTAGATCAATGTCTTTCGTGGCGTGGATCATATTGTAAGACTCATCATTAGTAGGCGAAGTGTTGCCTTGGAGGTCAAACACTAGCTTTTTTTCGCCTAACTCGAAGGTGATCCTACCATTCTTCACATCGATCATAGCACCGGCGGTGTGTAGAAATGGGCGCCCAAGGATAATGGGAGTGTTGGCATCTTCCGGCATATCGAGCACGATGAAATCGACCGGAATGAAGAACTTCCCGATTCTCACCGGCACATCCTCTAGCATCCCCAATGGTCGGTTGAATGAACTATCGGCCATTTGGAGTGTAACAGAAGTGCGCTTTAGCTCCTTCATCCCGAGTCGGCAACAAATGGAATAAGGAATGATGCTCACACTCGCACCCAAATCACATAGCGCTCTCTCGATCTTGTAATTGCCTCTGGTGCACGGGATCGAGAAACTACCCGGATCTTTCAACTTTGGAAGCGTGGAACCTTGAATAAGCTCGCTCACCACCCCTGTGAACGCAATAGTCTCTTCCTTGTCGATGGATCTCTTCCTAGCTAGGATTTCTCGCATGAATCTTCCATATGCCGGGATTTGGGTAAGTAACTCGGTGAATGGGACATTAACATCCAATTTCTTCACAATGTCTAGGAATTTGTCAAATTGGACATCCACCTTACTCTTCATTTGCCTTGTTGGAAAAGGCAACTTGATTTGAATCTTGTTTTGCTCAATAGGGGTGGACTTCTCACATGACACTTTTCCTTTACCCTTTTCCTTTGCTTGAAGTGAGGGAAGCTTGTCTTCTTGGGGTTTCTCAATCTCCCATAAGACTTGCTCCTCCATTGGATCTTCCTTGCTTGAGTTTTCTTGAATCGGAGATACATCATCTTGGATGTGTTCTTGCATTGGTTCTTGCTCACTAGGGAATGAAGGGGGATCATAAGATGTACCTCTCCTCGTGGTAATAGCATTTACATGCTCAAATTTCGGTGTTTCACCTTGAGGAGGTAATTGCCCCTTTTGCCTTGAAGAGCTACCCGAAGCAAGTTGAGCTATTTGGGTCTCAAGCATCTTCGCATGAGCATCTCTCACCATGTTGTCCCTTTGAATAAAAGCATAGAACTCTTGTTGGTTTTTTGACATCTCCATTTGACCCCTTTGCATCTCCAACATAGATTTTTGAATGTCGAAATCACGAGGTGGAGATTGTGGATTGTGCGGAGTATCGGTGAGGGCTAATGGAGTACCGTAATCATGAATAGGAGACCGGCTCCTAGGCTTGCTTTCTTGACGGTTAGCTTGAGTTGCTTGTTGTTGATGGTTCCCTTGGAACCCATGATAATTGCCTTGATTAAGGCCTTGATTGATGCCATTGTTGTGGTTTTGTTGTGTTTGGAAGTTTTGGTTTCCTTGGAAACCACCTTGATTGAAGTTCCCTTGTTGGAACCCTTGATTGTTGTTGTGGAAGGTACCTTGGTTATTTTGCTTGAAGTTGTTGAAGGGCCTTGGGTTACCCACATAACCTTGATAACCTTGATTGTTGTCCCTTAAGGGAGGTGGAACATAGGGACGAGGTTGCATAGCTTGTTGTTGAGGGACTTGATTGGAAGCATGGTATTGATTGGAATAGGAGGCACCTTGCTTGAACGCTTGAAAGGTGTTCACTTGCTCAACGCTTCCTTGACAATGCATAGGATCATGACCAACGATTCCACAAGTATCACACATCCCATAATAAGGCAAAGGAGGTGCAAATCCCAAAGCATTCACTTCTTGAATTGAGTGTTGGTTGGAGGAACTAATGCTTTGAACTTGATTGAGGTGGCCTTGGAGCTTCTTGTCAATATTCTCCATGTGGGTCTTCAATTGAGCTCCAAGGTCAATGCTTAATTGAGTAATTGCATCAACCTCGTGCCTACCTCCTCGATTTGCCTTCCTAGGCCTTGAGTATTGAGAATTATGAACCGCCATCTCCTCGATTCTTGCCCATGTTTGGTCATCATCGACCTCGGTGAACCTACCATTGGAGCCCATGTTAAGAATAGCTCTTGAGTCCTCATAAAGACCGTTCCAAAATTGTTGGACTAAGAACCATTGTGCAAGTCCATGGTGGGGGCACGATCTAACCAAAGATTTAAACCTCTCCCAAGCTTCATAAAGAGTTTCCTCATCCAGTTGTTGGAAAACGGTGATGGAGGCCCTTAGCAAATTAGTCTTCTCCGGAGGGTAGAACTTTTGGTAGAACGCCAATGCAAGTTTCTTCCAAGTATCAATGCCCATGGTTGCCCTATCGAGACTCTTGATCCATTGCTTCGCTTTTCCAATTAATGAGAATGGAAATAATACCCATCGGATTTGATCTTGAGTAACCCCGGGTTGAGAAATAGCGTCACAATAATCGGAGAAAGTCTCCATGTATGGGTGCGCGTCTTCGGTGGGCAAACCACTAAATTGATTTCTCTCCACAAGTTGGATGAATTGAGTCTTGGCCACAAAGTTTCCGGCATAAGCGGCCGGTAGAGTATTCGATCCCGACAAGACATCTTCCGTAAATGTAGAGTGGGATGAAAACTTCGGCATTATTGGATATGCGGGAGAAGATGGTGTAGACGATGTTGATGTAGAACTAGACGGGGAACTAGGTGAAGAAGAATGGATAGATGAACCAAAGGGGTTTATGAAGATCCCTTCGGCCGTCTCTCGAGGTGACACGTTAAAGTCAGATCCTTGAGCTTGCTCTTCAATGGTATTGCTAGTACTTGGTTGAGAGATTCTAACCCGACCAATCGTCCGTTGGCGAAAGGCTCTAAAGAGTCTTTCCGGTTCTGGATTGAAGAAAAAGAATTCGCCTCTCCCCCTAGGCATACACTACACACTTAAGCAAACGTGAGAACACCTAGTGCTTTTCGGGCACTAGGCAACGACAATAAACAAGCACAATCGAAAGACAAAGAGAAAATGAAGAAATAAAACTAAGGAAAGAAGAAGAATCTAGAGAATATGCACAAGAGATGATAGAAGAGCACAAAGAAGGGTAACTAAGTCTAGCTATAAGCAAACTAAGTCTAAACAATACACCGTCCCCGGCAACGGCGCCAAATTGATGGTGGGATTTGTCGCGGGTCCCGCCGTCAATAAATAACCGACTATTCCTACTGGGTAGCTAGGGCAAGTAGGGTCGATATCCACGGAGACGGTATGGTAGAGTCTAAACTAGGTCCGCTCACAAACAAGGCTAAGTCACACAAACAAACACAAAGAAGACAATAATTGATAAACTATGGTGGTTGGAGATGAAGGAAGTGGACTAACAATGACTAGACTAATACAATGCTAAAACGGAATAACTAAAGATCAAACTAACTAGCAAACTAAAAGAACCGATGACAAACTAAGAAGTTGAATCAAATATGAAAAGAAGTGGGTTAGGTCGGGTTCATAAGTGTAGTAGGGTAATTGGGGTGGTCAAGGGTGTAGGTGTCTCCTAATTGCTAGAGTCGGTCCGGGCTCTCGCTACGTAGACCAACACCGAGGTAAGTTCGCGCTCTCGCGTCTAAGACTAACCTCAACACAACCACAGAATAGACAAACAATGAGAAGATGAGCACAAGTATGGGAAGCATGGCCACTACTACTCACACAAGCATATCAACAAACACATAGAGTGCCCAATATGTGACTAACAACAAAGATTAACCCTTTACCCCTAATCAAACCCTAATCACCCATAATCTACCTTAATCCCCCTACTAACCAACAAGGAGACTACTCACTCATTATCAAGAATAAACTAACAATAATAAGAGAAGACAACATGAAAAACCAGACATCCATTATGAACAATAAGAACAATGACAAGAACAATATAAAAAGATTGAAACTAGATTAAATAAACAAGAACAAGAGTAGAGAAGATTATACCAACTACAAGATGAAGAAAAAAGATGTAAACTTGCATAAACAAGAACCCAAATCAACTCCAAGGATGTCAAGCTTGGAGAAATCTTCAAGAACCCACTTAATACAGGATTATCTAAACTAGATTAAACTAAAACTAACTAAAGATTAACTAGAGATTTAAAGAGGCTAATTAGGGTTTTGAATTCTTAAGAGAGGCCTAAAACAATCTAGGGTAAAGTATGGTGCTTAAACATTACAAAGGAGGAGTATTTATAGGGTTACAAGAATGAAGGAGGAAGAAAAGAGTCACGGGGCTTCAGCTGGCTCGTCCCGCCCGGGACGGGTTGGTCCCGCCCGGGACGGTCTGATCCCGCCCGGGATGATCTGGTCCCGACCGGGACGGGTTCAAAACAGTAGCAATGCTAAATGCACACCTCATCCCGGACGGGATGAGTTCCTTCCCGTCGAGGATGAGTCTTGTAGGCCTCCATATGGTCTTTAAGGTTCCTCCTTGCTTCACATGGACTTCTCATCGACTCTCGGGTCTCGGGATCGAGTCTAAGGGGCTCGGGATCGGGTCCCAAGGTCTCGGGGTCGAATCCAAGGCATCGAGTGATCGTTCCTCCGCTTCGTTGGCTCCGAAAAGTGTATGTATTGAGTCGGAATCGCTCCAACTCTTCACGAATGGTCTCGGGAACCTGAAACGAGCTAGAGGAAGCATAAGTAGCCCATGAACCGCTCCCAAGGAGCGATTCCGCAAGGAAAATGGGACCAAAACACAGCAAAATAGGCACTACAAACTACACTTATCAGTCGGACCCTAGGCCTTTCTCTATTTGAGTAACCGTCATTTTTAGCTTTCGTCTTTTTCATATTTAGTTTTCTATTTCTTTTAGTTTTAATTATCTCTTTATTTTATCGTTCAGTATTATAGTTGTAGTTCACCATTCCTACCTATCTTTCGACTTAGATAAACATTTAGGGTAAACACGACTAGGCATCGCTTTGCTCCTTGTGGGATCGACCCTCTATTGTGCTACGATTACATTGTGCGCTTGCGAGGTATTAAAACTCCAAAAAGTTTTTGGCGCCGTTGCCGGGGAGCAATAGCGGTACTAATATTTTTTTTTCTTCCGTTTAGACCAAGTCTTGTATCCTTGCACACCCTAGTGCGCCCCTTGTCTCCTTGATATATATCTTGGGGTCTTGCACTTGACAATGTCTACGTTCAATATTTGTCAAAATGAAAATGAACCATTCCATGTGTATCTTGCTAGATTCAATGATTATATCTCTTGCGTTGGTTCTTTTGGCTGCTCTCTTTATATTTGGAAAGCACGCTGTGTTTTGTGTGATGGCATGAATCTTGAAACTCGTAATTTGGCAGATTACATGAGCTTTAATCGAGTCTTTCATATGAATGATTGGGAATTTTGGGGTTTCATAGGATTCTTGACAACCAAATGTGAAAAGCTAGCCCACAAAGAGATTTTATGTGCACCCTTTGATGTGAATGTTATTGTGACAAGTAGTGGATGTGTGTTTGAAACTTTTTTGTCTCCAAAAGATTATGAATCATGTGAATCAAGCATTGTTGAAACCTTTGATGACGATGTTGAACTTAAATGGGATGATGACAATGTTGACACATTAGACGAACCCGTTTTTGAGATATTTCTTGAGGAAATTCATTTGTCTACCCCTTCCATTCTTGATGAATCTCTTATTCCTCTCACTTGTTTGCTCTTGACTTCCCTGTCCTTTCTTATGAGTCCATTGTCTTTGAGGATGCATTTTTATTTCATCTTGATTGTTTTCCTCAAGACATTCTTGCCCCCACTTACGAATTGATGTTTGAAGATGCTTGGAAGAATTCTTTCAATGAAACTAGCTTGATCATTGGTTTGTTACATGGAAGTGGTGTGATTTGGGACAAGGAAGGAGGCGTTTGGAAGAGTGACATGATGGTCAAGGAGACTAATCATGTCTTTTATGTGGTTTATAGCCTACCTCTCATGAAAGAAGTGAAGAAGCAAAGAAGAGATTTTAGGGATGTTGGATACTATGATGAGTTTAGAAACATGAGTAGCCTTGGATACCGATTGTGGGATTCCAGTTAGATTTTAAGCTTAATTGTAGGTTTGGCGGTCCTTAAAACCGCGCTTCTTGGGAGGCACCCCAAGTTTGTTGTATATATTTATGTTTGTTTGTTTGTGTTTTTGTTGGTAGGTATCTCTAGCAAGAAAGAAACCACATTGAAGCAAGATGGCTTAGAGACATGAAATCGATCAAGTGTGGGGAATAATTACGCTTCAAAGGTATCTTCTCACCCTCCCTTTCCCTCCCTAGTTTTGAAAATTGAGGACAATGTTCGTTTCAAGTGTGGGGAGGTAGATTTTTGGATTGACGATTTGTGTTTGGTTGAGGATTTGTGATTGATTTTCTTTGTGGAGATACTTTGGTGGAGTATTGTTGTAAATATGTGTTTTGGGATTGTAGCTTTGGGTGGATTGTTTTGTTGTTTTTAGTTTCTTATCTTTGTGAATTGTGTCGTTTTTTTGTTTTTCTTTTGAAAAAATTGAAAGTGAATTCCAAAAAGATTTTAGTTTTTTTTCGATTCACTTGTTTCCCTTGATGGAGTGACTTTTATAATTTTCAACTTTTTTAAAGAGTATAGATTTTCTATTACTTATTGGTTGTTTATTAATATTATATATTGATTGTCCTCCTACTGTAAGTCGCTCGGGATGTGTCCTTCACTTGTTTCCACCTTTCACCTCCCGTATCGTGATTTTGGAATTTCATATTTGTCTAGGTGACTATTACCCAAGTGGTTATTTATCATTTTTCGATCCCAATTCCACAAAATAAAAGTTGATATTGAGTTTTGCATTCATCTTCCATCCAAAAAGGGCTCAAATTTCAAATACGAGACAACAAAGAAAAATCCTCAAAATGAAGAAAACAAGGGGGGGGGGGGGAAATGAAAAAAAAATGTGAAAAAGAAAGAATGAAAAATGAAAAAGAAAAAAGAAAAAAAAAAGGAAAAAAAGAAGAAGAAAAGAAAGACGATTCTTCCCGAGTATTTTTGTTTATCCTTATTTCCACTTTCGATCGTTTCATGTGTCACTTGGGTGATTAGAACGACTCTAACCCTTTGTTTATTCAAGGGGTCGAGACTTGTATACATTTGTCGATAACTTCATGGGAGACCTCCTTCCATCTCCGTCTCATATCCCGACATAGCATGGACCGAGGCCAAGAGATATGTAATAATAAATTTTGCAACCGATCAAATAATTTTAACATTCATATTCTATATTTTTGTTGGATTTTAGAATCGTGACTTTTGATTAGGGAGACTTGTGACTCGTTTGTTCATATTTACTTATTATTGTTTTTTTACATATCGTATTTTCGTTTTGCTTGTTTTTAATTATGGGTCGTAGTTTAGTATTTTAAGCTTACTCGAAGACGAGTAAGATTTAAGTGTGGGGAGGTTGATAAGTCGTTTTTTTACCGGTTTTTGGTCTCATATTTATACTCTTTCTTGGTCGATTTTATTAACCGTTTTGCTATTATTAAGCTATTTTGTGTTTATTTAGCTAATTAGTCATGTTTAGTTTAATTAATGTACATTTATTATATTTGTTGGAATTTCGATACTGCTAGAGTTATTTTGGAATTGTAGATATCGAGAAGGGTCGAGATGATCCAAGAGAAGCGGTCAAGACGGGTCAAACCATATTTGACCTTGATCATAATCTCCTTTTATTTCCCCTGCCTACATGATACATCACCCTCCTTATCCTAGTCCTCCTCCATCATCATCATCATCATCATCATCCCATCATTCATCATCAATCACATTAATCCACTGTTAAAGTTCCATTTTCCACCATTACCATCACCTTCAAACAATCATCTTCACCAACATGCAATTCACCATTCCTCTAATCTCATCCCTAATTTCACAAATTACCCAAACTCCAATCATTCAATCACCACTCGCCCCCGACATCACTTCTATTCTCCGTCCACCTGAGCTCCGTTACGCGCACCACCACCGTTCTTCTCCGTCAATTCGAGCCAGCAATCACCAGCTCAGCCACCAAGCGTCACGCACGCCCAACGGTGCGTAACGGATTCTAGGGAGCAGGAGCCGTGTGAAATCCACCGTTGTAACACCCTTTGTTTTTGACCATTTTAGTTATTTCTAATAACGATTAATATTAATAAATCGAGTCTCGACAAACTATTTTAAATAGTAATATTCAATTCTTGTGCCTTTGGAACCTTTCTATTTCACTCCATTGTTTGCAAAATTGAAATTTCTATCATTATCGCAATTCTGCGAGATTTCGTAAAATGGTTCCTATTTTCTCATACGGACTCCGATTGAGGCGTTTCAAAAGCGTAACTCTATTAATGGTCCAAGATCTACACAATGGTGATTTTCAAATTTACCATTTATAACTGCATCATAAAAATATTGTACTGGACAGCTTCTTTACTACGAAAATTGTCACCCGACGAATCGTTTCTCGACATTCGATTTCCGTACTTCTTTCCTAACCTTTTTGGAACCAAAATAACTCCAAAATATCATCCTTATACACTCCATACCGTCACCTTGAAGTCCAAGGTTCAAAAAATGCTTTTCTAATCAAAAACACCAAATAGGGGAATGTACCTTCAAAAGTATGACTAGCCATTTGAAGCAATTGTCATTTCCTTGTCCATTGCTTGCTCCCTCACCAAAGGCACGACCAAGTACCCTTATAATCACCCTCATATGACCCTTAAACTCATATTTTCATCAACCTAACATCCTCCTTAAAATCCTTTCTAAAAATCAAAGAAAAACCATCAAAATAATACTAAGTTCTTAAACCTTTACACCACCATTTTGAAGAGCATTAATCCCTTCTTTCTCTTATCTTATACTAATTATTTTCAAATTTGTTTAATATTATAACTACTAACTTATTTTGTTTTTGTGTCATTCTAACTAATTTATGAAGAGGAGCAAGAGAAAAGGAGCATCGATCTTCGTTTTCTTATATGTTGTAGAATCGCTTATTTTTGATTGAGGTAACCTATCTTTTCTTCACCCTCAAATCTCGTAGTAGAGTGTTTAGACTCTAACTAACATATAACATCATGTTTAGGACTAAATAATTAGATCACCAAGTTTAAAGTTAACTATTTGTTGATTTATCACTTAACAATACATGCTGTAAAATGGATTCTGTGATGTATGATGTATGTTCACGATTTTTCTGTGTACAATATGTTTCGAATTAGCCTTAGGTTCCTTCATGAAAGTTGAATATCTAAATGTTTAGAGTATGAGAAAAACACTAAAAGTAAGTTTTTATAAAAATATATTTACTAATGATTTATTTCGTTAAATGGTACTGTATGATTTTATGTATTGTCTGAGACAATAAAATGTTCTCTGATGTTAAACGTTTTGTTTGGACTTGGATCATTTATATTATGTTCGTGATAATGTGTATTATGTGTACATCAAATTTCATATAAATACATCATATATATTTTCATTTATAAAATCTTTACTAAAATGGGTCAGATATGGAAAGAAGATTTTATTCAAGAATATTTATAAATTATTTTAATCTACATTTCTGGGGATATGTTATATACATGTATAGGTATCCAAAATAAAAATTGGGTTTACTTTTATGGTGTTTAAGTATTTTAAACATTTTCAAAAAAAGTATTGAAAACCATACTATTTTCGATTTTAATTTGTTAAAATTAATAAACCTTATTATTTTTGAAAATTTGCTTTATATCTGGAAACCTAACTCATAAAAGTATGTTGAGTAAGAAAATCGAAAGTTAAAAATAATATTTGAAAAATGACTCATTTAGTATCCTTAATAATATTATCGATTTCGTTATTACTTAAAGTTATTTTTGTAAAACTCTAAGTTTTGATAAATATGATAAATAATAAGATTTAAAAGGATTTTTATAATTATTATAGATTTATTTGATTGTTGAAATATTTTACTAAGTATAAATAGGCTTTAAGAGATAAATATACTTATACAAATACGAAACCGTATAAAAATACTAAATACGTACACTTGAACAATAAATGTACTAAATACTTGTGCCCAAAAAGTATAGAGTACTAAAAGACAAATAACCCAAAATTACTATGTTAAACAATGCTTAATTGTGCAAAACAACACTTAACTTTATAATAAGCACTTAAGGACTAATTAGTGACTAAATCAAAACTAAGGGTTGACTAGTCCATCTTGGTCAAACTTTGACTTTTTAAGTCAACACAGACCAATTCAAGATAAAGGAACCCATCTTAAATAATGTACTTAGAAATAATTGAATTTTTAATCAAATCTCAACTAATGAACGCTTCAAATAATATATCTCAAATAAAATGTTCTAAATCTCTTATATCAGTATACTAAAAACTATCAGTTAAGATAAATTTTACGACGATTGATAATGTTTGTTAATCTTAAAATCAACATACTTAAATTCCATAGGAACAACCGTACTTCTAGTCGGTGTGTTACCTAAGCCGATGATCAGACACGTTTTTCACGAACGATGTTATCGACACCAATCATGGTGAAAATGAACATGTGCCCTGGCAGTACCCTCTGAGATGTCTTCACCATTCCAGATTGTAATGACTTGTTCCGAGTCAATACACAGCCCACAGACCGGTCATCCTTATGGAACCCGGTATTGTTTCATCCCTCTGGTCATCAGACATGTGCCCCACGATGACTGCTGAGCTCGATATTCCAGAGACTCTGTCTTTATAAGACACCCAAATTCAGCCTAAGTTTCATGTTGGGCGCTATCTGTGTAAAGTTTAGAAGGCGATGCGATAGAAGACAGCTTCGAAAGTAGACTACGACACTCGGAGTCACTGCTCATGCGAGGCCATGATGCATCCTGCCGGTGCGAGAAAAAGCTAAGAAGTAAATGGGCAGCCAGTTCTTTATGAGTTTGTCGGTAGAGTAGTAATCGTCCAGTTGCCATTGAGGTGCTCGGTTGTGTAAAGGTTCTCTTTCCCGAGACCAAGAGTATGGATTGGGTGTGTGCGCATACATAGACAAGGGCACTGATCACATCTCACTCTCTATATCGGATATGTTTGGGGGCGGAATACCATCCGACCTTTGCCTTAGCAGTGTATGGGACATGTTCGGTTTAGCGGGGCCTCTGAGTCCATGCACTTGCAGTCCTTCTTCTCCGTATGTCAGTCGACTAAACCGAGTCAATTTAGGTGTTCCATCCTATTGAGCACTAGGGGTGAGATGTAAACCTCCTAGTATCGATATTATTGGCGGGATTGATGATTTCATCCACACTTATGGTGAGATGCAAGCCTTAAGTAGGCATGCGACATTAGTAGTCACGTCCCGTGCGTTGTGTGTGAAGGAAACCTTGGTTTTTATACTAAATGACTACAGTTTTCTAAATTACATGTTTCGGTATGGCTCCTTATTGTTCCAAATCCACTTGATAAATTAGTTGAATGAACACATATGTTCAAAAATGATATACTTATCGTGTTTCACAAGTTACATGCTGAATGAGTTGATTCATATAACGTATGCTCGATGCTGATATATCCATTACGTTTGATATGTTATTCATAAGATGTATGCTTTACTGTATACTTCTCCCATGTCATTCACATGATGTATGAATTACTGTTTTACTTCTTACATGCTACTCACATGATGTATATTTTACTGTTTTTCTTTTCAAATGCTATTCACAAAATGTATGCTTTATCATAATTCACATCGCATGCTTCTTTCACATGCCGTTATGTTCACATGTTAAACTGAACTCACTTCATGTGTATCTCACATTGTATACATGTCGACTTGTAATGTGACATGCCTGCTTATGTGTTAATTAGATAACCTAAAGATTGTACTACATTGATTATTCGTGGTCGTGTAGAAGGACGGTTAGGTTACTCCCACTAAGTGGGATAGTTTTGTATTTTTTTGTAAATTTTGCAGGATGTCAAATTACTGGGCTTACACGGGAAACGTGTGCAAGCGAGGAGTAGCCTTGCTTAATTTTGAGTTTTCTGTTAAACTGTCCCCATGTAACCCTAAACAATATCAACCTCGTACTTAAAATGTAATTCGTTTTGTGATGTTGTAAGTGACAATCGGTTATTGTATTAACGAAATACTCACTCGGAGTTAACGGTTTTAATTTTTACCACTTTTTATGACTTAATTATTTTTTCGCCTTGTTAATTAATGTCATTGGAAGAACCGGGTTGTTACACTTGGTATCAGAGCAACCTTGAGACCGTGTGTAACTATGTGTGATGCATATTTACATCACCTATCGAGGGAACGCGCCTGGAGCTCGTGACACGTGTCTAAAGTGTCTGATGTGTCTAAAACATGTAGAACATTTAAGATCACTAAATGAGAGATTCACTAGCATAACCCTAGGATCAAATAATATACTCGGGTAGAATATATAAATGGGTAGAACTCTTAAGGATTACCCGTACCGTCCGATTTAGGTTTTGGCCCCTCGCTTGTTTTCATATGCGATCTGAATAGTTGTATGTACAGTGATTATCTAACTTAGCCAATTGGCTAGTTTTAATTTACTTGTGATCAACGCGATGAACAAGATAAAGCACTTGCAACCATCGAGAGCTCATGACTGGTAGAACACCATTGCAAGCACAAATGGACGCATCTTCCAAACAACTATAGTTGCAAAATCAAGTTGGATCATGTTGAAGAATCGAGTGAAGTTATGCAGACAAGATGTAACATACGAGAAGATCAAGTGCAAACGTATGTAAGATAGTAGTCCTCGAGTCCTATTTAAGTGTCGACATAGACCCAACCAAGACTATAGTTACCTATATAACTCGTTCATCGGAGATCATTTGTTTGCCTAAATTGTATTCATGGAAATGAACCCTTCTTGCCCATATTCATTTCACAGTAACACCTTACACCACATCTAATTCATTTTTCTAGGTTATCCTTATTTTCTACCTTTGCCTCACTTTCTTCATCTAACCAAGCAACGATTTGAGTTCAATTCCGAACAATCTTCAATCCTTCCGTCGAAATTCTTAAACATCACATACAAAGCTTTCCTTCATTTCTAACATCCATACCTTCATAAATCGATGAACACCTTTTACTCTTTCATTATTATTATTTTTGTGGTTAAATTGTTCACCAATCAGATCCTACATTTGAACCTATATCATGATGCATAGACAAAATTCATTTAAAGCTTAACCCTTGAACCGTCCTTGAACAAACTTCTAATCTTTTCTAAAGAAGTTTTAACCTCAACTGATTACTTCTCATTTGTTTCTAAACTCATTTCGATCCCTTCGTGAACTAGCTCCTAGGTCTGATTACTCATCCTGAGTCAGGCAATAAGTCTTTCGCTTATTTCACCTTCTTATATTATGGCTCAGCTAAACTTAGTCTGAAATATTCCTATCTGATGGAACCTTTCATATTTACCGTTCTATCTTATTTCCTTCTCATTTCTTCAGCTTGCTTCCTATTCTTTTAGACTTCTATCAAACTGCACGTATGCTAACATCATACATATTCATCGTCTTTTATCTCTACCTTGTTACCATTACCTTTTTCCAAGTTTGTCATAACCGTTGACTATGGAGATAAACTTCAATACTCTCAGTTATTATTCTCATCAACCCAATTAAAAATTCTTAAATATTTATTCTTTCAACCCGTTTTCTAAGTACATTTCTACGTCTTGAATGAACCATGGTTACAACTTATCAGAGCGCAGTGGAAGCACGATGAACTCATGAACCACCTAGAATGGACATAGTTATACCAAGAATTCACCAGTATAATGTACTTGAAGTATCCAGCATCCTTCCAAACCAACCACACTAGGATCACCCAATCTTTACCCTTTTAGTCAACCTATAATTATTGGACATAGGAACCTATTGATTTTTGGAATGACAAGAGGTTGGAAAAAGATGAGAACCAACTAATGTTTTTGAGTGTTGATCTTGGATTCAATGATTTTGAGGATTATTAATTTTAACAAACGATTGAGAGGTTTAGAGATTGTAACTTGAGGATACTCAAGAATAACAAAAGATTAGAAGATTTAGGGTTGTAAGCTAAGGAAAGATAAGAAAGAATGACATTTATGGAAATCTAATTCACATACATAGTGACTACTTGATGAGAAATTAAGTCATACAGATTTTTGTAGAATTTAGAACCCTTGTATTTTCAATGTTTTTTGCGGATTATGTTAGCCAACAGACGAGTTTTTTAGATGAGTAACTATTACTACTAACAAGAGAGTTTTGAGCTTTATGAAAAGATATCGGGGAAAGGAAGCACTAAAGAGTACTAAGGGATAGAATTTAACAATGCATGTAGTAGTTATTTTGAGCACTAAGAGAATTTTATTAAAATTTTGAAGAATGAAACTTGTAATCCAATGATAAGATGCACAGTTCCGATTGAACAGATTTATGGAACTCTTAGCTAAATCATGAATAACTTTAGAATTGATAAATCGAGGTCAATAGCCAATGATTGAAAAGAGAACTCTGATTATCTAAGCACTTGTAACTTGAGTGGGGTAGACTTCCAATGAATTTGTTAATTAGAATTTTTAAATTCGAGGATATAGATGAAACCTCATTGGGATTGTTAAATACAAATTAGATGTAAGGTTGTGTAACCTTTAGAGAAAAATCCTTGATGAATGGAAACACCGATGGATCCTACCTTACTGGTTATCAGGGAGTTGACTGAAAGAATTAAGTTAATCTGTATAATTGAGCAAATAAAGGACATTCTTATACTATTGGAGATGTATACCTACGCGAGATATACTCATATGAAATAATATGCCAAGAGTTTAAGGAACCAAACTTCTAAATATAAAGGTTACAGAAACAACTGGAGGAACAAAAAAAAATTGAGGATTGACTAGAAAGAAATGTAGAATAAAGGAATTACTAAGAATAGAGACATGAGTGACCCAATCTAACATGGTTCTTGATTGATGATGTGTTATTTTTATTATCAGTTAAATCACTCAATATCAATTTTCGTATGAAATACTTTCTAGCTACTCCTAAAACGAAGTCTTTCATGGATCACTGATGTTCCCATTATGATCCAATATGTTCATGTTCTAATTTTTATCTAGAGTCGTGGTAACACTTCTTAGCCCGACTTCGTACCACAACAGAACCTATGCAAATCTTCAACCCTGACCTTTTGGTCTTGAATTCTGCTTTGCTTGTTATCTGAAACCTCATAGGTTATTTGAAAACTCATTAATACTTCTATTCTTCTCATTGAGGAGTACATCAATAACGTATCTATTTCAATCCTTACCTTGCTCATTCCTTTGAAAAACAAACTTTGCTAAAAGTTGTCTTATATAAACTCAAATTATCTTCTCGTTCCTTCTATTAGGCAAGAAACTCTTTGGTCGGTTGGAACAATGTTCTATTTGGTGTCACTTCCCTTACCTCTTTTATGTGATGAACCGAATGACAATTTTTGGTTTAACTTACCACTTCTTTTCATATACGTTCTTTTGTGAAACCTAATCCCACTTCTTTGATCAACTGTACCTACATACTTTTGTTGAAATTTTCTATGCATCTCCGATCGAGTTAACCCAACCAACTAGAATATTGTTATTAACCTTTGACCTGACGATTTAGTACTTATACGAGTAGATGTAACGTTGGGACACTGGGCGCAAGAGAACGACTCACCAGAATCTTATAGAAGAAAGACTCTTAATATGATAAACCTATTCAAAGTTGATCCAGAAGGAAATCACCAAGAAGCATAGAGTTTAGAAACCTGATAAAGGACTATATCATCAAAGAAGACCCACGAGATCAACGTGCAAACCTTTGACTGAAGCGTCGCTAACCTAGTTTTTGTTTTTGTTTTGCCTGACCACTTGTCGACCTTAGAATATTTTTAGGACTTGGAACCTTATTAAGTCAAGTTATCAGTGTATGTCTTACGCGTAATTATCTATTTTGAGCGGTAACCTATCGTAAGACTTAGCCCTTTGTTTTCCATCCAAAGTCTTAACCACCCGGTTATAATAAAGTTAGAATGCCTTTGAGGTCGAGAGATGTTCGAGATGTCATTACCATGTATCTGTGGAATATTGTGTTCGAAAGAAGTATGAGAACGATCATTGATCAAATTATTTGAGGATTTCCTTTATTGACTTCAAAAGCTATTTCGGAGAATAGATTGTGAATAAGCCTTAGCAGATCTCTAGAAGTTTCAGGATTGGCTGAGCTGATTTATAACCTATAATTTTGGGAATCCCTAGGAAAACTATATATATTTTGGTGACTTATTTCTATTTTGGATGATGGATGAAAATATTACAACCCTAAAATATTGTAATGAAGACGGACACTTCAAAACCCACAAACTGTCAATTTGAAGTTTTGGAATAACTTACTAATCAAGGAATCAAGAAACAAGGAAACAATTGAAATTTTTAGAAACTTAAGAGAAATCAATACAAGAGTTTTGGATTAACCCCAAGAGCTTATCACTTAAAGAACCACGCAACCCTAGGAGATCACCCTTTCGATGATAAATATTGAGAGTGCCGTGAGAACCATGAATTTTGATACGATTGATAATGGAGGATATACGGGTGAAAGTCTAGTTAAACCTAAAGATCAAAACTATTAAACGTTTTGAAATTTTATGGAAATTAGGACAACCTTTATTTTAATGGATTTATACCTTAAGCCAAACCAACATTTCTCAAAAAAAAAATAAAAATGTTATATCGTTTTTAAGGCATTTAGATATTATCTGGTTTTGGAGTTAAAGCCGATAGTGAACCAAATCTCGAAATGACCCGATATTGTTCTACTTTTGAGAACTTCAGAATATCCTATGGATATATAAGAACCACCAAAAAAATTTAAGGAAAACCTTAGCCTAACCTTAGAAAATATATACCCTACCAACCTAGTAGTTGTGAATTTCGAGGACGAAATTTTCTTAAGGGGGGTAGTCTGTAACACCCCGTGTTTTTGACCATTTTAGTTATTTCTAATAACGATTAATATTAATAAATCGAGTCTCGACAAACTATTTTAAATAATAATATTCAATTCTTGTCCCTTTGGAACCTTTCCAGTTCACTCCATTGTTTGCAAAATTGAAATTTTTATCGTTATCGCAATCCTGCACGATTTCGTAAAACGGTTCCTATTTTCTCATACGGACTCCGATTGAGGCGTTTCAAAAACATAACTTTATTAATGGTCCAAGATATACACAATGGTGATATTCAAATTTACAATTTATAAGTGCATCATAAAAATATTGTACTGGACAGCTTCTTTACTACGAAAATTTTCACCCGACGAATCGTTTCTCGACATTCGATTTCCGTACTTCTTTCCTAACCTTTGTGGAACCAAAATAACTCCAAAATATAATCCTTATACACTCCATACCATCACCTTGAAGTCCAAGGGTCAAAAAATGCTTTTCTAATCAAAAACACCAAATAGGGTAATGTACCTTCAAAAGTATGACTAGCTATTTGAAGCAATTGTCATTTCCTTGTCCATTGCTTTCTCCCTCACCAAAGGCACGACCAAATACCCTTATAATCACCCTCATATGACCCTTAAACTCATATTTTCATCAACATAACATCCTCCTTAAAATCCTTTCTCAAAATCAAAGAAAAACCATCAAAATAATACTAAGTTCTTAAGCCTTTACACCACCATTTTGAAGAGCATTAATCCCTTCTTTCTCTTATCTTATACTAATTATTTTCAAAGTTATTTAATATTATAACTACTAAATTAGTTTGTTTTTGTGTCATTCTAACTAATTTATGAAGAGGAGCAAGAGAAAAGGAGCATTGATCTTCGTTTTCTTATATGTTGTAGAATCGATTATTTTTGATTGAGGTAACCTAACTTTTTTTCGCCCTCAAATCTCGTAATAGAGTGTTTAGACTCTAACTAACATATAACATCATGTTTGGGACTAAATCATTAGATCACCAAGTTTAAAGTTAACTATTTGTTGATTTATCACTTAACAATATATGCAGTAAAATGGATTCTGTGATGTATGATGTATGTTCATGATTGTTTTGTGTAAAATATGTTTCGAATTACCCTTAGGTTCCTTCCTGAAAGTTGTATATCTGAATGTTTAGAGTATGATAAAATTATGAAAAGTGAGTTTTAATGAAAATTTATATTTACTACTCCCTCCGATTCACAAAGATCTTCCCCTTTGATTAAAATATACCTCACATATATTAAACAAAGGGGAAGATCTTTGTGAATCGGAGGGAGTACTGATTTATTTCGTTAAATGGTACTGTATGATTTTATGTACTGTCTGAGAAAATAATATGTTTTTTGATGTTAAAAGTTTTTTTTGGACTTCGAAAGTTTATATTATGTTCCTGACGGTATCTATTATGTGTACGTCAAATTTCATATAAATACATCATATATATTTTCATTTATAAAATTTGTACTAAAATGGGTCAGATATGGAAAAAAGATTTTATTCAAGAACATTTATAAATTATTTTAATCTAAATTTCTGAGGATATGTTATGTACAAGTATAGGTATCCAAAATAAAAATTTGGTTCACTTTTATGGTGTTTAGGTATTTTAAACAATTTTAAAAAAAGTATTGAAAATCGTACTATTTTCGTTTTTAATTTGTTAAAACTAATAAACCTTATTATTTTTCAAAAATGACTTTATATCTGGAAACCTAACACATAAAAGTACGTTGAGTAAGAAAATCGAAAGTTAAAAATAACATTTGAAAAATGACTCCTTTAGTATCCTTAATAATATTATCGATTTCGTTATTACTTAAAGTTATTCTTGTAAAACTCTAAGTTTTGAGAAATATGATACATAATAAGGTTAAAAATTATTTTTATAATTATTATAGATTTATTTGATGGTTGAAATATTTCACTAAGTATAAATAGGCTTTAAGAGATAAATATACTTGTACAAATACGAAACCGTATAAAAATACTAAATACGTATACTTGAACAATAAATGTACTAAATACTTGTGCCCAAAAAGTATAGAGTACTAAAAGATGAATAACCCAAAAGTACTAAGTTAAACAATGCTTAAATGTGCAAAACAACACTTAACTTAATAATAAGCACTTAAGGACTAATTAGTGACTAAATCAAAACTAAGGGTTGACTAGTCCATCTTAGTCAAACTTTGACTTTTTAAGCAACACAGACCAAGTCAAGATAAGGGAACCCATCTTAAATAATGTACTTAGAAATAATTGAATCTTTAATCAAATCTCAACTAATGAACGCTTCAAATAATATATCTCAAATAAAATGTTCCAAATCTCTTATATCAGTATACTAAAAACTATCAGTTTAGATAAAATTTACGACGATTGATAATGTTTGTTAATCTTAAAATTGACATACTTTAATTCCATAGGAACAACCGTACTTCTAGTCGGTGTGTTACCTAAGCCGGTGATCAGACACGTTTTTCACGAACGATGTTATCGACACCAATCATAGTGGAAATGAACATGTGCCCTGGCAATACCCTCTGACTTGTCTTCACCATTTCAGATTGTAATGACTTGTTCCGAGTCAATACACAGCCCATAGACCGGTCATCCTTATGGAACCCGGTATTGTTTCATCCCTCTGGTCATTAGACATGTGCCCCACGATGACCGCTGCGCTCGATATTCCAGAGACTTTGTCTTTGTAAGACACCCAAATTCAGCCTACGTTTCGTGTTGGGCGCTATCTTGGTAAAGTTTAGATGGCGATGCGGTAGAAGACAGCTTCGAAAGTAGACTACGACACTCGGAGTCACTGCTCATGGGAGGCCATGATGCATCTTGCCGGTGCGAGAAAATGCAAAGAAGTAAATGGGCAGCCAGCTCTTTATGAGTTTGTCGGTAGAGTAGTAGTCGTCCAGTTGCCATTGAGGTGCTCGGTTGTGTAAAGGTTCTCTTTCCCGAGACCAAGAGTAAGGATTGGGTGTGTGCGCATACATAGACAAGGGCACTGATCACATCTCACTCTCTATATCAGATATCTTTGGGGCGGAATACCTTCCGACCTTTACCTTAGCAGTGTATGGGACATGTTCGGTTTAGCGGGGCCTCTGATGAGTCCATGCACTTGCAATCCTTCTTCTCCGTATGTCAGTCGACTAAACCGAGTCAATTTAGGTGTTCGATCCTATTGAGCACTAGGGATGAGATGTAAACCTCCTTGTATCGATATTATTGGCGGGATTGATGATCTCATCCGCACTTATGGTGAGATGCAAGCCTTAAGTACGCATGCGACATTAGTAGTCATGTCCCGTGCGTTGTGTGTGAAGGAAACCTTGGTTTTTAAACTAAATGACTACAGTTTTCTAAATTACGTGTTTCGGTGTGGCTCCTTATTGTTCCAAATCCACTTGATAAATTAGTTGAATGAACACATATGTTCAAAAGTGATATACTTGTCGTGTTTCACAAGTTACATGCTGAATAAGTTGATTCACATGACGTATGCTCGATGATGATATATCCATTATGTTTCATATGTTATTCATAAGATGTATGCTTTACTGTATACTTCTCCCATGTCATTCACATGATGTATGAATTTCTGTTTTACTTCTTACATGCTACTCACATGATGTATATTTTACTGTTTTTCTTTTCAAATGCTATTCACAAAATGTATGCTTTATCATAATTCATATCGCATGCTTCTTTCACATGCCGTTATGTTCACATGTTAAACTGAACTCACTTCATGTGTATCTCACATTGTATACATGTCGACTTGTAATGTGACATGCCTGCTTATGTGTTAATTAGATAACCTAAAGATTGTACTACATTGATTATTCGTGGTCGTGTAGAAGGATGGTTAGGTTACTCCTACTAAGTGGGATAGTTTTGTATTTTTTCTGGGCTTACACGGGAAACGTGTGCAAGCGAGGAGTAGTCTTGCTTAATTTTGAGTTTTCTGTTAACCTGTCCACATGTAACCCTAAACAATATCAACCTCGTACTTAAAATGTAATTCGTTTTATGATGTTGTAAGTGACAATCAGTTATTGTATTAATGAAAGACTCACTCGGAGTTAACGGTTTTTATTTTTACCACTTTTTGCGACTTAATTATTTTTCCGCCTTGTTAATTAATGTCATTGGAAGAACTGGGTTGTTACAACAGTGGGTAGCAGAACTGACCGTGCTTTATTGCTTGATTTTCGACTTGGCATTTGGTTGTGTTTGAACCCATGACCCTTGTCCATCGACGGGAGTCGGTTAGGTCTAGGTAGCAAACTTCGTCTCTTGTCATGCCTTTCCCCGCCTAGTTGAACACGGGAGTGAGAACTTGGTAAGGTTCCCAAACTATCGGTTTAGACTCTTCAGCTTGGGAGAGGGGAGAGAAAGGACCGGGATTAGACGCGGACTTAATGAGCCGACTCACGAACCCGGGAGGGAGGTGATCGGTTTTAGCTTAGTTGGATTACGAACCCGGGAGGGAGGTAGCCAACCCCTAGAGGCGTTCCACTATTCATATCACCTTTAGCAATTCGACGCTCGGTATTTCTTACCCATGATTATGGCATGTCGGAGGTTAAGTCAGACCCTAGGCCTTTCTCTATTTGAGTAACCGTCATTTTTAGCTTTCGCCTGTTTCATATTTTGTTTTCTATTTCTTTTAGTTTTAATTCTCTGTTTAGTTTATCGTTCATTATTGTAGTTGTAGTTCACCATTCCTACCTCTCTTTCGACTTAGATAAACATTTAGGGTAAACACGACTAGGCATCGCTTTGCTCCTTGTGGGATCGACCCTCTATTGTGCTACGATTACATCGTGCGCTTGCGAGGTATTAAAACTCCAACAACCACGGGTCCATAATGTGCGAATTGGCGTCATTAGGTTTACTCCGAATTGATAACGACTGGTCTTTATAGACATTAGGTCCTACGTATCTCGACATCGTTACTTGATCATTGAGATCTACGATGTCGAGACCATCATCGGACGCCTACTCGAGTCGTATTAAAAATAGTTTTGATTATTATGTGTGTGTGTGTACGATAATAATAAAACAGAAGCGTAGAAGCCTTTTAGGGGTTGACTTGCCTTAAACAACCAAATACGCGGGATGACGAGATAAGCGACCGGCGACGCGAGTGCGATACTCTTGTGTTCGTATTTCCTTTTTTCGTCATCCATACTATTCGATACATGAAAGGACAAGTATTTCTATGTCGAAAAGTTAGTAGTTAGGAACGAAAAGTAAAATGTTAGATGCAAATAATAAAGTGTTAGTATAGATAGAGTACGATAATTAAAAGAGTTTAGAGATTAGAAATGAGATTTGGACACCCTCAACCTACACGTCAAATGCTTCGAAATACAGGCTCGTGGAGTATCGTTGTAGACACGGGGAGCGCTTCGATGTATATAGGAAGAGAAATGATTTTGGAATTGAGAAATGACACGGGGAGCTCTCGCACTCGGCGTTTTTGGAATTGAGAAATGATTTTCGACCCCAAAATGGTGTACATGAGGGTGTATTTATAGAGTTTTGCGAAATGTTTCTGATTTCAAAATTCAGGCGCGACAAGGCCAGTGCCTTGCTTTTGAGGTTTTTCACCTGGGGCAACTCAGTTCAATTCCGAGGCACCTGGGCTCAGGCGGCTGAAATCGTGCGTACCAGAAGTTGCTCAAAATACTGATTAATATCCGTGTTAAAGGAGGCAATTTCAAATTTTGTTTTGAATTGGGTGGATTGCGTATTTGGACGCTTATATGGCTTGTTTTGTTTTCGGAGTTCAAATTTGACCGAGTTTGACTCGGCCGACAAAGACGGTTTCGCTCCGGTGGCGGTTTTAGCTGATAGTAGCTTTATTTTATTGGAAATGACCCACTGAGTCTGGATTTGGGGTCGGTTTTGAGAGATTTGTACTCTGCTAAGTTCCCACGTCGGATATTATAGATTCTGAGCCCGTATTCGGGCGTATTGATGCCTGTTAACGTCCGATCATCATAGATGATCGGTTGGAAACTGTTACAGACACGAGCAGGCAAAATGCGGGTGTCTACACATACGCATTAGATCCTGACAAATCAAGCCATTTTCCAAAACTTTCTACCAAAGATGAAACCTCCTTGGTGCTCACTAATGAGATTGGGGAGGACAGAAGGTAATATTTTTCTCAAAATCTTCGAGATGCACTTGTATACGACATTACAGTAAGCAATTGGCCGAAACTGTAATAAATATTGAGGATTGGTAACCTTGGGTATTAGAGTGAGGGTAGCAGTGTTGAGCAGGTTTCCAGACCTGAAAAAGTCGCATACCGCATCAATCACCTCTTCTCCAACGTAACCGTATCCCAGACATCAATAAAGAACTGACTGAAGTAGCCATCAGGCCCCGGGGGCTTATTCTTTAGGATACTAAAGAGATTATCCTTAACTTCAATCCTTTGAACAGGAATCAACAAGGCTTCCTTTTGAGACTGAGTGCAAATTGGCCCTCTTCCTTCACTACCATTTCTTTGAATCTGACTAACAAAATAACATTATGCATAAATGAAATTTTGTTCACATCGTATTTTTTCAATTCCTATGGAGGGTTAGCCCCCATAATGAAACTGCATACTGACAATATCCAATATGCTAATTCATCAACAACGTCCTCTTTATCAAGTTGCAGTAAGTCATCTTCGTGTTCAAGTTCGTTCGACGTTCTCGTTGCCTTATTTTTGGAACCGTGAACCTTCGTCTAGAGGGGTCTCTTCAATAATAGTTTGATCCTTCTCCATGTTAATGTCCAAGATATCGTTCTAATTTCGTGGAGCCACCGCTTCTAATTGGTCACTCCTATTCTCCGATTTTGCTTCAGCATATATGTTAAAAACTTAGTACGGAGTAGCTCATATATGTTATTTTCCTCCCTTTAAATTTGTCTATGATGGTAATTTGTCGTAATTAGGTATGATAACATTGTCCAAACTCGAATAAGTCAATCCGAACTTGATTCGACATTCGTATTGAAGGTCCGTGGTTGACTTGTAATTCGAAATGCCTCGGTCGAACCTGAAAATGACCTGAATGTTATTATAAAAACCAAGTCGATAACTCTTAAAAAGTTGAAAATAACAAATCCCAAAATAATCTGAACCGGAAATGACCCGGTCCGACCCAAAGTCAATCCGTCTTTTCTGACCCGAAAGTGACCTGACTCGATCGATGTTCCTAACGTTGACTTCCGAATACATACCCTCTTCATTTACTCGAATCGTCTCTGGATAATGGATGACATAACCTCTAAAATGGGAGTCATTCTAGACATAGAATGCTTAAGGGTACAAGTATTTATCTTTAGGTCCCTTGTTGCTCGACTTTACCATTATTAAGAATTAAAGTTGACTTGAACGATTTCGAACGTGCCCCAATTGTTCTATGGCGACACCAACATCACTTGCAAAATCGGATCACTAAACGAGTTGCCAGCCTAACTGATCTAGCCTTTTAAAAATTTAAAACCACATAATGAAACAGAAATGTTAATACGGCCGAATGTTCACAGAGTACAAAATGGGTCCGAGACACAAGTCCCAATGCGGGATTTGATAACTGATTTTCAATGTGTGGGTGGCCGCCGCGAGAGGCGTGGGTGGCAGCGTCACCACATACATATCACATTATGAGTAGACATGTGTACAATGTGAGATACACATGAATTGAATTCAGATTATCATGCGAGTAAAACAATTATGTGAGACATGCATATGATATGAAATACAGTTAAACACACATCATGTTAGTAGCATCTGAGATACAAAAATGTAAAACATACATCGGGTGGAATAACATGAAAAAATAATTGGTATATCATTTTTATTGCGAACAACCGTTGCAGAAGAAAAAGCGGGCGTTGTAGAAACGTGCGTTATAGAAAGATTCTACAACGGACTTATTTCCATATACACTTGTTGTAGAAGGTATATTACTAGGCACTAATTTTTTTTGGAGGGAACCTTTCTACAACTTCTTTTAGCTTTACCCGTTGTAGAGAGTATTATATACACCCCAATTTGTACCGGGAATCTATTTGAGTCGCCGCCCAACACTCGATGATGATCAAACTGCAACACGCTACAATTTTACGATGTTTGTGATGAATTTTCAATAATTTGGTTCAAAACGCTACATGAAAATGTTAATGTAACCTCTAGACGGTCTTAGCCGAGTTGTTATGGTCGCATCAACACTAATTAGATTCAATTCCAACTTTGGACCCCGAATTGGCCTCGAAATGTAAAGTCAAACCCAAGTCAAACTTTGGTCAAGCCTAAAAAACCGAGCCCATTACCTAAACTCTAAAGTGCTACCTTGAAGCTTAAGCAATGCCACAAGATATTTTTAAGATTGTCTATCTCTTCGTTTAGGAGAATTCTGCAAGTTGCGTTGCTCAACCACTAAAAAATGCATCGAACCAGGCGTCTTACACATGGGTTGCCTAAGCCCAGAGTCACCTAAGCCCAAGCGCTTAATCTCAGATTTTGACCTAAAAATCATTATAAATACAACCCTTCCTTCGACGTTTCAAGACACAGTTTAGTCCCCTCGGATTTCAGAGAGTTCATAATTCGACGAAGTCCAAACCCCTCCTTACACAACTCCTAAGAGTTCATAAATCAAAAATATAAGAATTCATAATTCGATAACCGTAGTAATAGGAATCGCGAACAAAACCCCGACCTTTTGGATTAGTTCATAATTCTCTTGAATTAAGATTAAAACTAGCAACTTGAAGTGGAATTAAAGGGTTCTTAACCTCAATAGTTCGTTACGTTCTTAATGTACGTAAACCAAGACATTATATAACCGTCATTCATTCAATCCAAGTCGATAATCTTCACTAGGTTAACACCTTAATCTAGTTCTTTCGATTCGATTTCAATAAGGGTCTTTTCATTATGCATTATGATTTTGTTAGACCAATGGGCTAATAACCCACCAAAGTGACGCACACATCAGATTTTCCAAACACGGTGTGCATCCCTTACCAATAGCTTGGTACCTATCGATGTGCACGTCTGACCAGACCTCTAGACCATATCGTTCAATCTACGTAACATCCACAACTTAAACCCCTAATTTAAACACTTAAATCCGAGTAGTAGTTATTAGATCTGTTCTTTATCATCAGCACATTGATTTTAACCATTTTTGCACAATCTGAGAGTGTAATAACTCTCTTAACTGATCTACTTACATTATACTCCCTCCCATCCATTCAATTCTTAACATGAGTTTTTTTTTCACCATTTTTAAAAAAAGTGATAAAAGTAAGGATATTATGATAAATCAAATGGTTTTATGGATCCACCAAACTTAAAGTAGGTAAAAGTAGTGGCATTTTATGTAAATAGAGTATGATATAAGGATTATATGGTAAAGTCTTTTACCAAAAGGGGAATATAAAGAATTGATTGGATTGTCCTTTTATAATAAGTGTAAAGAATTGAATGGATGGGAGGGAGTAACATCTTTATTGCTTTTATGACGAAATCGTGTGTTAAAGCACTAATCAGAAATATAAAATGTAAAGTAACAAACTAATCAACTCTACCGAAGATGTCTTAGCCTAGTGGTTAGGACTAGGTGCTCTGGGACAGTAGGTCTCAGGTTCGAATCTCCCTCCTCCTATATTGTAATGCGACTAAGTGCGCTCTTCGTGGAACCAAAAAAAAAACTAATCATCAACTCTATCGAGCATAGAAACTCGTGCCCAGTCTTGGGTTACTTGAGCTGAAGTGCTTGACCCTGGGCGTCTCAATTCAAAGTTGAATCACATAAGGCGGCCGAGTCTGCTACGATTGTAGACATGGCAAAGGTCCACCCCGTTGCGGGTTTGGGTAGGCAGATATTCTCATGATGAGATTGATCTTGAATTAAAATAAAATCGAAGTGGAGTCGCCACCGAACTTTGTGAGAGTTCAGACCTGTTCGAACCCACTTTGTACTTAGACCATACCAAGCACAAAGTATGGTTTGTCTTATAATTATGGTTTGTCTTATAATAGGTTTGTCCCTTATAGCACAGCGAATATTGATTTCGGGTGACTCTCGTGACGAATGGTTTCAGGCATCATGAAATCGAAGATTCGAGTAAGAGGTGAGGGTACGTGTCGGGAAGCCTCTTTGTTGGACACCCAACTCCGTCCCCAGCTATTCATGACGATTGTTCATGATAACCGTTGTTTTGAATCTAGCATATGAATTATTGTACTACGTCATTTAATGCATCTTTGAATTGTCGAAGTAGTGTGTGTGTACACACACACACACATACACACACACACACACATATATATATACATATATAGAGGTGGGTTCCGGCGAAACAAAGTAACACGGTGAGAACGCTAAGACACAATCTAAACCATTAGATTAAAAATAACCTACGGACAATATTAGATCACAACCCACCCTCCACCCTTTTAATCAAATTGATTCTTTAATTTTACCTAAAACAATGGAACATACATTAAAATAACTGTTATATACACTAAAAAAACTTATTATATACGCTATTAAACTCACTATATATTATACACACTTAAAAACTCAATATATATGGAAAAATAATTGTTATATACACCCAAATGGTTACTATGTACACCAATTAATCAACATATATATATATATATACACTGAAATAACTTAAAACAATGTAACATACATCAAAATAACTGTTATATACACACAAAAAATCATTATATATATACTCTATTAAACTCACTATATATATACACACTTAAGATCTTAATATGGAATGTGTGTGTGTGTCTACAGTAAAATAATTGTTATATACCCAAATACTTACTATGTACACTAATTAATCAACAATGAAACATACATCCAAATAACTGTTATATATACTCTAAAAAATTCATTATATACGCTATTAAACTCACTATATATATACACACACACTTAAGAACTCAATATATATACAGTAAAATAATTGTTATATACACCCAAATAGTTACTATCTACACCAATTAATCAACAATGGAACATACATCCAAATAACTGTTATATACACTAAAAAGACTCATTATATACGCTATTAAAATCACTATATATATATATACACATACTTAAGAACACAATATATACAGTAAAATAATTGTTATATACACTCAAATGGTTACTATGTACACCAATTAATCAACATATATACACTGAAATAATTGTCATATGTACTTAATTGTTTGATATAGTAGAACTGTTATATACGTTAAAACAATTACTATGTACACTGAAATTGTTTTTATATACACCAATTTGATTTTAATATAAAAAAAGCTGATTTTTTTTTGGGGAAAAAAAAGTACGGAAACAAAAACAAAATTGGGGAAAAAAATTTTGTTTTTTTTTTCGGGAAAAGAAATATGTTTTTTTTGGAATTTTTTGTTTTTTCGGAAAAAAAATGTTTTTTTTTTCAGAAAAAACTTCGGGAAAAAAAGCATTTTTTTTTCGGGAAAATAAATTTTGATTTAATTAATTTTTTCCTCGAAAAAAAATGATTATTTTTTCCCGGAAAAAAATGTTATGTTTGATTGTTTGTTTTAATCTTAACCTTTAATTTGATTTTAATATAATGGTTGAGATTTGGTCTCAATGGGTGCGGCGAGTTGAGCTGTCTCAAAAGATCCTAGATCTATATATACACAAACACACACATGTGTGTGTGTGTGTGTTGTTAGAAATAATGTAAAGACAATATGTTGACTATTGTTGCATAGTTAGAGTATATCTCCCATTAAGTAGCATATTGACACCAAGTTATTAGTATGGTTATGAATGTCATTATATTTAGAATAATGATTATTTATTTTCCATCATAAAGTGACTTTGGATATCTTTTGAGGTTAGTCTCATATGACACTTATTATATAAGTATGAGCATGATAAGACATATGAGGATACACATCAAATGTCATCATCCAAATCTCTTTGATAAATTCTGAGTATACCATCGAGTTCCAACTCCTAATGGTTGAGTACACAACCTTTTAGGAATGTTGTATGACCTAGGGGGACGACGCTTAATTCCGATTTGTACCGTAGTCGGGGCGATTTCGTTTCTCATTCAATGGTCTTCATACCACGACACAACAACGTATATTCTCTAGTTATATATCGTCCCTAGTAGTGACCCTATATTTCCAACAACTGAGAAACGAAATTATGGTTGTGTTCATCACTTGTCATTGGTTGTGTTCATCACTTGTCATTGGAATTGTTTCAATTGGCTATCTTGTTTCGTTGGTAAGATTCATCTCGTTGAAGGTGAGACAGCAGTTCGGTATTATGGCAATAACTCCGTCTCTAGGCCTCCGATTGGGACATGTAATATGGCGTTGGAAAGCTAAGAAGAAGGGCTACAACTCTTTAGTTGAAGTCGTGAGCTGTTTCTGCAATTTACCCTTTGGAAAACGGGACACAATGTCGTGGTAGTATGATGAAAGTTTTTGAAGATTATGAGTGAATGGTATTATCCTATTTTATTATCAATATTCATCCTTGAGAATGAGGTATGGTATCTATGAGTTTAGTTCTTGTCTTCTTGTGATTCATGATGATAAAATAATTACGTTTGGTAGATGAGTATCATTTATAGTCATTGATTGGAAGATAAATTATCTGATAAGAGTAGGATGTTATGTTGTTTCTGAACATATGTTGAATGTGTTAGTCTCAATATTTCATGATGGATGATGAATTTTCACACATGTTTGTATTAGTATACAACTAAAAGGTAAATGTTTTTCTATGTTTATGGAGAATATTATATGCCTACGATCAAAATAATTAATGTGATTATTAGTGGAGTAATAATTAATTATTAATGATTTTTGTGCAAATTATGTTGTCTTGGGAGATGACCATGTGGAGATTATATGCTCTTATGAGTAATGAGAGCAATATTTGAATTTATTATATAGCCGTTATAACTTTATTATATAGCCGTTATAAATTTACTCTATGCACTTAATATATATATGATATTGAATATTATTCATTAATCAATTTAAGAACATTATGTATGTTTTGCTTGAGAAAATTGATATATGTTGGGATTATATATTAATGTGATTTTTCGTATCCTTATTAATGTTTTGAAAAGGCACGTGTGTACTTGTCTTGTAAATTATTTTGGATACATTTGGAAGAAGAATTTTACTTCACACTAGAGACGCATCAATGCTCACTCGAGTAAAATAAGCTATATGTGGGGGTTAAATATTTTATTTTTAATGACATGCATAATCTTGATCAAGTATGTATTAAATAATTGGATAAATTATTTGATAAATTATTCTAAGAATAGATTATGGAATAGATGAATTGTCAGGCATAATAATTTGATATCTAAAAGTTGGGATGATTTATGAATGAATAATTTGTATATTTTGTTTGAACGATTATGTTTGTCACTATTTTGTGGTGTGACAACATGTGGGGGAAGTCATTCAACTTATTTGATAAAATTATTCATGCATCGATTTTAGAGTTGATATCTTATAATTTGTGAAGAGTATGTATATCTCTAATTGTGGGGGAAATTGATGATCGATAGCATGTTTTATACATGAATAATTGAACCAAATGTAAGAGTTTTAATTTGTTGACTAAGTCAATAAATAATGGTTGCGTAAGGTTCATTTATTTATGATGTACATCTGGCTTACACCACAATATATGAGATTATGATGATTGATTTTATGTGAGTAAAAGTTATATATTTTAATTTGTGGATTTGCAAAAAGAAAATATAAGTGAAACAATCATCGAGATCGTTGTTCTCTAATATAAGAATGATAATGTATATATGGTGCAATATTGAGAATTGCAACATGTTGGATATTTATAAAGATGTTGGATCACAAGGTGAGATGCACAATGATCATGAGTAAACTTTCATCTTTATAATAATTTTATTATAAGTCTATTGAGAAGACTGTTATAATTTTATGTATTATGTATGCGTATTATTTTGCTCTTTTAACCTTATCGGGGTAATGCATGGTGATTGGGAGCTTAATATTTATTGCATAATTGTGGGGGCATCAATTGCTATGGAATGTTTGATGTTAATTTCAGCTTCATATTGCTAAAAATGATGTGTAGTGAATTACACACATGTATTATGCAGATTTGAGAGAGTTGAAATCATCAAATATAATTTGGTGTATTTGAAAGGTTGAGCATGTAGCTCTTAGGGGTGAGCAAAAAAAACCGAACCGAATTTTAAAACCGAAACCGAACCGAAAACCGCATTTAAAAACCCAAAAATCCGGGTTTTGATGGTTGAAAACCGGGTCGGGGCCCGAACCGGTTTCTTAAGACCCAAAACCGGTTCGGGTTCGGTTTGTAGATTTCAAAATCCGGGTACCCGGTTTTAAACCGGTTTACATTTTCAATTTATTTTAAAAAAATAAAACTAAACAATAAACACTACGCTATACACTGACACACTCCCCAAACTTCTCATTTCCCAAACCCTAAAACTGAACCGCAGTCACACAACTCACCCTCACATTTTCAATCCATAATTCCATCTCCTTTTTTTTTATTTTCAATTCCAAATCTGAATTCATCCAATATTCTCATCTCATATTCATAGATTTCTTATTCTGTTTTCTCATATTAGTTTATTTTCTCAGATTTTCATTCAATTTTATGAATGAAGATTTCACCTCATCATGTCATCTAGTCAATTTTCAATATTTATGTTTAATATATTTTCTGTTTGAAAACAAGTTCAATATATATACATATATATGAAAGTGAGAAAGTCAAATTTCAATGGCGGCTTAAAAAACCGGGATGCAGAAACCGATTCAAAAACTGGAGCAAAAACCCGGTTTATAGAATAGTAGTTTAAATTTTTAGAAACCGGGTCAAAAAAACCGGGTCAGTTCAAAACCGGTTCGGTTTCGGTTCGCCCAATGTAAAAATAATCGGGTACCCGGTTTAAACCGGTTCGGGTTCGGTTCGGAAAATTTTGGTTTTTGAAAACCGGGTACCCGAACCGGTTTTCAAAACCGGTTCGGGTACCCGGTTTTGCTCACTCCTAGTAGCTCTTAATGGCCTTATAGCCCAAATTTGGGTGGTCCTTGTGAGACGGACTTGATGAGATCACCGTAATGATAGAGGTTGAGCATATAGCTCTTAATGGTCTTATAGCCCAAATTTGGGTGGTCCTTGTGAGACGGACTTGATGAGATCACCGTAATGATAGATGTTGAAATATTTCTCTTAATGAATCCATATCCCTATGTTTGGGTGGTCCTGTTGTGAAGGACTTGATGGATTCACCGTAGTATTGAGAGGTTGAGCTTTAGAGCTCTTAATGATTCTATAGCTCATAAGTGAGTGGGTTATGTGGAGATATCCTTGATAGAATCACCTAAGTGAGTGTGAAGGGTTGGCCTCCTTCTATGAGAGATTGAGTTATCTTTCTAAAGCACTCATCAAAATCCCAAGGTTCATTTGGCCAAAAATTTGTTGAATCGTATCGCGGAACTCGTGTGGAACTTAAGGTATGACATGTGTTGGGAGGATAATTCAACCGAAGTTCAATAAGGAATTCAAATCGAAAGATATTCTCTTGTTGTAAGTAAGTTGTTGACTCATTTCACTAATACGTTAATTCAAATCGAAAGATATTAACGTCTAAGTGTCAACCTTTTCATATGCTTAGAATTTTTTTTTTCGGTTTGTCATTTGCATTAGTGGGGGATTGTTAGAAATAATGCAAAGACAATATGTTGACTATTGTTGCATAGTTAGAGTATCTCCCATTAAGTAGCATATTGACACCAAGTTATTAGTATGGTTATGAATGTCATTATTTTTAGAATAATGATTATTTATTTTCCATCATAAAGTGACTTTGGATACCTTTTGAGGTTAATCTCATATGACACTTATTATATAAGTATGAGCATGATAAGACATATGAGGATACACATCAAATGTCATCATCCAAATCTCTTTGATAAATTCTGAGTATAACATTGAGTTCCAACTCCTAATGGTTGAGTACACAACCTTTTAGGAGTGTTGTGTGACCTAGGGGGACGACGCCCATTCCGATTTGTACCGTAGTCGGGGCGATTTTGTTTCTCATTCAATGGTCTTCATACCACGACACAACAACGTATATTCTCTAGTTATATATCGCCCCTAGTAGTGACCCTATATTTCCAACATGTGTTTGTGTGTGTGTGTGTGTGTGTATACATATATATACTATGGTGAGAACTGTGAGAACCCTTTATTTCAGCCTTTATTGTTTTTACGTAAAATCTAAATTGAAGTTGGCAGGGTCTCTCTCTTCTTTCCCTATGTTCCTTCGCCCCCTTCCTTCATCAATTCACCAAAAATTGAAGAACAATTTCAACAAAATTCACCAAAAATCAAGAAGATTAAGCTTCATTCATAAATTCAAATCAATTAAACGAGGTTTGTTATCTAATCTGAATAAATTAGGGTTAGGGTTTTGATTTCAGTCGATTTCAGTTTTGATTTGATGATTGGTTTTAGTTTTTTCTTTGTTTAATTCTACCGATTCCAGCTTAAAATCGTTAATTAGAGTGCTAGAATTGTTCTTAAAAAAAAGGAACGTTGAGCTGACATGGTTCATGTACGGAGTATTACTGTTCTTCCCCAATTTGCGATCAACTTCTCCCGCCATTCCTTTAATAATCAACCTTCTGAATCATCAATCAACTGCCATTCCTTTAATAATCAACCCTTTTACTGCCATTCTTTTTTTAGCTTCTGATGTTACATTTTTCATCTATTGTTGTTGTGGTTGTTATTCAATTAGATTCAATGATTCGAAAAAAGGTACGCTGCTGTAAAAGGGTAACTTTCATTATTGATAATTCTTCTCAAATTCTCAAACTTTATTGGTTTTTAATGGTGGTTTAGATCAAAAAAAGTTGTTGCTGTAAAAGGGTAAGTAAAAGGGTTTGTCTGATTCGATTAGCTTATTGTTCTTAACTGTTCGATTAATTCTACTGATTCGATTTCAGTTTTTTTTTTTTGTTTGATTGCCTGGTAGAATGTGCAACATTAGTGCGAATTGTCAAAGAGTACACTAAAATTGAAAAAGGCTACGCTGAAATAGAAAAAGGGTACGCTAAAATTGAAAAAGTGTACGCTGAAATAGAAAATGAAAAAGGGTACGCTAAAATAGAAAAAGGTACGTTAAAATAGAAAAAGGGTACGCTGAAATAGAAAATGAAAAAGGGTACACTGAAATAGAAAAAAGTACTCTAAAATAGAAAAAGGGTACGCTAAAATAGAAAAGGGTACGCTAAAATAGAAAAAGGTACGCTAAAATTGAAAAAGGGTATGCTGAAATAGAAAATGAAAAAGGGTACGCTAAAATTGAAAAATGTATGCTAAAATTGAAAAATGGTATGCTAAAATAGAAAAAGGTAATTCTTCACAATTCGTCACATTAATTTGTAGTAATTCTTCACGATTCTGTGTTTTGTTGTTGTTATTGTTTAATGTTGACGAATTACTTAGGTAAGAGAGGGTTATATCATACCATAGCAAAACTTACCGAGGCTTGGCAAATTAATTTTTCTGCTTCTTATTATCGCAGCACTATAATGGATTCAGAAATTGTTGCAACTGATACAAGTGTTCCTCAAGTTAATTCAGTAGTATCCTATGCTTCTTCAAGTGTGGTCGTGACGGAACAACTCACAGAAGAAAATACTATATATCAGACACAAGCATTGAACCGATAGAGGTTGAACCATTATTAACAATGATATTAGGTATATTTTGTATGTTAATTTAATATTTTGATTACATTCAATCTTCAATAAATTATGTTTACTAAAAATATATGTTTTGCATACACAGATGATGATGATGTAGTGGGAGAAGGTTCATCAACAAACATCGATAGGATCTTTGAGTGTCCCGATCATCTTAAGCCAACTATTGGTAAGGTTTTCGCGAATTTTCAAGCTGCAATTGATTTTTATGAAGAATATGCGAAAGCGAGTGGGTTTGTGTCGCGATTAGGTGGAGATAAAAGGGTCAAGGGTGTTATTACACATAAAAGATGTTTGTGTAATAAGCTGTGAGAATCTAATGCGACAGGGACAAAACAAAAGAGGCAACAGACTACGACAGACTGTAAAGCAATGAGTAGTTTTAAATGTCGTCCTAAGGATGAATATGAAATTCATCGCTTTGTTGAGGGTCATAATCACATGTCTCTCACACCTGTGACAATGGAACATATGAAGCAATCAAGAGAGTTGAGTATTGTCCATAAAAAAATGATAATTGACGATTCGAAGGTTAATGAAGGGCCGACTAAAACCTTTAGAATGTTTAAGGAATATGTGAGAGGCTATAATAATATTGGTGCTTCATTAGAGGATTTTAAAATTTTTGGAAGAGATGTGAAAGAGTTTTTGTCACAAGCTGATGCTCAAATGCTTATTGAGCACTTTATGAGAAAAAAAGTCAATGTGTCCTTCATTTTACTTTGATTTTGATATAGATGATACGGGTAGATTATCTCAAATTTTTTGGGCAGACCCCATTAGTATTAAGAATTATTTGCTATTCGGGGATATGCTTTCATTTGACACTACATTCAAGAAAAATACCTATAAGATGATTTTTGCGCCTTTTACGGGGGTAGATCATCGTAAGAGGTGTGTGACTTTCGGGGCGGCACTCTTAGTTGATGAAAGTGCGGAATCATTTTCTTGGTTGTTTGAGCGACTTTTAGATGCTATGGGTGATCGTTATCCAGCTTGTATCATAACTGATCAAGATTTCGGAATAAAAGGAGGAATAAAAAAAGTGTTTGGTAAGAAGACAAAACGTAGGTATTGCATGTGGCATATATTGAAAAAACTGTCTGATAAGGTACCATCTGCAATACTGAAAGATACTAATTTCTTGAAGGATTTAAGCGCTATTGTTTGGGGTGGGGATGTTGAACCGACTGAGTTTGAGGAAAAATGGTCCAAAATCATGGAATCTTATGGATTGTTAGATAATGAATGGTTGAAAGATAAGTTCCACATTAGGAAAAAATGGGTACTGGCTTACTTTCGTGACTTGTTTTTAGGAGGTTTAATGAGAACCACATCAAGGTTTGAGTCAGAGAACAACTTCTTTAGTAAGTTCACTAATCCTAACTTGACACTCGTTGAATTTTGGATGAGATATGAGACTGTCATGGATGCTCAAAGATGGACACAAACAAGATTGATTGCCACATCAAAGTACTCATTCCCTAAGTTATCGACTCCTCTAGCCTTAGAGAAACATGCATCGGAAACGTATACCCAAAAGATATTTTATGAGTTTCAAGAAGAGTTAGAGGCTTGTTACACATGTGATGTTGAGGGCATAAGAGATTATCCAAATTCTGGAATTGAATTCATTTCTATCGTAGATCATTTGAGGAATCATAAAGTGTATATGGTTACTTTTATGTCCGATGAAGAAAAATTGGAATGCACGTGCAAGAAGTTTGAAAGACATGAAATTCTTTGTAGGCACGCTCTCTTGGTTCTTGAAGGTCGACGACATGAAAAAATTCCTAGTCAATATGTAGCCGCTAGGTGGACAAAACTAGCTGCTTGCCATCCAATTTTTGACAATAATCACCAGTTGCTTAAGGATTGTAAAACTGTGGATGTGCAGAAAAATAAAATTGGGGAATTATGGTCTGAATTGTTTACTTGTGTCTCACTTGTTGAACATAATGAACCATGCACTAATGAGTTGTTGGACATGCTTCGTGGATTCAAAGAAAAGATACTTGAAGAGGACATCAATGTAGATGGGTAGAAAAGGGACAAGAACGCGGAAATTGGAATGCTTTTAGGAACAACCATCCCTGATGAAATTGTAGTTTTGCCTCAAAAACAATGTAAGAACAAAGTCTCGGGAAAAAGATTGATATCACAAAGGGATAAAGCTGTGAAGGAGAGCAATAAACCGAAAAGAAGATGCAAGGCTTGTGGGGAAATGGTGAATCATGACAGCAGGAATTGTGACAAAAAGTAGCTGATACCAGATTTGGTGTACGTATTTTATGATTTAATACATACCCTTTCTTTTATTTCAATGTACCTTTATTATTTCAATGTACCCTTGACAAACTGTTTAGTTGTTCTTCATCCACGGGTTATTTGCAAGGTCTAAATTACCTCATCTCCTCCACTAGGTATCAATCTTACCCACGTCCTACATTTTTATTATAATTTGTCTTTTACTTTGAAATTCCCAATTTTATTAATTAATTAATTAATTTATTTATTTATTTTTGTGGTTCTCATCTATGGTAATGGTGATGCATGTTAGAGTGAGAGATTTGTTGCATGTGATGGATGAAGAGAGGACATCTATCGAACAACTTTAGTTGAGGGCTCGTGGATTTATTTTTATCATTAGTTCAATTTTCTTTTACTACTTAGAGACAGATGCCTTGATGTTTGCTCAATGTTTTTCAAAGATAATGTAATATTGGTCAGATTATTGTTTTTAATTTGGGAATTACAATTGTTTTTAGTTTCATCCAAAATCCTATGACAGCTAGCATACGTGAGTGGTGAGGCAGATTGTCATGAGTGGTATACTAAATTGAAAAAGGGTACGCTAAAATAGAAAAATAGTACGCTAAAATAGAAAAAGGGTTACATAATCTGTTTGGTCGGTTTGAGTTGATAAGAAATAATCCGACCAACCCACGCTGCAAAGCCACTTATAACTTACTTGAGTAATGTTAAATATTCCCAAACTAATTTATATAATACTCTTATGAGCATTACCGACCCGATTTATCTATTTTATGAGCATATCGTTCTGTTATTATGTACTAGTATAAAGTATACTCCAAAAAATTTGGTGGCCTTCGTATTCTCTGTTCAGTCTGTCGATTCGATTTGCTGCTAGTAAAATTAGTCTGCAGGAATGCTTATTTCATCCCTGTATAAAGAAAAACAGTACAGCATGTTGTATTGCTGTCTTCTGCACTGCACTGCGATGCTCTTCGTTTGCAGGTACTATGTTAAAACGGGTTGAAGTAAGAATCAAGGACAACAAAACGGGAAGACGACAGTGGCCTACTTGATAAAAAATTAGGCGAGATGGACGTGGCCTAACACGTGCCCTGCTCACTTTAATAGCTGACATGGCAATATAAAACATGCAAGATACGGTAAAATTGAAATTTGAAAAGGGGTACGCTAAAATAGAAAAATTGTACGCTAAAATAGAAAAAGGGTGCGCTACAATAGAAAAAAGGTACGATAAAATAGAAACTTAAAAATGGTACGCTACAATTGAAAAAGGGTACACTACAATTGAAAAGGGTACGCTACGATTCCAAAATCTAATTCTAATCTTAAAGAAAAAATCAACCCGGAACAATTTCCTTAAGAGTTGCACTCTTGTTCTTATCCCATCTTAAGAGTTCAACGATCTTTTCCTTCCTATACGATTCCAAACTCTCACTCTGAAAAGAAAACAAAAAATATTAACTACCCGACTAAATGCATATATAATGTACTGTGAAAATGAATCTACAGTTCAATAATTGACTAATAGTAAAAAGACATTAAAAACTACTGCTGAAAAGCATACAGTAAATGTGTGACAAGGCTTTTTAAGGTTGGCATACACAAGGCTTATGATAGTGTTGAATGGAGTTTTCTGGATCAAATGTTACGAGCGTTGGACTTCCCTGATCACTTTCGTAGGTTGATCATGGAGTGTATTGAGATCGTCTCTTATTCTATTTGTGCGAATGAGGATAATTTTGGATTTTTCAAAGGAAAACGGGGTTTGAGACAAGAGGATAATTGCTGGAGTTGATGAGGATCGTAAGGCGGCTATTTTAGAATTCTCAGGCTGTGTGGAAGGTACGTTCCCTTTTCGATACCTTGGTTTGCCTATCCAATGTACCCGACTTGGGAAAGCTGAGTGTGATAAATTAGTTAGTCGTGTCATCTCGAGGATCAATAGTATTGGTGCCCGTAAGCTGTCTTATGCGGGGAGATTGACCTTGGTTCAGTCTGTGTTATCCCAATTACATAATTATTGGGCCATGGTTTTTATTATTCCGAAGTTTGTCATGGCTCGTATTATTTCTCTATTCCGTAATTTCCTGTGGGAGGGCGGTGTGGAAGTCAATAATCGGGCACATGTGAGTTGGGAGAAGATTTGTTGTCCTTATGTTGAAGGAGGATTAGGATTGAGGGATTTGTATTAGTGGAATGAAACGGCAGTGGGGAAGTTAGCTTCTTGGGTTTTTGACCAACCGGACCGGCTTTGGGTTCGATGGGTTAATGGTATATACCTGAAGGGGAAGGAGTGGCGAGATTATCAGCCTAACACGGACGTTACATGGGCTTGGAGGAAAATTTGTCAGGCTAAGGAGAAGATTAAACACATGTATGTGAATGGTAATTGGCATGGTTCGTGGAACAATTATTCAATATCGCAGGCTAACCAGGAGCTCAGGGGTCCGAAACCGAAAGTTCCTTGGGCGAGGCTTGTTTGAAGTGCTTGGAGTGTTCGGAAACACAGGTTCATCTCCTGGCTTGTGTTTTGGGGTGCGCTAAGCACAAGGAAAAAGCTATTGCGAATTGGTGTTGTAATCCCCTAGAAATTCTAACGCAATACAGTGGCGGAAACACTGTAGAAGTGGGATTATAACACACTGTAACTATGTCTTGATTAAATAAAAACGGTAAGTTAATACATAAGCCATAAAATAAAAAAATGGCTACAAAATAAAAATATAATAAAATCCATAAAATGGGTTTTAACAATCCATAATACAGTGATCTTATTAAAACAAGCAGGATCCACAACTACTCGCTAGCCCACCTGAAGGGAAACACATATACCTGCCATGTTAAGAAAAACATAACAGCAACAATCAGTGGGGAGCAACGTCAACGTTCTCCCAGCCGTATAACAGGATTTTAAAACTGTAATTACTATTATAGAAAAATAGTAAAAATGGAAAACAGTAAAACACATTATAATAAAAATAAACTTTCAGTGAAAAACTTCACGTATCAAAACATATAATAAAAATGAGTTTTCCGAAGAAAACATAAAACATTTGCCAACCTCCAACCAAATTATATCGATAATAATAAAAATATTCAAAATGGCGTTATGGATAGAATTAGTGTAGACGGCTAGACTTTCACTAGGAGAATACTAAAACTAGCTTCGAGAACTTATTTCAAACAAATCAAACCTCGATCTCTAACTAGGCTACTCAACCATAATAGGACGGCGACTTATAAATGCGTGGCCCTAGTTTAAGATGATATGTACACCCCTCCCGAGCACCATAAATACTCAGTTCAACCCGACGGCGTCTTACACAGCGAGGCCCGATCTTAAGAAAATATACACACACTTCCGAACACCATATATGCTCGGTTCAACAACCAGTGTGCCCCATAAAGACACATCAGCCTTATAGTTGATGGCAAAACCGTAAACCCCAGAATGTATTACTCTAACCTCACGCTTGTCCTTATTCCATAACTCCAAAACAAAGACATTCTCGATATTCAAAAGATATAATCATTAAAATAATAAGAGAACAAAAGAAGTAACCATTATATTCTAAAAGAGGAAACTTTCTATTTTAGGAAACTTCTATTTTTAGAAACTTTACTAAAAATAGCATCATATCAAAATATCGAAAATATTAGTTTATACTAATACAACATTTTTAGTAAACAATATAGATTTATAAAACTAATACTTTCGGCCTTAACGATATTAATTATCAAAGTGAGAGCATTTAGGTTTATGAAATTATTAAGATATCTTCCAAGTGTTTATAAAATGAATAAAAATGTCTTAAACATTTTAATACTACTAATCAGGGTGTTTTCAAAGTTTATAAAATTAAAATTCCCTAATTACTAATAGTTTCGACAAAACGAACATAAATAGGATTTTACGGCAAATGCCAAATTAAATACTTTAACGTCTTTTATTTAATTAAACCAATGAACATATTTAGAGTATGTTAAGGGATGATTTAATTCTTACAGTTTCAGATTTAAATATGTTCAAAATTGCTGGAAAAATAATTCTTTTAGGTAAGACGAAGCATTTTAACGACAAATCGTAATTTTGTCCAAAAACCATTACTGTTAATTAAAGACTTTAATAAATAGTAAAAAAATTACGTTAAATAGCAAAAATATATTTTTGGACATTCTGTCCAGAAAAGAAAATTTTCCAGAATTCTTAAACTCGGTTTTTAAAGGGGTTTTCTCGTTAATCGTCTAATCTCGACAATAACGATTAATAAAAATAGTAATTACAAAACGATTTAAGTATTAATTTCCAAAAATTATTATTAAACTTAAAAATCATGATTTTAAAGAATCTAACATTTTTTTCCATATTTCCAAAAAATCTAGATTTAAAAAATCCCGTTAAAACCGTCTTTAAAACCCGTTTTCACAATTAACGATTTCCTTAATAAAACTTATTGTTCCTAACATATTATTAAAGCACTAAAAATCATAAAATTATATTTTATTATGAAATCATCAGAATCACATTTTTTCCAGATTTAATCATAGGACCAGAAATCGAGGATTTAAAAGACAAATACGGTTTTAACGATAAACGATGATTTAAAGTGATTAATTAATTAGTCAACTTAACGATTCCGAAATATTATGAAATAATTCAGAAAATTCTATTTCATCAGAAAGTTTCAACATGTCAAAAATCAAATTAATTAAAATGTTTAAGAGCTAGAACTAAAAATCGGCTTTTAATCATTTTTGTCAGTAAACGATAATAAATCAATAATCGATAACAAAAATATCAGAAAAATACTAAATTATTAAAAATCATCAAAAACATCATTTTTACAGAATATGAACATATATTACATGTTTAGGTCGAATATTACGATTTTACAAATTAATATGACGATTTAATCGTTAATCTCGTAAAAGCGATAAAAATACTGAAACATACAAATTTTCAACTTTTAAAAATTTTCCAGATTATATGACATATATATATCATCAAAAACAAAAATATAAAATATACATCCAATTACACAAATGAAATCATGCAATACCGAGTAACTTCAACGTTACCTCTAACCCAAATCCGAGTTGATTATAAATTTGTCGGCTTCGGGATCAACCAAGAATTCTAATTCACATGACATACATGGTACAAAAATACCATGAGAAAACTAAAAGAATCAAGGTAAATAACGATCGGAAATAACATCGATTATTACCTTAACGAAGGGAAACGAAAATCGATAGTTTAGAAGATGAAAATAGGACGATCAAAGCTTGATTATGGATGAAAATGGCTGCTGAAAATGGGTAGGAACACCAGCCAAAAAGAGGGAGAAAGAAGAGGTTTTTGTTAAAATAAAATTGATGTAAAAATGAATAAGAAAAATATGAAAGGATGGTGGATGAATGAAGCATTAAAATTGATAAAAACAATGTAAATGTAGTCTTAAAATTTCAGCCAAAATGAATGTGATGGTAGCATGAAAAATTTGTAATTTAAGCATGTAAATCAATTAAAGAGAAAAATATCTTTTTACTTAAAGTTTAAACATAAAGTGTTATGTAAATAAAAGTTGTAATCAAATGTTTTACTACATGGTGTCACGGTCCAAAAATGTCCCTTTTTAGTTGTAGGTTGATAAAAATAAGGATCATAAAATTATTAAAAGCATTTCAAAGCAATTCGAGTAAACCGCGCGTTCGAAAATAATTATTTACGAAACTTCATAATAAAATCATTAAAGGCTAAATGTTCGTAAATAAAAATATATTTTTGTTGAAAATATTATATAAATGTGTTTAGAGATTTTTAGGAAGAGGAAAATCTTAAGTCCAAGCTTAAAAACGTCAAATCGAAGAAAAATAGAATTACTCGCGGAAAATAAATTAGTTTACGAAGAAAATCAAATAAATAGATTTGAAAGAATTAAATCTTTAAAAATTAAAAATTAAAATCATTAAACTTTAAAAAAAATAAAAATAGAGCTTAGTAAAATGATGAAATATGAGGCCGAAAAGCGACAGAGCGAGTAAGGACGGAGTCCTAACAGAAATAATAAAAATGCTTAGAAAAATAGCGGGTGCTACAATCCTCCCCACTAAAAGAAAGTTTTGTCCTCGAAACTAAGAATAAGCATAAGGGAATCAAGATTAGCCCACTCGAAAAGATGAGGATACAAATTTGTATAAGAACTTGCTTTAAAAGAAAATTTAATAACTTTCAAAGTGATACGAAATCGAACGCAAATATCTATTCCAAGAGGAACTGGGCTAAGCTACTCGGAGTTTAAAATCTTCTAAATTAGTGAAATCGTAAAGTAAAGTTATTTGATAAAATAACGACGCTAAATAACATTTGTAACGAGCTTGAAGAAAATAGGGTAACCAAAATATTTTCAAAACAAAAGTAAAACAATTTGATTAAGAAATTCGAAAATGTTTATTTAATTTTTTTAATGAAGAAACAAAATTTAGTTTGGAGAAATCAAATTTTGTAGTTAGTAAAAATAAAACCAGTCATCAAATATTTTCAATAACAGATTCAAATGTCCACCAACAATAAAACGAAAACTAATTTCAAAATGTTAAAATTTCGAAAATGTTATCAAAGTAATTATGAAAGTTTTCAAAAATATTATCAAACTTGAATATACAAAATAATTTCGACAACGTTTTAAATAATCCTATAGAAATCAAAGTATTTGGAAATATGAAAGTCTTCATAAAATTCCATCGCTTGAAAATCAATAATTGAAATAATTTAAGATGAATTATTAATGCATTTTGAAGCTGATCTAAATATAAATATCAACCAAAGATAAAACAAAAGTGAAGTATAAAGTTCTTAAATTATAATTCAAAAATTATTAAATTTCGCGACATCCTAAAAGTTTAAGTTAGTCAAACTTTTTACAAAACGGGCAAAATCACAATTAGAAATTATAACTCAAAATGTTAAAATTTTACGATAATCCATTTTTTTTAAACAAGTCAAACTTTTTATAAAAATAGGAAGTTCGAAAAAAATGGTCAACGGATAAAAAGAACAAAGATAAATAAATTAAAAATAAGAGCTTACAAAATCGATAGAGGTCGAAGGGATTAGTAGCAGATGCGGTAACAGAATTCAAGAGAAGCAGAATCGAAGGCGGAGTTTAGAGTCAAAAAGAACTCTCAAGGATTATAGAAGAAATTAACCATCTCCAGATTCCTAGCACGATTCTCACAAACACGGTTCCCAATTGGCCCATCAACTACGCTAAGTCCAATATCGGTACAGGGTGGTCCTACTCAATCTACAACCTCCAAAATTATCAACTGCCATAGCCTCCAAAATTAAGTCTTACATACTTATATAAATTTTCAATTAGTATGGTAAGAATTCGCAAATGATTTAGACTAATCCATTAATTAAGATTTCAACGGTCATCAAAACATACCCAAACTGGTAATCACTAAGGCTCATAAATTCAAAGCTCAAAGTCCGAACTCGAGGTATACCTCAAATTTCTCGAGTAAGGAACATTAAATAAAATCCACCAATTAGCAAGGTTCGGACACGAAAACATCAAAAATGATCATCAACATATTCTTCACATCATCAATAGACAGAGGTTAGGAAAGTACGCCAAACCTTAAACACACTCAGCCTGACATGTAACGACAGATACTCACATTTCCAAACACGTCATTCGGCTAAGGTTTCTAAGAATTCCATCAAATTTCATATCGTAACAGCGAAACCACTAAAATATTTATTAAATCAACGAAGCCACAATCTCGTTGGTCTAAGGGTACTGAACTGTAAATCCATTAAGATGATAGGCATTAAGTATTCCTCAAATCAACGCGATAAATCTAACCTTTAATTGTGCAATATGTTTCTCTCCTTCAAGGTTAACAATGATCTATCCAAAATTTAGGTCATTCAACTTCAAAGTTTGTAGGTTACAACCTTACATCAACGATCCACGAAATAATCCTTAAGAAACACGGGAAATCTATGTCCACCAAAATTTCTAACGAAATTAATGAAAACCTTTAATGGTACCACAACACTCAGGCTAACATTTTAAACGATACTCTAAGATCCCAAATATTCACGATGCATCCACCAAATAAGCATTAGGTAAGAATCCCAAAGTGATATTAATATTTACACTTGATTAGCTAGGTTCTCTGTTGGGTATTAGGTATCCATCAAAATATGATATAATTCTCACTATCCAATAATTTACTCAACTCTTAGTCCTCTCCACGATCAAGTAATTCTTGACCCAAGTTTGAGCAATCTCTATGGTATAATCCTAATTCCATTAATAACCTAATACCATTCAAATCAATTCCTCAAAAGTTCACTAGATTAGATAACAGGGCACAACTCACAATCCTCAAACCATTAGTAATAAAAAGTTAACTAAACCTCCAACATATTACTTCTAAAAAGGTTCACTAAGACAGAATTTGGTCTAACCAAAGAATCTCAAAAGGGAAGATGGTAAAGTAGAAGAATAGAACAAGGACTTACCAAAAAAATGAAGATGAGAATATAAGAGAAGAATTGGGAAAAGCAGAGGGTGGAAGATGAAAAAAAAGAATCAATGATCCTAGATACTTCAGATCACGAACCAGAGAAGAATCTTCGGGCCTGCAGAGTTCATTGGGGAACTCGTTAGATTTCTTCAATTTCGAGTAGAGGAACAAGCACACTAGTATTGAGTCGCTTCATCTGGATCCAAAGTGATTTCACATCTGAGTCTACTGCACCATGATGGAACTGGGATTTACTCTTGACCATCTGGCTTGTAGCTTGAGAAAACTGAATTGGGGCTGGAAAGTCACCATTTTTATCTTTCTTAGAGCACCAAGTTGTCCACTCGAGTCAGCAGGCGTTGAGAGTGTTAGGTAGTTCTTGTCCCAATTTGGAGCAGCATCACGTCAACATCTTGTCCACTCATCATCTTCTTTGACATATAAAACAAATATTCAATGCTAATCATTGAGTTTCAGAAACAAGAAGACTAATCAAATAAGTCCTTACTTGTTTCTACCCATCTCTAATAATATTTTTATTTACTGTTTAAATAATTTACCGGTATTTTCCTTAATTTCAGGTGTAAGCGTTGGGAGCAGTGATGCTCTGATATCAACTGTAATTCCCTAGAAATTCTAACGCAATACAGTGGCGGAAACACTGTAGAAGTGGGATTATAACACACTGTAACTATGTCTTGATTAAATAAAAACGGTAAGTCAATACATAAGCCATAAAATAAAAAATGGCTACAAAATAAAAATATAATAAAATCCATAAAATGGGTTTTAACAATCCATAATACAGTGATCTTATTAAAACAAGCAGGATCCACAACTGCTCGCTAGCCCACCTGAAGGGAAACACATATACCTGCCATATTAAAAAAACATAACAGCCACAATCAGTGGGGAGCAACGTCAACGTTCTCCCAGCCGTATAACAGGATTTTAAAACTGTAATTACTATTATAGAAAAATAGTTAAAATGGAAAACAGTAAAACACATTATAATAAAAATAAACTTTCAGTGAAAAACTTCACGTATCAAAACATATAATAAAAATGAGTTTTCCGAAGAAAACATAAAACATTTGCCAACCTCCAACCAAATTATATCGATAATAATAAAAATATTCAAAATGGCGTTATGGATAGAATTAGTGTAGACGGCTAGACTTTCACTAGGAGAATACTAAAACTAGCTTCGAGAACTTAGTTCAAACAAATCAAACCTCGATCTCTAACTAGGCTACTCAACCATAATAGGACAGCGACTTATAAATGCGTGGCCCTAGTTTAAGATGATATGTACACCCCTCCCGAGCACCATAAATACTCAGTTCAACCCGACGGCGTCTTACACTGCGAGGCACGAGCTTAAGAAAATATACACACACTTCCGAACACCACATATGCTCGGTTCAACAACCAGTGTGCCCCATAAAGACACATCAGCCTTATAGTTGATGGCAAAACCGTAAACCCCAGAATATATTACTCTAACCTCACGCTTGTCCTTATTCCATAACACCAAAACAAAAACATTATTGATATTCAAAAGATATAATCATTAAAATAATAAGAGAACAAAAGGAGTAACCATTATATTCTAAATGAGGAAACTTCTATTTTAGGAAACTTCTATTCTTAGAAACTTTACTAAAAAATAGCATCATATCAAAATATCGAAAATATTAGTTTATACTAATACAGCATTTTTAGTAAACAATATAGATTTATAAAACTAATACTTTCGGCCTTAACGATATTAATTATCAAAGTGAGAGCATTTAGGTTTATGAAATTATTAAAATATCTTCCAAGTGTTTATAAAATGAATAAAAATGTCTTAAACATTTTAATACTACTAATCAGGGTGTTTTCAAAGTTTATAAAATTAAAATTCCCTAATTACTAATAGTTTCGACAAAACGAACATAAATAGGATTTTACGGCAAATGCCAAATTAAATACTTTAACGTCTTTTATTTAATTAAACCAATGAACATATTTAGAGTATGTTAAGGGATGATTTAATTCTTAAAGTTTCAGATTTAAATATTTTCAAAATTGCTGGAAAAATAATTCTTTTAGGTAAGACGAAGCATTTTAACGACAAATCGTAATTTTGTCCAAAAACCATTACTGTTAATTAATGACTTTAATAATAGTACAAAAATTACGTAAAATAGCAAAAATATATTTCTGGACATTCTGTACAGAAAAGAAAATTTTTCCGAATTCTTAAACTCGGTTTTTAAAGGGGTTTTCTCGTTAATCGTCTAATCTCGACAATAACGATTAATAAAAATAGTAATTACAAAATGATTTAAGTATTAATATCCAAAAATTATTATTAAACTTAAAAATCATGATTTTAAAGAATCTACCATTTTTTCCATATTTCCAAAAACTCCAGATTTAATAAATCCCGTTAAAACCGTCTTTAAAACCCGTTTTCACAATTAACGATTTCATTAATAAAACTTATTGTTCCTAACATTTTATTAAAGCACTAAAAATCATAAAATTACATTTTATTATGAAATCATCGGAATCACATTTTTTTCCAGATTTAATCATAGGACCAGAAATCGAGGATTTAAAAGACAAACACGGTTTTAACGATAAACGATGATTTAAAGTGATTAATTAATTAATCAACTTAACAATTCCGAAATATTATGAAAAAATTCAGAAAATTCTATTTCATCAGAAAGTTTCACCATGTTAAAAATCAAATTAAAGTAAAATGTTTAAGTGCTAGAACTAAAAATCGGCTTTTAATCGTTTTTGTCAGTAAACGGTAATTAATCAATAATCGATAACTAAAATATCAGAAAAATACTAAATTATTAAAAATCATCAAAAACATCATTTTTACAGAATATGAACATATATTACATGTTTAGGCCGAATATTACGATTTTACAAATTAATATGACGATTTAATCGTTAATCTCGTAAAAGCGATAAAAATACCGAAACATACAAATTTTCAACTTTTAAAAATTTTCCAGATTATATGACATATATATATCATCAAAAACAAAAATATAAAAATATACATCCAATTACACAAATAAAATCATGCAATACCGAGTAACATCAACGTTACCTCTAACCCAAATCCGAGTTGATTATAAATTTGTCGGCTTCGGGATCAACCAAGAATCCTAATTCACATGACATACATGGTACAAAAATACCATGAGAAAACTAAAAGAATCAAGGTAAATAACGATCGGAAATAACATCGATTATTACCTTAACGAAGCGAAACGAAAATCGATAGTTTAGAAGATGAAAATAGGACGATCAAAGCTTGATTATGGATGAAAATGGCTGCTGAAGATGGGCAGGAACACAAGCCAAAAAGAGGGAGAAAGAAGAGGTTTTTGTTAAAATAAAATTGATGTAAAAATGAATAAGAAAAATATGAAAGGATGGTGGATGAATGAAGCATTAAAATTGATAAAAACAATGTGAATGTAGTCCTAAAATTTCAGCCAAAATGAATGTGATGGTAGCATGAAAAGTTTGTAATTTAAGCATGTAAATCATATAAAGAGAAAAATATCTTTTTACTTAAAGTTTAAACATAAAGTGTTATGTAAATAAAAGTTGTAATCAAATGTTTTACTACATGGTGTCACGGTCCAAAAAGGTCTCTTTTTAGTTGTAGGTTGATAAAAATAAGGATCATAAAATTATTAAAAGAATTTCAAAGCCATTCGAGTAAACCGCGCGTTCGAAAATAATTATTTACGAAACTTCGTAATAAAATCATTAAAGACTAAATTTTCGTAAATAAAAATATATTTTAGTTGAAAATATTATATAAATGTGTTTAGACATTTTTAGGAAGTGGAAAATCTTAAGTCCAAGCTTTAAAACATCAAATCAAAGAAAAATAGAATTACTCGCGGAAAATAAATTAGTTTACGAAGAAAATCAAATAAATAGATTTGAAAGAATTAAATCTTTAAAAATTAAAAATAAAAATCATTAAACTTAAAAAAATTAAAAATAGAGCCTAGTAAAATGATGAAATAAGAGGCCGAAAAGCGGCAGAGCAAGGACGGAGTCCTAACAGAAAGAAAAAAAATGCTTAGAAAAATAGCGGGTGTTACAGGTGTAATCCCCTAGAATTCTAACGCAATACAGTGACGGAAACACTGTAGAAGTGGGATTATAACACACTGTAGCTATGTCTTGATTAAATAAAAATGGTAAGTTAATACATAATTTATAAAATAAAAATGGCTACAAAATAAATAAATAAATAAAATCCATAAAAAGGGTTTTAACAATCCATAATACAGTGGTCTGATTAAAACAAGCAGGATCCATAACAGCTCGCTAGCCCACCCGAAGGAAAACACATATACCTGCCATGTTAAAAACATAAGAGCCACAATCAATGGGGAGCAACGTCAACGTTCTCCCAGCCGTATAACAGGATTTTAAAACTGTAATTACTATTATAGAAAAAAAATGGAAAACAGTAAAACACATTATAATAAAAATAAACTTTCAGCGAAAAACTTCACGTATCAAAACAATATAATAAAAATGAGTTTTCCGAAGAAAACATAAAACATTTGCCAACCTGCAACCAAATTATATCGATAATAATAAAAATATTCAAATTGGCGTTATGGATAGGAGTAGTGTAGATGGCTAGACTTTCACTAGGAGAATACTAAAAACTAGCTTCGAGAACTTAGTTCAAACAAATCAAACCTCGGTCTCTAACTAGGCTACTCAACCATAATAGAGCGGCGACTTATAAATGCGTGGCCCTAGTTTAAGATAATGCACACCCCTCCTGCGATTACCTGTCACCCAGTTCAACTTATGACGGCGACTTATAAATGCGTGGCCCTAGTTTAAGATAATGCACACCCCTCCTGCGATTACCTGTCACCCAGTTCAACTTATGACGGCGACTTAGTGCGAGGCCTAAGCTTAAGGTCAAATTGTACAAAACTCCTGGGATGCCTGTCACCCGGTTCAACAACCAATGTATCGATTCCTGATACACTAGCCTTATAGTTGATGGCAAAATCGTAAACCCTAGAATATATTACTCTAACCTCACACTTGTCCTTATTCCATAACTCCAAAACAAAGCCATTATCGATATTCAAAAGATATAATCAATATAAATAATATGAGGATAAAAGAAGTAAACATTTATATTCTAAAAGAGGAAACTTTCTATTTTATAAAACTTCTATTTTTAGAAACTTTACTAAAAATAGCATTATATCAAAATAGTGAAAATATTAGTTCATACTAATACCAATTTTTAGTAAACGATATAGATTTATGAAACTAATACTTTCGGCCTTAACGATATTAATTATTAAAGTAAGAACATTTGAGTTTATGAAGTTATTGAAATATCGTACAAGTGTATAAAATGATTAAAAATGTCTTAAAATTTTTAATAATACTAATCAGGGTGTTTTCAAAATTTATAAAGCTAAAATTACCTAATTATTATTAGTTACGACAATACGATTACAAATAGGATTTTACGGCAAATGTCAAATTAAATCTTTTAACGTCTTTTATTTAATTAAACCATTGAATATATTCAGAATATGTTAAGGAATGATTTAACTCTTAATGTTTCAGATTTAAATATTTTCATAATAGTTGGAAAAATAAATCTTTTAGGTACATAAATCTTTTAGGAAAAATAATAGACAAATTAATATGACGATTTAATTGTTAATCTCGTAAAAGCGATAAAAATACCGAAACATGGAAATTTTCAACTTTTAAAAATTTTCCAGATTATATGACATACATATATTGTCAAAAATGAAATATAAAAATTATACATGCAAATACACAATTAAAATCATGACATACCGAGTAACATCGACGTTACCTCTAACCCAAATTCGAGTCGATTATAAATTCGTCGGCTTCGGGATCATTCAAAAATCCTTCAACACAAGAAAAGCATGGTGGAAAAATACCATGAGAAAACTAAGTAAATTAAGGCAAATAACGATCGAAAACAATATCGATTATTACCTTAACGAAGGGATCGGAATGACGATTATTTAGGAGATGAAAACGTGACGATCGAGACTCGATTAGAGACTAAATCTGGCTGGAAAGGGTTCTGGAAAATATCAGCCAAGATGAGAAAATGGGAGGAAAAGAGAGAGGTTTTGCCTTGAATATTATTTAGTGTTTGAATGAATGAAGCTAATGAAGGGTTTATGAATGAATGTGACTTATAAAAAATGATAAAAATAAGGTGGATGTACCACTAAAACACATGGCCAAAATGGATGAATAAGAGAGTGAAAAGTCTATGCATGCGTCATCAAATTTAATGGATGAGAAGAAAATATCTTAATCCTTTAATCATTTTATAAAATGAAATGTTTATAAAAGAAAGTGTAATGGTGGTGTGTGACAAGGGTCACGGTCCAAATGATTCAAGGTGAGTCCAAAATAAGTCGTAAGTCGATAAAAATAAGGATCGTAAAATTATTAAAGGCATTTCAAAGCAATTTGAGTAAATCTCGCGTAAGAAATCAATTAATTACGAAACTTCGTAATAAAATCATTAAATGATAGATTTTCATAAATAAAAATATTTTCTTAGTTAGAAATATTATATAAACGTATTTGGGCCCTTTTAGAAAAATAAATAACCCAAATCCAAGCTTAAAATGATAGTTCGTATAAAAATGAGATTCTTTGTGAATTAAATAAATAGTTTGCGACAAAAATTTAATAAATAGATTTATTATAGGAAAATAAAATATTTAAAATATTTTAATGAAAATAAATAATATTTGCATCGAAAATATTATGAAGTTTGAAAATGAAGGATAATAAAGGCAGAAAACAAATCACAGAGTCATGACGGAGTCATTACTAGATAAATAACAACGCCTAGAAAATTAGCGGGTGTTACAATCCTCCCCACTAAAAGAAAGTTTCGTCCTCGAAACTAAAAATAAGCAGAAAGGAGTCAAGATTACCCCACTCGAAAAAATAATGATATAAATTTCGCATAAAAATTTTGCTGTAAAAGAAAATTTTACAACTTTTAAAGTGATATGAAATCAAATGCAATTATTTATTCCAAGAGAAATTGGGCTAAGCTACCCGGAATTTGAAATCCTTTAATTAGTGTAATCGTAAAGTAAATTTATTTGGTAAAATAATGATGTCAAATAACATTTGTAAACAAACTCGAAGGAAATAGAATAACCAAAATATTTTGAAAACAAAAGTAAAATATTTTGATTAAGAAATTCGATATTATTCCTTTTTTTGATGAAACAAAATTTAGTTTGGAGAAATCAAATTTTGTAGTTTGTAAAAATCGCACCAGCCGTCAAACATTTTCAATAACAAATTCAAAAGTCCACCAACAATAAAATGAAAATCAATTTTCAAAACGTTAAAATATTGAAAATGTTATCAAAGTTGATGAGGGTCGGCAGCCTGCACCGGGCCGCCTACTAGGCAGGCCACCAGAGGACCCAACCCAAGGAACCCGGGAACCAACCCGGCATACAATCGGAGTAAATCACCAAAAAGAAAACCCCCTGGAGACAGCTCCAGACAGTCGCCTGCCCGGCAGGGCGATGCGGCCTGCTCAATCCGGCCTTCACAGAACCCCTACCCGCCTGCCTTTGGGAAAACCCCCGCAGGCAGGGCAGGGACCACCAAGGGGCCCCTCCGTCATTTCGCCTAAGGTAAATGAGAATGAGTGGATGAGGTGAAGCCACTTGTCACCCCCTTATCCACCCATCCTCCTTCTACTTCCCTCTCTTGTAGGAAGGTATATACACATATATTTCCCACTTGAGAGGGGTTGGATTTTCTCTCTCTAGACTTTCACTCCAAAACCGCCGCCTAGCTCCTCACGAACTAGGTTTCTCAAGGCATTTTCACGGACTGACTTAGGCATCGGAGAGGGTTCCCTCGGACATCTCCGAGGCCACGATCCCGGGGGTGGGGGGAACCAGTCTCCTGGGCATGCCAAATACAGCTGTGGCACCAGGGCAGGGGGCACATACAGGGCACACCCTGAACCTAACCCTAGCTTAGATGGTACAGACAGCTGCCTTCTTCTCCGCAATGCTCAACCAGGAATTCACCCCTGAAGACCTGGTAGGCAGGGTCGCAACGACCCCCAGGCAGCCCCGCTCAGTAAGTAGAGAGGGGGCCGGGGGTACGAAGCGAACCGCCACCAGAAACGCCCAGAGAAAGGCAAGGAAAACAGCTCCAGTATACGCACAGGTACAGAGGCGCATCACAGCAGGCAGCCAGGAGCCGCCTGCCCAACAACAGGCGTTCTCTGTACACACCACGGAGTCCACGTCCAGGGAGAAGAGGGGTCTATCTCAGGGACTGCAGGATCGAATGAGGCACAGGGAGCCTGCGTCCAAACGCCTGGGAGAGAAGCAGGGCGGAGTCTTCTCTAGGCTAACGCCAGCAGTAAAAGGACAGCCAGCACCAGGGCTGTCCCAGAGCCTGCAGTCTAGGCTTAACCGGGGGCAGCCGCTCGAATCAAGGTATCACCAGGGTGACAACCTCGGTCAGTCCCGGAGAAAACGGTCCAGGCAACCCTCCCCTGACACGGAGGACGAGGCAACGAGCAGGCGACCACCAAGGCACCGCTCCCCTAGTACGAGGAAACCGACCCCTAGACAGTGGGATGTCCACGGTAACCAGTCTGGGGAAAGCAGGTCACGGGTGGTAGGCAGGCCCACGAAGACTCCTCTCCATCCTGACGTACAAAAGTACCCCATCCCGAAGATCAAGATGCCCACCGTCAAGTTTGACGGGACTACAGATCCAGAGGACCATCTGGCGGCATTTGAAAGTCACATGGGCATGTATGATGTGGATGATGTAATCTGGTGCAAAATCTTCCCAACCACCCTTGTAGGGCTTGCATAGGGATGGTTCAGGGACCTTCGCCAGGGGTCGATCAGCTTCTTTATAGAGTTAGCTGAGACATTCCTTGAGCAATACGCAGGGAACAAGAGGAGACGACTCACTCGGTTTGACCTTATGACCCTGAAGCAGAAAAAGGACGAGAGCGTCAGGGAGTACCTAAAGAGGTTCGACTTGTCCTACCAACAAGTCAGGGGGATTGATGACTCAACTGCGGCCTACGCCCTGACAATCTTCCTACTCCTAGGGGAGATGAAGAACCAGATGATCAGGGCCCAACCTGAAACCTTGGTCAAAGCCAGAAAAATTGCCGAAGGGTTCATTCTGCAGGAAGAGTTTCACAGCCTGCCGGACACCCCTGCAGGCCAAGCGAGGCCGCAAGGGGGACCGCAGGGCAGACGTGGCAGGAACGAACCGGGCAAACAGAAAGAGGAAGGGGATACCCCCAAGAAAGAGCGCACAGCTTACCAGCCAAGGTTTGACAGCTACACGGCCCTCAACAGGCCGAGGGCAGAGATCTTTGAGCTGGAGAAGGAAACAACAAAGTGGAATCGCCCGAATAAGCCGCGCAGCCCGAAGGGGGATCCTAAAAATTTCTGCACGTTCCATGATTGCATAGGTCACACCACTGAAGAATGCCGGCACTTAAAAGACGAGATAGAAAAGCTCATAAGAAACGGCTGGCTGAGTAACTATGCAGCGAGGAACAAATCCCAAAAGGAGGCGACAGACAACCCTGAGGGTTCGGCCCAAAATCGCATGATAATTCATGTAGTGTCAGGGGACGCAGAGTGACAAACAAGCAGACGAAGCCAGAAGAGACAGATCCGCGAATTACGGAATCAGATTTGCTACGCCGAGAAGGCAGGAAGCCCGAGGGGTATGACCCTGAGCATCACCCCTGAGGACGTAGGGAGAGTGATATACCCACACAATGATCCTTTGGTCTTAACTCTTGAGATTAGCAATCACATTGTCAAGAGATGCATGGTGGACACTGGCGCCTACACAAACCTCTTATACAAGGACGCCTTTGAAAGAATGAACTTAGAAAAGAGACACCTTAAACCGGCCCCTGGATCGCTGTATGGGTTCAGTGGGGCAGGCGTGCTTCCCATGGGGATTATCGACTTACCAGTAACGTTCGGGGAAGGAGCCTCTGCCAGGAATGTCAGGGCGTCATTTGTCGTGGTGGATGCAAAGTCTGCATACAACGCCCTGATAGGGCGGGCCACCCTGGACGAGATCGAAGCCGCCATATCAATCAGGGCCCTCACTATAGCCTATGTGACAGACTTTGGCATGGAAGAAAAAGTTCACGGGGATCAGGAGTCAGCCAGGGATTGCTATTATGTGGCCCTGCAAGCCCATGAAACGGAAAGAAAGGGAAAACGAAAAGCCGATAGTTCCCCCAGCAGGGAGGGTGAAATCCCGGCTGCTCAGCAAACAGCAGCCACCTGGAACCTGAAGGGGAAAGCATGCTGGTGGACTTAGAGCCAGGGAGGCAGGTCCTCATAGGGGCCGACCTAGAGGAGTCCTACCAAAAAGAGTTTGTTGCAGTCTTAAGAGAAAACAGGGACGTGTTCGCCTACTCGGCAGATGAGATGCCAGGGGTCGACCCGGATTTTATTGTTCACAAGCTGAACGTTAACCCGAGGCCCGCCCTGTAAAGCAGAAGAAAAGAAATATGTCCGCGGAAAAAGACATGGCGATAAAAGAGGAGATAGAAAAACTCTTGAAAGCGGATTTCATCGAAGTCTGCGATTACCCCGAGTGGTTGGCAAATGTTGTGATGGTGAAAAAGTCGTCAGGCGCATAGAGAATGTGCGTAGACTTCAAAAATCTTAACAAAGCCTGCCCAAAGGACTGCTACCCCCTGCCCAGAATAGACCAACTGGTAGATGCCACTAGCGGATACACCACGTTGAGTTTTCTAGACGCATTCTCAGGGTACCATCAAGTGTACCTCTGGCAGCCTGACAGGGTGAGGTGCGCCTTCATAACCAGCCATGGAACGTACATGTATAAGATGATGCCATTTGGACTGAAGAATGCAGGCGCCACCTATCAGCGGTAGGTGGACAAGGTCTTCGAAAATCAAAAGGGGAGGAACTTAGAAGCCTATGTCGATGATGCAATTGTCAAAAGCAAAGGAGACAGGGAGTACCTGGCGGATTTGCAAGAAACCTTCTCCTCCCTGCGCTCCTACAAAATGAAGTTCAATCCAAAAAAGTGCACGTTCGGAGTCAGATCTGGCAAATTCTTAGGATTCTTAGCCAGCTCTAGAGGAATAGACGCCAATCCCGAGAAGATTCAGGCAGTCTTGGACCTCCCAGAGGCTAGGACTATAAGGGACATTCAACGGCTCACAGGCAGGATGGCTGGCCTGGCTCGCTTCATCGCTAGATTAGCAGACAAATCGACCCCTTTCTTCAAAGTATTAAAAGGCAACAAACAGTTCAAATGGGAAGACGAGCAAAAGAAAGCCTTCGAACAACTGAAGGAACATCTGAAAAAACTCCCTACCTTGGCAAAACCAGTGGCCGGAGAAAAACTATACCTGTACATTGCTGTCACCAACTCAACTGTAAGCGCAGTCATTCTGAAAGAGGAAGCAGGCTCACAGCAGCCCATCTACTTTGTAAGTCACGCCCTAGGGGAAGCTGAAAGAAACTATCCCTTGGTAGAAAAAGCCGCCTACGCAGTCATCATAGCAGCTAGAAAACTCAGGCCTTACTTCGACGCGCACCCTGTCGTGGTCCTCAGCGACCAGCCGCTAGAAAAGATATTGGAAAATTTTGAAAAGTCAGGGAGGCTGCTAAAATGGGCAATTGAGTTGAGCGGACTGGGGATATCATACCAACCCAGGACAGCCATCAAGGCACAGGCCTTGGCAGACTTCCTGGCTGAATGTTCTCATTCAGGGAAAGAGGAGCCCCCTGCCGGAGAATGGATAGTATACACTGACGGGTCCTCAACGGCCGATGGTGCAGGAGCAGGTGTCGTACTGACTAGCCCTGAAGGAGTGGATTTTGAGCATGCGCTCAGATTTACCTTCCTTGCATCGAACAACGAGGCAGAATATAAGGCCGTACTTGCAGGGATAAATCTAGCTAAGGCAGCAGGCGCAGAGCGGATTATATTAGCGACTGACTCTCAGCTCATTGCCAATCAAATCATCAGAGAGTATGAGGCTAGGGACCAAACCATGGCCGCCTACCTAGAAAAGGTGAAGCAGGAGCTATCAAACCTGAAATCCTACGAAGTCAGGCAAATACCCCGATCCCAGAATTACCGGGCGGACGCTCTGTCAAAACTGGCCAGCTCTAGCCTACAGGACATAAGAAGATCAGTTTGGGTAGATGTTGTACAGGAGAAATCCACTGCCACCTGTCAGTTAGTCAACAATATCGAAGAGGAGCAGGAGAGCTGGATGACCCCCCTCATTCAGTTCAAAAAATATGGCACCCTATCGTCTGATCCAGTGCAAAAAAGGAAAGTGCAGACCAGAGCAGCGTGGTTCATAATAATCGATGAAAAACTATACAAGAAGTCCTTCTTTCCCCCCCCCCCCCCCCCCCCCGCTCAGATGCCTGAGAGCAGAGCAGGCCGCTGAAGTTTTGGATGACATCCACTCGGGGATCTGCGGGCATCACATTGGAGGAAGATCTTTGGCCCACAAAGCCCTGAGGGCAGGCTACTATTGGCCTACAATGTTAGCAGATGCAAGGAACTTAACCCGAAAATGCAGGAAATGCCAACTCTTCGCCCCGTCGATTCATGCCCCAGCCCAGGAACTCAGGCCAATTTTGTCTCCCATTCCTTTCGCTCAATGGGGGATGGACATACTAGGCCCCTTTACTGCGGCCACGGGAGGACGGAAGTTTCTTATCGTAGGGATTGACTACTTTACAAAATGGGTTGAAGCTGAGGCAGTCCCTAACATCACTGAGCCCGCAGTCAGAAAGGTCATCTGGAGAAACATCATAACCAGATTCGGCCTGCCAAAAATGCTAGTATTCGATCATGGGAGACAGTTTGACAACGACCCCCTAAGAGCCTGGCTGGAAGGGCATGGAATAGCAGTTGCCTACTCTGCCGTCTGCCACCCACAAACCAATGGGCAGGCCGAGGCCGCCAAAAAGCAGATCCTAAATGGGCTCAAAAAGATGGTGGATGATCTCAAAGGTAGGTGGGCAGACGAGCTACCAAGTATACTATGGTCAATAAGGACCACTAGAAAGGAATCAACGGGTAAAACGCCATTTGGCCTGGTGTATGGAGCAGAAGCTTTATTACCCATCGAAGTACGAGTTCCTACCCTACGGTCTCAGCAGTACAACAGGACTGACAATGATGCAGCAATGGCCGAAGCCCTAGACCTGGTCCATGAAGTCAGGGAAGAGGCCAACATCAACATAGCCGCCTATCAGCAAATAATGAGAAAAAATACAACAAAAGGGTACATGAGAGAAGTTTCCAGATAGGCGACCTGGTACTGAGAAAAACACAGGCTGTGGGAAGATCCAGGGAGCATGGCAAGCTAAGTGCCAACTGGGAAGGCCCATACCAGGTGACCCAGATTTTGGGACCAGGCACATACAGAATCACCAACCCTGAAGGCCAAGAGCTGGACGCGCACTGGAACGCCGACACCCTGAAAAGATACTATGTCTAGCCGAGTCTTAAGAAAATTTCGTCTCTAGAAAAGAAAACTGGCGGAGAACGATCAGAATGGAATGTCGACGGCTCCGACCACCCTTATGTTTAAACAAGCTTTTTTTTAAGGAAACTCAAGATTTCATACTCGTTGTCTGTTTAAACTTGCGCTTTCACACACAAACGAGTAGGGGGCAATTGGGGGAGGCCCCCTGTTGCCAGAACCTAGGAAAATGGACCCCCCAACAAAATCCTGAAACTCTCTACCTACCTCTGGGCAGGAGGGGAGCAGGCCCCACACGCCGGACTAACAAGGACTGGGGGCAATTCCCCCAACCTTGTATAAAAAACGCAAAGGCCCTCCCTGCCTACCTCTCGGCAGGCAGGGGGCAGGCCCCCTGGACTTCGAGCAGAAGCCAGGGACAGGTCAGGCTACGCACAACTAACAAGGACTGGGGGCAATTCCCCCAACCTTGTATAAAAAAACGCAAAAGCCCTCCCTGCCTACCTCTGGGCAGGCAGGGGGCAGGCCCCCTGGACTTCGGGCAGAAGCCAGGGACAGGCCAGGCTACGCACGACTAACAAGAACTGGAGGCAATTCCCCCAACCTTGTATAAAAAACGCAAAAGCCCTCCCTGCCTACCTCTGGGCAGGCAGGGGGCAGGCCCCCTGGACTTCGAGCAGAAGGCAGGGACAGGCCAGGCTACGCACGACTAACAAGAACTGGGGGCAATTCCCCCAACCTTGTGGAAAAATCGCAGACCTCACACCTCCAAGTTAAAGCGGGAGGCAGGCCATACCCTAAGAAAGAAAAAAAGCAGACTGAAACAAGGAAAAAAAACATTTCATAGCAAATCCATGGAGAATAAAATGTTTAAACTAAAATATTACAGACGACTGGCAATAGCAAGGCTCAGCACAAGAAACAGAGCTATTTCGAGAAAATCTAAACATTATGAGCATCCTAGCTAGGACCAGCAGCCGCCTCAGGAGGTTTGGCCGCCATATCATCTCCCCCTGACGAAGACACCATTTGCAGCCCAACCATAAAACGCAGGGCGTCAATATTAGGCCCCTCGCCATGAAAAATGCAGGTCCAGGTATAGGCTATCAGGGACATATTGGCTGAAGCAGTCAGTTGGGCTATGGCCACATTCATCCTCCTGAAGGTCTCCGTCAGGAAGGGGTGTAGAGGGAATCGCAGGCCGAATTCCAGGCTTTTATGATAAACAGCCACACAACCATCAGGAGGGCAGCATACTGTGTCCTTCTCCCCTGGAACTATGACCGTATATCCCTCCCCGAAGTTATAAAACTTCTCAATCTCCCCAGCAGCATTACTTTCCAAAATTAAGTCTCGGTTCTTGGCTTCAGGGTAGGTTTTCAGAGGGATCAGGTACTTTTTCTTGTCCAGATAATAAGTTCTCCCTTTCTCCCTGGGAATAAGGGGGCCGGCAATCGTGGAGGGATCCACCTCCAGTGCCTCGTCGTCAGAATCGACGACGTCGAAGGGAGCAGGTTTGGGGGATTCAGCACCCTCCCCCCTTTCAAAGTGGTCCTCCTCACTGGGCCTAACCCTAGAAGAGGAGGCTAGGTCATTTCTACCCCCATCTCTATCCTCTGTCCTCCCAAGCGATGGACCAAAAGTAAGAGCACGAACGCGAAACATGTTGGTTTGTAAAGAAAAAGTATTGAGGGAAAAGAAAAAAGGCGAGGATTTAAGGAGAGATTCTAATCTAGAACGATGATCGTCGCCGGGAAATTTGAAAATGGGCGCTCCTCAGTCTTATGAAAAATCTCAGCAGCAAGGAGAGTTTAGAAGTGTGAGGGGGGGTTTGAATTTCGAAAAGATGCGAAAGAGGGAAATAAAAGGGGGAGAGGGGTTTATATAAGCCCAAGGAGTTAAAGGGTCGCCTCTCCTGCACAGGCCTCCCCACAAACTGCCCCACGTGTCACGCCTTAAACTGCCCACCGCTTCCCAAGAAAAGCCTCGGGAAGACCAAAAAGGTATCAAAGGGATTAACCTCCCAGTGACGTTATCCCTTTCAAAAAAAGAGAAAGCAAAGCAAACGCAACAAACAACAAGTAACAAAGCTGCTCGGATTTTTCATTAATTTTGAAGAAAAATGGACAAGTTACATGTCGTACTTAGCAAAGAAAGAGAATACAAAAGGAGCCAGGATTTCCGGCTCAACGCGCCTGCACCCTACAAGCAGGCCTAGTCATCATCTAAGTCCGGGGAGTAGTCCCCAGGGCTGCCCTGACCTCCTATGTCAGACCCTCAATCCCAGTCAGTGGAATCCTTGAAGGGATCGTCAGGGAGTCCGTCCTCGTCTCTGTCACACGAGCAGCCCAGACCCTCACTATCTCCAGAGTCCCGGCTGCTGACGTCCCAGTCCTTGCCATAGGGAACTGTCTGAGAGTCGTCACAAGTGCCGCAGCCCGTTTTCTTCACTGGAAAGGAAGGGCCTGACTTCGGAGAAGAGTCTATGTCAGAACAGTCAGGGTCGAACTGTTCAGGGTGCAGCCATGGAAAACACTCATGGCAACCCCTATCAAAACACCCTCCTTGAGGGCAGCGCTTGAACCTGGGAACAACAGGGGGCGAGGATCTTCTAGGGCGCTTGCCTGCCCTAACAGAAGCCCTCTGGACGTTCCGGCGAAGACAAGGTCGTGGATGTCGGCTGCGGCAAAGGGCCCGAAAAGCCGCCCGGGCATACCTTAGCCTCCAGAACCCCTTGAAGAGGAAGGTAACAGTGCGAACTCCATGACAAACAATGGATTTCTTGATCCAAGGCATGACTTAACAAAGAAAAGCGGAGGAATTGAGGATGTATTGTTAAAATGGCAAAGAGAGCCAGAATTTATACAAAGAAGATAAAGCATTAAATGGCATCCCAACCATCCTGGCAGAGAATGCCACCAATCGTGAAGCCATCACACAACCCGAAAATCCGCCAAGCATGAGAAGTAATCATTGCTAAAAGACCTCCCAACTCTTTGCATACCCAATGCAATTAACGCTTCTTTCCTCGGGAAAGTACAAACGCATTAAATGCAATAGTAAAGCCAACAAGTCAACCTCCCCTCCATCTGAGCAAAAGTCGCCAGCAGGAGGGAAGCCTTGCTTCCCCCCAGCTTGCGAGGGCCAATTGATGAGGGTCGGCAGCCTGCACCAGGCCGCCTACTAGACAGGCCCCCAGAGGACCCAACCCAAGGAACCCGGGAACCAACCCGGCATACAATCGGAGTAAATCACCAAAAAGAAAACCCCCTGGAGACAGCTCCAGACAGTCGCCTGCCCGGCAGGGCGATGCGGCCTGCTCAATCCGGCCTTCACATAACCCCTACCCGCCTGTCCTCTGGGAAAACCCCCGCAGGCAGGGCAGGGACCACCAAGGGGCCCCTCCGTCATTTCGCCTAAGGTAAATGAGAATGAGTGGATGAGGTTAAGCCACTTGTCACCCCCTCATCCACCCATCCTCCTTCTACTTCCCTCTCTCGTAGGAAGGTATATATACACATATATTTCCCACTTGAGAGGGGTTGGATTTTCTCTCTCTAGACTTTCACTCCAAAACCGCCGCCTAGCTCCTCACGAACTAGGTTTCTCAAGGCATTTTCACAGACTGACTTAGGCATCGGAGAGGGTTCCCTTGGACACCTCCGAGGCCCTGTGCGTTCACTATGCAGGGAGCAGGTCACTCTCGCCGGGGAGGTCCGATCACCGGAGTGAAAAGAAGGGGAGACCGAAGGAAATTGAGCGATCATCACATTAGTAGCATTACATCTTAGAGACCCGAATTCGCAGTCGGGTTAATTGTTTTCGATACCGGAACAAAAGTAACTATGAAAGTTTTCAAAAATGTTATCAAACTTGAACATACAAAATAATAATTTCGAAATAATTTAAAATAAATTATTAAGGCATTTTGAAATAGATCTAAATATAAATATCAACCAAAGATAAAACAAAAGTGAAGTATAAAGATCTTTAATTATAAATAAAAAAATGTTAAATTTCACGATAACCCAAAATGTTAAATTGCTCAAAGTTTTTACAAAATGGGGAGTTTTAGAATTTGAAATTATGCTTCAAAATGTTAAAATTTCACAAAAATCAAAAAAATTTAAATTGGTCAAACTTTTCATAAGTTTGGGGAAATGATGAACGAATGAATAGAGTCAAGGATAAACAATAAATTAAAATAAGAGTTTTCAAAATCGATAAAGGTCAAAGGGATTAGCAGCAGATGCGGAAACAGAATTCAATAGAAGCAGAAAAGAAGACGGAGTTGAGAGTCAGAAAGAGCTCTCAAGGATTATAGAAGAAACTAACCATCTCGAGATTCCTAGCACGACTCTCATAAACACGGGTTCCTAATTGACCCATCATGGCCATCAACTAACGCTAAGTCCAATATCGGTACAGGGTGGTCCTACTCAATATACAACCTCCAAAATTAAGTCTTACATGCTTATATAATCTTTCAATTAGTATGGTAAGAATCCACAAATGATTTAGACTAATCCATTAATTAAGATTCCATCGGTTATCAAAACATACCCAAACTCGTAATCACTAAGGTTCATAAATTTAAAGCTTATAAGGTCTCAACTCGAGGTGTACTTCAAATTTCTCGAGTAAGGAAGACTAAATAAAATCCACCAATTAACAATGTTCGGACACAAAATCCTCAAAGATGATCACCAACATATTTATAATACCACAAGTGCAGAAGTTGGGGAAGTACAATAAATCCTTAAACACGCTCAAACCTATAGGTAATGGCGCAAACACTCACATCTTCAAACACATCATTCGATTAATGTTCCTGAGAAGTCCATCAAATTTCTAATCGTAATGGTGCAACCACAAAATATTTAATAACTCAACGAAGCCACAATCTCGTTGGTCTAAGGTTCTGAACTGTAAATCCATTAAGATGATTGACATCAAAGTATTTCTCAAAACAACGCGATAAATCTAACCTCTAATGGCAATATATTTCTCCTTTTCAAGGTTAACAACAATTTATCCAATTTAGATCACTCAACTCCAAAGTTCATAGGTTACAACCTTAAACAACGATCAACGATCAAATCCTTAAGAAACACGGGTAATCTATGTTAACCAAATTTTCTAACGATATTAATGAAAACCTTTGATGGTACCACAACACACAGGTTAACACTTTAACTAACACTCTATGATCCCGAATATTCACGACGCATCCATCAAATAAGCATTAGGTAGGAATCCCAAAATACTATTATTAGCTACACTTGGTTCGGTTCTAGGTTAAATTAGGTACTAGGTATCCATCAAATACGATATACTTTTACTACCCCAAAATGTATTCAACTCTAAGTCCTCCAAATAATCAAGTAACCTATAACCCAAAGTTCAGTGTCTAAAGTACCAACCTAATTCCATTAATTGACAATTTATCATTCAAATCGATCCTCAAAAGCTTACTAAGATAGATAACAGGGTATAACTCACAATCCTCAAACCACGTAACAAGGGGTTAACTAAACCTCAAACATTTATAGCTTCCAAAAGTTACACTAAGATAGAATTCGGTCTAACCAAAGAATCTCAAAAGGAAGATGGTAGAGTAGAAGAATATAACAAGGATTCACCAAGAGGATGAAGAGGAGAATATAAAAGAGAAGAATTAGAAGAAGTAGAGGAAGGAAGAAAAGAGTCGATGATCCTATATTACTAAGTTCTTGAACCAGAGGAGAATCTTCGGGACTCTAGAGTTCACGAGGGATCCAAATGGCTTACTTCATCTTCTTGTAGAGAAACGAGCACGCAAGTCTTGGGTCGCTCCATCTCGATCTACTGCGACATCATGGAACAGGAATCTACTCTTGATCATCTGGCCTATAGCTTAAGTAAACTGAACCGGAGCTAAAAGTCACCATCGGCATCTTACTTGGACTACCAAGTTGTCCACTCGAGTCAGCAGGTGTTGAGAGTTCTAAGCAGGTCTTGTCAAGATCTGGAGCAGCATCCTATCAATATCTTGTTCATTCGTCTTCTTCCCACAAAAGCAACAAATATTCAATCCTAATCATTGAGTTCAGAAACAGATAATCTTAACAGTTAAGTCCTTATTTGTTTCTACCCATCTCTAATAATATTTTTATTTACTGTTTAAATAATTTACTGGTATTTTCCCTAATTTCAGGTGTAAGCGTTGGGAGCAGTGATGCTCTTATACCAACTGTAATCCCCTAGAAATTCTAACGCAATACAGTGGCGAAAACACTGTAGAAGTGGGATTATAACACACTGTAGCTATGTCTTGATTAAATAAAAATGGTAAGTCAATACATAAGCCATAAAATAAAAATGGCTACAAAATAAATAAATAAATAAATAAAATCCATAAAAAGGGTTTTAACAATCCATAATACAGTGATCTGATTAAAACAAGCAGGATCCATAACTGCTCGCAAGCCCACCCGAAGGAAAACACATATACCAGCCATGTTAAAAACATAACAGCCACAATCAGTGGGGAGCAACGTCAACGTTCTCCCAGCCGTATAACAGGATTTTAAAACCGTAATTACTATTATAGAAAAATAGTAAAAAATGGAAAACAGTAAAACACATTATAATAAAAATAAACTTTCAGTGAAAAACTTCACGTATCAAAACAATATAATAAAACTCAGTTTTTCGAAGAAAACATAAAACATTTGCCAACCTACAACCAAATTATATCGATAATAATAAAAAAAATTCAAAATGGCGTTATGGATAGGAGTAGTGTAGACGGCTAGACTTTCACTAGGAGAAAACTAAAAACTAGCTTCGAGAACTTAGTTCAAACAAATCAAACCTCGGTCTCTAACTAGGCTACTCAACCATAATAGAGCGGCGACTTATAAATGCGTGGCCCTAGTTTAAGATAATGCACACCCCTCCTGCGATTACCTGTCACCCAGTTCAACTTATGACGGCGACTTACTGCGAGGCCTAAGCTTAAGGTCAAAATGTACAAAACTCCCGGGATACCTGTCACCTGGTTAAATAACCAATGTACCGATTCCTGATACACTAGCCTTATAGTTGATGGCAAAACCGTAAACCCTAGAATATATTACTCTAACCTCACACTTGTCCTTATTCCATAACTCCAAAACAAAGCTGTTCCGGTCACGGAAACAATTCACCCGGCCTAGGATCCGGGTTGTACAATCGGGTTAATGGTGAGCAATTGATCGTTTGATTTCCCTTGGTCTCCCCTTCCTCTCACTCCCTGGATCGGACCTTCCCGGCGGAAACGGCCTGCTCCCTGCACAGTGAACGCACAGGGCCTCGGAGGTTATCCGAGGAAACCCTCTCCGATGCCTAAGTCAGTCCGTGAAATTGCCTTTACGAACCTAGCTCGTGAGGAACTAGGCGGCGTTTTTAGGAGTAAGAGTCTAGAGAGAGAAAATCCAACCCCTCTCATGTGGGAAATGGGGAGGTATTTATACCTTCCCACAATAGAGAGAAGGGGAAGAGGAATGGTTGGATAGAGAAGTGACAAGTGGCGGCTTCTCATCCATCCATTCCCAATTACCTTTAGGCAAAATGACGAGAGGGCCCCTGGGGGTCCTGGCCCTGTCGGCCAGGGATTTTCCCAGGGCAGACAGTCTTCAGGCAGGGAGCTGCCAAGTTCCGACAGGCTGGGTTGGCCTGTGCTCTCAGCAGCTGACGGCCAACCTTAGCGTTTTATGCTTGTTCTAATTTCTTGCTAGGGACTGGTCTTTCAACTCCTTGACAGGGACTGACTCGGGGCCTGCCTAGCAGGCGGCTACTTGGCAGGCGGCCCACCCCAATCAATTGGCCTTCGTCAGTAGGAGGGAAGTGAGACTTCTTTTCTGCTGGCGACTCTTGCTTGGAGGGGGGTTGACTTCCATGTCTGTTGCAGCATTTAATGTTTCGCACCTTCCCAAGGAACTTTGCACTGCTCATGTCAGGTATGCAAAGAGGTGAGAGCACTTTTGTAATGATTGCCCTTCTCTTCTGGGCGGATTTTGGGGAACCGTGAAGAGTTCCTGATTGGTGGCTCTCCCCCCAGGGTGGTTGGAGCGTTCATTAATGCTGCGCTTTCTTTTGTATAAAATCCTCAGTTTCCTTTATCATTTGTGTTTCATCCCGCCTTCAATCTTTCCATTTTCTTTATTTTAAACATGACTTGGATCAAGAAAAGCGTAATTCGCCGTGGGGTCAAACATGTTTCCTTCATCTTTAGAGGGTTTTGGAGGCTCCGATATGCACGGGCCGCTTATTTAGCTGTTCGCCGGAGTCACTGTTCACGACTTCGCTTCCGCCGGAGGGGTCAGAAGGCCTCCATTAGGATGGGCAAACGCCCTAGGAGGTCGTCGCCTCCTGCTGCGCCTAGGTTTAGGCGCTGCTCCCAGGGAGGGGGCTGTTATGATAGGGGATGTCATGAGTGTTTTCCATGGCTGCACCCTGAACAATTCGGCCCCAACTCTGACACCGATTCCTCCCTGGCGTCGGGTCCCTCTTCGCCTGTGAAGAAGACAGGCTGTCGCACCTGCGACGAGTCCCGAGCTGTTCCCTTTGGAAGGGACTGGGAAGACAGCAGCCACGACTCTGATGACAGCGAAGGTCTTGGCTGCCTGAGCGACAGGGACGAAGACGGGGCTTCTGATGACCCCTTTCAGGGTTCCCCAAGTTGGGACTGGGGTTCGGCTCTCGGGAGTCCAGGCAGCCCTGGGGATTATTCCCCAGATTTGGGGGATGACTAGGCCTGCGTGGCAGGGCTTTTGATTTCTGTCAGGCTGGAACTTTTTGGGCCTTATGTATTTTTCTTTCATATCCGTCCCACGATGTAGCTTTTCCTTGTAGGGTTTTTAATGAAATGAATATTTTGTGCATTTGAATTTTTAATATGAGTTATTATTTTATTATTATTATTATTTTTTGAATGAGGTCGTTGATTGACCTTTCTCTCTGACGTTTCTGTTTACCGAGGCTCTTCTTGAAAAAGGTGAGCAGTTGGTGTTCAGTATGTGACACGTGGACGATCCTCGAAGGTTTTGTCAGGGAATTCGCCTTTCGAACTTCTTTGGGCTTTATATAAACCCTTTTCCCCCTTCATTCTCTTCTTTTACTCTTCTTGATACCTTACTCCCCATAACACTTCTTGAATCTCCTTCATTGGCCGAGCGTTTTCTTTTCGAGGAGCAAGGATCACTTCTTGTCGCCGTCTCTGGCAACTTCACCGGCGTCTTTAGGTTAGAACTTTTGAATCTCTCGCCTCTTTTCTTCCCTTCTATAGCCTAAATGTCGCGAGTCCGTCCCCTTTCCTTTGATTCTTTGCTCGGAAGAACTGGCGGCGGCGACGGTAGCCGTCATGACGTTGCTTCTTCCTCCGGGGTTGGCCCCAGGGAGGAAGACGATCACAGGGGAGAGGGTGCGGAGTCACCCGACCCAGCTCCCTTTGATGTGATTGATTCAGATGATGAGGCCCTGGAGGTGGACCCTGCCAGGGTGGCCGGTCCCCTTATCCGCAGGGAGAGAGGGAGGACCTACTTTTTGGACAAAGAAAAATATGTGGTTCCCTTACAGACCTATCCCGAGGCTAAGAATAGGGACCTGATCTTGGAATGTAACGCGGCTGAGGCCATTGAGCAGTTTTATAATTTTGGGGAGGGGTACACAGTGGTGATCCCTGGGGAAAAAGACACAGTGTGCTGTCCCCCAGAAGGGTGTGTAGCCGTCTTCCATAAGGCCCTAGAATTCGGCCTGCGATTCCCGTTGCATCCCTTCCTGGAGGAAACTTTCAGGAGGATGAACGTCGCCATCGCTCAGTTAACTGCAACGGCCATTAGGGCATTAGTGGCCTACACCTGGACCTGCCTTTTCCATGGCGAGGGGCCTTACATCGACGCCCTTCGCTTTATGGTTGGCCTCCAAATGGTGTCTTCATCTGGGGGGGATGGATCCCCTGGTTACTGGTCTCTGCTGAGACAGAAAAAGTACGCCTTGGTCTGGCCGGCCATGAGCAGTCTCAAAGACTGGAAAAACAATTTCATATATGTCCATAGTGCGTCGGGGTGGAAAATTCCTAGACATTTTAGGAACCATGTCCATACCCGCATGGAGACGCGTGAGGAGTATCACCCTCGCGTTGGGGGGAAGGCTCTGGAAGTCAGGCTGAGCGAGAAGGAGAAGATTTTGATAAAAAAGTTTGAGATCGTGACGGATAAACACGGGAACTTTTGCCCTGTTTTCTGGCTCCCTCATGCGGAGCTCATCACGACAGACGAGTACCTGCTTCCCCTGGGCCTGATTCGTGGCCTTGAAGGTAGTTCTAGGGTTTTCTTGTTGTCACGATTTTCCAGGGACTTCATTTCTCCCTGCTTTTTAGATGACCGCCTTTCTTTTCCTGCAGATTCCTACACTTGGAGCTGGACCAAGAAGCAGGTCAGAAGGCTAGGCTTGAGCGAGGAATTGCACGTTCTTTCAAAGCGTCCTTCTCTTCCACCAAATTTTAGGAAAGGAAGTAAGGCCCTCATGAAGCTTGTGAAAGACTTTGCCGCTGGTCGAAGATTACCTCTCCCCCCCCGGCTGCCTTCGTCGAAGCCGGCGACTCCTACTCCCAGCATTCATGAGGGGGAAGCAGAGGTTACTTCAGGAGCTACTCCTTCCCCTGGTCAAAAACAGGGTGCTTCTCCGGCTGGCCCTCGGATCTCGCAGGGAACGCAGCCTGGAGATTCCGAGGGGACTGGGGAGAGTGTTCCCTTGGAAACGAGGAGGAAAAGGGAGAGGGAGCCTTCTAGTGCTGACGTGGTGGACCTGGAGGCGGATGTCTCCACCCCTGAGGTGAAACGCCCTGCACGTGAGCCCTCTAGCATTCCCTTCGCAGAGGAAAATGTGGAGTTCCACTACACGGCTGGTGATAGTGTGGATGTATCGGGCCTACTTTCTAACTCTGGAGCTGTCTTGGCCGACCCCCTTACAAAGATGGTGACTTCCACTTCTCATCAAGTGCTTCAATATATCCAGCGTACCTCAAAGGTCATGTTGGCATCTGCGGAACTGGCGGCTCTCAGCCGCCTGAGTGATGAGGAGCTAACAGTTACCCCTGGGGCTCCTCCTCCCGACCGCCTGGCCATGATAGAGAGGGACGTTTCCTTGATAAGCTCCTTGAAAGATAAAATGACAAGGCAAGAGGGGGAGTTGGAGGAGGCCAAGAAGCAGGCTGATCGATGGAGGCTGCAGGGGGAAATGGCTGTGAAGGAGGTTTCCAAGTTAGAGGCCGATCTGAAGGAGAGCCGGCAATCGTTGAATCGTGCCAATCTATCTTTGGCCGAGATGGGGCACTTGAAGGGGAGAGTGACTGTCCTGGAGGAGCAGCTGTCACAGGCAAAGTCGGCTTTTGAACAGGCCAAGGAGGAATGGACGAAAGAGAAAGAGACCCTGGCTGAGGAGACTGAGGCTGCAGTGGATGCCAGCTTTGCTAGTGGTGTTAATTCTTCTCTAGAGCTGGTGATGGAGGTGATTGGGGAGATGTTCCCTACCTTTGATGAGGACTCCTTCCGGAGTCTCTATGCTGCTAAGAATGAAGCTCGGGTGACCAGGCAGCCTGAGGCAGGTGCTGATGTTCACCAGGATGCTACGTGATGCTCCTCTTTCCTTGCAAGAGTTTTTATCTTTCCATGCTGAGCCGGTGTTTATGGCTATTTTGTCTGTAATATTCGCCACTTTGCTTATTCTTTTTTAGCCCTTGTAAAGACCTTTTCACCCTTCATGGGTTTTACTCGTAGAATATTTCTCTTCGCTTTTTACGGCCAACTGCTTTAAAATTCAGGGATTCTTTTCTTATTTGTCTAATTGCCTGTCATAGCATGCCCCTGGATTTTGTGGGCCTGCCCCCTGCTCGCTCTGAGGTAAGCAGGGTGGTTCTTGCGTTTTTTATACAAGGTTGGGGGGCTTGCCCCCAGTCCTTGTTAGACTGGCCTGTCCCTGGCTTTTTTGTTCAAAGTCCAGGGGGCCTGCCCCCTGCTCACCCAGAGGTAAGCAGGGTGGTTCTTAGCGTTTTTTATACAAGGTTGGGGGGCTTGCCCCCAGTCCTTGTTAGACTGGCCTGTCCCTGGCTTTTCGTTCAAAGTCCAGGGGGCCTGCCCCCTGCTCACCCAGAGGTAAGCAGGGTGGCTCTTGTGTTTTTTATACAAGGTTGGGGGGCTTGCCCCCAGTCCTTGTTAGACTGGCCTGTCCCTGGTCTTTTGTTCAAAGTCCAGGGGGCCTGCCCCCTGCTCACCCAGAGGTAAGCAGGGTGGTTCTTGCGTTTTTTATACAAGGTTGGGGGGCTTGCCCCCAGTCCTTGTTAGATTGGCCTGTCCCTCGTCTTTTGTTCAAAGTCCAGGGGGCCTGCCCCCTGCTCACCCAGAGGTAAGCAGGGTGGTTCTTGCGTTTTTTATACAAGGTTGGGGGGCTTGCCCCCAGTCCTTGTTAGATTGGCCTGCCCCCTGCTCGCCCAGAGGTAAGCAGGGTGGCCTTTGATTTGCGTTGGGGGGTTCACTTTACTCAATTTTGGCAACAGGGGGGCCTCCCCCTATTGCCCCCTGCTCGTTTGTGTGTGAAAGACGCGAGTGTGAACAGGCAACGAGTATAAATCTGTATCTTCTCATTTCTCTTAAAATTTTCTTTTTGACATTGGGGTGGTCGGAGCCGTCGACATTTTTGATCGTCCTCCGCCTTTTTTAGTAAAAGTAAAAACTGCCTGTATTCTTGCTTAGACGTAGTATTTCTTTAGTGTGTCTGCATTCCAGTGAGCGCTTAGCTCTTGTCCCTCCAGATTGGCTATCCTGTATGTGCCTGGTCCCAGAACCTGAGTTACTTGGTATGGGCCCTCCCAATTGGCACTCAGCTTTCCATGTTCTCTTGACTTCCCAACCGCCTGCGTCTTTCTCAGAACCAGTTCGCCCGTTTGGAAGTTCCTCTGTCGTACCTTGCTATTGAAAGCTTTCCTCATTCGCTGCTGGTAGGCAGCGATGTTGGTACTGGCTTCCTCCCTTAGTTCGTTTACCAGGTCTAAGGCTTCAACCATTGCAGCTTCGTTTTCAACCTGGTCGTACTGCAGGGAGCGCAGAGTGGGGATTCTTGTCTCAATTGGCAATAAGGCCTCTGCTTCATATACCAGGCCAAATGGGGTCTGGCCTGTAGACTCCTTTCTGGTAGTTCGGATGGACCAGAGTATACTGGGGAGTTCGTCGGCCCACCTACCTTTGCAGTCATCCACCATTTTCTTCAGGCCGTTCAGGATTTGTTTGTTGGCTGCTTCTGCCTGCCCGTTGGTTTGAGGATGACAGACAGCTGAGTAGGCGACTGAAATGTTGTGGCTTTCCAGCCAGATTCTCAGCGGATCGTTATCGAATTGCCTGCCATGGTCAAATACCAACATCTTTGGTAGATCGAATCTGGTGATGATGTTTCGCCAGATTATTTTCCTGACCGCCGGTTCAGTGATGTTGGGTACTGCTTCGGCCTCCACCCACTTGGTGAAGTAGTCTATGGCGACAATTAAGAATTTTCTGCCTCCTGTGGCCACCGTGAAGGGGCCCAGAATGTCCATCCCCCATTGAGCGAAGGGGATGGGGGATAGGATTGGCCTGAGCTCCTGGGCTGGGGCATGGATTGATGGGGCAAAGAGTTGGCATTTCCTGCATTTCTGGGTCAAGCTCTTGGCATCCGCCAGCATGGTAGGCCAGTAGTAGCCTGCCCTGAGGGCTTTGTGGGCCAGTGCTTTCCCACCAATGTGGTGTCCACATATCCCTGAGTGGATGTCCTCTAACACTTTAGTGGCCTGATCTGCTCGCAGACATTTGAGCAGCGGATGAGTAAAAGACTTTTTGTAAAGCTCTTCATTAATGAGTATGAACCAGGCTGCTTTAGCCTGCGTCTTCCTTTTTTGTAATGAATCTGATGGCAAGATACCATGTTTCTTGTACTGGATGAAGGGAGTCATCCAGCTTTCTGGTTCCTCTTCCACAGTATTAACCGCCTGACAGGGGTTAGTGGATTTCTCGTGCAAAACGTCGACCCATACTGATCTCCGGATGTCCTGCAGACTTGAGCTTGCCAGTTTTGACAGGGCGTCTGCTCTGTTGTTCTGGGATCGGGGGATCTGTTTGACCTCGTAAGATTTTAGGCCGGATAACTCTCCCTTCACCATCTCCAGGTATGCGGCCATTGCTTGGTCCCTTGCTTCGTATTCTCCATTGATTTGGTTGGCGATGAGCTGGGAGTCTGTCGCTAGGACAATTCGTTCCGCTCCAGCGGCTTTAGCTAGCCTGACGCCTGCGAGTACTGCTTCGTACTCTGCTTCATTGTTTGATGCTGGGAAAACAAATCTGAGAGCATGCTCAAAATTAGTCCCTTCTGGGCTGGTTAGCACGACGCCTGCGCCTGCGCCATTGGCTGTCGAGGATCCGTCAGTATACACGATCCATTCCTGGGCAGGGGCTTCTTCCTCCCCTGCATGGGAGCACTCAGCCAGAAAATCTGCCAAGGCCTGGGCTTTGATGGCCGTTCTCGGCTAGTAAGATATACCTAGTCCACTCAGCTCAATTGCCCACTTCAACAATCTCCCTGATTTTTCGAATTTTTCCAACACCTTTTCCAGGGGTTGGTCGGTGAGGACTACGACTGGATGCGCATCAAAGTAAGGTCTGAGCTTCCTGGCAGCAACTATGACCGCGTAGGCGGCTTTTTCAACCATCGGATAATTCTTCTCAGCTGCCCCCAGCGCATGACTTACAAAGTATATAGGCTGCTGGGCGCCTGCCTCTTCTCGCAGGATGACTGCGCTGACAGTTGTATTGGTTACTGCAATATAGAGGAAAAGCTTTTCTCCTGCTACTGGCCTAGCCAGGGTGGGGAGCTTCTTGAGATGGTCCTTTAGTTGTTCAAAGGCCTCCTTCTGCTCGTTTTCCCACTTGAACTGTTTGTTTCCTTTCAGTATTTTGAAGAAAGGAGTGGCCTTGTCCGCTGATCGGGCGACGAACCGTGCTAAGGCGGCCATGCGGCCCGTCAGGCGCTGGATGTCTCTTATGGTCTTGGGCTCAGGGAGGTCTAGAACTGCCTGAATTTTTTCAGGGTTGGCATCTATACCCCGAGAACTGACCAAGAACCCCAGGAATTTTCCGGAGCGGACTCCAAACGTACACTTTTTCGGATTTAGTTTCATTTTGTAAGCGCGCAGGGACCTGAAGGTTTCCTGCAAGTCTGTCAGGTGTTCTTTGTCTTCCCTGCTTTTCACGATGGCATCATCAACGTAAGCCTCGATGTTTCTGCCTTTTTGTTTCTCAAACACTTTATCGACCAACCGCTGGTACGTAGCCCCTGCATTTTTGAGCCCGAAGGGCATCATCTTGTACATGTAAGTACCTGAACTAGTGATGAACGCGCACTTCACTCTGTCCGGCTGCCACAAGTATACTTGATGATACCCTGAAAAGGCGTCCAGGAAGCTCAGCATGGTGTAGCCACTGGTGGCGTCCACCAGTTGATCGATTCGGGGGAGGGGATAGCAGTCTTTTGGGCAAGCTTTGTTCAGGTTTGTAAAGTCGACGCACATTCTCCATGCGCCTGACGACTTCTTGACCATGACAACATTTGCCAGCCATTCTGGGTAGTCGCAGACTTCAATAAAGTCTGCTTTCAAGAGTTTGTCAATTTCTTCCTTGATTGCTGCGTCTTTTTCCGCAGACATGTTTCGTTTCTTTTGTTTTACAGGGCGGGCGTCCATGCTTACATTCAGCTTGTGAACGATGCATGATGGATCAACGCCGGGCATTTCGTCTGCTGAATAGGCAAATACGTCTTTGTTCTCCTTCAGTAGTTTGACCAGTTCGGCCTGGTAGGATTCCTCTAGGCCTGCTCCTACCAGGACCTGTCTTCCTGGCTCCAAGTCCACCAGCATACTTTCGCCCCCTGGTTCCAGGCGGTCGGGTGTCGGGTGCTCGACTGGGACCTCGCCTTCTCTGCAGGAGGAACTGTCAGCTTTTCTTTTTCCTTTTCTGTCTCTCTCGTGCTCTTGCAGGGCCACGGAGTAGCATTGTCTGGCTGACTCCTGGTCCCCGCGTATTTTTCCTTCCAGCCCGAAGTCAGTGACATACGCGATGGTGAGAGCCCTGATGGAGATGGCCGCCTCGATTTCGTCCAGAGTGGCCCTGCCAATCAGGGCGTTGTAGGCAGATCTCGCGTCCACAACAACGAAGGTTGCCCTGACATTCCTGGCTGTAGAGCCTTCCCCGAAGGTTACAGGCAAGTCGATGACTCCCATGGGTAACACACCTGCCCCACTGAATCCATACAGCGATCCGGGAGCAGGTTGCAGGTGCCTTTTTTCCAGGCCCATTTTTTCGAAGGCGTCCTTGTACAATAGATTTGTGTACGCGCCTGTGTCCATCATGCACCTTCGCACAATATGGTTGCTGATCTCTAGGGACAACACCAAAGGATCACTGTGCGGATATACCACGCGTCCTGTATCATCAGGGGTGATGCTTAATGTCACTCCCCTTGGACTCCCTGCTTTCTCAGCATAGCAGATCTGGTTCCTTAGCTCGCGCATTTGTCTTTTTTGGCCTCTTCGACTGAGCTGGCCTTCGGTGCCCCCTGAAATTACATGGATCATCATGCGGTTTTGCACTGACCCTTCGGGTTTTTCAGACACCTCCTTCTGAGACTTATTCTTAGCTGCGTAATTGGCCAACCATCCGTTCCTGATTAATTTCTCAATTTCGTCCTTCAGGTGATGGCATTCTTCGGTAGTATGGCCTATACAGTCGTGGAAAGTGCAGAATTTCTTGGGGTCTCCTTTTGGGCTGCGAGGTTTGTTCAGGCGGTTCCATTTAGCAGTATCTTTTTCCAGTTCGAAGATTTCTGCCCTGGATTTGTTCAGAGCAGTGTAACTATCGAATCTGGGTTGGTAGACTGGGCGCTCCTTCTTGGGAGTGTCTCCCTCTTCCCTTTGCTTGCCTGGCTCACTTCTGCCCCTTCCACCCTGCGGTCCCCCTTGAGGCTTTGTTTGACCTGCAGGGGTGTCCGTCAAGCCGTGGAAATCCTCTTGCAGAATGAACCCTTCCGCAATCTTCCTGGCCATGGCCAAGGTTTCTGGTTGGGCCCTGATCATCTAGTTTTTCATTTCCCCCGGAAGTAGGGAGATTGTCAGGGCGTAGGCGGCAGTGGAATCATCGATCTCCCTGACCTGTTGGTAGGATAGATCAAACCTTCTCATATATTCTCTCACACTCTCACCCTTTTTCTGTTTCAGGGTCATGAGATCGAAACGGGTAAGGCGTCTTCTCTTATTTCCGGCATACTGTTCGAGAAAAATTTCAGCCAACTCTATGAAGAACCTGACTGACCCCTGGCGAAGGTCTCTGAACCATCCCTGCGCGAGCCCCACCAGGGTGGTAGGGAAAACTTTGCACCAGATGGCATCATCTACGTCATACATGCCCATGTGGCTTTCAAAGGCTGCCAGGTGGTCTTCAGGATCTGTCGTCCCGTCAAATTTGATGGTTGGCATTTTGATTTTTGGAATGGGGTACTCTTGTACCTCAGGGTGCAGCGGAGTTTTTGTGGGCCTGCCCACCAGTCGTGACCTGCTTTCCCCAGACTGGTTACCGTGAGAATCCCACTGTTTATGGGTCGGTTTCCTCGCACTGGGGGAGCGGTGCCTCGGTGGTGGCCTGCTTACCGCTTCATCCTCTGTTTCCGGGGAGATCTGCCTGGGCCTCTTCCTCTGAGAGTGGCAGAGGTTTTCACCCTGATGGTGTCTGGACTCGAGCGGTTGTCCCCGGTTGAGCCGGGATTGCAGGCTTTGGGATAAGCCGGGGGCCGACTGTTCCTTGGCCGCAGGTGTCAGCCTGGAGAAAACTCCGCCTGGCCTTTCTCCCAAGCGTTTTGACACAGGCTCCCTGGGCCTCATGCGCTCCTGTAGTCCTTGAGATAAGCCTCCCTGTCCTCCAGACGCCGATTCTGTTGTGTGAATGGAGAACGCCTGCTGGACAGGTGGCTCTGGATTGCCAGTAGTAATGCGCCTCTGCGCATGCGTATACACTTGAGCTGTTCTTCTTGCTTTTCTCTGAGCATTTCTGGCGGCGGTCCGCCTCGTGCCCCCGGCCTCGTCCCTGCTGACTGGGGACGGTTGCCTGGGAGCCGACGCGACCCTGCCCACCAAGTCCTCAGGTGTGAATTCCTGATTCAGCATCGCAGAGAAGAACGCGGCCGCCTGTGCCATCTGAGCTGGGGTCAGATTGAGAGCACGTCCTGGGTGTGTCCCCAACTCAGGTGTCACAGCAGTGTTAGACCCATCGAGGGGATTGGTTCCCCCTACCGCTAGGATCGTGGCAGGAGGAACCCTCTCCGACTGCGGCATACCATACAGGGGGGTCACTGGTGGGACCGTCGGACCCGCTCCTGCACTGGCATCACCGATTTCTGGCATGATTGTGTTTAATTTTGTGATTATGAGTGGTTGATTTTAGTGGGTAACTCGTGAGCACAACCGTAAGTTCCCCACAGACGGCGCCAAATTGTTCCGGTCACGGAAACAATTCACCCGGCCTAGGATCCGGGTTGTACAATCGGGTTAATGGTGAGCAATTGATCGTTTGATTTCCCTTGGTCTCCCCTTCCTCTCACTCCCTGGATCGGACCTTCCCGGCGGAAACGGCCTGCTCCCTGCACAGTGAACGCACAGGGCCTCGGAGGTTATCCGAGGAAACCCTCTCCGATGCCTAAGTCAGTCCGTGAAATTGCCTTTACGAACCTAGCTCGTGAGGAACTAGGCGGCGTTTTTAGGAGTAAGAGTCTAGAGAGAGAAAATCCAACCCCTCTCATGTGGGAAATGGGGAGGTATTTATACCTTCCCACAATAGAGAGAAGGGGAAGAGGAATGGTTGGATAGAGAAGTGACAAGTGGCGGCTTCTCATCCATCCATTCCCAATTACCTTTAGGCAAAATGACGAGAGGGCCCCTGGGGGTCCTGGCCCTGTCGGCCAGGGATTTTCCCAGGGCAGACAGTCTTCAGGCAGGGAGCTGCCAAGTTCCGACAGGCTGGGTTGGCCTGTGCTCTCAGCAGCTGACGACCAACCTTAGCGTTTTATGCTTGTTCTAATTTCTTGCTAGGGACTGGTCTTTCAACTCCTTGACAGGGACTGTCTCGGGGCCTGCCTAGCAGGCGGCTACTTGGCAAGCGGCCCACCCCAATCAAAAGCCATTATCGATATTCAGAAGATATAATCAATATAAATAATATGAGGATAAAAGAAGTAAACATTTATATTCTAAAAGAGGAAACTTTCTATTTTAGGAAACTTCTATTTTTAGAAACTTTACTAAAAATAGCATTATATCAAAATAGTGAAAATATTAGTTCATACTAATACCAATTTTTAGTAAACGATATAGATTTATAAAACTAATACTTTAGGCCTTAACGATATTAATTATTAAAGTAAGAACATTTGAGTTTATGAAGTTATTGAAATAACGTACAAGTGTATAAAATGATTAAAAATGTCTTAAAATTTTTAATAATACTAATCAGGGTGTTTTCAAAATTTACAAAGCTAAAATTCTCTAATTATTATTAGTTAAGACAATACGATTACAAATAGAATTTTACGGCAAATGTCAAATTAAATCTTTTAACGTCTTTTATTTAATTAAAGCATTGAATATATTTAGAATATGTTAAGGGATGATTTAACTCTTAATGTTTCAAATTTAAATATTTTCAAAATATCTGGAAAAAAAATCTTTTAGGTAAGACGAAGCATTTTAACGATAAATCGTAATTTGTCCAAAAATCAATACTTATTAATTAAAGACTTTAATAAATAGTACAAAAATCACGTAAAATAGTTAAAATATATTTATGGACATTCTGTCCAGAAAAGAAAATTTTTCAGAATCCTAAAACTCGGTTTTTAAAGCGTTTTCTCGTTAATCGTCTAATCTCGACAATAACGATTAATAAAAATGGTAATTACAAAACGATTTAAGTATTAATATCCAAAAATTATAATTAATCTTAAAAATCATGATTTTCCAGAAAATACTATTTTTCCAGATTTCCAAAAATTCCAGCTTTAATAAATCCCATCAAAACCGTCTTTAAAACCCTTTTTCACAATTAACGATTCCATTAATAAAACTTATCGTTCCTATCATTTTATTAAAGCACTAAAAATAATAAAAAATACATTTTATTAAGAAACCATCAGAATCATAATTTTTTCCAGATTAAATCAAAAGACCAAAAATCGAGAATTTAAACGACAAACGCGGTTTTAACGATAAACGATGATTTAAAGTGATTAATTAATTCATCCACTTAGCAATTCCAAACAATTACGAAAAAATTCAGAAAATTCTATTTCATCAGAATGTTTCACCATGTCAAAAATAAGATTAAAATAAAATGTTTAAGTACTAGAAATAAAAATCGGCTTTTAATCGTATTTGTCCGATAAGGGTAATAATTCAATAATCGATATCAAAAATATCAGAAAAATACTAAATTTTTAAAAATCATCAAAAACAACATTTTTCCAGAATATAAACATATATTACATGCTTAGGCCGAATATTATGATTTTACAAATTAATATGACGATTTAATCGTAAATCGTAAAAGTGATAAAAATACCGAAACATGCAAACTTTCAACTTTTAAAAATTTTCCAGATATATTGCCAAAATAAAATATAAAAATATATACATGCAAATACTCAATTAAAATCATGAAATACCGAGTAACATCGACATTACCTCTACTCCAAGTCTGAATCGATTATATACTATTCGGACTCGGGATCATCCACAAAACCTACATCACACGAAAATCATGGTAGAAAAATACCATGAGAAAAACAAAGAAAATCAATGGTAAATAACGATCGAAAACCCATCGATTATTACCTTAACGATAGAATCGGAAAGAGGATTAATTTTACGATAAAAATGAGACGATCAAGACTCGATTAGGGACAAAATTGGGCTGGAAAATATGGCTGAAACTCATGGCCAATATGAAGGAATTGAAGAGTATTTTCTTTGTTTAATGTGGTTGAATGAGAATGAATGAAAAGAAATGAATTATGTGAATTGTGTGAATGAATATGATCTTAAAAATTGATGAAAACAATGTTGGATACACTTAAAAAAACCAGCCAAAATGGATTCACAAGGGAGAGTGAAGAGTTTTGCAATTAGTCACCAAATTCATTAAGGTAATAAAAATATCTAAGGCTTTAATCACTTTATAAAACCAAATGAAAAAAAAATGTGAAGATGTGTGACCATGGGTGTCATGGTCTAAAAAGGGGCCAAAAAGTGCTTCTTTTAAATGTAGGTTGACAAAAATAAGAATCGTATAATTACAAAAAGCATTTCAAAGCAATTCGAGTAAACCTAGCGATAGAAAATAATTATTTACGAAACTTTGTAATAAAATGATTAAAAGGCTAAATTTTTCGTAAATAAAAATATTTCTTAGTTGGAAATATTATATAAATGTGTTTAGACATTTTTAGGAAAAGAAATAACATAAATCCAAGCTTAAAACGTTAGTTCGTAGAAAAAATAGGACTCCTCGCGAATAAATAAATAGTTTGCGATAAAAATTTTATAAATAGATCAGGAAAATAAAATATTTAAAATCGTTTAATAAAAATAAATAATATTTGACTTGAAAATGTTATGAAGCTTGAAAATGAAGGAAACTTAAGACAGAAAAAATAACAGAGTCATGACGGATTCATAACGGAATAGATAACAACGCATAGAAAATTAGGGGGTGTTACAATCTTCCCCACTAAAAGAAAGTTTCGTCCTTGAAACTAAGAATAAGCAGAAAGGAATCAAGATTACCCCACTCGAAAAGATGGGGATACAAATTTGTATAAGAATTTTATTTCAAAAGAAATTTTACAACTTTCAAAGTGATACGAAATTGAATGCAAATATTTATTCCAAGAGGAATTTGGGCTAAGCTACCCGGAGTTTAAAATCTTTTAATTAAGGAAATCGTAAAGTAAAGTTATTTGATAAAATAACGACGTCAAATAACATTAGTAAACAAACTCGAAGGAAACAGGGTAACCAAAACATTTTCAAAATAAAAGTAAAACAATTTGATTAAGAATAATTCGATAATATTTCGTTTTATGACAAAACAAAATTTAGTTTGGAGAAATAAAATTTTGTTGTTAGTAAAACTCGAAGCACTCATCAAACATTTTGAATAACAGATTCAAAAGTTCACCGACAATAAAACGAAAACTAATTTCAAAATGTTAAAATTTCGAAAATGTTATCAAAGTAATTATGAAAGTTTTCAAAAATGTTATCAAACTTGAACATACAAAATAATTTTGACAATGCTAAAACGCTTTACATACTAATCCTGTAGAAATTGAAGTATTTGGAAATATGAAAGTCTTCATAAAATTTCGATTGCTTGAAAATCAAAAGTTGAAATAATTTCGAAATACTTCAAAATAAATTATTAAAGCATTTTGAAACAAAACTAAATATAAATATCAACCAAAGATAAAACAGAAGTGAAGTATAAAGTTCTCAAATTATAATTCAAATATGTTAAATTTCACGATATCCGAAAAGTTAAGTAAGTCAAACTTTTTATAAAATAGGTAGTTCGAAAAATGGTTAACGGGTAAATAGAACAATGATAGATAATAAATTAAAATAAGAGTTTTCAAAATCGATAAAGGTCGAAGGGATTAGCAGCAGATACGGTAACAGAATTCAAGAGAAGCAGAAAGGAAGACGAAGTTGAGAATCAAAAAGAACTATCAAGGATTATAGAAGAAATTAATCATCTCAAGATCCCTAGCACGACTCTCACAAACACGGGTTCGTAATTGGCCCATCAAATAACGATAAGTCCAATATCAGCAAAGGGTGGTCCTACTCAATCTACAGCCTCCAAAATTATCAACTGCCATAGCCTCCAAAATTAAGTCTTACATACTTATATAATATTTCAATTAGTACGGTAAAAATCCATAAATGATTTAGACAAATCTATTAATTAAGATTCCAACGGTTATCAAAATATAACCAAACTTGTAATCACTAAGGCTCATAAATTCAAAGCTCATAAGGTCTAAACTCGAGGTATACTTCAAATTTCTCGAGTAAGGAACACTAAATAAAATCCACCAATTCACAATGTCCGGACACGAAAACTTCAAATTGATCATCAACATATATTTTTTTAACATCATCAATAGACAGAGGTTAGTAAATTACGCCAAACCTTAAACACACTCAGCCTGACATGTAACGACAGATACTCACATCTTCAAACACGTCCTTTGACTAAGGTTTCATAGAATTCCATCAAATTTCATATCGTAAAAGCGAAACCACTAAAATATTTGTTAACTCAATGAAGCCACAATCTCGTTGGTCTAAGGGTTTTGAACTGTAAATCCATCAAGGTGATTGACCTTAAAGTATTCCTCAAAACAACGCGATAGATTCAACCTCTAATTGTGCAAGATGTTTCTCTTCTTCAAGGTTAACAACAATTTGTCCGAGTTAGATCACTCAACTCCAAAGTTCATAAGTTACAACCTTAAACCATGAGCAACGACCTAATCCTTAATAAAGACGGGAAATCTATGTCCAAAAAAAATATCTAACGACATTAATGAAAACCTTAAATGGTACCATAACACTCAGGCTAACATTTTAAACGATACTCTATGATCCCAAATATTCACGATGCATCCGTCAAATAAGCATTAGGTAAGAATCCCAAAGTAATATTATCAGTTACACTTAGTTCGGTTCTTGGTTAGGTACTAGGTAACCATTAAAATATGATATACTCTTACTACTTCAATAGATTATCCAACTTTAAGTCCTCCAAATAATCAAGTAACTTATAACCCAAGGTTCAAAATCTTAAGTACCAACCTAATTCCATTAATCGACAATTTATCATTCAGATCGATCCTCAAAATCTTACTAAGATAGATAACAAGGTATAACTCACAATCCTCAAACCACGTAACAAGGGTTGACCAAACCTCAAACATCTATAACTTTCACGGGTTCACTAAGACAAAATTCGGTCTAACCAAAGGATCTCAAGAGAAATATGGTAGAGTAGAAGAATATAACAAGGATTCACCAAGCGGATGAAGAAGAGAATATAAAAGAGAAGAACTAGAAGAAATAGAGGAAGGAAGAAAAGAGTCGATGACCCTATATTACTAAATTCTTGAACCAGAGGAGAATCTTTGGGCCTCCAGAGTTCACGAGGGGACAAAAAGGATTACTTCATCTTCTTGTAGAGGAACGAGCACACAAGTCTTGGGTCGCTCCATCTGGATCTACTACTGCAACGTCACGGAACAGGGATCTACTCTTAATCATCTAACCTGTAGCTTGAGCAAACTAAACCGGAGCTGAAAAGTCACCATCGGCATCTTTCTTGGAGCACCAAGTTGTCCACTCGAGTCAGCAGGCGTTAATAGTGCTAAGTGGGTCTTGTCCCGATCTGGAGCACCATCATGTCAGCATCTTGTCCATTCATCATCTTCTTCGACATATAAAACAAATATTCAATGCTAATCATTGAGTTTCAGGAACATGAAGGCTAATCACAGGAACCTGGCTCGATCGAGCATCACTGCTCCCAACGCTTACACCTGAAATTAGGGAAAATACCAGTAAATTATTTAAACAGTAAATAAAAATATTATTAGAGATGGGTAGAAACAAATAAGGACTTAACTGTTAAGATTATCTGTTTCTGAACTCAATGATTAGCATTGAATATTTGTTGCTTTTGTGGGAAGAAGACGAATGAACAAGATATTGATAGGATGCTGCTCCAGATCGGGACAAGACCTGCTTAGAACTCTCAACGCCTGCTGACTCAAGTGGACAACTTGGTGCTCCAAGAAAGATGCCGATGGTGATTTTTAGCTCCAGTTCAGTTTACTTAAGCTACATGCCATATGATCAAGAGTAGATTCCTGTTCCATGATGTCGCAGTAGATCGAGATGGAGCGACCGAAGACTTACGTGCTTGTTCCTCTACAAGAAGATGAAGTAAGCCATTTGGATCCCGCGTGAACTCTGGAGGCCCGAAGATTCTCCTCTGGTTCAAGAAATTAGTAATATAGTATCATCGACTCTTTTCTTCCTTCCTCTACTTCTTCTAATTCTTCTCTTTTATATTCTCTTCTTCAACCGCTTGGTGAATCCTTGTTATATTCTTCTACTCTACCATCTTTCTCTTGAGATTCTTTGGCTAGACCGATATCCGTCTCAGTGAACCCCGTGAAAGGATATAGATGTTTGAGGTTTAGAAAACCCTTGTTACCTATGGCTTGAGGGTTGTGAGTTATACCTTGTTATCTATCTTAGTAAGCTTTTGAGGATCGATTTGAATGATAAATTGTCAATTAATGGAATTAGGTTGGTACTTTAGACACTGAACCTTGGGTTATAGGTTACTTGATTATTTGGAGGACTTAGAGTGAATATATTTTGGGGTAGTAAGAGTATATTGTATTTGATGGATACCCAGTACCTAATTTAACCTAGAACCGAACCAAGTGTAGCTAATAATAGAATTTTGGGATTCCTACCTAAATGCTATTTGATGGGTGCATCGGGAATATTTGGGTTCATAGAGTGTTAGTTAAAGTGTTAACCTGTGTGTTGTGGTACCATCAAAGGTTTTCATTAATATCGTTAGAAAATTTGGTTAACATAGATTACCCGTGTTTCTTAAGGATTTGATCGTTGATCGTTGTTTAAGGTTGTAACCTATGAACTTTGGAGTTGAGTGATCTAAATTGGATAAATTGTTGTTAACCTTGAAAAGGAGAAACATATTGCCATTAGAGATTGGATTTATCGCGTTGTTTTGAGGAACACTTTGATGTCAATCATCTTAATGGATTTATAGTTCAGAACCTTAGACCAACGAGATTGTGGCTTCGTTGAGTTATTAAATATTTTGTGGTTGCACCATTACGATTAGAAATTTGATGGACTTCTCAGAAACATTAATCGAATGATGTGTTTGAAGATGTGAGTGTTTGCGCCATTACCTATAGGTTTGAGCCTGTTTGAGGATTTATTGTACTTCCCCAACTTCTGTACTTGTGGTATTATAAATATGTTGGTGATCATTTTTGAGGATTTCATGTCCGAACTTTGTTAATTGGTGGGTTTTATTTAGTCTTCCTTACACGAGAAATTTGAAGTATACCTCGAGTTCAGACCTTATGAGCTTTAAATTTATGAACCTTAGTGATTACGAGTTAAGGTATATTTTGATAACCGTTGGAATCTTAATTAAAGGATTAGTCTAAATCATTTGTGGATTCTTACTATACTAATTGAAAGATTGTATAAGTATGTAAGACTTAATTTTGGAGGTTGTAGATTGAGTAGGACCACCCTGTACTGATTTTGGACTTAGAGTTATTTGATGGGAATTAGGAACCCGTGTTTGTGGAAGTCGTGCTAGGAATCTTGAGATGATTAATTTCTTCCATAATCCTTGAGAGCTCTTTTTGATTCTCAACTCCGTCTTCCTTTCTGCTTCTCTTGAATTCTGTTACGGTAACTCCTGCCAATCCCTTCAACCTTTGTCGATTTTGAAAGCTCTTATTTTTAATTTATTTATCCTTGTTCTATTTACCCGTTAACTATTTTTCGAACTCCCTATTTTATAAAAAGTTTGACTACTTTAAAAAAAATGGATTATCGTAAAATTTTAACATTTTGAGTTATAATTTCTAATTGTGAATTTGCCCGTTGTGTAAAAAACTTGACTAATTTAAAATTTTTGATTTTCATGAAATTTTAACATTTTGAAGCATAATTTCAAATTTTAAAACTCCCCATTTTGTAAAAACTTTATGCAATTTAACATTTTCGGTTATCGTGAAATTTAACATTTTTCTTTGTTTATAATTTAAGAACTATATACTTCACTTTGTTTTATCTTTGGTTGATATTTATATTTAGATCTATTTCAAAATGCCTTAATAATTTATTTTAAATTATTTCGAAATTATTTTCAATTTTTGATTTTCAAGCGATCAAAATTTTATGAAGACTTTTATATTTCTAAGTACTTCAATTTGTATAGGATTGTTATGTAAAACGTTTTAACATTGTCGAAATTATTTTGTATGTTCAAGTTTGATAACATTTTTGAAAATTTTCATAATTACTTTGATAACATTTTCGAAATTTTAACGTTTTGAAAATTGATTTTCATTTTATTGTTGGTGGACTTTTGAATCTGTTATTGAAAATGTTTGACAGCTGGTGCGATTTTTACTAACTACAAAATTTGATTCCTCCAAACTAAATTTTGTTTCATCAAAAAAAGGAATAATATCGAATTTCTTAATCAAAATATTTTACTTTTGTTTTCAAAATATTTTGGTTATCCTATTTCCTTCGAGTTTGTTTACAAATGTTATTTGACGTCATTATTTTACAAATAACTTTACTTTACGATTTCACTAATTAAAAAAAATTAAACTCCGGGTAGCTTAGCCCAATTCCTCTCGGAATAAATATTTGCATTTGATTTCATATCACTTTAAAAGTTGTAAAATTTTCTTTTACAGCAAAATTTTTATGCGAGATTTGTATCCTCACCTTTTCGAGTGGGGTAATCTTGTTTCATTTCTGCTTATTCTTAGTGTAGACACCCACATTTTGACCGCCAGGTGTCTATAGTAGTTCCCGACAAACACCCGATGATGATCGGACGCTAACGTGCTCTAACGTACTCGGAAATGGGCTCGAAATGATGGATATTGGGCCTAGGCATTTTAAGGAGTACAAATCTCACAAAACCAACCTCAATTTCAGGCCCAGTGGGTCGTTTCGAGTCAAATAACACTAATTCGGGTCGAATCCGTCACCAGGGGTAAAACCGTCTTTTAACGACCGAGTCAAAACCCGGTCAAAGATATTTCTCGAGACCCGTGAGTCCACCGTGACATCTCACACGGTTGGTCCACACTCCAACTCTACAAAAATCAGCCATTCACAAAGCAATAAACAATTCCATTTAAGATAGAATTCGATCCCGAGTAGGAATCCTATCCGAGAACCGACTCAAACACTCAACTGAGCTAAACCACTCGGCCAAGTAGTACATACCAGCCGGTATTCCTCTTTTCTTCCCACACAAGAAAACGGAATTCTCGTTCTCCTCAGCTTCTTACTCAAGCGGTAATTCTAGCTCAAACAGGAGTCCTATTCAAAAACCGATTCGAGCATCCGACCGAGTGTAAAACACTCGGCCGAAACAGTCCAAAACAAGAGCAAATCCACCGGTTTGCCTTTCTTCCTCCACAAGAAAGCGGAATTCTTATTTCCCTCAAATTCCTACATTTCCTATCCTAAGCGGTAGTCAAACTCTCCCAAGCCAAGGTCGGGAATTTCCTATAAATAGCCCCTTGCATCCAACACAAAAAGGACATTGATTAACACCAATTTCACACATATACACACGATTCTTCAGCAATAGTTATCTAGCATCCCGACACATATAATTCCTTAGCATCGTTAAACCGATATTACGTTCGAAACCCGAAGGAAAACCGGCTCCCATACCCGAACCTTCACCCGTCCGAACCTTCACCTAACCCAACCGACGTTGCCTCGACACTCCCGTGCCTAGCCACATTCCGACGAGTCCCGATCCGAGTCAACAAGAGCATGTAGGTTGAGGGTGTAATCAAACCCGCTTTCTTCCTTTCTCTCCCTTTCTCCTCTTCGTCCGTTTCGCTTTTTACGGGTCTAGAGTCGTTTTTTTATTATTTTTCTAATATCGTTATTAACGAAAAACTATTTTCATAACGAATATTCTTAAACATACGATATTGATTTTTCTATAATCGAATATCGTATCGAAAAGAATTATATTAAGATTTCGACGATTTCAGAAATCGTTACATCTTTTTTGTCAAAATTCTTTTTCTTTTACTTTTCGTTCAAAATAACAATTTTCGAACAAAAACGGACAGACCCGCACGCGAGTCGCGCCATGCCCAGGCGACTCGCGCGCAGGCCTGGAATCCGGGACTTCTTTTTTTCAACTTTTTCGTTCGTTTTATTATTTATTCTTCGATCGGTTTCTAAAAATCTTTTCTAAAACTATTCCAAGTATTCGATATTAATTTCGTAGTTAACTGTCGAATATAAAGAATATCGAAAATATTAAGTCGAGTACGAATCATGCAATATTCATACGCGATTTAATACGAACTTCGAGTTTTCGAAAACCGGACCCGAAACAGGCCACCACGCGACCCGCCGGCATCCCGGGCGAGTCGCGCGGCCGGCTGTCATGCCGCGGCCTTTTCCGTCTTTTTTATTATTTTTCGAACTTCGTTTTTTATACAAAACAACGTTCTTTTCAACAATATTTTTCAGATTTCGATTAATATTTATTTTCTCGATTTCGCATATTTATTTCTTGCTATTATTATTTACAAATCGATACTAACTCGTTTGTTCATTTTGTAGCAAATTCATCTTTTTTTATTTCATTTGTTTTATTATACTAAAACGAATCTCACATGCTAAATTCAACTTTGACGTTAATCAATTTTGCATGCATTAAACGACATAGCAACCCGTTCAATTCCTCACATGCTTAGGAAAACAATGTTTGCATAATCATTCACCGTTCAACTAACGCGCGCATTAAAACGTCATTCGATATCCTAGTAGAGGCCGCTAATGTGCGGGCGGGGTTGGGTGTTCTTAGTGAACTTCCCAACACGTACCCTCACCCCTTACTCAGAACCGTGGTTTCCGGATGTCCGAAACCATTGGCAACGAGAGTCATTCAATATACGATTAACCGCTCCAGTCGGCATCTATATCGATATGCAAAAGGGACGAGCCCAATAAACTCTGACATCGGAAATGGGCCGTATTTTGTACACGGCCCACTACGACATAGAGTGGGCTCGAACGGTTCCGAATAACCATAAAATTCGGTGGCGACTCCGACTTCGATTTAAATTTCCATTTGACCATCTCATGGAGATTCATTCGCCTCCCCAAACCCGCGCGTGGCCGCGTCGGGGTGGACCTATGTCATGTCCACAATTTGGCGACTCCGCTGGGGATTTTCTGATGAGTTAATAACCTTCAGTGTCCTCAGGGTGAGACTCGAATAGAAATCGTTTGACTAGTACAATGCGCGTTTTAGTTTTACGGTTCATGCATAAACCCCATTTTTCCGGGCCGGTACTCGCGACCGACGTCCCACTATACCGTTGATATAGTCCAAACTGGTTATGTCAAAGGTGTCCATTAGCCGATTCATATGGGTTTTACGGCATGTCCTAATCTCAACTCGAGTTAGGGAGTCCGCCCCGATTCTTGATAGACTGACCGAGACTTAGATTAAGAGCATACATGGCGTCATTATACTGTTTCCATGACTACGTGTTACTTGATCCACATCTTTTTCAAAACCGTCATCTTTTCAAAATTTGCATCCTTTTTCAAATATCCAATTTCAAAACCCGGGTCATATACCGAACTTAGGACTTATGATTTTACTCAAAATAGCCTTTTTCTAGCCGGTATAATGCCCAATTCAAAACTCGAAAATATTTTCGAAATTTTCAAAACCCGACATCCGGCCCACTCCTTTTCTTTTTTCGAAAAAGGGCCGGATTTCTCCACCCGATTCATTTCGGGCTTTTCAAAAAAATCACATTTTAAAACCTTCCTCTTCTTAGGACTTCCCGTATTTAGCAGTGTCGGGTCGTGTCATAAGTCGTTGAAGTCTCTGGCGTCGAAACTCCGTCGATCTTACATCACGAGTTCCCCCCCCCCCCCCCCCATCCTAGTCCGCCTTACCTAACTAAGGCAAGGCCCATCTACGTAGGACATACTCCTACAAAGGTTGGCCCGTTTACACAATCGAGTCTAAAAGTCTGGGAATGTCTCACGTGAACCTTCCTCCAGACGGGGCCCAACCCACAGCGTTGGATCCTGAGGAAGGCCCACCTCTTCACAAGTCACCCGTCTAGGTGTCTTTTTTCGAGTCATTTACCGTCTTTTTAGTCTTCTTCTTTTTTTCCCTTGCTCGGGATGTACTTTCCTTAGGATTCGGGTTAAGTTGCTAATTACGCGGTGCTCTTACAGACAGGCCACCCTTCACTCGAACCATGACGCAAAAAGCCATAGATGAGTTGAACACCACGTTGGCCCAAATCCAGACCCAATTGAGGCAAATGAGGGAAGACCAGATCGCTATCGTCACCCGGGTTAGTGCCGTAGAACAGGGAACTCCTAACGCCTCGATCGATGACGATGGGCCCTTAGCCGCGCTAGCCGGCGCAGTCCAAAAGCTGCAGGAACAGGTCCACTCGACCACCAGAAAGACCATTCTCACGGAAAATGCCCGTATATATTCGACCCTAACTGATGAATTGCCCGCTAACCTTAACCTAACGGGCTTACCAATGTTCGATGGGACCGAAGATCCGGTGCTTCATATTCGGGCTTTCAAAGACTTCATGGTTGTCAAGGGGGTCAAACCGACCATGTTCAAGCATCTCTTTGCTTCCTCTCTGGAGAAACACCCAAAAGCCTGGTACTATAGGCTCGACCCCAAGAAATTCAAAACTTGGGACGACGTTGCAATGGAATTCGCACGGAACTACGCGGATAATGCTGAAATTCAGACTACCATGCGTACTCTGGAAGTTATGGCCCAAGAACCAAAGGAGGGTTTCACCAAATACTTCCAAAGGTGGCGGATCGAAAGTGTTAAGCTGGTTGACAAGCCCGGCGAAAAAGTTCTAGTGGAGGCCTTTGTCAAAAACCTCCTCCCTGCTTACCGAGTCCATCTCAGGTACGCTATTATACCCGACTTCGCAACTTTGACCGAAATGGGTACCAGAATCGAAGACGATTTAAGGCAAGAGAGCCTTACTAAGGCCTCTACCAAGGGGTATCAAGGATCCAGTTCATCCTCCAGTAAGCCCGCCAACACAACGGTGGCCCGAAGCATCTTCGACGAGGTAAACTCACTTGACACCTCAACCAAAAAGAATACTCCAAATCGGGTATTCACTGACATAGGGACAACTTATGCTAATGCCTTACAAAGGCTATCTTCGAAGGGCCTAATCCAACCGATAGGCCCAACTCCGGAAGTTCCCGTAGAAAAACGGTCCAAAAGCTACAACATTCAGGCCTATTGCCACTACCACCAAGGCAATGGGCATGATACGGAGAAATGCTGGAAATTGAAGCATCTTATCCAAGATCTGATCGAAAATGGGAAAATACCACTACCCAGTGACAAGCCAAGTAACAAAAACAATCCTCTCGCTACTCATGCTATTTTTACTGGAGAGGTAGTTGACTGCACTCATCTCATTTCCCCTTTCATTTCCCAAATCAACGGGATATGGAACGACGATGAAGACGATATTTACCTGGCTAAAGGGGAGGCTATCCCCGTTACCATTGAGGAAATCCGGAGGGCTAAAGCCAGAGCTCTGGCCGGTACACATACCATCACAGCCACCCCGGAAACCGTCACTGAACCTTCCAGGACGGAGCTCACTCCTGAAGAACCGAACGCCGACACGGCCCTAGTCAGGCAATTGAAGAGGGTCCGAACCGATATTACTATATGGCAGCTTTTGGTTAGTTCACAGGAGCATCGAGCGGCACTTACCAAGGCCCTTGATGAAATCAAGGTCGACTCATCGGTTACCCCCGCTGAAATGGTAGCCACGGTCTTACCATATCTCAAGGACAAGCCCAAAGGAGAAGGCCCACTTATCACCTTCTCTGAATCCGACCTTCCACCATTCGGGACCACGCATAACTTGGCCCTATACATTACAGTGATTTGTCGAAACAAATATCTCCCGATGACCCTAATTGATGATGGGTCCGCGGTTAACGTCCTTCCTTTAAGGACAGCCAAGGCCCTCGGCATTACCGAGGCTGACTACCTTCCGACCGCGAAGACTATCCAGGCTTTTGATGGAAGCCCAAAATCAGTGGCTGGGGCCGTTAAACTAACCATCATAACAGGCCCGATCAAGAAGGAGTTAGAATTCCAAGTGATCGATGTTACTTCATCTTTCAATCTGCTACTTGGAAGACCATGGATTCACGCGGTCAAAGCAGTATCTTCCACTCTTCACAGAAAGGTCAAGCTACCTTTACAGGACGGGATCATCACCCTCGAAGCTACTCCCATAACCGTGTCCAGCTGCAACACGACGGGCTCAGCCGAGCCACGAGGGTTCAACTTTGTGGGAATGATCGAAGAAGGGTACCTTTTTCAGCCATACTTCACCGTTAGCATCTATACGATGCTACAGAACCTAGGTTGCCTACCGGGAGTCACATCAAGGCCATATCTTTCACCGGGAAAGATCATCGAAACCCTGAACAACGGGCAATCTCACCTCGGTCTAGGCTATACTATGGCATCCGGCTACACGAACCAAACCAAGACGGTCACGTTCGTCACCCCGGTATTCGAAACCGTGCAAACAGGCCTCTATCGGCCCACCATCTCATATCCCGGGACCAAACTGGCTCGGGAATGCAATTTCATTCCAGATGACATATTCGCCCTTATCCAGGCCGAATCAAAGGAGGGCCCAAGCAACACTGAGCCCATTCTAGGACTACTCTTTGGGGAAGACAAGATCATCCCTACCCCTAAGCAAGAGCTAGTCAGCTTGATCCTTCGCAGCAGCAACTTTGATCCAACCAAGCTGATCTCGGAAGTTGGTGCCGACACCGGGAAGAGAGCTTGGAGGAAGACAATCAAGTGGACCGACGGTTAGGGTCGAGTCTACAAGCTAACTACTGGCGAAGGAGATATGCATGCTATCGAGTCTGAATCTGAGTCCGAGTCCGAGTCAGAGTCAGAGTCGGAGTCTGAGTCAAAGTCTAGAGGGTCCAGTACTAGGATCGAGTCTGTAACCCCTCTCCCTTCTTTAGCCTCATCATCGAGAGCCCCGGAGTCTGTCCCGAGGGCTCTCCCTATCCCGCCTCTCACCAACGATCAGATGGCAGCTCTCTTCGAGCTCTTTTCAAAATTTACTATCAATAATAACGATAACCGTTCCGCTTACGACTTGGCTTATTTTCAAAATGTTTTCAAAAATCTTACTTGCAATGACATTGAGAAACCCGACGAACAGGTACCATTGCCTCCGCATCTAATCGAGCAACTCGAACAAAGGGAGTCCCGAAATCCTGTAATCGAAGAAACCGATTCCATCAATGTAGGAACCCCTTTAGAGCCTCAGATACTTAGGTTGGGCCTATCTTTAGATCCCGAGGAGAAGCAACAATTCACGGACCTCCTCCAGGAATTCAAAGACGTTTTTGCATGGTCCTACAAGGACATGCCGGGAATAGACCGGGAGATAGCTGAACACCGAATACCCATCAAAGACGGGTACAAGCCGGTAAAACAGAAACTCCGAAGAATGAGGCCCGAATGGTCTCTCAAAGTCAAAGAAGAAGTTGATAAACAATTCAAAGCGGGCTTTATTCAAGTGTCTGAATATCCAGACTGGGTTGCAAACATAGTACCAGTACCCAAAAAGGATGGCAAAGTCCGAGTATGTGTAGATTTCCGGGACCTTAATAAGGCCAGCCCAAAAGATGATTTTCCGTTGCCACACATCGACATACTGGTGGATAACACGGCCGATCATGCCCTTCTATCATTTATGGACGGGTATGCCGGATACAATCAGATCAAAATGGCGGAAGAAGACATGAGTAAGACCACCTTCATCACACCTTGGGGGACTTACTGTTATACAGTGATGCCATTTGGGCTTATCAACGCTGGTGCCACTTATCAACGGACCGCTACTACTTTATTGCATGACATGATGCATAAGGAAGTAGAGGTCTACGTCGACGATATGATTGTCAAATCCAAGGACCGAAACGGGCACATTGCAGCCCTAAGGAAGTTCTTTACCCGACTACGCAAGTACAACATGAGGTTAAACCCTCAAAAATGCAGTTTCGGGGTAACATCGGGCAAGCTACTGGGCCACATTGTCAGCCAACGGGGCATCGAAGTTGACCCAGCAAAGATCAAGGCGTTAACCGAGATGCAACCGCCTAAAACCGAAAAGGAGATAAGGGGGTTTCTCGGGAAAGTCCAATACATAAGCCGATTCATTTCAAAGCTAACCATGGTATGTGAACCCATTTTCAAGAAACTGAAGATAGGAGAACGAACACTATGGGACGACAAATGTCAAATGGCTTTCGACAAAATCAAGGAAATTCTATCCTCTCCACCGGTGCTAATGCCACCTCAGCACGGCTTGCCTTTATCGCTATATTTAACAACGACTGAGACCGCCATGGGCGCTATGCTAGCCCAGACGGTCGATTCTGAAGAACGAGCTATTTACTACATCAGTAAGAAGTTCTTAGAATACGAATGCAAATACACCATGCTCGAGAAGACGTGTCTAGCATTATTATGGGCCACTAAAAAGCTCCGACACTATATGCTTAGTCACGAGGTACATGTACTATCCAAAATGGATCCAATCAAATATCTATTCGAGAAGCCCATCCTTAACGGTCGTATATCCAGGTGGACTTTGATGCTAGCTGAGTTTGACCTCAAGTTCGTACCTTTAAAAGCCATCAAGGGCCGGGTAGTAGCAGAATTCCTCGCCGATAGTCCGATATCCGAGGAAGGTCACACCGATACTTGGGCCTTCCCAGATGAAGACATATTCCATACCGACACTGACACATGGGATTTGTACTTTGATGGAGCGTCCAACTTTCGAGGATTTGGTGTCGGGATCTTGCTAATCTCACCACAAGGTGAACATACCCCGTTATCCATCAAGCTAGATTTTGACGTGACTAATAACGCAGCCGAATACGAAGCGTGCATTCACGGGTTGCAAGCCGCCGCCGATTTAGGAGTAACAAACCTCCGGGTCCACGGTGACTCATCATTAGTCATAAACCAAACCCTACAAAAATGGAAGACTCAGAACGCAAATCTCGTGGCTTACCAAGCACGAGTAAGGGTTCTCGAAAAACAATTCCAAAAGGTGGAGTACATTTATCTGCCTCGGGAAGAAAACCAGTTTGCAGATGCTCTGTCAAAATTAGCATCTTTACTGAATATCCCAGCACATCTAACCAGTATGCCCATTTGTGTCGAAAGACGGTCTGAGCCAGCATATATCAACACTATCCAAGATATTGAGATAACTGATCCAGAACCTTGGTACCAGGTTGTTCTAACCTACTTGACGTCAGGGGAATATCCTCCGGGAACTGAAAACCGGGCCAAGAAAGCTCTGCGAAGATGGGCAACCCAGTTCATCCGCACAGACGATGGACAGCTATATAAGAAGACAGCACAGGGGGCTTTACTTCTATGCATTGACAAAACTCGAGCCGAAAGAGTTATGGCCGAGGTGCACGATGGCGAAAACGGATCACACATGAATGCCCATATGTTGGCCCGAAAAATCGCAAGACTCGGTTACTATTGGAATAGCATGGAAACTGACTGTCAGCTGTATGTCAAACACTGTCACAACTGTCAGATTTTCGCCAATATTCAGCATATGCCTTCATCCCTACTATATACAATGACATCACCATGGCCATTCTCGACATGGGGAATTGATATAATCGGGAAAGTGAACCCTTCTGGGACAGGAGGTCACTGTTTCATTCTAGTGGCTATCGACTATTTCACCAAATGGGTCGAAGCCGAGTCATACCGGATCTTGAATGCCAAACATGTGGCTAAGTTCATCCAAAACAAAATTATATGTCGATATGGGATTCCACACGAGTTCATCAGCGATCACGGGACCCATTTCCAAGCTGAAACTGCCACTCTACTGGAAAAATACAAGATCCAAAGGCATACATCGTCACCTTACCGTCCTCAGACAAATGGAGCGGTAGAGGCAGCCAATAAAACAATTGTCACCATTCTTAAGAAGATGGCTGAGAATTACCGGGACTGGCCCGACAAGGTACCCTTTGCCTTATGGGGATATCGGACATCGATTCGAACTGCAACCGGAGCAACTCCATACTATCTGACATATGGAATGGAAGCAGTCCAGCCGGTCGAGCTAGAAGTACCCTCTCTTAGGATTCTGCTCGAAAGCCAGGTACCTGAAGCAGATTGGATCCAAGCCCGATATGACTCGCTAATCCTCTTAGACGAACGGCGATCCCGGGCTCTGAATAATATTCAGATATATCAGAAAAGGATCCAACGGGCCTTTAACAAAAGGGTTAGGCCCAGGAACATCAAAGAGGGCAATTTAGTCCTGAAATCTGTTCGAGCTTTACTACCAGTTGACCCAAGAGGAAAGTTCAAACTCAATTGGGCTGGGCCATATTTAGTGAAGAAAATTCTTTCAGGAGGAGCAGTAATGCTAACAGACTTGGACGGAAACGAGTTCGTTAATCCAACAAACTTGGACCAACTGAAGCGTTACTACCCATAAACCCTATTTCAATGTCATTTGCAAAGAGTTTATAAAAACGTCTTTTTTTATGAATTTTCAAAATTTTAAGCAAGTCAATAAGTTAGGATCATTTATCCTACCGTTGCACATCTCGAATTAATAATCTTGATGTATTTCGAAAATTGCAAAAATGCTTCTGAACTACGGAAGGTTTGATTCCATTAATTTTGGATACATAGGCAACCCCTCAAAAGGGTACAACCATTGCAATAACGAAAAGACGGGAACGGTATTCACTAATATGTCCTTTTATTATTTCAAAAAAATACATCACAAAAAAAAAACAACAACAAAATCACACCAAAAAAAATAGTAGTAATACTTAAATAATAAATTTAGGAGACTACTCGTACATTTTGCCCTTTCCCTTATCTTTCGGGTCACGTGGAGCCCGAGGCCGACGGGGCGGGGGCGAACGTTCCCTAATCACAAGGGGAACTTCCTTTGCTCGAACCCGCTTCTTCGATTTTGGGTTTTCCATCCTCTGCACCGGCACAAGCCGAGCCCTGACCGGCTCGGGAAGCCTGTCTCGAGGACCAAGTCGGTCCTTAGCAGCCAGTCTTGGCCCTAGTCTCCTTTCTAAGTCCATCTGGGGGCTCACCCTCCCCCGTGCACCCTTATTACTGGACCCTTCAGTCTGAGTCTTAGATCTCTCTTTCTGACCTGTCAAGGTAGCTCCCTCAGTAAAAAAGCTCCTGTTGTCCTTAGCATGCTCCCGGCGTAACAGGTCATAGGCCTCGTCAATTTTCATGGCAGCCCGGGTCTTAGCTGAGTCAGCTCGGGTCCATCTTACATAAGAATCAGTTACCCAGATCGAATGAGAATTTTTAAGAACAGGCCAAGTAGCTCGTGTATACCACCTTTGCATCCAGGTGTCACACATCACATCCGTCAGCTGAGTAGATTCACTCACAACGGCCTCGATTTCTGGGATTCTTTGCGCCCGACCATATTGCCTAAGTATGCGATCGGGAAAGAGGTGAATTGTTTGCCTAAAAGACAGGATTACCTGATACCTAGCTCTATCCCGAGATTCCAGACCGGTCCAAAGGTAAATTGGCCACCATGGCACGGCCCAACGGATCAACAAGCCTCCATGGAAGGAAAGCACCTCATCCCAATATTGTTGGGTATTAAAGCGAGAAAAGGCAATAGCTCGTCTCCTCGACATAACTTGCCTGGGTTGATATCGGCTCACATTTAAGGGAGGATCCAAGATCGATAACCTCTCAAATAGCCACAGCTGAAAAATCCAAAAAATCAAAATCGTCAAAAAAAAAAAAAAAAAAAACGTGAAAAAACGTGAAAACCGAGAAAATCGCAGAAGCCGGAAGATCGGGAAAAAACCGCGCAAAACCGGAAAATGGGAGAAGCCGGAAATTCAAAAAATTCAAAAAAATTCAAAGAAACGGCATACCTGTAGAAGCCGGGTACTCCCAGTCAACCTGGCTGACGGATCCCTCTTACGATTGTCCAAGCCCTGGATAATCTCCCCTGTAATCAGCCAAGCCGGGCTGTGTTCCGTCTCCATCAGGTCAGCCACGGTGAAAAGTCTGACATGGCCCATGCAAGATAACAAGTCCATATGCCCTTCGAAGGCATAAACATGGAGCATACAAAAAGTAAAGGCCCTACGGCTATGAACCGGCCTGACCCGGACATCATCTGGATTCATGAATTTTTCAGCCAGGTCGATCAGGGAAACGGTATCTCCTTCTAGCATACGGGATACCTCCATATGGGAAAGCCCTAAGAATTCCCTTAACTTCCTCCTTGGGTCAGAAACCGAAAAAGGGATAGCAGGGCGAAGTATAGGATTCCATCCTCCTGCAGCAGCAATTTCCTCAGGAATAGGGCAAATCTCTCCTCGAGGAAAACTAAATACATGATATGTGTCATCCCAATAGGATAGGCAAGCATCCAAGAAGTGACAGTCTACTTGCATCTGACGGATCACGGACAATTGGGTAACGCCATTCTGATTTAGGATAGCCCTATCGGCATCCCTAAAATATTTGGACCACTCGTGCAACATTCCGACTAATCGGTCGATTCCCATATTTATTTTAAGAAAGAATAAATTTTTTCAGGGCTTATTCTTTTCTTTAGAATTGAGGAATTATGAAATTATGGGAATTTATGGAGCAAGCAGGGGTATTTATAGCATGAAAATGAATCCTCCTCATCTTAGGATTCCCAATCCTAGAGCATTTAGTGTACAAGTCATTGTCCTAAGGCTTAGCTAAGTCATCCCGAGCATTCATAATCCTTTTCAAAGTCAAAACAAAAATTCCTTAATTTTTTCAAAGACTTTTGCAAACTCAAAATTCAAACCTTTTCTCAAAAAAATTTCCCCAGCACGAGTCATTTTTCCTACAAATGTTACATGCAAAATTTTGCAGCTTTGCATAAAAATGTACAGGACGGCTCAAGCAGGACCATGCAATTTGCATAACTCCCCAGCGGTATTTAACAAGGTGAGCCCACATACAGGCCCATTTTAAGTCTCATACGACGAATTCCCCACGGAGTTATCATCAATTCAGGTACATTTCTAGCCCATGGCCGGCGGGCCCTTCACGCAGGTCTAATGGACCCTAAACGACCCGATCGGAAGCTGCCAGGTTTTAATCCTTGATTGCCCTGGTAGCTACTCTGACTTTCGCCCTGTCCAAGCCTCAGTCAGAGTGGGGGCTCTGTAGACACCCACATTTTGACCGCCAGGTGTCTATAGTAGTTCCCGACAAACACCCGATGATGATCGAACGCTAACGTGCTCTAACGTACTCGGAAATGGGCTCGAAATGATGGATATTGGGCCTAGGCATTTTAAGGAGTACAAATCTCACAAAACCAACCTCAATTTCAGGCCCAGTGGGTCGTTTCGAGTCAAATAACACTAATTCGGGTCGAATCCGTCACCAGGGGTAAAACCGTCTTTTAACGACCGAGTCAAAACCCGGTCAAAGATATTTCTCGAGACCCGTGAGTCCACCGTGACATCTCACACGGTTGGTCCACACTCCAACTCTACAAAAATCAGCCATTCACAAAGCAATAAACAATTCCATTTAAGATAGAATTCGATCCCGAGTAGGAATCCTATCCGAGAACCGACTCAAACACTCAACCGAGCTAAACCACTCGGCCAAGTAGTACATACCAGCCGGTATTCCTCTTTTCGTCCCACACAAGAAAACGGAATTCTCGTTCTCCTCAGCTTCTTACTCAAGCGGTAATTCTAGCTCAAACAGGAGTCCTATTCAAAAACCGATTCGAGCATCCGACCGAGTGTAAAACACTCGGCCGAAACAGTCCAAAACAAGAGCAAATCCACCGGTTTGCCTTTCTTCCTTCACAAGAAAGCGGAATTCTTATTTCCCTCAAATTCCTACATTTCCTATCCTAAGCGGTAGTCAAACTCTCCCAAGCCAAGGTCGGGAATTTCCTATAAATAGCCCCTTGCATCCAACACAAAAAGGACATTGATTAACACCAATTTCACACATATACACACGATTCTTCAGCAATAGTTATCTAGCATCCCGACACATATAATTCCTTAGCATCGTTAAACCGATATTACGTTCGAAACCCGAAGGAAAACCGGCTCCCATACCCGAACCTTCACCCGTCTGAACCTTCACCTAACCCAACCGACGTTGCCTCGACACTCCCGTGCCTAGCCACATTCCGACGAGTCCCGATCCGAGTCAACAAGAGCATGTAGGTTGAGGGTGTAATCAAACCCGCTTTCTTCCTTTCTCTCCCTTTCTCCTCTTCGTCCGTTTCGCTTTTTACGGGTCTAGAGTCGTTTTTTTTATTATTTTTCTAATATCGTTATTAACGAAAAACTATTTTCATAACGAATATTCTTAAACATACGATATCGATTTTTCTATAATCGAATATCGTATCGAAAAGAATTATATTAAGATTTCGACGATTTCAGAAATCGTTACATCTTTTTTGTCAAAATTCTTTTTCTTTTACTTTTCGTTCAAAATAACAATTTTCGAACAAAAACGGACAGACCCGCACGCGAGTCGCGCCATGCCCAGGCGACTCGCGCGCAGGCCTGGAATCCGGGACTTCTTTTTTTCAACTTTTTCGTTCGTTTTATTATTTATTCTTCGATCGGTTTCTAAAAATCTTTTCTAAAACTATTCCAAGTATTCGATATTAATTTCGTAGTTAACTGTCGAATATAAAGAATATCGAAAATATTAAGTCGAGTACGAATCATGCAATATTCATACGCGATTTAATACGAACTTCGAGTTTTCGAAAACCGGACCCGAAACAGGCCACCACGCGACCCGCCGGCATCCCGGGCGAGTCGCGCGGCCGGCTGTCATGCCGCGGCCTTTTCCGTCTTTTTTATTATTTTTCGAACTTCGTTTTTTTATACAAAACAACGTTCTTTTCAACAATATTTTTCAGATTTCGATTAATATTTATTTTCTCGATTTCGCATATTTATTTCTTGCTATTATTATTTACAAATCGATACTAACTCGTTTGTTCATTTTGTAGCAAATTCATCTTTTTTTATTTCATTTGTTTTATTATACTAAAACGAATCTCACATGCTAAATTCAACTTTGACGTTAATCAATTTTGCATGCATTAAACGACATAGCAACCCGTTCAATTCCTCACATGCTTAGGAAAACAATGTTTGCATAATCATTCACCGTTCAACTAACTCGCGCATTAAAACGTCATTCGATATCCTAGTAGAGGCCGCTAATGTGCGGGCGGGGTTGGGTGTTCTTAGTGAACTTCCCAACACGTACCCTCACCCTTACTCAGAACCGTGGTTTCCGGATGTCCGAAACCATTGGCAACGAGAGTCATTCAATATACGATTAACCGCTCCAGTCGGCATCTATATCGATATGCAAAAGGGACGAGCCCAATAAACTCTGACATCGGAAATGGGCCGTATTTTGTACACGGCCCACTACGACATAGAGTGGGCTCGAACGGTTCCGAATAACCATAAAATTCGGTGGCGACTCCGACTTCGATTTAAATTTCCATTTGACCATCTCATGGAGATTCATTCGCCTCCCCAAACCCGCGCGTGGCCGCGTCGGGGTGGACCTATGTCATGTCCACACTTAGTTTCGAGGACGAAACTTTGTTTTAGTGGGGAGGATTGTAACACCCACTATTTTTCTAGTGCCGTTAATTATTCTGTTGTGACTCCGTCATGACTCTATGTCAATTTCCTCTTCTATTTCCTTCATCTTTCTGAATTCTTATTATTTTTTTTGAGTCAAATAATATTTATTTTTATTTTAAAATATTTTAATTCTTGTAAACCTATTTATTTGATTTTCATTGTAAACTATTTATTTTTGCGCGTAAAGTTCTTTTTTTCTTCGAACTAACGTTTTAAGCATGGAATTCAGTTATTTATTTTTCCTAAATATCAAAACACGTTTATATGATATTTCCAACTAAGAAATATTTTTATTTAAGAATATTTGACCTTTAATGATTTTATTACGAAGTTTCGTAAATAATTATTTTCCAACGCGCGGTTTACTTGAACTGATTTGAAATACATTTAACACTTTTACGATTCATCTTTTTATCAACTTAGAAATTATTTGGGACATTTTCCCCATGTTTTGGACCGTGACACACTCATGTCACATTTTTACACTACAACTTTGTATACATTTCATTTTATGATGTTTAAGCCTTAGATATTTTCTTTTTCTCACCCATTTATTTTTCGCCTTAAACACAAAGTCTTCACACTCCCTTCCTCTCTCATTTTGGCTGATTTGTGCATGTATTATGACATAGTTTTCATCAAAATTTACTTATCATTTATGTTTTAGAAAACCATCCACTTTCTTATCATTCATTTTACAAAAAATTAAACAACATTTCCTCCCTTTTTCTCTCTTGGCTGAGATTTTCCAGCAGCTTTTCTAGCCAAATTTTGTCTCAAATCGAGTCTCGATCGTCTCGTTTTCGTCTCCTAAATAATCGTCATTCTGATCCCTTCGTTAAGGTAATAATCGATGTTGTTTTCGAACGTTATTTTCCTTAATTTTCTTAGTTTTCTCATGGTATTTTTCCACCATGCTTTTCTTGTGTTGAAGGATTTTTGAATGATCCCGAAGCCGACGAATTTATAATCGACTCGAATTTGGGTTAGAGGTAACGTCGATGTTACTCGGTATTTCATGATTTTAATTGTGTATTTGCATGTATAATTTTTAAATTTCATTTTTGACAATATATGTATGTCATAAAATCTGGAAAATTTTTAAAAGTTGAAAATTTGCATGTTTCGATATTTTTATCGCTTTTACGAGATTAACGATTAAATCGTCATATTAATTTGTAAAATCGTAATATTCGGCCTAAACATGTAATATATATTTATATTCTGTAAAAATTATTTTTTTTGATGATTTTTAATAATTTAGTATTTTTCTGATATTTTAGTTATCGATTATTGAATTATTTCCGTTTACGGACAAAAAACGATTAAAAGCCGATTTTTAGTTCTAGTACTTAAACACTTTAATTTAATCTGATTTTTGACGTGGTGAAACTTTCTGATGAAATAGAATTTTCTGAATTATTTCGTAATTTTTTGGAATTGCTAAGTGGATGAATTAATTAATCACTTTAAATTATCGTTTATCGTTAAAACCGCGTTTGTCGTTTAAATTCTCGATTTTTGGTCTTTTGATTTAATCTGGAAAAAATTATGATTCTGATGGTTTCTTAATAAAATGTATTTTTACGATTTTTAGTGCTTTAATAAAATGATAGGAACGATAAGTTTCATTAATGGAATCGTTAATTGTAACGGGTTTTAAAGACGGTTTTGATGGTATTTATTAAAGCTGGAATTTTTGGAAATCTGGAAAAATAGTATTTTCTAGAAAATCATGATTTTTAAGCTTAATAATAATTTTTGGGTATTAATACTTAAATCGTTTTGTAATTACTATTTTTATTAATCGTTATTGTCGAGATTAGACAATTAACGAGAAAACGCTTTAAAAACCGAGTTTTAGGATTCTGGAAAATTTTCTTTTCTGGACAGAATGTCCATAAATATATTTTAACTATTTTACGTAATTTTTGTACTATTTATTAAAGTCTTTAATTAATAAGTATTGAAAATGCTTCGTCTTACCTAAAAGATTTATTTTTCAGCTATTTTGAAAATATTTAAATCTGAAACATTAAGAGTTAAATAATCCCTTAACATATTCTAAATATATTCAATGGTTTAATTAAATAAAAGACGTTAAAAGATTTAATTTGACATTTGCCGTAAAATCCTATTTGTAATCGTATTGTCGTACCTAATAATAATTAGGGAATTTTAGCTGTGTAAATTTTGAAAACACCCTGATTAGTATTATTAAAAATTTTAAGACATTTTTAATCATTTTATACACTTGTACGATATTTCAATAACTTCATAAACTCAAATCTTCTTACTTTAATAATTAATATCGTTAAGGCCGCAAGTATTAGTTTTATAAATCTATATCGTTTACTGAAAATTGGTATTAGTATGAACTAATATTTTCACTATTTTGATATAATGCTATTTTTAGTAAAGTTTCTAAAAATAGAAGTTTCCTAAAATAGAAAGTTTCCTCTTTTAGAATATAAATGTTTACTTCTTTTATCCTCATATTATTTATATTGATTATATTTTTTGAATATCGATAATGGCTTTGTTTTGAAGTTATGGAATAAGGACAAGTGTGAGGTTAGAGTAATATATTCTAGGGTTTACGGTTTTGCCATCAACTATAAGGCTAGTGTATCAGGAATCGGTACATTGGTTGTTGAACCGGGTGACAGGTATCCCGGGAGTTTTGTACATTTTGACCTTAAGCTTAGGCCTCGCAGTAAGTCGCCGTCATAAGTTGAACTGGCTGACAGGTAATCCCAGGAGGGGTGTGCATTATCTTAAACTAGGGCCACGCATTTATAAGTCGCCGCTCTATTATGGTTGAGTAGCCTAGTTAGAGACCGAAGTTTGATTTTTTTGAACTAAGTTCTCGAAGCTAGTTTTTAGTACTATCCTAGTGAAAGTCTAGCCGTCTACACTACTCCTATCCATAACGCCATTTTGAATATTTTTGTTATTATCGATATAATTTGGTTGCAGGTTGGCAAATGTTTTATGTTTTCTTCGGAAAACTCATTTTTATTATATTGTTTTGATACGTGAAGTTTTTCACTGAAAGTTTATTTTTATTATAATGTGTTTTACTGTTTTCCATTTTTACTATTTTTCTATAATAGTAATTACAGTTTTAAAATCCTGTTATACGGCTTGGAGAACGTTGACGTTGCTCCCCACTGATTGTGGCTGTTATATTTTTAACATGGCAAGTATATGTGTTTTCCTTCGGGTGGGCTAGCGAGCAGTTATGGATCCGGCTTGTTTTAATCAGATCACTGTATTATGGATTGTTAAAACCCTTTTTATGGATTTTATTTATTTATTTATTTATTTTGTAGTCATTTTTAGGGGGTGTTTGGTTGTCGGCGAATCCGCCAAAAATCAGCATATTTGGGTTGATTAGCATGTTTGACCATAAAATCCGCCGATGTGAGTGTTTGGTAAATGGTAGATTGGAATGGCATATTCAAGTCCAATCCGCCAATTTACAATATGCTGCTAGTAGCAGCATATTCACTTAGCAGATTACAATTTTCTATTTTTTTACTTCCTTACCCCTTTGCCAATCAAACCTTACTTCATCATTTTCTTGATTCATTTTCATAATTCATCTCATAAGGTAGGTCTTTCTTGATTTTATTTGCACTAATTAATTCATGTTCGGTTTATTTTTCAATTGCCTTAATTTTCCGTATTTTATACGATTCTATGGTTGTACGTCTTCCTTGACGACATTCAATTTATTTGGTTGTACGTCAATTGCATTAGTTCTAAGGTAGAATATGAGGAAACATGCCGTCAAATCCTAATTCTTTTTGTTAATTTATAGCATATTTGAATTTGACAGATTAATTGATAAAATTCTACGGCACATCCAAAAAAAAAAAGTTCTACGGCACATCTGTAAATATAGTGGTAGGGTGGTGTCTAGTAGAAGAAATCGACGATATTAATTATTTTAAAATGGTTGGTGTGATAGTTCAGCTTTAATGTTTGGCATATTTTAATCAAAATTTTGCTTATGTCCTTTTTTGTCATTTAACAAATCAATTAATCAATCCGCTAATCTATAACAGCTAATTACCAAACACTACTAAAGTAATTCTGCTAATTAAATCTACTAGTCAAATCTGTCAATTGATTCTGCTAGTCATATCTGCTTTTTAAATCTGCTTCTGCCAATATGAATCCGTTGTTTACCAAACAGGGCCTTATTTTATGGCTTATGTATTGACTTACCATTTTTATTTAATCAAGACATAGCTACAGTGTGTTATAATCCCACTTCTACAGTGTTTCCGCCACTGTATTGCGTTAGAATTTCTAGGGGATTACATTTTATCATGAAATCATCAGAATCATAATTTTTTTAGATTAAATCGAAAGACCAAAAATCGAGAATTTAAACGACAAACGCGGTTTTAACGATAAACGATGATTTAAAGTGATTAATTAATTCATCCACTTACAAATTCCAAAAAATTACGAAAAAATTCAGAAAATTCTATTTCATCAGAAAGTTTCACCACGTCAAAAATCTGATTAAAATAAAATGTTTAAGTACTAGAACTAAAAATCAGCTTTTAATCATTTTTGTCCGTAAACGGAAATAATTCAATAATCAATAACTAAAATATCAGAAAAATACTAAATTATTAAAAATCATCAAAAAAATCATTTTTACAGAATATAAAAATATATATTACATGTTTAGGCCGAATATTACGATTTTACAAATTAATATGACGATTTAATCGTTAATCTCGTAAAAGCGATAAAAATATCGAAACATGCAAATTTTCAACTTTTAAAAATTTTCTAGATTATATGACATACATATACTGTCAAAAGTGAAATATAAAAATTATACATGCGAATACACAATTAAAATCATGAAATACCGAGTAACATCGACGTTACCTCTAACCCAAATTCGAGTCGATTATAAATTCGTCAGCTTCGGGATCATTCAAAATCCTTCAACACAAGAAAAGCATGGTGGAAAAATACCATGAGAAAACTAAGAAAATCAAGGCAAATAACGATCGAAAACAACATCGATTATTACCTTAACGAAGGGATCGGAATGACGATTATTTAGGAGATGAAAACGAGACGATAGAGACTCGATTAGAGACTAAATCTGGCTGGAAAGGGTGCTGGAAAATATCAGCCAAGATGAGAAAATGGGAGGAAAAGAGAGAGGTTTTGCCTTGAATATTATTTAGTGGTTGAATGAATGAAACTAATGAAGAGTTTATGAATGAATGTGACTTATAAAAAATGATAAAAACAAGGTGGATGTACCACTAAAACACATGGCCAAAATGGATGAATAAGAGAGTGAAAAGTCTATGCATGAGTCATCAAATTTAATGGATGAGAAGAAAATATCTTAATCCTTTAATCATTTTATAAAATGAAATGTTTATAAAAGAAAGTGTAATGGTGGTGTGTGACAAGGGTCACGGTCCAAATGATTCAAGGTGAGTCCAAAATAAGTCGCAAGTCGATAAAAATAAGGATCGTAAAATTATTAAAGGCATTTCAAAGCAATTTGAGTAAATCTCGCGTAAGAAATCAATTAATTACGAAACTTCGTAATAAAATCATTAAATGATAGATTTTCATAAATAAAAATATTTTTTTAGTTAGAAATATTATATAAACGTATTTGGGCCCTTTTAGAAAAATAAATAACCCAAATCCAAGCTTAAAATGATAGTTAGTATAAAAATGAGATTCTTTGTGAATTAAATAAATAGTTTGCGACGAAAATTTAATAAATAGATTTATTATAGGAAAATAAAATATTTAAAATATTTTAATGAAAATGAATAATATTTGACTCGAAAATATTATGAATTATGAAAATGGAGGATAATGAAGGCCGAAAAAAATCACAGAGTCATGACGGAGTCATTACTAGATAAATAACAACGCCTAGAAAATTAGTGGGTGTTACAATTGGAGTTGCGGACAATGATCGGTGTTATCTTTGTGAGGAGGAGGAGGAGGAGGAGAGTTCAGAGCACCTCTTTTTTGGATGTTCTTGGTGTTCTAGAATCGTTGGGATGCTAAGCGATTGGGTGAACAAAAGGATTCCGGCTAGGCGGGCTCTCGTTTGGGCAACCAAGTTGAGGGGTTCGAAATTTCAATGCAATGTGTTAAGAGTGATGATTAATGCGACAATATATTATATCTGGAGGCAGCGGAATATTTGCAGAATTGAAGGTATAGTGCGGCACCCCCATTATGTTGTTAATTTGATTAAAGATGATGTTAGGAATAGAGTAATGTGTAAGATTAAATATCCTATTGGTGGAAATGACGTTAGATGGTTGCAAAAGATGTTGTAGCCATTTGCTTGTAATTATTTACATATAAATATATACTTACACTTTACCAAAAAAAAATGTGTGACAACATGATCTTTGACAAAATAAGATCTTACTTTACGAACCCATTCGAAAACTTGAGTGTTAATACTCAGAAGTTGCCAAGGAGACACAGATTAGCTTAAGAGAAATGGAGCAAAAACTCAGATCATTTGTGAAGCTCCAACAGCTGGATTTGGGACAATTTTAAAGACTATAAGAGTACACGAGGGTATTGAACAACCTTTCAGGTTGACTAATACTCTCGGATTCAAATAGGGGATGTGGGACAGGAAGACAATCAAGAAAATGGGTATTAGTACCTTAAGATATTGCTCGCTCGTCCACTGAGAACTATTGTAAACTGACTCCAACCACTTCAAAAAATAAGCTCCGCAATCAAACCTATAAATTTTGTATAAGTATTTGTATCCATTGGAAAAAAAAAGTCACATAAAAGGGAAAATTTACCCGTTTTGTTGTTGAGGTACACAAAGGGTTGAAAACTCGAACTTCTTTATCTCAACCAACTTTGAAAAGTTTGGTTCTTTAACGACAATCACATCAATTGCACCAAAAACCTTAAACCCAGAAAATAAAAAATGATGATTAGAAAATACACCAAAATAACAACTTCTTGAAATCTTTTAATCTTGTGAAATTAAAAGAAGAAATGTTCATACCACTTCCTTGGCAAGCTTAATTCTGTTTTCTGGCCGTCTTTCTTGGCAAGAGTCTAGTATATAGTTAATCTTTTCCTTGAAATCACATATCAAAACATACCAATGCACACCCGTACATATGGGGAAAAACACCTGAACAACAAATAAATTAGGTTAACATGCATTAGGAGAAGACAAAATAGACAGTAAATCATATCTTGATTGTTGCAATATTTACTTTCTGTAATTTGGACTGATTTTTTCCCATATAATGAAGACTGATGTAATTGTTGTGCATAGAATTCTTATTCTTCATATCCTGAAATCATTAAAGAAGTATAGTCGGTATCTAACTTCATAAATTCAAAATCATAAACTTAATCAAAACAAAGCAGCTGACATTCAACACGAAAACACGAATCTATTTCAGGAAAACTGCTGAAAAAATCATATTGTTGTTGTTGTTGGCATATATAAAAACACACAAACCTTGGTTGTTGTTGGCATATATAAAACACCAGGTCTCTCATGTGTAACATAAATCCCAAACAAATCAATAACCATGTCATAAATCATGCGTCCAGTTTTCAAGCTGGAAAGTGCTTTCCGAGTTACTTGTAGCCATTCCATATCAATAACAATTTCACTGAAAAACAAAATTAACGTTTTAATATATGATAAAGGTTGTAATGATGTCACTATATGATAAAGGTTGTGATAATGTTTTAATAACTTACCTATCATCTTTCTTGTCATCGACAACATATTCCAAAATCTCTTCATCAGTTAATGATTTGATAAGGCGGTCCGATTTCACTACCAATCTACTTAAGAAAAAAATTGGTTAGCTAAATAATAATATGAAAAGTAAATAATAAACATATGTATACTCTCAATAAAGAGAAACAATAATTATACCTCTCTTTGAAAAAAATATTTTTTCGATTCTTCAATAGCAAAATCTTCCAATTCATTGCCTTCAAATGTAATTATTGAATGACAATATTTCACACTAAGCCTTCTGACAAAGTTCTCTAGTCCCACCTTTTTCTATATAGTAAAAAGAAACAATACAATTAAATGAATCCAAAATTGACCTAACATTTAAAAGGTACACAAAATTGACCTAACATTTAAAACATCTTTTAGCAAATACTATAAACTAACTTACCTCTCTCAATCCAGTAACAAAATTTCTTTTGTTACCTGCATAGATTTCCATGTGCCGCATTACACAGGTTCCATTGTCATCCTTCACATACATTTAAGTAAGCTTTCGGAATCTACTCAATTATTTTGAATTCACCATATTTATGGATCCATGAGAAATGTTCAGCCATGTTATCTTTTAAATCATTTCCCTGCAAAAAATAATAACATTTAAAAATTAAATAAGAATAAAAAGAATATCAAATTATAATTAGTTTTTAAAAATATCAAATAATATTAAAATATACCAAAAAATCAACAACAGAAAAAGATGGAACTGAATCTGGTTCATTAATATGTATAACTTCTACTTTGGACTCTCTTGGAAGTACACATATCATTGCCCGGAAAAATGTTGAGACAATGGGATAGAAAATCATGGTTACTTTATCAAATTCAACCCCATCACAATTGACCTGTTAATAACATAGAAAAGGTAAAAATTATAGACAAATATAATCGGTAAAGAAATAAAGAAAAGGGAAACTTAAACAAAGAAAGAAGACTTACACGAGTATTGGTAGACAAATATAATCGGTAAAGAGATTTACTTGATCTTAAACATTCACGCTTGTTTAATATTTCGCACCATACATCTAATATTTTACGCGAAACTTCATTTCCACACATTAAAGTCTTCAGATCAAGCAAGTTCAACTTAGATTGGCTTCTATACACAACCACACTGTATTTATAAGTAATTTTGTTAGAAATGACTGACGAGCCGCCATGGTCCCCAAACCCTAAACCCACACCTTAGTCATGGTCCTCAAATTGTACCCTAAAAGTGAAAATGGAAAGGGTACGCTAAAATTGAAAAGGAGTACGCTAAAAGTGAAAAAGGGTACGCTAAAATTGAAATTGAAAAGGGTACGCTAAAATTGAAAAAGGGTACGCTAAAAGTGAAAAAGGGTACGCTAAAATAGAAATTGAAAAAGGGTACGCTAAAAGTGAAAAAGATTACGCTAAAAGTGAAAAAGGGTACGCTAAAAGTGAAAAAGGGTACGCTATAAGTGAAAGGGGGTACGCTAAAATTGAAATTGAAAAAGGGTACGCTAAAATTGAAAAAGGTACACTAAAATTAAAATTAGAAAGGGTACGCTAAAAGTGAAAAAGGGTACACTAGAAGTGAAAGTGAAAAGGGTACGCTAAAATTGAAATTGAAAAGGGTACGCTAAAATTGAAAAAATGTACGCTAAAAGTGAAAAGGGGTACGCTAAAATTGAAATTGAAAAGGGTACACTAAAATTGAAAAAGAGTACGCTAAAATTGAAAAAGGGTACGCTAAAATTGAAAAAAGGTACGCTAAAAATTAAAAAGGGTACGCTAAAAATGAAAGTGAAAAGGGTACGCTAAAAATGAAAGTGAAAAGGGTACGCTAAAATTGAAATTGAAAAAGGGTACGCTAAAATTGAAATTGAAAAAGGGTACGCTAAAATTGAAAAAAAGTACGCTAAAAATGAACTAAAGAAATGAAAGAAAGTACTTAATAAAAAATATACAGCCAATTACCTCCCATCGGTCTCCTCTGAAAATACATAATTAGCCACTTCTTTCTCAGATTGTGTAAAATCGGAGAAAATCATGATATTTCGCTGAATGTACGGAGATTTAAACACTGCTGAAATTTCTCTAGTTCTTTTAGGCATGGCAGGCTGATTCGAAGAGGGAGGCTGATCAAGAGAGGTAAGGTTAATGTGTACTTCAGCAGACGTACCAACTGGAGGTTCAGGAGTTTTTAAATGGTCTTCAGCAATCTCCTTCTCAAGCAAATGTGGATTATCAGAAGGATCAGAAGGTATAGGTTTTTCCTTCTCTACTGGTGGTAAATGAGGTGAAAGGGAAGATACTGGGTTCATCTCATTCCCAGATGAACTGACAGTCTGAGATGAATCTAGCAAATCATCATCAAAATCTAGCAGACGCATTCTTGGCATCATTGGGTCTCTTTCCCTTTTTACCTTAACACGTTTACGCCTTTTAAGCATAACACCAGCAGCAGTAGCTCCTGCAGCAGCAGCAGTATCGGCAACAGTTGGTTTAAATGCATCTTGCAAGGCAAAAAGACTTTCCAAAATCTTTTCATTCCCCCAAAATGCATCATCGTCCCAATCTTGCTCTTTTCTCTCATCCTCATCCACTTCCCCTTCTTTGTATGACCCTCCAACAACATCAGCATCATCTAAATCATTACTCTTTTGTTGTTGAGATAAATGAAAACCATCAACAATAGAGGACAAGAAAGAAGACATCTTATGAACAACAATTGAATTTGGTAGCTCACTCATTGCCTCATTTGCACAAGCCTTGAAATCATCAAAGGCATCAGCAAGGTTTTTCGCCGAGGAAACTAGTTTGTTTACACAAACCTCAGCTTAGCTCCTAGTACCCTCCAGTTTTTCATTTTTCATTTCATTTGCATCTAATTTGATCTTAGAAGTTGCACTTGTTTCATTGTGAGCAGCAGGCTTTACAAAACAACCTTCCACATAACCTTGACCGAAAGAATTATCCCTAAGTTCCGTCTTTATCCTCTCTGATATATCGTTCTTTGACCAAGTTGCAAGTGTAGGGAATTGCCTATCAACGGACCTAATTTTAATGACAACTCTATCTAAATATATGAAAACCAGAATCATGACGGCACCTTTAAATGTTGTCACACGTCCCCCATCAAGTGCATTCTTTTGCCACAATTGAATATTATTGAGCAACGAACCCAAAGTATAAGAACACCAGTTATAATTTGGGATTTCTGAAATATCTGCAAGAATATTAAAAATACGGAAACCAGGAATAGCCCCCTTCACGCCTACTAAGAAAGTGTAATTGACAAATACAATGAAATTTCTCTTAAACTCATCTCCACCTTCCTTCTGGGACTTCAATTTGTCCAAAAGAACTCTTTTTGTGATTTCTTTCTTCTTATCAAATTGTCTTGCCCAACAATCAAATATTTCATCTTGTACCTTCTTTTCAACAGATTTTATTGTCTTTTCAATGTTTAGAGGTCCCATCGGCATACCGGTTGCTAGATGAACATCTTCAGCAGTAACATGTAATAACCCATCCATTAAAGAAGAATTAAGAACATTAAAAGTTAACACCAGCCAATGTGCCAACTTACCAGGAACCTTATCAGTTTTTCAGTAAAAGCAAACCCCCATAACCCATAGAATGAATATCAGATACCTGCCCATCTGATAGACCGCTTTGAACAAAATCAAACAGAAGACCGGGGGTCATCCTTGAGGTGAATTTTGCATCACCCAATGTCAACGGTGTGCCCTCTCTTTTTCCTTTTTGTACACCACCTAAAGAAAGAAAATGGTAAGGATATCACTAAAAACAAGACATAACCAAAACCACCGACAAACATAGAATTAATCAAAACAATATGTGAAAAGTTACGACTAATCAAAAACACCAACAATTGTCATCAAAAAACTTCAATAAGGTCAAGTAATCAATTGAAAAAGGTTACACTAACATTTAAAAAGGGTACATTAAAATTGAAAAAGGGTACACTAAAATTGAAAAAGGGTACGCTAAAATTGGAAAAATGTACGCTAAAAAAATAAATAAAAAATGGTAAACCAAAACTAAAAGGGTTTAGACGGGAAGGAAACTTAAATAAGGTAAGTAAGGCAAATTCAAAAAACAAAGTACAACGAACCAAGAAAAAGGTACACTAAACACTAAGTTCAACATTAATAAAATAATACCTTTCCGTACTTTCCTTGAACCAACAACATCTTGCTTCTTTTCAGCAATCAATTTCTTGCCTGTGAGAACAAACAATTAATTATTTTTTTAATTGAAAATGACTACTACTTGTACGAAGTACTCCGTATAAAGAATAAGGTTAATGTAAATCTAATACTTGTACAGTAATACTATGATTATCAAAATCAATTAATTAATTAATTAGGAATAACCAAAACGAGATGAAAAATACTCAAATAGTGGGCATGTTGTTACAATTCCCAAGAATGTTTCCTGTTATAACAAAACAAAGATAGGTGCATAACATTTTGTAAGCTATGAGTAATAATAAACTACCTTTGTGCACCTTCATGGAAGCAACATCATCCGATACCACCATTTCATCTCGTTTTCGTTTGTTCGATCCACTACCTACAATGGTACTTTTAACCTCCATGTCTGTGGGAAAAAAAATGAAACAAAACAATTAAGCAAAGAACAATAAGAGAAACCATCAAATAAAGAACATACCATCAATTTCAATTCCTAAACGCACAAAATCTCCACTTCCAAAGAGTAACTACGTCTCTAAAGTATCAAATTCCGATTAATAATCGTCGTAGAATCAAACAACTATTTTACAGCAATGAAATATCGTCGTGTACAGTAGAATCAAACAACTGTCTTACAGCAAGCAATGAAATATCGTCGTGTACAGTAGAATCAAACAACTGTCTTACAGCAAGCAATGAAATATCATCGTGTATTGCAATTATAGAGCAAATAAAATGGTTTGTTGGGACTCAATTATGCCAACGAAACTAAGACAAACCATCAACAAAGCAAAAAACAAAGAAAAACAACAAAGCATCAAGCAAGTACAATGTGCAATCGATCAAACCACGTAAATAAACAAACAACTTTCAACCCATAATCATGAAGACAAACCATCAACAAAGCAAAAAACAAACAACTATGCCAACGAAAGCTAAGACAAACCATCAACAAAGCAAAAAACAAAGAAAAACAACAAAGCATCAAGCAAGTACAATGTGCAATCGATCAAACCACGTAAATAAACAAACAACTTTCAACCCATAATCATGAAGAAACCTCAATTATCATAGCAACACCTAAATTATCTCGACGAAACCTCAATAATCCCAAAACTCATCATCACACATAAGCAACAAAATTATATTATAATCGACATTAAGTAAAAAAAACTCAATTATGCCAACGAAACTAAGTCAAGTCATCATAAACAAAACAAAACATCAAGCAGCATAATCTGCCATTGATCAAACCAGGAAGAAACCACAATTATCAACATAAAACTAACCGATTAAAACAATTCGACTAGTCAATTCGAATTATCAACATAAAACTAACCGATTAAAACAACATAAAGTCAAATCATCGACTAAGCGAAGTAAAACAATTTGAAATCAAATTAATCTAGTTTAGCAAGCAGTAATCGACTAGTCAAGTAATTGCATGATGATGATGATAACGATTGAACTAACCGATTGAACTAAATGAACTAAATTAAGAAGATTGAGTGAGTAATACCTGGATATTGCGAAGAAGATCGAGGAAAAGGTACGCTAAGCAGGAAGGATTTTGCGTGGAGAATGAGAGTTGGATAATGTTAGGGTTCAGGTTAATCGATCTTTCATTTGGGGAAATTGGGAGAAATTGGGGGAAATCGTTCAATTTGGGGGAAATTGGGGGAAATCAGGGGAAATCGTTCAATTTGGGGGAAATTCGTTCAGTTATCGAGGGTATTGCGTGGTTAATCGGGGGAAAATTGGGGGAATAAAATTAATCGGGGAAAGTTAATCTTATCCATCCATTCACATAATAATATATGTATTCTACTCTAATGGCTGAGAAGAGTTCTCACAGTTCTCATTGAGTGAGTGGTTCTCACATGAACCTAAATCTATATACATAATATATATATACATATATATAGAGAGGGGATCAAGTGAGTTACCAACTTCTTGGAAGTCTCTTAGTGTTGATCTTGGGATTGATGGATGGATGAGCTTCAATAAAATTAAAAATAAAAAAAATAAAAAAATAAAAAAACTGGGAAGGCTGACATAAAGTATGCCAACCTTCCCCTCACCCAAATCAATCTCTCATTACTTCTCTCCTCTATTCTCTCACCTATTACTCTTTCCAATCCCCTCATTTTGAATTCATTTCCCCAGCCACACTCACATTCCATCTAACAACAAAAATCACTCTCCAACAAAACCCCGTCAAATAAGCTCCATTAATAACTCTGACCATACTCCGTCAACAACTCCGACCATACTCCGTCAACAACTCCGATCATACTCCGATCATCATACCAAGGTATGTTTATGCATATTCGATCATCTTCATCTTCATGCTTCTTATATTTTTCATAACTTCGATCATCTTCATGTTTCTTTTATTATCTACAAAAAAAAGAACAACTGCATCTTCAAGATGAAGTTTGAAGATGAAATTGTTCTTTTTTTGTGGGATGAATGAAGCTTGAAGATGGAGATGTTGAAGATGAAGATGAAGATGAACAAGTCATTTAGTGCGTAATGTTCTTGCAGAATTGCAAGGTCACACACTTTCAGTTGTATAGTCACACTCATTATGTTGTAGAATCACGCAGCTGTACACTCATTGTAGTCCCATATTCAGTTGTATAGTCACATTCATTATGTTGTATAGTCACACTCGCTATGTTGTAGAATCACGCAGCTGTAGAATATCTTGGGATTAAGGTATCATGCGTTTAATCATCTTCATCTTCATGCTTGTTTTATTTTTCAAAGCTTTTTTTTTGTTATTTATAAAATTATTCATTTTCATTATCCAAAAAAAATGAAGGTTGAATATGGATGAATGGAGGTTGAATAATTTTTTAATCCATTATTCATTTTAATCCATATTTAACCTTCATTTTTTTGTGGATAATGAAGATGAATAGTTTTATAAATACAAAAAAAAGGTATGAAAAATAAAACAAGCATGGAGATGTCATGCTTGTTTTATTTTTCATCCCTTTTTTTTATTTATAAAATTATTCATCTTCATTATCCACAAAGAAAAATGAAGGTTAAATATTTAATGAATGTATAAATAATTTGCTCTGATTCATAGATATAATCATCTTTCTAATTATGAATGTGACTTTGCTAATGATTATTGAAATATAATGAACTATATGGCTTTTATTTTCCATTTTACGGTTTCAGTTTTGTAGTCACACACTTTAGGTTGTATAGTCAAACAGTTGATGTTGTATAGTCACACTCATTATATTGTAGAATCACACAAATTCTTGCAGTGATTAGTGCGTGTAATCATCTTTGTTAATGATGATTGAAGTATAAATAAGTATAATTTAGTTGTATAGTCATAGAGATTAGGTTGTATAGTCACACAGTTTAAGTTGTATAGTCACACTCGTTATGTTGTAGGACGATCACAGTTAGTATGTTCTATATTTACACTCATTATGTTGTAGGATCACACTGATTATGTTGTATAGTCACACAGTTGAAGTTGTATAGTCACACTCGTTATGTTGTAGGATCAGTCATTATGTTGTAGGATCACACTGATTATGTTGTACAGTCAAACTCATTTTGTTGGACAATCACTCATCTGTACAGTCATTATAGTCACATATTCAGTTGTATAGTCATATTCACTGTGTGATTTAGATTGATTGTGTGTTTTGTCGCAGTGAAATGGCTGGTGGAAAGAAGAATGTTGATAAAAGGGGTGGTGGGAAGAAGAAGGTCGTGGAAGATACAGCGACCGACCACGTAATTGGACAATGTATTGTTGCGCACGTACCAGAAACCACCATTAAGCTCTTGAGTGTTTGTATGGGATAAAATGTTTGCTTTAGAATGGACGTACTATATGTAAAGGATGTTTGCTAGGTTAGAATGTTTTTATGTTTGACGTACTATATGTAAAGGATGGACTTTTTCTAATGTAAATATATTTTCATCGCTATTTCCTAGTTTCGTAATCATGCGAGGTCTATAGAAAAATCACTCATCTTTTCACCTTTAAAACCACGCAGCTGTGCACCAATTAGTTTGTAGCCAAAAGTGGTCGTATTTGTATAATCACACTCGCCATGTTGTATAGTCACACTCCTTACAAACATGAAATCAACTATAAAAGAAACCAACATGAATGGAATTTTAATATTTAATGAATGTTTAAACACTTTTGTATGTGATTAATATTTTCGTTTTTTAGAATGTCGTTACTGAAGAAAGTCACAATCGTCCTTTCATCCATATTCAACCTTCATTTTTTTGGATAATGAAGATGAATAATTTTATAAATACCAAAAAAAAGAAGGTATGAAAAATAAAACAAGCATGAAGATGAAGATGATTAAACGCATGATACCTTAGTCACAAGGTATTCTACAGCTGCGTGATTCTACAACATAGCGAGCGTGACTATACAACATAATGAGTGTGACTATCCAACTGAAAGTGTGTGACCTTGCAATTCTGCAAGAACATTACGCACTAAATGAGTTGTTCTTTTTTTTAATTAGAATGTTTTTACAGTTAATCAAAATAATATTTCCAACTAGAACATATTAATTAGAATGTTTTTTTGTTCGATGAATGAAGTTGGAAGATGAAGTTTTTTGGATGAACGAAGCTTGAAGATGAAGAAATTCTTCTTTTTTTTGTTGGATCAATGAAGCTTGAAGATGAAGTTGTTCTTTTTTTGTGGGATGAATGAAGCTTGAACATGGAGATGTTGAAGATGAAGATGAAGATAATGAGTGATTCTACAGCTGCCTGATTCTACAACATAGCGAGTGTGACTATACAGCATAATGAGTGTGACAATACAACTGAATATGTGACTACAATGAGTGTACAGCTGTCAGATTCTACAACATAATGAGTGTGACTATACAGCATAATGAGAGTGACTATACAACTGAAAGTGTGTGACCTTGCAATTCTGCAAGAACATTACGCACTAAATGAGTTGTTCTTTATTATTAATTAGAATGTTTTTAAAGTTAATCAAAATAATATTTCCAACTAGAACATATTAATTAGAATGTTTTTTTGTTGGATGAATGAAGTTGAAAAATGAAGTTGTTCTTTTTTTTTGGATGAACCAAGCTTGAAGATGAAGAAATTCCTTTTTTTTTGGATGAATGAAGTTTGAAGATGAAGTTGTTTTTTTTGTGGGATGAATGAAGTTTGAAGATGGAGATGTTGAAGATGAAGATGAATGAAGGTTGAAGAATTTGGGGTTAAATTATGAAGCATGTAGAGAGGTGGTGGTTTGATGAGTAGAAAAAATTTGGGTGATAGAAATAAATTGGTTTATACTGTGTTGAGAGATGTTGGTGTGATTGAAGTGTGAGAAGGGGCAGCTGCTGCTGCTAATGCTGTTGTCAGTCGCACTGATTGAACCTTTTGCTTTTTTTTTTAATACAACACACCATCCATCTTAAGACATCCATTTAACCCATGATCAATGGACACAAACATTACTTTCAAACTTCTCAATCCATCACCAACTCCCTTTATCCCACTTCTATATATATATATATATTGATGGGGGGTTCACTCCAGCCGATTAGCCTTAGACGGCCGACGTCCACCTGACATGTCCTCGTCGGCCGGCAAGGGACCCCGCTGCCCGTGGGCCCACCAGGAAACCTTGTCGGCTAGCAGTGTTAGGACGACAAGCTCGCCGTCCAGAGGCCCTCAAGCCTATAAATATGAGGCCATCTGCCACCAGCCAGAGGTTCACATTTTTAGCCATAAGAAAAAACTTATCTCATAGAATTAAGCTAAACGCCCAACCTTAGACTAAATATCACCCAAAATCCCATTACTGACTTGATCGTCGGAGAGGCAACCTCGGACAACCTCTGAGGCCCTTGTGTATTGCCTGTGCAGAGTCCAGACGATGGGACATCCGGCGACGCAGGTCAAGGGATACCCAGCCGGCCAACATCAGCTGGGAAGGAAGACAGTTTGCATCCCAAACAATTTGGCGTCGTCTGTGAGGAATCTAAACAAAAAGTTTTCCCACTCCCAATAATCAATCAAAAGCACAAGATTATGACTGAGAAAGGTGCGTCTAGCACACCTCGGGGAGCCGACCCCGATGTCGCTCTGGAGACAATAGAGATCTTTTCCTCTGGGACGCAGCTAAGAAATGCGGACAAGAGGAAGGGGCAATGGAGGAGACCTCCACGCGGATAGTGGTCACCTTAGTTCAAGCACCAGCAGACATGTTCACCCCCGAACAACTGTCCGCCGCTCACCACCTTTTAACGGTGCTTCTGAAGGCGTAGTCCCCCACGGGCGTCGCAGTAGCCGCTCCTGCTCGGGTTGCCCCAGAGGCAGTCGGCAGAGAGCCCCCCCTCCCCCCCCCCCCCCCCCCCCCACCCCAAGAGGGCCAACGTCTCCCCTAGGGAACTGTTCCCTGAATGGCAGTCCTTCGAGGAAAGAAGAATACAGTACCTGGAGAAATGCCGACGCCTAAACGAGGAGAGGATAAAGTCTAACAAAAGAAGACAGGGATACATGCCTCGAAGACCATCGCCTTATCACCCGAGGGCAGGGCAGGATATCGTAACACCTGTTGTCAATACGAGGCGAAGGACCGCCGATTCCCCTCCATAGGGGAGAAGGCGGGAAAGGAGTCGTAGCCACACCCCCACCATGCGTGATAGGTTAGGACCTAACTCTCGGACGGTCAAGAGTAGTCATAGCCCCCCAGAGAACAGTGCACCACCGCCTTGGCCAGGGAGAAAGGGATGGCAGGCTTTACAAAACCTTAAAGAGCAGGCTCGGGAGAAGAGAAGTGAGGGACCGATCCAATAGCCCAGGTCGGAGGGGATCCGTCTTCACACGGTTATCAAACGGGACCGCCGACCAAGAGAGCGAGTATACCCGCAGGAACTTCTCCCCAGAGCAGGCGGCCTTGGCCACACACCAGTCCGGCCGGACGATGTATGTCACGGCAAGGGAAGAAGAGGGGAATCTAAATGGACGGCTCCCCCTACAAACAAGACCCTGCGGAAGGGACGACCCACGGTGTCGTCGTTTCATCTCGAGATAACGGAATACCCCATGCCAAGGGTAAAAGTACCAAACCTCCATTTCGATGGAACAACCGACCCCGAAGATCATCTGGCGGCGTACGAGAGCTACTTGGCCATATAGAAACTCGATGATGTCGTCTAGTATAGGGTATTCCCCACCACCCTTACCAATTTCACCCAGTCGTGGTTTAGGGGATTGCCAAGAGCCTTTCTCCGCACCTTCAAGGAGTTGAGCACTGCCTTTGTAGATCAATACGCCGGCAGCCGGCGTAGGCAAATTGTGACGGTGGACCTCATGACAATGCGTCAGGAGCCGAAAGAAACAATTCGATAATACGCCAGAAGATTCGACCTGGAATGCCAGCAGAAAAGGACAATGGCCACGTCAACTACCGCATGCGCCTTGACCCACACCCTATAGGACGGCCCCCTTAAGAGCCACTTGTTGCGCGAGAGGCGGACCTCATTGGTGGAGGCTAGGCGAATAGCCGCGGGGTACATGAACAAGGAAGAATAAAAAACCCAACACGACGACTTGTCGCCGCCAAGGACTCGCCGTCCCCCCAGGGAAAGGGTCGTGAGCCCAGCTGACGACAAAGAGTCGGCCAGAAGAAACAGGGGGCACGATGAGAGGAGAAAGGAGAAGACAGCGTACGTCCCACGATTTGAGCACTACGCCACGTTGAATCGACCAAGAATAGAAATCATCGATATGGAGAAGAATAATGGGAAGTGGGGGAAGCCAAAGCCGGTAATGGTCACCCCCAAGAGCGATCAGAGCAAGTATTACGCATTCCACGATCAGAAGGGGCACACCACCTAGGAGTGTCGTAACTTGAAAGACGAAATCGAGGGGCTCATACGCCGAGGCTCGTTGGCAGCGTATGAAGCAAGGACCCAACGTAACAACAACAATAACAATAGCAACAACAACAACAACAACAACAACGACAATGCCGACAAAGAAAAAGACAAGAATGAAATGAGAAAAGAGGCCAACGTCGTCCACACGGTGGACGACGATGCCCCTAAGGGAGGAAAGAGTCGGCGAGAGGTTAAGAGGCATCTTAGAGAGTTGTCCCAATACATTTGTTACGCTGATCAACCGAAGCCGGCCAACATCCCAACTCTCAGTATCATCGCCGACGACTACGGGTGAGTGGTCTACCCTCATAGCGACCCGTTGGTCTTAGCCGTAAGAATCAGCGATCTCTTAGTAAAAAGATGCATGATAGATATCGGCGCCTACACTAACGTGCTATGCCGAGAAGCCTTTGAACATATGGAGCTGGACAGAAGACATCTCAAGCCGACATCGGGAGCATTATACGGATTTTCAGGAACCAGTGTGATACCAATGGGAACGATAGACCTCCCCGACACATTTGGGGAGGGAACCGCAGCCAGGACGACAACCGCCCAGTTTGTCATGGTGGATGCCAAGTTTGCCTACAACGTGTTAATCGGTAGGATAACCCTCGACGAAGTGCACGCCCGAGTATCCATCAAGCCTTGACCATGGCGTACATCCCCCACAACAACACTGAGGGCAAGCTGCACGGTGACCAAGAGTCAGCTAGTTCCTGCAATTTGGTGCCCTTGAAGAGATCTCGGGAAGAAATGAAGGGTAAACAAAAGGCCGACCCTAGCCCCGACGACTCCAGAGCCACATCCTCAAACACGCCTAGGATCGCCGACAAAGTAATCCCCGTCTAAGAGCGCTTAGAGCTTGGGGGGAAAGCATGATGGTAGAGCTGGAGCCGGGCCGGCCTGTGCTAGAGGGAGTCAAGTTGGAACCAGGGTACCAGCAGCGTCTCGTCACCCTGCTGAAGGAAAACGACGACATCTTCGCTTACTCGGCAGATTAGATGCCTGTCGTAGACCCCGACGTCACGGTACACAAGCTCAACGTAGACCTTGCCTGTCGGCCGGTGAAGCAGAAAAAGAGAACCATGTCAACAGAGAAAGACGATGCCATCCGCGAAGAGGTGGAGAAGCTACTCAAGGCAGGATTCATTGAACCATGTGACTACCCCGAATGGTTAGCAAATGTGGTGATGGTGAAGAAGTCGTCAGGAGCCTGGTGGATGTGTGTTGACTTTACTCAACAAAGCATGCCCGAAAGACTACTACCCGCTGCCAAGAATAGACCAGTTAGTGGACACCACCAGTGGCCATTCCATGTTAAGCTTCTTAGACGCTTTTTACGGCTACCATCAACTCTTTCTATGTGGGCCTGATAAGGTCAAATGCGCGTTCATCACGAGCGCCGGGACATTTATGTACAAGATGATGTCATTCGGCTTAAAGAATGCCGGTGCCACTTACCAAAGGCTGGTGGATAAGATTTTCCAGGGGCATTGGGGCAGGAACATGGAAATGTATGTGGATGACGCAATTGTCAAAAGCAAGAAAGACGAGAAGCACCTTGGCGACTTGAAGGAAACATTTCAGTCCCTAAGAAAATACAAGATGAAGCTAAATCCCAAAAAGTGCACATTTGGCGTAAGGTCAGGAAAGTTCTTAGGATTTATGGTGAGCGCTAGAGGAATAGACGCCAACCCGAAGACGATCAACGCCATACATGACCTGCCAGAGCCTAAGACGATAAGGGATATCCAAAGGCTCAAGGGGAGGATGGCGGCCCTGGCACGATTTATCTCTAGGGCAGCCGACAAATCCACCCCGTTCTTAAAAGTACTAAAGGGAAACAAGCAATTCAAGTGGGAACAAGAGCAAAAGAAAGCATTTGGGAGCTTAAAAGAGCATCTAAACACTCTGCCGATCCTGGCAGGGCCAACGGAGGGCGAAAATTTATATGTATGCGTCGCTGTAATCAATGTGACGGTGAGTGTTGTCATACTTAAGGAAGAGAGCAAAACCCTCCGGCAGAGAGGAATTACCCAATGGTGGAGAAAGCGGCATACGCCGTAGTAATTGCCACTAGAAAATTGCGCCCATACTTCAACGCCCATCCAGTGACCGTCGTGACAAACCTGCCGCTGGAGAAGGCGCTAGAAAAATTCGAAATGTCAGGAAGGATGCTAAAATGGGCCGTGGAGTTAAGTGGCCTAGGGATCACCTACCAATCGAGGATGGCAATAAAAGCATAGGCCTTGGCCGACTTCTTAGCAGAGTGCTCGCACTCAGAAGAGGATGACCCACCAGCGGGGGCATGGGAAGTGTTCATTGACGGATCGGCCACCAGCAATGGGTCGGATGCCAGCATCGTCTTAACCAGCCCCGACGGGGAAGAATTCGAACACGCACTAAGGTTCACTTTCCAGGCGTAAAACAATGAGGCCAAGAATGAGGCCGTCATTGCAGGCATCCGCCTGGCTAGAGCTGCCGGCGCCGTGCGAGTCATCGTGTTTACTGACTCCCAGCTGGTCACAAACCAGATCAATGGAGAGTACGAAGCTAGGAAACCATCAATGGCGTTGTACCAGGAAAAGGTAAAAGAAGAGTTTTCCCATTTAAAATCGTATCAAGTAAGGCAGATACCGAGGTCCCAAAACAACAGGGCTGACGCCCTATCCAAGCTGGCAAGCTCCAGCCTACAGGATATCCGTCGGTCTGTCTAGGTGGATGTCAGACAAGAGAAAAGCATCCTCCCGGAGGCAGAAGCCAAAAACAATATTCACAACGTAGAAAGTGAGGAAGATGACGACTGGAGAGCGCCCATCGTGGAGTACATAATAAACAAGAGGCTGCCAAGCGACTCGACAAGAGCAAGACGTATGCCAACCTTGGCATCCAGATACATGATGATCAAAGACCAACTATATAAGAAAAGGGTGTCGGCACCCATCCTAAGGTGCCTGAAGCCCAGGGAGGCAGCGAAAGTGCTGGACGACATTCATTCGAGAATATGCGGACACCACGTAGGTGGACGAAACCTGGCTCATAAAGCTGTGAGGGCCGGCAACTATTGGCCGACCATCCTGCGCGACGCCAGAGAACTAACGAGGAAATGTCGCAACTGTCAAATCCACTCACCCGTGATCCATGCACCAACAAGGGAGCTACAACCAATCCTAAACCCAATACCCTTTGTGCAATAGGTGATGGACATCTTGGGGCCTTTCACCACAGCATCCGGGGGTAGGAGATTCCTGATAGTAGCTGTTGACTACTTCTCAAAGTAGATTGAAGCGGAGGCCGTCCCAAATATCACCAAACCGGTTGTAAGAAAAGTGATCTGGCGTAACGTTGTAACCAGATTTGGAGGCCAAAAGTTTTCGTATTCGATCATGGTCATCAGTTCGACAACCCACCTATCAAGGAATGGCTAGGAGACCTAGGAATTGTTGTAGCCTACTCCGCCGTCTGCCACCCCCAAACCAACGGCCAAGCTGAGTCAGCCAACAAGCAGATCCTCAATGGACTAAGAAAAATGCTGGAAGACCTCAAGGGAAGATGGCCGACGAGCTTCCCAGCGTCCTCTGGTCCCTCAGGACCACTCAGAAGGCAGCCACCGCCCACTCGCCATTCGGTCTCGTCTATGGAGCAGAGGATTTGCTCTCAATAGAGGTAAACGTGCAATCGGCCCGCAGCAAATATTTCCTAGGAGACGCCAACGAGGCGGCTATGGCTGAAGCCCTGAACCTGGTTGATGAAACTCGAGAAGAGGTACGCGTCAACCTGGTAGCATACCAGCAACGTATGAGGAAGGCGTACAATAGGCGGGTGAACCACAGAAAATTTCAGGTGGGCGACCTTGTCTTAAGAAAGGCGGCAGTGGTTGGAAAGGCCGACGAGCATGGAAAGCTCAGCGCAAATTGTGAAGGTCCTTATGAAATCATCCAAGTCATGGGACCAAGCATATTCAAACTCAAGGACGGTGAAGGACGCGAACTACCGTCGCCCTGAAATGTGGACACCATCAGACGATACTACGTCTAGGGGCGTGTGGGCCCATATTTTGTCTTTGCCGGCAGGGGACACTCGGGATTGTCGACGACCCTGCCTTTTACAAGTCGAAACCTAAGAAACTCTTGAATGCTTTGATATGGACGGTTCTTTCTTTGTCATCTACTTGCTCCTTGTTCATTACTTTCTCAAGCAACAAGCATGGGGCAATAAGGGAGGGGGGGAGCGTCTATCAACTTAGCGTAAAGACTGGACACTCCACGAAAATTGGCTAAAGCCCCCCATCCATAGAATGGGGGCATAAGCCCAAGTCCTTCTGGATGCCACAGCTCCAGACGGCAATAGCTAGGGTCCCTCATCTATAGAACGGGGCATAAGCCCAAGTCCGTCTGGATGCCACAGCTCCAGATGGCAATGGCAAGGGTCCTTCATATGCCCATGTCCGTCTAGATGTCACAGCTCCAAACAGCAATGGCTAGGGTCCCCCGTCCAGAGAATGGGGGCATAAGCCCAAGTCCGTCTGGATGCCACAGTTCCAGACGGCAATGGCTAGGGTCCCCAGTCCATAAAATGGGGGCATAAGCCCAACTCCGTCTGGATGCCACAGCTCCAGACGGTGATGGCTATGGTCCCCCGTCTGTAGAATGGGAACATAAGCCCAAGTCTGTCTGGATGCCACAGCTCCAGACGGCAATGACTAGGGTCTCTCATCCATAGAATGGGAGTATAAGCCCAAGTTCGTCTGGATGCCACAGCTCCAGACGGCGATGGCTAGGGTTCCCCATCCATAGAGTGGGGGCATAAGCCCAAGTCCGTCTGGATGCCACAGCTCCAGACGGCGATGGCTAGGGTCCCCCATCTATAGAGTGGGGGCATAAGCCGAAGTCCGTTTGGATGCCATAGCTCCAGACAGCGATGGCTAGGGTCCCCTATCCATAGAATGGGGGCATAAACCCGAGGCCGTCTGGATGCCACAGCTCCAAACGGCCATGGCAAGGGTCCCCACCCATAGAATGAGGGTATAAACCCAAGGTCGTCTGGACGCCACAGAACCCCCATCCTGAGGATGAGGACATAAGTCTAGGTCTAAAAATAACTAAGTACAGAACAAGGAAATGAAGCGTACAAGAAAACGGGAAAATGCATAGGATAAAGACGCCTCATGCGTAAAAGTTAAGGTTTACAGAGACGGAAAGTCTGAATGTTAAGAGCACAAAATAAGGTGACGATTATTCAAATCGGTAGCCATCCCTAGAACGATCAAGGACACCTACTACAAAAGAAAAAAGAAAGATAGACTCATAAAACATGTGAAGCAGTGTCATGCCACTGATGGCCAAAAGGGGTAGGTGATGAAAATCCACAAAAAGCCTCGGAGGGGAGCCACAAGAAAACACTTATCTCACTAGAATTATGGTAAACGCCCAATCTTAGACTAAATATCACCCAAAATCCAATTACTGACTTGAGCGTCGAAGAGGCAACCTCGGACAACCTCCGAGGCCCTTGTGTGTTGCCTGTGCAGAGTCCAGACGACGGGACATCCGGCGACGCAGGTCAAGGAATACCCAGTCGGCCAACAGTAGCTGGGAAGGAAGATAGTTTGTATCCCAAACAAACACACACACATACACACACACACACACACACACACACACATATATTGATGGGGGTCGGCACCACAGGTCGTAGATATCCGGCCGCCGGCAAACGAAGGGTCCTTTCACCCACAGGAAAGCGGTCCATCTTCGGCAGGGCGGCACCCCGATGGGCGGCGAGTCCTGGATTGTGATCCGTACGAGTGCTAGCCCTATAAGTACCAAGGAGGCCTCCACAAGAAAGAGGTCACAAAATATACACAACACTTCATCTCTCAAAAAAGTTAAGTAAATCCTTCATTGTTCACAATTAATCCCTTAGTCCTGCTCACTGACTTGAGCGTCAGAGAGGCAACCCCGGACACCCTCCGAGGCCCTTGTGTGTTCATTGTGCAGGCACGGAACACGAGGCCGCTCCAGGGCGAAAAAAGAGATCGCCGGCCATAGCCGTTCGTAGGCATATGATTGTTTGTTACCCAAACAATTTGGCGCCGTCTGTGGGGAACATCAACAAAAAGTTCCTTGCTCTAATTAAAGAATCGATCAAAACACTTAACAAATGGCGAACCATGGTGCTACTGGCACCCTCAGGAAGCCGAAAATGATGCCGACTACGAGGTCGTGCAGGCCTCCTCCCCCGAAAATCAGCCAAGAAACATGGATAAGGGGAAAGGTCTCATGGGTGTAACATCCACCCCGGCGGTGGCCGGTTCGGCCAACGCCCCAGGAGACATGTTCATCCCAGAGCAGTTGTCCGCCGCTCAAATTCTCTTCGCGGCGTTACTAAAATTGTCCGCACAAGGCGCCCCAGCCGCCATAGTCCCGGCTCTGGAAGGACTGGCCCCTGAGTCTGTCGCAAGAACCTACGAGAGGGCTAACATCTCGCCCAGGGAACTCTTCCCTGAACGACCAAAGACGTTAACCCCGGAGGAAAGAAAGCGCCGGTACCAAGAGAAGTGTAGACGCTTGGACGAAGAGAGGATTGAGCTATACAAAAGAAGACAGGGATACATGCCCCGAGGACCGTCGCCCTACCATCCGGAAGTAGGGCTGGGAATCCTAGCACCGATCATCGACATAAGGGGGAACAACGACCCCCCCACCCCCGGATTAAAGGAGACGAGAAAGAAGCAGGAGTCACACTCCTACAATGCGCCACAGGCTAGGCCCCGGCTCCAGGAAGGCCAAGAGGAGCCACAGCCCTCAGAGGATTGTCCATCACCGCCTCGGCCAGAGAGAAAAGGATAGTAGACCCGCGAAAACCTTGAGAGATCGGCTAGGCAGGAAAGAAGACAAGCGAAAGCCCGACAGCCCCGAGGGACGTGGATCGGTATTCACACGGTTGACAGGCAAAACCACCGGCACCGGTGGGGAAAGCGAACACATCCGGCGGAGTGCGTCCCCCGAACAAGATGCCTCAGTAACATGTCGGTCCCACAGAGAAGCTCACTCTACCCCAGAGAAAGACGAGGGTGAATCCAAATGGACTACACCCGCCAAGAAAACCCCCCGGAAGGGACGACCAACTGTATCGCCATTCCACCCGGAGGTAACCGAGCACCCAATGCCTAGAGTAAAAGTGCCAAATATTTAGTTTGACGGGATGGCGGACCCCGATGATCATCTGGCAGCATACGAGAGCTACATGGCCATGTACGAGCTCGATGACACCGTTTGGTGTCGGGTATTCCCCACCACCCTCAACGGGTTCGTCCAATCATGGTTCAGGGGACTGCCAAAGGCATCTTTTCGAACCTTCAAAGGCCTCAGCACGGCATTCATCGACCAGTACGCGGGAAGCCGCCGTAGGCTGATCGTGACGGTAGACCTGATGACCATGCGGCAGGGCCCAAAGGAAACCATCAGGGAATATATCAGGAGGTTCGACCTGGAATGCTAGCAGATAAGGACCATCGACGCATTGACGGCCGCATGCGCCCTAACCCACACAATGGCGGACGGCCCGTTCAAAAGTCACTTACTTCAAGAAAGGTCGGCTTCCTTAGTGGAGGCAAGGCGAATAGCCGAAGGGTATATAAACGAGGAAGACTACAAAATGCGGCATGACGACCCTTCGCCGCCCAGAGCTCGTTGCCCTCCCTTAGAGAGGGTCACCAGTCCGGTGGGCGAGAGAGAACCACCCAGAAGGAACAGAAGCCACGGGAAAGCAGACCGGGGAGAACGCCTTACATACCAAAATTCGACCGTTATGCCGCGCTAACCCGAGCAAGGGCCGAAATCTTCGACATAGAGAAGAACAGCGGAAAGTGGGGAAATCTCAGGCCGGTCAGGGTAGGTCCTCGAACCGACCCGAAGAAGTACTGTGCGTTCCATGATCAGAAGGGGCCCACAACGAAAGAATGCAAGAACCTGAAAGACGAGATTGAGGGTCTCTTACGCCGAGGGTCATTGGCGGCCTATGAAGCAAGAACCCTGCGTAACGGCAACGAGGCCAACAATAATAATAACCACAACAACAACAACGACAACGGCGGCAATACCGACAAAAAGAAAGACGAGCTTGAAAGGAGGAAGGAACCTAACATCATCAACATGATGGGCGAAGGAACACTCAGGGAAAGAACGAGCAAGCGACAGGTCAAGAGGCACCTAAGGGAGCTATCTCAACGTATTTTCTATGCCGATCAACCAAAGCAGAACGTCATCCCTACCCTCAGCGTCACAGCCGACGATTATGGGCGGGTAACCTACCCCCACAGCGATCCACTGGTCCTGGCGGTAAAAATAGGTGACCACACGGTCAAGAAGTGTATTATAGACACGGGCGCCTACACAAACTTGCTATACAGGGAAGCCTTCGAGCAAATGGGATTGGACAAGAGGCACCTTAAACCAACGGCCGGCGCACTATACGGTTTTTTCGGCACCGACGTGGTGCCTATGGGTACAATTGACCTCCCAGCAACGTTTGGGGAAGGGGAGGAAACAAAGACAGTGACGGCCCAGTTTGTAGTGGTAAATACCAAGTCAGCCTACAACGAATTAATTGGCTGAATAACCCTGGACGGGGTACACGCCCTGGTGTCCATACGAGCCCTCACCATGGCCTACGTCACCGACAGAGACATCGAAGGAAAGCTATACGACGACCAAGACTCCGCCAGAACCTGCAATTCGGTAGCCCTGAAGCGATCCCAAGAAGAAATGAAAGGCAAGAGAAAAGTTGATTCCAGCACCGACGAAGGGAGAAACAAGAACCTCAAAATCACTCAGGATCACAGAGCATACAGCTCCCATCCCTGAGCACTTACAGCCCGGGGAGAGAGCATGGTGGTAGAACTGGAGCCAGGCTGACTCGTCCTCGTGGGGGCCGACTTAGAACCAGGATACCAATTGCGCCTTGGCAGCCAGCTGAAGGAGAACGCCGACGTATTCGCCTACTCGGTAGACGAGATGACAGGAGTGGACCTCTAGGTAACGGTGCACAAATTAAACATCGACCCCATATATCGGCCAGTCAGACAAAAATAAAAGAGCTATGTCAGCAGAAAAGAACGACGCCATCCGCGATGAGGTAGAAAAGTTGCTAAAAGCCGGGTTCATAAAGACCTGTGACTACCCCGAATGGTTGGCGAATGTAGTAATGGTAAAGAAGTCGTCGGGCGCCTGGCGTATGTGCGTTGACTTCACCAACCTCAACAAGGCATGCCCAAAGGACTGCTACCCGTTGCCCAGGATCGATCAACTAGTGGAGCCACAAGCGGACACTCCATGTTAAGCTTCTTAGACGCCTTCTCCAGATACCACCAAGTCTTTCTGTGGGGATCAGCCAACGACAAGTGTACATTCATTACTAGCGCGGGAACGTTCATGTATAAAATGATGTCGTTCGGATAGAAAACGAGGGTGCCACCTACCAGAGGCTGGGAGACAAAATCTTCAAAGGACAGCAGGGCGGAAACATGGAAATGTATGTAGACGACGCGATTGTGAAAAGCAAGACTGATGCGCGTTGTCGCTCACACGCATGCAAACAATATTTAGTCCCAACTAGCTACTATATAGTAGTGGCAAGTCGGGGTCGAACCACAGGGAGGCAGAGAAATATGGTATGTCAAGTCTAGGATTAATTATGATTGGGGTCTGAAAAGGGGGGTTTTGGGACGAAATAATTAAACTAAGGAAAGCGAATTAAACAACTAAAACTAGAAACAATAATGATAAAGGCGTTAGGGAGAATCTGGGAGTCAGAATTTAAGATAAGGGTACATGCATCACAAGAATTATCACAAGATGAATAAGGGGAGGAGCCACCTTTCGGTTTCCCTACCCGACTTAGCCTAAACCCGCTCATATTGATTCAGATGAGTCAAGCTAACCTAGTTGATCAGACTAAGTCAACAAGACACAATAATCCCAAGCAAGACAAATCACCCTCAAATGCAATAGTTCTCACAAAATGAAACCCGAATCTAGAATTCCTCCTCCCCTAGCCACCCTAAATAAAATCAACTCACTATCCATACAAAACATAATAAAACAAATAATAGGGAGACTAGAAGAAAGACAAAACATGAAGATTAAAAAGGAATGAAAATTAATCTAACACAAAAGAAAGGAAATTACTACTAAAATGATAACTAAACAAGAAAATAACAACAAGGCAAAGATAAGGGAAAACAATCAAATAAACTATGGAGAAACAAACAAAGGAGAGAGAAAAAACAAGGAATTATTAATGATGAAGATTTAAAACAACACTAACGTAAGAAATGACAAGACAAACAAACAATGGATTAAGAAAAGATTAAAAAGGAAACTAATCAATTAATGGAGATAAGGAGAAGAAAAGAAAGTACCAACTATGAATAAAACTTAAAAGAAAAAGATAAAGATAAAGATAAATATGAAGCTTGGAGAAGAAAATGGAAGAACTTTGTCACCCAATTCTTGCAAAACCTCTTCAATCTTCAAATAAACCCAAATCTTCAACAAATATGGAAGCTTGATTACAAAAATATAGAGTAGAATTAATCTAAACTAAGAAAGCTTTCTAAATCTATGTAGTTTTTCTATGGAAGCTACTGCAATGGTGAACTAAACTAATGATAATGGAGGCACTAATCTAGATGTCTTATGTAAGAAAACTAGGGTTACCATATATACTAAACCCTTAATGGGTCATACAACTTAAGGCCCATAATCCTATCTTCCCTTCTTAATGAGACTTTCACCCTATGCATCTTCACATGGCAAAACTACACCCCGCGATTTAATTGGCATCCATGAGCTAATACCGCCGGGTGAAACTTCACCCAGTGAAACTTCCTCCATAAATGCGATTTTGGCGCTCCTTCACCACCGGGTGAAATTTCGCCCGGTAATTTCGCCCGTTGGTGAATGTTCACGAAAATCTTCGGGGAGGTGGAAAATGTCGTCGGTCGAAATTTCGCCCGGTGGTGACTAATCGGGTGAAACTTCAACTGGTGGTCCTCCGCCTCTTTTTCCGGTCTCTTTCTTTGCCGATTGATTGGATTACTTGAACTTTCAGTCGTATGCTTTGCTCTTCGGACTGTTTCCCTCTCTTTCATGCTCATAGAAGCTCGGACACATTTTCGGTCGAAAATCTTGTTAAAATAGACAAAAAACTACCAAAAACACGTAAAATATAAAAGAGAGACACTAATGCGAAAAATACTAAAAATACGGCGATAATCGCACTCTAGTCTCACAAAACGAAGGAAAACAAGCCTAAATGGGAGGAAAAACTATCCAAATTTGACACACAACAATTCCCCCACACTAAACCGTTGCTCGTCCTCGAGCAAAGACCCAAAAAGAAATTAGCTACTACTACTAAGCTAGACTATGCCAAGCCGATACAGGGCAATTAACGGGCCCCCTCCGTCCCTTCAACTCACATCGAGATACTCATGAGGTAGATTACCATCATGCAAGGCAAGTCGGGTCTTGCTCAAAATTGGGGATGCGGCTATCACACACACAAACACATAAAACGAGGAAGACACACAAAAAGATAGACGCGTACAAAGAGAAAATAAATTGCCGTGTACCTCATCGAAACGGCGGAGAAAGCACCGATTTTAAACTCAAGACAAGTGAGAACACTACCAAGTTAGTCACCCAAATTGACATGGACAAAATCCTAATAGGATGACAATCAATGTAATCACCTAGAAATTCTAACGCAATACAGTGGCGGAAACACTGTAGAAGTGGGATTATAACACACTGTAGCTATGTCTTGATTAAATAAAAATGGAAAGTCAATACATAAGCCATAAAATAAAAATGGCTACAAAATAAATAAATAAATAAATAAAATCCATAAAAAGGGTTTTAACAATCCATAATACAGTGATCTGATTAAAACAAGCAGGATCCATAACTTCTCGCTAGCCCACCCGAAGGAAAACACATATACCTACCATGTTAAAAACATAATAGCCACAATCAGTGGGGAGCAACGTCAACGTCCTCCCAGCCGTATAACAGGATTTTAAAACTGTAATTACTATTATAGAAAAATAGTAAAAATGGAAAACAGTAAAACACATTATAATAAAAATAAACTTTTAGTGAAAAATTTCACGTATCAAAACAATATAATAAAAATGAGTTTTCTGAAGAAAACATAAAACATTTGTCAACCTGCAACCAAATTATATCGATAATAATAAAAATATTCAAAATGGCGTTATGGATAAGAGTAGTGTAGACGGCTAGACTTTCACTAGGAGAGTACTAAAAACTAGCTTCGAGAACTTAGTTCAAACAAATCAAACTTCGGTCTCTAACTAGGCTACTCAACCATAATAGAGCGGCGACTTATAAATGCGTGGCCCTAGTTTAAGATAATGCACATCCCTCCTGGGATTACTTGTCACCCAGTTCAACTTATGACGGCGACTTACTGCGAGGCCTAAGCTTAAGGTCAAAATGTACAAAACTCCCGGGATACCTGTCACCCGGTTCAACAACCAATGTACCGATTCCTGATACACTAGCCTTATAGTTGATGGCAAAACCGTAAACCCTAGAATATATTACTCTAACCTCACACTTGTCCTTATTCCATAACTCCAAAACAAAGTCATTATCGATATTCAAAAGATATAATCAATATAAATAATATGAGGATAAAAGAAGTAAACATTTATATTCTAAAAGAGGAAACTTTCTATTTTAGGAAACTTCTATTTTTAGAAACTTTACTAAAAATAGCATTATATCAAAATAGTGAAAATATTAGTTCATACTAATACCAATTTTTAGTAAACGATATAGATTTATAAAACTAATACTTTCGGCCTTAACGATATTAATTATTAAAGTAAGAACATTTGAGTTTATGAAGTTATTGAAATATCGTACAAGTGTATAAAATGATTAAAAATGTCTTAAAATTTTTAATAATACTAATCAGGGTGTTTTCAAAATTTACAAAACTAAAATTCCCTAATTATTATTAGTTACGACAATACGATTACAAATAGGATTTTACGGCAAATGTCAAATTAAATCTTTTAACGTCTTTTATTTAATTAAACCATTGAATATATTTAGAATATGTTAAGGGATGATTTAACTCTTAATGTTTCAGATTTAAATATTTTCAAAATAGCTGGAAAAATAAATATTTTAGGTAAGACGAAGCATTTTAATGATAAATCGTAATTTGTCCAAAAATCAATACTTATTAATTAAAGACTTTAATAAATAGTACAAAAATTACGTAAAATAGTTAAAATATATTTATGGACATTCTGTCCAGAAAATAAAATTTTCCAGAATCCTAAAACTCGGTTTTTAAAGCGTTTTCTCATTAATCGTCTAATCTCGACAATAACGATTAATAAAAATAGTAATTACAAAACGATTTAAGTATTAATATCCAAAAATTATTATTAAACTTAAAAATCATGATTTTCCAGAAAATACAATTTTTCCAGATTTCCAAAAATTCCAGATTTAATAAATCCCATCAAAACCGTCTTTAAAACCCGTTTTCACCTTTAACGATTCCATTAATAAAACTTATCAGTCCTAACATTTTATTAAGGCACTAAAGATCATAAAATTACATTTTATTATGAAATCATCAGAATCATATTTTTTCTAGATTTAAACCAAAGACCAGAAATCGAGAATTTAAACGACAAACACGGTTTTAACGATAAACGATGATTTAAAGTGATTAATTAATTCATCCACTTAACAATTCCGAAAAATTATGAATAAATTCAGAAAATTTTATTTCATCATAAAGTTTCACCACATCAAAAATCAGATTAAAATAAAATGTTTAAGTACTAGAAATAAAAATCGGGTTTTAATCGTTTTTGTCCGTAAACGGTAATAATTCAATAATCGATAACTAAAATATCAGAAAAATACTAAATTATTAAAAATCATCAAAAACATCATTTTTACAGAATATAAATATATATTACATGTTTAGGCCGAATATTACGATTTTACAAATTAATATGACGATTTAATTGTTAATCTCGTAAAAGCGATAAAAATATCGAAACATGCAAATTTTCAACTTTTAAAAATTTTCCAGATTATATGACATACATATATTGTCAAAAAAAATGAAATATAAAAATTATACATGCAAATACACAATTAAAATCATGAAATACCGAGTAACATCGACGTTACCTCTAACCCAAATTCGAGTCGATTATAAATACGTCGGCTTCGGGATCATTCAAAAATTCTTCAACACAAGAAAACCATGGTGGAAAAATACCATGAGAAAACTAAGAAATCATGGAAAATAACGATCGAAAACAACATCGATTATTACCTTAACGAAGGGATCGGAATGACGATTATTTAGGAGATGAAAACGAGAAGATCGAGACTCGATTTGAGACAAAATTTGGCTAGAAAAGCTGCTGGAAAATCTCAGCCAAAAGAGAAAAAGGGAGGAAATGTTGTTTAATTTTTTGTAAAATGAATGATAAGAAAGTGGATGGTTTTCTAAAGCATAAATGATAAGTAAATTTTGATGAAAACTATGTCATAATACATGCACAAATCAGCCAAAATGAGAGAGGAAGGGAGTGTGAAGAGTTTGTGTTTAAGGCCAAAAATAAATGGGTGAGAAAAAGAAAATATCTAAGGCTTAAACATCATAAAATGAAATGTATACAAAGTTGTAGTGTAAAAAATGTGACATGGGTGTGTCACGGTCCAAAACATGGGGAAAATGTCCCAAATAATTTCTAAGTTGATAAAAAGATGAATCGTAAAATTGTTAAAGGTATTTCAAATCAGTTCGAGTAAACCGCACGTTGGAAAATAATTATTTACGAAACTTCGTAATAAAATCATTAAAAGTCAAATATTCTTAAATAAAAATATTTCTTAGATGGAAATATCATATAAACGTGTTTTGATATTTAGGAAAAATAAATAACTGAATTCCAAGCTTAAAACGTTAGTTCGTAGAAAAATAGAACTTCACGCGCAAAAATAAATAGTTTACAATGAAAATCAAATAAATAGGTTTACAAGAATTAAAATCTTTTAAAATAAAAAAAAATATTATTTGACTCAAAAAAAAATAATAAGAATTCAGAAAGATGAAGGAAATAGAAGACGAAATTGACATAGAGTCATGACGGAGTCACAACAGAATAATTAACGGCACTAGGAAAATAGTGGGTGTTACAATCAAACAATAAAACATTGAAAATTTACTAAGGTCCTTCTAATTCCACTAAAGATGCCTATTACGGAATGATAAATGGAGTGGATAAGTGAAAACCATGAAGTTAGTAAGCATTGTAGGTAAGTGTTATCCCGTCTCCTAAGCTAAGCCTAGAGGGTCGTCCCAAACTCAAGAAAGCCAATTAGACCAAACAAAAAATGAACAAGTGTTTGCAAAATGGTAGGGAACGACTAATTACCGCTATTTTCCTTCCTCGGGACTCGGTCCTCTAGTAGATATTTCACGTTAAATAGTCAACAAAGGGATTATTTGGGTTTTGGAAAAAAAATTTGAGGTTTTGATTTTCTTTTCGGTTTTCTTTCCTTTCCCAATTATTTTGGTTGAGGGTTTTTTTTTTTTGGAATGCCCTTGTTCTTCATTTTTCCCTTTGCTTTTGAGTACCCCATAATTGGCTAGATGATATATTTGAGATCAAGGTAAAGCCTATTTTTGTAAACTTATTTGTGAAAATGGGTGAATGGTAGAGAAATAGGCTAGTCGGGTGTGCACCCCCTCCAAACCCACAAAACGATGGAAATTTGGACTAAAACTGGCCTCTCAAGGTCACCTAAGAGAACAGGAAACGGTAACCAAGGCCTTATTACTCCATGGGTGGTCAAAGTGGTCAAAATGCAAATCCCGTTGTAGACTCTTAGTAGAAAAGACGGACTCATGATAAAAATTCAATGCAGAAATTGGTTCAAGGTCATTCTACTAGAATAATGTCCAAAAATCAAAAAGGGTTCCTAACAATGGAGTAATAAAGACTCTGCCTAAGCTCAAAATCGGGTTTTCGAAAACTTTACCTAGACAAACTATACAAAAAAAATGAGAAAGAACAAAACACGAGAAAACAAAACAAATACACAAGTATAGCCAAGCACTCCAAACTCCATCAAGTCAACACAATCCACAACCACCAATTTTAAAATGTTCACCAAGTGAACTTATAAATAGCATATAAGCCCATACTCCCGCACAAATAAGAGAAGGGGAAAAAACGAAGGTAGAAGGCATTACCGTGTGGTCTTCATTTTCGCTACCTTACGTACCCATGTTAAATGGTTGGTGGTGTACCTACAAGAAGGAGAATGCAAGGCAATACAAGTGACACAAAAACGAAAATATACGAAAAGAAAACTAAAATGAAGAGAAAAGGGAAAAGCAAAATACGGGTTTTTGATTTTTAAAGGAAAAATGAAAAAGAAAAGGAAGAAAAGGATAGTAGACCCCTCGCCCACACTAAAACTGTGCATTGTCCTCGATGCACGAGTAGGGGAAGAATCAAAAAAGAAGAAAAAGATAAAAGAACGGAAAATCTTTTTGAATTTTTATGCTTTTTCAAAAAAAATTGTGCTTTTCAAAAATGAGGGAATTAAAATAAAATAAAGAAAAGAAACTGAAAGGAAAAGAAAAGAAATGAAATGGAGAAAAAGAAAATAAAATAAAGAAAAAGAGGTGGCGGGTCTAGGTATAATCACGTCACCTAGGCCCTAGCCAAAGAGGAAAATGAAAAATAAGGAGAAAATAAGACAAAATAATAAAATAATAAAATAAAATGAAGTAAGAAAAGAAAATGAAAATAAAGTGAAAAGAAAATGAAAATAAAGTGAAAAGAAAATAAGGAAAAGAAAATGAAAAGGAAAAGGAAAAAAATAGAAAAAACGAGAGGGGAAAGAGGACGTAGGTGTAATCACGTCACCTCGCCCCGATTCCGCACGAATCGGCAAAAATAAAGAAAAAGAAAGTGAAAATTTGGATTTTTCAATTGCTCTTGGTGAGATCAATTCACCTAAGACCGGGAGCTAAGAACCGGGTCCTTCTTCTCTAAGGTACCTGCAATAAAACCTCACGTGTGTAACGACCCAAGTAGGATCACGGAGGGGCTGACAACTCACCAAACCATTAAAAAAATATCATCATGAATAACCAACAATCATAATCATCAAATGCCAAAACTGGCGCTGCAGAGACTGACATAAATTACTCATAACAGGAGAAAAATACCGACGACTGACACAGGACACCCCCCACACTAATTGATGACACTCAACCACTCACATAGGACTCGGGGGACGAGGTGGTGGGTAGTAAGACCCAGGCAGAGGGATACTGAAAAATCGATCAAAATAGTGTTGCTGTTGTTGCAACATCCTCTGGTTTTCCTCTGCCGCCAACCTCGCTGCTTGGGCATCCCTAGCAGCGTCCCTGGCTATCTCGTTGCTATCCCGGGCGTACTCAAAATCGTCCCTAGAGTACGTATAGGAGTTACGCGCAGTGTCTCGCGCATCCCGGGCTACATTATATGCGCTTTAGGCCAAGTTGAGTGAAGTGGTCGAGTTCTCCCAAGTTTGGCGTGTATGATCATAAACTTCCCCCCCATTGGTTGTAAAAATCCTCCGATCCGAAGAACGAGGAGTGTCTCGGAGAACTCATATTCACGTCCTCCTGGAAACCGGGGGTAGACTGGGTGAAAGTGGAGTGTCGGTGTAGGGAGAAATCAGTAAAATTGGGGGTGAAAAACTGGAAGGTCTGAGGTTCGGTCTGGTGGGAAGAAGAGGGTCCACGGGATGAAGATGGTAGTGCTCTCTGACCCTCGTCCCGGAAGGTTTCGACCTCCGGTTCCTCCTTTGACAGATCTACTACCTCAACGTCATCATCACCATAGTCTAAAGGTCCAGCGGGGTAATTAACCTGATAAAACTTACCACGGGTATGATCCCGAATGTATCCCCTCGACCTTTTCGGCATGCTGAAATTCTCTTCAATATCTAGCCTAACCCACTCGGGGTTAGGCATTGAAATAGCTCGCAAATCCGTAATTTTGTAAAAGAACAAACTTTCGTAACTTGCCCCTTCGGGCCAAACAAGAAAAGGGCAATAGACCTCCTCTAAATAATTCCCCACTCCGAGTACTGGCGTCATGTCACTAAAATCGACGTCCAAAGCTCTAGCTATCATCGTGACTACGCCACCACAAGAGATGTTCTCGCGGTTGCCCTTCGCGACCTGGGCAAAATGCATAGCTAGGGCCTCGGACATGTCGATCGAAGGGCCTCTATTCAGAACCGCATCCTCTAACAGTTGTATGGTCGTGGCACCACAGCTATGGTGCGTATCATAGCTCGAGAGAAAAGAATTGGCTATGATACGTGCCAAATATTTGAGGATGTCGTTCCGAAAGGAGAATGAACGCATTTTTTCTCCCTTGAAAGTCCTTTGACGGGCAATTTTAAACCAAAATCGATCACGGGAAAAAGTTTCATCTCTAGTTTGCCCCGCCCGAGGCCTTCCTAAAATCGAAGTGGGTAGGCCGAGTAATGCACCAAAATCCTTCAAGGAGAAGACATACAGAATTTCACGTAACTGAAAAGTGACGGTAAGGTCATCACCACCACTTAACTCATAAATCGCGAAAAACTCACAAGTCAAATTTTGAAAAGTCTCCTCGGTCGAGCTATAAAATTTAATTAGTCCGAGATTTTGGCACATTGCTCGGACCTGCGGTTCAATTCCCATTCGCTCAAGAACATCCCTAGCTGCCCAACGAGTTGGCTCGATGCGACAATTCCAAAAAAAATTAAACTTTTCTAATTGGGATTTCTTGGCGAAATAGACTTTAGACTCGGGGTGACGAAAATTACGACGAATTGAAGGGTAACGTATCTCTAGCGGAACCGGTTGTTCACGTAGGGCGGAGCTTTGTACTTGAACCGGTGTTGGTGTAGGTTCTTCGTGGAATTCGCTCGGCTTCCCCGAATGAGATGACAACGTTGAACCCGATTGACGGTTGAACATAGATGATAACCTCTTCCTTGCAGTTTGCTTAAATTCTCTCATAGTTGATGATTGAATTGGGAGATTTGGTGATGGAGGTTAGGGTTTTGGTTGTCAAAAATCGGGTCGATTTCTCAAAAAGAATTTCTAGAAGATGATAGGAATTCGATAAGGATGAAAAATATGGGATTAGATTAGATTTTAGTGAAGAAATTGGAGGATTAGAAGTGATTTAGGGTGGTAGGATTTGGGGGTTTTTGGGATTTTTGGGGTTTATTTGAGGGGAGAGAGAGAGAGAGGAAAAAAGGGTGACATGAAGAAGAAAGGGGGGTGGGTTTGGGTATAGGGTGACGCGGGGTGAAGTTTCACCCGGTGGTCACCATCGGGTGAAATTTCACCCGACGGTCTTCGGACCATTTCTTGTTAATTCTGCGCAATTCACCGTCGGGCAAAATTTCGCCCGGTGATATTCCATCGGGTGAAATTTCACCCAACGGAATTCCGTCAGTTCCCAAGTCGCAAATAAGTTTACCGTCGGGCGAAGTTTTACCCGGTGCGATTACACCGGGTGAAATTTCACCAGACGGGTTTTCCGTCAATTCCATTAATTCTAGCATAATTGCCATCGGGTGAAGTTTCACTCGACGGACATCGGGCAACAATTCCACTGGGTGAAATTTCACCCAGTGAGATCCTCCACTCCAAATAAGCTTTTTGCTGCGAAAATTCTCTTTGACTTGGTCCAAACCAACCTTAGTTCTTCGGTAAAACCAATCTTCTCAATCCATGTATTTGCTACATGGAGAAAAACTCTCATAATTCTAGAATAACCCAAAAAATCCAAAAGAAATCTTCACAATTCCTGCAAGTGCCATTAGAAGAAAGCTCCAAAGGAAAAACCAAAAGCTATTATCCTAGAAAAATAAAAAGAGTACAAATTATACAAATATTTACAACGTGGTTATTATGGACACCACCAAACCGAATCAATTTGTTTGAGCTTAATCGGGGTTGCTTGAAAAGCAACCCGGAGGGTCTTGGGTATTAATTTCAAATTCAATGTTACCGATCTTGAACTCTCTTCTAAACTCCGGCAAGCCCATAAGTCGTGCTACCTCGGGAAGCTTGGCAAATTCCTCTGAAATACCTTCTTCGGAGGTAGGACCAAGTATGAATAGGGCACCATCGTCTTCTTCGTTATCATAATCAAGATCTTCAGTGGATGGTTCTTCATTGGATGGAAATTCCACCATTTGATTCCATAGTTCCCCGCCAAAAGAATTCTTGGGAAGGAATAATTCTCCTCATGAAATCGATCCCAAGTTTCGCTTATGTTCTCATCCTCTTGTTGTTGAAAGGTTTGAGTTTCCTTCATACATTTGTTAGTCTTGGATGGTGGGAAATATTTCTCAAGGAAAGTGTTGCATAAGTGCTTCCAAGTATGAAAAGTATTATTAGGGAAACTGTTCCGGTTACGGAAACGATTTACCCGGTTCAGAATCCGGATGGTACAATTGGATTGATTACGGATAACTAATCGCTTGATTCCCTTGATCTCCCCTTCCTCTCACTCCTGGAATCGGACTTCCCCGGCGGAAAGCGGCCTGCTCCCTGCACAGTGAACGCACAGGGCCTCGGAGGTTGTCCGAGGAAACCCTCTCCGATGCCTAAGTCAGTCCGTGAAATGCCTTTACGAACCTAGCTCGTGAGGAACTAGGCGGCGTTTTAAGAGTAAGAGTCTAGAGAGAGAAAATCCAACCCCTCTCATGTGGGAAATGGGGAGGTATTTATACCTTCCCACAAGAGAGAGAAGAGAAAGAGGAATGGTTGGATGGGAGAGTGACAAGTGGCGGCTTCCCATCCATCCATTCCCAATTACCTTAGGCAAAATGACAGGAGGGCCCCTGGGGTTCATGGCCCTGTCGGCCAGGGATTTCCCCAGGGCAGACAGTCTCCAAGTGGGGGGCTGCCAAGCCTTGGCAGGCTGCATTGGTCGGCGCTCTCGGCGGCTGACGGCCAACTTAACGTTTTCACGCTTTGTCCTTGGTTCTTGCCGGGGGCTGGTCTTTCGACTCTCCGACAGGAATTGCCCCGGGGCCTGCATAGCAGGCGGTTGATTGTTAGGCGGCCCACCCCCAATCAATTGGCCCTCGTCAGTAGGAGGGAAGTGAGACTTCTCCTCTGCTGACGACTCTTGCTTGGAGGGGGGTTGACTTCCATGTCTGTTGCGGCATTTAATGCTCCGCGCCTTCCCAATGGAACTTTGTACTGTTCCTGTCAGGAATGTAAAGAGGCAAGATTACTTCCGTAATGATTGCTCTTTTCTTCTGGGCGGATTTTGGGGAACTGTGAGGAGTTCCTGATTGGTGGCTCTCCTCCCAGGGTGGTTGGAGCCCTCATTAATGCGGAGTTCACCTTGGTATAAAATCTTCAGCTTCCTTGATCACTTGTGCTTCATTTCACTTTCAATCTCTCCATTTTCTTCATTTCAAACATGGCTTGGATCAAGAAAAGCGTGGTTCGCCGTGGAGTCAAACATGTTTCCTTCATCTTCAGGGGGTTTTGGCGACTTAGATATGCACGAGCTGCCTATTTAGCGGTTCGCCGGAGCCGTTGCTCCCGACTCCGCCTTCGCCGGAGGGGAGGGAAGGCCTCTATCAGGATGGGCAAGCGCCCTAGGAGGTCCCCTCCTCCTGCCGTGCCTAGATTTAGGCGTTGCTCCCAGGGAGGGGGCTGCTATGATAGGGGGTGCCATGAGTGTTTTCCATGGTTGCACCCTGAACAGTTCGGCCCTAACTCCGACACCGACTCTTCCCTGGAGTCGGGCCCTTCTTCGCCTGTAAAGAAAACAGGCTGTCGCACTTGCGACGAGTCCCGAGCTGTCCCTTTTGGAAGGGATTGGGAAGACAGCAGCCGTGATTCTGACGACAGTGAAGGCCTCGGCTGCCTGAGCGATAGGGACGAGGATGGGGCTGCAACTGACCCCTTTCTGGATTCCCCAAGTTGGGACTGGGGTTCGGCTCTCGGGAGCCCAGGCAGTCCTGGAGATTACTCTCCAGATTTGGGGGACGACTAGGCCTACGCGGCAGGGCCTTTAATTTCTGTCAGGCTGGAATTTTTCCGAGCCTTATGTAATTTTTCTTTCATGCATGCCTTATGATGTACCTTCCGCTTGCGGTGTTTTCAATGAAATGGATGTTTTGCGCATTTGAATTATTTTTTTTATTTTTTTTTTTTTTTTTTTTTTTTTTTTTTTTTTTTTTTTTTTTTTTTTAATGGAGTCGTTGATTGACTTTTCTTTCTGACGCTTCCGTTTACCGAGGCCCTTCTTGAAAAAGGTGAGCAGTCGGTGTTCAGCGCGTGACACGTGGAAAGTCTTCGCAGGTTTTGTCAGGGGTTCAACCTTTCGAACTTCTTTGGGCCCTTATATAAAAACCCATCTCTCCCTTCATCATCTTCTTTTACTCTTCTCGATATTCTTACTTCCCCTAACACTTTTTGAATTCCCTTCATTGATCGAGCGTTTCTTTCTTGGAGGAGCAAGGATCATCTCTTGTCGCCATCTTTGATAACCTCACCGGCGTTTTTTAGGTTAGAACCCTTTTTCCCTTTTTTGAATCTTTCGCTTCTTTTCTTCCCTTCCATAGCCTAGATGTCACGAGCCCGCCCCCTTTCTTTCGATTCTTTGCTCGGAGGGATTAGCGGTGGCGACGGTGGTCGTCGTGACGTAGCTTCTTCCTCCAGGGTTGGCCCCCGGGAGGGAGATGATTACAGGGGAGAGGGGGCTGAGTCACCCGACCCAGCTCCCTTCGATGTGGTCGATTCTGACGATGAAGCCCTGGAGGTGGATCCCGCCAGGGTGGCCGGTCCTCTCATCCGCAGGGAGAGAGGGAGGACCTATTTTTTAGACAAGGAGAAGTACGTGATTCCCTTACAGACCTACCCCGAGGCCAAAAATAGGGACCTGCTCTTGGAATGCGACGCGGCTAAGGCCATCGAGCAGTTTTATAACTTTGGGGAGGGGTACACTGTGGTGATCCCTGGGGAAAGAGACACAGTATGTTGTCCCCCAGATGGGTGTGTAGCTGTCTTTCATAAGGCCCTAGAGTTTGGCCTGCGATTTCCGTTGCATCCTTTCCTGGAAGATACTTTCAGGAGGATGAACGTTGCCATTGCTCAGCTGACTGCAACAGCCATTAGGGCTTTAGTGGCCTACACTTGGACCTGCCTATTCCATGGTGAGGGGCCCTACATCGAAGCCCTTCGCTTCATGGTTGGCCTTCAAATGGTGTCTTCATCAGGGGGGGATGGCTCCCCTGGCTACTGGTCTCTGCTGAGACAGAAAAAATACGCTCTGGTATGGCCACCCCTGAGCAGTCTCAAGGATTGGAAAAACAACTTCATATATGTCCACAGTGCGACGGGGTGGAAAATTCCCAGACACTTTAGGAATCATGTCCACACTCGCATGGAGACGCGTGAGGAGTATCATCCTCGCGTCGGGGGGAGAGCTCTGGAAGTCAGGCTGACCGAAAAGGAGAAGATTTTGATTAAAAAGTTTGAGATTGTGACGGATAAACATGGGAACTTTTGCCCTTTTTCTGGCTCCCTCACGCGGAGCTTATCACCACTGACGAGTACCTGCTTCCCATGGGCCTGATTCGTGGCCTTGAAGGTAGTTCTAGGGTTTTCTTGTTGTCGCGGTTTTCCAGGGATTTTATCTCTCCCTGCTTTTTAAATGACCGCCTCTCCTTTTCTGCAGATTCCTACTCTTGGACCTGGACCAAGAAGCAGGTCAGAAGGTTAGGCCTGAGCGAGGAATTGCACGTTCTTTCAAAGCGCCCTTCTCTTCCGCCAAACTTTAAGAAAGGAAGTAAGGCCCTGATGAAGCTTGTGAAAGACTTCGCCGCAGGTCGAAGATTGCCTCTTCCTCCCCGACTACCTTCGTCGAAGCCGGCGACTCCTACTCCCAGCGCTCATGAGGGGGAAGCGGAGGTTACCTCAGGGGCTACTCCCTCCCCTGGCCAGAAGCAGGGTGCTTCTTCAGCTGGCCCTCGGATCTCGCAGGGAACGCAGCCTGGAGATTCGGAGGGGACCGGGGAGAGTACTCCCTTGGAAGCGAGGAGAAAAAGGGAGAGGGAGCCCCCCAGCGCTGATGTGGTGGATTTGGAGGCGGATGTCTCTACCCCGGATGCAAAACGCCCTGCTCGTGAGCCTTCGAGCATTCCCTTCCCAGAGGAGAATGTGGAGTTTCACTACACGGCTGGGGATAGCGTGGACGTTTCGGGCCTACTTTCTGACTCTGGGGCTGTCTTGGCTGACCGCCTTACAAAGATGGTAACTTCTACTTCCCACCAAGTGCTTCAATATATCCAACGCACCTCCAAGGTTATGTTGGCCTCTGCAGAACTGGCGGCTCTCAGCCGTCTGAGCGATGAGGAGCTAACAGTTACCCCTGGGGCTCCTCCTCCTGACCGCCTGGCTATGGTAGAGAGGGACGCTGCCTTGATAAGCTCCTTGAAAGACAAACTGGAGGAGGCCAAGAGGCAGGCTGATAACTGGAGGGTGCAGGGGGAGATGGCTGTGAAGGAAGTTGCCAAGCTGGGGGCCGATCTGCAGGAGAGCCGACAATCATTGGACCGTGCTAACATATCTTTGGCTGAGATGGGGCATTTGAAGGGAAGGGTGACTGTTTTGGAGGAGCAGCTGTTACAGGCAAAGTCGGCTTTTGACCAGGCACAGTCGGCTTTTGACCAGGCCAAGGGAGAATGGGCAAAGGAGAAAGAGTCCTTGGCTGCGGAGACCGAGGAAGCAGTGGGTGCCAGCTTTGTGAGTGGCGCCAACTCTTCTCTGGAATTGGTCATGGAAGTGATAGGGGAGATGTTCCCTTCTTTTGACGAGGACACTTTCCGGAGCCTTTATTCTGCTAAGGACGAAGCCCGGGTGACTAGGCAGCCTGAAGCAGACGCCAACGCCCGCCAGGATGCCGCATGATGCCCCTTCTCTTTTATAAAAACTCTGCATTTTCTTGTGCTGAACCAGTGTTTTATGGTTTTTCTTGTAATATTTTGCTACTCGGTTTTTCTGACTTTGTAAAATTTCTCCACCCTCCACGGGTTGTTTGTAGGATATTTTCCTTTGCTTTCTATGACGTTGCTGTTTTAAGGATCCTCTTCCCGTATGTTTGATTGCGCCCGTCATGGCCTATCTCTGGTTTTTCGCTCAAAGTCCAGGGGGCTTGCCCCCTGCCTGCCCAGAGGCAATCAAGGTAGCTTTGTGTTGTTTATACAAGGTTGGGGGGCTTGCCCCCAGTCCTTGTTCGTCTGGCCTATCCCTGGCTTTTGTTCAAAGTCCAGGGGGTTCGTCCCCTGCTTGCCCAGAGGTAAGCAGGGTGGTTTTTGCGTTTTTTATACAAGGTTGGGGGGCCTGCCCCCAGTCCTTGTTAGCCTGGCCTGTCCCTGGCTTTTTGTTCAAAGTTCAGGGGGCCTATCCCCTGCCTGCCCAGAGGTAAGCAGGGTGGCCTTTGCGTTTTTTATACAAGGTTGGGGGGCCTGCCCCCAGTCCTTGTTAGCCTGGCCTGTCCCTGGCTTTTCGTTCAAAGTCCAGGGGGCCTGCCCCCTGCCTGCCCAGAGGTAAGCAGGGTGGCCTTTGCGTTTTTTATACAAGGTTGGGGGGCCTGCCCCCAGTCCTTGTTAGCCTGGCCTGTCCCTGGCTTTTCGTTCAAAGTCCAGGGGGCCTGCCCCCTGCCTGCCCAGAGGTAAGCAGGGTGGCTTTTGCGTTTTTTATACAAGGTTGGGGGGCCTGCCCCCAGTCCTTGTTGGTATGGCCGGTTCCTGGCTTTTCGTTCAAAGTCCAGGGGGCCTGCCCCCTGTCTGCGCGGAGGCAAGCAGGGTGGCTTTTGGGTTTGCGTTGGGGGGTTCACTTTTCCTGATTTTGGCAACAGGGGGGCCTCCCCCTATTGCCCCCTGCTCGTTTGTTTGTGAAAGAGTGAACAGACAACGAGTATAAATCTGTATCTTCTCATTTCTTTAAAAATTCTTTTGACATTGGGGTGGTCGGAGCCGTCGACATTTTTTGATCGTCCTCCGCCTTTTTTCTGTAAAAGTGAAAACTGCCTACGTTTCTGCTCAGACGTAGTATTTCTTCAGCGTATCTGCATTCCAGTGAGCGCTCAGCTCCTGTCCCTCCAGATTGGATATCCTGTACGTGCCTGGACCCAAAACCTGAGTTATTTGGTATGGGCCCTCCCAATTGGCACTTAGTTTCCCATGCTCTCTTGATTTTCCAGTTGCCTGTGTTTTTCTCAGGACTAGCTCGCCCACCTGAAAGCTCCTCTGCCGGACTTTGCTATTGAAGGCTTTCCTCATTCGCTGCTGGTAGGCAGCGATATTTGTACCGGCTTCCTCTCTTAGCTCACTTACCAGGTCCAGGGCCTCGATCATCGCAGCTTCATTCTCAGCCTGGTTGTACAGTTGGGAACGCAGAGAGGGAATCCTTGTCTCAATCGGTAATAAAGCCTCTGCTCCATACACCAAGCCAAATGGGGTCTGGCCTGTAGACTCCTTCCTGGTAGTTCGGATGGACCAGAGTATGCTGGGGAGTTCATCAGCCCACCTACCCTTGCAGTCATCCACCATTTTCTTCAGGCCATTCAGAATTTGTTTGTTGGCTGCTTCTGCCTGTCCATTGGTTTGAGGGTGACAGACTGCTGAGTAGGCGACTGAGATGTTATGGCTTTCTAGCCAGATCCTTAGTGGGTCATTATCGAACTGCCTGCCGTGGTCGAACACTAGCATCTTCGGTACACCGAACCGGGTAATGACATTTCGCCAGATTACCTTCCGGACAGCCGGCTCAGTGATGTTGGGCACTGCTTCAGCCTCCACCCATTTGGTGAAGTAGTCTATGGCGACTATCAAAAATTTTCTGCCCCCTGTGGCCACTGTGAAGGGCCCTAGAATGTCCATCCCCCATTGAGCAAAGGGAATGGGAGATAGGATTGGCCTGAGCTCCTGGGCCGGGGCATGGATCGACGGGGCGAAGAGTTGACATTTTCTGCATTTCTGGGTCAGGCTCCTGGCATCTGTCAGCATGGTAGGCCAGTAGTAGCCTGCCCTGAGGGCCTTGTGGGCCAGCGACCTCCCGCCAATGTGATGTCCACAAATCCCTGAGTGGATATCATCCAATACTTCAGCGGCCTGATCCGCCCGTAGGCATTTAAGCAGGGGATAAGTAAAAGATTTTTTGTAGAGTTCTCCATCAATGAATATGAACCAGGCTGCTTTAGCCTGTACCTTCCTTCTTTGCAATGGATCTGGTGGTAGGACACCGTGCCTCTTGTACTGGACGAAAGGGGTCATCCAGCTTTCTGGTTCTTCTTCCATGGCATTAATTTCTTGACCAGGATTAGTAGACCTTTCGTGTAAAACGTCAACCCATACCGACCTCCGGATGTCCTGCAGACTGGAGCTTGCCAGTTTTGACAGGGCATCTGCTCTGTTGTTCTGTGACCGGGGAATTTGTTTGATCTCGTATGATTTCAAGCCGGATAGCTCTCCTTTTACCATCTCTAGGTATGCGGCCATCGCTTGGTCTCTGGCTTCGTATTCTCCATTAATCTGGTTGGCGATGAGTTGGGAATCTGTCGCCAAGATAATTCGCTCCGCCCCTGCAGCTTTAGCTAACCTGACGCCTGCGAGTACTGCTTCGTACTCAGCCTCATTGTTTGATGCTGGGAAGACGAATCTGAGAGCATGCTCAAAGTCGGTCCCTTCTGGGCTGGTTAATACAACTCCTGCGCCTGCGCCGTTGGCCGTGGAGGACCCATCAGTGTGTACGACCCACTCCTGGGCAGGGGCTTCCTCTTCCCCTGAATGGGAGCACTCAGCCAAAAAGTCTGCCAGGGCTTGGGCCTTGATGGCTGTTCTCGGCTGGTAAGATATACCCAGCCCACTCAGTTCAATTGCCCATTTCAACAATCTTCCTGATTTTTCGAATTTTTCCAACACTTTTTCCAGGGGTTGATCGGTGAGGACAATGACTGGATGCGCGTCAAAATAAGATCTGAGCTTCCGGGCTGCAATTATGACCGCGTAGGCAGCCTTTTCAACCATAGGATAATTCTTCTCAGCTGCCCCCAGCGCATGACTCACAAAGTATATAGGTTGCTGGGTGCCTGCTTCTTCCCGCAGGATGACTGCGCTGACAGTTATGTTAGTTACTGCGATGTAGAGAAAAAGTTTTTCTCCTGCTACTGGTCTTGCCAGGGTAGGGAGCCTCTTAAGATGGTCCTTCAGTTGCTCGAAGGCTTCTCTCTGCTCACTTTCCCATTTGAATTGTTTGTTTCCTTTCAGAATTTTGAAAAAGGGAGTGGCTCTGTCTGCTGATCGGGCAATGAATCGTGCCAAGGCGGCCATTCGTCCCGTCAGGCGCTGGATGTCCCTGATGGTCTTGGGTTCAGGGAGGTCTAGGACCGCCTGAATTTTTTCAGGGTTGGCATCAATACCTCGAGAACTGACCAAGAATCCTAGGAATTTTCCGGAGCGGACTCCAAACGTGCACTTTTTCGGATTCAGTTTCATCTTGTAAGTGCGCAGAGAACTGAAGGTTTCCTGCAAGTCTGTCAGGTGTTCCTTGTCTTCCCTGCTTTTTACGATGGCATCGTCAACATAAGCTTCGATGTTTCTACCTTTCTGCTTCTCAAACACTTTATCAACCAGACGCTGGTACGTAGCTCCCGCATTCTTGAGCCCGAAGGGCATCATCTTGTACATGTACGTGCCCGAACTAGTGATGAACGCACACTTCACCCTGTCCGGCTGCCATAAGTATACTTGATGGTAGCCTGAAAAGGCGTCCAAGAAGCTTAGCATGGTGTAGCCACTAGTGGCGTCTACCAATTGATCGATCCGGGGGAGCGGATAGCAGTCCTTTGGGCAGGCTTTGTTCAGGTTCGTAAAGTCGACGCACATTCTCCATGCTCCAGACGACTTTTTGACCATAACAACATTTGCCAGCCATTCTGGGTAGTCGCAGACTTCGATAAAGTCTGCTTTCAAGAGTTTGTTGATTTCTTCCTTGATTGCTGCGTCTTTTTCTGCAGACATATTTCGTTTCTTCTGTTTTACAGGGCGAGCCTCCGTGCTTACGTTCAGCTTGTGAACGATGCATGAGGGATCGACGCCGGGCATCTCGTCTGCGGAGTAGGCAAACACGTCTTTGTTTTCTCTCAGAAGTTTGACCAGTTCGGCCTGGTAGGATTCCTCCAAGCCTGTTCCTACCAGGACCTGTCTTCCTGGTTCTAAGTCCACCAGCATGCTGTCGCCTCCCGGTTCCAGGCGGTCGGGAATCGGGTGCTCAACTGGGACTTCGCCTTCCCTGCAGGGGGAACTGTCAGCTTTTCTTTTTCCTTTCCTGTCCTTCTCATGCTCTTGTAGGGCCACGGAGTAGCATTGTCTAGCTGACTCCTGGTCCCCACGTATCTTTCCTTCCAGCCCGAAGTCTGTGACATATGCAATGGTGAGAGCTCTGATGGAGATTGCGGCCTCGATCTCATCCAGCGTGGCCCTGCCAATCAGGGCATTATAGGCAGACCTTGCGTCCACAACAACAAAGGTTGCCCTGACATTTCTGGCTGCGGAACCCTCTCCGAAGGTTATGGGCAAGTCAATGACGCCCATGGGCAGCACGCCGGCCCCACTGAATCCATACAGGGATCCGGGAGCAGGCCGTAGATGTCTTTTTTCCAGGCCCATTTTTTCGAAAGCATCCTTGTACAAAAGGTTGGTATATGCGCCAGTGTCTACCATACATCTTCGCACAATATGGTTGCTGATTTCTAGAGACAGCACCAGAGGATCACTGTGCGGATATATCACCCGCCCTGCATCATCAGGAGTGATGCTTAGTGTCACTCCCTTTGGGCTCCCTTCTTTCTCAGCGTAGCAGATTTGGTTTCTCAGCTCTCGCATTTGCCTTTTCTGACTTCTTCGGCTGAGCTGGCCCTCAGTGCCCCCTGAAATCACGTGGATTATCATCCGGTTCTGCGCAGACCCCTCGGGTTTCTCAGGCACTTCCTTCTGAGTCTTGTTTTTAGCTGCATAGTTGGCCAACCATCCGTTCCTGATTAATTTCTCAATTTCATCTTTCAGGTGACGGCACTCTTCAGTGGTGTGGCCAATACAGTCGTGGAAAGTGCAGAATTTCTTTGGGTCGCCTTTTGGGCTGCGACGTTTGCTTGGACGGTTCCATTTGGCAGTTTCTTTTTCCAGTTCGAATATTTCCGCCCTGGATTTGTTCAAAGCGGTGTAACTATCGAATCTGGGTTGGTAGACTGGGCGTTCTCTCTTGGGAGTGTCTCCCTCCTCTTTTTGCTTGCCTGGTTCACCTCTGCCCCTTCCACCCTGCGGTCCCCCTTGAGGCTTTGCTTGGCCTGCAGGGGTGTCCGTCAGGCCGTGGAACTCCTCTTGCAGAATGAACCCCTCGGCAATTTTTCTGGCCATGGCCAAGTTTTCTGGCTGAGCCCTGATCATCTGATTTTTCATTTCCCCTGGAAGTAGGGAGATTGTCAGGGCGTAGGCGGCGGTGGAATCGTCGATCTCCCTAACCTGCTGGTAGGATAGATCGAATCTTCTCATGTACTCTCTCACACTTTCGCCCTTCTTTTGTTTCAAGGTCATGAGATCGAAACGGGTGAGACGTCTTCTCTTGTTTCCAGCATACTGCTCAAGGAAGATCTCAGCCAACTCTATGAAGAACCTGATTGACCCCTGGCGGAGATCTCTGAACCACCCCTGCGCAAGTCCTACCAGGGTGGTAGGGAAAACTTTGCACCAGATGGCGTCATCTACATCGTACATTCCCATGTGACTCTCAAAGGCTGCCAGGTGGTCTTCAGGGTCCGTCGTCCCGTCAAATTTGATGGTGGGCATTTTGATCTTTGGAATGGGGTACTCCTGTACCTCAGGGTGCAACGGGGTTTTCGTAGGCCTGCCCACCAGTCGTGACCTGCTCTCCCCAGACTGGTTACCATGAGATTCCCATTGTTTATGGGTTGGTTTCCTCGTACTGGGGGAGCGGTGCCTCGGCGGCGGCCTGCTAGCTGCTTCATCCTCTGTTCCCGAGGAGGTTTGTCTGGGCCTCTTCCTCTGGGAGAGGCAGAGGTTTTCACCCTGATGATATCTGGACTCGAGCGGTTGCCCTCGGTTGAGTCTGGATTGCAAACTTTGGGATAGGCCAGGGGCTGACTGTTCCTTGGCTGCAGGTGTTAGCCTGGAGAAAACTCCGCCTGGCCTTTCTCCTAGGCGTTTTGACACAGGCTCCTTGGGTCTCATGCGATCCTGTAGTCCTTGAGATAAGCCTCCCTGCCTTCCAGACGCCGATTCTGTCGTGTGAATAGAGACCGCCTGCTGGGCAGGTGATCCTGGTTTGTCAGTGGTAATGCGCCTCTGCACATGCGTATACACTTGGGCTGTTCTTCTCGCCTTTCTCTGAGCGTTTCTGGCGGCGGTCCGCCTCGTGCCCCCGGCCTCGTCCCTGCTGCCTGGGGACGGCTGCCTAGGAGCCGAGGCGACCCTGCCCACCAGGTCCTCCGGCGTGAACTCCTGATCCAGCATCGCAGAGAAGAACGCGGCTGCCTGTGCCATCTGAGCTGGGGTCAGATTAAGAGCACGTCCAGGGCGTGCCCCCAGCTCGGGTGTCACAGCAGTGTTAGATCTACCGAGGGGATTGGTTCCCTCTACCCCGAGGATTGTGGCAGGAGGGACCCTCTCCAACAGCGGCATTCCGTACAGGGGGGTCACCGGAGGGACCGTCGGACCCGCTCCTGCACTGTCATCAACGATTTCTGGCATGATTGTGTTTAATTTTTGTGGTTATGAGTGGTTGATTTTAGTGGGTAACTCGTGAGCACAACCGTAAGTTCCCCACAGACGGCGCCAAATTGTTCCGGTTACGGAAAAGATTTACCCGGTTCAGAATCCGGATGGTACAATTGGATTGATTACGGATAACTAATCGCTTGATTCCCTTGATCTCCCCTTCCTCTCACTCCTGGAATCGGACTTCCCCGGCGGAAAGCGGCCTGCTCCCTGCACAGTGAACGCACAGGGCCTCGGAGGTTGTCCGAGGAAACCCTCTCCGATGCCTAAGTCAGTCCGTGAAATGCCTTTACGAACCTAGCTCGTGAGGAACTAGGCGGCGTTTTAAGAGTAAGAGTCTAGAGAGAGAAAATCCAACCCCTCTCATATGGGAAATGGGGAGGTATTTATACCTTCCCACAAGAGAGAGAAGAGAAAGAGGAATGGTTGGATGGGAGAGTGACAAGTGGCGGCTTCCCATCCATCCATTCCCAATTACCTTAGGCAAAATGACAGGAGGGCCCCTGGGGTTCATGGCCCTGTCGGCCAGGGATTTCCCCAGGGCAGACAGTCTCCAAGTGGGGGGCTGCCAAGCCTTGGCAGGCTGCATTGGTCGGCGCTCTCGGCGGCTGACGGCCAACTTAACGTTTTCACGCTTTGTCCTTGGTTCTTGCCGGGGGCTGGTCTTTCGACTCTCCGACAGGAATTGCCCCGGGGCCTGCATAGCAGGCGGTTGATTGTTAGGCGGCCCACCCCCAATCAGAAACTTTGAAGCCATCTCCTTGCTCCATCACGCAAGGTTCGGGGAAAAAGAATCTGGTGTAGTTGACACTTGGTAAGACCTTCGAGCTTAATACCAATTAGACTCTCCTTGAAAAGATAAACGTGTTCTATAACGTCTTCATCCGACAATCCTCGAAAAGTATGTTGTTGGATTAAATTGATGATGGAAGGTTTGAGCTCAAAACTTTCCGGGATAGTTCCAATGAAGACTGGAGAAGAAATCTCCTCACTAGACGGTTGAGAATGGGATCCAAGAGTAGTCATACTTGAATCTTTGGATGCTAATTGAACAATAATGGGGAGTTGAGGAATGAAGAAATGGGTGCGAGATCACAATATTAAGTTGTTGCTTCGGTCCACAAGATTTTCAAGCGACTTGTCCTCCGAATGGGGATCAAGCAACCTAAATCACAAGTATTCCTAGCAAAAAAAACTCAACAAACAATGAGACTCCTAGTACCACATAGCACTAGGGTAGGAGGAAAGAAAAATAAAACTAAAGCAATTAACCAAACACAAATAAACAAAGACTTAATCAATTAATTACCGCTCTCCCCGACAACGGCGCCATTTTGATGCGCGCTGTTGTTGACACGCATGCAAACAATATTTAGTCCCAACTAACTACTATGTAGTAGTGGCAAGTTGGGGTCGAACCACAGGGAGGCAGGGAAATATGATACGTCAAGTCTAGGATTAATTACGATTGAGGTCTGAAAAAGGGGATTTTGGGACGAAATAATTAAACTAAGGCAAGCGAATTAAACAACTAAAACGAGAAACAATCATGATAAAGGCATTAGAGAAAATTGGGGAGTCGGAATTTAAGATAAGGGTACAGGCATCACAAGAATTATCACAAGATGAATAAGGGGAGGAGCTACCTTTCGGTTTCCCTACCCGACTTAGCCTAAACCCGCTTTCGCGACGAATAAACTAGAGTCTCAATACGGAATTACCCAAATCCCGAGTTTCCCCATATTGATTCAGGTGAGTCAAGCTAACCTAGTTGATCAGGCTAAGTCAACAAGACACAATAATCCCAAGCAACACAAATCACCCTCAAATGCAATAGTTCTCACAAAAATGAAACCCGAATCTAGAATTCCTCCTCCCCTAGCCCCCTAACTAAAATCTACTCACTATCCATACAAAACATAATAAAACAAATAATAGGGAGACTATAAGAAAGACAAAACATGAAGATTAAAAAGGAATGAAAATTAATCTAACACAAAATAAAGGAAATTACTACTAAAATGATAACTAAACAAGAAAATAACAAGGCAAAGATAAGGGAATACAATCAAACAAATTATGGAGAAACAAACAAAGGAGAGAGAAAAAACAAGGAATTACTAGTGATGGAGTTTTAAAACAACACTAACATAAGAAATGATAAGACAAACAAACAATGGATTAAGAAAATATTAAAAATGAAACTAATCAATTAATGGAGAAAAGGAGAAGGAAAGAAAGTACCAACTATGAATAAAACTTAAAAGAAAAAGATGAAGATGAAGATAAATATAAAGCTTGGAGAAGAAAATGGAAGAACTTTGTCATCCAATTCTTGCAAAACCTCTTCAATCTTCAAATAAACCCAAATATTCAACAAAAATGGAAGCTTGATTAAAAAAATGTGGAGTAGAATTAATCTAAACTAAGAAAGCTTTCTAAATCTATGGAAATTTTCTATGGAAACTACTACAACGGTGAACTAAACAAATGATAATGGAGGCACTAATCTAGATGTCTTATGTAAGAAAACTAGGGTTACTATATATACTAAACCCTTAATGGGTCACACAACTTAAGGCCCATAATCCAATATTTCCTTCTTAATGAGACCTTCACCCTATGAATCTTCACATGGCAAAACTTCACCCCGCGATTTAATTGGCATCCACGAGCTAATACCGCCGGGTGAAACAACACCCGGTGGTTTCACCCGGTGAAACTTCCTCCAGAAATGCGATTTTGGCGCTCCTTTACCGTCGGGCAAAATTTCACCCGGTGGTGAAAGTTTTGCCCGGTCGTTTTGCCCGGTGGTAAGTGTTCACGAAAATCTTCGGGAAGGTGGAAAATGTCGTCGAGCGAAATTTTGCCCGATGGTGACTCATCGGGTGAAACTTCACCCGGTGGTCCTCCGCCTCTTTTTCCGGTCTCTTTCTTTGCCGAATGATTGGATTACTTGAACTTTCAGTCTGCTCTTCGGACTGTTTTCCTCTCTTTCATGCTCATAGAAGCTCGAACACGTTTTCGGTCGAAAATCCTGTCAAAATAGACAGAAAACTACCAAAAACACGTAAAATGTAAAAGAGAGACGTTGATGCGAGAAATACTAAAAATACGGCGATAATGCACTCTAGTCTCACAAAACGGAAGAAAAACGGGCCTAAATGGGAGGAAAAACGGTCCAAATTTGACACACAACAAAGACAGAAAAGCAACACCTGGAACACTTAAAAGAGACGTTCCAGTCGTTAAGAAAATACAAGATGAAGTTGAACCCCAAGAAATGTACATTCGAAGTAAGGTCGGAAAAGTTCTTAGGCTTCCTAGTGAGCGCCAGGGGAATAGACGATAACCCGGAGAAAGTCAGAGCCATCCAAGACCTGCTGGAGTCAAGAACAATTAGAGATATACAAAGGCTAACGGGGAGGATGGCGGCCTTAGCACGGTTCATTTCGAGGGCGGCCGACAAATCCACCCCCTTCTTTGGAGTACTTACGGGAAACAAGCATTTTAAATGGGAAGAAGAGCATAAGACAGCGTTTGCAGATATAAAAGAACACTTGAAGACATTACCGACCTTGGCATGACCAACGGAGGGTGAGAAATTGTACGTATACATTGCCATTACTAACGTAACTGTGAGCGTCGTCATCCTCAGAGAAGAAGAAAGAACCCAGCAGCCGGTATATTACCCAAAAGTAGAAAAGGCGGCATACACCGTGGTGATAGCTGCCAGAAAGCTACGCCCCTACTTCGATGCACATCTAATCACCGTCCTGCCAAATCTACCTCTGGAAAAGGCTATAGAGAAATTTGAGAAATCGGGGCGGATGCTAAAGTGGGTCGTCGAGCTGAGCGGTCTAGGAATAACGTACCAGTCACGAACCGCCATAAAGGCCCAAGCGTTCGCCAACTTCATAGCCGAGTGCTCGCACTCGGAGGAAGATGACCCCCCCCCCCCCCCGGCAGAAGTATGAGAAGTATTCCTTGATGGCTCCGCCACCAGCAATGGCTCAGGGGCCGGTGTCGTCCTAACAAGTCCCGAAAGCGAAGAATTCGAGCACGCTTTAAGATTTACCTTCCAGGCGTCCAATAATGAGGCCGAGTATGAAGTCGTCATAGCCGGGATCTATCTCGCCGGGGCAGCCGGCACCGAACGGGTCGTCTTGTCAACAGGTTCACAGCTAGTAACGAACCAAATCAACGGGGAATACGAGGCTAAAGATTCGTCAATGGCGTAGTACCTAAGGAAGGTGAAAGAAGAGCTGTCTCAACTCAAATCATACGAGATCAAGCAAGTACCTAGGTCCCAAAACAATCAGGCGGATGCCCTGTCCAAATTAGCAAGCTCCAGCCTACAGGACATCCGGCGGTCGGTCTGGGTAGACATAAGGCAAGAGAAGAGTATCACGGCGGCAGCCGAAGACCAGGACAGTGTCTATAACATAGGGAGCAACGGCGACAATGCTTGGCGGACGCCCATTGTGAGGTACATCCTGAGCAAGCAGCTACCCGAGAACCCGACAAAGGCTAGGCGAATGCCGACCACGGCCTCATGGTACATGATAATAGAGGGCCAGCTGTATAAGAAAGGAACCTCGACACCTATCTTAAAATGCCTAAGACCGTTGGAGGCCGCAGAAGTACTGGATGACATTCACTCTGGGATGTGCGGACACCATATAGGCGTGAGAAATCTTGCACACAAGGCAGTGCGGGCCGGATACTACTGGCCGGCCATCTTATATGACGCCAGGGAACTGACCAAAAAATGTCGTAACTGCCAAATCCACTCGCCAATAATCCACGCACCGGCAAGAGAGTTGCAGCCGATCATGAACCCAATACCCTTCGCACGATGGGGAATGGACATTCTGGGACCATTCACGACAGCATCCTGGGGCAGAAAATTTGTGATAGTGGCCGTATACTACTTCTCAAAGTGGATAGAGGCAAAGACTGTCCCAAACATCACCGAGCCGGAAGTAAGGAAAGTGATCTGGTGCAATGTGATAACCTGGTTCGGAGTGCCGAAGGTACTGGTCTTCGATCACGGCCGCCAGTTCGAAAACCCCCCATAAGGGAATGGTTGGGGGGTTAGGAGTCGTCATAGCCTATTCCGCCGTCTTCCACTCTCAGAAGAACGGTCAAGCCGAATTGGCCAACAAACAGATCCTCAACGAACTGAGAAAAATGTTGGAGGACCTCAAAGGAAGGTGAACGGAAGAACTCCCCAGTGTGCTCTGGTCGTTGAGGACGACACAAAAGGCTGCTGCTGGCCACTCGTCATTTGGACTTGTCTACAATGAAGAAGCATTTCTCCCCATAGAAGTCCGTATCCCATCGGCCCGTAGCAAGTACTTGCGGGGAGACGCGAACGAGGCAGCCATGGCGGAAGCCCTACATCTGATAGAGGAAACCAGAGAGGAAGCACATGTAAACTTAGTGGCATACCAACAACGTATGAAGAAAGCGTACAATTAGAGGGTCAACCACAAGAAGTTCCAAGTAGGGGACCTTGTTCTCAGAAAGTCGACGACAGTCGACAAAGCAAACGAACATGGGAAACTCAGCGCCAACTGAGAAGGCCCATATGAAATAACCAGGGTCATAGGACCAAACACCTACAGACTCAAGGACGGCGAAGGACGTGATCTGCCATCACATTGGAACGCGGACAAGACACTATGTCTAAGGACATGCAGGCCCACATATGTTTTGACTACCAGCAGGGGACGATCGGACCTGTCGATGACCCTGCCTCTAGAAACCTTGTAAGCACTTTAAGGAGGGACTTTTTCTTTGCTAATCTACTTGCTCCCCGTTCATTACCTTCTCAAGCAACAAGCAGGGGAATAAAGAGGGAGCCCTTATTCACCTAACATAAGGAATGGATACCCCACCAAAACTTGCTAGGGTCCCCAGTATAAGGCATAAGCCCAAGTCCGTCTGGGTGCCAAAGCCCCAGGCGGCAAACCGGCTAGAGTCCCCCATCCATAGTATGGGGGCATAAGCCCAAGTCTGTCTGGGAGTCATAGCCCCAGGTGGCAAACAGGCTAGGGTCCCCCATCCAAAGTATGAGGGCATGAGCCCAAGTCCGTCTAGGTGTCATAGCCCCAGGCGGCAAACCGGTTAGGGTCCCTCATCCATAGTATGGGGGCATAAGCCCAAGTTCGTCAAACCCTAGGCGGCAAACCGGCTAGGGTAGCCCATCCCTAGTATGGGGGCATAAGCCCAAGACCGTTTGGGTGCCATAGCCTCAGGCGGCAAACTAGCTAGGGTTCCCCATCCAAAGTATAGGGGTATAAGCCCAAGTCTGTCTGGATGCCATAGTCCCAAGCGGGGAACAGGCTAGGGTCTCCCATCCATAGTACGGGGGCATAAGCCCAAGTCCGTCTGGGTGCCATAGCCCCAGGCGACAAACCGGCTAGGGTCCCCCGAGCATAAACGCAAGTCCGTCTGGGTGCCATAGCCCCAGGCGAAAAACCGGCTAGGGTCCCCCATCCATAGTATAGGAGCATAAGCCCAAGTCCGTCTGGGTACCATAACCCCAGTCGGCAAACCGGCTAGGGTCCCCCCTCCATAATATGGGGGCATTAGCCAAAGTCCGTCTGGGTGCCATAGCCCCAGTCGGCAAACCGGTTAGGGTCCCCCATCCATAGTATGGGGGCATAAGCCCAAGTCCGTCTAGGTGACATAGCCCCAGGCGGGAAACCGTCTAGGGTCCCCCATCCATAGTATGGAGACATAAGCCCAAGACCGTCTGGGTGCCATAGCCCCAGACGGGAAACCGTCTGGGTGCCCCATTCAAAGTATGGGGGCATAAGCCCAAGTTCGTCTGGGTGCCATAGCCCCAGGCAACAAACCGGCTAGGGTCCCCCATCCATAGTATGGGGCATTAGCCCAAGTCCGTCTGGGTGTCATAGCCCCAGGCGGCAAACCGGCTAGAGGTCCCCCATCCATAGTATGTGGACATAAGCCCAAGTCCGTCTAGGTGCCATGGCCCTAGGCGGCAAACCGACTAGAGTCCCTCATCCATAGTATGGGGGCATAAGCCCAAGTCCGTCTAGGTGCCATAGCCCCAGGCGGGAAACCGGCTAGGGTCCCCCATCCATAGTATGGAGACATAAGCCCAAGACCGTCTGGGTGCCATAGCCCCAGACGGGAAACCGCCTAGGGTCCCCCATTCAAAGTATGGGGGCATAAGCCCAAGTTCGTCTGGGTGCCATAGCCCCAGGCAACAAACCGGCTAGGGTCCCCCATCCATAGTATGGGGCATTAGCCCAAGTCCGTCTGGGTGTCATAGCCCCAGGCGGCAAACCGGCTAGAGGTCCCCCATCCATAGTATGTGGACATATGCCCAAGTCCGTCTAGGTGCCATAGCCCCAGGCGGCAAACCGACTAGAGTCCCTCATCCATAGTATGGGGGCATAAGCCCAAGTCCGTCTGGGTGCCATCGCCCCAGGCGGCAAACCGGCTACGGTCCCCCATTGATAGTATGGGGGCATAAGTCCAAGTCTGTATAGGTGCCATAGCCTCAGGCGGCAAACCGGCTAGGGTCCCTCATCCATAGTATGGGGGCATATGCCCAAGTCCATCTGGGTGTCATAGCCTCAGGCGGCTAACCGGCTAAGGTCCCCCATCCATAGTATGGGGGCGTAAGCCCAAGTCTGTCTGGGTGCCATAGCTCCAGGCCGCAAACCGGCTAGGGTCCCCCATCCATAGTATGGGGGCACATGCCCAAGTCCGTCTGGATGCCATAGCCCAGGCGGCAAACCGACTACGGTCCCTCATCCATAGTATGGGGGCATATGCCCAAGTCCATCTGGGTGCCATAACTCCAGGCGGCAAACCGGCTAGGGTCCCCCATCTATAGTATGGGGCATAAGCCCAAGACCGTTTGGGTGTCATAGCCCCAGGCGGCAAACTGGCTAGGGTCCCCCATTCATAGTATGGGGCATAAGCAAAAGTCCGCCCGGGTGCCATAGCCTCAGACGGCAAATCGGTTAGGGTCCCCCATCCATGGTATGGGAGCATAAAGCCCAAGATGCTGAATGATGAGCACCGTAGCACCATAATGTGAATCCAGGCGCCCCAATAGGGCCTAAAGAAAGCGGCACTTAAAATCAAAATAAGCAAGAAGGAGTACTACGATAAGAGGAAGATAGAAAATAAAACGCAAAGTAGAAGGCGTCAGAAGCGCCACATTGCGATAAAACGCATCAAGCTGGGCAGGGATTCGAGGACGTTCGACAGATGAGATGTCCCCCTCCAACATTCTGAAGAAATCAAAATCAGACAAGGATCCATGCCCACCGGATAGCGAAGGGAGAGACACATCCACAGCAGCGGCCACGTCACGGCGGGTCGCCTTATCCCTAGAGGCCTCTAGATTGCTTGCCACCCCATGCGGACTGGCAACAGTCTCACCAAAAGGAGGCAATACGGACACGTCCGTCGGGGAAGGATCCGGAAGGGCCGCCACAGTAAACTGAGGAGGAGCAGTCGGCCTAGGGGAGGTAACCACCTCAGAGGCCCCGACGTCGTCCTGCACGCCGGCTACGCTCCTGGCTGCCTCATAAACATGGGGGGGAGGCTAAGGCCCTCCTCTTGGGAGGGGGAGGGGGCTCAAAATTCGGAGCGGTGACGTCTTTCTTCAATTTGGCGAACCTCGACCTACCATACGTCATAATTGTAGGGCAGTTCATAGAAGGCAAGGGCGGCCGAGCTGAGAGTGGGTAAAGCATAGAGTCCACCCCCAGTAGCGTAAGCTCTCCAGTCGTCCAAGAATTCGGCGGCTGGCTACCTGCAGAAAGAGGCAGGAAAAGGACAAAGACAGAAATGCTAGACCAAACAAAGCAAAGACGGCGGGAATTAATAAGTTAAACCCCATGTACCTGGGGAAGCGACAGAGACGCTCATGCCCACCCATTCTAAGTACTCGTTACTAGAGATCAGGTCGAAGGGAGGCAGCCAAATCGTAGGTAAGGCTACCTTCTCCCTGCCTATCAACTTAACAACGGTAGGGTACGCGTTGACGATCTCCTTATCCGGCTGCCTCAGGCCTGACTCCCTCTGATCTAAACAGCGCCCCATCTCCTCATCACTCTCCATATTAATGCGCACATTAGACTGAAACATCCTGGGGATGGACCACGGTTGAGACGAGCGCACATAGAAAAAGGCGCCCCTCCAACCATGGCAGTTGGAATTTATGGGGTAAGAAGTAACATAGTTACCATGCCGGCCTAGGGTCCAATAATTCGTGGCTGGTACAACCTTGAGGTATGTCATGAACCTAAAGGCCTCCACTGAATGTTTCCACCTTTTGAACTGGCACACCCAGCAGTAGGATACGACAGCGCGGATCTCTTGGGGTGTCAACTGGCCAAGCGCCAAGTTCATACGACGGAACACTTCCTCCACAAAAGGGTCAAGAGGGAAACGCATGCCGAACTTCTGGGACTCAACTAAAACCCCCACACAACCCTCAGGAGGGGAACGGATTGACTGACCCAACTCCGGCATCACATAATCATAGGCCTCCCCTAGAGGATAGAGGTCCTTAGCAGCCTCAAGAACACCGGCCTTCATTGCCCTGGAACGCCACTTTTCACCCACCATTTTAGGGATACGGCAAAGGGTCGAGACTGCGTTAGTCTCTCCACTGCCCTCCCTGCTAGGGGTGTTCACCGGTCCGGAACCGGACCGGATCGGACCCGGTTAGACCGAAGTTCGGCGAAGTACCATCACTAGAACCGAAGCCCGGACCGGCTAGGTGTCAGACCGGAACGGGACCGGACCTATCAGACCGGTCTTAACCTAGACCGGACCGGTCGACCCGATTGGTGCGTGAACTTGTACGACTGGTTGTAACTTGTAAGAGTTTGGTTAACATGCAACGTGCCAACGTATAATGTTTATACATGAATACATAAGCAAAATTAAAAAGTAAATAGCAAAGTCCAAGATAAAAATAAAATACGAAACTAATAATATATGCTTAAAATTTAATAATGATGAGACTAATAAAATCTTCACATCTTTGAGGTCGTCGCCCTTCAAAGTTGGACAACGACATCTTAGATGACATAAAATAATAAATTTCCGATGTTAAAGTCTTAAATAGACATTCAAAGAGATTAAAATAGAGTAGAAAATTATAAATAAGAACTAAAATGTCCAAATTTATACTACCTTTGGGGTCAATGAGCTTCTAAATGGTGATAGATGTCGACGACCGGCACTAAATGACGACTCTGAAGCTACAGTAGAAATAGGCACTGCTAAAACATCACGTGATAAACGTGATAAAATAGGGTACCGAGGACCGTTCAGTTTCCACCATGTCAACACATCGTAATCTTGTTCGTGGTCACCAAGTATTTCGTCCAAATATCTATCAAGCTCGGATTTTGCATACCCACCATCCAAGTCCTCCGAACTTGGCGTTCAATAGCTTTTTTGAAATTTAAAGAATCATCATGTCCAACACTACTACCCACACCATGCGTACTCTCATCAGTTTGAGGAGCTAAAGAAGCATATAATGTCCTATACTCGTCAAATAACCTCATTGCTTTAGCATAACCTTGTTTACTCATTTCTTCAACTTTAGGCGCACTATAAACACTAGTGAAAGCAAACTTCAAACCTACTAACTTAACATGCGGATCAAGAATAACTCCCATATAAACCAAGACGTTCATTTTCTCAACATCTCCCCAGTAATTGTCAAATTTCTTTTTCATAGCACATGACATAGCTTTAAAGTCATCATCATCGCTAGCACTAAACTTATTTAACTGATGAAGTGCATGAGCAATGAAAAAGAAACTAGAATCACTAGTCACATACAACGAAGCAAAAACTTTTTCAGTCAAAACACTTTAAACTCCTTCAAAAATTTTATCAATGATTCAACCACACCCCAATCATGGTCACTAGGAGCACCAGAATGTTCTACCTCAATAGGATTTCCAAACTCATCAACATCTTCTAAATTTGGACCAAGTTCATTTCCGAAAGGGTTAACTGGAACATTTACATCACCAAATACATCCTTAAATTTCAAAGCGGTTTCCAACATATAAAATGTAGAGTTCCATCTAGTAGGCACGTCAAGAGATAATGACTTCTCAGATTGTGTATACCCCTTTGCAACATCCTTAAAGAATTTCACTCTAGCAGGAGAACTTTTAACAAATTTAACCGCATACCTAACCTTACTGATTGAGTCTTTGTTCTTTTTTAAACCATCCCACACAATAAGGTTGACAGTATGCGCAACACACCTCATATGCAAATTATCCCCCTTCCCAACTGTATTAGGCTTATTTTGAAGAATTTTTCTTAGTTCCAAACAAGCAGTGTCATTAGAACTATCATTATCAACGGTCAAAGCAAAGACTTTATCATCTAAACCCCATGATTTGAAGCAACCATCAAGAAGGTTTGCTATATCCTTACCCTTGTGACTATAGATAGGACAAAAACAAATGATCTTCTTATGCAATTTCCAGTCGTTGTCTATATAATGAGCAGTTACACACATATAGTTGATTTTCTGAATGCTTGTCCATGTATCAGTGGTAAAAGATACCCTTTGACATGAAACTTTAAGACACTCGATCAATTTAGTTTTCTCATTACAATAGAGTTGATAACAATCGCGAGTTATAGTGCCACGAGATGAGATATGAAATGTAGGGCAAGTGACATACATAAGACGTTTGAAACCAGTTTTCTCAACAAACCGAAAGGGAAACTCGTCAACTATGATCATGTAATTAAACAACTGCTTCTCTAACCTCCTCGAGATTTAAAACCCACCCTTTCATTTGACCTTCCCCTTCATTTTCACCCTTATCAAAAACTAACTGAGTTTGTTTCCCTTTAGACTTGTTTGTAGGAGCATCAGGATTAGCGGGATACGCAAGCCAATGATTTTTTACATTTTTGGAACCATTTATATTACCATCAGATGCAAAATTTTTATTTTCGCAATAAATACATTCAGCTCTTCTCTTACCTTCCTCGTCGTCATACTCACGAAAATGCACCCAATAATAAGCTCGCCTAGTTTTAGCATCGACGTATTGGTGTCCTGGGACTTTAGGCCTGACAGGCAATAAGGTTGTTTCTGGTTTTGTCTTAGTAACATTTATACTTTCGCCAACACCGACGACAAAGTCCGATGTGAGGGACACACATATTCCTGACGGCTCTTGCAACAAGGCCTCTTCTAAATCAAATTCAAGCCATTTTTTTTTTGTAACCGAGCTCCTCATTATTCTAAAATAATAAATAAACGACTAATTAAAATAACATTCAAACGTGTACAAATTAAACAATTAAAAAAAGTAAATAACTAAAGTGCTAACCTAACAAATATCTTCGACATGAAATAAGTTCATTCCAACTTTATCATTTTATGTTTCACATACTCACTTACTCACAACTTCACAAGTCACATGCAATTTTGCAGATCCAAGTTCTTATTAAGGGCCATGTGTACTCATGACTTCATGAGTCATCAATTCATCATTGTATGGCAAATTGACAAAAGACTAGAATAAGTATAATTGTATAAAGCATCTCCTTAAGTACTTCGTGGCCTAGACGCCTAGAATACGCAAAAGAAAGCAAGGTTTCAGCAAATAAAAATATAAAATCAAACATTCAACACCACGTAGGAACACCCAAACAAATACGAAATTACCTGTTCGTTGTTTTGAAGCTTCGAAGTTCTGATGATGATAACGAGGAAGCGTTTAGGGAAGATATAAGGAGAATGAATTGAAGAAGATGACCACAGATCCACCGTCCACGGAGGCACAGACTTGGAGAAACCCTCAAGATTCAAGAATTATTTTGAATGATATAATGTACTACGTTCTACGTAATATTGTATATTAGTAACTTGGTATAGTATTTTTAATTATTTTAGTAGGTTTAGCTATTTTGGAATTTGGAAGTTAGAAATTATTTAGGATGATGAAGTTATGGGAAGTTATGATTTGGAAAGATTACGATTTACTAAGTCAGAATCTGGGAATATTGGGAATTTTGAAGATTAAAGTAGCAGTTGCCAGATGAAGAGTGGCGTTCAAACTCTGGAGATTGGAGAATCAGTTACTCAATTCCGGTCTTTCGATCTACTCCGGGTTTTTCGGGTTTTAGCCTGGACCGGACAGGGAACCGGAAATGCACTAGGAGAGGACCCGGGGACCGGACCGGTTATGAGTAGGTCCGGTTAGGTCTGGACCGACCGGTCCGGTTCGGTCCGGTTGGTCGGTCTGGACCGGTTTTTGAACAGCCCTACTCCCTGCTCTCTAATTGCGCCCCTTCACCGCCCTCTTCTGCCGACATGGCACCAGACGCCTGGCGGCTAGAAGGCACTTTCTCCACCACAGAAGAATCCCTCGAGCGGCGGCGAAGGACCATGCCACTTTCCTTCGCCGCATCCACCCCATTATCGCCGGACAAAGGCGCCCTCTCCCTGTCTCCCCCAACACAGGAAGTCAACCCTCCTCGAGGAGGCGCGCAAGGAGAAATGCGCGGGCACCGGACAAGGACAGCGGCGATAGGCGCCACCTCCTCTACTGTGTCGCCTGACAATTCGTCGTCGACACCCTCCCCAGATCTACGGTGAAGGGCGGAATCCCCACTGTACGCCGAGATCGCTTCATCCTCATCCTCAAAACGGATACGGCGGGAACGGGTGGACATGACTCAGAATAGAAGAAAGCTAAAAGTAAGATAGAGAAGAAACTGACCTAGAAAGGTACGCCGGCAATACTCGAGCTTCCGCTGAGAGGGTCGACAACCTAAAAAGGGCAAGTAGAGGAAAAAGATAGGAAGAATTTCTAGTGAGAGAAGCGAAAAAGGCAATTGAGCACCAACACGAGGGGGGAGCCCCTATTTATACAAGGAAGGGAGCTGCCTTGGGCCACCCATGAGGGTCTGTCAAATGTCAGGTGTCATTTAATGCAACCCTCACAAGCAAGGGAATGTGAAAAGACAATATGGGAAAGCGCAACAAGCAAGATAAAAAGAAAAAGAACAAAGAAGACAACACAAAAGTGACCATAATAAACAATCGATTCACTCACACCCAAGACCCTAGTCAGCATAATAAAGGAGCCGGTAGCCGTATTATACAAATCCGGCAATACGAAAAGAAAACAGGGAGGTTGGCACTTCCCATTTGCACAAGCCGGCTAAAATACTACTTAAGAAAGCCAATATAAACAAAGACGACAGACGAAGACCTCTGGCATCATCCATAGTAGCATCGGCACACATCGCCACCAGCAACAAGTCGTCCCTCCTCCCCATGGTTGGCCTCAACCAGCAAAATGAGGCCCAACCAAGCTTAGAAACCTAGGTGCGCTCTTTCTCATTAGAGTCCTCCTAAGGGAGGGAAGAGGGTGAGCTGGCCGACGAGGTCGGAGACCCCGGGGAAGGAGGTAAAGCACGAGTCCCACAGAGGGGCATATCAAAGCCCTCTTCCATATCGTCGTCAGAATGACAGTGGCACAAGCCCCTAGGCATTCCCGACGACCCAGATGAGCCGTCACCAGAGAAGGAGGAGGAAGAGTTGGATGAACCTCCCGAAGAGGGACAGTCCGAGTCGATGTCAGGCTCGGACACCCCAAAATGCACCCGACCCCTCCGGCGACGGCGAGGACGAATGGCACCAAAGGATGGCCTGGCAGGCCCCCCAGCGAGCACGGAAGGCGGGAGGATCATTGTGGAGTTCCTAGGCGATGGCCATGACTAAGCCCCACGGGCAATGTGACGCCTCTTCCGAGGCCTAGAAGGCTTAGGAGAAGGGAGACGTCGATGACGTCCGACAGGGCCACGAGGAGGTTCTAAGGATTGAGGAAAATTGCTACCAGAAGAGGACATGCCTAGGACGAGGTTTGTAGGGGAATTGATGGATTGGAGATGGTCCAAAAATGGCAAAAATGGGGTCCTTATATAGACAAACAAAGCCATGCATGCACCCCATTTAATGCATGCATCCCCAAACCACCTAGGGAGTAATGGAGGGAGCTTTGGAAAAGCAAAAGTCATCATTACCCCTAGGATGCCTTATAAACGAGTAGGGGAATGCGAACAGACTTCAAAGAGGCGCAAGCAACCCTGCGATACCTCGCCCAGTCACACTGATCACCGGTGTCCACCAACCATAGCCCTCGGCGAACAACCAGCGTCGGGGCAATTGATGGGGGTCGGCACCACAGGTCGTAGATAGTCGGCTGCTGGCCAACGAAGGGTCCTTCCACCCACAGGAAAGCGTACGCCGGTCCATCTTCGGCAGGGCGGCACCCCGATGGACGGCAAGTCCTGGGTGGTGATCCGTACGAATGCTAGCCCTATAAGTACCAAGGAGGCCTCCACAAGAAAGAGGTCACAAAATATACACATCACTTCATCTCTCTAAAAGCTAAGTAAATCCTTCATTGATCACGATTAACCCCTTAGTCCCGCTCATTAACTTGAGCGTCAGAGAGGCAACCTCGCACACCCTCCGAGGCCCTTGTGTGTTCATTGTGCAGGCACGAAACACGAGACCGCTCCAGGACGAAAGAAGAGATCGTCGGTCGTAGACATACGATTGTTTGTTACCCACACACACACACACACACACATTTAGGATTCCATCTGAACCACAACTTTGGTGCTAACTATTGTTTACGGTCCGAACCTCACTTACACTTCTTTAATGCTCCACTTACACTTTAAAAATAGCAAAAAAAAAAATGGAAATCAGCCGGCCTGATGGCCTTTTTTTTATTTTTTTTTGGTATTTTTTAAAGTGTAAGTAGAGCCCCTAAAAGTGTAAGTGGAAGTATAAAGAAGTGTATGTGGGGTTCGCACCGTAAGGAAAAGTTAGCACCGAACATTGGTTCGCACCGGATCTCACCTCTATATATAGCATGTGAGGTTCATTTGAAAGCGGTAAATTGCCACACAAGCTAAGTAAAGTAAACGTACTTAAATTGTAGATTACAAGTTACACGGGCTGAATACAACCCGGAATTCACAATAGCACATAGAATTGAATACGACACTAAATTCGAAAAGCTATGTAGGAAGTTAGAAAGTCAGAAGTTAGGATTGACGAAATTGTAATTGGACACATGCTGCACATTGACCAGGGGACAAGGCTTAGGCGTTTGGCATTAGGCACCGTGAAGTGTAGGCATGCGCCATCAAGCGCCCAGCACCAGGGCGCATGGATAACAGGCGCTCCAGGTAGTCAGAGCCAGAACTGGAGCGTTAATGCTAGCTGGATCCAGACATTCGAATATGTCTCGTCCCGACTTGTCCTTACGAGTATTATGTCCTTTTCGTTATCGACACCGTAATCTGCCTAATAAAGTTTACGGTGTCCAAATTGGCGTCATAGGACACATGTTCTAAGTCGTATAGGAAAATAGTTTTGATAATATAAGACAGTAGTAGTACTTGTAGTTAGGAAGGAAGGTGTAATTGATTAACACACATTGGCTTCCCCTTGCGAATGCTTAACCCTCGACATTTTGGACATCGTCATTTGGCTAATAAAGCCTATGATACTCAATTTAGTATCAACAGATGTTCGCTCTAACCTTTTTAGCCCACGCCCTTGGCTCATGTTATTCTTTTAGTATAAGAGAGATTCGATTGGGCTAATAACTAGAATTATATAATACTATAAGGTCAAACATATAAAATCAGTCAGGAAAATACACGGTCTCGATGTGGACTTGTAAAACATTAGATTGAGACTACTTATGAGCGAGGTTCGGTTTGTCTCTTGGTTTGCTTATACTCTACTACTATATAAGGATATGGTATATGAGTCATTATGTGATTGATGTAAACTCAAGGAGAAAACCCTAATTGTAAGTTAGTTCAATTTACTCTCAAGCACCCCTAGCTAAAATTAAGAGAGAAGAACGTTCTATCACTTTCATTCCAGCAAACGTGGGATTCTTATTAGGTTTGTGGACCGAGAAAACGAGCGACAATTGAGGGCTCTAGTATCTATTTGTTTCACATATCTAGGAATTTATGCTACGAGGGTATGTATTTCTCGACTTTCTTTTGTCTCAATTCATGTTTATATAATGTTTGTTTTCCTGGTTTGGTGTTAAGAATTGTTTCTTGAAATTCTGCATTCGCATAGGTGAATTCTTCATGACTATCAAAGCATTTATATTATTTATAGTTTTTTATTTTACAAATGAGAAGTGGTAAAACATTTGATACTCAATTAAAGCACTCCTACAACTTTTTGGAACTCCGTAAATTTGGATAAACAAGTGAAAATCCTGTTAACGCTTTCCTTAGAAAAGAAAAATAAATAGCTCACAATAATTTCATCAATTTCATCAATTAGATAGATAGGGACAGGGTCGCTGTCCCTAGCTACATTAGTTGTGAAAACAAAGTGAAAGTAAGGAAAGATGTAAAAAAAATCATTGGAAAAGCGTTGTATAGAGAAGTAGGTTCCAAGTATCAGGCAAACCAGGCAAACACCAATGACTACAATCTCTGCCTTTGGGTAAGCCGGTGTATACTGATGGGTGTCCATCTTTCCTGTACTCGGAGAGCATTGTCACATCTAGCCAGTATACCGGCTTCCTTATCCTTCCCAATACTCTCTTTACCACCAACCAAGCTAACGGCACACCACCCGGGTATCTTGACCCCAAGAATGGCTCCATCTCGCCTGAGCATGTCTTTGTTGGCTCATTCCACTCGCTTCCCCTGCATTCACATTTCACACTTACCTTTATAAATTTCCAACTTATTAGAAAATTGAACTTTCCCATAGAGGTCCATCTTCAAATCTTATGGTTATTGATTTGTGGTGTTTTAACCTATACAATTTGTAAAATTAGATTGATTGATAAACGTAATTACTCGGTTAGTACCAATTTTTGTCCAAGTTACACATAATTTATCATCCTATGTTCTTTTAAAGAAAAAAAAAGAATTACTCTAATTGTGTCTAATACTAACTCTAAAACCTCTCCACTCTATCGATTTTACATGATTCCAAATTTGATTGAGATACCGTTACTGAAGTGTTTATCACGGAGTGTAATTTTATAACCAATATCTCATATTAGTTTATACTAGTTGGAAAGCTCGTGAAGAACGAGCCGATTTTTAGTGACATTTATAACGACACTTAGTTGGATAATTGCATAAATTGGTGAGACTACGCAACAGAAGAAAACAACATTGTAGTTATACCTCGCAAATTAAAACTGACCCAACCCAAATGACCCTAGTCGAATAACCAACCCAAACTCGACCCGACACCCGAATTGAAGACCCGAGGTTGACCTGCAACCCGAATTGAGTCGGGCTAACTCGAAAGTGATACGACTATTATTATAGAAAACAAATTGATATCCCTAAAAATGTTGAAAATAACAAACCCGAAAACCGAAGTCAACAGCTTGCCAACCCGAACTCGATCCGGTTAACCAGAGAGTAAATATGAACCATATATTGATAGCCTAAAAAGAAAATAGAAAAAAGATTCAACTCAGCCCAAACCATATATTGATAACCAAAAAAGAAAATAGAGAAAATATTCAACTCAACCAAAAAAAGAAAGAGGGAAAAAGACAGAAACTTGGAGGAGTAGTTATATTGCTTTAATAGTTTTGCATTAAACAATATTATTTACAGACTATTATTATAAAAATAATAAGTAATAAATAAAATGACAAATAATATTTACGTATTTATGTAAAGTAAGAAACCCAATTTGACATAGATAATTCAAAAACATATTGTACATAGAGTATATATAGCGATATGAGTAATCAAATTTCATGATAATATAAAGAGACGTGTTTATTTCTTCTATAATAAATGTATAAATAGTTGATCCAATAGAAGATGATAAAGTTAACACTCCTAACTTCGACTAATGTTAGATTATTTTTATTTATATAATCGAATTTTATCACCTTATTATAATTTCTCTTGTTTTTTTATCATCATACTTTTTCGATTTGGGATAATTCCACATGATTACTTGATAAATCGATATTTATACATATTTTTACCCCTTTAATATTATTATTTTTATTTCGTTTTTCATATTATTTTGAGCTAATAACGTGTTTTTAGGAATTTTAGGTTAAGATATACGTTAATATTATTTATGTGCTAAAATAAGTTTTATTATCTATTTTTAATTATTTAGAATAACCCATTTAAATTGAAGGTCAAACAATACATATACTCCCGTTTATATGATGCAGATCTATCTTAAGACGACAATATCTCACTCATACGATATCAGAATCAAACGATTCAGGATGCATTGGAAAGCTAATTTCGAGACCTACAAGTTTGTAGAAGAGAGAAACACCAAATTTCGTCATCTACTAGGCCGAAATCAAGTTATAAGACAAATGGGTTGAAGCCCGTCATAAAAAAAGATTATTACGAAACAAATAAAGAAAAAAAAAAGGAGTTAAGAAGATGGAATGAGCCGTGATATAAAGAAAAGGAAAGAAGAATAAAGAAAAAAGGAAATAAAAGATTTAAAAAGAGAATAGGAAGGAGAAAAATAAGAAATAAAAAAATATATAAAAAGAAGATTGAAGGGGAGAAGAAGACACGTGAGGATAGGGAACAAAAAAAAGAAAACAGAGAGAGAACAGGGGAAGACAACCGCACGACAGGAGAAGAAGACACGGGCTGACTCCGTCTAAATCAAATTTTGTCTCGATTTTTATGAGTTCTTCTAATCTTTATCTTATTTTTACTGTTATTATGTTTAGTTTAGAATAATTTTTAATTGGAGTATGTAATTGATTATTGATGTTAGGGTTTATGAGATTATGATATTGTTTTTATTAATTAATTACTTTATTGGATATTTATATAATGTTCGTTATTTGACTATCTGATTCGTATTTATTAATTTTGTTTGGCCAACTTAATTGTATTCATGAATCGATCGTTGAATTAATAGTAATTTTGGTTAGGTTGCAGCGTTCTGGTCTAATCTTAATTGTTAGAATCTTGTGTAGTAGTTGAGTCAGATATAATTGCAGCGTTCTGGTTATATTTTATTCAACTGATTAGTGATCTTAAAGCGACTTAATTTATTAATTTGATTCATGCGTTCATGGTTGATTTGATAAATTGGTTAGGATTAAACTTGCGTGCGTTCACGGGGTTTAACGAGTCAGAAAGATAAAATTGGTAATTTACTTGCGTTCAAGGATTAACCGATTAACTTATCTATCCAATATAATTAATTAAGTGAATCAATGATTTTACCCGACAACTATAGAAAGTTACATATCTCCTATTTATCCTTTATAAGAACTTTCTACTTATTTATTGCGATTATTAGTGTTATTCGTTTTATTTATTTAATTTTAGTTAGTTAGTTTAGTACAAGAACATTTAGAACAACCCAAACAAACCCCCCATTATTATATTTATACTTATATAACTATATAAATACTACTAAATAAATCTGAGATAATACCATTAGTCCCTGTGGGTTCGACCCTTACTTGTCCTACTACTAGTTAGTTAGAGTCTTGTAAGTGAATTATAAATTTAATTTTGACTGCGATTACGACACGCATCAAATTTTGGCGCCGTTGCCGGGGACTGATTATATATTATCTTTGATTATATATTAGTTACCTAGTAAATTAGTTACTTATTTATCTAGCTAGTTAATTTATTTTATTTTAAATACTCTTTAGTTTTTATTTCAGGTACTTATTTAAAATATTTAAAATGTCTGCTGGAGCGGAGAAGAGTTATTATTTTCTACGGAGCAATTATTTTCTACGGAGACACCTACTAGTATTATTTTTCCTACTTTGGAAAAATCATTTAAGTTAAGTCCAGGTTTTATCCAAATTCTCCCTAACTTTTATGGTCGATCTAATGAGGATGCTCTAAAACATATACAAGAATTTTATCTTGCTTGTTCCACGTTATCTTTGGATGGTATTGATGATGATTGTATTAAATTCCGAGCTTTTCCATTTACTTTGCATGAATTAGCTAAAGAGTGGCTGTTTAATTTACCTAGCGGATCTATTACATCTTGGAATTGTTTAAGAAAAGTTTTTCTTGATAAATATCAACCTGTGAGTATTACAAGGGCAATAAGAAAACAAATTATGAATATACAACAAGATGATAATGAATCTTTAAATGATTATTGGGATAGATTTAACCGATTATGTAATTCATGCCCACAACATGAACTAAGTGAAAAAATCTTGATTGAATGTTTGTATGATGGTTTGCTGGATGATCAAAATGATAGAGTTATTTGTAGATAACGTTTTATCTTAGATGTTTATGGTTGATGTATCCTATTGTCTATCTAATTGTAGTCTTTGTATTTAGCTAGCTTACGTTAATTGTGTTTGATAGGTAGTCTAATACTCCTATTCTCTAGTATAAATGTAACGTCTTTACATCAATAATAATTACGATTCAACTTCTACATGGTATCAGAGCAGTTCTGATCCTAAAAAAAAAAAAAAAAAAAAAACACATAACTCCAAAAAATCCCACGTACAAGCAGGAACTTTTTAGCCAAATTTCTGAAAATTACCTCTCTTATTTCAAACTTCTTTCACCATGTCACATCACGTCTATAATTTATCCGTTGCTCCTTCGGAAACTTTACCCGATGAAACCAATAAAAAAACCTTCCCTAACCCGGCATATAACACTTGGTTCCGGCAAGACAAACTAGTTCTCGGTGCCTTGGCGGGTACTCTTCCAAAATCCGTTTCTCACCCAGCCCACCAACCTAACACTCTTTGGCTCCTTGACTCAGGCGCCTCTCACCATATTACTACCGATCTCTCCAACCTTGTCCATCACTCTCCCTATGATGGCACCGACGAAATCGTAATAGGTAACGGATCGGGTCTCTCGATCCACAATTATGGTTCCACCACTATAACCTCCTCTATTACTTCCTTTGCTCTCAAAAACGTATTTCATGTTCCTCATATGCATAAAAATATTATCTCTGTTTCTCAATTTTGCAATGATAATTCCGTTTATATTGACTTTTCTTCCTCTTTTTTCAATGTTAAGGACATTCGGACGGGCAAACTTCTTCACACGGGCAAAGCTAAAGACGGTGTCTACTATTGGCCCACTTCACCCTCACCCCAAGTATATTCCACGACACTCCCTACCGTCGACCCCCATCATCGGTTTGGCCATCCGAGCTCACAAATTCTTAAATCTATTTTATCTAGTTTCTCTAATAATTTCAAACTTAATTTGGATGCGTGTAATTCATGCTTCCAATTTAAAAGCACGAAACTTCCTTTTAGCACTTCGAGTCTTACTAGTCAATTTCCACTCCAAATTATATTCAGTGATTTATGGACGTCTCCTATTTTATCACAAGAATGTTTTAAGCATTATGTTATTTTTGTTGATCACTTTACAAAATTTACTTGGCTTTATCCTTTAAAGAAAAAATCTGACACCTCCTCCACTTTTATTAACTTTAAAACACTTGTCGAAAAATTTTTCTCGCGACCCATTATAACTTTTTACTCCGACAATGGAGGTGAATTTGAAAAACTCAAACCTTTTTTTACGAGTCATGGAATTCAACACCTCACCTCCCCCCCTCACACACCCGAACATAATGGGTTCGCGGAATGACGACACCGACACATTGTTGACACCGGTCTCACACTGCTTGCTCACTCGTCCATGCCCGACCGATATTGGCCCTTCGCATTCCATACCGCGGTTTATTTAATAAATCGCATGCCCACTCCCGGACTTCAAATGTCCACCCCATATGCAAAATTATTCGGTAAGCCTCCTAATTACTCTAACTTTCATAGCTTTGGGTGCCTTTGTTACCCGTGGCTCCGTCCATATACTTCTCACAAAATGGACCCTCGGTCCGTCCCGTGCGTTTTCGTCGGATATGCCCCGTCCCAACATTCTTATCTTTGTCTTGATCCGAAAACAAATCGAATATATTCCTCTAGGCATGTTCGTTTTATAGAAGACAATTTCCCTTTTAAAAAAATTGAACCCCAAACCCAACCCCTGACACCTGACATATGGATGTCAGGTTATGCCCCCCCTCCCTCTAACTCTACAATTCCCACCGCCCCCCACATTCTTATTCCCTCCAACACCCCAACCCTACCCACCCCTCCCTCCTCCCCTCAGCCCTCCAACCCAGTCACCGCTCCTGCTGCCACCACCCCCCTCCGTGTCTACCAACGTCGCCACCGCCCACCATCTTCCCCCACCACACCTGAGACTCCCCCCTCAGCCCTGCCGTCGCCGCCTGCCACAACCGTGGTGACGGCCGACTCCCCTGCCACCACCACCACGCCACCTGTGGCTGCCCCTCTCCTTCCTATCCGTGCCTCAACTAGAATCTCAAAACCTCCTGTCCGTCTTAACCTATCAGCCCAATTGACTTCTCCCGAACCAACCTCGGTCAAACAGGCCCTCGCTGATCCTGTTTGGTACACCGCTATGGAAACCCAACACCAAGCCCTACTCACTAACCAAACGTGGGATCTCGTTCCACCGTCTCCGTCCTACAATATTGTCGGATGCAAGTGGGTTTTCCGAACTAAGTATAAGCCCGACGGTTCCCTTGATAAACACAAAGCCCGTCTCGTAGCAAAAGGTTTTCACCAAAGACCTGGTCTCGACTATACTGAAACCTTTAGCCCAGTTATTAAGCCCGCCACGGTTCGATTACTATTGAGTCTTGCTGTAACTAAGAGTTGGCCCCTCCGACAACTCGACATAAATGATGCCTTCCTTCAAGGCACCCTCCAAGAAACGGTTTACATGTCCCAACCACCCGGGTTTAAGGATCCGGTCCACCCAGACCATGTTTGCCGCCTTAAAAAGGCCATTTATGGCCTCAAACAGGCTCCCCGAGCCTGGTACACAGAATTACGATCACATCTCCTCGGACTTGGTTTCGTCAATTCCGTCACGGATACGTCCCTCTTTATTTTTCCTAATCCTAACCCGATTTATGTTCTCGTCTATGTTGATGATATTATTATCACAGGTGCGTCTCGTGACTCGGTCACGTCTTTTATCAAGTCTCTTGCAGATCGCTTCTCTCTTAAAGACCTTGGTGATTTATCCTATTTTCTCGGGGTCGAATGTCAACCTTGTCCGGCCGGTCTCTTTCTAAGTCAACATAAGTATATTTTGGATGTCTTGGCCCGAGCCAAGTTGTCCGATGCCAACCCGGCCACTACGCCACTTGACCCGTTACTCAAACATAAGCTACATGAACAATCCGGTATCCCTCATGATAATCCGACCGAATTTCGGGCCCTCCTCGGTGCACTTCAATATTTGTCCTTAACTCGTCCTGATATTGCGTTCGCTGTCAATAAGTTATCTCAGTTCATGCATTCTCCTACTACAACTCATTGGACCGCTCTTAAGCGATTACTTCGCTATCTCGCTGGTACACCTACACATGGAATCACGATTTTTCGTGATTCACCCCTTGCTCTTCACGCCTACTCGGATTCCGATTGGGCTGGAGATCGCTCTGACTGGACCTCGACAGGTGCTTATATGGTCTTCCTAGGCCGCAACCCGATTTCTTGGAGTTCCAAGAAACAAACCTCGGCCTCTCGTTCCTCGACCGAGGCTGAATATAGGGCCGTTGCTAATGCTGCGGCCGAGCTTACTTGGTTAGCTAACCTTTTACTAGAAATTCGTGTAAAGCTTCCGCAAGCTCCTGCTATTTACTGTGATAATCTCGGGACTGTCAGTTTCGCTGCTAATCCCGTTTTCCACTCTAAAATGAAGCATCTCGCCATTGATTATTACTTTATTCGTGAGAAGGTGCAGTCTGGTTTTCTCCGGGTCGTTCCTATAGCTAATGATGATCAATTAGCCGATGCGTTAACGAAGCCGCTTCCTCGTGACCGACTTCAAATGCTACTCTCCAAAATTGGACTTGCTCCTAGGCCGTCCATTTTGCGGGGGGATGATAGAGTTATTTGTAGATAACGTTTTATCTTAGATGTTTATGGTTGATGTATCCTATTGTCTATCTAATTGTAGTCTTTGTATTTAGCTAGCTTACGTTAATTGTGTTTGATAGGTAGTCTAATACTCCTATTCTCTAGTATAAATGTAACGTCTTTACATCAATAATAATTACGATTCAACTTCTACACAAAAGAGGTTGATAGACATTGCTAGTGGTGGTTCTTTAATGGATAAAACTCCAACTGAAGCTAAAAAATTGATTAACAATATGGCCATTAGCAGTCAACAATATGGAACCAAGAATGAATGTGATTTGAAATTGCAAAAGCAATTAAAAGAACAAGCTGAACAAATGAAAGAATTGAGAGATGTTGTGAATAATCAACTTAAAGTTATGGATAACCAACATCAATCTTTAGAAAATATGGTAAAACAATTGGTAGTTCAAGTAGGACAAGTTCACTCTCAGAGCCTTAGTCGTCAAGAACAAACCGATAATAACTTGTGCCACTTGGATAATCAAATGAAATTGATTTGTACCACCCTTGCCAACATTGAGAACAATTTTGTTAGACAACCTGAACCTAATTTGTTGGATGAGTTTAAAGCAATAACCTTAAGAAGTGGTAAGGAGCTTAAAAATAGATTTGATGTTGAGGAAGAAATCGAGGTTAGACCAAGAGCTACAAAACAAAATGACGTTGAAGATGGTCAAGATGAACCTCGTATTAGTGAGAGTGAAACGAAAATTAAGGAAAATGGTCCAGAATTAGAAAAGGAAGAGGTTATAGATAAATCTACCTCAGATGTACCTACTTTTAAGACCAATGTTCCATTTCCTTCCAGATTTGCTCAATCTAAGAAAGAAGATAAAGATAATGAAATTTTGGAAATATTTAGAAAAGTTGAAATAAATATACCCCTCTTAGATGCTATTAAACAGATGCCGAAATATGCTAAATTTTTAAAAGAGATATGCACTAATAAAAGAAAGATTAAGAGTGGGGAAAAAGTGTTGATAGGAGAGAACGTATCTGCAATAATTCAAAAGAAAATACCTCCTAAATGTAAAGACCCAGGAATGTTTAGTATTCCTTGTAAAATAGGAAATAGTAAATTAGATAGATGCATGCTTGACTTAGGAGCATCTATTAGTGTTATGCCTAAATCCCTATACGAATCACTTAAGTTAGGACCTCTTTCTCAAACTGATGTAGTGATTTAGTTAGCGAACAGATCACATGCTTATCATATAGGAGTCTTAGAAGATGTTTTAGTTCAAGTTGATGAGTTAATATTTCCCGTTGATTTTTATGTGCTTGATATAGTAATTCTTTTAATGCTAAGGATGCGCCATTATTACTGGGAAGACCCTTTCTTAAAAGAGCTAGAACTAAAATTGATGTCTATGAGGGAACTCTTTCTTTTGAATTTGATGGTGAAACGATTAAGCTTAATATTTATGATGCTATGAAACACCCATTTGATACTGCTGATGATGTGAGTTCTATAGAGACTATTGATGTGATAGACACAGTTACACAAGAGAAACTCGATAGGATAAATGAATTTAATACTCTTGATGATGATAATGATTTGGATCCTATATTATCTTTTGAGGAAAAGTTTGATTCTATTCATGATAGTCATCTAACCACTTATTTTGAGTGTGTTTCTAGCCTTGAATTGCCTAAAGATTCCCCTAAAGTGATTCTGTCTATTCAACATCCGCCTGAATTGGAATTAAAACCCTTGCCTAATAACTTAAAGTATGCTTTCTTAGGTGAACATGATACCTTACCTGTAATTATTTCTAGTTCACTTTCTGAATCACAAGAGTTTAAATTATTAAATGTGCTTAAGGAATATAAAGAGGCGATAGGGTGGACCATTGCTGATATTAAGGGTATTAGTCCTACATTGTGTATGCATAACATTTTTCTTGAGGATGGTGCCAAACCAGTTAGAGAAACTCAACGTAGACTTAACCCGTCAATGATGGAAGTTGTGAAAAAAGAAATTCTTAAGTGGCGGGATGCGGGTGTGATATTTCCTATCTCAGATTCGAAATGGGTAAGTCCAATCCATGTAGTACCTAAAAAGACCGGGATTACGGTCGTTGAAAATAGTAAAGGAGAACTAGTTCCCACTAGAGTGTCAAATGGATGGAGGGCTTGCATAGACTATAGAAAGCTAAATCAAGTCACTAGAAAAGACCACTTCCCTTTACCATTCATAGATCAAATGTTAGAAAAACTTGCGGGACGTTCTTACTTTTGTTTTCTAGACGGTTATTCCGGGTATATTCAAGTTCCTATAACACCTGAGGATCAAGAAAAGACAACTTTTACATGCCCTTTTGGTACTTTTGCTTTTAGAAGAATGCCTTTTGGACTTTGTAATGCTCTTGGCACATTTCAACGTTGCATGATGAGCATATTTTCAGATTTGCTTGATAATTCCATGGAGGTTTTTATGGACGATTTTACTGTTTTTGGTGATGATTTTGATTTATGTCTCCATAATTTATCTCTTACTTTAAAAAGATGTGTCGAGACTAATCTTGTGCTTAACTTTGAAAAATGTCATTTTATGGTGGAAAAAGGAGTTGTCCTAGGCCATGTTGTCAGTGCTAAAGGGTTGGAAGTTGATCAAGCTAAAATAGATATTATTAGTTCATTACCCTATCCTAGCTGTGTACGTGAAATTAGATCATTTTTAGGACATGCTGGATTCTATAGGCGATTTATACAGAACTTTTCCACTATTGCATCACCTTTATCTAACCTACTTGCTAAAGATGTACCATTTGTGTTTGATGATAAGTGTAAGGAAGCATTTAACACGTTAAAAGATAAATTAACTTCCGCACCAGTGATTAAACCTCCTAATTGGTCATTACCTTTTGAAATAATGTGTGATGCTAGTGATAAAGCGGTAGGAGCTGTATTAGGGCAAAAAGTAGGCAAGGAATCTCATGTTATATATTATGCGTCGAAAACTCTTGACCCAGCTCAATGCAACTACACTGTCACTGAAAAGGAATTGTATGCTATTATTTTTGCCCTTGAAAAGTTTAGATCGTATTTGCTTGGGACTCACGTGGTAGTATACTCTGATCACTCTGCTTTGAAATATTTGTTGAAAAAGAAAGAGTCCAAACCTAGATTATTATGTTGGATGCTATTATTACAGGAATTTGATTTGGAAATAAAAGATAAGAAAGAGGCCGAAAACTTAGTTGCTGACCATCTTAGCAGGATTATTAAGGAACAAGACATAACTGTCCTCTCTTCTGATTTGTTTCCTGATGAACAATTGTATGCATTAAATGTGAAATATCCTTGGTATGTTGATATCGTTAATTATTTGGTATCAAAGGAGTTTCCTAAGGAACTTACTAAAGCCCAAAAAGATAAAATTAAGCATGATGCTAAGTATTATATTTGGGACGAACCTTATTTGTTTAAAATTTGTTCCGATAATGTTATAAGAAGATGTGTGCCTGAAGAGGAAAGTAAATCTATTCTTGAATTTTGTCACTCATTTGAGTGTGGGGGTCATTTTGGTCCGAAACGAACAGCTCATAAGATTCTAGAATGTGGATTCTTTTGGCCCTCTTTGCATAAAGATGCTTATACTTTTGTGAAAACTTGTGATCAATGTCAAAGAAGTGGTAATATTTCTAGGAGAGATCAAATGCCTCTTACTTCCATATTTGTAGCTGATGTTTTTGATGTTTGGGGTATTGATTTTATGGGACCTTTTCCATCATCTTTTGGGAATACTTACATTCTTTTAGCAGTTGACTATGTTTCTAAATGGGTGGAGGCCAAAGCTACTAGAACTAATGATTCTAAGGTGGTTGCTGAGTTTGTTAGGGATCAGATTTTTAATAGGTTTGGTATTCCTAGAGCTATCATTAGTGACAGAGGGACTCACTTTTGTAATCGTATCATTGAGGTTTTATTTAGGAAATATCATGTTACTCATAAGGTCTCTACTGCTTATCACCCACAGACTAATGGACAAGCTGAGGTTTCTAATAGAGAAATAAAATCAATTTTGGAGAAGGTTGTGAGTCCTAATAGGAAAGATTGGAGTAAGCGTTTAGGTGATGCATTATGGGCATATAGAACTGCATACAAAACCCCAATAGGGATGTCTCCTTATCGCTTGGTATTTGGGAAAGCTTGTCACCTTCCAGTTGAATTAGAGCATCGAGCATTTTGGGCAATTAAGAAGTGTAATTTTAATTATGAAAAGTCTGTTGCTCACAGAAAACTAGAAATTCTAGAATTGGAGGAGATAAGGAATGATGCATATGAGAATTCTCGGATCTACAAAGAGAAAACTAAGGCTTATCACGATAAAATGTTATCTAGAAAAAGCTTTAATGTGGGTGATAAAGTTCTCCTTTATAATTCTAGGTTAAGATTATTTCCTGGGAAATTGAGATCAAGATGGATTGGTCCCTTTGAGGTTCTTAAGGTGTTTGATCATGGAGCGGTAGAAATTAAAGGATGCGAGTCGGGAAGGATAATTAAAGTGAATGGTCATAGACTTAAGCCATATTATGATGGATTCGAGGCCAATTGGGTGGATATTATTGATTTGGAGGATTCAACTTATGAAAATTGAGAAATAGCATGTCGTGCCACGACGTAAAATAAGGCGCTTCTCGGGAGGCAACCCGTGCTTGTATATTTATTTTGTATGCGTGACTAGTTATTTTTACTTAGTTTTATTATTCGTTTATATTTCATTTTTCCTATTTCACTTGTCTTGGTCTAGTGTTGGAATTTTGCAGGATAGAAAACAGTTATCCGTTCGTGAACATATGACAGCTGACAATGGATGCGTTTTCAAAATTAACGTGGACAAGATGCATATATTTCTACTTCGCTAGACCCGCTAAGTACCTTTATCCCTCTTATATATTTATGTGTGCAAATTTTTAGCTCTTTGTTGTCTCTTTTGACATTGAGGACAATGTCGGATTTAAGTGTGGAGATGAGGTAAACTGAATTATTGCTGAAGTGGAGTTGGCGGGTGGCCATTACATTGAATGTGTATTTTGCAGGCTATTTTAAAAATTTGGGATATGTGAATATTTAGGGGAAATGCTGTCGAAATTTTTTGAAATGTTTTTGATAGAAATTTGAGCTTAAAAGTTTTAGCCTTTGTTTTTATTGAACTACCTAAACTTGGGAAGTTGACGACAAATTCTAATCTAACATTTAAAAAAAATGATTTCTATTAAGAACAATAATAATAATAAAATGTTTTGAAGTTATATATGCAATTATTTTTCCTCCCGATCGAACTTGGGTTAATTAATTTAATAGCAGATAATATTTTAAATCTCTTTTAAATTTGATTTATAAGTGAATTATAAAGAATAGCACTTGCTTTAGCTACCTTAACTATTTTTTTTTTCGTTGACTTTAGAGGTACGAGCGGTAAGCCGGTCTTGTTTCAATTAATTTACTTTCATAGGTAACTCCTAATTAGGGCTATAAGAAAGATTAGATGCCTCAAGAGTGAGTGAGTCGTTCTTGTGACTCGAGTTATTAAATCCGAAGGGAACCTAGTCCTAATGGGATTGGGAGAATGCCTAATGCCTTGTTCGGAAGGGCGGGAGTCATTGATTGAAAGCTCGCTACATGGGTCACTTGATCGGGAAAAAAAAGAATGAAAAAAAAACGAAAAAAGAAAAAAGAAAAGAAAATTAGAAAGAAAAAAAAGGCAAAAAAAAAAGAAGGAAAAAAATAATAAGTGTGGAAAAAGTGAGACGAAGTATCTAGTTTGACTTATATGCTCGGGAGAACGATCCTCGTACTAAACTGGTAATAGGAATGTACATGAAAGTAAATCCCCTTTCCCTAAGACCTTAAACTGCTGAAACTCGTCTTCTTGAGCCCGAGCCAATACAAATATATTTTTCGAAGGTAGTTAAACCGAGTGTGAAGGATAATGAGTTTATTTATAATTCGAATTTAGAAGCGGTTTAACTTATTATATGTTGTTAAATTAGTTAATTGAATAGTTTAAGGAAGGAGAAATTTTATTTATATATTACTTGCTATTCTAACTCCAAATTATTTTCTTAAGTTTACTAACTTATAAAAAATGTTTTCTCAAAACATTTGAAGGTTAATTTTCCATTTTATGTTAGCTCTTGATTAATCATTGTCGATGACGTCAATGGACTAAGTGTGGGGATTTTGATAAATCGATATTTATACATATTTTTACCCCTTTAATATTATTATTTTTATGTCGTCTTTCATATTATTTTGAGCTAATAACGTGTTTTTAGGAATTTTAGGTTAAGATATACGTTAATATTATTTATGTGCTAAAATAAGTTTTATTATCTATTTTTAATTATTTAGAATAACCCATTTAAATTGAAGGTCAAACAATACATATACTCCCGTTTATATGATGCAGATCTATCTTAAGACGACGATATCTCACTCATACGATATCGGAATCAAACGATTCAGGATGCGCTGGAAAGCTAATTTCGAGACCTACAAGTTTGTAGAAGAGAGAAACACCAAATTTCGTCATCTATTAGGCCGAAATCAAGTTATAAGACAAATGGGTTGAAGCCCGTCATAACAAAAGATTATTAGGAAACAAATAAAGAAAAAAAAGGAGTTAAGAAGATGAAATGAGCCGTGATATAAAGAAAAGGAAAGAAGAATAAAGAAAAAAAGGAAATAAAAGATTTAAAAAGAGAATAGGAAGGAGAAAAAGAAGAAATAAAAAAATATATAAAAAGAAGATTGGAGGGGAGAAGAAGACACGTGAGGATAGGGAACAAAAAAAAGAAAACAGAGAGAGAACAGGGGAAGACAACCGCACGACAGGAGAAGAAGACACGGGCTGACTCCGTCTAAATCAAATTTTGTCCCGATTTTTATGAGTTCTAATCTTTATCTTATTTTTACTGTTATTATGTTTAGTTTAGAATAATTTTTAATTGGAGTATGTAATTGACTATTGATGTTAGGGTTTATGAGATTATGATATTGTTTTTATTAATTAATTACTTTATTGGATATTTATATAATGTTCGTTATTTGACTATCTGATTCGTATTTATTAATTTTGTTTGGCCAACTTAATTGTATTCATGAATCGATCGTTGAATTAATAGTAATTTTGGTTAGGTTGCAGCGTTCTGGTCTAATCTTAATTGTTGGAATCTTGTGTAGTAGTTGAGTCAGATATAATTGCAGCGTTCTGGTTATATTTTATTCAACTGATTAGTGATCTTAAAGCGACTTAATTTATTAATTTGATTCATGCGTTCATGGTTGATTTGATAAATTGGTTAGGATTAAACTTGCGTGCGTTCACGGGGTTTAACGAGTCAGAAAGATAAAATTGGTAATTTACTTGCGTTCAAGGATTAACCGATTAACTTATCTATCCAATATAATTAATTAAGTGAATCAATGATTTTACCCGACATCTATAGAAAATTACACATCTCCTATTTATCCTTTATAAGAACTTTCTACTTATTTATTGCGATTATTAGTGTTATTCGTTTTATTTATTTAATTTTAGTTAGTTAGTTTAGTACAATAACATTTAGAACAACCCAAACAAACCCCCCATTATTATATTTATACTTATATAACTATATAAATACTACTAAATAAATCTGAGATAATACCATTAGTCCCTGTGGGTTCGACCCTTACTTGTCCTACTACTAGTTAGTTAGAGTCTTGTAAGTGAATTATAAATTTAATTTTGACTGCGATTACGACACGCATCATTACTCTTAATTATGTTAATAGAATTCAATTAAATTATAATGTAATATTTTTCGTTGTGGGATAATTTTTTCTAAGTTTATAGTCTTCAGTTTGATAATATAATATAGTCGTCCGTATAAAGACGAATGATTACTCTTAATTTTTCGATCTGAGATATTTCTACTCAAATTATAGTCTTAAGAACTCATTTAAATACTCAAAAGATTTTTGGTTCATATCTATACGAATTATTACTTTATTTTATATAATAGAATTTTATCACCTATTATAATTTCTCGATGTGAGATAATTTTAACTCAATTTATAGCGTTAAGAGTTGTTATAACAGTCAAAATATTTTTTATTAATATCTAAAAACGAATGATTTCTCTTATTTATGATATATAATTTTATCACTTCATCGTAATTTTTCGTTTTGGGACAATTCGACTTGCGTTTATGTCTTAAAACTCTTTTTAAAACTCAAAAGATTTCTGGTTGATATCTAAAAACGAATTATTATTACTTTTAATTATTTAATATAGAGTAGAATTTTATCACAATAATATAATTTCTCGATATGGGATATTTGTACGTAAATTTATAGCCTTAAGAGCTGACTCAAAATATTTTTGGTTAATATCTAAAAACGAATAATTTTTTTTCTTTGATGATACTGAATTTCACCTCATCGTAATTTTTCAATGTGTGATAATTCTATTTAAGTTGATAGTCATCAAGTTGATATCTAAAGACGATTGATTACTCTTAATCAAGTACTTATTCTAATAGCATTCTATCAACTTATTTCAATTTTTCGATATTATTTTAATTTTTTGATGTGGGATATTTCTACTTAAATTTATAGTTTTAAAACTCTTTTTAGGACTCAAAAAAATTTTTGATTGGTATCTATAAATGAATTATTATTACTTTTATTTATATAATAAAATTTCATGATTTTATTATAATTTATATATGTGGATAATTTTACTTCAATTTATAGTCTTAAAAGCTGTTATAAGACTCAAAAGATTTATTTTTATATCTAAAAACGAATAATTTCACTTATTATGATATAGTACAATTTAATCACCGTATCATAATTTTTTTTGATGTGAAATAAATTCTAATTGAATTTATAGTTTTAAGAACTCTTTTTAGAACTCAAAAGACTTCATGTTGATATCTAAAGACAAATGATCACTCTTATAATTATCCTTTTGTAAGAATCGTTACTTTTGTTTTTTTTCCTCGATGGACGAATAAAATTAAGCTACCCCTCTTGCAAAAAAAATGATTACTCTTGTAATTAGTACGAAGTATATAATAGAAGTTCATCACTTTATTAGAATTTCTCGATGTGGATAATTACTTTAATCTATATTCTTAAGAGCTATTATAAGACTCGAAAGTTTTTTGATTGAAATCTAAAGACAAATAATTTTTCTTATTGATGATATAAAATTTCGTTAACTCATAATAATTTTTCGATGTAGGGATAATTCTACTTAAGTTTATAGCCTTAAAAATTAAAAATAATTTTTAGAACTCAAAAGAACTCTTTTTAGAACTTAAAATAATAATTTTATTTTTATTATTAGTTATTTTAAATTTTAATTTTATATTTTTAAAATTTCTAATATTTTTAGAGGGTGATAAATATTTTTTTTAAAAATTAAACAAAATTGTACATATCCCACACAGTGTTTGTTCAATTTTTGTTTTGTTTTGAGGTAATAGTTGACGCACAGTATTTGTTCAATTTTTGTTTTGTTTTGAGGTAATAATTGACGGTTTATATAATGTTAATTTCTCTCAGTCAGAGACGCAGTGAGATTGTTTTTTATACAAATTTAATATCATCTGAACCGTAAGTAGAGCAGGGTTGTTTTTTTTTTCTACGCAAACTTGTATATTCTTTATTTAAATTAAAAAAAATATATTAAAATTTGGACCAATCATATCATTCAAAAAGTTACTGATTTATTAATATATATAACTCTTTAATTTCATATTACTGTGACATTATTATTGTAATTCCTTATAACTGTGACACTGTCACAGTAAGATTTTTGTGTTACATACTGTAATAGTGTTCTGTTACTGTAACAGTATTACTCTGACATTATTATTGTAATTTCTTATTACTGTGACAGTGTCACAGTAAGATATTTGTGTTACTATAATAGTTTTTTTTTTTATAAAAAAAAATTGTGTTCTGTTACTATAACAGTAAGATTATATACGATGAAGATGACGCTGAGATTGAATCTCAGCCATTCATGTGATTTGATCATGTGGCTGTGATTTGCGGGACGGACTCATTTAAAGAAGACCAACTCACCGGATGCAATTTCTATATATATATATATATATATATATTGATTGATATATTGATTTTTGTTTAATGTTTGGGTTTGGTGCGAGTGGTTGTTTGTGATTCCAAGGTTGGTGGTCGTGTGTGTAGGGTGATTCAAAGGTTCAGTGGACTGTGGCGCCTTTTGGAGTTGGGTGGACGCCGACAATATCTAACTAAAGAAGAGGCTGGTTAAAGGTGTGTTTGCAATTATTTTTTCATAATTACATGTACTCAATCAATACATGAAATTTCTTAATTATTATTGTAATACTCTTCCCATAATTATAAAATCAGTCGATTAATTCGCTTTTGATTATGGTTCGGTAATCGATGTTTTTATTTTACTTGCAAATTACTTGTGACTTACCCAAATTGAATTAGGTTTAATGTTTTTTACTTATCATTTACCTTAATTGAATTATGATTTACCCTAATTGCAAATTACTTATGATTTATCCTAATTACTTATGAATTAGGTTGTAAACATGTTTTGAGTATTTTGTAAATATATTTTTATTTTAATTATCGAATTAATTTTGATTTATACTTTTGTAATTCTTCTATTTTAATTATTATTATTATTATTATTATTGTTGAATTTAATTTTCTTGTTAATTTTTTCTATTATTTGAGTGTAATATATGAGGGTAATTATTATCAATAAATTATGGAACAAAAATTAAAATAAATAATTTTTTCCAAATTACGAAAAAAATACAAGTGCTAATCATTTTTCTAAAAAAAAGCGTCTTTTAAAAAATCGGGAATTTTTTTTTAAAAAAATGGCGATCGGAGTAACGGCCGGAGTGGCGGGCTGGAGTTGTTGTCGGCGTAGCAAGGTGGTGGAGGGAGATGAAATTTGAAAGTTTTGAGATTTATTTGAATTTCACTCAAAACTTCTATAATGTTAGTGTGAGGGGGGAATGAGAGGGGCATTAGTATAATTTTTAAGTATAAAGGAGTAACAAGTAAGTATAAAAGAGTATCACCCGCTTTTTTAATGGTGACAAAGCGTCACTATAATTAATTAAAAAAAGAAAAATAAAATATAGAAATTGAATTTTCGTTTTTGCACCAAAATATTGAAGGGCATGTATGTAATTTTATATCTAAGCAATTAAGATAAAATTTAAAATAAGTTAAAACTTCCAATATACATAATATCATGTTGGGTTCAGATTCGTAACATGTGAAAACGAGTCATAAACCTTGCAGTCGAAAGTTGATCAATTAAATTTAACGTTTATGTGTAAAGTTGTTGGCTTACTTACATAAGTGAGCAAATTCTCAATTCAAACCCGTTATGTCGTTACATAAATGAGTTATTAAGTTTCAACCCAAACCGTTAATTACATAAATGAGTTATGTCGTTAATTAAGTACTTACAATTTTTTTCTCAATGAAATACTGTCAAATATTTAAAAAATATTCTTGATGTAATCACGGCTAGTGGCACACTTGATCTAAAATACACTCAGAGTTAGGGATGGCAACGGACCGGATCCGGACCGGATCCGCATGGATCCAGATCCAGATCCGCACTTCTAGTAGCGGATCCGCACTCCTAGTATCGGATCCGGATCCGACGGATCCCAAAAGTGCAGATCCAGATCCAGATCCACCGGATTTGGACCGGATCCGGATCGGATCCGCGGATCCAATTTCTTACTTACATTCTACAAAAATTTTGATTATTAAGTATTTGCGATCATATTATTTTTCATAATCATACAAATAAAATTAAATAAAAAGATTCATAATCAAATATTAAGAAACTAAAAGAAATAAGTCTTGAAAATAACCAAAAAATGCAAATTAAAGCTCTAAAACACACACCAATTTTTTTATTTTATTTATTTTTTAATAAAACGGATTTGCGGATCCGGATCCGGATTTACTTATTAAGATCCAGATCCAGATCCGTTTAAAGATAGCGGATCCGGATCCGGATCCATATCCAACGGATCTCAAAATTTAGGATCCAGATCCGATCCGTGCGGACCGGATCTTGCGGATCCGGACCGGATCTCGGATCCGTTGTCATCCCTACTCAGAGTTCTCTTAGGAAATTCTAAGAGCATCCCCATCCAAGAATGATTTTTTCATTCTTGGATGGGACCTACCTCATCCACCTTATTACTTTTATCCAACTTTTTTCATCATAAAAGAATTGCTCCATCCAAGAATGAAGTTTTTATTCTCCCGTGGGTCCCAACACATTTCATTACTCCATTCATTCATTTCCACGTCACTTTAATTTATTTTAATATTAATATTTTTATTATGGGGACCCACGATTTTCATTCTCCACTTCATTCGTTTGAAAGAATGAATATTTCTATTCTGCATGAAGAATGGTCTCTCCATGGATGGAGGAACCATTTTTCTCCATTCTCCTCCAAGAATGGAGAATGAATGATGGATGGGGATGCTCTAAGTTCACCTCCATCCCCCGTTCATTCTCTAAAAATGGAGAATGAATGGAAATATTCACCTTCATCCATGGAGAATGAAAAAGAGGTAACTTGGATAATGAATGTTTCTTGATCAAGAACAAGTGAAGAATGAAAAAGGAGTGGGGGCCATCACATGTAAAACAGTTGATAATTTTTTTCTTCGATTATCGTTCCATCAAAATGGTGACGTTTGTTGTATTATATAAATGTTGGGATCCACTGGAGAATAGAAAATTTATTCTTCGATGGAGTAATTTTTCTAGGATAAAAAATATTGGATAAATATAATGAGGTAGAAGCAGTGGATCCCATCTAAGAATGAAAAAACCATTCTTGGAATGAGGATGCTCTAAGAAGGTCATGCACATTTGAAACCATGGGATTATTATTTACAATGAGCCATTGCTATGGATCGACTTTACTCAACAACATACGTAAATAATGAAGTCGAAAGTATGATTGATTGATTGATTTTTAGAATTGATAAATATAAAATAGATGATGAAAAAAGTGGTTTAGAATAGGAAAAAAGAACAATGAAAGTTGTTTTAAAATATATACTCCTCCCGTTCTATTTGATTCTTTACGTTTATTTTTTCATACTTACTAATGCATGTTTTCTTTTGTTCATATATTTAATTACATATTTCTAGAAATTATAAAAGTTTGATACTTATAACGCACTTGATTAGACAATTTAAATCAGATTTCACGTGACTATATTTTATCTTATATATTAAAAGTTATATCGACAATTCCCTCAACTTATGAATAGTGACCAAAGCATAGAACTTCTTGGAACAGAGGAAGTAAAAAGGTAAAATCAATAATTTGTTTTGGAATACTAATTTAATTAGCTACATAAACTACTTAGAAATCCGCGTCAATAAAATTCAAGTCTAATACCTTGTAATTTGTATTGTTTACCAAAGTTTGAACACAGAATTTATTTGTGGAATTTAGCTAAGGGCTATGGATATCGACTCCGGCCGTCTTCAGTTAGGTTGACTGACATGGACAACCTAAAGGTGATTAGGGAGTAGTAATAGGAAGGGGGGAAATAGCTTACACATAGTGTGAAGGCGAAATGCCTACAAAGAAGACTTTAGTCTTGGCGGGATTGACGTTTAAATTGATCCATCGTGCCCAAGTCGTTAGTCCTTTGTAATATGCAATCATACGATTCATATCTTTATACAATTTGTTTCCATCTTGGATATAGTCCCACCTGCACCACACTTTGTCGTCAAATGAATGCCTTTATTACATTATAAAAATCTACTATTTACTGCTCCCTCCGATTCATTTGTTTCTTTACGTTTGCTTTTTAGCATTATTCATGAGTGGATAGAATAACTAATATAATTTCTAATCTATAAAGTAAAACATAGTCATGTGAAATCTTTTTAAAATTGTCTTAATGAATACATTAAGAATATCAAATTTTAACAATTTTTAATAATGCGTAAATAAGATAAAAACGAAACAAAACGTGCATTGACAAGTGTGATAAAATAAACGTAAAGAATCAAATGAATTGGAGGGAATATCATTTGTCAATTTTGTTGTCCTACGCTTAGTTTCCTTCGTGTAACTATTGAGTACTCCGTTTTCAACATCCTCAATTTACTCGCATATGTCAATTTTGTTTTCCCAACTCTTTTTCATGTCATTGCTAATGCTATCCAACATGCAAATTGTAAAGCACTAAGTTTATTTGAAAAGGCTAAATCCTTTATCTACCGAGTGTCATCACAAGATACACTGAATCTGAAGATATACTAATGACGGAATATGTAAAGCTAATAGACTAATGATATACTAATGAAGAGACATAATGTCTTTACAACTAACACGTCCCCTCAGTGAAAACAGTAGTTTAATGACGCTTTGACTGGACCAATTGATAGTTGTAGAGGCCGTTGAAGATGAACCTAGTTGACTTTTTGACGCAGTTATATATGTGCCTTGCGTATGTCTCGAATTTACTCGAATAATTCCAAAAATTAGAGAAAAAAAACGATAACAAATCTATTGGTGCACGAGGTTGAATGAAGCGGCAGGTCGTGACATTCTAAAATAAAAATAAAAAACGGTGTGCGGGAGCGTGGCAACCCGTAAAGCACCACAAACTGTGAGGGCCGAAGCAAACTCCACAATATCGCTAATTAATAAATAAATAAATAAATAAGACTAAACCAAAAAAACACTCGTCCGGGCCGTCTCTGGTCGGCAGTTACAATTTTACAAGTCACATATTGATAAACATATATTATTTCGTCCACTTGGATGTATTCAGACCGCTGTAAAAAAAAGGGCTCTTGATAAGCGTGAAACATGGAATAAAAAAATGGACTGACTTTGATGACAGGCTCAACGAGGGAATTGACTCCATTCTTTCTGGGGAACCAAAGGATAAATATGAGTTGGCCCATGCTGAACTAAGGGAATTTGCAATTGCAATGAATACCTTCTGGAAGCAACGTGCAAAAATTAAATGGGCCACGGAAGGTGACGCCTGTTTAAGATTCTTCTTTAACTGTGTTAAAGGTCGCACTGCGAAAAATTTTCTTACTGGTCTCAAAAGTGATGATGGAAGTTGGTGTACTAACCCTAATGCTATATGCAACATTATTAAAACCCACTTCTCAAAAGTCTATCAAAGTGGTCTCAATGATGATGCTTCTACCCTCACCTATGATCAATATAGAGTACAGTATAATTACATGTTTGACTGTGTTAAGCGGCTATGTAAATTAAATCGGATTATGATAATCTGGGTAAACCCTTTTCCTCTAAGGAAATCCATACGCCTGTCTTTCAGCTGAGCGGTATGAAATCTCTAGGTCCGGATGGCTATCCTTCTCTCTTCTTCCAGAAATATTGGTCTATTATTGTCAAGGAGGACCTCACTAAAGTCGTTTGCTCTACTCTTAACTCTGGTAAGGTTCTTGGAGAGATGAATAGAACCTTCATCGCGCTCATCCCGAAAGTTGCTAGTCCGGACTGTGCAGACCAATTAAGACCCATTAGTCTTTGCAATGTGGTTATGAGAATTACAACGAATGCATTGCTAATAGAATCAAGAGGGTTCTTGGAAATCTGGTGGGTGAGTTTCAAAATGCTTTTGTTCAGGCACGATCAATAAATGATAACATCTTGATTGCTCATGAAGTCATGCATCATCTCAAACCATGCACCACTTCGGGTCGCACGAGCAAAATTGCCTTAAAAATTAACTTCAGTAAAGCCTTTGATCGAATAAGTTGGTACTTCCTTTGACTCATGCTGAAAGCTATGGGATTTCCCGAAAACATGATTAATCCCATCCTCAATTGTGTTACCTCTGTTTTCTATGATCTGATCATCAATGGTGCGCCCAAGATCAGAATCGTGCAAGGGAGCCCCATCTTCCCTTTCTTGTTTGTCCTCTTCACAGAGGTCCTCTCTTTCAATCTTAGAAAACTTCAAACTATGGGTGCAATCCTTGGTATCAAGCTTGCTCGTGGCACACCTCCAATTTCGCACCACTTTTTTGCAGAAGATGCCTTTTCTTTCACCGAGGGGAATGCTACCATCATTGAAAACTTACATTATACTCTTCTGGAATACTGTGAAGCTTCGGGACAGTCGATCAACATTGGGAAATCCTCCCTTATTTTCAGCCTAAACACAATCCTGCTACAAAACCTTTCGGTTATCTTCCCATGCTAGTTGGGTAAATATTTGGGAGTGCCGCTTGAAGTCTATCACAATAGTAAAGCCTTATTCAATGATATTTATAATAATGTGGTAAGGCGTATCTCTTCCTGGAATAGGACTTTGCTTTCTCCTGCGGGTAGATTTCACTCTTATCTCCTCTATTCTTGCTTCACTCTCTGTTCATCTCCTATCGGTTTTTAAAACACCGGTAAGTGTGGCTAATAGAATTCATAAACTATTTGCCTATTTTTGTGGACGGGAACTAGGAAATGTAGAACCATTCACTGGAAAAGTGCACTTTACTTATCCCTCCCTAAGCCTGAGGGAGTCATTGGGATAAGGCATGTTCATTGTGTTAACCAGGCTCTTCTTGGAAAGATCAGATGGAAAATTCTTAAACATCCACTTCTGAGTAAAATCTTGATTGCCAAATATTCCTACCCTCCTCATTGCATTGGATCTCCCACCTCCCCTAGATATAAGAGCAGCACTTGAGGATGGAAGGGAATTTGTTGGGGGCTTGACCTCATCAATAATTGATTGGCATGGTTACCGGGCAAACCATGCAAGATTGATATTAGTAGGGTTCGGTGGGTCAATGGACAAAAGCTTACTGTTAAATTGGAAGCTTAACACCTCGATTACCCTCTTCCATTTATGATTTTCTTGACTCACATGGTAATTGGGATATTGAAAAACTCTGAACCTTCCATGATGAAGATTGATCTCATCGAATTCTCTGTTGCCATTTACCCCTTGATAATTGCGATGACTATTGCTACTGGAATCTAACCCCCTCAGGGGACTACAATTCCAAGAGTGGATATTGATTGACCTTTGACTCTAACATTTGTCCCCAAGTTGCGAACCAACTTTCAATTGATAAGATTCTAAGATTCTGTGGAAAACGGCTTTGGACTTGAGCATTCCGGGTAAGCTTTGGAAAATTCTGAATGATGCTCTTCCCATAGGTGCTGAATTCCATAGACGTTCGTTGAATGTTGAGGCTTCATGGCGTCTCTGTGCTAACCCGGAAGCGATGGAAACCCTTGGACATCTTTTCAGGGATTGCAAATTCTCTGATCACTTATGGCTTGGATGTGATTTAGGTATTAGAGTCGGGTATGGGTGTTCAAAAAGTGACCCGGACCGACAAACCCGACCGACCCGGACCGACTACATACCGGTCTGGTCCGCGGGTCTCAAAAAAATTGGTTGCCGGTCCGCGGTCTAGTCCGGTCCGGTCCACACTTAAAAAAATTAATCAAATTTAGTGTATTTTGCCGGTCCGATCCGGTCTTAAGAGGGTTCGGTCCAGTCCGATCCGGATTTCTTTGTAACCGGTCCGGTCCGCGGGTTAGGATTTTTTGGGTTGCCGGTCCGCGGGTCAAGCCGGTCCGGTCCGGGTTTGGACCGGTGAACACCCCTAGAGTCGGGGTTAACTCCTATATTGACTTTAAGCTTTGGCTGGTTGATTAGCTCAACTATTTTTTAGCTCAAGTTCAAGGTCCTCAAGGTGTGATAGCTTAACGTCCTCTGGGTCATATGGATTACAAGGAATAAGGCTAAATTTCAGGGTTTACGCCCAAATGCTAACCTAGCAATGACTCTTCTCCGTTCTCAATTTTGTGAGATTTCGCTTGTGGAGGACGTTCGTGAGCCCCCTTCCAATTCACAAGATTGCAACCTCGGCTCCACTTTGTGCCTTGGGATTAAAAAGGGTAAACCTCTTTCTCTTGTCGGATTACAGAATAATTGTTAACAGGTTCAAATACATGTTGACGCCTCCTGAAAGAGTAATTTTCATGCCTATGGGGAATGGTTGGCACGCGCTTCTTGCAGCCAAGTCATAGATCATAAAATCGCCCATATCCCGGCTTCCTCTCCTATCCAAGCAGAAGCGCTGGCGATGCTTGCTGCTGCTGACTGGGCCTTGAAGATGGGCTTTCTTCACATTGCGCTCCACTCCGATTGTCATCAACTTATTTTGATGATGGGTGCTGTGATCCCAATTACCCCTGCAGTCCACAGGATTCTTGAAAACCTGGCTCGCCTCTACCCTTTTTTCCATTGTTTTTCTATTTCTTTTCTATTTCTTACGTGTCTAGAAACAGTAACACTGAGGCCTATACGCTTGCTCATATGGACTTCAGGCATGCTTAATTCAGTCTTAGCTGGCAAAAAAACATACTCCCTCCGAGTTTGACTTATGTTCCCTCTTTCCCTTTTGGGCTGAGTATATTATTTCGTCGGAGGGAGTATATTATTTCGCCGGGTCATATCTCTGAATGAGTTATGTCCACTATCCTATACGGATTAACCCGTTTAAGTCTATGTATCTGATATGTCTTGCTAGAGATTGATGTCGGATTGACATTTAAATGAGTTATATGTCTAATAGTCTTAAGTGGGCCCATTAGATCACACACAATGTTTACGGGATATTATTATTATCATTATTATTTTAATCGTTATATTAATATATCGGGTCAATAGTAATACGGACTCAGCTGCATTGTTGGGTTATGATAATTAGAGTTATTGTAATAATTTAATTATGGTAATTAAAGTTGTGATAATAATCTAAATCTAGGTTAACTGGTAACCTACTTCTCATCTCCTATATAAGGAGGTTCATATGATGAACAACATATAGAATTCAGAGTATTGACTCATCATTTATATTATTCTTATAAAGAGTTATAAGAGAGATATAGAGAGAAGTTGTGAGACGATCTTACATACTTTTATACCATCATATATGTCGCAGTTCTGTACCGTGTGGATACCAAAGGAGACATCACATTTGGGTTGCTTCATTCTGTCCGTGGGAGTTATTTATTTTGTCCGTTGAAATTATACATATATATACTTCTGGTTTATTATATTTCTTATTAATACATTGTTTTGCTGCAAATAAGGTATAATTGTTATCCTCTACTTTTGTCTTTTTGGTTAATTACTTGTAAGTTTTAACAGGTTCTTAAATTTAAGAGTTGTAGCCCTATCATCTCAAATAGTTTACAACATATCTCATTGTCGTTCTAATTTCATACAAAAATCAATTACTTTATCCGTTCAACTTCAACCTTTCCTTATTCCTTTTGGTACATTCAATTTGAAGTTTCTCATTTTCATTAAGGGAGCGTTTGGAAACATGGAATTATTTTCATTTCCATGAATCTAATTCTAGATATTCAGTTATTGACATTCAATTCCATTTCCAATTCCAAAATGTTGTTTGGGTATCCATGGAATTGGAATTGGAATTGGGCGGGGCGGAGCCGGGTCGGGGTCACAAAAAATTAATTTTTGATTTTTTTTCCATGACGAAAATGTATATTTTCAATTAGGGACAAAAATTAATAAAAAAAATATATATTCTGACTAGATTTACGCGGAAAAAAAACAATAAATAGTGACGGAATTGAAATGACTACCATGGGGTAGTCATTTGAAAAAGTCAAATTTAAACAAGGTTGGAATTGGTATGGAATTCATCTCAAATCCAATTCCAAATTCTCGGTTTACCCAAACACTTGAATCATCTCAATTCCGGAATTGAATTCCAATTCCTAGTTCCCAAACAAGCCATAAAGTCATTGTATTAATATTAAACAAATACTTAAATATTACATATTTAAAAAAAATTATTATTTACCCTGCATTTAATATTAAAACAAGTACTTAACTTTTAACATTTGTATCTTTAATAATAAACAAAGGACTCGTTTGGTTCACCATGAAAAGATGAAGTTACCGGGAACTTAAATTCACGTGAATTTGTATTTCATGGAAATTACAAAACTATTGTTTGGTTGCCACGTGGGAAATGACTTCATGCGAGAACCTCTACACACCAAGGAGGAGCTTGGTGAGTAACTTCCCCCATTATGGAGGAAGTGACAATTCCCGGGAAGTGGCAATTGTGATGAAGTGGGCAACCAAACAACTCCCTAAAAATGCACTTCATGAGATCTTGCACTTCCCGGTAATTAGATGAGTAACCAAACGAGTCTAAAGATTTTCTTAAAACTAGTGCATTAAGCGTAAGTGTAGGTTCGGATTGAACGAATGGAGTATTATAGTATATCACAATGTATTACTCCCTCTGTCTCGTTCATTTGTTTGTCTTTTATATTTATTGTGAGAAATATAGGTTAATCAAAGACAAACAAATGAACGAGACGGAGGAAGTATTTATAGTAATACGTTCGTCTTTAATTTTTGAAACCTTTTACTCACTGGGTTTTAGACCTTCCTTTCTATTACTCATTAATTTAGGGTTGAAATCCGATCAGATTTGCTCGACCTGATGGAACGATTCGTCAATGTGATATCATTAAAATCATTAAAAACTTAATATTAATACATTTTTTTGTCATATTAACTAAAAAACTATTAATTTATTATTTTGAATTACAAATATAATCAAACAAGGAGTACAAATTATGAGTATCATATAACAATAAAATAATCATTTTAATTAAATAGTTTTTGTACTTGTTTAAGTATTATTATGATTATTACTTCATCCATTTTCTTGAATTAGCCTCACTTTTCTTTTTTTTGTGAGGGGAAAAGTGGGCCGATGTGACTAATTCAAGAAAATAGAGAAAGTACTAAGCATTATAATATTATCAAAACAATATAAGTATCTCATACGAGTATTTAAATACATATTTTTCGACTTCAAATGTTTGTATCCAGAGTCGGTCCAGAACATTTTAATGACATACGCGAAATAGTAGGATAAGGCGTCCAAGGTTTTTTTGGGTTAAAAGGTATAAGCTTTATATATAAAATCACCCACATTACACACAATCAAAAAAGGATGCTAACTTTATTTATCAGTAACCGTAAAATAGTACGACACAATTATTAGTACATTAGTGACCCGATAACTTTACAAATATATTATAAGTATATTCTAACATTTTCTTTATCATATTTTCACGATGCAAAATATTTTTAATTAATTTTAGCTAATAAAAAACGCATGTAAAGATAATCAATCAGCTTGAAATCCATATATATATATATATATATATATATATATATATATATATATATATATATATATAAATAGAAGAAACTTTTCGATCGATGTGATTGGTCCGTTACATCTGCTCAATTTAGGAAAATATCATCATTAATAAAAAAAAAATTAAATAGAGAATCTTTTAATTATTACAATAATATATTTAATCTATTATATTAATGTGATGGTTTATAATTTTCATCTTAAAATCTTTAATTTTTGTTTAACAAAAAAGTTATCGTAAATAAAATAATAAAAATGAATTAATTAGATTCGTGGTAGAGAATGTTTTCATTAGAGTATAAATTTCATATTATTTGTTTCATATTATTTGCTTGAAAAAGTGATGAATTTATTACATATAAAGATAGTAAAGTTCTCCCACATCGATAAATTATAATAAAGGGATGAAATTCTATATTATAAATAATACTAATCATCCGTTCTTAGATATCTACCAAAAAAATTTTGAGTCACAAAGAACTCTTAAGATTATAACCTTAAATAATTATCGCACATCGAAAAATTATGAGGTTATGAAATTTTATAATATAAATAAGAGTAATCATTGTTTTTGAATATCGATTAAAAATTTTTTGAGTCTTAAAAAAAATCTTAATAAGCCTACAAACTTAAAATTGTCCCATAATAAGATGATGATTCTATATTATAAATAAGAGTAAGCATGCGTTTTTTTGGGTCTTAAAAGAAGTTTTTAAGACAGTAAATTATCCCATAAGACTACAAACTTAAGTGACATAATCTCACATCAAAAAATTATAACAAGTTGATAGAAATATATTATAAATAAGAAATAAAAATAAATAATTCTACAATAAGACAAAAGTAATCATTCCACTAAATTATGATTAATCATTCGTTATTAGATATCTTTTAAAACTCAATTGAGTCTTAAAAACCTAAGACTATAAACTCAAGTAAAATTATTACAAGAGTTCTTAAGACTATATCTAAACTTAACTCCAAATTATTTCCGGAATTATGATTAATCATTCGTCCATATATATATATTAACCAAACATCTTTTGAGTATTAGAAAAACTCCATATCGACAAAATTAAAGAGATATTACAAGTTTTAAATACAATGCACGCGTACAATTTAATTTGACGTTTACTGCATGTATGATCTCCCAAAAAACACATTCACGTATGTGGATGCTATTCATTTATTATTAAACATACTCTTACCTTCGTCTTATTTTCTACGGTTGCGTGGTCTCACAAATTTATGCAATCCTCTAAGGTGTCATTATCATTGTACTAAAAATCGGTCCGTGCATCGCACATGCTTTCCATCTAGCATAGAGCTAATATAATAAAGTATTGTGTTAAGAAGAAAGAGAATATAAATATACGTCCTCCATTCAAATCAATTACTCGGTTAAAATATAACTCACCTATATTTCACAAAAGTATATAAATGATTAGATTGGTGGAAATATAAAATACAGAGTAAGAAAGAGATTAGAAATACATACGGTTGTGCTCTACCCGTGTGAGTTCACCAATGCCAAGAATTGAAGACCAACATGTCCATCCCTTTCCAGGCATTACCATTTCTAATGGAATCAATCTTTAGTACACGCCCAACCTTGTCGTTCACAAGGTCTACTAGATATGGTGTCCGATATAACATCAGTGTTACTCCATACTCCTGCCCATTATTACAAAGGTTTAATGTGAGACTTCACTATATCATTTGGTAAATAGTGAATTCTTGATTGGTAGATTTTGATTTGAATTATATGGGCCAAAACCTGAAGTTAAAAAAAATTTAATATTATATGTTCTTAATATTTTTCACAACTTGTCTCATTCAATAAATCATAACTAACTGTTCTATGGCAACCATCAGTGTTGATGCAGGGTGGAAGGAGCCTGGGAATGCGGCTGGAGGGTGGAGTATTAAGAAGGAGATAGATGATGACGATAATGGAAGATCAAGAGATTATGGATCAGAAGCTTTCTTGGCAGGGAATCCGTTCCAGATAGAAACGCTGGCAGCTATCAAGGCTATCCAATGGGCTAGGCGAAAAGGGATGCTCCACATCATCATGCAATCAGATTTTCAACAATTGCTGCTTCAGTTGGCAAACGTGGAGGAAAGTCACCATAGTATTAAGGATTTAATTTCTATTTTTCATGCGGAATCTGCTTTCTTCCATTGTCTAGCTACAAGATTTATTCCTCGACACCTTAACACTGACGCACATGGGTTAGCGTGTGAGCTTCTGCGTCAGTATTAAGGTTGGATTTCTGACTGTTGGCAAAAAAAAATAAAAATAAATAAAGCATAACTACATAGTTTTGATTGGAGATGTGGTTCATTAGTGCCAGCATGATTATATCCAAAGGAGAGACAAAAGTATATCCGTTCTAATGGCTGCACAAGATAAAATGGTTAAATGAAAATTTAGCTTTCTCCTGTTAAGTACGGTCATTAGGATTATATCCAAACATTCGATAACATTTTTTTGTATGGGAATGACAAGAAGTCATACTAATCATACTTGGTTCATAAAAATTAGACAAGAAATTTATAACTAAACTATACCATCTTTGTTAATAAAATGGTGACAGTTCTTTGGAACTTCAAAGAAAATATTACCTCAATTATCTAGGGATCTTTATAATGAATGGAAAGAGGTTATATCGAAAGGTCTCTAGGGGATAATATTCCTGAAATTATTCAAGTGTAATTTTTTTATTGAATTTTTCATCCTTTGTATGGGAAATTTAATCCAAAAATGGGTTATACCAAGGAAAATTTATTCTACTTTAAAAGAAAATTATATTCTCGCTTCTGAGATACTATGTTCAGAGAAAATAAAGACACTAAGAAGCTCAATTGTACCTCTACTCTTGTCTTATTCAAGAAAGGATTGATAGTTATACTATTCTTTATCTCAATTTTGAAGATGGTCGTTCAGATGGTGCTCATTCTGAGTCTGTGGATCTCAGTGACAAAACAAGGGAAGAAATTGTTTAACATTATTTAACTTTAGCTCATAAAGCTTTGGTCTAAAAGGCCAATAATAATGAATAATAATTCACAGAAAAGAGATACTCCTATGGAAATATCTATGACTTCAAACAACAAAATCAAATTTGATTATTTACAAGATGCTCACGATCCAGAAGAGGACAATATTATTAAAAAAAATTGATAGAAGATGATATCAAGAAAAATACTCAGATTCTTCATGACTTGGGAAATAGTTTCAAGTGTTAATTAGGACCATATGTATTTGTTAGGAAATAAGTGCCTAGCAATTGTCCTTTTGGACATTGATTTGATTTGTTGCTGATATCTTTCATAAAGTTGATCTTCTTGTTTTGGTAACATAAGATTGTTTGGTTTTAGGAAAGATTGAACCGTGTTTCCTAATTGGTTTAGGTGGAATAATACTATATAAAGACCTGACTAGTTTCTAGGTTAATTAGGACAGAGAGATGATTTGAGAGCACAATATAGAGGGCTGATCTGTGAGGTTTTCTTAAGGGAAAAACTCTGTTTGTTCCGAGTCTCTATTATTTGGTGGTTCTATTGATCTCGTCTTCGTTGGAGACCGTTGGAGTTTGTTCGGATCTTGGTTGGCCGCAAGATCGTTTGTCCGTTGTCTCGTCGGTGAGTTCGTCGCAGGTCGACTCAGTCTGGGTAGTCTCTTTCCAATTTGAGATTACTATCTGGTTGGTAGAATTGGTAGTACTTCTGGCTTTAGTTGTGGCCTATTAAGCACGTGTATTACGGTCTACTATTGTACTATTATCTCCACAATAGTGAATTTGGTCTTCTTGTCGGTGTGGACGTAGCCAGTGATTTTGTTGGTGAACCACGTAAATCTGTGTGTCAGTTTTACTATTGTTTGCTATTTGTTTTGTTCTTCTCGCGTAATCAACAAACCGTAGGTAACGGGACGCCTCCGTTACAACAAACTGGTATCAGAGCTTCAGGTTGTTCCACTTCCGCTTCTGAGTTTCAGGTTCTGCTTCCGCTGAGTTAGGCGTTATTTGGGTTTGTTGAATTTTTGGTGAGAAGATGTCTGGAGCAACAATTTTAAAGGTTGATAAATTCACGGGGAGTAATATTTTTGGGTTGATAGGCTTGGGTGAAGATGGTAGTGTTGGCGGTAAGGTGGAGTTTTCATCTGTACGGGTCAAACTACGTAATTCTGAAGACAAGCTATCGACGGTTGTTTCTGCTTCTCCATGAGGCGGGCTCCTAGGTGGAGCAGACCCGTGCCTTGGGTGAAAAAGGCAGGACCCGTGCCTTGGGTTAAAAAGGCAGGACCCGTGCCTTGGGTTAAAAAGGCAGAACCCGTGCCTTGGGTTAAAAAAGGCAGGACCCGTGCCTTGGGTTAAAAAGGCAGGACCCGTGCCTTGGGTGAAAAAAGGCAGGACCCGTGTCTTGGGTGAAAAAAGGCAGGACCCGTGCCTTGGGTGAAAAAGGCAAGACCCGTGTCTTGGGTGAAAAAGACAATCGGAAAGGAGAAAAAATACTATTGACTGAAGACCGTTGAAAGATGCGATCGTTCAGGTCAAGGTGGAGACTATTGGGACAAGTAGTGACTTGAGAATCGACGGTTCGAAGCTGCACTTTGAAGACTGGTTCGGGTTGGACAATTCTATTCAAGGTGGAGATTGTTAGGAAATAAGTGCCTAGCAATTGTCCTTTTGGACATTGATTTGATTTGTTGCTGATATCTTTCATAAAGTTGATCTTCTTGTTTTGGTAACATAAGATTGTTTGGTTTTAGGAAAGATTGAACCGTGTTTCCTAATTGGTTTAGGTAACTAGTTTAGGTGGAATAATACTATATAAAGACCTGACTAGTTTCTAGGTTAATTAGGACAGAGAGATGATTTGAGAGCACAATATAGAGGGCTGATCTGTGAGGTTTTCTTGAGGGAAAACTCTGTTTGTTCCGAGTCTCTATTATTTGGTGGTTTTATTGATCTCGTCTTCGTTGGAGACCGTTGGAGTTTGTTCGGATCTTGGTTGGCCGCAAGATCGTTTGTCCTTCGTCTCGTCGGTGAGTTCGTCGCAGGTCAACTCAGTCTGGGTAGTCTCTTTCCAGTTTGAGATTACTATCTGGTTGGTAGAATTGGTAGTACTTCTGGCTTTAGCTGTGGCCTATTAATCACGTGTATTACGGTCTACTGTTGTACTATTATCTCCACAATAGTGAATTTGGTCTCCTTGTCGGTGTGGACGTAGCCAGTGATTTTGCTGGTGAACCACGTAAATCTGTGTGTCAGTTTTACTATTGTTTGCTATTTGTTTTGTTCTTCTCGCGTAATCAACAAACCGTAGGTAACGGGACGCCTCCGTTACAACAGTATTCTTTATTATTCTTTATAATTAATAATAATGATAATAATTTAACTAGTGTTGAATAACTAATCATATATTATTAATAATATAAGTACACATATTTGGAGTATTGAGAAAAAGATGAGTAAATAATGCATGCCAATGTGTTGTGTGTTTCAAAAGCATACTTGATTTGCTCTAAAAAAATGTGCACATATTTTGAGCATTGAAAAAAATATGCGTAAATAGTGCATGTCTATGGCTCCAAGAAATGGCAAACAGATGTGTACTTTGCCAAGCAGCATTGGAAAACTATGACCATCTATTCTTTTCTTGCCCTTACTCAAAGACACTTTACTCTAGCAAACACTGCGAGCCTGGTTGCAAATGCAGGGACGAAGCTGTAATCTCATCATTGAACTAAAGTGGTGTGATAGCAGAAGAAGGCAAAGACACTGGAAGCATGCTTGGTATAGCCGTTGCTTACCAGCTCTGGGCCGAAAGGAATGCAAGAATCTTTACAAACAATTATAGGCAACAATGTGTAATCATTAGTCATATTAAATTTGATATTTTTGTAAGACTAGGAAGTAGGTGTTAGAAATAATGCAAAGACAATATGTTGACTATTGTTGCATAGTAAGGGTATCTCCCATTAAGTAGCATATTGACACCAATTTATTAGTATGGTTATGAATGTCATTATATTTAGAATAATGATAATTTATTTCCATCATAAAGCGACTTTGGATACCTTTTGAGGTTAGTCTCATATGACACTTATTATATAAGTATGAGCATGATAAGACATATGAGGACTAACATCAAATGTCATCATCCAAATCTCTTTGATAAATTCTGAGTATACCATCGAGCTCCAACTCCTAATGGTGGAGTACACAACCTTTTAGGAGTGTTGTGTGACCTTGGGGGACGACGCCCATTCCAATTTGTACCGTAGTCGGGGCGATTTCGTTTCTCATTCAGTGGCCTTCATACCACGACACAACAACGTATATTCTGTAGTTATATATCGCCCCTATAGTGACCCTATATTTCCAACAATTGAGAAACGAAATTATGTCACTATTATTGTGGTTGTGTTCATCACTTGTCATTGGAATTGTTTCAATTGGCTATCTTGTTTCGTTGGTAAGATTCATCTCGTTGAGGGTGAGACAACAATTTGGTATTATGACAGTAAATCCGTCTCTAGACCTCCGATTGGGACGTTTAATATGGCGTTGGAAAGCTAAGAATAAGGGCTACAACTCTTTAGTTGAAGTCATGAGGTTATTGCGCCATTTACCCTTTGGAAAACGGGACACAATGTCGTGGTAGTATGCTGAAAGTTTTTGAAAGTTTATGAGTGGATGGTATTATCTTATTTTATTATCAACGTTCATCCTTGAGAATGAGGTATGGTATCTATCAGTTTAGTTCTTGTCTTCTTGTGATTCATGATGATAAAATAATTACGTTTGGTAGATGAGTATCAGTTATCGTCATTGATCGGAAGATAAATTATCTGATAAGAGTAGGATGTTATGTTGTTTCTGAACATATGTTGAATGTGTTAGTCTCAATATTTCATGATGGATGATGAATTTGCACACATGTTTATATTAGTATACAACTAAAAGGTAAATGTTTTTCTGTGTTTATGGAGAATATTATATGCCTACGATCAAAATAATTAATGTGATTATTAGTGGAGTAATAATTAATTATTAATGATTTTTGTGCAAATTATGTTGTCTTGGGAGATTATATGCTCTTATGAGTAATGAGAGAAATATTTGGATTTATTATATAGCCGTTATAAATTTATTCTATGCACTTAATATATATGATATTAAATATTATTCATTAATCAATTTAAGAACATTATGTATGTTTTGCTTGAGAAAATTGAATATGTATAATATATGTTGGGATTATATATTAGTGTGATTTTTCGTATCCTTATTAATGTTTTGAGAAGGCATGTGTGTACTTGTCTTGTAAATTATTTTGGATACATTTGGAAGAAGAATTTAACTTCACACTAGAGACGCATCAATGCTCACTCGAGTAAAATAAGCTATATGTGGAGGTTAAATATTTTATTTTTAATGACATGCATAATCTTGATCAAGTATGTATTAAATAATTGGATGAATTATTTGATAAATTACTCTAAGAATAGATTATGGAATAGATAAATTGTCAGGCATAATTATTTGATATCTAAAAGTTGGGATGATTTATGAATGAATAATTTGTATATTTTGTTTGAACGATTATGTTTGTCACTATTTCGTGGTGTGACAACATGTGGGGGAAATCATTCAACTTATTTGATAAAATTATTCATGCATCAATTTTAGAGTTGATATCTTATAATTTGTGAAGAGTGTATATATCTCTAATTGTGGGAAAAAGTGATGATCGATAGCATGTTTTATACATGAATAATTGAATCAAATGTAAGAGTTTTAATTTGTTGACTAAGTCAATAAATAATGGTTGCGTAAGGTTCATTTATTTATGTTTTACATCTGGCTTACACTACAATATATGAGATTATGATGATTGATTTTATGTGAGTAAAGGTTATATATTTTAATTTGTGGATTTGCAAAAAGATAATATAAGTGAAACAATCATCGAGATCGTTATTCTCTAATATAAGAATGATGATGTATATATGGTGCAATATTGAGAATTGCAACATGTTAGATATTTATAAAGATGTTGGATCACAAGGTGAGATGCATAATGATCATGAGTAAGCTTTCATCTTTATAATAATTTTATTATAAGTCTATTGAGAAGACTGTTATAATTTTATGTATTATGTATGCGTATTATTTTGCTCTTTTAACCTTACCGGGGTAATGCATGGTGATTGGGAGCTTAATATTTATTGCATAATTGTGGGGGCATCAATTGCTATGGAATGTTTGATGCTAATTTCAGCTTCATATTGCTAAAAATGATGTGTAGTGAATTACACACATGTATTATGCAGATTTGAGAAAGTTGAAATCATCAAATATAATTTGGTGTATTTGAAAGGTTGAGCATGTAGCTCTTAATGGTCTTATAGCCCAAATTTGGGTGGTCCTTGTGAGACAGACTTGATGAGATCACTGTAATAATGATAGAGGTTGAGCATATAGCTCTTAATGGTCTTATAACCCAAATTTGGGTGGTCCTTGTGAGATGGACTTGATGAGATCACCGTAATGATAGAGGTTGAGATATTTCTCTTAATGAATTTATATCCCCATGTTTGGGTGGTCTTGTTGTGAAGGACTTGATGGATTCACTGTAGTATTGAGAGGTTGAGCTTTAAAGCTCTTAATGATTCTATAGCTCATAAGTGAGTGGGTTATGTGGAGATATCCTTGATAGAATCACCTAAGTGAGTGTGAAGGGTTGACCTTCTTCTATGAGAGATTGAGATATCTTTCTAGAGCACTCATCAAAATCCCAAGGTTCATTTGGCCATAAATTTGTTGATTCGTATTGCGGAACTCGTGTGGAACTTAAGGTATGATATGTGTTGTGAGGATAATTCAACCCGAAGTTCAATAAGGAATTCAAATCGAAAGATATTCTCTTGTTGTAAGTGTTGTGTGCCAAATTTGGACCGTTTTTCCTCCCATTTAAACCCGTTTTTCCTCCGTTTTGCGAGAATAGAGTGCGATTATCGCCGTATTTTGCGTAATTCTCGCATTACTGTCTCTCTTTTGCATTTTACGTGTTTTTGGTAGTTTTCTGTCTATTTTGATAGGATTTTCGACCGAAAACGCGTTTGAGCTTCTACGAGCATGAGAGAGATACGGTCCAAGAGCAAAGCACACAACTGAAAGTTCAAGTAATCCAATTGATCGACGAAGAAAGAGACCGGAAGAGAGGTGGCTGACCACCGGGTGAAGTTTCGCCCGGTGACATTTTTTTTCACCCCCGAAGATTTTCACGGCACTCCCGACCGGTCAAAATGACTGGGCAAAATTTCGCCCACCGGGTGAAATTTCGACCGATGGAGAAACCGGGACGAAAACGCAAAAACCGAAGAAAATCTCACCGGGTGAAATTTCATCTAGTGGGATTACTAGGTCAAGCCGCAGGGTGAAGTTTCACCCTATGAAGATGCAAAGGGTGAAGGTCTAGCTTAATTGGAGAAGGATTGAATTATGGACCTTGAAGTGTGTGCAATTCATTAAGCAAATCTATAAATACCCCTCCTAGGGTTTAGTGCCTCCTTGTGCCTTAAGTGAGCCTTGGGATTAGCCCTTAGGAGTAGGAGTAGGGTAGAAAACTCTCTAGTAGTAGTAGTAGATTGTAGTAAGTTTCCTAGAAAATTCTCTACAAACAATTAATAGATCTACTTATTATTAGTATAATTACTCCTTAATTAGTAGAAAAGTCTCCATCTTTATTGAAGATTGTGCTTAATTGTTGAAGATTCAAGGGTTTTACAAGGGTTTATGTGACAAAACCCTTGCTTTATTTCTTGAAGATTCTTATTTCTCTTATTGAAGATTGAAGATTTATGCATGGATTAGTGACAAATTCTTGTGTATTTCTCCAAGATTCAATCTTTTATTTATCTTCATCTTCCTCTTTAAATCTTCTCCATTGTGGGTAAAATTCTCTCCTCTCCCTTTTTCTCCATTAGTATAATTGTTAGTGTAGTTTTTATGCATGTTAGTGTTTTATTATTACTCATCATGACTAGTGAGTAGATTTCTTTGTTGGGGAATTAGGGAGGAGGATTTGGATTATTTGATTTAAGGGATGTTGGTGGGTTGTTTACTTGTTAATTATCAATTTTATGGTTTTTGTGTCTTTGTTGACTTAGAATTGCGACTAGGCCGACCTTGACTCATTTCTACCAATATGAAGAAACTCGGGGTAGAAATTACCTTAGATTGAGACTTACCCTTTCGTCGCGAAAGCGGGTTTAGGTAGGTTGGGTGAGAAACCGAAAGGTGGCAACCTCCCTTTTTAACGTTGTAACAAAAACTCGATCCCGAGACTCTAAGACCCCATTTCCGAATCCCGAATCTCCCCAGCACTTTTCCTAGATATTGCCCCTAGCTTTAGTAGTATAGTTTGCTAGCAATAGTTTTACCTCTCTCTCGACCCAAAACCCCCATCTCAATCCTCCAATCACGATTAGACCCTAGACTTGACCATTACGGCTTAACCCCTCTCCCTGCGGATTGATGCCGACCTACCACTACTACGTTAGTTAGGTTAGTCGGAGTTAAAAATATTGTTTGATTGTTCGGGTCGCGACGTCCGCGCACATCAGTAAGTAAGTTATTGACTCATTTCACTAATACGTTAATTCAAATCGAAAGATATTAACGTCTAAGTGTCAACCTTTTCATATGCTCAGAACTTTTGTTTTCGGTTTGTCATTTGCATTAGTGGAGGATTGTTAGAAATAATGCAAAGACAATATGTTGACTATTGTTGCATAGTAAGGGTATCTCCCATTAAGTAGCATATTGACACCAATTTATTAGTATGGTTATGAATGTCATTATATTTAGAATAATGATAATTTATTTCCATCATAAAGTGACTTTGGATACCTTTTGAGGTTAGTCTCATATGACACTTATTATATAAGTGTGAGCATGATAAGACATATGAGGACTAACATCAAATGTCATCATCCAAATCTCTTTGATAAATTCTGAGTATACCATCGAGCTCCAACTCCTAATGGTTGAGTACACAACCTTTTAGGAGTGTTGTGTGACCTTGGGGGACGACGCCCATTTCGATTTGTACCGTAGTCGGGACGATTTCGTTTCTCATTCAGTGGTCTTCATACCACGACACAACAACGTATATTCTCTAGTTATATATCGCCCCTATAGTGACCCTATATTTCCAACAGTAGGGGATCAGAATGAGATAGCTATAAATTTGTTGTGTTATTAGCACATTGCAGGGAACAGTAGCATGCTTGATTGTGTTTTTTAGCACAACATAGAGGATAGTCTTTGTAAGATAGTCCTTTTATTAATAAAAGGATCATAACTTTCTTGCAAAAAAAGGAGTGTAAGTGAGGGAGGTGGCGTTGTATCATCATCCTTATATGAATGCTCAGATGTTTGAGAATTGAAAATTAATATTTGAGATTACTAAAAAATAATTTTCTGAAAAAATATGTTTAGCTCATAAAAATTTTCTAACAAATAATCCGTACAATATAATTTGTAATCTCTCTCTCATCCAATCCAAACTTTACACTTATTATAAATGGATCATCCAATCCAAGTTTTACATTCCTGATGGGGGATAAATCCCCTAGACATACAGGCCGACTTAGATAGACATATCTGTCTGACCCCCTAGTGTGTGTGGGTCGTACTTAGACACCGAATCCCAAGTCGGCCGGACCCCACGTAGGTCGAAGCCCGAGTCGGCCAGACCCCGCGTAGGCCGAATCTCGTGTTGGCCGGACCCCGTTTCGGCTGACTGTCCTCACAAGTCGCCACTAGCCGATTCGGGGAAGACCTCTGATGACATCCCTCAGATGATGTCGCCAATTCTTCCTTCCTCTACAAATACCACATTTGGTAGAAAGGAAGAGGAGGTCAATCTTACTACTCCCTCCACTACCTCATCTATGAGAGAAAATGTTGGCCATATTACGGTATATTACAATATACCGTAATCGGAATAATATCAATAGGATAGAATAATTTATATATCTTAACCATATTGGAATAGATTACGGTTGTGTTTAGATTCGCACTATACTATAAATATAGTGTTGTTATGATGTAAGAAACACAAATCATGAATCAATCAACAATAATAATAAACTCTTTCAATTCTAACATGGTGTCAGAGTCTCTCGTTCTTGAGACCTAAAAACACAACAATCCGCTGCCTGCCGGTGGACCTTTAATATGCAACGTCCATCGGCGGGATTTTATTATTGATAATTAAAAAAATCGCTTATCATGTCGTTTGATTATAGAGCTTGCTCTTGAATCGATGTTTGGGTGCATACTAATTTGCACCATTTCACATAATAGTAATTTCAGTTTTAAAACTATTGTAATATTTCTGAAAGAACGTCGTCGTTACGTTGCTCCTCACTGATTGTGGTTGTTATGTTTTTAATATGACAGGTATATGTGTTTTTCTTTCGGATGGGCTAGCGGAGTAGCTACGGATCCTGCTTCGCTCGTTAATAAATTTTGTACTATGGATTGTTAAACATTTTTGTGGATTGTTTTAATTTTGCCATTTTTAATTAATGTCTTATGTATCGACTTTACCATTTTAATTAATTAAGACATAACTACAATGTGTTTCAATCTCAACTCTACAGTGTTTCCGCCACACTGTATTGCGTTAAATTTATTAGAGGATTACATACACAACGTGTATGAAAATCCATACACGGCTAATCAAAAGTTGCCACATGTCATTTGTGATTTAATTAGTCTAGGGTTAGGTTAGTAATTTCACACATTTAGTTAATTTGTTACCTTAATCAAGTTACATAATTTTAAAATGTTTTTATTTTCGATATTTCTCTTATCACCTTTCAATAATTATCTTTATAGATATTTATTTTAGTTAATTTTCATTTAAATTTTGATTTATTTTGGGTAAATATGAGTATTTTTTATCACGAAGTATATTTTCTAAATCTTGTTATTTTAAGAAAAGTAAGAGGAATAACAAAAATAAGAGATATAAATGAAAAGTAATTATGAGGAATAAAAAATACAAACTTTCTAAAGATTAATTAAAGATGTAATATTACTAATCTAACCCTAAACTAACCATCTTTGTTAAATCATACTCCCTCCGTTCATATCCAAAGGATACGTATTCGTTTTTGGGTTATTCAAATCCAATTGATCCATTTTCTTTTTAGTCTTTTTTTTTACCAAATTATCTTTATTCTACCAACCTATTTACACCTTATGTATGTCATTGTGAAAAGACATTTTTTTATTGATAAATATTAATTTGTCCCTCATTATTGTACTTTTGATATTACTTTAAATCTTTCTTAATCTGTGCGCAAAATAGAATTATAAAAACATACCCTTTGGCTATGAACGTAGGGAGTATATGGCACGTGACAGGTTTTTATTAGTTGTGTATGAAAAATGTTGTACACGCAGTGTAACTATATCATCTTCCTTTTATTTACACAAAACATCATTACTTTTTACCTAATATAACTTAGGTAAACCCATAAAACTATTTGATTTACCAATAATATCCTTACTTTTTACCCATTTTCTTAAAAGTTGTCAAAAGTCCAATGTAAACCTTGAATTGGATGTGAGAGTATATATATTTATTACTTCGTACTAGTATGATGTATTGTTATTACTTCCATATTAAGTACTCCAATATATATACATTTTGGAAAATTATTATTTTCTTAGTATATATGCGAGGATTTCACCTTCAATCCAAGTTTACACTTAACAATAACAATAACAATAAAAAAATAATAATAATATACTTTCTCCAATTACCTATTTTAATTTCTTCCCCTTTCTTTTTGAGAGGAAAATAAGGAGGAACAAGAGGAAATATTATATATGAGGATTATTAAAATGGAAAAGATGGAATGAAAAAGTAGGGAATAGAAATATTATATTAATTAAATGAGAAAAAGTTGATTGAAAAGGCATGAATGTTACACGAGATGGGTCTAAAGTTGTCATTTATCACTTGAAGTGATAAAAGTGCTGAATGTTACAGTTACATATCAATTTTGAACTAATTTTATCATATGTCATCTGTAACTTTAATATAGACTTACTTACCTATGTTGAACTTACTTGATCTCTTCTATATATATATGTGTGTGTGTGTGTGTGTGGAGAGAGAGGGGGTTCCGGTGAGGCATGGTAACTCCTTACACCCATTGAGGCACAATCTAGACCATTAGATTAAGATGGAACATACATCCAAATAATTGTTATATACACTAAAAAAACTCATTATATACGTTATTAAACTCACTATATATATACACACTTAAGAAATCAATATATACATTAAAATAATTGTTATATACACTCAAATAGTTTTTATGTACACCAATTAATGAACAATGGAACATATATCAAAATAATTGTTATATACGCTAAAAAACTCATTATATATGCTATTAAACTCATTGCATATATACACTTAAGAACTCAATACATACAGTAAAATAATTGTTATATATATCCAAATAATTAATATGTACATCAGTTAATCAACAATGGAACATACATCAAAATAACTGTTATATACACTAAAAACTCATTATATACGCTATTAAACTCACTACATATATACACTTGAGAACTCAATATACACAGTAAAATAGTTATTGTTATATATACACTCAAATGGTTACTATGTACACCAATTAATCAACATATATATACACTGAAATAATTGTCATATGTACTTAATTATTTGATATAGTAGAATTTTATATACCCTAAAACAGTTATTATTTACATTGAAATTGTTTTTATATACACCAATTTTATTTTAATATTAAAAAAAATGATTTTTTTTTGGGATTTGTTTTTTTGGATTTTCGGCAAAAAATGCTTTTTTTTGGGAAAAAATGTGTTTATTTTTTCGGAAAAAAAAGTGTGTTTTTTTGGGGAAAAATGTTTTTTTTTTGGGAAAAAAAAATTCCGAATTTTTTTTTTGTTTTTTTTTTTCGGAAATTTATTCCGGAACTTTTTTTTTCTGAAAAATATTGATTTTTTTTCCCAGGAAAATAAATTGGGGAAAAATTTTTATGTATGAGTTTTTGTTTTAATCTTAGCCTTTAATTTGATTTTAATCTAATGGTTGAGATTGTGCCTCAATGGGTGCGGCGAGTTGAGCTGTCTCAAAGGATCCTAGATCTATATATATACTAGCAGTAAATCCCGTGCATCGCACGGGCCGATTTTTAATGACGTTGATAATGAAATCAAGTTAGTATGCATACTAGTAAACGAATATTATCCACATACGTGAATGTGTTTCTAGATAGGTAATATCTGCGGGTGAACGTCAAATTAAATTATAGGTGTACATTGTAGTAAGAAAGACTAATTAAAGTATCTCCCACACAAGTACATCTTCAACTACATATTTGTACATTTATATTTCACGTAGTTTTTCATTCAACAATATTATACGGAGTATTATTATAAATGTAATAACTAATAAATAAATGACAAATAATATTCACATATCTATGTAAAGCAAGAGAGTTAATTTGACATAGATATTTCTAAAATATATTATACGTTGCCGTGTATATATAACGATATGATTAATTAAATTTCATGATTGTATAAAGACACGTGTTTATTTCTTACATAATAAATGTATAAATAGTTGATCGAATAGGAGATTAGAATGATAAGTTACCAGTCCTGAATTCGATTACTATTGGATTAGTTTCATTTTAAAAAAAATTCAGATGATTAACTAAGTACACGTAAGATTATTGTGCAATACTTCAAGAAAATTTCTACAAATTGTCGAGTATAACTCTTGAATTAATCATATTATTAGTAATAAATTATAGTTAAATATAGTGATGCACGAGTGCGCGACCGCTTTTTTGTGACGTTCATACTTGATAAGGACACTAAGTTGATCGATTACATGATTAATGGATGATTTCGGGTTTGGGTAGGGAAAAATGGTTCATGAATTTCTAAAAACGGGTAAGTACACTGAGACGTACGCTCGTAATTCCCATAAATATTTTTGGTTGATATCTAAGAATGAATGATTATTCTCATTCATATAATAGAATTTCATCACCTGATCTTGTTATAATTTCTCGATGTGGATAATTTTAATTAAATTTATAACTTAAGAGCTGTTGTAATACTCAAAAGATTTTTGGTTAATATCTAAAAACGATCGATTTCTTTTATTTATGATATAAAATTGTATTAACTCGTCATAATTTTTCGATATGAGATAATTCTAGTTAAGTTTACAGACCTAAGAACTCTTTTTACGACTCAAAAGATTAATATCTAAAGACGAATGATTACTTTTATTTATGTAATAGAATTTCATCACCTTATTATATTCTCAAAATATTTTTTGGATAATGTCTAAAAACGAATGATTTATCTTATTTATGATAAATAATTTCATCACCTCGACATAATTTTTCCATGTGGGATAAAATTCTATTAAATTTATAGCCTTAAAAAACTTTTTCTAGACTCAAAAGATTTCAGGTTGATATCTAAAGACGAATGATTACTCTTAAGTATTATTCCCTCCAAGTTCCTATTATTGTCCAACTTTTCTTTTTGGACTGAGTTTGATTTTTGTCTCACTTTCCTTTTTAGGCCATCAATGTGTGGTTCACAATTACTCTCTAATTTCTCTCTCTTCCTCCTTCTTTTTTCAACCACTCATTTCCCCTTTCTTATTTTTCACCCAAAAACCTTATGGGACAATAATAGGAACTCGGAGGGAGTACATATAATAGAATTTTTCATCAACTTATTATATAATTTTTCGATGCGAAATATTTTTACTTGAATTTATAGTCTTAAGAGTTGTTATAAGATTCAAAATATTTTTGGTTAATATCTAAAAATGAATGATTTTTCTTATTTATGATAGTATTGAATCTCACAGACCAGTCATATCGCTCGAATAAAGCATCAAATATATATACGAAGTATCGTAATTTTTTATGTGGAATAATTTTATTTAAGTTTATAATCTTATGAGCTTTTTTAAAAAGATGGATTTTTCTATGGGATACCCCTCAACTATTGGCTTTTTCAATTGGTACCCCCGCCTTTTTCGAATTATATGGTGTACCCCTAAACTTTACTTATCAGTCCATCATAACCAAAGTGATAAGTGTGTTACAAATATTTTTTTAAAATGAATAATTAACATATTAATCAATCCAATTTGATGCTACAAACCACCTCTTTTTCTTTACCACCACGCAAGCCACCAAATGCCCATCAAAATGCACTTTGTTGTCGGCCGACATCGACCTATCTCCCTCACTCTTTTAAATCCGTCAACCTCAATCCCTCCGTCACCCCCATGTCGTAGTGTGGTGGAATGGATTTTTTTCGAGTAAAGAATACAAATTGAAGAACTATATCATGGTTGATGAAAGTAAAATAGGGAATAATCACTATTTATATCATCAATTGAGAAATTTCCGTTGGAAAATTATAACTTTGGTTACAATATAGACTAATTTACAAAGTTTAGGGGTACATCTTGTAATTCGAAAAAGGTGGGGTACCGCTTGGAAAAGTCGATAGTTGAGGGGTACCCCATAGAAAAACCCTAAGAATGAATATTGATTGCTCTTAAACTTTTTTTCGAGATTCAAAAGATTGTTGGTTGATATCTAAGAACGAATGATTGTTTTGTTTATATAGAATTTCATCACTTCATCATATTTTTTCGATGTGAAATATTTTTTTGTTGATATCAGAACGAATTATTGCTCTTATTTATATAGAATTTCATCAGCTCATTATAATACTCGTGTAGGATTATTTTTTTCCCAACACAAATTTCTATATATTCTTTATTAAATTAAAAAATATATTAAAACTATAATAATGATTTTTAAAAATTAAAATTAAAATTTTATACTTTTTGTGGGTGAATAAATAAATATTAAAATAATTATCAAACAAAATTGACTAAGCGTTTGACGTTGTCGCTGTCCAATTTTTGTTGCCTTTTCAGATAATAATTTTTTGAGTCTTAAATGGGGTAAGATTGTTATTTTCCTATACAAATTTTTATATTTTTATATTTAAATTTTAAAAAAATTGAGTCTTGGATGGAGTAGGATTTTTTTTTCATATGAAATTTTTTATATTATTTATTTAACTAAAAAATATATTAAAAAATTTGGACCAATCATATCGCTCGAAAAGTTTCTGCTTTATTAATATAACATTGATATATATATATATATATATATATATATATAGAAATTGCATCCGGTGAGTTGGTCTTCTTTAAATGAGTCCGTCCCGCAAATCACAGCCACACGATCAAATCACATGAATGGCTGAGATTCAATCTCAGCGTCATCTTCATCGTATATAATCTTATTGTTACAGTAACAGAACACTATTACAGTAACACAAATATCTTACTGTGACACTGTCACAGTAATAAGGAATTACAATAAAAATGTCAGAGTAATACTGTTACAGTAACAGAACACTATTACAGTAACACAAATATCTTACTGTGACACTGTCACAGTAATAAGGAATTACAATAATAATGTCACAGTAATAATGTCACAGTAATATGAAATTAAAGAGTTATAAATTTCTTACTGTGACACTGTCACAGTAATAATGTCAAATTCATTTATCAATTGACACTACAAAGTAGTAACATCAACATGAGATTAACAATAACACTGTTCATTTATCATTGTTACCCTAACACTGTTACAGTAATATTTTTACCGTAACACTATTACATTAAAATTGTTACCGTAACACAGTTACAGGTTATAGTAATATTGTTACTGTAACACTTCAACACTGTTACAATTTACAGTAAGTTATAATAATATTGTTACTGTAACACTTCAACACTGTTACAGTTTACCGTAATTTACAATAAGTTATAATAATATTGTTACTGTAACACTTCAACACTGTTACAGTTTTATCCTTAAAATATTGTTTTTTTTTGTGATTATTTTTGGGTTCATACTTTTGTGAGTAAATTAGTTGGGGACGTGGTTGAATGACAGCCCTTGGATCTCTTAGATCCAATGGTCTAAGATCGCGGGACGGACTCATTTAAGATGAGAGACTCACCGGATCCTCACTCTATATATATATATATATAATATATATATATTATTCGTAAACTTTATAATTTGCCAACAATACCATTATTTTTTATTTTTTTTAAAACTTAAAAAAATACTCGAAGCAATTTTGTGAAAAATAATGAAAATATATATAAATGAATGGGATGGACCAAAATAAAATACATATACAATTCAATGAAACGGAGGAAATATTATTTAAGTTTTGGTAGTATTACCCCGTCTCACTTTATTCATCATCATGACATAAAATTGATTGAACATCTAGCGTACAATCAATTTATTTCACCCACCCAATAAACAATGACAAAGTATATTAAATATTTTCTTTACGTACAACATTGACACATTTTAATAAACACATCTCAAATTAAGCATAAAACCAACGAGTGTTCCGCTGTGCTTTAGATCGGATATCCAAAAGTGTGGTCGGGTATCCAAAACTTGTGAAAAGTAAATTCCAAATTAAAACCCGGAAATAATGCTGGTTAGTGGTTACCTCAAATGTGAGAGAAGTAAGAACAGCTTCCCTGAAGAAGGAAGTCTTAGAGTTCGGAACCCATGAATGAATCATACAAGCCAAGGATTCCCACTGATTCATACTCAATGAATCCCCTACGAACATGATCTTCTTACCCCTCCATTTCCTCAGAAAATACAACCCATTAAACCTGCGTGCATTTTTATTTAATTATTAATCATCATTTCACTTCATAATTAGGGTAGTACTAGTAGGAGTAATAAACATAAATTTAGAACACCAAATTCTTGTTTGCGATGGAAATTATCCGTCTTAAACTTGTAACATGTCAAATATATGGGATAAAACAAACTCATTTGCCTACTCTTAGGGTGCAGTAAAAGATTTTTGACATTTTCTACCTAGTTGGTATACTTGACCAACGGATCTGCTAGTCGAGCAACTGAATTAAAAAAGAAATAAATGTACCTGGGTAAATTACAGGCTTTGGGCTGCCACCTGAATTTCTGGTAAAACTTATCGGGTCTGCTTTGGCAGTTGAATTCGGAGGCTACATATGGGCAGCTTGAAGAATGATAGTGAGGGTAAGAAGCATCAAATATCCATTTTCCTTGGAATATGTTGCATTTGCTTCTAAATGCTCTTACTACTTCTCTTGAATTAGAGGACAGATTTACAAGGTTATTATTGCCTTGAGTAGTAGTTTGGTAGAATAAGGGTTTTGCTCTTACTTCTTCTACTTGTTGGGAAGCTACCAAAATTATTGGTAGTAGAAATAGAGGCTTGATCAGGAAGAGGCAGCATCTAAGTAGCAGACTCATTTGGACACTATATTCGTGATAATAGCACGAAAAACCAATAATGGATTATATATTTCTATTTGTTGGGATGTAATTTCTACCCATATTTATGTAAGAGTTTGGTAAATACTCCCTCCCTTCATAACCAAACACACCACTTCTCATTTTGCCACTATTCACAAGTCAATAGAATCTTCGATATTCTCGACAATCTACAAAGTAAAATATAGTCATGTGGGATCTTGTTTGATTCATCTTTATGAGTAGAACAAGAATATCACATTTTTAGAATTTTTAGTAATGTAAAATGAAAGATATTGAGGATGTAAAACGTGTCTCGGCAAATGTGAAAAAGCAAATGGTGTGTTTGGTTACGAAGGGAGGGAGTATATAAATACAAATTCTTGTTTGTAACGAAGTTATCCATCATATTTGTGTGACAGATCAAATAATACTTGTTTAGTACAAAAGATAAAAAGCAACCCATATGGAAAATGTCAATGATTTGTCTCTAGTTAAATGGTTGTTACTTGATCTGTTACAAGAATACGACGTATCCGTCGTAAGAGAGACTAAGTGGAGTATATAAATAGCATTGGGGGAGTTTGCTTTAGAAGTTCGGTAGAGAAATCACTGCCCCGTTTGACCAACCAGGAGTCCAGGACCTACTGCTTTCTACCTTTTGCTTTTTACTCCCCCTTCATTTGTTGTTCATTCTTTTTTGAAAATTTCTCAAGTTATCGTTCAATTTTGACAGATTATCCATGGTACTCATTTTATAAGTTAGTTTAATTACGCTTGACTAGTAACTAATTCATTTTCGAGTGAAAATAGTGAAAAATTGAGGGAATGTCTATGGTACCCACGTAGTTCCAATATTTTAACCATGACACCCTGTGTTTCCAATTCTTTGTCCATGGTACGCTTCTGATTTCAATTTTTTTTGCTCATGATACCACTAATTGTAACAAGTTAAATTACTTATAAATATCAAATTATTGGGATTAGGGGTCAGGGGCGATTTAAAACTAAACGAGACCCGGTGCTCGGAAAAAAAAAATGAGGCCCCAAAAATTACAAATCGAAGCTTTATAGAGATAAACGTAAAATATATTATGTTGGATTTTATGATAGACTTAATAACTGATTAACTTATTTGATCAACTTAGAATTAAAGTGTGGTCCATTTGGTTGTGAGAATTTGTGGACTTTCACTAAATTTATTGAGAGACTATACGATCGTTTGGTTACCCATCTAATTACCAGGAAGTGCAAGATCTCGGGAAGTGCATTTTCAGGGAGTTGTTTGGTTGTCCACTCCATGTCAATTGCCACTTCCCGGAATTGTCACTTCCTCCATAATGAGGAAGTTACTCACTAAGTCCCCCTGGTGTGTAGAATTTCCCGCATGAAGTCATTTCCTACCTGGCAACCAAACAATAATGAACAACCTATAAAGTGGTATTGAGAGGTCGTCTCTCAATAACTTATGGAGGTCGTACCTCAGTAAACTATATCTCTATCTCTTATCTCCTACTAATCCTATATTCCATTAACCAACTTATCTTTGATGAAAAGATTAATACAAATTTATTTTCTTTATTCATCAATAGATCGTCTAAATCTGAGAAGAAAAGGTTTAGAACCGACAATATAGTCAAAATGGTTGACGGTTTCGGGGACGGTATTCTTGGGTGGTTGATAAAGCTGTTCAGGAATCCTTATTAGCAATGGCCGGAGGTTATTTTATCGTATGTTCATAGAGTAATTAGAACATGATAAATATAGATCTTACATTTGGTATCAGAGTTTCAGATAACTCTGTCTTGCTTGATCTTCCGAGTCAATTTTTGTCAGTCATTTTTTTTTGCTGATTTTTCTTTTCCGCCATCTATGAGTATTAAGTTTACTTCTGGCGGTATTTTATTATGCTTTGGAATTTTGGATAAAAGACTGAGTTTCAGATTTTGTTATTACGTACGGAGTATTATTTAATCTGGATTTTTTTTTATTATGTTATGGGCTGCTTTCATTATATAGACGGAGGTTAGGGATCGCATGAAGTTGGTGTTTAGAGTCCCCTTTATTTGGTTCTGACTTATGCATGGCTTCTGTCCATATCGCTCGTGCACTCCATATGCATAATTTTCGTTTTATCCTTGTCTTTTGGTGTGTTTCTCTCATAAGAGTACAATATATAGTAGTCCCTCCAAGTTTTAGTGTTCTTCCCTTTTTTTTTATCCTCTTTTTTTATTTGACTGAGTTTGATCTTCTTCTCTATTTTCATTTATGGAAAAACTTTTTCACACACTTATCCTCTTTAATTAATATAATATTTATTTCCTATCAACTTTATCTCATTTAATTAATATAATATTTATCTCTCTTACTTTTTCATTACCAAATTAAATAAACTAATTATGTAAGATTGGTTATATGATCGACATTGTGTTCAATGGACTTGGGATAAGTTTCGAACCCCTGTCATGAGTGGAAAAACAAATACCTACACCACTACACCAACACTACTACAATGATAATTTATTTCTAAATGGACTGGGGGGCCTTTGCCCACCCGATCCGAGCCCCCCCTCTAAGTCCGCCCTTGCTCACGATCTAACAAAAGAATTAAACGAGTATATCAGCTCCTCTATTGATTTATGATCTGACCGTCATTATTACACCGCCGTAATTATGAAATTAACCCTTCTTTTAACAAAAAAGAAAAAAAATTCTTAATGTGTAGAAGTTGATTAATATTTGGACGCTATTAGTCCACTTGGTCATAAAGTACTACGACTAAAAATTAATCCAGTTATGTTTATGGAGTTGTTACGTTCAAGTTTTGATCTATATATAAAAATGTCGACCTTATGAAAATTGCAATGCAGTGGTTGATCACTAATTGAAATTTTTAAAAGATCTTAGAAATATACAGGTTGAAGCACGGACCAAAGATGCTGAACCAACATCGAGAATCTACCATGGACAATAAGCGGTCAAAGAAAACACAAACGGAGATGTAGGCATCTAACAAACGGCCAAAGAACAAATGAAAATTATAAAACTATTCTACTAAATAATTTAATTAGATTTATAAAAAAAATATTTAGGTAACTTGTATTGTTTACTTTACTACGGAGTATAAACAACACTGATAAACATAAAATAACATTCATAATAATTTACTCAATATACTAATATGTCTAGGACAAAAAAAAATGGAGAGACTCTTACGAAAATATAGAAGAATCTCGTGAATTTCGCGGATAAAAGAACTAGTTAATAAATTAATTACTCACAAATCAACTTAAATAAAAGATATCTATAAAAAAATCCGGAAGTTGATACACTTACACGGTGTGTATGAGATTTCTAATACACGACCAATCATATTGGGCCACGTATTTAACTTTGTTTAACCTAAGGTGGTTAGTGTAGGGTTAGATTAGTAATTTTACAAGATTAGTTAGTTCTTAATCTTAGTTTAGTTAAGTCAAATTAGAAAAAAAAAAAATTTGGTATTTTTGTAAGTATTCCATTTTATGAATTAATTAGATAATATTATTAATATATTGTAGATTTATTTAAAAAGAAAAATAATTTATATAATTATAATTTATATTTTTTAAAAATCATTGTTATATGTATGTATGTATGTATGTATGTATGTATGTATATTTAAATTTAAAAAAAAAATCAATTTAAAAAATATTATATTTTTTGAAAATAATATATTAAAAAAATTATAACTTTTGAAAATTTTAAGGTAAATTTTGATAATTAATAAATTAATACTCCGTAATATCTTATTTTTTCTATTAATAAATTAAATTTAAAACGAAAAAATTACTTAAAAGGAAAAAAAATGTATAATGGTTTGAAATTTTTACAAACTAATAACACTAATATTTTAAAAACAAATACTGATGAGGGTCGAAGAGCCTGCGTCGGGCCACCTGCCTAGCAGGCCCCATGAAGACCCCGTCCAAGGAACCAAGGAGCCCGCCCAGCAGGCCGTTGGGATAGGATACCAGGTTTCCCCCAGTAAAGCAAAACTACAAGGAAGCCGCCTGCCCGGTAGGATAAGGCAACTGGCTGTGAGGAGCGTGCAGACACTACCTGCTCGCCTGCCTCCAAGCGACATTCTCCCTGAGCAGGGACGGAGCCCCAGAAGCCCCCTCTGTCGTCTTGCCTACAGGTAGAAGAGAACGAGTGGATGGGGAAAGACCACGTGTCAATTTCCCATCCACTCATTCTTTCTCTCTCCACTCTTCTTTTCCTCTCTCTTGTGGGAAGGTATAAATACTCTTCCATTTCCCACATGAAAGAGGTTGGATTTTCTCTCTCTAGACTCTCACTCCTAAAAACGCCACCTAGTTCCTCACGAGCTAGGTTCATCAAGGCATTTCACGGACTAACTTAGGCATCAGAGAGGGTTCCCTCGGACAACCTCCGGGGCCCTGTGCGTTCATTGTGCAGGGAGCAGGCCGACTCCGTCGGGAAGGTCCGATCAAGGGAGAGAGACAAAGGAGAGGTTTAAGGAAATCAGGCGATCAGTTATTTACCAACAATCCGATTACACGACCCGGATCCAGAGCCGGGTTAATTGTTTTCGTGACCGGAACAATTTGGCGCCGTCTGTGGGGAAGAAAACGGTTGTGCTCACGAATTACCCACAAAAATCAACCATTCCTAATCACAAAAAACTAAAACAATCAAAGTAATCATGCCAGAAATCGTTGACTCCAGTACAGGGGCGGGTCCGACGGTCCCACCGGTGACCCCCCTGTATGGTATGCCACAGCCAGAGAGGATTCCTCCCGCCACGATCCTGGGAGTGGGGGGAGCCAGTCTCCTAGGCGTACCAAGCGCTGCTGTAGCACCTGAGTTGGGGACACACCCAGGGCACACTCTGAATCTGACCCCAGCTCAGATGGCGCAGACAGCCTTCTTCTTCTCTGCAATGCTAAACCAGGAGTTCACTCCTGAGGATCTGGTAGGCAGGGTCGCATCGGCCCCCAGGCAGCCACCCTCAATAAGCAGGAATGGAGCTGGGGGCACGGAGCGGACCGCCGCCAGAAATGCTCAGAGGAAAGCAAGAAGGACGGCACAGGTATATGCGCAGGTGCAGAGGCGTCTCACAGCATGCAGCCCAGAGCCACCTGCCCAACAACAGGCATTCTCCATTCACACAACAGAATCCGCGTCTGAAGAACAGAGAGGTTTATCCCGGGAATTGCAGGAGAGAATGAGGCCCAGGGAGCCCATGTCAAAGCGCCTGGGAGAAAAGCAAGGCGGGGTTTTCTCCAGGTTAACACCGGCGATCAAAGAGCAGTCAGCCCCGGGTTTGTCCCAAAGCCTGCAGTCTAGGCTCAACCGGGGGCAACCGCTTGAATCTAAATATCACCAGGGTGAGAACCTCTGCCACTCTCAGAGGAAGAGACCCAGGCAAATCTCCCCTGAGACAGAAGATGAAGCAGCAAGCAGGCCGCCTCCAAGGCACCGCTCCCCCAGTACAAGGAAACCGATCCATAGACAATGTGATATGCACGGTAACCAGTCTGGGGAAAGCAGGTCACGAATGGTAGGCAGGCCCACAAAAACCCCACTTCATCCCGAGGTACAAGAATACCCCATCCCGAAAATTAAAATGCCGACCATTAAGTTTGACGGGACAACAGACCCAGAAGACCACTTAGCGGCATTCGAGAGCCACAAGGGCATGTACGACGTGGATGACGCCATCTGGTGCAAAGTCTTCCCGACCACCCTGGTAGGGCTCGCACAAGGGTGGTTCAGGGATCTCCGCCAAGGATCAATCAAGTTCTTCATAAAATTGGCCGAGATCTTCCTCGAACAATATGCTGGGAATAAAAGGAGACGCCTCACTCGCTTCGATCTTATGACCCTAAAACAGAAAAAGGGTGAAAGTGTAAGGGAGTACCTGAGGAGGTTTGACCTATCCTACCAGCAGGTCAGGGAGATTGATGATTCCACCGCTGCCTATGCCCTAACAATCTCCCTGCTCCCAGGAGAAATGAAAAATCAGATGATCAGGGCCCAGCCAGAAACATTGGCCATGGCCAGGAAAATTGCTGAAGGGTTCATTCTGCAGGTAGAGTTCCACAGCCTGCCGGATACCCCTGCAGGCCAAACAAGGCCGTAGGGAGGACCGCAGGGTGGGCGTGGCAGAAATGAGCCAGGCAAGCAGAGATAAGAGGGAGACACTCCCAAGAAGGAACGTACAACATACCAACCAAGATTTGACAGCTACACGGCCCTCAATAGGCCGAGAGCAGAAATCTTTGAGTTAGAAAAAGAAACAGCAAAATGGATTCGTCCAAACAAGCCTCGCAGCCCAAAAGGAAACCCCAAAAAATTCTGCACGTTCCATGACTGCATAGGTCATACCACAGAGGAATGCCGCCACTTAAAAGACGAAATAGAAAAACTGATAAGAAACGGCTGGCTGAGTAACTATGCAGCAAGGAACAAAACCCAGAAAGAGGTGGAAGACAAACCCGAGGGCTCAGCCCAAAATCGCATGGTCATCCATGTAGTATCGGGGGATGCAGAGGGATGGACCAGCAGGCACAGCCAGAAAAGGCAGATCCGCGAACTGAGGAACCAAATTTGCTACGCCGAAAAGGCAGGCAGCCCAAGGGGCACTACCCTAAGCATCACCCCTGAAGATGCAGGGAGAGTCGTGTACCCACATAGTGACCCTCTGGTCTTAACCCTCAGCAATCATATTGTCAAGAGGTGTATGGTGGATACTGGCGCCTACACAAATCTCTTATACAAAGATGCTTTTGAGAGGATGAACCTTGAAAGAAGGCACCTGAAGCCAGCCCCCGGATCTTTGTATGGATTCAACGGAGCAGGCATGCTACCCATGGGAGTCATCGATCTGCCTGTCACGTTTGGGGAGGGAACCTCAGCAAGAAATATCAGGGCGTCATTTGTTGTGGTGGATGCCAAATCCGCGTACAACGCCCTGATAGGCCGAGCCACCCTGGATGAAATAGAAGTTGCCGTGTCGATTAGGGCCCTCACCATAGCCTATGTGACAGATTTCGGCATGGAGGGGAAGGTCCACGGGGATCAGGAGTCGGCCAGACACTGCTATTACGTGGCCCTGCAGGCCCATGAGACAGAAAGAAAAGGGAAGCGAAAAGCCCAGTGCTCTCCTAGCAGGGAAGGTGAGATTCCGACTGCCCAGCAAGAGCCAGTCCGCCTGGAGCCTGAAGGGGAGAGCATGCTAGTGGACTTAGAGCCAGGGAGGCAGGTCCTTATAGGGGCCGACCTGGAGGAGTCCTATCAAAAGGAACTAATTGCAGTCCTAAGAGAGAATAAGGACGTGTTCGCCTACTCTGCAGACGAGATGCCAGGGGTCGACCCGGCCTTTATTGTTCACAAGCTGAACATTAGTCCGGAGGCTCGTCCCGTGAAGCAGAAGAAAAGGAACATGTCCGTAGAAAAAGATGCAGCAATAAAAGAAGAAATAGACAAACTCTTGAAGGCAGACTTCATCGAAGTATGCGACTACCCTGAATGGCTGGCAAACGTTGTCATGGTAAAAAAGTCATCAGGCGCATGGAGAATGTGCGTGGACTTTACCAATCTTAACAAGGCCTGCCCTAAAGACTGCTACCCTCTGCCCAGGATAGATCAGCTGGTGGACGCCACTAGTGGATACACCACGCTAAGTTTTCTGGATGCGTTCTCAGGGTACCACCAAGTGTACCTCTGGCAGCCAGACAGAGTAAGGTGCGCCTTCATAACCAGCCATGGCACCTACATGTACAAGATGATGCCTTTTGGGCTAAAGAATGCAGGCGCCACCTATCAGCGGTTGGTAGACAGAGTCTTCGAAAGCCAAAGGGGAAGAAACTTAGAAGCCTATGTTGACGATGCGATCGTCAAAAGTAAGGGGGACAAGGAGCATCTGATAGACCTTCAAGAGACTTTCTCTTCCCTGCGGTCATACAAGATGAAGCTCAACCCGAAAAAATGCACATTCGGGGTCCAATCCGGGAAATTCCTAGGTTTTTTGGTCAGCTCCAGGGGGATAGACGCCAACCCTGAGAAAATTCAGGCGGTCCTAGACCTCTTGGAGCCAAAAACCATCAGGGACATTCAGAGGCTCACAGGCAGAATGGCCGCCCTGGCCCGGTTTATCGCCAGGTCAGCAGACAAGTCCACCCCTTTCTTCAAAATATTAAAAGGCAACAAACAATTCAAATGGGAAGACGAACAGAAGAAAGTCTTCGAACAATTGAAGGAGCACCTGAAGAAACTCCCTACCCTGGCAAGACCGGTAGCCAGAGAAAAATTATACCTATACATCGCTGTCACAAACACGACGGTAAGTGCTGTCATCCTAAGGGAGGAAGCGAACTCACAGCAACCCATCTACTTTGTGAGTCACGCCCTGGGAACGGCAGAAAGAAATTACCCCCTGATAGAAAAGGCCGCCTATGCAGTCATTATTGCAGCCATAAAGCTCAGACCCTACTTTGACGCACATCCTGTCGTGGTCCTCACCGACCAACCGCTGGAAAAAGTGTTGGAAAAGTTTGAGAAATCAGAGAGACTGCTGAAATGGGCGATCGAGTTAAGTGGTCTAGGGATATCTTACCAGCCAAGAACAGCCATCAAAGCCCAAGCCTTGGCCGATTTTCTGGCTGAATGCTCCCAATCAGGGGAAGAGGAGCCCCCTGTCGAGGAGTGGATCGTACACACTGATGGATCCTTAACAACCAATGGTGCAGGCGCAGGCGTCGTGTTAACCAGCCCCGAAGGAGTGGATTTTGAGCATGCACTCAGGTTCACCTTCCCGGCGTCAAACAATGAGGCGGAATATGAGGCTGTAATCACAGGGATAAGGTTGGCTAAAGCTGCAGGGGCAGAGCAAGTAACACTAGCTACCGATTCTCAGCTCATTGCCAATCAAATTAACGGGGAATATGAGGCCAGAGATCAGACCATGGCCACATACCTTGAGAAAGTAAAACGGGAGTTGTCGGGCCTGAAATCCTATGAAATCCAGCAAATACCTCGGTCGCAGAACAACCGAGCCGACGCTCTGTCAAAGCTGGCCAGCTCCAGCCTACAAGACATACGGAGGTCAGTGTGGGTTGATGTTTTGCATGAAAAATCTACCAGCGCCTGTCAGGCGATTAGCACCGTTGAAGAAGGGCCGGAAAGTTGGATGACCCCCTTCATCCAGTTCAAAAGGCATGGTATCCTACCATCAGACACAACGCAAAAGAGAAAGGTACAGGCCAAAGCAGCCTGGTTCATAGTCATTGGTGAAGAACTCTATAAGAAATCTTTTACTTACCCCCTGCTCAAATGCCTAAGGGCAGACCAGGCTGCTGAAGTACTGGAGGATATCCACTCAGGAATCTGTGGACATCACATCGGTGGGAGATTGCTGGCCCACAAAGCCCTAAGGGCAGGTTACTACTGGCCTACCATGCTAGCAGAGGCCAGGAGCCTGACCCAGAAGTGCAGAAAGTGCCAACTCTTTGCCCCGTCAATCCATGTCCCGGCCCAGGAACTCAGGCCAATCCTATCCCCCATCCCCTTCGCTCAATGGGGGATGGACATACTAGGACCTTTCACGGTGGCCACTGGGGGCAGGAAGTTCTTAATTGTGGCTATAGACTACTTCACCAAATGGATAGAAGCTGAAGCAGTGCCCAACATTACCGAGCCGGCGGTCAGAAAAGTGATCTGGCGAAATGTTATAACCAGATTCGGCCTACCAAAAATGTTGGTGTTTGATCATGGCAGGCAGTTTGACAATGATCCCCTGAGAATCTGGCTAGAAAGCCATAACATAGCGGTTGCCTACTCGGCTGTCTGCCATCCTCAAACCAACGGACAGGCAGAGGCAGCCAACAAGCAAATCTTAAATGGCCTTAAGAAAATGGTAGATGACCTCAAGGGTAGATGGGCTGACGAGCTTCCCAGCATACTCTGGTCAATCCGGACCACCCGAAAGGAATCTACAGGCCAAACCCCGTTCGGTCTAGTATATGGAGCAGAGGCTCTGTTACCTATTGAGGCAAGGATCCCATCTCTACGCTCCCTGCAATACGACCGAACTGAGAATGAAGCTGCAATGGTTGAGGCCTTAGATCTGGTCAATGAGATAAGGGAAGAGGCCAGTACCAACATCGTTGCAGATAAGGTGATCTGGATAATGAGATAAGGAAAGCCTTCAACAGCAGAGTGCGCCAGAGAAATTTCCAGATGGGTGATCTGGTCCTCAGAAAAACGCAGGCTGTCGGAAAGTCAAGGGAGCACGGAAAACTAAGAGCCAACTGGGAAGGTCCATACCAAGTAAGTCAAATCCTGGGACCAGACACATATAAAATCGGCAACCTTGAAGGACAAGAATTGCATGCTCACTGGAATGCGGACACCCTGAAGAAATATTATGTCTGAACCAGGTCTAAAGATAGTTTTTATTTTGCTAAGAACAAATGGCGGAGGACGGTCAAAGAATGTCGACGGCTCCGACCACCCTAATGTCAAAAGTTTCATAAAGAAATGAGAAAAGCTTCAGATTTATACTCGTTGTCTGTTCAAACTTGTGCTTTCACACACAAACGGGCAGGGGGAAATAGGGGGAGGCCCCCCTGTTGCCAAAATTAGGAAAAATGAACCCCCCAACAAAAAATCCGAGTCTCCCTGCTTACCTCTGGGCAGGCAGGGGGCAGGCCCCCTGGACTTTGAATAAAAGCCAGGGACAGGCCAGATCAACAAGGACTGGGGGCAGGCCCCCCAACCTTGTATAAAAAACGCAAAAGCCTCCCTGCTTACCTCTGGGCAGGCAGGGGGCAGGCCCCCTGGACTTTGAATAAAAGCCAGGGACAGGCCACATCAACAAGGACTGGGGCAGGCCCCCCAACCTTGTATAAAAAACGCAAAAGCCTCCCTGCTTACCTCTGGGCAGGCAGGGGGCAGGCCCCCTGGACTTTGAATAAAAGCCAGGGACAGGCCAGATCAACAAGGACAGGTCTCCTTCATTTTCAGCTGAGATGGAAAGGGTTTCTATTGTACCTGTTTGGGTGCTATTCCCTGACCTTGATCATTATCTCTGGTCTGATTCTGTTCTAAGTAAAATGGCAAGCAAGGTTGGATCTACCCTTTGTGCTGATATGGCAACCACTACAAAGGCAAAATTGTCTTTTGCTAGGGTTCTTGTTGAGGTGGATGTTTCAAAGAAGCTTTTAGACTCAATAGTTATCAATACCCCTTATAATGAGCATTCTATTCAGAAGGTTCAGTATGAATGGGTCCCTTTCTTTTGTCATGGTTGTAAGAAGTTGGGGCACACCATTGATTCTTGTAAGTTTGAGAAAAAGAAGAATGCAGCTCAAATGGCTAAGAGGGATAAAGGGCTAGGTGGTACCTCAGGTTCAGTGGTGGATGGAGTGCAGGTAGTGGATCAGAAGGATGCTTTGCCTTCTAAAAATACACTGTCTCCTCCCCCAGATGAACCTGTAAAGCATCAAGAATGCCCTCGCAAGTTCTATCAGGATGATACTTTCATTCCTGTTTCTAGGAGGAATTCTTCCTCCATTAAATCTATGGAGACTATTTTGAAGCCCTTAGTTCTGGAAAATACTTTCCAGATACTCCTTGGGAGTCAGGAGAATAGTGGTGGTGAGGAACTAGGTGGTACCTCAGGTCTCCAGAGTGTATCTCAGGGTGCTGAAAGAAGGGTGGAATCTGGTTATGGGATAGAACTGATCCCCTCACTTTCCCCTGATGGCAGCACTTTGGAGCTCCCTGAAATGCATCAAGAATGTTCCATGGTGGTTCTGAATAGGGATCCTTTACCTCCTGATAAATGAAGATAGCATCTTGGAATATCAGAGGGTTTAATGATCCTGTAAAACATAGTGAGGTCTTGGATTTTCTGTCTACTCAATGTCCTGATATGTTTGCTCTTCTTGAAACCAGGATCAAACATAATAAGGCTGCTAGGATTATTAATAATAAATTTGGAGGGTGGAAGGTTGAGACTAACTATACTTCTCATTATAATGGAAGAATCTGGCTGTTTTATAATCCTGTTAAGGTTCAGATTACTAACATCATTAGCAATGATCAACACATTACTTGCTTAGTCTCTCATCATTTGACCCAATGCTCCTTCTGGTTGAGTGTTGTGTATGGTATGAATGATGGCAAGGATAGGGAGGGGCTCTGGGATTTCCTTACTTCTTTTGCCCCTTCTAATCCTTGGATGGTTCTTGGTGATTTCAATGTGGTTAGATGCCCTGAGGAGAAAGTGGGGCTCAATTCCCCTTCTCTGAAGGATATGTTTGACTTTAATGCTTGTCTTTTGTCTTGCTCTCTGGAGGATATGCATAGCTCTGGGAATAGCTTGACCTGGACTAATAAACAAGAGCCTGGCTCTAGAGTTTGGTCTAAGCTTGACAGGGTTCTTATAAATCCTACTTGGGCAGCTCAGTTTCCTGATTCTAGGGCTGTGTTTGCAGATCCTGGTATCTCTGATCACTCATCTATTATTGTTGATATTATTAAGGAGGAAAAAGTTAGGAAGAGGTTCAGTTTTTTGAACAGTTGGTGTGAACATCCTGATTATGCTTTAGTTGTTCAGAATGATTGGCATACTAAGGTTAAGGGCTCACCTATGTTCAGGTTTTTCTCTAAACTAAAGATTGTTAAGAGGGCTCTACAAGAATTTCATAAAAAACATTTTTCCAACATTTCCTCTAGAGTTCTTGAAGCTCAGAAGGAATTATTTGCTTGTCAGAAAAACTTGCAGGATGATCCTTTTTCCCTAGCCCTTATTAATAAGGAGAAGAATGCTACTAAATCATATTACTGTGTGAAAAAAGCTGAGTTAGTAATGTTGCAACAACGGGCTAAGGTAAAGCATATTCAACTCAATGATTGTTCTTCTAAATACTTCTTCTCTAAGATTTCTGAGAGAAGGACTCAGCAGATGATTGGGACTATTAATGATGCTGATGGCAATATAAGATCTGGGGCCAAAGAAGTAACTAAAGCTTTCCAGGATTACTATGTCAACCTGTTGGGTAAAAGTACACATGTTGAGGCACTACCTCAGCTAACTGGTGGTTTGCAGTTGGAAGCTCAAGGGGGTCTTATCTCTCCTATTACTCCTCTTGAAGTTAAAGCTGCTGTTTTTCAGATGGACTCTAATAGCAGCCCTGGTATTGATGGTTTCTCTGCTGGATTTTTTAAATCTGTTTGGCATATAGTAGGACCTGTTTTCTGTAGGGCTGCTGATTCTTTCTTTAAAACTGGTCATATGACCAAACAGGCTAACTCCACTCTAATCTCCCTCATTCCTAAGAAGCCTAATGCTTGTAGTGTTATGGACTTCAGGCCTATCTCATGTTGCACTGTGTTTTATAAAGCCATTTCTAAGGTCTTGGCAAACAGACTAAAGGTTGTTTTGCCATATTTGGTTGGAGAGGAACAGGCTGCATTTATAAAAGATAGAAGTATTTTTGATAATATCTTGTTGTCACAAGCACTGGTGAAGGGTTATAATAGGAAGTTCTTAACTCCTAGATGCCTCATAAAGGTGGATATTAGGAAGGCTTTTGATACTTTACAATGGGAATTTGTTGAGCAAATGCTTACTCAAATGCATTTTCCTCCTCTTTTTATTAAGTGGGTCATGGGGTGCATTCAGAACCCTTGGTACTCATTCAAGATTAATGGAGGGGTTGAGGGGTTTTTTCAAGGGCAGAGTGGGATAAGGCAGGGGGATCCCCTTTCCCCTTATCTCTTTGTCTTAAGCATGGAAGTACTTTCAAAAAAGCTTAGAAGTTTATGCAGTCAGAGCAATGTTTCTTTCCATCCCAAGTGTACTAAGCTTAATCTTACACACTTGGTCTTTGCTGATGATCTCATGATCTTCACTAGGAGGGATCTTCCATCAATAATGGCAGTCAAACAGACTCTTGAAGACTTTGGATCTTTGTCTGGTCTTTGTGCTAATAAAGATAAGACTAACATTTATTTTGGAGGTGTTTCCTCAGAGCTGCAGAAGATTATTCTGGTTAAATCAGGATTCAGTTTAGGGACTTTCCCTTGCAGATATCTTGGAATGCCATTGAATGATTCTAGAGTAAATGTCAGACTATTTGATTCTTTGATTCTAAAAATACAAAGTGCTATCTCTCATTGGTCTAACAAAAGCTTGTCTTATGCTGGAAAGATCCAGTTAATCAATTCTATTGTGTTTGGAATGGAGAATTACTGGTGCTCTTGTGTGCTTTTTGCAAAATCTGTAGTTAAAACCATTAATAAAATTTGTAAAGATTACTTCTGGGGAATTAAACCTGTTGACAGGAAGCTTGTTTTTAAGAAATGGGCAGACATTTGTTCTCCTTGGAGTCAAGGAGGCTTTAATGTCAAGGATCTTGAAGCTTGGAATAAAGCTCAGATGGCTCGTTGGGTCTGGCAATTATCTGAAGGTGTGGGTGGTATTTTTGTGAAATGGTGAAAGGGTTATGTTCTTCAGGAGGAATCTATCTGGAGTATCTCCTTCAAAGACTTTTATCCTTCAGTCATCAAAAACATCATAGTTATTAAGGATTTTTGCATTAAGTTGTTTGGGTCTGTTCAGAATGCTAAGAAATTCTTGCAGTCATGCAGCAGTAATGAATCCTTCAAGCTTGCAAAGGCTTATGCTAGATTCAAAGGGACTTTGGCCAATGATTTTCCTAAGAGCTTTGCAAGACTGTCCGTTATTTCTCCTAGTAGCAAAGTTATTCTTTCTCTGGCTTATCAAATCCAACTTCCCACAGTTGATCAATATGCTAAGAGGGGTATATGTATGATTAACAGGTGTATCCTCTGTTGTGAGAGCTCTGAGGATCATTTACATTTGTTCTCTAAATGTTCCTTCTCTTCTCAGCTTTGGCAGGCGATTAAGAGGTGGATAGGAGTTTCAATCCCAGGAGATCATCTTAGAAGAGTTATCAAATGGTGTCAACATCCCAGTCACAGTAAGCACTGGAAAGCAATATGGATTCAAGTTAGTATAGCAGCAACGGTTCATGCAATATGGAAAGAGCGAAACAAAAGAGTCTTTACTGATACATCATCCCCTTTAGATAATGTTCATGAGCAGATATGTTTTGTGGTTAATACTAGATTGAGAACAAATCATACTAATCCAAAAATTTTGAGGATACTAGATCATTTAGATGCTTGATGTATCTTTAGAGTGGTAGTTTTTTGCAAAAACTTGTAATTTCACTTCAAATTGAAATGAAATGATAATTTTTCTGCAAAAAAAAAAATCACCACCACCACCACCACCACCACCACCACCACCACAACAACAACAACAAGAAGAAAACAACAACAATTAACAACAACAATAACAATAACAATAATAATAATAATAATAAGAAGAAGAATAAGAACAACAACAACAACAACAACAACAACAATAAATAAGAACAACAATAAATAATAATAATAACAACAACAACAATAAATAATAACAACAATAATAACAACAATAATAACAATAATAACAACAATAAGAACAATAATAACAATAATAACAATAACAATAATAATAAAGTTTATACACTGCTACAAGTTCCAGTGCAAAAGCGATGGGCTCTTGTGATCTCTTCTTCTGTTTTTGTACCAAGTCATAAAGTGGTGATTTCATTGGCAATCCAACGCCAGCTTGCAACGAATGATATGTTTCAGAAGAAAGGCTTTCAGATGGCAAATAGATGCAGTCTCTGTTGCCAGGCTGAAGAGAGTTCTCAACATCTATTTTTCAGATGTGATTATTCAAGACAGGGTTGGCTTCATGTATTACACTGGATTGGGGCTCGTGGAGTAGGAATGGAGTTAAGACAGGCTGTGGGATGGATGACTGAAGCGAAAGCTAAGAAACATTGGAGGAACATCTTATTGAGGGTTAGTACTGGAGCATTAGTATATGCGCTTTGGAAGGAGAGGAACAAGCGAGTATTTACTGGTAAGGAAGCTGTTATTGAAGTCATTTTGGAACAAGTTAGATTTGTGGTGCTTACTCGGTTTGCTTGTAAAAAGGATAATCCTAAGTTTTCTAGGATTCTAGATTTTTTGGATACACACTAGTGTGATAGATCTTTTTGCATCTTGTAATTTCAATCACATTGATATGAAATGATAACTTTTTGCAAAAAAAATAATAATAATAATAATAAAGTACAAAATGTAATCATATTAATTAATTTTACATTTTAAATGGATCATAAAAAACTTAACAATATTATATGATTATTTCAAAAAAAAAATGTAAAATAAAAAATGTAAAAGTTTATAAATTTAACTTAACTCGATTACGGTTAAAAATTAATCAAGGGGATAAAATGACTAAACTAAACCATAAACTAATTACTCTAAGTTAACAAAAACTTGACACATGGAGCAATATGATTGGTCGTGTATGAAACTGTAATACACGCCGTGTATGTGTATCCTTTTCCAAAAAAATCCTACATTTTTACATCGATCCTAATTGATTTATTTCTGAACATTTTTTTCTCTTACTAAGCCGCCACTAGTAGCGGCAGGTATGAGCACTTAGAAACAAATCCAACCCTACGTGAACCATGTTTCGTTAATAAGTTTTTACACCGACCCAAAGTGTTTATTGATTTATTTTTTAGCATTATTTTTTTATGTGAAATTGGAGGTTAAACAAAGGATATTCTATAGCAAGATCCAAAACACCATTTATAATATCTGATTTACAATATTTCATATTAGTAATTTAGTACCACCTTTTTTATGTCAGTTTGATATCCAACAACGTATCAATTTGATACTCACCTCCGAATATGGGAAACTCATACCTTCCTTATGGGTTTAAGGTATTACTTATGAGTATGAAAATTAATTATTTTGTTTTGCAAACAAACACAATGCGTGAGGTTGAGGTTGGCTCAAACTCATACCTTATACGGAGTATCCAAAATTGATTAACCAAACACCCCCTAAGAATAGCCTGACCAAATTACTAATGCCGCTTGAAAGTGTGAATGCATGAACAGTAGCATGTACTCTCAATTGCCTTATATTGGTCGTGGCATTAGTGAAATGTGTCGTGGCAATATAATCTCCCGAAGAATATGACGACTGCAAGACCATCTTCTAAAACTGTGCTCTGTTAATCAGAGTTCGCATCACATGAGAGGGGTGCCCCAATAGCATTTTCATTTTCCATGGCAATTACATGGGCGAGTCTGTCATATACCTGCCGATGATTATGAAACCAATCATTTCAGGTGAAATGAAAAATATGGATGGATGAATTAATATGGATTCAAAAGTGGCATCGCAAACCTCGGAAAGCTGCTCTTTGCTCTGATTATCAACACTCGCGGGATCATACCTACAATGCAAATTGTATGTTACTCCTGAGTTCTTAGCTGAAACCCCTACATTGTTTATCAAATATTTTGCTATTCTACACCAAACTCAATCTGGGATGATTTTCACAGCCAAAGATATTCTCAGAGCGCATAAATGACAGTCGCAGATATCGTCAGCTATACAAATATGACCCATATAAATGGGACATTCTATAATATTCTGGTACTGAATTTTTCCCCATGATTGTGTGAACAAGTCCAACAAATAAGATTAATCATACTAGATGGTCGTAATGAAGAGAGCAGATCAGTAAGCCCACAACAACGCTTCATAGCGCTCTTCAAAGGCTGCCACGTATGAGCAGGTAAAGGGCATCATTACATGAAATGACAAAATCTGGATGGACCACAGCATAACCTTAATGGATCCCGCCTTTGTCGAGGAAGGTGGATTCACATTTAGAAGCTAAATACATTGCATAATTTATTTACAGGCAACTGGATAACAATAAGTTGACTAACCAATGACGGGGGAGTCCAGCCTTATCTCGAGCTGGATGGTTGAAAGGCCCTTTCAATACCAAATCATACTCTTTTAGCAAATCTGCATTTATAATAACCAACATTATAAAAATATAATCGTCGACGTAGCATGCCCTATGTTACATAACCTAACCAAGTGTCGGATTTAACATGTCTTGCAGAAAACATTAATTTGGTGTTGGAAATATTTCTGGTTACTGAAAGAAAATCAGAGGAATGTTTGACATTAAGCTTAAATAAATAAATAAAAATAGTATCTTCCTCTACTTCTCTAACATTGGCCTCCATTTACGCATCTATTAGAAATGTCAAATTGCGAGAAGTTCCACAACCACATCTTCAAGTGTCGTGTCATACACAGGCAACACCCAAAACTGAAGACTTGAGGTGACATAGAACATGCATATGCTCCTGCAATTGTGATAAACCAAGTCAATATTCAATACCTTTGAAAGTTGAGCAAGGGACTCGACCCATCTTTTCACAGACCGAGAAGAACCAGTAGACTCCAACAGCAACATGAGCAACTTCCTCGTCAGATATCCTAGACACTATTGCTGATGTCCATTTATCTCCAAAACCCATCATCTTCTTAACTAGCCTGGGTCCAGCATCAAGTCCCCTGGCCTCCTATTTACACAAAATATGCAACAACGATGAGTAAAGAGTAAAATAGATGCATGCACGTGCGCGCACGTGTGTTATATGTGCGTGTGTGGCGGAATATAAGGTAAAAACTACCGGAGTCCACCCTGAGTGTGGATATAGACTTTGAATAAATTATCGTCATTTTTAATGGAAAAAATCCGATCAAGTAATTTGTCAAGGAAAGAGTCATACTACATGAAATTTAATCCCCTATTCATAAGTATTATACCCATGTAGCGCAAGTAAAAATGAAGAGAATTTCGGAACGGCCTTAACTAACAGAACACTCAAACTTACATGCAGCAAGTAAGACATGTAACTAAAAACACAGAGTATAAGTGGGATGAAAACCATCCAAGACTACAAGAAAGCAAGATACTAAGGTACAGTTCTTAATTCTCCCTCTGTAGATATGCTATGACCCTGTAACAAAGTGAATCTTAAATATTACCCAATGTTGGTTGAACTCTATACTCTGTCCGTCTATGACTAGAGTTCCTACTTCCCATTTTGTGTTAGCCATGAATGAACTTCTTACATTCCTTTTTAGGATGCATTGGGAAAACATCTTCTCAAACATTTTTTCTATGTTAATTTGGTCATCGTGATTTGTGAACCCACTTCCCCCTCCAGTTGTATTCTCCATTACAGGTTATATTTTTGGCTCCTTCACACTTAATTGTGGTCCTTACTTTGAAATCCCCAAGATCAAGCAAATTATTAGTAGGCAGAAGGATCATTGTGTATAGATCACAACTTAATTTTTAGAGCAAGAGTATTTCCAGTGTGCTCTTAATGCACAAGAGAAACTGAACTGTATTGACGTTAGATTGCACCATCCTCACAGAAACAGTTAATCACCGAGCAAAAACGATCAGCAGAAATATGAGAATTTCACAGAGCACTCAAAGGTCGAGTGCAGAAGCTTCAAACCTGAAGTCAATATACTCGAAACAAATGTTCTCTTGGCAAGACTACACATTAATTGATTATATGGGAAAGCTGTACTGAACAAGACACAACCTGGACAAGCGGAATTGTTGCCAATCGTGCGGCTACATTGTCGGATGACTTTTCGCACTCTCTCCACAATAAGTTATGAGCCGGCATGTCTCCATAGCTTCTCATACAGAGAAAGGAATCTTAGAAGTCAAATGTAAAATCCATAAACTGCATTAACAGAAGTAAAAAATATGAACCATGTCAAAGACGAAGGAAAAGCAATCACTACCTGAATCCAAGCTCTAACAATCTCTGTGAACACCAAGCAAAATGACGACTCTCATCGTCAGCAACATGGGCAAAATCAGCAAAGAAACTCTCCCCAAGAATCTCTAAGTAAGGAGAAAAGCGGACAACAGTGTCCCAAGCCAAATCAATGGCGTTAAGCTCCACATGTGCTAAATTATGAAGCAGATAAGCATTGAGAGGCAAGCCAGAGTCTTTTGGTGGTGGAATTTCCTTAGGAGAAACCTTTATTAAAAGAATGGGTATAACTGAAACAAGAAATAAAATGATGGAAAACAACTAACGAGCCATACGCACACAGTAGTATGAAACCATAAGGCTGATGTCCAGTACTGATAACTCAAACAAATGAGTACCCAACAAAAGAGTCCATAGATACATCATAAATTAATCAAGTTGATGACATGAATATTATTCAAATTCCTCGTGCTCAAAACAAATCAACATCGCTCTACAGATTAATGACAAACAACATCATGAATGAATTAAATACTACTCCGTAGTAGTCTACATACTTTAGAAACAATTTGAAGTTGTAGAGTTATTGAAAGCCAAAAGCATCCATTCAATTTAAAAAGTAATAGCACGAGGCATCAAGCATGTCAAGTAGAGAAGCAAGAGGCTGGAATATTTGGAAGGATTATTTAACATAAATAATCCCAACTACATGCGATCTTCTCAAAATAATCTAAAATCTGAAAAATAAACCTTAGTTTAGATAGTCCCTTCTCAAAATAGACTTAGATGACCAACTACCAGTTAATTAAGTCACTTTATTTATTTTAATAAACCTTATTTCATTCCCTTTCATAGTTTACCCCTACAACATTAATCCCACTTATATCCACTAACCATTAAATCTAATAACATTCAAGTATTCAACACCATTACTACTAACCACCACAAGTCCACAACCTCAATTTAAACCCCACCCTCCATTTTTGCACAAATTCCGCCATTTAGACCACCAGTTTCCACCATCTCTGTGCGGCTGCACTCTGACGAATACCACTGTGCATCCTCTGTCAACCCAAGTTCACTCCTCTGCTCCGCCGTGAGTCGAACTCTGGTGATACCCAGACCACTACCCAACTCCCCTGCCAGGCGTGCACCATGGCTTTACAACCTCCAAAAACCTCCGTGTGAGGTCCGTCAACACCTCTGACGAGCTCCTCCGCCGTACTACCACATGGGCATCACTAATCTACCATCAATGCCATCTCAATTTTTTTCACCGAGTTTTGAAAATCAGATTCCATATCTATAAGAATATAATGCTAATTTGAAAAACATAATACCATAGTTGATATCCTTGTTTAATTTTTGGATTCGGGGAGAGGGGGGATTTTCCATATTTGGTTAACGGTTGGAGGGGGGGTTCAGTTCAGCAGCAAGACTGGGAGGGTAATGGAAGAAAACTATGACGCCCATTTCCTGCTCATTGCTTGAGTTAACAGTGTGTTAATTGAGCACTGTAAGACACATCCAAACTGCCCCAATCCAATCCTTCTGGAAATCAATTACGATTATCAGGACCCACTATGCCTTAGGACCTTAGAGAACTAGCGAACAAATGTCTTTGGCCCATTCAACACTACCTCAGCTCTTCTAGAATGGAATTTTATGTAAACCAGACCCGGTACAGCGATAAGCTGAAACTAGACTCATCAACTGACAACAAATTTATACACCGAATATCAGGGCACATTGTGTTATAACAGAAAAAAGTGAGGAGTTTACATAGACGACAATAAGGATGAGGAGAGGAGAAAATAAAACGTACAAGGTGAGGCTTACTAGGGCGGGCGGGGCGAGAGGGGGCATCAAACACACCAACTGGGAGGTTCCCAGAGCGCCATTTGGAGTAAGCAAAGTGGGAAAGCTGTGATTTTGAAAGGGGGTCGCTAGTGGAAAGCACCAGAGCAGCAAGTTGGGCCAAAGATGAACATGACCCAGCCGACATATATTCAAGCTGTTCATCAGCAGGGATTGGGTTTAGTGGGGGTTGTGGCCCATTTGGGCCCCATGTCCGATTCTCGTTGATTTGGCTTGACCTCCATTCTTGGAGGCCTGACCACTGCTTGTATTCTGAGGAACAAGATGCGGGAGGTCGGAAGGTACTGGTACTGGTACTGGTGGAGGAAAAGAAGAAACGAGGGGATTTGAGTTTGCTGAGGTTTAGCATTTCTTCTTTACTCCATCCCTACCAGTAGTTGGCATCAGATATGATGAAGCCACTGGCCGAAACTCGAGTTCGAGTTGATCTCAAGTCCACGTGGTAAACGGGTCATTTGGTTCGGTTTCTCATTTGGTTAAATCGGTTCGTTTATATATGGATTGACCTTTATTTTTGGTTTTAGTTAGATTATGATTGGGTTCATTTCGGTTACCCACTTGGCCACTTCTATCGATTTATTTTATTTCGAGTCAGGTACGGGTCAGGTCATCAGGTGAGTTTTCCACCATAATTTTCTTGAGTTGGAGATTATAAAATTGTCTTAATGTTTGTTATACTTTCAATTTGTACTCAATAATTCAAAATATCATCTCCTTTCCACTAAAAGAATAATTTTTCTATAATTTTTTTCCGCCTACTTTGCATGCGCCATTGTTTGGGCTTTTCTTGGTTGGGTCACTTTGTGGTTAAGTTCGTGTCTAATAGTAAATCAAATACTCCGTAATTGCTTTGCAGAATTGTATCAACTAATTGATTCTCAATTATTCTTTCCGTAATAATTGCTAATTGTATCAACTAATTGCTAATAGTAAATCACTGTCCAGATACATTTTCATACATTATTCTCTCGGTCATTGATAGAATCTAAATTGTTATGTCAAATCCCCTTTACACCAACTCCTCTACCATTTTTTTCTCCGCCTACTTTGCATGGACTTATGTTCGGGCCTTTCTTGATTGGGTTATTTGGTAGTTGGGCCTCTATCAATAGTATAGGTAATGAATGCTCCGTTCATTAGTAGTTTAAGTTTTGTAAGATGATTAACACTAATTGACACGGTTAGGAAAGTATTATGAAATATATATTTCCGAGATAGACTAATAAGACATATGCATAAGTACATGTACATCACTCTGTCATTTCAAATGTGCTACGACTTCGTATATTTCTCATTACCTTATGGTATCATTTATTAATTAACAAAGTTAGACAAATTAAATGAGAAGTATTACATGGACTCTTCTTTATTTCAGGTTTGTGCTGTGTTGTCTCCAACATATTTAATACTACAGACCCCGAGCTACAAACATATTCAACAAAGTGTTATGATTGCTATAAAATATTATCTTCTTCGCACAGTTGCATTATTATACGAAAAACATAATATAATGCAATATCTACCAAACACCGTGCAATCGCACGGGATCTACACTAGTTATAATAATAATCATATATATAAAAAATTACTCCGTACAAGATTCCATCTTAAAATAAGACGATATCAAGTAATATTTGATTGGGATTAAGATATAAGATTAGTATATAATATTTAAATCAGGGGATTGTAATTAGAGTCTCTATTATGGCTATATACGAGATTGTAGTATATATATGTAAATAATATATTCATTCAGAATAGGTGTAGCTCCCTTGCAGATTATGGTGATCATAATTACCCGTGCACATGTCCTTAATTAAACACTCCTATAATTTAGTCAATCTTAATTATGTGATTGTAATTAGAGGATTTTAAATTTAAATCTAATTCGTTCAACTAGCTAAGATATCAAGTGGGTAAATTATTTTGTAATATTAATCTTCTATATATTAATAAATCTAATTTACTCTATTCCAAAAAAAAAAATGGTTGTCTCTCAATCCCGACGTTTCAATATCATTAGTGATGTAGGGATGTCAATATCAATATCACTAATGATATTGATGTAGGGATGTCTATGGATCGGGTTCGGGTCGGGTGAAGCCTCACCCGCATCCATCCGTTACATTAGATACATCATCCGTCATCCATCCATCCATCATCCGCGGGTGAAACGGATAGATCGGGTGATAAATGGATGACGATTCAATTATTTTTAAAAGCTCAAAAAATGTATTAAATGTTATTCATGCTAAACATATAAAGCCAAATTGTATTATATTAAGAACTTTTACTTAATTTTGTAATTTAATCTTTGTTTTGACATTATAAAAAGTATAATAATTTAGTAATTCCTATTAAATATCCTAACTTTTATATAAATGTATATTTTATTTTTGGTCAAATAGAAAGAATATCGGGTGATGGATGGATAACGGGTGGATTTAGCTTCATCCGTCATCCATCCATCATCCGCTAATTTTGGGTTTTCGTCCATCCATTTAAATCGGGTGGACGAATATTTAATGGTTTCGGGTGAAATTGACATCCCTATATTGATGACACCCAGGAAACATGAAGACTGAAAGCAAGAGTCAGTAGACTTTATTATGTACCTTCTTGAAATAATGCAAATGAATTAAGTCGAGTTGAGATGATCTTTTTCGATGAAAAGGTATTAAATACTTCTATGAAAGTGCACTATATTCTTTCAACACGTATGTTTTCGTAAATATTGAACACATCCTTTATTATATATTAAAGCAAGCACCATGCACAATGACGTGACACTGCTCTTTGTTGAGTATTTTGAAATAATCAATCCTCATTAACTCAACATTTGTATGGTAATTCTTGCATTGTAATCTAATTGTAGACACCCACATTTTGACCGCCAGGTGTCTATAGTAGTTCCCGCCAAACACCCGATGATGATTGGACGTAAACGTGCTTTGACAGACTTGGATATGGGCTCGTAATTATGGACATTTGGTTTAGACATTTTAAGGAGTACAAATTTCATAAAACCAACCTCAAATCCAGGCCCATTGGGTCATTTCGAGTCAAATAACACTAATTTGGGTCGAAACCGACACCAGGGGTAAAACCGTCTTTTAGCGACCGAGTCAAAACCCGGTCGAAGATATTTTCCGAGGCATAAAATCTGCCGTGTCATCCCGCCAATCCGGTTTGAACTCGAATACTACAAAAATCAGCCCAAAAAAATATTAAACAATTCCGTTAAAGGTAGAGTTCGACCCCACGTAGGAATTCTATCCGGAAACCGATTCAGACATTGACCGAGTACCAAATACTCGGCCAATACACCCTCAAAACAGCCGAGATGTCTCTTACTTCTTCACCAAGAAAACGGAATTCTCGTTCTTCTCAACTTCTTACACAAGCGGTAATTCTAACTCAAACGGGAATCCTATTCAAAAACCGATTCGAGCACCCGACCGAGTGTAAAACACTCGGCCAAAACAGCCCAAATCTGCCGGTTTTCCCTTTCTTCCTTCACAAGAAAGCGGAATTCTTATTTCCCTCAAATTCCTACGTTTCCTATCCCAAGCAGTATTCAAACTCTCCTAAACCAAGGTCGGAAACTCCTTATAAATAGGACCTCCCATCCAACACTTTGAAGGACCGAAAATCAGACGGAAAAATATCACGACACACGCACACATTATTGACATCCATCATACATCAGAAATACCGAAACCCCCCTCCACACACGGTTCATACACGAACTCGATAATTAGCAAGTCCCGACGCATTTTCCGAAGCCTCGAAGCCTTGACCGCCGGCCAAACCCGACGACCCAAACCACCCGTCCAAACCGAAACACCTTAACTCATCCTCATCATCTCGACGCTCCCAAGTCTAAGCCACTTCCCGACGAGCCTTATCCCGAGAAAACAAAGCATGTAGGTTGAGGGTGTAAATCAAACCCAACTCTTCTCTTTTCTCTTCCCTTCTTCACGTTTTTTTTATGGGTCTTTCGTCGGTCTTTTTTATTTTCTTTTCTAATATCGATATTACTAAAAACTATTTTCATATATCGAATATTCTTAAAATATGATACCGATTCATTATAATCGAATATCGTATCGAAAAGAAGTATATTAAGATTTCGACGAATTCATTATATTTTTGTTTGTTCAAAATCCTTTTTCAAACTTTTCGTTCAAAGTCTTTTTTTTTTTAACTTTTCGTTCAAAAAACAAACTTTTTTTTCAAAACCTCTTCTAAGGTCATTCCGACTATTCGATATCGATTTCATAATCGAATATCGAATACGACGAATATCGAAAATATAAACCGAGTACAAATTAATCCATATTTGTACGCGATTTATAAAAAATTAACGATTTTCGACAAAAAATATGTACAGACAGACCCGCACGCGAGTCGCGCCCGGTCCAGGCGACTCGCGCACGAGTCTGTGATCCGGTTCTTTTTTTTAGTTTTCGTTCGTTTATTTTTATTATGCTACGAAACGATTTCTAAATTTATATCTTTTCCAAAACTATTCCAAATATTTGATAATCAACTATCGAATATAACGAATATCGAGAATATTAAGTCGAATACGAATTATGCGATATTCGTACGCGATTTAATCAAAATTTGTACGAAAACCGTCGTCGAAATCAGGCCGCCACGCGACCCGCCTGAGTCTCGGGCGAGTCGCGCGGCTGACTGCCCACATGCGTCTTTCTCGTTTTTTTTTTTTCGAACTTCGTTTTTATAACAAAACAACGTTTTAAACAATATTTTTCAGATTTCGATTAATTTTGATTTTTCTCGATTTCGCATATTTGTTTATTATTCAATCGTTACTAACTCGTTTTCTCGTGTTTGTAGCAATTTATTTTTCCTATTTCTTTTTTATCGTTTTATTAGACTAAAACGAACCCACATGCTAAAATAACTTTGACGTTAGTAGTCTAACATGCATTAAACGACTTAGCAACCCATTTATTTTTCCTCACATGTCTTAGGAAAAGCAATCTCTGCATATCATTCAATCGTCGAACTAACGCGTGTACACAAAACCGAACGATATCTTAGTAAAGGCCGCTAAGTGCGGGCGGGGTAGGGTGTTCTCGACGAACTTCCCAACACGCACCCTCACCCCTTACTCAGAACCATGGTTTCCGGATGTCCGAATCCATTGGCAACGAGAGTCATTCAATATACGATTAACCGCGCAAGTCGGCATCGGTATCGAACTGCAAAGGGACGAACCCAATAAACTCTCACATCGGAAATGGGCCAGGCTTTAAGTATGGCCCACTACGACATAGAGTGGGTTCGAATGGTTCCGAATAACCATAAAATTCGGTGGCGACTCCTACTTCGATTTAAAATTCTATTCGATCCATCTCATATGGAAATTCTATCGCCTCCCCAAAACCCGCGCTTCGCCGCGTCGGGGTGGACCTATGTCATGTCCACAATTTGGCGACTCCGCTGGGGATTAACTGATGTGTCACTTACCATCGGCATCCTCAGGGTGAGACTCGAAAAGAAATCGTTCGATTAGTAATGTACACGTTTTAGTTCAATGGTTCGTGTATAACCCCGTTCTATCCCGGGCCGGTTACTTGTGACCGACGTCCCACTATACCACGGTGCATTTCTACTTGGATGCACTAAAGACTTCGATGGCGGAACTCGCATGGGTTTTACGGCAGATTCTAAGACCAACTCGGCTTAGGAGGTCCGTCTTGATTTGCGAGAATGCGATCGTTGTTGGTATAGACCCTATTCGACCGACCGAGACTTAGACTAAGAGAATACATGGCGTCGTTATACTATTTCTATGACTACATGCTACTTGATCTTCTTTGGTCTTTTTCAAAAACCGTCATTTTTCAAAAAACTCACATCTTTTCAAACCCATCTATTTTTCAAAACCCGGAAAGCTGCCAAATTTAGGACTTATGATTTTGACTCAAAATAGCCTATTTTTAGCCGGTATGCTGTCCAAACCTTTTCAAAAAAAGCCCGATACCTCGGACCGATAACCCTTTTCTCGGTTTTCAAAAAAAATTGGGCCTTCCAATCCGACCTTGCTCGGTTTTCAAATCCAAATTCCCTTTTAAAAACTTTCTTCTTCTTAGGACTTCCTGTATTTAGCAGTGTCGGGTCTTGTCATAAGTTGTTAGAATCTATAGCGTCGAAACTCCGTCGATCTTACATCACGAGTTTCTACCCCATCCCAAGTCCGCCTTATTTGTCAAGGCACGGTCCACCTACGTAGGACAAACTCCTACAAAGGAAAGCCCGTTTACACACTAGAGTCCAAAGTCTGGGGAATTCTCACGTAGACCTTCCTCCGAACAGGACTAGGCCCACTTTGCCGAATCCTAAGGAAGGCCCACCGTCCGCGGGTCATCCGTCTAGAAGTCAGTCTCTGGTCTTTTCCTTGCTCGGGATGTACTTTTGATTCTAAGATCTGGGTCAGTTACTGATTACGCGGTACCCTTACAGACAGGCCACCCCACACTCGAAACATGACGCAAAAAGCCATAGATGAGTTGACCACCTCGTTGGCCCAAATCCAAGACCAATTGAGGAAAATGCGGGAAGACCAGATCGCCATCGTTACTCGGGTTAGCGCCGTGGAACAGGGAACCCCCAATGCTTCGATCGAAGATGACGGACCTCTAGCCGCATTGGCCAGTGCAGTCCTCAAACTGCAAGAACAGGTCCATCTGACAACCCAAAGCTCCATCCATACGGAGAATGCTAGGACCTACACCCCCATTGACCGATGAACTACCCACCAACCTCAATCTGACAGGTTTGCCAATGTTCGAGGGTACTGAAGACCCGGTCCACCATATCCGGGCTTTCAAGGAGTTCATGGCCCTTAAAGGGGTTAAGTCCAACATGTTCAAGCACCTATTCGCTTCTTCCCTCGAGAAGCACCCAAGAGCCTGGTACTACCGGCTCGATTCCAAGAAATACAAAACTTGGGATGACGTGGCGACGGAATTCGCTCGGAACTACGCCAACAACACGGAAATCCAGACCACTATGCGCACCCTGGAGGTAATGGCCCAGAAGCCTAAGGAAGGATTTACAAAATACCTTCAACGCTGGAGGGCTGAAAGCGTCAAGCTGGTCGATAAGCCTAGTGAAAAAGTGATGGTTGAAGCCTTCGTCAAGAACCTACTTCCAGCTTACCGGGTCCATCTCCGGTACGCCATCATACCTAGCTTCGCGGTCCTAACTGAAATGGAAACGAGAATCGAGGATGATTTAAGGTTGGAAAGCCTCACTAAGGCCTCCGCCAAGGGATACCAAGGGGCTAGCTCATCAACCAGCAAGCCCACAACTACCGCCGCCACTCGTAGCATTTTCGACGAGGTAAATGTGCTCGATACCTCATCCCAGAAAACTACCACTCCCCGGGTATTCACCGACATAGGCACTACCTATGAAAACGCCCTTCAAAGGCTATCATCAAAAGGCCTGATCACCCCGATAGGCCCAACACCTGATATCCCGGTCGAACGTCGCTCTAAGGCCTACAACCTCCAGGCCTACTGTCACTATCATCGTGGTAAAGGGCACGATACCGAAAAATGTTGGAAGCTAAAACACCTTATCCAAGATCTCATTGAAAGCGGGAAAATTCCTTTGCCCGGGGGTAAGCCCAACAACAAGGACAACCCGTTAGCCACTCACGCCATCTTTTCCGGAGAAGTAATGGATTGCTCACACCTCATTTCTCCATTTATCCCACAAATAAACGGGATCTGGTGCGATGACGAAGACGATGTCTACCTCACCAAAGGGGAAGCCGTCCCCATCACGCCCGAGGAGATTCAGAAGGTTAAGTCCAAGGCCTTAGCCACTAGTCAAGCCCTCATCATTGCCGAACCACTTAAGGTGGAGCCTGCCCCGGAAGAGCCGACTGCTGAAAAGGCTCTTGTAAAACAGCTAAGCAAGACTTGAGTTGACCTCTCTATATGGCAACTCCTAGTTAGCTCTCAGGAACATCGAGAGGCACTCACTAAGGCCCTCGATCAAGTCAAAATCGACTCCATGGCTACTCTGGCTGAAATGGTAGCCACAGTCCTACCCCACCTAAAAGGAAGATCCATAGAGGAAGGCCCATTGATTACCTTCTCCAATGCTGATCTACCACCATTCGGGCCGGCCCACAACATGGCCCTCTATATCACGGTTATCTGCCGTGGAAAGTACCTACCCATGACCCTAATTGACGACGGGTCAGCGGTCAATGTCCTTCCCTTAAGGACCGCCAAAGCCCTCGGCGTTACCGAGGCCGACTATATTCCAACAGCTCAAACCATTCAGGCTTTTGACGGAAGTCCAAAGTTAGTAGCCGGAGCCACAAAACTCACTATCATAACGGGCCCGATAGAGAAAGAGCTAGAGTTCCAAGTGATCGACGTAACTTCTTCCTTCAACCTTCTTTTAGGAAGACCTTGGATCCATGCAACCAGGGCTGTATCCTCCACTTTGCACCGGAAAATCAAGCTACCTTTGCATGACTCCGTCATCACTCTAGAAGCCACACCTATGACTGTGGCTAACTGCAACACCTCGGGCCGCACAGATCTCTGGGGGTTCGACTTCGTAGGGGCCATCGAAGAAGATCAACTCTTCCGCCCTTATTTCACGGTCCACCTTGACCGGATGCTACAGAATCTGGGCTTTCTACCTGGGGTTACATCAAGGCCCGATCTCCCTGCAGGAAAAATTCTCGAAGTTCAGGACAATGGGAGGACTCAAACAGGCTTGGGCTACACCCTAACTCCGGAAAACATGGGCCAAACTGAAACCGGTAGGGTTATCTTTGTCACTCTAGTGTTCGAGACTGTTCAAACTGGCCTATATCGGCCTGCCACCACACGCCCTGGGACCCACTTGGCTCAGGACTGCAACTACATACCGGACGACATCTTCGCTCTTATCCAGTCCGAAGATGCTAAGAATGCTGAGCCCGCGCTAGGGCTAGTTTTTGGAGAGGAACTCGCGGTCCCAACACCGAAGAAAGAGCTAGTCAGCCTCATTCTCCGCAGTCGCACCTTTGACCCATCTAAGCTAATCTCGGAAGTCGGGTCCGGAACCAGAGCTTGGAGGAAAACTGTCAAATGGACTGACAGTCAAGGAAGAACTTACAAGCTAATCACAGGAGAAGGAGAGATGCCAGAATCTGAGTCTGAGTCTGAGTCGGAGTCCGAGTCAGAGTCTAAGATTGAGTCTAGTAAGTCTGGTGCTAGGGTCAATCCTGTAACTCCCCCTCTCTCTTTAGCCATTCCTGGTGCCTCGGGGTCTGTCCCGGGCACCCTACCTATCCCGCCACTGACTAGTGATCAGATGGCCGCTCTTTTTGAGCTCTTTTCCCAATTTATGATCAATAATAACAACCGTTCTGCTTACGACTTGTCTCATTTTCAAAACTTTCTCAATTTCAAAAATTTTATGTGCAATGACATTGAGAAGCCCGACGAACAGGTATCCTTACCTCCACATCTGATCGAGCAACTAGAGCAAAGGGAATCCCGCAATCCGGTAATCGAAGAAACCGAATCCATCAACGTGGGAACAACCTTAGAACCTCAGATGCTTAAGATAGGGCTATCCTTAGATCCCGAGGAGAAACAACAATTCATAGTTCTCCTTCAAGAATTCAAAGACGTCTTCGCATGGTCCTACAAGGACATGCCGGGGATTGATCGCGAAATAGCCGAGCACCATATACCAATCAAGGAAGGGTTCAAGCCGGTTAAACAAAAACTCCGACGCATGAGGCCCGAATGGTCCCTCAAGGTCAAGGAGGAAGTCGATAAACAATTCAAGGCTGGGTTCATACAAGTCTCCGAGTATCCATATTGGGTTGCAAACATAGTAGCAGTCCCTAAAAAGGATGGTAAGGTTCGTGTCTGTGTAGACTTTCGGGATCTTAACAAAGCGAGCCCGAAAGACGATTTCCCGTTGCCACACATCGATATACTGGTGGACAACACAGCAGATCATGCCCTTCTATCATTTATGGACGGATATGCGGGGTGTAATCAGATAAAAATGCCAGAAGAAGATATGGATAAGACCACCTTCATTACACCTTGGGGTACTTATTGCTATACTGTTATGCCATTTGGTCTCATCAATGCTGGGGCCACCTACCAACGAACCGCCACAACCTTATTGCATGACATGATGCATAAGGAAGTGGAAGTCTACGTGGACGACATGATCGTCAAATCCAAAGACAGGGACGGTCACATCACCGCCCTGAGAAAGTTCTTCACCCGATTACGCAAATACAACATGAGGCTAAACCCTCAGAAATGCAGTTTCGGGGTAACATCTGGCAAATTACTGGGTCATATCGTCAGCCAACGAGGTATCGAGGTCGATCCAGCCAAAATCAAGGCCATCACCGAGATGCAGCCCCCTAAAACCGAAAAAGAGATAAGAGGGTTTCTCGGAAAAGTCCAATACATCAGTAGGTTCATCTCAAAGCTAACCATGGTGTGTGAACCGATCTTCAAGAAGCTAAAAATAGGAGAACGGTTACTATGGGACGATAAATGTCAAGCAACCTTTGATAGAATCAAAGAGATTTTGGCCTCACCACCAGTCCTAATGCCACCTCAGCACGGTTTGCCTTTGTCACTATACCTAACCACGACAGAGACAGCCATGGGGGCTATGCTAGCCCAGACGGTCAACTCCGAAGAACGGGCTATATACTATATCAACAAGAAGTTTTTAGAGTACGAGTGTAAGTACACCATGCTCGAAAAGACATGTTTAGCTTTGGTCTGGGCCACTAAGAAGCTCCGACATTACATGCTCAGTCACGAGGTGCAAGTGCTATCCAGAATGGATCCAATCAAATACCTCTTCGAGAAGCCCATCCTCAACGGCAGGATATCAAGATGGACTCTGATGTTGGCAGAATTCGACCTAAAATTCGTACCAGTAAAAGCCATCAAAGGACGAATAGTAGCCGAATTTCTCGCTGACAGTCCCGTAACCGAAGAAGGACACACCGACACTTGGTCCTTCCTAGATGAAGACATTTTCCACACTGATACCGAAGCATGGGACTTGTACTTTGACGGGGCATCCAATTTCCGAGGATTTGGAGTCGGGATCCTCCTAATCTCACCAAAAGGGGAACATACCCCCGTATCAATCAAACTAGACTTTGACGTCACTAACAACGCCGCTGAGTATGAAGCATGTATCCACGGGCTACAAGCCGCCACCGACTTAGGGGTCACAAACCTTCGAGTACACGGCGATTCATCTCTGGTCATTAATCAAGCGCTCCAAAAATGGAAGACTCGAAATGCTAATCTCGTGGCCTACCAGGCACGAGTAAGGGATCTTGAGAAACAATTCCACAAGGTAGAATACATATACCTACCTCGGGAAGAAAATCAATTCGCGGATGCACTTTCAAAACTGGCGTCTTTACTAAATATTCCCGATTATATGACCAGTATGCCAATCTGTGTCGAAAGACGATCCGAGCTGGCATATATCCACGACATCGAAGAAGTCGAGATACCTGATCCCGAGCCGTGGTATCAAGCTGTGTTGACATACCTAGCGACCGGGGAATATCCACCCGGAGCTGACAACCGAGCCAAAAAGGCCCTGCGAAGACTGGCAACCCAGTTCATCCGCACCGACGATGAGCAACTTTATAAAAAGACAACACAGGGGGCTCTCCTTCGATGTGTTGATAAAACCAACGCTGAAAAAGTTATGGCTGAGGTACATGATGGCGAATGCGGTCCACACATGAACGCCCAGATGCTAGTCCGGAAAATCATGAGGCTCGGTTACTACTGGAATAACATGGAAACCGACTGCCAGCAATATGTTAGACATTGCCATAATTGTCAAATTTTTGCCAATGTGCAGCATATGCCACCATCCCTGCTATACACCATGACATCACCATGGCCATTTTCGACATGGGGAATCGACATAATTGGGAAGATAAACCCCTCGGGAACCGGAGGACACTGCTTCATTTTGGTAGCAATCGACTATTTCACCAAATGGGTCAAAGCTGAATCCTACCGTATCCTCAACGCCAGCCACGTTGCCAAATTCATTCAAAATAAGATAATATGCCGGTATGGGAATCCTCATGAATTCATCAGTGACCACGGGACCCATTTTCAAGCCGAAACAGCAGCCTTGCTGACCAAATACAAAATTCAAAGGCATACATCTTCACCCTACCGACCCCAGACCAATGGAGCGGTAGAAGCGGCTAATAAAACAATTGTCACCATACTCAAAAAGATGGCTGATAATTACCGAGACTGGCCCGACAAAATACCATTTGCACTTTGGGGATATCGAACCTCGATTCGTACTGCGACCGGAGCAACACCGTATTACCTCACATACGGCATGGAAGCAGTCCAACCCGTTGAGTTAGAAGTGCCATCACTCAGAATCCTACTTGAGAGTCAAGTACCTGAAGCTGATTGGGTTCGAGCACGATATGACTCGCTAGTCCTTTTAGATGAACGACGATCTCGTGCCCTAAATAATATTCAAATCTATCAGAAGAGAATCCAGCGGGCTTTCAACAAAAGGGTGAGGCCCAGAAACATCAAAGAAGGAGATTTGGTTCTCAAGTCTGTTCGAGCTCTATTACCAGTAGACCCAAGAGGAAAATTCAAACCTAATTGGGCTGTGCCATATCTGGTAAAGAAGATTCTATCAGGTGGAGCAGTAATGCTAACAGATCTGGACGGGAACGAGTTTGTCAACCCAACTAACCTGGACCAGCTGAAGCGCTACTACCCTTAACCCACCTTTCTCAATGTCATTTGCAAGAGTTTATTAAAAACATCTTTTTTTCAAACTTTTAAAAAGACAAGTCAAAAGCTAGAATTATTTATTCTACTGTTACAAACATCTTGAACCAATAGTCTTGATGTATTTCGAAATTGCAAATTAATTCAGTCTGAACTACGTTTGGTTTGATTCCATTTATTATGGATACGTAGGCAGCCCCTCAAAAGGGCACAACCACTGCAATCGAGAAAAGAAAAACAGGAACGATTCTTTAATAAACCTTTCTTTATTTATTTCAAGAAAATAATAATAGTAAAATTACAAAAAAATCAAAAAAACCATCACAAAAAAAAATACTAATACTTAAATAATATAAACTAGGGCATTTTTCCCTTTCCTTTGCCCCTAGCCTCCTTTTCGGTCCATCGGCGTCGAGGTGGAGGTGAACGCTCCCTAATCACCAAGGGAACCTCCTTAACCCGGGCTCGTTTCTTCAAACTCGACTCCCCGGTCACCTCGTTGTCTCGCGGGCCTAGCCTGTCTCGGACCGCTAGCCTCGGTCCGAGTCTTCCCTCCAAGTCGCTAGCACCAGTCTCATTAGCCCGAGTCTTAGTTTTTGACTTAGAACCAGACCCTGGTTCAACAAAGGTAATGGGAGTCTCCTCGAAGAACCGCCTGTTATTTTTGGCCGATTCTCGGCGGGCCAAGTCAAGAGCTTCTTCAGTTTTCAAAGTTTTACGGATCTCCTGTGATTCCTCAGAAGTCCATTTGCGATATGATTCAGAAACCCAAGTGGTTTGACAAGGGCGAGGTATAGTCCACATGACACGGGTAAACCAGCGCTGTAGCCACGTGTCACACATAGCGTCCGTCAATTGGATCGAAACGCTAATAATTGCCTCAGTCTCAGGGATCTCCTGAAACGAACCGAACTGCCTTAGGATACGGTCCGGATAAATATGGACAGTCCAGTCCAAAGACAATATCACCAGATAACGGGCCTTGTCTCTCCTAGCTAACCCTGTCAGCCTCGAAAGGAACCACCAGATGACGTTCCATCTGATCAAAGGCCCACCATGGAACGTTAGCTCTTCATCCCAATACTTTTGAGTTATGAGATGACTTCATCTTATTCGGCGAGACCTTGAACCGATCTGACTGCTGCGATATTTAGGTATGTTCACCGGGGGCTCTATAATCGACAGACGCTCGGATAACCAGATCTGCAAAATTTTCGAAAAGTCAAAAACTTTCGAAAAAAAATCAAAAAATCAAAAAAAAAAAAATCGTAAATTTTTTTTCGAGAAATGCGAAAATTCGAAAAAAAACGAAAAAACTAAAAATTTTCGTAAAATTGGAAAAATTCGAAAAACTCGGCAAAATCAAAATCCGAAAAATTAGAAAATCCGGAAAATACCGCAAAAATCGGGAAATCGGGCAATTTATCGGAAAAATGGTTAAAATACCTGCAGAAGACGGATACTCCCTGTCAATTGCTGACCTGGTTCGAGTCTCCTAGCGTCAAGGCCCATAATAATCTCCCCAGTTATCAGCCAAGCTGGGCTGTGACCTGTCTCCATTTGGTCAACTATGCTGATTAGCCTGATCTCACCTAAGCATGAGTCAGCATCCATCCGACCTTCGAAGGCATATCTATGCAGCATACAAAAGGCAAAGGCCCTACGCCTATGGGTAGAAATAATTCTTTCACCAACCGGGTTCATAAATTTGTCAGCCAAGTCAAATAGGGAAACTGAATTTCCCTTCACCATACGGGCTGTCTCAGCATGCGACAAGCCTAGAAAATCCCTCAACCTCCTCCTTGGGTCAGGATAAAATGGGGGAATAGCAGGACGAGCATTAGGGCACCACCCGCCAATAGCTGCTATCTCTTCAGGAAGAGGACATATTTCTCCTCGAGGAAATGCAAAAACATGAAAGGTAGTATCCCAAAAGGATAATCAAGCATCAAGAAAGTGTGAATCTACTTTAAGTCGCTGAAGTGGGAATAAAGCCACTATTCCCATTTGAGTTAACTGGACTCTGTCCTCATCTCGAAAATCCTGGGCCCACGCATGAAGCATCGCGGTCAAATGGTCAATACCCATCGCAAGAATAGTTTCTTTTATTTTATCCTAAAAGGTCTAAGGGATTTTGAGATAGAAGAAAAGATTTGGGTGGGAATATGAAAAATAAGAAGCCAAAGCCCTCTATTTATAATAGGGAATATCCCTTTTCCTAGTCATCACAGGAATAGGACTTTGACCCCACTTCCCCTGTTTCATCTAAGCATACAGGCCTAACCAGGAAATTCTAGGAATCCGTGTCAGAATCCGATTAAGAATCAAAGTCATCCCAAGCAATCCTTATTGTCAACCATTCCAAAAAAAATCCAGCATTTTTTCCTTTCAAAAATTTTCAAAAAATTATCATTTCTTCCCCAGCATGAGTCAGTGTTTCGCCTAAATGTTACATACAAATTATGTCAGCATACAGGTACACCCAAGACTCCCAGAAATTCTAAGTTCCCCAGTGGAAAAGATCAGGCAACTTCTTTCAGGATATATCTGCAAACAGGTATACCCATAGCTTCCTAGGCAAGCTCCCGCGACGTTATCAGCATCAACCCAGGTATGATTTCTATTCTATGGCTGGCGAGCCCTTCACGCAGGTCTAATGGACCCTAAACGACCCGATCGGAAGTCTGCCAGGTTTTAATCCTTGATTGGCCTGGTAGCTACTCTGACTTTTGCCTTGTCCAAGCCTCAGTCAGAGTGGGGGCTCTGTAGACACCCACATTTTGACCGCCAGGTGTCTATAGTAGTTCCCGCCAAACACCCGATGATGATTGGACGTAAACGTGCTTTGACAGACTTGGATATGGGCTCGTAATTATGGACATTTGGTTTAGACATTTTAAGGAGTACAAATTTCATAAAACCAACCTCAAATCCAGGCCCAGTGGGTCATTTCGAGTCAAATAACACTAATTTGGGTCGAAACCGACACCAGGGGTAAAACCGTCTTTTAGCGACCGAGTCAAAACCCGGTCAAAGATATTTTCCGAGGCATAAAATCTGCCGTGTCATCCCGTCAATCCGGTTTGAACTCGAATACTAGAAAAATCAGCCCAAAAAAATATTAAACAATTCCGTTAAAGGTAGAGTTCGACCCCACGTAGGAATTCTATCCGGAAACCGATTCAGACATTGACCGAGTACCAAATACTCGGCCAATACACCCTCAAAACAGCCGAGATGTCTCTTACTTCTTCACCAAGAAAACGGAATTCTCGTTCTTCTCAGCTTCTTACACAAGCGGTAAATCTAACTCAAACGGGAATCCTATTCAAAAACCGATTCGAGCACCCGACCGAGTGTAAAACACTCGGCCAAAACAGCCCAAATCTGCCGGTTTTCTCTTTCTTCCTTCACAAGAAAGCGGAATTCTTATTTCCCTCAAATTCCTACGTTTCCTATCCCAAGCAGTATTCAAACTCTCCTAAACCAAGGTCGGAAACTCCTTATAAATAGGACCTCCCATCCAACACTTTGAAAGACCGAAAATCAGACGGAAAAATATCACGACACACGCACACATTATCGACATCCATCATACATCAGAAATACCAAAACCCCCCTCCATACACGGTTCATACACGAACTCGATAATTAGCAAGTCCCGACGCATTTTCCGAAGCCTCGAAGCCTTGACCGCCGGCCAAACCCGACGACCCAAACCACCCGTCCAAACCGAAACACCTTAACTCATCCTCATCATCTCGACGCTCCCAAGTCTAAGCCACTTCCCGAGGAGCCTTATCCCGAGAAAACAAAGCATGTAGGTTGAGGGTGTAAATCAAACCCGACTCTTCTCTTTTCTCTTCCCTTCTTCACGTTTTTTTTATGGGTCTTTCGTCGGTCTTTTTTATTTTCTTTTCTAATATCGATATTACTAAAAACTATTTTCATATATCGAATATTCTTAAAATATGATACCGATTCATTATAATCGAATATCGTATCGAAAAGAATTATATTAAGATTTCGACGAATTCATTATATTTTTGTTTGTTCAAAATCCTTTTTCAAACTTTTCGTTCAAAGTCTTTTTTTTAAACTTTTCATTCAAAAAACAAACTTTTTTTTCAAAACCTCTTCTAAGGTCATTCTGACTATTCGATATCGATTTCATAATCGAATATCGAATACGACGAATATCGAAAATATAAACCGAGTACAAATTAATCCATATTTGTACGCGATTTATAAAAAATTAACGATTTTCGACAAAAAATATGTACGGACAGACCCGCACGCGAGTCGCGCCCGGTCCAGGCGACTCGCGCACGAGTCTGTGATCCGGTTCTTTTTTTTAGTTTTCGTTCGTTTATTTTTATTATGCTACGAAACGATTTCTAAATTTATATCTTTTCCAAAACTATTCCAAATATTTGATAATCAACTATCGAATATAACGAATATCGAGAATGTTAAGTCGAATACGAATTATGCGATATTCGTACGCGATTTAATCAAAAATTTTACGAAAACCGTCGTCGAAATCAGGCCGCCACGCGACCCGCCTGAGTCTCGGGCGAGTCGCGCGGCTGACTGCCCACATGCGTCTTTCTCGTTTTTTTATTATTTTTTCGAACTTCGTTTTTATAACAAAACAACGTTTTAAACAATATTTTTCAGATTTCGATTAATTTTGATTTTTCTCGATTTCGCATATTTGTTTATTATTCAATCGTTACTAACTCGTTTTCTCGTGTTTGTAGCAATTTATTTTTCCTATTTCTTTTTTATCGTTTTATTAGACTAAAATGAACCCACATGCTAAAATAACTTTGACGTTAGTAGTTTAACATGCATTAAACGACTTAGCAACCCATTTATTTTTCCTCACATGTCTTAGGAAAAGCAATCTCTGCATATCATTCAATCGTCGAACTAACGCGTGTACACAAAACCGAACGATATCTTAGTAAAGGCCGCTAAGTGCGGGCGGGGTTGGGTGTTCTTGACGAACTTCCCAACACGTACCCACACCCCTTACTCGGAACCATGGTTTCCGGATGTCCGAATCCATTGGCAACGAGAGTCATTCAATATACGATTAACCGCGCAAGTCGGCATCGGTATCGAACTGCAAAGGGACGAACCCAATAAACTCTCACATCGGAAATGGGCCAGGCTTTAAGTATGGCCCACTACGACATAGAGTGGGTTCGAATGGTTCCGAATAACCATAAAATTCGGTGGTGACTCCTACTTCGATTTAAAATTCTATTCGATCCATCTCATATGGAAATTCTATCGCCTCCCCAAAACCCGCGCTTCACCGCGTCGGAGTGGACCTATGTCATGTCCACACTAATCATCAGGACTTCACAATCCGAGTCAAGCAATCCAATCTTCGCAGTCCCACTTTCACACTCAATTAACCTGACTAAAATTACATCCTGATTAATCCGGGATTAAACAACTTAAACCATCATACACTACTGCACTATCATAGAGTAACATCATGATCAGTGACGTGACACATGACCTTCACACTACTCCTTTGTCATTACACCACTCCAATTTTTTGTTGTCAAAATTGTACTCTGTATAAACATAATACATATCGAGGGTCGTCAGTTGCTTGAGTCATTCGTGTTTTTAATTAGTTTCCTAATAAATAAATATTGAGTATTCATTTTCTAAAGGGTTTTTCTATGGGGTACCCCTCAACTATCGGCTTTTCCAAGTGGTACCCCCGCCTTTTTCGAATTACTAGGTGTACCCCTAAACTTTGTAAATTACTCTATATAGTAACCAAAGTTATGATTTTCCAACGAAAATTTCTCAATTGATGATGTAAATAGTGATTATTCCTTAATTGACTTTCAGCAACCATGATATATTTCTTCAATTTGCATCCTTTACTCGAAAAACTCCATTCCACCACACTACGACATAGGGGTGATGAAGGAATTGAGGTTGAAGGATTTAAAAGAGTGAGGTAGAGAGGTCAACGTCGACCGACAATAGAGGTGCGTTGTGGTGGGCATTTAGTGACTTGGTGAATGGTAAAGAAAGAAAGGTGGTTTGAAGCATTAAATTGGATTGATTAATATGTTAATTATTTATTTACGAAACAAAATTGTAATATACTTATCACTTTGGTTATGATATGGAGTGATAAGTAAAGTTTAGGGGTACACCTTGTAATTCGAAAAAGGCGGGGGTACCACTTGGAAAAGCCAATAATTGAGGGGTACTCCATAGAAAAACCCTTTTCTAAAATATATAAATATTAATTTTTATCGCAGGGAAAATATTATTCATTTTTTTAATCAATTATTATCTCAATAATGTATAAATATTACGGGTAAACATTTTCTAAATATATTGGTACATACAACAGTATACAAAAAAATGTTTTCAATTATTTTCGTAATTTAAGTATTAAAATTTCCTTCTTAGGGAGTTTGGATATGACAAAATTATTTAATAAAAATAATTAATGTGATATGGGAATTGTACTGAAGTTGAATGAATAAATGACAAACCTCAATTGTTAATGACATACAGTATATAAGTAACTATGAATTTAAATTTTCTTATTTCTAGAGTATAATTTGTTTTCATTTTCCCTTTTTTTTTGTATGAATTGTGTGAAACGACTATTTTACAAGTACTCATTTCGACGTCTTATGTCGTTATACTTACGATATCTTCTACGAGTACATTATTTATCATACACTCTTCGAAATTGGGTGAAATTCACCTACTCATGTGGGTTATTTGACTTAGATATAAAACACACTATAATAATCATCTACATCAAAATTCATTTCTTTTACGTTATTTTTAACCAATATCATCTTTCCGTTCATCTTCATATGGATTGTAATTTGCCTTTTTGATGCAAAAAAACACTTCAACGGCGTGAATTTTCACGGGTATTACACTATTCCTCTAAATTCATTAATTTAACAAATGTACCATGCAATAAAGTCTTTAGTGAAGGAATATGTTCTAAGACATTTCCGACAATTACTAAATATAATATAGGATATTATTTATAGAGATAATCATTATATATTATAATAATTCATAATTGCTTGTTAGAGAATAATTATGATAATTAGTCCAATTCGATTGGGCTAATGACTAGGAATATATAATCCTATAAGGTCACACAATCAGACTTAGTCAGGAAACTAAACAGGCCCAATGTGGACTTGTGAGGTATTAGGTTGTGACTACTTATGAGGCCCGGTTAGTCTTTAGTTTTAACCTAAGAATCAACCAAGGAGAAAACCCTCATCTAAGTCAGTTCAGTTTATTGCCTCAAGCACCCTAAAAGTAAAAGAGAGAATTGTTCTATCTCTTCCGTCCTAGCAGACGTGGGATTCTGACTGGATTGGTGGACCGAGTAGAGGAGCAACATGTGGGGCTCTGGTATCTCTCCGTCGCATATATCGAGGAATTTACACTACGAGGGTATGTATTTCTCGACCTACTTTTGTCCTGATTCATATCTATGTTGTACTTGTATTCTTGGATTGGTGTTAGGAAATTGTTTCTTGAAATTCCGCTTTCGCACCGGTATAATCCTTCATTTATGTTACACTGCTTAGTAATTATCTTCGATATTTTCTAATAACAATGAAAACGTCTCAACCCCGTGAATTTTCACGGGTTAGTACACTAGTATAAGATAAATGCTCACGTATCATTGTATATAAACTTTGTACATGATTATGTATCTTACATAATATCAATCCAATTGCATTTATTTGTTTTTTTTTCATGCGATTCCAAGCGTATAATTGTACTCTAACACATATTAGATTAATGCTCACATTATTTATGCAATTGCGTATGATTAATACTCCGTATAACACGTATATTCAACACGTCTTGTAGAATCAAGGTAGCTTTATATAAAGGCATTCAAATAATGACTTGAGTAATTATAGGCAATGAGTAATTTTTTTTGGAATAAATATTTCATGATATTAGTCGAGGTCGTTATCTTGATTAATTATGCAATTTTAGGTTATTTTATTATATCCAGATACAATGAACAATGATAATAAAAATCATGAAAAATTATCGGGTTACTAAATTAAAATCTATTTTGCGTAAAATAATTAACTAAAAGGAATAAAATTCTATAAATACCGTGCATACATGCACTGGGTCTATACTAGTTAATAAATAAAGCATTCATGAAAAAAACTGCCTCGATAGATAAGATTATATTTCTTTTTAACGTAGGATTAAGATAGTTTATACTCCCTCCGATTTTTTTTAATATTCTCATTTGACCTTTGGGTGAAAAATAAGGGTGTAGAAATGTGTGGCTCAAAAAAGAAGATGGGTGAGAGAGAAATGTAAGGGTAATTCTAGAACACATGTTGATGACCCAAAATAGAAATAGGGAAGAAATTATGTTTCAGCCTAATAAGGAAATATGGAAGAATAATAAAAATCGGAGAGAGTATAGAGTATTTGCTTTTTTACACCAATGTAAACTTTTGACTGAGAGAGTGATAAATTGAAGGTGTTTTTTTATAAGAAAGTCAGTATTACCGATCAGTTCGGTTATTATCAGTTCCGATATATTCAAGATCGAGTATTAGTTGGTTATACTGAGTTCAATTCAATTTCAGTTCGATTTGGATTTAATCGGGTTTCAGATGAAATATCACGTCAATCATGTCGCTCAGGTGTTCCATCGGTTATCGATTCAGTTGTTTTTTATTGATGTTTCGGGTGTGGTTTTACATTAATAGGTCTAATCTCGAGCTTATCCGAGTTTGAAAAAGTTAAGCTAACAAAAAAGTTCGCGAGCTACTACGTACTGTATAACATAAGTTCAAACTCTTTTTTTGGATAAAACGTGAGTGGATTATATTAAATCAAGTTCCGCCAAGTTTTGAATGACTTTCGAAAAATTCGACCGTAACAACCTCATCTCCCACAAAAGAGACGAATCTCATCCATATTCACTAAAACAAAAAACAAATCAAATGGCAATTAAGACATTTTAATCTTCCCACCCAATACCTACTCCTTTATTACTACTACATTATTGGACTTTACAAAGTTAGCTTCTTTCGAAAACTAATTGAGTTTATTGATTTTTTTGAAAAAAATATATTTGGTCAAACACTACATATAACTTAGGTCACTTTGCCAGAAATTACCTCTAAAGTTTTATTTTTTTTGTTAAATACTACCTAAAGTTTATACTACGTACGGAGTATATTTTTTTTGTCAAAAACTACCAAAATTAGTTTTCATGCATGAATATGTGAAAATAAGTGAATTTAACTTGTCGATATTATAACCTTGAAGTTTATTTTTCTAAATTATATTATTCCCTAAAAGAATAGGTTCGTGACACCAGGATAAAGATAATGATCGACAACAAAGGTTAATCCCCTATATACTAAAAGAATTACAACTTTCCTAAATTTCTCATCCAAAATGCATTATTTCTAAATATGGAAGTTAAACTAAAACTTTAAAATAAATTGGTAACCCATTGCATTTCGTGGATGATGATAAAATCATCAAAATGGTAAATTCATAGGATACCCATTCTTAGCTTCACACTAGAACATATATTCGGTTTTTTATTCTAAATAACGTTTTTGTTTTTCGTGTTAAATCTCTAAACATTAATTTTTATAAAAATGTAGAAATAGTCCAATTTCTATTTCATAAAAAAATGTAATATATATATGTGTGTGTGTGTGTGTGTGTGTGTGTGTGTGTGTGTGTGTGTGTGTGTATGAGGGAATTTAGTGTTTCTAAATATGAGAATAAAATAAATAAAAATATACTTTGTAGATATAATATTTTCATCTAAGGGCTCGTTTGGTTCACCATGGGAAGATGAAGTTACCGGGAATTTTAAATTCACGTGAATTTGTATTTCATGGGAATTAAAAAATATTGTTTGGTTGCCATGTGGGAAATGACTTCATGCGGGAAGTTCTACACACCAAGGGGGGCTTGGTGAGTAACTTCCCCCATTGTGGAGGAAGTGACAATTCCCGGGAAGTGGCAATTCCCGGGAAGTGAGCAACCAAACAACTCCCTGAAAATGCACTTCCTGGGAACTTGCACTTCTCGGTAATTGGTTGAGTAACCAAACGATTCCTAAGCATACCTTTATTAATTTTAATCATTACCTTGATTGCTTATCAACTAGTATAGACCCCGTGCAATGCACAGTATTTATAATATATTTATCTTATAGAATATTTCATTTAAGATTTAAAATAAAATATTTATTATTTTATTTTTACTATTTATCGACTGTATAATTTAGAAATAGGAAAATATTTTTTAAAATCGCAAAACTAATCAAAATATTTGAGTAATGTTTTAAAATGTACGGAGTATTAAATAACGTGTAATTAATGAAAATATTGTTTATACTCCCTCCGTTTCATTGAAAGCTTTCACTTTTCCCTTTTCGTAATTTTTTTTGATAGTTTCCACCTTCTTTTTTGGTTTATGTAACACCCGCTGTTTTTCCTAGCATTTTTATTCTTTCCGTTATGACTCCGTCTTAGCTCTGTTACTTTTCGGCCTCATATTTCATCATTTTACTAAGCTCTATTTTAATTTTTGAGTTTAATAATTTTTATTTTTAATTTTAAAGATTTTAATTCTTTTTAAATCCATTTATTTGGTTTCTTCGTAAACTAATTAATTTTTCCGCAAGGAATTCTATTTCTCTTCGAGTTGACGTTTTTAAACTCGGATTTAAGTTATTTCTTTTCCTAAAAATGTTTGAATACGTTTATATAATATTTTCAACTAGAAAATATTTTTATTTACAAAAAATTAGTCGTTAATGATTTTATTACGAAGCTTCGCGAATAATTATTTTCTTACGTGAGGTTTACTCGAATTACTTTGAAATGCCTTTAACTATTTTACGATTATACTTTTTATCAACTTATAAATTATTTGAGGCCATTTCCTCATATTTTGGACCGACTAAGCTTTTGGTCACAAATTTTACTACGTTTTATTAATACGTTTCATTTTATCACGTTAAAACGTAAATTACGTAATGCTTATCTTTCCATTTATTGGATGCTTTATCATCAAACTCTTCATACTCCCTTTTGCTTTCATTTGGCCGGCCACTTTAGGCTTAATACACATTGTTTTCATCACAATTCTACTATTCTTTATTGCTTAAACCATCCATTTCCTTACTTCTTTATTTCATTTTTAAAAAAAAGATCTTCTTTCTCTTCCATTTGGCCGTGGCACTCCTTCATCCTCCTTGGTTGATTTTTGCTTCAATTCAAGCCTTAATCATCTCAAATTCATCGTCAATTAATCCTCTTTCCGATTCCTTCGTTAAGGTAATAATCGACGTCGTTTTCGATCATTATTTACCTTGATTTTTATTAGTTTTCTCATGGTATTTTTCTGCCATGATTTTCGTATTAGGTAGGATTTGTGGAGGATCCTGGGGCCGATGAATATATGATCGATTCAGACTTGGAGTAGAGGTAAAGTCGATGTTACTCGGTATTTCGTGATTTTAATTGATTATTTGCATGTATATATTTTTATGTTTTATTTTGGCAATATATGTATGTCATAAAATCTGAAAAAAAAATTAAAAGTTGAAATTTGCATGTTTCGGTATTTTTATCGCTTTTACGAGATTAACGATTAAACCGTCATATTAATTTATAAAATCGTAATATTCGGCCTAAACATGTAATATACGTTTATATTCTGGAAAAATGTTGTTTTTGATGATTTTTAATAATTTAGTATTTTTTTTGATATTTTAGTTATCGATTACTGAATTATTACCGTTTACGGACAAAAGCGATTAAAAGCCGATTTTTAATTCTAGTACCTAAACATTTTATTTTAATCTGATTCTTTACATGGTGAAACTTTCTGATGAAATAGAATTTTCTGAATTTTTTCATAATTTTTCGGAGTTGTTAAGTGGATGAATTAATTAATCACTTTAAATCATCGTTTTTCGTTAAAACCGTGTGTCGTTTATATTCTCGATTTCTGGACCTATGATTAAATCTGGAAAAAATGTGATTTTGATGATTTCATATTAAAATGTAATTTTATGATTTTTAGTGCCTTAATAAATGTTCGAAACGATAAGTTTTATTAATGGAATCGTTAATTGTGAAAACGGGTTTTAAAGACGGGTTTGACGGGATTTATTAAATCTGGAATTTTTGGAAATCTGGAAAACTGGTAGATTCTGGAAAATCATGATTTTTAGGTTTAATAATAATTTTTGGATATTAATAATTAAATCGTTTTGCAATTACTATTTTTGTTAATCGTTATTGTCGAGATTGGACGATTAACAAGAAAACGCTTTAAAAACCGAGTTTTAGGATTCTGGAAAATTTTGTTTTCTGGAAAGAATGTCCATAAATATATTTTAACTATTTTACGTAATTTTTGTACTATTTATTAAAGTCTTTAATTAATAAGTATTGATTTTCGGACAAATTGTGATTTATCGTTAAAATGCTTCGTCTTACCTAAAAGAATTATTTTTCCAGCAATTTTGAAAGTATTTAAATCTGAAACTTTAAGAGTTAAATCACCCCTTAACATATTCTAAATATATCCAATGGTTTAATTAAATAAAAGACGTTAAAAGATTTAATTTGACATTTGCCGTAAAATCCTGTTTATAATTGTATTGTCGAAACTAATAATAATTGGGGAATTTTAGTTTTGTAAATTTTGGAAACACCCTAATTAGTAGTATTTAAAATGTTTAAAACATTTCTAAATCATTTTATAAACACTTATATGACGTTTCAATAATTTCATTAACTCAAATGTTCTCGTTTTAAGAATTAATATCGTTCAGGCCGAAAATACTAGTTTTATAAATCTATAACGTTTACTAAAAATGTGATGTTAGTATAAACTAATATTTTCGCTATTTTGATATGATGCTATTTTTAGTAAAGTTTCTAAAAATAGAAGTTTTCTAAAATAAAAAGTTTCCTCTTTTGGAAAGTGATTCCTTTTTCTTTTGTTCTCCTATTGTTTATATTGAATACATCTTTTAAATATCGATAATGGATTGTTTTGGAGTTATGGAATAAGGAAAAGTGTGGGTTTAGAGTAATATAGTCTGTGATGTACGTTTTTGCCATCAACTGTAAGGCTGGTGTGTCATTGTGGGACACATTGGTTGTTGAACTGAGCATGGTTTGTGTTCAGGAGAGTGTATGTTTACCTTAAACTTAGATATCGCATCGTGTAAGTCGCGTCGGGTTGAACTGGATATGGGTTATATCCAGGAGGGGTGTGCACTACTTAAACCAGGACCTCGCTGCACGCAGTCCTGTTATGGTTGAGTTGCCTAGTTAGAGACCGAAGTCTGATTTGTTTTGACTAAGTTATCGAAGCTAGTTTAGTATTGTCCTAGTGAAAGTCTAGATTCTACATTAATCATATCCATAACGCCATTTTGAATATTTTTATTGTTATCGATATAAATTGGTTTGCAGGTTGGCAAATATTTTTATGTTTCTTCGGAAACCCATTTAATTATTTCATTTCGCGCTGAAAGCTTATTTTAATATGTTGTTTTACTGTTTTCCATTTTGACTATTTTTCCTATATTAGTAATTACTGTTTTAAAATCCTGTTATACGGCTGGGAGAACGTTGACGTTGCTCCTCACTGATTGTGGCTGTTATGTTTTTAACATGACATGTTTCCGGGTGTGGGCTAGCGGGCAGACATGATCCTTGCTCGATTATTTTTAATAATTTGTTTTGTGGATTGTTAAACCCCTTTGTGGATTTATTTAATTTTGGCCATTTTATTTAGGGCCTAATGTTTGACTTTACCATTTAAATTTTTATCAAAACATAGTTACAGCGTGTTATAATCCCGACTCTACAGTGTTTCCGCCACTGTATCGCGTTAGAATTTATAGGAGATTACAGTATAATTCTTCACTCTTATCTAGGTGGCCCACCTACTTTACATCCTCTCTACTTTTGAATATTTTATTATTATCCTTAAAAAAATGTGCCATTTTTTAGGTGGAAGCTTTCTTTGAAATAGAGGAAGTATTTTTTATACACTCGGTTTAAATTATCTCACATCTCGAGATAGCCACTTCTTTCTTTAACAAACATAAAATACATAAATATTTATCAAAAATTGTATAATCATGTACTTTTTTAATGGTTAGCATGCCGTGATACGTTCTCTTTGTGTAAAAAAGCTATTCAGTTTTTTCATTAGAAAATTAAAAATAAATTAAAAATAGACTGTCTCAGGTGTAAGACTTATATTATGTAATTTGTGAAACCTTTTTTATATAGATTTTAATAGTATATTCCGTATTTTGTAGTCTCCCCTACCAAAATAATCATTCTATATGATAATTATAATCCTCCCATTTGAATAAATGAGAAGATCTTAGTGGTATCGAGTGAGTATATACTCCTTCCGTCCCGATGAATTGTTTGACTTTGCTTTTGGCACAAAGGAGAAAAGGTCCAATGATGAAGTGACATGTGAAGCCAAATTTATGAGGAGGTCAAATTATATATATATATATAGAGGTGGGTTCCTATGAGTCCATTATATATATTGAGTCCCTAAGTCCCCTTCCCATCCGTCGGATGGGAGATGGATCAAGGGACGAGATAAATCACTAGATTAATAAAAAAAAAAGGAAGATACTGCTCCAACAAAATAGGAAGGAGAATATTATAGTAACGTATCATTCACACACATTCAATCATTCATTCTCTCGTTTCCATCGCTTCATCTTCATCTCTCTCTCGCTCACTCAATTAATTCTCCCTGTTGTTCGTTGTTCTTTCTACAAAATAACACAATCAAGACCTCATTCATCCAGTCACCGGCCTCATATAGCGAAGGTAGAGTTTATTTCAAAACCACAATCGCGACGACGTTCAAAAATACAGTCGGGAAGACATTCAATCAATAGTCGCCTTCTACTTTTCATTCAATGGCTGATACGCAAATCATAGGAAAAACAAGAGGTTAGTATATACATTGTAGTTTCTAAATTTCCAGTTTCTGTTTAAAATGATAGCAAATTATCAGATTCTGTTCAAAATGAACTGCGTATTCATGAAAAGATATCTGCGCACACTTTTTCTTTTGTTATTTTAGTTCACATGCAATGTTACTTTGGTGTAGAGTGTCTGTTACTTTAATTCATCTAAGTTGTTACTTTAATTATTCACGCCTAAAATTGTAATACATTAGAGAGTCATTGCGATATATGAAATCGCCGTATTAAAATAATAAACAAAAAAGATATTGTTTCCTAAATTGGAGGGAGTCATTAAGATGATACTGAATTTTTAGTTTCTACTTTTCTACGTTATACATATGTTGGGTTATTTTAGTTCACATACTGTGTTACTTTGGTTCAGAGAGTCTGTTATTTTAATATCAAAATTGTATTACTTTTATGGTCCGTTACTTTAATTTACACTGGTTGTTACTTTAGTTCTCACAATCTGTTATTGTAGCGCATTAGAGAGTAATTGGGATATATGAAACCGCCGTATTAAAATAATGATTTAAAAATATATTGTTTCCTATAATGGTGGGACGTGATTCCCAACAAAATAGGAAACAAAATAAAAATATTAACTGCTCATTCAGAGAAACATACTGCGTTACTATAGTCAACAACATCCAATAAAAATAACCTACAATCCAAATACACAAGTTCAGTAAACGAATTATAACAGACGTTAAGTCATTCATCTTCCAACTTTTGCCGCTGAAGAAATCTCCCTCTATGGCTGATATTCAACCGGTCAAACAAATAAGCCGTAATTTTTTTGTCCTTGATTTATACTGTAGACACCATGGAGGCAATACTCCTTATTATCAGATTCTACGCTCATTGTAGACACCATGGAGGCAATACTCCACATAATTTTTAAAAAATGTGAATGAAATCTGAATAGCATTACTTTAGGGCACAATAGCCGTTACTTTAATGCACACCACCCGTTACTTTAGCGACCTTCATCAGTTACTCTGTGTCTATTTTATACGCATCTTCTGGTAATTTGATTAACTCAATACAGTGGTTTGCTTTTCAGATGACGCAGCGGCACACGAATGGTGCAGGGATGTAGGTGAGAGTTTCACGCCATACGTAGGGCAGATATTCAAAGACCAGGAAGAGGCGGTAAACTTTTATAAAATCTACGCATTGGCCTGCGGGTTCGATGTCAGGAGGTACACAACAAAAAGATGGCGGGGTGGTGAGATTAAATCAAAGCTGCTGGTATGTAACAGGCAGGGTTTTAACAAGAAAAAGAAAGTCAGCGAAGATGCGGCGACCAAGGAGGCGACGTCAAAGGGGGAAGAGGTCAAGGAGACGGCAAAGGGAGTCACTGTGAAGGAACCAAAAAGGAAAACTAAGGTCCGTCGTATTGGCTGTATGGCAAGAATTAAGTTGTTCAGCAATGGCGGACCTATGAAAATTGTTGTTTTTCACAGTGGGCACAACCACGAGCTCATTTCACCAAAAGACAGGGAATTTCGTAAGTTATCAAGAAACCTCACGAAGTACCACAAGCAAATGATTCTGAACAATTCACGGGTACGTATTGAGTAGCTTCTTGCGGGTTTAATTATATAAGTTCAGGTCACTATGTGTTTAGTACACCGCGCCATGGGTAATATTTTGTTACTGTAATGCACATGCTGTCTTACCGTGGTTCATGGCATCCGTTACTTTAATGAATGCCGTCTGTAAATTAAAAAAATGTCTAGCTCAGTTAATCAACGGGTCACTTTAATGCCGTCTTACTGTTACTTCAACTGCTGTCACACGTTACTTTAATAAAAGAATTGTTTCAGCTGAAGATCGGTGCCACGCAGACGTACAAGATGTGTAAGGAACAGGTTGAAGGGTTCGCAAACGTAGGTGTCAGCTTGGTCGACTTCAAAAACTTTGGCAGAGATATAAAGTGCTTCGTCCATGAGAGAGATGGTCAGCTATTCATTGATCGCTTTAGATGTATGGCGGACAATCGGGAGGGATTTTTTTTTTGATTACGACCTGGATGACGACGGTAGTCTGAGCAGGGTATTTTGGGCTGATGGCGTTGCTAGGAGGAACTACAGGTTGTTTGGTGACGCAGTTTCATTCGACCCAACATACGGGACGAACAAATATAAGATGATATTCACCCCGTTCACTGGTGTCGATCACCACAAGCGATCCGTGACTTTTGGTGGCGCTCTCATTGCGCACGAGGACTATGAATCGTTCAACTGGGTGTTCGAAAGGTTCTTGAAGGCCATGGGTGGCAAGGAACCTTCATACATCATCACTGACCAGGATCCCGGGATCATAGCATCGTTCGCGAAGATGTTCAAATCAGCATGGCAACGGTTTTGTATGTGGCATATAATAAATAAGGTACCCACTAAATATGGTGCCTCGAGGGCTGACTACCAGGAATTCCTGAAGAAGCTGAATGCAATAGTGTGGGATGAGGACATCGATGCAGCAGCATTCGACGAGCGGTGGATGGAAATAATGGAGGAGCACGACGTGGGCGATGTTCAGTGGTTCACAACTACGTTCTCGATCAGGAAGCAGTGGGTCATGGCACACTGTAGGGATCTGAAGATGGGTGGCTTAATGCGAACGACACAGAGATCAGAGAGCGAAAACAGTTTTTTCAAACGGTTTGAGAACCAGCATGGAACGTTGGTTGAATTCTGGATGCGGTTCGAGAGCGCAATGGAACAGCAGAGGTATAACCAAAAGAAGCTTGACAGCGAGAATCTACAATCTCTGCCGAAGACAATGACCCACCTCCTGATAGAACAGCACGCAACAAGGGTGTACACCCACGCGATTTTTGATGAATTTCAAGAGGAGGTGGCCGGTTCAGTGGGGACGTGCAGTGTGCGAGGATTTGCTGAACGGGATGGGATTGAACTAACTACAGTGAGGGATGCCACCAGGGGTAAAGAATTCCTGGTCAACTACAAACAAGGTACGCAAATGGCCTGATCGTTGTCATCATTTATACGGGATTTATGAGTTAAAGTAACAGAATGAATAAATCAGAGTAACACACAACATTAATTAAAGTAATGCGATTTGTATTTTGTGGATCCAGCACAGAATGCTTTTGTTGTGCGTGATTTTGTGTATTAAAGTAACAAAAGGTGTGAATTACAGTAACACAAGATATGAGTTAAAGTAACGCGGTTTGAGGGTGTTGGTTCTGATAGTCCTAATGTTTTAATAACATCCTGCAGAGACGTCGGACATCAAGTGCACATGTAAATTGTTTGAGACAAGGGGAATACTGTGTCGACACATAATTTGGATATATTCATCTAAGGGACTGACAAGTATACCCGATAACTACGTTGCGAGAAGGTGGTCAAGGGATGCACTGCGCAATTCGCGTGTTGGTGACGACGGTCTGGAAGGCGATGATATTGGCATTATAGACGGAAAGCAGATAGAGATGTCTAAACTGTGGTCGGAGGTTCATGAGACGATGGGTATTCTACGGTCTGCTAGTAAAGAAGATGTGGAGAGCATGTGCGCTTTGATCAGCGAATTCAGGATGAAGCTTAAGCCGATTGGGGGTAGCAAGACACTGAATAAAACCCAGGAATTGGAAGAGATGCTGGGATGTACGTCAACAGCAGAGATAACGATACTCCCGCCGAAGATTTCCAAGACAAAAGGTAGCGGCAAAAGGTTGTTATCAAGCAAAGCGAAATCCGTTGCACTTGCAAAGAAGCCCAAGCGCATGTGCAACAATTGTAAGCAGATGGCGCATCACGACAAGAGGAATTGCCCCAATCCCTTTGCAAAACGACCGCCAGCGACAGTCGAACCATCCGACGATGAATCAGAATCAGAATCAGAATCAGAGGATGAGGACGAGGAGGATGCAGAAGATGAACCAGTATTCTAATTAGAGATCTGTGGTTCTTAGACCGACGTAGCCTAAATATTACAGTAGCTAATTGAATAAATTACAGTAACACTTTTTAAAGATTTTATTTAAATACAGATATTATTTCTTTGGTGAATATCATGACTAGAGTAAGTTTCGGTTAAAGTAACACACATAATTCATTAAAGTAACGTGCTAGATGAATTAAAGTAACACGGAAAACCTAATTCATTTTTAAAGAGTTGACTGTATTACAGATATTCATTCCTTGGATTAATATTTTACTAGAGTAACATTCAGTTGAAATAACTTACAATATTCATTAGAGTAACATGCTAAATGAGTTAGAGTAACGCGGAATAATGTTAGTCGAATTACAGATATTACAGAAGTTATTCTTTTTCTATTTGTTTGTGGAGTACTCAATGAAGAAGGCATTACAATTTTGTTTGAGTATGATGCTGTGTTGATCCTGCGTTGAATTAAGAGACCATGATGCACGGTGAAATATATTAGAGTTGAAGTAACAAATGTCATTAATTGAAGTAACAAACAACACAAGTTAGGGTAACAAAGTTTAAAGTATATAATAACATAGAAATGTGACAGAATGAAAGCAACTGTTTTTCTGACAACACAATTTGTCAAAACCTTGTACTAAACGACGGTTATGTTTTTTGTTAAACGAAAGTACTAGTTAATCCAACCATTTACGGTCTACTGTTTACGGCCCTTTCCTCGCTTATAGGTGTTGAGAGCCTTAGCCTTCGATTCTTCAATTAATTTTGGCCTGGCTGCCACAAACTTTTTCACATCAGCAATCAGCCGCTTCCGGGCGCTATTCAGGTCTGCTAGGAGAAGAGTGGCTGCAAGCTGAACCACCAGGTACCTTCTGTTTACCTTCCTGCCGAGGTCCTCATGTAAGAAATCACGTCCCTCGTACAATAGCATGTGCATCAGAAGAAATGTCCCTGACTCATCCTTGTTCTTGACTTTGTCTTGCCAACCAAGCTTAACCGTGCGGAACTTGTACGCCACAATTTCCTCCGCACCAGGTACTTTATAGAAGTCAAGGAAGTCACTCATATTCCCCACCTGAATGTCATTGGTGATAAAAGTCAAGGAAATCGCTCGTTGGCGCGCAAAGATTGTGACTAAAAACTGACTAAATGAATAAAAGAGAGGCTCACAATTGTCTTGATGCATGCAAAGAGGTCTGTATCTCTGACTGCCGTATAACGACAGTGGTCGAGGAGATCGACTGTCTTTTTAATTCGGTTGATTACTACGCAGGAGAAGTACCCGTCGACGTTGATGGGCACAAAGAACAATTCAGCGTCCAGTTGCAACGTACCACCACAATTACTCCTGAATATATGCCATTGCTCCATCAAGGCATCTGCATTCTGAGTGAACGGACTGTCCGGATCTTCGGCAATAATCCTCATTACCGCATCCTGTAAAGAAATGTAATCAAATACAAAAGTAATTGTGGTGAAAATTAACTCAATGCAGTGGTTGGTGTCATTGTGGTTCATTGATCCTTCTGTTACTTTGCAACTGACATTACTTTAGCTCAAAAAGTGTGTTACTTCAATTCATGAGATCCGTTACTTTAACCTGTATCATCTACATTATTGCTCTTGTGACATATATGATGTTACTTTAATAGAAAGAATTTGTTACTTTAGTCAATATTATCTGTTACTTTAGTGTCCACACTCTTTTTCAGTACACATTCTGCCGATTGATTATACATTCCATGCGCGGTTAATTCAATACATACCGTTTGTCGCAGACCAAAATACGCCATCTTCGGGGAATTACCCGACCCACTGCCGTTTGCAGCGAGGCTGTTCATAAGCATTGACCAGCACTCGACAACAGATGACGACATGTCCTCACCCGGAAGCATGGACATCACATCACCCCGAGTCATCACGGCCAACGGTGAGTACTCCGCAACCATTTTGCTGTTTTCAGAACGGATCGTTAGGCATCGCAAAACAACAGATAGATGACAAAAATTTAGACAACAATATGTTGACGATATGTGTAGCGTTCGTGCTATTACCTGCTGTTGTAATTGTTGTGCTGAATTAAGCAGTAGTCCACGACATTTTTCCGCATGACGGGTAGATTTCCAAGCAGGGTCCTGTTGTTTGAGAGGAACAGACATGCCATCGGTACACTGGGATCCGCATCACCACAGTCAATGGAGCATCCTAAGCCGTCGCCGTCACCCCTAGCACGACTACCAAGGACAGATAATGACCCGGTGGTGTCCGGTGATTGATGGGCGGGTTCTGCAGCGGGTGTCCTTGGAGTGGATGGTGGCCCACGGCTCTTTTTAGAGGGTCTATCGTCAGGGATCGCCTCTCCTGACCTCTTTCCAGACTCACTGACGGACGTGGCAACATCTGACACAGTCTTACTGATGGCATGGTTGGCTTTATCAGTTACAAAGGAGGACACCCGCGATATCAACACGTCCCTCTCCTTATTAAAGTCACAGAGACACAGCGTCGCGGCAATTTCTGCCCTATAGAGATTGTTCGCCTCGCAGGTCCCCAAAGGACAGTCGAACTCCACACCGGCGTACAACATCATGTGTATCATGAGGTATACGCCGCAATCATTAGCCGAGAACCCGCTGCCCTGCCATCTGAACGGTACGTTGACGAGAGGGAATGAAGAGACACTGGCCCCCTTGGTGATGCCTCTTTGAACCATATACTTACCCATTTCTTCGGCCTTGATGATATTCAATGAGATAAAATAAAAATATATGAGAATGAGAAAATGACAAAACACCATTCATTTTTATGCCATGTTTATATACGACGATTTATATATAACAAACGGTAAATATACACAACAAAATGACCAGACTTACTGAGAGGCGTGCGATCCCAACGTAAGGAAGACTTTCAAACTCCCCTTCGTCATAGGACCTATTATCAAGGTATTCGATGCGCTGCGACAAAAAATTGATACACGCGCAGCTGTAATGGTCATTGTTTTCCGACAGCACCGGAATGAATACCTGTAGGTGGGAGATGGGTATCGCGTTCGTAATTATAATAGAGGTGGGAGCTTACAAAACATAGGGCCTACAATAAAAAATACCAGATTAGAATTTAGATCGAGATTCCCTTCATTTTCTTCGATCCATATGTTCCAGAAGTTGAACAGTGCTTCGCTCATGTCCACAGAGACACCACCCTTTCGGTTCCTCCAAATCTGAAGAGCTGTATCCTGCATGACATTTGTTGAAGTAACAGGTCGCTATCATTAGAGTAATGCACAAAGTGCCTTACAGTAACAGAACCATAGAACCACAGTAACACACTTTTTTGTATAAATATTTTATATCAACTGATATGATGACATTATATTAATATTACTAGATTTTGTTGATGATGTTGCACTTATCGTATTGGATGAGAAAGGGAATGAGAGAGCTTACACTGTGGCTGACACCAAAGAAGCAACGTGATGTCCGCCGCGGTGCAGACTGAGCAGCTGCCAAGCGATTCATAAGTATGCACCAGCAGTCAATTACAGCATTCGAAAGCTGCTCTCCGGGCGCCAGCGTGGCCAACTCACCACGGGGAATGTTAAAAAAGTCACTGAACCTCACAATCATTTCCCTGCAAATATTCAAACGGACTATGAAACATTTAACAAAAACGACGATAAAACGCATTAAAAAAAATAGAAGATGTAGACCACTCACGATGCAATGTATTTTTCATTTTTGTAGAAGACGTAATCGATTACGTCTTTCCTGACAGACAAAACAGACCTGAAAAGCCTGCTATCCCGACACAGGAAGTCCGACAGCGTAATCTGGTCAGGATCTGGGACATCACAGTCACAAGAGCACCCAAGCCTCTCATCGACGACTTGCATCCATACCAGCTGCGTTTCAGAATGAAAAAAGAATGGGTGGAAGACCTTCCTTCCGTCTACCACCACCGACAAACACTCACCGACCTCCACATCCCTAATTCTGTCAATATCCCACAGAGAAAGAACTAACTGGCGGTCACTGTCCAAATTCAGTTCCTCCTGAATAACCTCGTTAATCTCAGCCGTCGAGTACGGCTGAATGTTAAGATAGTCCTCCTCACCTTGATTTGAATTTTTGGCCTCAAATACCGGCCCCTGCAACGACAAATCCCTAGCACGACGCAGCGCCTCACAGACTTCATCCACCACCCGGTGTAGCTCTGCTCCTCCCCAGAATGACTGTGATGCTTGTGAAGGCACCGGATCTTCGGGTAATGGATTGCCCGATGTAATCCTCCTGATCTTCGCAGCATGTGAGACCCACCAATCATGGAATACGATAGCATTCCTACCCATCATCAGATGAATGTGATGGACATCCTGCAAGAAACAATAACTGTGTAGTGAAAAGAGAGTGGACGCTAAAGTATAAACTAAATTAACAAAAATCTTCCAATAAAAGTGTAAACATTACAGTAACGCATAATGTTCACTAGAGTAACGGACTGTAAACATTACAGTAACGCATAATGTTCACTAGAGTAACGTCGATTATATGCTAAAGTAACAAAAGTTACACCCAAGATTATATGCAAATTTACAGACATCCAAGATTTACACCCTTAATGGTGGACACTAAAAGTAACAGATAACACTAATTAAAGTAAGAGATGGTATAGATCAAAGTAACACATATATGCTGGATCAGTAATGTAGATGATGGAGGTTAAAGTAACGGATTGTAAAAATTAAAGTAACACATATAGTTCACTAAAGTAACGTCAATAATTTGCTAAAGTAACGGAAGATATGTTAGAGTACCATGCAGATATACAGACATCCCAGATTTAAAATCCTTACTGATTCTCCAAGTTAGACACATATAGATTCATTAACGAATTAATGACATGATCACTTACGTCGACAGCCTTGGTCCTCAGCTCACTATCATCTTCAAGGCCCCGAGGAAGTTTGATGGTGGTGAATTTATCGCCCTCTTGACCAGGCAATGTACCATCATCAGCGTGACGGTCTTGTGTAATCCTCAGCGGCGACGGCGCGTCTCCCCCAGTCATCATACGTACACAACGGGGGTACTTAACATCAGATAGGGTAAGCAATCCCAGCCCACCACCAATAAACTCGCCAGCCAAACGTTGAATCATTCGTTGAAAATCCCAGTGCTTGATCAAAGGGAGATCGCACGGGCACGGGAGATTGCGGTAGTCAAACCGCTGGAAGTAGGTTATCATTAAAAACGGCACACAGCCAAGTAGATATGATGGGCTATTGAGCACAAAATCCTCACACGCCCGCGCCAGTCCTTCCAAGATGAACGTGCACCAGTCAAAGTTTTTAATCCGCTGTACATCTTGCACCGCCTTCAGTAGTCTAAGATCAACACCATGGTTGGACGTCGGGTTGAAAAATACCGACATGCTGTAGAGAACGAACAACCTACAGAACATGTCGCCACCCTCTACATCCTCCTGTAGTTTCCTAAGGACCTTTGACAGAGGGATCGCATCACCGTCATTTGCGACATGAAAATCAGCCCTCCACTTCCTCTTCAGCTCCACGACGGACTCAGATTCAGCTGCCTTCGATCGACCCATCGGCAGCAGCTCAACAGGGTCCGGTCCAACTGGAAGGAGGAAGCAGTCATGTACATCGTTCTTGGTTACCAGGAACTGATTTCTCCCGCACCGAAAAATCAACGAGTCGTCACTAAATAAAGACATGAAGTCAGTGGCAAACTTTACAGGGAAACTACTAAGGTGCATTTCAAGTACACCGCCAAAACCGATTGTTTTAAGCGCCTCACGCTGCCTCTGATTTAAATTAGATATCAGATCAACGAGGAGCTTCGGGCTGCATCTGACCGACGCCAAACGGTCGACGTTGGATTCACCAGACTCTTCGGTAGCTATCTTCTTCGACTTCGAAGGCTTGACAGCCGATTTCATTGCCCGTCGAGCTCGATTCTTGACCTGACCCTTCTTCACACCATCAGCGAGAATCTTACCTCCTTTTGCCATCTGGAAACGAATTACAGTAACAAAAAATAAGCATTAAAGTAACAACATACATGAATTAAAGTAACAAGAAACACATACATTACAAAACGCTGCAGGTAATACGGTATCAATAGAAGGGTTGGTTAGCTATATAGGTTATTCTTTAAAATAACGAGTGATACCAGCTAAAGTAACAAACAATGTTCACTAAAGTAACGAAAATAACATGCAGGGGAGCCATGGAAAACAAATCGGACATAAAGAACTAATCAACCATGCATTCTATGTACAAAATGAGAGAAATAAAACAAAAACAACTAAAGGTAACCAGCATACCGAACAAACCCAAAATTTACCCTAAAAGTAATTAAAAACCACAGAAAAATCCCTAATTTACCTTAGGTTTAGAATTCAAATAATAGAAGGGTAAGGTTAGTTATATATGTTATTCCTTAAAATAACAAATGACAATAATTAAAGTAACATACAACGTTCATTAAAGTAACAAAAATACCATGCAGGGGAGCCATGAAAAACAGAAGACGCATATAATCAAAAACGGAAATAAACAACTAATCAACCGTGCATTCTAGGTAGAAAATGAGAGAAATAAAGAAAAAACAACTAAAGGTAATCAGCACAACGAAAAAAACCAAAATTTACTCTAAAAGTAAATAAAAACCACAGAAAAAAACCTAATTTACCTTAGGTTAAGAGTTCAAAAATAGTGCAGCTCAGTCGTTGATGAATGTAGACGGTTTGAGCGAAGATGAGCGAGGATGAGAAGATGATGAAGACAGTAACGAAGGCGGGAGTATTCCAGAAATCAAAATAAGCTCGCTTGTTGTGAGGAAGCGGTGAAATTTAGTAAGAAAATTGAGAGAGAGTAAATTGAAAATTGAGGAAGCGGTGAAAAATGAATGAGCCTGACAGAGATGGAGAGATAGGCGGTGAAAGTGTGAAGTTGAAAGGTTTGACAGAAACAAGAGAGATAGGCGGGAGATATTAAGGGAGGAGAGAGAAAAAAAATATAATTTGAAAGATATTATTGTTATTACCTTAATTATGTGAATAAATCTACACCATTGATCTAACAATGAATCAATGGCTGATATTGGGACTCAAGGACTCAAAACATATTAAGGGACTCACCTGATCCCACTTCTATATATATATATATATATATATATATATATATATATATATATATATATATATATATATATATATATATATATATATATATATATATATATATAGGGGAGTTCTAATAAGGTCTAGGGTAAAATTAAGTTCCTAAGTTCTATTGTTAGTCATTGGATTAATTTTACATCAAAGGTTGAGATTAGCTTTGCAATTAAGTAATTAAGAGAGTAGATTTGACATTAAATGAAAAACACACCTAACCTATCACTAACAACTCATCTCTTCAAAATAAACACTATACATTTTTTTCTCCACCACATCAATTAATAAACCAGGCCAAATCCCAATATTAAAACCTTCATCATATTATTTTTCTTATTAACACATTGTTGCTTCAAATTTATTATTTTCTTCTACATGTCACTATATACTTGTTAATTTTAATTTATTCAAATATTTTTCCGTAAATTCTATTTCAAATATTGAATACGAGATTTAAATCATTCTTTAAATACTCGTCTTTAGTTCATAACGTCTCCCACATATTTAAATCTATTTCAAATATTTTTCAGTAAACTCGTCTCCCACATACTTTCATCTTTAGTTCATAACGTCGAATACTACAATATTTATAATTTCGACAAACTCACTTTATAACTTCAAGTCATTCACTTTAGAACTTCAAAGCACAACAATTACAACTTTATATATATAACTGCTAGAAAGTTGAACATTATTTCTCTGTAAAAACATACAACGACATGCTTGGAACTTTAATTCAAATTCTTTACAACTGCAACTCTCAATTCATGAAACTTCAACTATAAGCTTCTAAGACTTTCTCCCCAAACCGAACCATTGCTTGTCCTCAAGCAATCAAACACAAAATCTATAGGAACGGTATACAACTCAAAGCTATTTACCCGAACTAGACTCGCTACAAAAACTAACTCAAGCTAGCGACAATTAGAAAACATGAACTGACTTAAGCTATGACATAATCAAAAGAATAACAGTGAACCGTCAACCTTGCTAGGCTTATCATTGTCGGACTCTCGCGGTTACACTCTACTCTCATGAAGGGGATATGGAATATGAATGTGAGATAGAGAGAAAGAAAGACGCTCGTCTAATCTGCGACCTATAAACACATGCATGCAATCTAATGTGATGACAATCTCTACCAATCATTTGCACATTCAAACTAGTGGAGAACAAAACACATATCGAGGCATAAAATGGTGAAATGGGGTATGAGTTAAGTGACAGGTAAGAAAGGATTATAAATATGGGAATGTGGGGATAATAGTCAAGCTAGTCAATTCCAAACTTCCAAATTATACTACCAAAAATCCCAAATCACAAAACAGATAAAATCAAGCCGATTAACAACGGCATTCTCCAAATCTCGCTTATTTCACCAAAATCAAGTAATCAACTCTAAAATATTATCACAACGAAGTATCGGAGTTCACAACTCAATTCTTTTTTCACTTTTCTTATTTTCCATTTTTTTTTATTCTTTTTTCTTTCTTTCTTTTTTTTCGTTTTTTTTTACATATATACAATAACCGAAACATATATATACACCAAACCGACTTATCTCAACAGAACATCAATATCACCATGACTAGCTCGACTAGGGTAGGCAATTTAGGATTGTGGTTAATATTGTGATGAAGGGATAGATCGATTTTTTTTTTCTAAATCAAATAAAGGGAATATAGGAAGAGAAGAAAAAAGAAAGCCTCGACAAATGCTAGTGACGACTCGAATGCACAAAGACTTAAGAGACGGACTTCACACTTATGCAAATTGATGTTACATGCGATATAGGGAGAACTACTCTCATTCCTAAATAGACCGATCATGGATGTCATCGGGCTCATAAGGCTCTAAAACTTAGAATTTATGTAGTTTGCCAACAATTTAAGCCAAGTTTATTCGTTCACTGAAATTAGAATCGAAATATTCCATACACTAAGACTCGATCAAGTAAACTAAGACATCACTAAAATGAGATAGTAAATGAAACGAGAAAACAAGAGGCCAAAGCATTTTCATCATTGTTGCTTAACCCGTCCCGACTCCTAAAAACTCCTAAAATGCCTAAAAACTAAAAAAAAAAAAATGCATGCAAAAATGCAGAAAATATGCAACTAATGCAAATTAGTTACCCTCCCCAAACCAAACAATACAATGTCCTCATTGTATACACAAATCGGATAACAACATAGAGGGAAAAAGTAACTAAATACGCAACTAAAGAGTGAGGGGAATGAGGAGTACCGAATATGTACAGGGAGGTTACACAAACCAGTCCCTAATCATGGTCAAACTCCGACCTCGATTTCCCCACTTGATCCGACTCGATATGCTCAGCCTCTGTTCTAGCTCGCTTAGTTTGTGATTCCTCGTGTTCCATATGACCTGTAAACTTCAGAAAACAAACATGGAAACACGTAAAATCACAAAGATACATATAATCCCATGAATATGTAAAATCCAAACCCGAAACTTGACACTCGGAACCGAGCACAGACGCTGAGTACCCAAAAACTACCCAATTAAACCCACAAATCAGCAACCCAACTGGAAGACGGAGGGACAGATGGTGGACGAAGGCGGAGACCGGGAAGATGAACGGAGTCAGGAGAAGGGAGAAAACGACGGAGGAAGGAGATCGGACGAAGGCGAAGAAGCGGTGGAGTGGTGGGCGGAGAACGACGTAGAAGAGGGGAAAGGTGATGGAGGTGGCGGCAGGGCGAACGTGGGCGGAGAAGGTGCGGTCGGGGGGGGGGGGGGGTGAACGACGGAAGAGTGGACGGAGCGGTGGTCAGGCGACATAGAGTGGTGAGGAGCGGCAGAGGATGACCGGAGTGAGGAAGGATGGTGGAATGTAGGGTTGAAGATGGACGACGGTGGATGAAGGCGGTGGTTATTAGGGTTTAGTGGTGGAGGTAGGCGAGGGTGATGGTGGGAATGGGGTTGAGAATGATGGGGATGGTGTTTTGGTTTGAATTTGAGAGGGAGTCGGGGTTGGGAAGGGGGAGTCTGGGTAGGGGGAATGGGACTGAGGGAGAGTCTAAAGACTGGTAGATAAGTCTAAAGACTGGGATGAGAGGTTGGGTGGTGTTAGTCTATAGACTGGGGTAGATTTAGAATGGTATATGGGGATGAGTCTAAAGACTGGGTAGATAAGTCTATAGACTGGGGTCTTCAGTCTGGCATATTTCACTAGACTCAGCCGCTTACTAATCTGCATACCAACTAGACATATTATCAATATCCTCATTCTTACTCACTAAAATTAATTTAACTACTTTATTCGAACTCAAAAATAAAATAAAAATAAAAATACTCGGGTTGCCTCCCGGCTAGCGCTGGTTTTTACGGTCCCGCACGACCTTGATTCGGCCACTTCATCATTTTATTTTAAAAAATGAATCAACGCCCTCAGTAGCATGTCATATTCCTGAGCGCAAGAAATATGAAAACAGATATAAGCGCATGATAAGACGTTAATAGCAAAAATATGGAATATGGAATGAGCCATCTTATCACGAAGTGGAAGACTAATTTCCTCCTGAAACACTGAACTAATCTTCTCGTCAGCAAGACATGGAGAATCAAAGTTAGAATCAGAAAACAAAGTGTCAGTGCTCATAGGAGAATGGTTAGGAATTAACGGTAGTGAGACTGACAAACATGAAGGAGGAAAAAGAAGTGGAGCGGAGGGAACAAAGGACAAAACCGTAGAAGGAGAAGGGATAACGGGCAAGGAAACTGATGACTCCTCTACAATGTCGTCCCCATACTCGTCCCATCGAACCTCAATATTGTCCTCGAACGTGTCATTCTCATATCGATCCCACTTGACCTCATGTTCCAGATCAAAAGGTTCTTCACGAACCTCATCAAATAGATTCTCACAAAATGGTTCCGCGAGACTAGTGTCATAGCTTCCGTCACAACCTGTTTCACAATCAAAACAAGGATTCTCAAAAATGTTCACATTACTAGTCTCACCAACGGGTTCATCACTAGGCAAATAAAGTGAAAAACTGGGTTTCACACTCTCTTCAGCTAGCCAGTCGAAATAATCTACTGCCTCGTCGTAGGATTTACTTTCGAAATCCTTACATTGAGAATATACATAGGCCTTAGTAGACTCCGTCATACCCTTCAAAACGGTAAGAACAAGTGTTTCATTAGTGAAATATTTTCTATTTAGAGAGCCAAGCCAACTGCAAAACCGTTGTATGTAAGCTCCAAAAGTCTCATCGGACTCCTGCGGAAAATCTACAACAATTCTCATGGAAACAGTGAGATCGGTCTCAAGGAACAAGTATTCCTCGAGACGAGAGATAATTAATTAACTAACAAATAAAATTGCGTCGCCTCCCCGGCAACGACGCCAAAATTGATACGGGTTAGTCGCGTCACCGATATCAAAATAATCCTAGATTACTACTAACAGGTAGCTAGCGGTAAGCAGGGTCGATTCCACAGGGAGGCAGGTTGAAAATTATAAGTTAGTCAATTAAATTATCGGGTCACGATTTTATGGTTTGGTGAGCTGACGGTCTAATAAAATCTAAATAATAAAAATAATGAATTAATCAAAATAAGAAAAGCACCAGAGTCTTCGGATCACCACGAATTAAAACAAGCATACATACGATTTCCAAATAATCAGTTAAGACGAGTTAAAGGATATCGACACGGTCCTCTCGGATCACTAGTCATCCTAGAAGTCACCTAACGGGCTCTCGCTACTTATTAGGGAATTCTATCGATTACAACGAGTCTAATCCGTTCCAGGCTTTCGGTCTTAGGTCGGGATTTACAAGATACAAACAATCAATTACGGCCTATAATTAATCATTCGTCGTTATAATGTTGCAAGAGCGATTTAACTCGTAAAAGTCGATTATTCAGTTATCACATGTAAACTCAATTCAATTCGCAGTTCACCTAAACTCTGACGGAAGATTAGCTAAACATATTTACAGTAATCCTAACAAAATAAAACATGATGAAGGATGAGAAAAAGCTAAAAATAAAAGAAGATAAAAGTTACAGGAAACAAACGGAAGGAAGAAAAAAAATAAAAGTTACAGTAAACTAAGACGGAGAGAGGTTAGGGAAGAAGAAGGAATTACCGAAATTGGAATAACTAATTAGAACGAAGACGGAGAATAATAATGAAAACCGAGTCTTGATTGAAAAATAATAAATACTGAAATTGTGCGAAATACTAAATATTTACAGGAAACTACAAACTAAAACTAAACTAAAGATGAAGATGAATGATGAGAGGATTACTGAGGAAGAAGATAGATGAAAGAGATGAGATGATCAGAATATCCTAGAATTAAAGCTCTATTTATACTGCTCAAACCCTCCATAACTGTCCTTTTTCCTGCTATCTATAATCCCATTAACTAGGTAGTGGGAAGAACTGAAGAGCGTAATAGGGGGAGTAGTGGGTAACGTCAACTGAATTAGTCTTGGAGTGGTATCCTATCCTGCAGACTTGGATTTTAGGCTGGTAGACTTGAGATCCAAGTCTGCAGACTGGGTTCAATCTAGGCTTCCAACGGACTTCTCCTCAGTCTACGGACTGTCTGCTGCACTTTCTCAGTCTATAGACTTGTTTCCCAGTCTATAAACTTGTGTTTTAGTCTACAGCTCCCTTACTTCTTTCTTCTCAGTCTATAGACTCACAGTCTAGTCTATAGACGTAGCTTCCTTATTAGCTTCCTTCTTAGTCTACAACGAATCGGTTTTAGAGCTTTAAGATTTTGATGCAATTTCTAGCTCTTTTAACTACTCGGTCTCGATTATCTGCAGAAAACCAAAAGAATACCCGAGTAGCATATATGGGAGAAAATAACGTAATCCGACTCCTAAAAATAATAAAACGACACGGAAATGCGTGCCGAAATAGGTGAAAAATCGAATAGGAATGGCACGCATCAGACTTCAAACACGTATACTTACATATTCAGTGCATGACTTTCAATATTTAAATAACACTTTGTTTGGAACTTTAATTCAGCTGCAATGCAACTTCAGTACATTATATTTACAACATCATAGTTAACTGGTGTACATTCAAAATAATCTACCACACGCTTGCAACTTTAGTTCGAAAACTTTACAACTTCAACTCTCTGTTTCTGAAACTTCAACATCACGCCCCTTTGATTTGTAGAACATAACTTTGTAACTTTAAGTGAAACTTCAATTCCAAGACCGTAGAACTTCAACTCACATCTTCTAAAACTTCATAATACGTGTCCCATATATTTTTCATCTTCAGTACATTCAGGAATATGAACATCATGTTGACTGATGTATCCTGCACATCGTTGTGTTGCGAATTCGTTCATGTAATGTCCATTGTATAATTCAATTCCAAATCATCGTAATTACGACCAAATTCATCAATTCAACCAGATTTTTGATATGAAATCATCAACCAAATCAAATTCAACCAGTTTTTAATTTTCATATGAAATCAAACAAATCGATCGCTTACGATCAAATTCAACCAGTTGTTTTGATATGAAATCGTCAAATCAAATCAATTGCTTACAATCAAATTCAACCAGTTTATTAATATGAAATCAAACAAATCGATCACTTACGATCAAATTCAACCAGTTTCTAAATGAAATCATCAAACAATTCAATTCAATTGATTACGATCAAATTCAACTAGTTTTTCAATATGAAATCAACAAACAAATCAATGGTTTACAAACATATTCAACTAGTTTTTTTTATATGAAATCACCAAACAAATCGATTGCTTACAATTTTTTTGTCCACTGAGATGTTATTTTGGATCAATTGAGCGGAAATTGCATTTCCGACGACGAAAACCTAAGGTGAAGCACGGCAGTGGCGTTGTGGTGGCGGACGGTGGCGCGGGAAGAAATTACTTGGAGCTTCGATAGTAATGGAGATGCTTCGACAATGGAGATGCAAAAAGCAGTAGTGGATTGATGAAGAGGAGAATTAGAGGAGATGTATTGGACTAGTATTGAATTGTAATGGGAAAAGGAAAAGTAGAGTGAATAATGAATGGGATGGGAAAAAAGAGGGTGAGGAAAAAGAGGTATGTATGGAAAATGTAAACTTTTTTTTAATAATTTTTTAAAAATAATTATATATATGAACACATCTAAGCCATTCATCCATATTTGATCCGAAGGCTGAGATTGAGACTTGGGACCTTATACATATACTTGGCCCTTATATGATCTCTCCTATATATATATATATACATTCCTAAAATAGAAAGGCAACGAATTCATTGAGACGCCCCAATATGGAATAGACAAAGAATTCACTGGAACGAGGAGAGTATATCTTTGTAAAAGTTAAAGTAAGTAGCTCATTTCAAAAATAAATTTTTTAGATAACTGATTTTTTTCTCAAGGTTAATGACATCATATCTTAAAATTTATCTAATTATTTTCGTAAAAAGAAGTTTTTTTTGTCAATTTCTTTAACATTAATGAAAATGAATAGTTTGCGAATTTATTAGTGAAATGTTCTTTTACTTCTCAATTTAAATTAGTGTATTTTTGAGGAAAATGTTAGTAACTGTTATTGTCTTAGAGTAGTATATAGAGAATTTTCGGTGAGGTTTTACAATGTATCAGGCTTTGTAAGAGCAATCAGAATATATATTCCATTTTTATATAGTTACTAAATTTTATATCGATGTTAAGAATATGATTTTCGAATATGATCAGAAAGATATACAATAATAATCATAACTATTTTATATTCGATGTAAAATATTGTACGGGATAGTGCAATCTCCTATATTAACAAAAATAATGCAACTATTTGGTTAAAACAGAATATAATATGTTTATATTTTTTTTAAAAATTTGATCATACATTCCATATTAAATATTCTATGTGATATCTTCCATGTAAAACATGTGATTTTCGTAATCAATGTAATCAATCAAATTTCCTTAATTACATACTTTCTGTGGTGTATAGCTTTATATGTGATGTAGTGATATTTAAATCAGGAAGATGTTAGAGTGTAGTTGGACAGGAGAATGGTCACAGTGTGACATACATGAGCCGAAGGGTTCGATTCACGCCTAGCTCGTTTGGTCTATTTTTTTAATTTTTGTGGATAGCTTTAGGCGGGAAAATATGTGAGTTGAGTTATTTGATTAGTGGAAAGGGTGATTTGAAATTATTTTCTCAAAATTGAGGAATGTAAACATTAATACCTTCAATTCAAAATCTTTAATTAGTATGCTACAAAGTAAATTTTATGTAAACCGTGCATTTATGCACGTGACCTATACTAGTGATTATTTAAGTACCATATACTAATTTACGTGAAACATTAGTCTATTTTAGTAAACTAAACTTCAAGACTATGATATCGATACTTAAAATTGCTTGTTTTCACACTTATCATGCTAAATACTCACTCCATTCAAATCCAAACTACACATTTCTCTTTTGCACATTTGTCGAGGTGCGTTTTGCACCATCGATATATTTCATTTTACATTAGCAAAAATTATAAAAATTTGATATTCTTGACCTACTCGTAAAGATGAATCAAACAAGATCCCACATGACTATATTTTGTCTTATAGATTGTCGAGAATATCAAAAATTCTCTTTAGTTGTGAATAGTGTCAAAAAAAGAAATGCGCACTTTGGATTTGAATGGAGGGAGTAACATTTTTGGTAGTGGTTCACAAAAAAACGTTAGATAGTGTTTCACAAAATTTAAAACGTTAAGTAGTTCTTCGTGAAACAACATAAATAGTAGGTAGTGTTTCACAAATTATTTAAAAAAAAAACTATTCCCTCCAAGTTTCCATGTTCTTCCAATTTCTTTTTTGGGTGGAAAATAAGGAAAAGAAAATTGGTGGCTCAAAGAAGGGAGAGAGAAATGAGAGGGTAAATGTAAACCACACATTGATAGCCTAAAAAGAAAATATGGAAGGAGATCAAACTTAGCTCAAAAAGAAAATAGGGAAGATCATAGAAACTCAGATAGAGTGATTAAGTTTATTTCGAGTCTTCTCTCCAAAAACATTTGTAGGATCATAGATCTGTATGAAATACTCAAGAAGGGAGGCCGGTTGAATTGAGTATGTACCATTTTTTTATTTTTACAACTTTACGAGCGTGTGTGTATAGCGTGGGTTGTAAGGAGAAAGTAAATTCGAGATAGACACGAGATTTTGAAGTGATTCGATCTCACACTCTGAGATCTACATCCACTATTACTTGATTAATTAGTTTACGACCTACCCGGATTACAAGCTAATCTCTCTAACTCACAAGCTATTAGGATTGCTACTTTGAGGCTATTAAAAGCTCCACCCTATTATTTATCGTTACAAAGATAACATAGTATCGTTACTAAATTACACTAATAATAAAGCTGTTGGAAATATAGGGTCACTATAGGGGCGATATATAACTAGAGAATATACGTTGTTGTGTCGTGGTATGAAGGCCACTGAATGAGAAACGAAATCGCCCCGACTACGGTACAAATCGGAATGGGCGTCGTCCCCCAAGGTCACACAACACTCCTAAAAAGTTGTGTACTCAACCATTAAGAGTTGGAACTCGATGGTATACTCAGAATTTATCAAGAGATTTGGATGATGAAGTATTTGATGTATATGCTCATATGTCTTATCATTCTCATACTTATATAATAAGTGTCATATGAGACTAACCTCAAAAGGTATCCAAAGTCACTTTATGATGAAAAATGAATTGTCATTATTCTAAATATAATGAGATTCATAAACATACTAATAAATTAGGCTTAATATGCTATTAATGGGAGATGCTCTTACTATGCAAGAATGGTCAACAATTCCACTTTGCATTATTTCTAACAATCCCCCACTAATGCAAATGGTAAACCGAAAACAAAAATCCTGAGCATATGAAAAGGTTGACACTTAGACGTTAATATCTTTCGATTTGAATTAACGTATTAGTGAAATGAGTCAACAACTTACTTACAATAAGAGAATATCTTTCGATTTGAATTCCTTATTGAACTTCGGTTGAATTACCCTCACAACACATATCATACCTTAAGTTCCACACGAGTTCCGCAATACAATTCAACAAATTTATGGCCAAATGAACCTTGGGATTTTGATGAGTGCTTTAGAAATATAACTCAATCTCTCATAGAAGGAGGCCAACCCTTCACACTCACTTAGGTGATTCTATCAAGGATATCTCCACATAACCCACTCACTTATGAGCTATAGAATCATTAAGAGCTCTAAAGCTCAACCTCTCAACACTATGGTGAATCCATCAAGTCCTTCACAATAGGACCACCCAAACATAGGGATATAGATTCATTAAGAGAAATATCTCAACCTCTATCATTACGGTGATCTCATCAAGTCCGTCTCCGTCTCACAAGGACCACCCAAATTTGGGCTATAAGACCATTAAGAGCTTAACCTGTTATTGGAATCAATTAACCCGACGTGGAATTCGGGTTCGTATCGTTCGATGTTGCTTTGAATGTCAATCGGTCAATCTTAATTGGCTCTCCTTCCTCCTGCTCCCTTAGTCGGACCTTCCCAGCGGAATGGGCTGGCTCCCTGCACACAGAACGCACAGGGCCTCGGAGATCGTCCGAGGAAACCCTCTCCGATGCCTAAGTCAGTCCGTGAATGCCTTAAGAAACCTAGCTCGAGAGGAACTAGGTGGCGATTTAAGAGTAAGAGTTCTAGAGAGAGAAAATCCAACCCCTTTCTTGTGGGAAATGGGAGGGTATTTATACGTTCCCACAAGAGAGGGAAGTAGAAGGAGAATGGGTGGATAAGGAGGTGACAGGTGGCGTCTTCTCATCCACCCAATCTCAATTACCTTAGGCAAAATGACGAGAGGGCCCCTGGGGATCCCTGCTCTGCCTGCGGAGATGTCCCCAGGGGGTAGGCGGGTTTTGAGCTGTGAGAGCTAGGCTCCAGCAGGCCGCGTCACCCTGCAGGCCCGGCGGTCGGCTGTTTTCCTTGGTAGCTCTTCCCGCTTCTATGTTCTTTACTTTGACTGTTTGCCGGGTCGATTTCTGGGCTTAATTGGCAATCCTCTGGGAGCCTGCCTAGCAGGCTGTTAGTGTCAGGCCGCGGACCCCAATCAATTGGCCCTCGCAAGCTGGGGGGAGCAAGGCTTCCCTCCGGCTGGCGACTTTTGCTTGGAGGGAGGTTGACTTATTTTCACTTTTGCTGCAGCATTTAATGCTTTGTACTTTCCCGAGGAATGAAGCTTAGTTTGTGTCAGGTATGCAAGGAGTTGAGGGGTTTCTTGCAATGATTACCCTTCTTTGCTCGGTGGATTTTCGGGAAACATGAAGGCTTTGTGATTGGTGGTTTCCCCTTCTAGGGCGGTTGGGACACCATTTATTGCTGCGTTTCACTTGTATAAATTCCAGCTTTCCTTGCCATTTTTCGTCTAACTCATCATCAATCCTTCCACTTCTCTCTGTTGAATTATGGTTTGGATCAAAAAGTCCATTACCCGCCATGGGGTTCGTACTGTCACCTTTCTTTTCAGAGGATTTTGGAGACTCCGGTATGCTCGGGCGGCTTACCGGGCCATCTGCCGCAGCCGTCGTTCACGGCCACACGCTCGTCGGAGTGGTCGGAAAGCTTCCATCAGGGCGGGCAAGCGCCCCAAGAGATCCTCGCCTCTTGCTGCTTCCAGATTTAGGCACTGTCCTCAGGGAGGTGGGTGCTTTGATCGGGGATGCCACGAATGTTTCCCGTGGCTGCACCCTGAACAATTTGACCCCGACTGCTCTGATGCAGATTCCTCCCTGGGGTCAGGCCCCTCTTCTCCTGTGAAGAGAACAGGTTGTCGTACTTGTGATGAATCCCAGGCTGTCCCCTATGGCAGGGATTGGGATGACAGTAGCCGAGACTCCGATGACAGTGAGGGTCTAGGCTGTTTGAGCGACAGGGATGAGGATGGACTCCCTGATGACCCTTTCAAGGACTCCCCAGACTGGGACTGGGGGTCGGACTTCGGGGGTCAAAGTAGCCCTGGAGACCATTCTCAAGATTTAGATGATGATTAGGCCTGCTTAGCCGGGCATAGGTGCGTCGAGCCGGAAATTTAGGCTCTTATGTATTTTCTTATGTATATTTTTTATTTGCCTGGCATGATATGTAACCTGCCCATTTTCCATTAAGGCTAATAAAAAAATCCGAGCGACTTGGCTATTCTCTTTGTTTTTTTTTTGCGGGGATGACGTTGCCAGTCGACTATTCCTCTGACACTTTTTGCCTTTTCGAGGCCCTTCTTGGGAAGGAGTGAACAGCTTGTGTTCAGCGCGTGACACGTGGGGTAGGTTATTGGGGGCGTCTTGTCAGAGAGGCGACCTTTTAGGCTTCCTGGGCTTTATATAAGTCCCTCTCCGCTTTCATTTCCTTCTTTTACACTTTTTGAATTTCGTAGATTCTCTCATACTCCCAAATCGTCCTAGTTGCTGAGAACTTTGTGAGGTCAAGAATTGTCTACTGTCACATTTTCCGGCGACGACCGACATTCTAGGTTAGAATCCTTCTTTGAATCTTTGTCTTCTTTCCCTTTCATCGGTACTTTTCTTCATACCCAGTATGTCTCGAGTCCGCGCTTTTTCTTTTGGTTCTTTGCTGGGGAGGAATGAAGGTGGAGACGAGGATAGGCGCGATTGAGCCTCTTCTTCTGGGGTTGGACCCAGGGAAGAGAAGGATCTTGACAGGGGGGAGGGTGCTGAATCACCCGAACCCGCTCTTTTTGACGTTGTTGACTCTGATAATGAGGCCCTGGAAGTAGACCCTTCCAGGATTGCCGGCCCCCTCATCCGTAGGGAGAGGGGGAGAACTTATTATTTGGATAAGAAGAATATTTGATTCCCTTAAAGACCTACCCTGAGGCCAAGAATAGGGACTTGATCCTAGAAAGCAATGCTGCCGAGGAAATTGAAAAGTTCTATAATTTTGGGGAAGGGTACACTGTCGTAGTCCCGGGGGAAAAGGACACGGTATGCTGCCCCCCGGAGGGCTGTGTGGCTGTTTATCACAAGGCTTTAGAATTCGGCCTGCGATTCCCTCTTCATCCCTTCCTGGAGGAGACCTTCAGGAGGATGAATGTTTCTATAGCTCAGCTGACTGCCACAGCTGTTAGGTCCTTGGTAGCTTACACTTGGACCTGTCTTTTCCATGGCGAGGGGGCTTCTATTGATGCCCTTCGCTTCATGGTTGGTCTTCAAATGGTATCCTCGTCAGGGGGGGACGGTTCCCCTGGTTATTGGTCCCTGCAGAGACAGAAGAAGTACGCCCTGGTCTGGCCGGGTATGAGCAGCCTGAAAGACTGGAAAAATAATTTCTTGTACGTACATAGCACGTCAGGGTGGAGGATTCCTAGGCATTTTAGGAACCATGTTCACACCCGTATGGAAACTCGCGAAGAGTACCACCCAGGCATCGGGGGGAACGCCCTGGAGGTTAAGCTGAGTCCAAAGGAAGAGATTTTGATCAAGAAGTTTGAAATTGTTGCGGATAACTCCGGTGCCTTTGGCCCTGCTTTCTGGCTCCCTCATGCGGAGCTTATAACCACAGACGAGTATTTGCTTCCCTTGGGTCTAATCACTAGCCGTGAAGGTAGTTCTGGGGGGCTTTTGCTGCAACGAATTTTCTGAGATTTCTTATTCCTTTGCTTTTTAACTGACTGTCCTTTTTTCTCTTGCAGACTTTGCTTCTCTCTTGTTGGACAAGGAGGCAAGTTAAGAGGTTAGGTTTAAGTGAGGAGTTTGTCGTCCTTTCCAAGCGTCCCTCCCTCCCTTCAAATTTCAAGAAAGGGGGAAAAAGTTTGATGAAGCTTGTAAAGGATTTCGCTGCTGGTAGGAGGCTGCCTCTCCCTCCCCGTCTGTCGTCAGCAAAGCCAACGACCCCTTCCCCCAGTATTCATGAAGGGGAGGCTGAGGTCACCTCAGGTGCCACCCCTTCCCCTGGTCAAAAGCAGGGCGCCTCTTCTGTCGGGCCCCGAACTTCTCAGGGATCGCACCCTGTGAATTCAGAGGGGACTGGGGAGAGTGTCCCTTTGGAGCCGAGAAAGAAGAGGGGTAGGGAGCCTTCAGAAGCTGGTGTGGTGGATCTGGAGGCGGATGTTGCTTCCCCTGAAGCAAAGCGCCCTGCACGTGAACTTCTGAGCATTCCCTTTCCAGAGGAGAACACTGAGTTTCATTAAACCGCTGGTGATAGTGTGGACGTATCGGGCCTGCTTTCCGACTCTGGCGTCGTCTTGGCTGACCGCCTTACCAAGTCAGTGACTTCAACTTCTCACCAGGTGCTCCAATATATCCAGCGTACCTCCAGGGTTTTTCTGGCGTCTGCCGAACTGGCGGCTCTCAGCCGTCTGAGTGATGAAGAGTTGACCGTCACACCAGGGGCTCCTCCTCCTGACCGCCTGGCTATGGTGGAGAGGGACATAACTTTGATAAACAATTTAAAAGATAAGTTGGCGAGGCAAGATAGTGAGCTGGAGGAGGCAAAGAACCAGGCTGGTCAGTGGAAACTTTAGGGAGAGAGAGCTGTGAAGGAAGTAGCCAAGCTGGAAGCTGATCTGAAGGAGAGCCGTTTGCCAATGGAGCGGGCTACCCTAACTTTGGCTGAGATGGGGCATCTGAAAGGAAAAGTAGCTGATTTGGAGGAGCAATTGTCCAGAGCTGACTCGGCCTTTGAGCAGGCCAAGGGGGAGTGGAAAAAAGAAAAAGAGACCCTTGCAGAAGAGACTGAGGCCGCAGTGGATGCAAGCTTTGTGAGTGGTGCCAACTCTTCTCTGGAGTTGGTGATGGAGGTGATTGGGGAAATGTTCCCTGCGTTTGATGAAGAAGCTTTCCGGAGCCTCTACTCTGCTAAGAATGAGGCTCGGGCGGCCAGGCCACCTGAGGCAGCTGCCGGCCCAAGCCAGGATGCTCCATGATGCTTATCCTTCCTTGTAATAGCCTTACTCTCTATGCTGAGCCTTTGTCATTGCCAGCTGTTTGTAATATCTGTTCTTCCGGACCTTTGTCTTAGTTATTTTTGTAAAAACTTTCTACCCTTCGTGGGTTTTGTTATGGAATGCTTTTCCTTTGTTTTAGTCTGCTTCTTTTGCGTTTTTTATACAAGGTTGGGGGGGATTGCCCCCGGCCCTTGTTAGCTGTGTGCAGCCTGGCCTGTCCCCGTCCTCTGCTCGGAGTTCAGGGGGCATGCCCCTTGCCTGCCCAGAGGTAAGCAGGGAAGGCTTTCACGCGTTTTTTATACAAGGTTGGGGGATTTGCCCCCAGTCCTTGTCAGTCGTGCGTAGCCTGGCCTGGTTTCTGCTTGGAGTCCAGGGGGCTTGCTCCCTGCCTGCCTAGAGGAAGGCAGGGAGGGCTTTTGCGTTTTTTATACAAGGTTGGGGGATTTGCCCCCAGTCCTTGTCAGTCGTGCGTAGCCTGGCCTGTCCCTGGTTTCTGCTTGGAGTCCAGGGGGCTTGCTCTCTGCCTGCCCAGAGGCAGGCGGGGAGGGTTTTTGCGTTTTTTATACAAGGTTGGGGGAATTGTCCCCAGTCCTTGTTAGCTGTGTGTGACCTGCGTCCTTCCTGCTTGGGGATAGGTAGCGGTTTCAAAGTTTTTATTGGGGTGTCCCTTTTTCTTGGTTCTGGCAACAGGGGGGCCTCCCCCTATTGCCCCCTGCTCGTTTGTGTGTGAGAGCGCAAGCTTAAACAGACAACGAGTATGAATTCTTGAGTGTTATAGAAATTTCGTTTAAAACATAAGATTGGTCGGAGTCGTCGACATTTCTTTTTTTTTGATCGTCCTCCGCCAGTATTTTTTCCTATGGACGTGATTTCCTTAAGGCTTAGTTATACATAGTATCTTTTTAGGGTGTCGGCGTTCCAGTGTGCGTTCAACTCTTGGCCTGCTGGGTTGGCAATTTTGTACGTGCCTGTTCCCAAGATCTGGGTCACTTGGTATGGGCCTTCCCAGTTGGCGCTTAGTTTGCCGTGTTCTCTAGATTTTCCAACAGCCTGTGTCTTCCTTAGTACTAGGTTGCCTACCTGGAATCTTCTCTCATGCACCCTTTTGTTGTACGCTTTTCTCATTCTTTGCTGGTAGGCTGCTATGTTGGCGTTGGCCTCCTCCCTGACTTCGTGAACCAGGTCAAGGGCTTCGGCCATTGCTTTGTCGTTGTCAGTCTGGTTGTATTGCTGAGATCGCAGGGTAGGAATTCGCACTTCGATGGGTAGCAGAGCCTCTGCTCCATATATTAGGCCAAAGGGTGTCTGTCCTGTTGACTCTTTTCTGGTGGTTCTTATTGACCATAGGATGCATGGTAGCTCATCTGCCCATCTTCCCTTGAGGTCATCTACCATTTTTCTGAGTCCGTTTAAGATCTGCTTGTTTGCGGCCTCGGCCTGCCCATTGGTCTGGGGGTGGCAGACGGCGGAGTAGGCGACAGCTATCCCATGCCCCTCCAGCCAGGTTCTTAGGGGGTCATTATCAAATTGCCTTCCATGGTCAAATACCAATGTTTTTGGAAGGCCAAATCTGGTTATAATGTTCCTCCAAATGACCTTCCTGACCGCCGGCTCGGTGATGTTTGGGTCTGCTTCAGCTTCAACCCACTTTGTGAAGTAGTCTATCCCCACGATCAGAAATTTTCGTCCCCCTGTAGCTGTGGTAAAGGGACCAGTATGTCCATCCCCCATTGGGCGAAAGGAATGGGAGATAAAATCGGCCTGAGTTCTTGGGCTGGGACATGGATTGACGGAGTGAAGAGTTGGCATTTTCTGCATTTTTGGGTTAGGCTCCTGGCATCTGCTAGCATGGTAGGCCAGTAGTAGCCTGCCCTTAGAGCTTTGTGGGCCAGCGACCTTCCTCCGATGTGATGTCCGCAGATCCATGAGTGGATGTCCTCTAGAACTTCCACGGCCTGGTCTGCCCCTAGGCATCTGAGTAGGAGGTAAGTGAAAGATTTCTTGTAGAGCTCTCCGCCAATGATTATGAACCACGCCGCTTTGGCTTGTATTTTCTTTTTCTGTACTGGATCAGGTGGTAGGATGCTGTATCTTTTGAACTGAATGAGGGGGGTCATCCAGTTTTCCTGTCCCTCTTCAATGGTGCTGACTGCCTGACAGGGAGTGGTGGACTTCTCATGCATAACATCAACCCAAACTGACCTCCTTATGTCTTGCAGGCTGGAGCTAGCCAGCTTTGACAGAGCGTCAACCCGATTATTCTGTGATCGGGGTATTTGCCTGATTTCATAGGACTTCAGGCCTGATAATTCCTGTTTTAGTTTTTCAAGGTAGGTGGCCATGGTCTGATCTCTAGCCTCATATTCCCCGTTAATTTGATTAGCAATGAGCTGGGAGTCAGTTGCTAGTACAACCCGCTCTGCTCCTGCTGCCTTGGCCAGATTTATCCCTGCGAGTACGGCCTCATACTCCGCCTCGTTGTTTGATACGAGGAAGGTGAATCTGAGCGCATGCTCAAAATCCACTCCCTCAGGGCTGGTCAGTACAACGCCTGCCCCTGCACCATTAGCTGTTGAGGATCCGTCAGTGTGCACGATCCATTCTCCGGCGGGGGGTTCTTCCCCTGAATGGGAACATTCAGCTAGGAAGTCAGCCAAGGCTTGTGCCTTGATGGCTGTCCTTGGTTGGTATGATATCCCCAGCCCGCTTAACTCGATTGCCCATTTTAGCAGCCTTCCTGATTTCTCAAATTTTTCCAATATCTTTTCCAGTGGTTGGTCGGTGAGGACCACAACGGGATGTGCGTCAAAGTAGGGTCTGAGCTTTCTGGCTGCAATGATGACTGCATAGGCGGCTTTTTCTATTAAAGGATAGTTTCTTTCGGCTGCCCCCAGGGCGTGACTCACAAAGTAGATGGGTTGCTGTGAGCCTGCTTCCTCCCTAAGGATGACTGCACTTACTGTTGTGTTGGTGACAGCAATGTACAGGTACAGATTTTCTCCGGGCACTGGTCTTGCCAAGGTAGGGAGTTTCTTCAGGTGTTCCTTCAATTGTTCGAAGGCTTTCTTTTGTTCATCTTCCCATTTGAATTGCTTATTGCCCTTCAACAATTTGAAGAAAGGGGTGGACTTGTCTGCCGATCTGGCGATAAAGCGGGCCAGGGCAGCCATCCTGCCTGAGAGCCGCTGAATATCCCTTATGGTCTTAGGCTCCGGGAGGTCTAGGACCGCCTGAATTTTTTCGGGATTGGCGTCTATCCCCCTGGAGCTAACTAAGAATCCCAGGAATTTTCCGGATCGGACTTCGAATGTGCACTTTTTCGGATTCAGCTTCATCTTGTATGACCGCAGGGAGGAGAATGTTTCATGCAGGTCTGCTAGATGCTCTTTGTCCCCCTTGCTCTTGACAATTGCATCATCGACATAGGCTTCCAAGTTTCTCCCTTTTTGGTTTTCAAAGACCTTGTCCACCAACCGCTGATAGGTGGCGCCTGCATTCTTCAGCCCAAATGGCATCATCTTATACATGTAAGTGTCATGGCTGGTTATGAAGGCGCATTTCGTCCTGTCAGGCTGCCAGAGGTACACTTGATGGTACCCTGAGAACGCATCCAAGAAACTTAACGTGGTATACCCACTAGTGGCGTCCACCAGTTGGTCTATCCTGGGCAGGGGGTAGTAGTCTTTTGGGTAGGCTTTGTTAAGATTCGTGAAGTCTACGCACATTCTCCATGCGCCCGACGATTTTTTTACCATCACAACGTTTGCCAACCATTCAGGGTAGTCACAGACTTCGATGAAGTCTGCCTTCAAGAGTTTGTCTATTTCTTCTTTTATCGCCGCGTCTTTCTCTACGGACATGTTTCTTTTCTTTTGCTTTACGGGGCGAGCTTCCGGGCTAACGTTCAGCTTGTGAACAATAAAAGCCGGGTCGACCCCTGGCATCTCATCCGCAGAGTAAGCAAATACGTCCCTGTTTTCTCTCAGGACTGCAATTAACTCCTTCTGGTAGGACTCCTCCAGGTCGGCCCCTATGAGGACCTGCCTCCCTGGTTCTAAGTCTACTAGCATGCTCTCCCCTTCAGGTTCCAAGTGGGCTGCTTTTTGCTGGGCAGCCGGGATTTCACCCTCCCTGCTGGGAGAGCCTTCGGCTTTTCACTTTTCTTTCCTTTCTGTCTCATGGGCTTGCAGGGCCACGGTGTAGCAATGTCTGGCTGAGTCTTGATCTCCGTGGACCTTTCCTTCCATGCCAAAGTCTGTCACATAGGCTATGGTGAGAGCCCTGATCGACACAGCAGCTTCGATTTCATCTAGGGTGGCTCGGCCAATCAGGGCGTTGTATGCAGACTTTGCATCCACCACAACGAATGATGCCCTGACATTCCTGGCAGAGGCCCCCTCCCCAAATGTCACTGGTAAGTCGATAACCCCCATGGGAAGTACACCTGCTCCACTGAACCCGTACAAAGATCCAGGGGTTGGTTTCAGATGTCTTTTTTCTAGATTCATTTTCTCAAAGGCATCTTTGTACAGAAGGTTTGTGTAGGCGCCAGTGTCCACCATGCACCTCTTGACAATGTGATTGCTAATTTCAAGAGTTAGGACCAAAGGGTCACTATGTGGGTATATGACTCTCCCTGCATCTTCAGGGGTGATGCTCAGGGTAGTGTCTCTTGGACTTCCCGCCTTCTCGGCGTAGCAAATTTGGTTCCGTAATTCACGGATCTGCCTTTTCTGGCTTCGTCTGCTGGTTCGCCCCTCTGCATCTCCTGACACTACATGGATGATCGTGCGATTTTGGGCTGAGCCTTCAGGTTTGTCTGCCACCTCCTTTTGGGGCTTGTTCCTTGCTGCATAGTTGCCCAGCCAGCCGTTTCTTATGAGTTTCTCAATTTCGTCTTTTAAGTGTCGGCATTCTTCTGTGGTGTGTCCTATGCAATCGTGGAACGTGCGGATTTTTTTAGGATCCCCTTTTGGGCTGCGCGGCTTGTTTGGACGATTCCATTTTGCTGTTTCTTTCTCCAACTCAAAGATTTCTGCCCTCGGCCTGTTGAGGGCCGTATAGCTGTCAAACCTTGGCTGGTAGGCAGTGCGTTCTTTCTTGGGGGTATCTCTCTCCTCTCTTTGTTTGCCTTGCTCGTTTCTGCTACGTCCACCTTGCGGTCCCCCTTGCGGCTTTGTCTGGCCTGCAGGGGTGTCCGGCAGGCTGTGAAACTCTTCCTGAAGAATAAACCCTTCAGTGATTTTTCTGGCCTTGGCCAAAGTTTCTGGCTGGGCCCTGATCATCTGATTCTTCATTTCCCCTGGGAGCAGGGAGATCGTCAGGGCGTAGGCAGCTGTGGAATCATCAATCTCCCTGACTTGCTGGTAGGACAAGTCAAACCTCTTTAGGTACTCCCTGACGCTTTCGCCCTTCTTCTGCTTCAGGGTCATTAGGTCAAATCGAGTGAGTCGCCTTCTTTTGTTCCCTGCATATTGTTCAAGGAAGGCCTCGGCTAACTCTATAAAGAAGCTGATCGATCCCTGGCGAAGATCCTTGAACCATCCTTGTGCAAGTCCTACCAGGGTGGTTGGGAAGATTTTACACCAGATTGCGTCATCCACGTCGTACATGCCCATGTGACTCTCAAATGCCGCCAGATGATCCTCTGGGTCTGTGGTCCCGTCAAACTTGACGGTGGGCATTTTGATTTTTGGGATGGGGTATTCTTGTACATCAGGATGAAGAGGAGTTTTTGTAGGCCTGCCTACCACTCGTGACCTACTTTCCCCAGACTGGTTACCGTGGATATCCCATTGTCTAGGGATCGGTTTCCTCGTACTGGGGGAGCGGTGCCTTGGTGGCCGCCTGCTTGCCGCTTCGTCCTCTGTCTCTGAGGAGATTTGTCTGGATCTTTTTCTCCGAGACTGGCAGAGGTTATCATCTTGGTGGTGTCTGGACTCAAGCGGCTGCCCCCGGTTAAGCCTAGATTGCAGGCTTTGGGACAACCTTGGGGCTGGCTGTCCCTTGACTGCCGGCGTTAACCTGGAGAAGACTCCGCCCTGCTTTTCCCCCAGGCGTTTAGATGCAGGCTCCTTGTGCCTCATCCGCTCCTGCAATCCCTGGGATAGACCTCTTTGCCCTCCAGACGCGGACTCCGTGGTGTGAATGGAGAACCCCTGTTGTTGGGCGGGCGGCTCTTGGCTGCCTGTTGTGATGCGCCTCTGCACCTGCGCATATACTTGACCTGTCCTTCTTGCTTTCCTCTGGGCGTTTCTGGCGGCGGTTCGCTTCGTGCCCCCAGCTCCATCCCCGCTCATTGAGGGAGGCTGCCTGGGGGTTGTTGCAACCCTGCCTACCAGGTCGTCAGGAGTGAACTCCTGGTTTAGCATCGCAGAGAAGAAGGCGGCTGTCTGTACCATCTGAGCTGGGGTCAGGTTTAGGGTGTGCTCTGGGTGTGCCCCCAGCTCTGGTGCTACAGCTGCATTTGGCATGCCTAGGAGGTTAATTCCTCCCATCCCCAGGGTCGTGGTGGGAGGAGCTCTCTCCGGCTGCGGCATGCCGTATAGGGGGGTCACCGGTGGGACCGTCGGACCCACCCCTACACTGGTGTCAACGATTTCCGGCATGATTACTTTGATTGGTTTAGTTTTTGTAATTGAGAATGGTTGATTTTTGTGGGTAATTCGTGGATACAACCAGATCTTCCCCACAGACGGCGCCAAATTGTTCCGGTTATTGGAATCAATTAACCCGACGTGGAATTCGGGTTCGCATCGTTCGATGTTGCTTTGAATGTCAATCGGTCAATCTTAATTGGCTCTCCTTCCTCCTGCTCCCTTAGTCGGACCTTCCCGGCGGAATGGGCTGGCTCCCTGCACACAGAACGCACAGGGCCTCGGAGATCGTCCGAGGAAACCCTCTCCGATGCCTAAGTCAGTCCGTGAATGCCTTAAGAAACCTAGCTCGAGAGGAACTAGGTGGCGATTTAAGAGTAAGAGTTCTAGAGAGAGAAAATCCAACCCCTTTCTTTTGGGAAATGGGAGGGTATTTATACGTTCCTACAAGAGAGGGAAGTAGAAGGAGAATGGGTGGATAAGGAGGTGACAGGTGGCGTCTTTTCATCCACCCAATCTCAATTACCTTAAGCAAAATGACGAGAGGGCCCCTGGGGATCCCTGCTCTGCCTGCGGAGATGTCCCCAGGGGGTAGGCGGGTTTTGAGCTGTGAGAGCTAGGCTCCAGCAGGCCGCGTCATCCTGCTGGCCCGACGGTCGGCTGTTTTCCTTGGTAGCTCTTCCCGCTTCTATGTTCTTTACTTTGACTGTTTGCCGGGTCGATTTCTGGGCTTAATTGGCAATCCTCTGGGAGCCTGCCTAGCAGGCTGTTAGTGTCAGGCCGCCGACCCCAATCAAGAGCTATATGCTCAACCTTTATCATTACGGTGATCTCATCGAGTCCGTCTCACAAGGACAACCCAAATTTGGGCTATAAAATCATTAAGAGCTACATGCTCAACCTTTCAAATACACCAAATTATATTGATGATTTCAACTTTCTCAAATCTGTATAATCCATGTGTAATTCACTACACATCATTTTTAGCAATATGAAGCTGAAATTAGCATCAAACATTCCATAGCAATTGATGTCCCCACAATTATGCAATAAATATTAAGCTCCCAATCACCATGCATTACCCCGGTAAGGTTAAAAGAGCAAAATAATACGCATACATAATACATTAAATTATAACAGTCTTCTCAATAGACTTATAATAAAATTATTATAAAGATGAAAGCTTACTCATGATCATTGTGCATCTCACCTTGTGATCCAACATCTTTATAAATATCCAACATGTTGCAATTCTCATTATTGCACCATATATACATCATCGTTCTTATGTTAGAGAACAACGATCTCGATGATTTTTTCACTTATATTTTCTTTTTGCAAATCCACAAATTAAAATATATATCCTTTACTCACATAAAATCAATCATCATAATCTCATATATTGTAGTGTAAACCAAATGTACAACATAAATAAATGGACCTTACGCAACCATTATTTATTGACTTCGTCAACAAATTAAAACTCTTACATTTGGTTCCATTATTCATGTATAAAACACGCTATCGATCATCACTTTCCCCCACAATTAGAGATATACATACTCTTCACAAATTATAAGATATCAATTCTAAAATTGATGCATGAATAATTTTATCAAATAAGTTGAATGATTTCCCCCCACATGTTGTCACACCACGCACGAAATAGTGACAAACATAATCGTTCAAACAAAATATACAAATTATTCATTCATTAATCATCCCAACTTTTAGATATCAAATAATTATGCCTGACAATTTATCTATTCCATAATCTATTCTTAGAGTAATTTATCAAATAATTCATCCAATTATTTAATACATACTTGATCAAGATTATGCATGTCATTAAAAATAAAATATTTAACCCCCACATATAGCTTATTTTACTCGAGTGAGCATTGATGCGTCTCTAGTGTGAAGTTAAATTCTTCTTCGAAATGTATCCAAAATAATTTACAAGACAAGTACACACGTGCCTTTTCAAAACATTAATAAGGATACGAAAAATCACACTGACACGGTTAAGTCGCGTTACCGATATCAAAATAATCTTCAATACGACTAACTGATAGATAGTGATAAATAGGGTCGATTCCACAGGGAGGCAAATTGAATTTATAAGTCGGTTGATTAAAAGGTCCAATTCACAAAGTGCGATTTAGTTGAGTTGTTTAGACTAACAGGCTACAGCAAACACTAAACTATGATGCTAAAAAAGAAAACTAAAATTAAAACAGTAAACTAGTATGAAAATGAAAATAATAAAATTAATGGAAGAAAGACACCAGAGTTACAGGATCATTATAAACCAAGATAAGCATAAATACAATAATCAAACAAACGACTAGTACGAACTAAAGGGTATAGACACGGTCCTCTCGGATCACTAGTCGCCCTAGAAGTCACCTAACGGGCTCTCGCTACGTATTAGGGAATTCTATCAATTACAACGAGTCTTATCCTTTCCCGGGCTTTCGCTACGTAGGTCGGGATTACGAGATACAAACAATCAATTAAGGCCTATAATTAATTATTCGTCATTGAGATGTTGCAAGAGCGATAAAGTTCATAAAAGCCGATTTATTAATCTACTGCATGAACACAAATACTGTTTTATAAGTCACCTATAACTCTAGTGAAAAAGAATTTAGCTACTCATATTTACACCGACAATTACTATACTAAAATTGGAATATGACATGATGACAGTATGAATATGAAAGATGAAGAATGATGGAATAATTATAAAAGTAACTGAATTACAAAACTATTGGAGAAGGAAGAAACAGGAATTAATAAAATTAAAAGGATAGAATAACGTAAAATCTAATACTACTGGAAGAGGGAGATAGGGAAGAAGAGAAATTTACCCAATTTAAGAGACTGCAGAAATAAAGAAGAAGAAGAAGAAACCCGAAAATAATAATACTGAATAATTCCCAAAATGCTTGAATTAATTACTGAAGGCTGATTACAGAAAGCTTCAAAATAAAAACTAATTGTGTTTTGATTACAGAGAGAACAAGGAAGAAGATGAAGCAGAGAATATGTTAATAAAAGATAATCAGATCATAAAACTAAAGCTGTATTTAAACTGCTTAACCCTCAATAGATGTCCTCCTTTTTCTGCTATCTTCAATCCCACTAACTAGGTAGTGGGAATAACTGAAGAGCGTAATAAGGGGAGGAGTGGGTACGTCAACTGAATTAGCTTGCAGTGGTATCCCATCCCGTAGACTTGGATTGTAGGCTGGTAGACTTGAGATCCAAGTCTACAGACTTGTCTTCTTGCACTTTCTCAGTCTATAGACTTGTTTCCTAGTCTATAGACTTGTGCTTTAGTCTACAGCTTCTTACTCCCTTCTTCTCAGTCTATAGACTCACAGTCTAGTCTATAAACTTGCTTCCTTCTTTTTGGTCTACGATGAATCGGTTTTAGAGCTTTAATATTTTTGATGCAATTTTTAACTCTTTTAACTACTCGGTCTCGATTATCTGCAAAACAACAAAAGAATACCCGAGTAGCAAATATGGGAGAAAATAGCGTAATCCGACTCCTAAAATAATAAACCGACACAGAAATGCGTGCCAAAATAGGTGAAAAATCGAATAGGAACGGCACGCATCAAATCTCCCCAAACCGAACCATTGCTTGTCCTCAAGCAATCAAACACAAGATCTATGGGAACGGTATACAACTCAAAGCTGTTACCCAAACTAGACTCGCTACAAAAACTAACTCGGGCTAGCGACATTTAGAAAACATGAACTGACTCAAGTTATGGCATAATCAAAAGAATAACCGTGAACCGTCAACCTTGCTAGACTTATCACTGTCGGACTCTCGCGGTTACACTCTGCTCTCATGAAGGGGATATGGAATATAAATGTGAGATAGAGAGAAAGAAAGACACTCGCCTAATCTTCGACCTATAAACACATGCATGCAGTCTAATGTGATGACATTCTCTACCAATCATTTGTGCATCCTAAATAATCGAAACCAAACACATATCGAGGCGCAAAAATGGTGAAATGGGGTATGGATTAAGTGACGGGTAAGAAGGGATTATAATTTTGGGAATGTGTAGTTAATAGTCGAGCTAGACAATCCAAACTTCCAAAACTTCTTCACCAAATTACCAAATCATACAAACATTAAAATCAAGCCGATTAATGACGGCATCCACCATATCATACTTATTTCACCCAAATCGACTCCATAATATTATTACAATGAAGCATCGGAGTCCACAACTCAATTCTTTTTTCACTTTTCTTATTTTCCATTTTTTTTTATTCTTTTTTCTTTCTTTCTTTTTTTTTTCGTTTTTTTTTACATATATACAATAACCGAAACATATATATACACCAAACCGACTTATCTCAACAGAACATCAATATCACCATGCTAGCTCAACTAGGGTAGGCAATTTAGGATTGTGGTTCATATTGTGATGAAGGGATAGATCGATTTTTTTTTTCTAAATCAAATAAAGGGAATATTGGAAGAGAAGTAAAAAGAAAGCCTCGACAAATGCTAGTGACGACTCGAATGCACAAAGACTTAAGAAACGGACTTCACACTTATGCAAATTGATGTTACATGCGATATAGGGAGAACTACTCTCATTCCTAAATAGACCGATCATGGATGTCATCGGGCTCATAAGACTCTAAAACTCAGAATTTATGTAGTTTGCCAACAATTTAAGCCAAGTTTATTCGTTCACTGAAATAACAATCAAGATGTGCCATAACCTAAGACTCGATCAAGTAAACTAAAATGTCACTAAAATGAGATAGTAATTAAAACGAGTAAAGAAGAGGCAAAAGCGATTTATCTTAACCTGTTCCGACACGACTCAAAAAAAAATGCATGCAAAAATGCAGAAAATATGCAACTAATGCAAATTAGTTACCCTCCCCAAACCAAACAATACAATGTCCTCATTGTATACACAAATCGGATAACAACATAGAGGGAAAAAGTAACTAAATACGCAACTAAAGAGTGAAGGGAATGAGGAGTACCGAATATGTACAAGGAGTTACCCAAACTAGACCCTAAGGTTAAACTCCGACCTTGGTTTCCGTACCCACTTGGTCCGACTCGATATGCTCGCTAATTTCAGCCTTGGTTTTTATCACGATTTCCGTGCCGGCATATTCTGTCTCTGTGTGTTCCATTGTACCTGCAATGTTCAGAAAAACAAGCACAAGGACACGTAAAATCCATCAAATCCCTAAATCCGACAAGCAAAATTCAGCACAAAAACTTATCAACTGAATTCAGCAGAGTTGACACGCTGAATCTGCCAAACCCAAATACCCAATCAACCAACACATTAAAAGGACGGCCGAAGAGAACCAGGTGACCGGGGGTGATATGGTGGACGGAGCAGGGGAGTCGGGGGGTGCCGGTGCGGTGGTCAGGCGAGGAACGACGGAGGGTTGAAAGGCGGCAGAGGAGAACGGCGAAGGCAGAAGCTGGGCGATGGTGAAGAGTGCAGACAGAGGAACGTCGGAGTTGCAGCAGAGGGCCGGAGAGTAGTGGAGCAGATGACGGCAAAGACCGGTGAGGGGTGGAGAAGAAACCAGACAATGGAGATGAAGGGTGAAGTAGAGAAGACAGGGGGCGGTGGTTAGGGTTAGGGCAGGCGACGGATGACAAACAGCGGCAGCAGATTGCGTGACTTCAGACACTGAACGGCGTCAGAACGGAGGGTGGCGGAGCGCAGTTCAGGCGGCGGTGGAGACGGAGATTACGGGTGATGATGATGATGCGCGAGGTGGAGGCGGAAGGTAATGGGAGGAGGGAGCGAAGGGTGGTGTTTAATGGAGGGTTAGGGTGGAGGAGGGAGATGAAGGTATGACAGGGGAGGGGGTCTGGGTAGAGTGGGGGTTAGACTGGGCTTAGGGCGGGTAAGATAAGTCTAGACTTGGGTGAAAAGTCTGTAGACTTGGGTGAATAAGTTTACAGACTTGGGTGAGTCTGTAGACTGGGATGTTCAGTCTAAAGAATGGGTAGATGGGGTTGAGTCTGTAGAATGCGATCTTCAGTCTGGCATACTTCACTAGACTCAGTCTCTTATTGTGTAACTCAATAATCCCTGTACACTAACTTGAGATAAATCTAAGTATCCTCATTCTCACTCAATAAATGCAAATTAAATTATTTGTTTACAAAAATTGGAAAAAATACGAAAAATAAAAATACCCGGGTTGCCTCCCGGCCAGCGCTGGTTTTTGCGGTCCCGCACGACCGTGATTCAGTGACTGTGTTAAGAATTGAGGTTGAGGTGAACGACCTCGACGGCTCCAACACTAACGCCTTCGTGATACAGCTTCAACCGTTGCCCATTAACTTTAAGAATTTCTCCTGCATCGGTTGTGATTTCAATAGCTCCACTCTTGCTTACGGAAATGACGGTAAAAGGACCGCTCCACCTCGATTTCAGCTTTCCTGGGAACAAACGCAAACGTGAGTTAAATAACAAGACTTTATCACCAATTTGGAATTCTCGAGAAAGGATCCGCTTGTCATGCCACTTTTTCGTTCGTTCCTTATAAAACTTAGCATTCTCGTAAGCATGATACCGAAATTCCTCAAGTTCGGCTAGCTGTAATTTCCTCTTTTCCCCACATAATGATGTATCGAAATTGAGCTCTTTGATAGCCCAAAATGCCTTATATTCTAATTCGACCGGTAAATGGCAAGCCTTGCCATAGACAAGTCGATAAGGGGAAGTACCGATCGGGGTCTTAAAAGCGGTTCGGTAAGCCCAAAGAGTGTCTTCAAGCTTCAAACTCCAATCTTTCCGTGCTTTCGACACCACTTTCTCAAGTATGGACTTGAGCTCTCGGTTGGATAATTCAACTTGGCCGCTTGTCTGTGGATGATAAGCCAAGCCGGTTCGGTGTGTTACTCCATATTTAGCTAGAAGGGAATCTAGCTATCGCTCATGAAAATGACTTCCTCCATACTAATGATGGCTCGGGGAACACCAAACCTTGGGAAAATCACCTTCTTAAATAATGAGATGACAGTCTTTGCATCATTGACTGGCGATGCAACAGCTTCAACCCATTTGGACACGTAGTCCACAGCAACAAGAATATACCGGTTTCCCTTGGAGGAGGGAAAAGGACCTTGATAGTCGATTCCCCAAACATCGAACAGCTCGACTTCTAAAATTCCGGTTTGAGGCATCTCGTGTCTCCTGGAGATATTCCCGGTTCTCTGGCAGGCATCACATGCTAGAATAAAAGCATGAGCGTCTTTAAATAAGGTGGGCCAGAAAAACCCGGATTGTAGAACCTTAGCAGTAGTTCTGGATGGGCCGTGGTGACCTCCGTAAGCTGAAGAGTGACAGTGCTGTAAAATACCCGGTACCTCCCACTGAGGTATACATCTCCGAAATAGCCCGTCAGCACACTCCTTAAATAAATACGGGTCATCCCAAAAATATTGGCGGACATCATGGAGGAATTTCTTCCTCTGCTGATACGAGAAATCTGGTGGTAGAATATTGCCAACTAAATAATTGGCGTAATCGGCAAACCAAGGATTCTCTGTAGTAGAAATCGCCATAAGGGAATCGTCAGGAAAGGAATCATCGATAGGGAGAGTGTTCCCTTCATCTACGACCTGTAGCCGGGATAGATGATCGGCTACTACATTCTCAGCTCCTTTCTTGTCCCGTATATCTAAATCGAACTCCTGGAGTAGGAGTATCCATCGGAGGAGCCGGGGTTTGGCTACGTCACTCTTGGCTAACAGATATTTCAGTGCGGCATGATCGGTGAAGATAATGACCTTGGACCCGAGCAAATAAGTTCTGAATTTTTCTAGCGCGAAAACCACTGCTAGAAGCTCCTTCTCGGTCGTGGCATACTTCATCTGGGCCTCATCGAGCGTTCTACTAGCATAGTAGATGGCACTCAGCTTCTTGTCTTTTCTTTGCCCTAATACTGCACCGACAGCATAATCACTGGCATCGCAAATAATCTCGAACGGGAGGTCCCAATCTGGGGCCTGAATGATCGGTGCCGTGATCAGCGTTGTCTTCAATCTGTTAAATGCATCAAGACAATCATCAGTAAACTGAAAAGGCGCATCTTTATTTTAGAAAAATCCTTGATAAACCGGCGATAAAATCCGGCGTGACCAAGGAAACTTCTAATTCCCTTAACATTGACAGGGGGCGGTAATTGCTTAATCACTTGCACTTTCGCCCTGTCAACCTCGATGCCTTTATCAGAAATAATGTGACCGAGAACAACTCCCTGAGTGACCATGAAATGGCACTTTTCCCAGTTCAATACCAGATTCACCTCTATACATCTCTGCAAAATCTTATCCAAGTTAGTAAGGCAATCGGAATAATCAGACCCGTAAACACTAAAGTCGTCCATGAATACTTTCATGATTGACTCTATATATTCTGAAAAAATGCCCATCATACATCTCTGAAATGTAGCGGGGGCATTACATAACCCGAATGGCATCCTGCGATATGCGAAAGTGCCATATGGAGATGTAAAGGTGGTCTTTTCCTGATCGTCAGGATGAATGGGTATCTGAAAGAACCCGGAATAACCATCTAGAAAACAGAAAAATTTACGGGATGCTAGACGCTCTAGCATTTGATCGATGAATGGGAGGGGGAAGTGGTCTTTACTGGTAGCTGTATTCAGCTTTCTGTAATCGATGCACATGCGCCAGCCTGTGACTATTCTAGTGGGTATCAGTTCATTTTTTTCATTTTTTACGACCGTGGTCCCTCCCTTCTTAGGGACCACCTGAACTGGACTAACCCATTTAGAATCGGAAATGGGATAGATTATGCCGGCGTCCAGGAGTTTCATGACCTCCTTCTTAACTACTTCTTGCATGTTCGGGTTCAACCTACGTTGACCCTGAATGCGTGGTCTATGACCTTCCTCAAGGTTAATCCGGTGCATACAGAAATCCGGATTAAGACCTTTCAGGTCATCAAGGGTATAGCCTAAGGCCTTCTGGTTCTTTTTCAGCACGACCAATAAACCAGATAATTGGTCGTTGGTAAGAGTGGAATTAACTATGACTGGATACCTTTCGGTATCATCTAAAAATGCATACTTGAGATTAGGAGGGAGAGGTTTAAGTTCAGGTTTCGATACCTCGACAGTATATGAGGTATTTACCAAATTGTGGACCTTCTCACTTTCCATCTCAGTTAGTTCACGCTCTTCCAATGCTGCTGCTAACATATCAACGATAGCCTCGTTCCTTCCTGCTTCCTCTGCACATACTTCTAAGCACATTAAAGCCTCAAACGGGTCCCTTAATAGGGGACCCGATAAAAAATCTGACACTGACTCTTCAATTATATCAATAGCGTAGCATGTGTCCTCTATCATAGGCTTAGCCATGGTCTGGGCAAGGTTAAATGTGACCCTGTCATCCCCTACCTCTAATGTCAAACGACCTTGCTTGACATCTATTACCGCCCCTGCAGTGTGTAAGAACGGTCGGCCTAAGATAATCGGGATTTGGACGTCTTCAGCCATATCAAGCACAATAAAATCGACAGGTATAAAAAATCTACCTATCCTAACTGGCACGTCCTCTAGTATCCCTAAGGGTTGTTTGACCGATCGGTCAGCCATCTGAAGAGTCACGTTAGTGACTTTGAGGTCGCCCATATTCAGTTTCTCGCAAACTGAATAAGGCATGACACTGACACTGGCACCTAAGTCGCATAATGCTTTATCTATGGTCACGGTGCCTATAGTGCAGGGAATAGAAAAGCTACCCGGGTCTTTTAATTTAGGAGGAGATTTCTTCTGTAGGAGTGCGCTACACTCCGTAGTAAAAGCTATGGTCTCGGTTTCACTAATACTTTTCTTACGACTCAAAATATCTTTCATAAATTTAGCGTACGAAGGTACCTGAGTGATGAGCTCGGTGAACGGAACCGTAACCTGAAGATTTTTCACGACCTCCATAAATCTCCCAAATTGTTGTTCCGTCTTTGTGTTACGTAACCGACCCGGGAACGGAAGCTTAATCTGAACTGGGGCCTGCTTGCTGATAGGTGAACCTGAGTCTTGTACTGAACTGTTGCCGACCGAAAGCTCAGTCTGCAGACTAGTGTTTTTAGTCTGTAGACTGGTATGCTCAGTCTGTAGACTAGCATTCCTCTTCTTCGTACCAGTCTGTAGACTGGTTGCTCCTTGCTCTTGGCCAGTCTGTAGACTGGCGTTAGTATTCTGGGCTTCTCCTCCAGTCTGTAGACTAACCTGTCTAGACCCAGTTATCTTTTCTTGCTCCTTCTTGCCAGTCTGTAGACTGGCACCACCAGTCTGGACTAATTCAGTAGACTCAGCTTCACTCACATCTTCAATATCTTCAATCTCAACCAGTTGGGAGTCAGATGGCATCTTAGGACCCTCATAACTAGTACCACTTCGCAACGAAATGGCATTGGCGGTGTCGTGAGGCTGTTGTGGCTGGGACGGAAGAGTACCCGGCTGCCTCTGAGCTTGAGACGATGCTAATTGAACGACCTGTTTCTCGAGCATCTTAATAGCAGTGGCATGATTCTGATCACTCTTTTGGACGGTCGTCATAAGATTCATCATCATGTTTCTTATCTCGGCCATCTCTAGGGACTGCTGATGCTGAAGAGAAGCCTGGTTCTGCTGAGCCGGTTTTTGAAAACCGGCTTGATTGAAGGACTGATTACCCTGCTGCTGGAATGAATTCTTCGGAGGAGGAACATAAGGCTGTGGTTTCGGTGGTGGCGGTGTGATTGGATTCAACACATTCTGGCTCCGGTAAGATAAATACGGATGTTGTCGGGTAGCCTCGTTATAGTGGTTGGAGAACGGGTTGCCTTTGTAAGAGCCAAATGCATTCACTGACTCCATCGTACTCATACAATCGACGTGATCTTGAGAGCCACAAGTATGACATACCGGACCTAGCTGCTGCTGCATGGCATGAACGGGCTGGAGTTGTGAGCTCCTAGGACTACGGAGATCCTCGATCTTCACGGTGAGACTAGCTATCTGAGATGATAGCACAGCAATTGACTCATTGGCAGCCTCTTTCCCTTTAGGGTGATATTGGCGGGGCTGAGTATATTGGCTGTCATGAATAGCCATAGATTCGATTGTTTGTAAAGCAATATTGACATTGATGTCATCGAATCGGCCATTGTTGGCGGCATCCAATATACGACGAGCTTCGGAGGTACATCCATTGTAGAATGTAATAGCCAGGAACCAAACATCGAGCCCGTGATGGGGACATTCTTGTTGAAGCTCCTTAAATCGCTCCCATGCTTCATATAAAGTCTCGTCTGAGCGCATCCGGAAGCTAGTAATTTGGCTTCGTAGCATTGCGGTACGCTCAGGTGGAAAATACTTCCGATAAAATGCGAGAGCTAAGGTGTTCCAATCGGCAATCCCCTCGGCCACCCTATTTAAGTTGTTGATCCATCTTTCGGCCTTGCCTGTTAATGAAAAAGGGAACATCATTTCCCTAATCTGGTCTTGTGTTACCCCATACTGCTTAATTGTGGAACAATAAGCAAGGAATTTCCTTATATGGTTATAGGCATCTTCACCGGGGGTACCACCAAACGTACTCCGTTCGATCAAGCTGATGAAAGCTGGCTTGATCTCAAAATTCGCCGCTGCTACCGTTGGAGTAGAGAGAGTGGGTAGCACGTCAGCATTGGGCCTAGAATGATCAGACAATTTTTCCGCCATTGGAGGAATATCAGGAATAGTGATAATAGTTTCCTCGGAAGGCGGGACTTCGTTGTTGACACTCTCTAAGTCGGATTGAAGGTCCTCGTAAAGACTATCAAGCTCTTCGATAGATTCAGCCCGACTACTTTCTTTAAGGAACCGTAACTGTCGTCGCAAAATACGTTCTGGCTCGGGATCAAAAGGATGGAGCTCCGAGCGAGAAGACCTGGGCATATAAACAGCTACAAGTAAACAATGAGATCAGTCTTAAGGAACTGTCGTTCCCTAAGACGAAAGACAAAATAATCAACTAACAAATAAAATTGCGTCGCCTCCCCGGCAACGGCGCCAAAATTGACACGGTTAAGTCGCGTTACCGATATCAAAATAATCCTAAATACGACTAACTGATAGATAGTGATAAATAGGGTCGATTCCACAGGGAGGCAAATTGAATTTATAAGTCGGTTGATTAAAAGGTCCAATTCACAAAGTGCGATTTAGTTGAGTTGTTTAGACTAACAGGCTACAGCAAACACTAAACTATGATGCTAAAATAGAAAACTAAAATTAAAACAGTAAACTAGTATGAAAATGAAAATAATAAAATTAATGGAAGAAAGACACCAGAGTTACAGGATCATTATAAACCAAGATAAGCATAAATACAATAATCAAACAAACGACTAGTACGAACTAAAGGGTATAGACACGGTCCTCTCGGATCACTAGTCGCCCTAGAAGTCACCTAACGGGCTCTCGCTACGTATTAGGGAATTCTATCAATTACAACGAGTCTTATCCTTTCCCGGGCTTTCGCTACGTAGGTCGGGATTACGAGATACAAACAATCAATTAAGGCCTATAATTAATTATTCGTCATTGAGATGTTGCAAGAGCGATAAAGTTCATAAAAGCCGATTTATTAATCTACTGCATGAACACAAATACTGTTTTATAAGTCACCTATAACTCTAGTGAAAAAGAATTTAGCTACTCATATTTACACCGACAATTACTATACTAAAATTGGAATATGACATGATGACAGTATGAATATGAAAGATGAAGAATGATGGAATAATTATAAAAGTAACTGAATTACAAAACTATTGGAGAAGGAAGAAACAGGAATTAATAAAATTAAAAGGATAGAATAACGTAAAATCTAATACTACTGGAAGAGGGAGATAGGGAAGAAGAGAAATTTACCCAATTTAAGAGACTGCAGAAATAAAGAAGAAGAAGAAGAAACCCGAAAATAATAATACTGAATAATTCCCAAAATGCTTGAATTAATTACTGAAGGCTGATTACAGAAAGCTTCAAAATAAAAACTAATTGTGTTTTGATTACAGAGAGAACAAGGAAGAAGATGAAGCAGAGAATATGTTAATAAAAGATAATCAGATCATAAAACTAAAGCTGTATTTAAACTGCTTAACCCTCAATAGATGTCCTCCTTTTTCTGTTATCTTCAATCCCACTAACTAGGTAGTGGGAATAACTGAAGAGCGTAATAAGGGGAGGAGTGGGTACGTCAACTGAATTAGCTTGCAGTGGTATCCCATCCCGTAGACTTGGATTGTAGGCTGGTAGACTTGAGATCCAAGTCTACAGACTTGTCTGCTTGCACTTTCTCAGTCTATAGACTTGTTTCCTAGTCTATAGACTTGTGCTTTAGTCTACAGCTTCTTACTCCCTTCTTCTCAGTCTATAGACTCACAGTCTAGTCTATAAACTTGCTTCCTTCTTTTTGGTCTACGATGAATCGGTTTTAGAGCTTTAATATTTTTGATGCAATTTTTAACTCTTTTAACTACTCGGTCTCGATTATCTGCAAAACAACAAAAGAATACCCGAGTAGCAAATATGGGAGAAAATAGCGTAATCCGACTCCTAAAATAATAAACCGACACAGAAATGCGTGCCAAAATAGGTGAAAAATCGAATAGGAACGGCACGCATCACACACTAATATATAATCCCAACATATATTATACATATTCAATTTTCTCAAGCAAAACATACATAATGTTCTTAAATTGATTAATGAATAATATTCAATATTATATATATTAAGTGCATAGAATAAATTTATAACGGCTATATAATAAATTTATAACGGCTATATAATAAATCCAAATATTGCTCTCATTACTCATAAAAGCATATAATCTCCACATTGTCATCTTCCAAGACAACATAATTTGCACAAAAATCATTAATAATTAATTATTACTCCACTAATAATCACATTAATTATTTTGATCGTAGGCATATAATATTCTCCATAAACACAGAAAAACATTCACCTTTTAGTTGTATACTAATACAAACATGTGTGCAAATTCATCATCCATCATGAAATATTGAGACTAACACATTCAACATATGTTCAGAAACAACATAACATCATACTCTTATCAGATAATTTATCTTCCAATCAATGACGATAAAAGATACTCATCTACCAAACGTAATTAGTTTATCATCATGAATCACAAGAAGACAAGAACTAAGCTGATAGATACCATACCTCATTCTCAAGGATGAATATTGATAATAAAATAAGATAATACCATTCACTCATAAACCTTCAAAAACTTTCAGCATACTAACACGACATTGTGTCCCATTTTCCGAAGGGTAAATGGTAGAATCAGCTCACGACTTTAACTAAATAGTTGTATCCCTTCTTCTTAGCTTTCCAACGCCATATTATACGTCCCAATCGGAGGTCTAGAAACGGAGTTATTGCCATAATACCGAACTGTTGTCTCACCCTCAACGAGATGAATCTTACCAACGAAACAAGATAGCCAATTGAAACAATTCCAATGACTAGTGATGAACACAACCACAATAATAGTGACATAATTTCATTTCTCAATTGTTGGAAATATAGGGTCACTATAGGGGCGATATATAACTAGAGAATATACATTGTTGTGTCGTGGTATGAAGGCCACTGAATGAGAAACGAAATTGCCCCGACTACGGTACAAATCGGAATGGGCGTCGTCCCCCAAGGTCACACAACACTCCTAAAAAGTTGTGTACTCAACCATTAGGAGTTGGAACTCGATGGTATACTCAAAATTTATCAAGAGATTTGGATGATGAAGTATTTGATGTATATGCTCATATGTCTTATCATTCTCATACTTATATAATAAGTGTCATATGAGACTAACCTCAAAAGGTATCCAAAGTCACTTTATAATGGAAAATGAATTGTCATTATTCTAAATATAATGAGATTCATAACCATACTAGTAAATTAGGTTTAATATGCTACTAATGGGAGATGCTCTTACTATGCAAGAATGGTCAACAATTTCACTTGCATTATTTCTAACAAAAGCAACTCTCTACACTCAAACAATGTTTCTGTTAGTAAACACTATTTCTGCAACAGAAAACTTTAATGAAAGAAAAGAGTTTTAAGCTCAAATCCTTTTGAAATGTGTAAAACGTGATGAAAGGCTTTTTCTAGATTTTCGTGAAAAATAAAGGGGTTTTTAAAAGAAATGTTTCTTATGAGATGTTTTTTGTGTGCTTGATATATTCTTGTGTATGACCTGTATTTTCTCAATGGTAAATAATGAAGACTTTTTATATGTTTGGAATTAGGGTTTAACGCAACTATTAAACACCTCAAAATATCTACACGATTTATTCTAGAATCCAAATTGATTCAATATCCTCTTGCCTAAAACTGTATGAAGGAAAGATTTGTGATAAAATCTTATCCCAGCGAGTTTTGAAATTTTGGAACAAATATCACTTAGAAATATTTTATTATAAAGCAAGGATAGATGTTGAAAAATTATAATGGAAAATTAACGGGAATAATCTGAACTATGATGCTCCTTCTTATATTACTCCCAAGTATGGTTTAACTCAAAAAAAGTCTCATATATTCCTCCATTTAATTTTCACTGCTACATAAATGATCTATTGCAACACTTTACGTGCAACACTTTTACTTTGTGTTGCAGAAATAAGTAATTTGCAACACTTTTAATGAAAATGTTGCTTGTACTAAACTGATGCAACATTTTTAAAAAATGTTGCATTAGGTTATCCAATTGCAACATTTCTCAAAATTTTGACAAATTAACTAATAAGATTAGAGTAATTAACAATTTTTTTTAAAGAAAAGTAGGCTGGATGCGTATTTTAGTTTACCACTCTCTCGTCTAATCTAATTAATTAACATACTAGTGTAGACCCCGTGCATAAATGCACGGTATACATAAAATTTACTTTGTAGCATACTAGTTATATGAAATAGAAATTGGACTATTTCCACATTTTTATAAAAATTAATGTTTAGAGATTCAACTCGAAAAACAAAATTGTTATTTAGAAAAAAGAACCGAATATAGTTTTCTAGTGTGAATCTAAGAATGGCTATACTATAAATTTACCATTTTGATGATTTTATCATCATCCATGAAATGTAATGAGTTACCAATTTATTTTAAAGTATTCTTTGTTTAACTTCTATCTTTAGAAATAATGCATTTTGGAGGGAAAATTTTGGAAAGTTGTTATTGTTTTAGTATATAGGGGATGATATATAGAAAAAGATTTATACTATTTTATGGTATAACAAAAATGAAATTGATGAGGTGTCAACTTCTCATGAAGTTTTTTACCTCCAAATTATTATCACTCAAATAAGGAAACAAATAAAAGATTTAAGGATATGACCATATTTATGTAAAATTACTACATTTAATGCAAAATTACTTTGTAGTAAATCAAAATGTACGACAAAGGCACTTACTAAAAGAATATCTATAAAATACTATCAACTACACGTGTATACTAAAATTTATAACAATCTTAGAATATCTATAAAATAAATTTGCATATATACCGTGCATATGAACGAGGTCTATACTTAGTATAAGAAAACAAATAAAATTACTACATTTAATAAGGAAACAAATAAATTCACTCAAATAAGGAACAATTACTACATTTAATCCAAATTCAAGTCAATGTCAATATTTATGTAAAATTAGAAGAAAAACTATTCAATAAATAAAATTATCATGCGCTCCGTATGTATTAGCTATATATTAAAAAATATAATTCGTATATCTATGACATAATTTATTTATTTTTGTGACAAAATATAAGTGTCTCATATTATTGAAGTCTACGTATTGTAAACAAATATAAAGTCTTGACGATGGAAAAAATTACGGAGTATATAAAATACTTTGACATTTTGATTTTAATATGTAAATATTTGGAGTTATTTTTTTATCTAATAATATTTGGAGTATTATGCTATCTTATAATTTGTTAATTAAAATTATAAATGACCTCAATATATAAAAGAATGAATTTTGATTTGCGAATATTGGTTTTGTGAAGAAAAAAAAACTTTAATTAAATAATCAAGCAAAAATTACTATAAAATTTTGTTATTAGCTTTGTAAAAAAACATATTCATTAAAATATTAAAATATGAATTGAATGAGATTACACGATTATATCTTGATTATCATTGAAATTTTGTAGAGATTAAAATATGAATTGAATTGAATGAAATTTTGTGATTATCCTTGTTTTCTTGCACCACAAAATTAGAAATGTTGTAGAGATTTCCCTCACGATTCTGAGGTTGGAACTGTCTTATTAGTCTATCTCGGAAAGAAGCTTGTATCTTGAGATTATGTGAGAAGTCAAATCATAAGATAAGTTAATGTGTAGTCAATATTTAAAAATATAAATGTTGAAAACGTGTTACATGTAATTTATACCTTCTCATCAAGTAGGATCATTTCAAACCGACTAAATTCATTTGGATTATTCCAAGTCGGTACGGAATACATCCTAATGACTCTTACCCTGATTCTCCACGTCTCCTTGGTGTCATTAATGTCAACGACCATATTGAAACGTCGGGACTGGGAGGCGGCCATTTTTTGGGTATAGTGTAAATAAAATAAAAAGATTAGAAAATTCAAAGACTATTAAGTATACTATAGAAGAGAAGGTAGAATGATGTTTGTATGTGAAATGTGCACGCATTAAATATACGACGAATGAGTTAGGTAAGTTTTAATTATATGGAATATAATCTAATCAATCAAGCAATCAATAATCAACTATATTTGCGCAATTAATAAATCAATCAATCAATTAACAAAAATGAATTTGGTAGTATATCTCATTATAATTATCATTTACGAACTTCGTATTATTTTCTCTAATCTAGTTAATTAGTAGCAATATTATTCATTAGATAAGCAATCATAAATCATACATCATCATAAATCCGTATCAATGATTTTACAAAATTGAGTCAAATTATATATTATTATATTATTTTATATCACTTTATTACTATATATATATATATATTATATAATCAATATTATGCACCATACATATATGGCATAATTTAGAATAATATTCTATATTTATGATCATCTACGAATGTGGTAGTATCTCGAATTTATTCTCGAATGTGGTAATATTCTTGAATTATACCTCCTCCAATCTTTATTTATCTTCCTCTTTGATTAAATTATACCTCACATATATTAAACAAAGGGGAAGATTATTAAAAATCGGAGGGAGTATATGATTATACATGATAGTAGTATACCAATCAAATAATAGTTATATTCTATATTCTATATGAGTATATATGAGTATATATTATACTCCGTATATGATAGTATCCAATTAAAAAAGTCTATCTAAACCAATCGCACAAATCCTGTCAGTTATATACAAAATCAAAAGATTGATCGTCTTCTATAATTAAAAGATTGATTTTAAATCAAAAAGATATACAATTATATCGTATAGAACTAATTATAATAATTCTAGTATAGACTCAATTAACCAAAATTTTATTTCTAGTATAGACCCCGTGCATGTATGCACGGTATTTATAGAAATTTATATATTTTTAGTTAATTATTTATACAAAATGAATTTTAATTAACAATCTGATAATTTTTCATTTTTTCTATCTTTGTTTTTGGATATAATAAAATAATTTGAAATTGCATAATTAATCAAAATAACGACCTCGACTAATATCATGAAATATGTAGTCCAAAAAATTATTATTACAATCATTTCTCATTTAAATATTTTTTTATTATAATATATGAATAATTGTGAAATGTATATTCACTTTAAATTTATTTTAAAATAGCGTATATAATTTTCTACTCTTGATGTTTAGATGTACTCACTCCGTCTCGATTGTTTGCCTTTAATTAAAATACTACTCACAATCAATATATATTAATAAAGCAGGAACTTTCCGAGCGATTTGATTGGTCGAAGTTTTTTAATATATTTAGAATTAAAGTTTATTATTTAATTAAATTTTAGGTGTTGGAATGGGTTTACATAGTTTAATAATAGTAATAATAATGTTTGATTATAATAATAGTAATAATTCTCCTAAACGACTACAATCTATGCTTTGTGAGACATTAATAATAATAATAATAATAATAATAATAATACATTATGATATAGTAGTTTAGTAGTTTAATAATAGTAATAATAATGTTTGATTATAATAATAGTAATAGTTATCTTAAACGACTACAATCTATGCTTTGTGAGACATTAATAATAATAATAATAATAATAATAATAATAATAATACATTATGATATAGTTTAGTAGGATATTCTAACGTATGTGGGCAAGTAATCAGTCATAGGGTCGGATACTACATAGATATTGTATTAACAACGTCACTAATAATATTGATTTTACGGTTCTTTTTATTATTATTTTTTGGTACGATAATTTTACGTTTCTAATGTTACTCTTACTTCCAATAGAATTCCAACAAATATTACATACTATATCAAAAATAAACTTCCCTTCTAATTACAATACACACTTCTAATTTCGTTAAGTTTAGGATTTGTTTTAGCTATATATAAGGTTAATAAGGCGGTAACAAATCAATATGTCCATCAAAGTGCTACCAATCAATCAAATAATTACTTGAAATCAATAATGGCATCATCAAGGTATTTTTACGTTCTAAATAGAGCATGACCATCTAATTATGTCTCCAAAGTGGTTGATTTTTTTTGTATTTGTTAATATGTCTAATCATCTCTTATTTATTTGTTTGGAAGGTCGTATTCATTCCTTAGGGAATTAGATTCATCGAAAACCGAATGAAAAATTAAGGTTCGTATCTCAAGACTATGGGAAGTTACTAACTTCAGAAATAATAATAGTTTGGTATGCGTGGACATGGTCCTCATTGACGAAGAGGTACTTTTAACTAATCCCCTCTGATGACTGGTATACTTATGGTCAATACACTCTTGCGTAGTTAAAGTTATACTCATATTCAATTTAGGGAAATTATGTACATGCTACCATCGGAAGTGCACTATGGAGATGCTACCGTTCAAAAATTGTGGAAGGCTCTATATACTTCATCGAGGGTTTGAAAGTAGAGCCAAACAAGCTTATGTATCGCGTTGTAAGCGACAGTAAGATTTTGCTAAATTTTACTTATAATATTCACGTGAAGCCAATAAAAAGGGCTCTTCCAAGCATTCTGTTGCACAAATTTGATTTCGTACACTTTCATCAATTGGAATATCGGCGTCGAAACGATGATGTTCTATCAGGTATTTATATCTACAATTATCTTGCTTTATTAATATATAATTAATATTAATATATTAAAAATAATATTAATTTCATTATTCTAAGCCTAATTCTCCTAATATGATGCCTAATACCTATGCGGGTCATTCTATGCTTTGTGAAAGTTTCATAATGATAACAATAAATAATATATTACTATATACTCCGTTTAGTAGGATAGACTCAACTTTTGCTTTACTTATAATTTATGCGGGTCTTTTTAACTTATAACAATAAATAATATATTAATAATGCTTTGTGAAAGTTTCATTCTATGCGGATCAAATTATTTTTACTCATATAATTTGTGTTATCTTAAATTTTTTGTTAAGACGTTATTGGTGTTCTCGCGAATGAACGTGGGGATGAGAAATTATTGGTTCTCGAGCTTCAAGATAAACAGTATGTCCCTAACTTCCTCCTACTCGTGTTTGTTAATGATGTGTTATTTTGCCCCTATTTTGTATATACATTATTATTGCTTGTTGATCTTTATGTAAACAGCAATCAATACTTGAAAGTGAAACTTTGGAACGATTGTATCAAACAATATTACACTATTAAGAAGAGGCTTGAGGATGCCGGATGCAAACTATTTGTAATAGTTGTATCTTCTACGAGAGTCAAGGGTTACACTCCTGGTAAGACAATACTTGTGGTTATTAAAATCACATTTTTTTGGTTCAAATTAATTTATTTCTATATAAATAACACGTCTTTTGATCTTTCACTTTCACAACTTCTCTCCAGGTTGAAACCTCTCTCTCAACCAAGATTTATATCAATCCTGAAATTCCCGAAGTTGATGAATTCAAAACAATTTGGAGGTATTACTTGACTTTGTTTATTTACTAATTAAGCGTGACACGAGATTCGATTTTTCTCCTACATCTATTTACATGCAATTATTTTAACTTTGGACGTGTAATATTAAATCCAAAAATTCAGTGATAGAGAAGAAGATATGGTTGTCGGTAAATTTAAAATCCAAAAACGAGGTATTTTAGATCATGAAGATCTCCTTGCAAATAAGAAGGACGTGTTAACATTATTGAACACTTGCAAATCGCCTTATCAAAAGGTGAGTTTTTTCCCTCATGTATATTATATCAATACTTTTACTTGCTTTAAACACGATTGATTATTTGAGTAATGAAAATAGGTCTTTTATAATAATGTGCACATTGACTATGCAGGATTTTACATGCTACTCATAGTGGAGGTTAACAAAGTATTGACCGACTTACCATGGCACTACCCATCCTGTCCTGGTTGTAACAAGAAACTAAGGCTAACATCAATTCAGTTCTACTGTCAATATTGTGAGAAGAAACTTGACAATGCCAAGCTGATGTAAGGCAGTTTGTTATTGTTAGTTACAGTTGCTTTATTTTCAACTGAGAATTTGGCATTAACACTTCTATTATCATCCATTTTACCTATTTGTAGGTATCGAGTGGAATTATCAGTTCAGGATGCTACGGGCTCAACTATATTTGTAATCTTTAACGATGAGACGAAGAGAATAGTCGGACAAGATGCAAGCTCGTTGTATGATGCACATACGGCTGAGGTAATAAATAAATTGAATCTTCTTCACAGTGTTCGTCTTTTTAACTGAATATCACTAGGCATGACAATTTATTCTTTTGAATATGAGGATGTAGCAGATGACGCTAACATTGATAATGTCCCAAAATTGCTCCGTAATACCTTCGAAAAAAAAACAGTTCGTGTTCAAGGTGAAGGTCACAGACTACAACCATACCGTCAAGTACAGGCAAACGTTTACTGTTGCTAATATTTTCAGCTACGAGCCGGAGGAGGTACGCATCTTATTACGATATACCGTAATAAAATATATATATATATATATATATATATATATATATATATATTGTGCATAGTTCAGTAATTGCTAATAATAATGCGCCTAGTCGTCCCATGATAATCATTTGTGTACTGTGTATGATCCTATACCCACAGGTGGACTCAAGCGCAACATCATGTACTGTAGGAAAGCGGCCACTTATCGTTTCATGAGAAGAGGAAGACGATGAGACCTCCTTAGTTGATAATACAGTTGAGGCCACAGTAGCAATCAATTCCAAAAAGACAAAGATGTCAAAATTTAATGTCTAACAATTCTACCTGTGGAGCGTCGGGACGATCTGGCTTATACATTATTTTCCGATTATATTTAGATTTCCTATGTTCAATTTCGACTAGCCTACTACTATAATATGTCTAAGCCTCCGTATGTCATCTTAATCTTATCTTTTATGTCATCTCAATATGTTTGTGACACCTAATACACTTATCTTAATATGTTCAATACGTTGCAATTTATTTTAGTATTTCAAGTTCTCCGTAGTTCGTATTACATTAAAAAGCCCCACAATTAATATGTTGTTTGTTGACATATCTGCGGTGAACGACACGTTATACGCCAAGTCCTCACACAATTCTTCTTACCAATCGGATCCACGTCCAACTATTGTCAACTAATCATGACGATATTCCAACTAATTCGACTTCTACACTTCACCCGGAGAGGGGCGTTTAGTTATAAGAGCCAAGCTCAAACCGGTTTCTATTAAAATATTTATGACATGAAGAAGGTAGGCTATGTCAGCAACTTTCCCAAATCAATTTGATAACGGACTATGCCCCAAATAGGAACTCCTAGAGAGTTATTACTTCTCACATCTTACTCAATAACTTACTAGTATAGACCCCGTGCATTGCACGGTATTTATATTATATTTATCTTATACAGTAGAATATTTCATTTAAGATTTAAAATAAAAAATTTATTATTTTATTTTTACTATTTATCGACTGTATAATTTAGAAATAAGAAAATATTTTTTAAATCGCAAAACTAATCAAAATATTTGAGTAATGTCTTGAAATGCACAGAGTATTAAATAACGTGTAATTATTGAAAATATTGTTTATACTCCCTTCGTTTCATTAAAAGCTTCCACTTTTCCTTTTTTGTAAATTTTTTCACTTTCTTTTTTGTTATAACTCTTCACTCTTACCTAGGTGACCCACCTACTTTACACTCTCTCTATTTTTGAATATTTTGTTATTATCCTTAAAAAATGTGCTATTTTTTCGGTGGAAGCTTTCATTGAAACAGAGGGAGTATTTTTTATATACTCGGTTTATATCATCTCACATCTCGAGATACCCACTTCTCTCTTTAGCATACCATAAAATACATAAATATTTATCAAAAATTGTATAATAATGTACTTTTTTTAATGGTTAGCACGCCGTGATACGTTTTCTTTGTGTAAAAAAACTATTCAGTTTTTCATTAGAAAATTAAAAAATAAATTAAAAATTGACCGTCTCAGGTGTAAGACTTATATTATGTAATTTGTGAAACTTTTTTTTATATGGATTTTAATACTATATTCCGTATTTTGTAGTCTCCCCTACCAAAATAATCATTCTATATGATAATTATACCTCACATTTGAATAAATGAGAAGATCTTAGTGGTATCGAGTGAGTATATACTCCTTCCATCCCGATGAATTGTTTGCCTTTACTTTTGGCACAAAGAGGAAAATGTCCAATGATGTAGTGACATGCGAAGCCAAATTCATGAGGAGGTAGGTCAAATTATATATATATATATATATATATATATATATATATATATATATATATATATATATATATATATATATAGGATCTGGTGTAAACACACCAATTTGGTGTAAACATCCTAACAATCTGGACCGTTGATCTAATACTTGATCAACGGCTCAGATTTAATCTTCAAAAGAGAACTAAACCTTCCCAAAGTCCCTCCCTTACCTCTCTTTTCTCTCTCCTCTCTTTCTTTGACACTCATGTAACCCAATTTCCTCTACAAATTTTATTCTCAAAATTGAAATGCTGAATTTTTCCGGATAAATGCTCAATTATAAGTTCCTATTGCTATTCGTAATCTTAGATTGTAGATTACTTCATTTAATTCGTTATACTTTTCCAGAAATTTATTCAATTTATTCAATTTTTTGATTAAAATTGCAATTTTTGTAGAAAATTCGTTCCTATTGCTCAATTGTAAGTTCTTGTTGCTTAATCGTAAGATTAGATTGTAGATTACTTCATTGAATTCGTTTTAATTTTCCAGAAATTCGTTCAATTTTATGCAAAATATATGCGTTCATTAGAATACTTGAATATATGCCTTGGAATACTTGAATATATGCGCTGGAATAATTGAATATATACTCAGTTATTCCAACGCATATATTCAAGTATTCCAACACATATATTCAAGTATTCCAACATATATATTCAAGTATTCCAATTACTTAACATATATACTCAGTTATTCCAACACATATATTCAAGTATTCCAACATACATATTCAAGTATTCCAACATACATATTCAATTTTTTTCACCAACTAATACTGTTTTACAACAGTCGATGATGAAGAAACAATGCAAGAACACAAGTTCAGAGATATCAAAACATCTACCGTGTTGGAATATCAGAAAGACGCATTTCAAAATGGTCGAACTTGCCGTATTTTAATTGTCGTATCCCATATGTAATTACACGTATAGAATTAAACAGTTACTCCAACATGTTTTGTTGATTATTCAACAATCATTCAAATTATTTATTGAATCAATCAATTATTCATCTTCAATTACTTTAATGTCGTTATTTCAATGTTACAAACAGTTATTCCTATGTTCGACAATAGGTACCCCAGCATTTACTAATTGCTGATGGAATCGATCAATTTTTAAATCTTCAATTACTCCAATGTCGTTGTTATTCCAATGCTTACAAGCAGTTATTCCTATGTTCGACGACAGTTACTCCAACATTTTACTAGTTGATTGAATCAATAAATTTTTAATCTTCAATTACTCTAATGTCGTTATTATTCCAATGCTTACAAGCAGTTATTTCTATTTTCGACAACAACTACTCCAACATTAATTGTTGATTGAAACCACATGTAAAGAAATACATATTATAAAAACTATTCTATTCCTCATGAGTTTTGAAACATCTCTCTATCTTAGGCATGAACTCATCTTCTACCGTCCTTATCCAATTGTCGTTGGCACCCGGAGTGTAAGTCAAGCTTAGAGAATTCATGCTATTTTCAATAGTTGGTGTTGAGCATTATTCCGAACTTGGTATTGTTGCTATCAACTGATTGAATATCTGCAAACATATTCAGATACTTCAATATTCAAATTCAAGTAGACTAATGCATATATTCAAGATTATGCAAAAACAGACATTCAAGCACTATAAAATTCCGGATATTCAAATACCTATTTTAACCTTCCAATTCAGTTATTCTAACATACATGTTTAAGTACTCCAACATATAAATTAAAGTATTCTAAAACAAATAGTTAAGTACTCCAATGTATATGTATACTCAAGTATTCCAATTACTCCAAGACATATACTCAGTTACTCCTACATATATATTCAAGTATTCCAACACATATATTTAAGTACTCTATTAAATTTTGAGATTCATATACTCAAGTACTCCAATTACTCCAAGACATATGCTCAGTTACTCCAACACATATATTCAAGTATTCCAACATATATATTCAAGTATTCTAACGTATATATTCAAGTACTCCAATTACTCCAATATATACTCAGTTACTCCAGCATATATATTCAAGTATTCCAGCATACATATTCAAGTATTCCAACATATATATTCAAGTACTCTAAAAACATTGAGATTACTTTCAAGTTGATTCATGTCTTCTATGTTGAAATTGATATTCATCATAAGGAATTATGGAAGAATTCAAAAACAAATATATGTCGTGATAAATTACCCTAAAAATGAATAGGCGTTCAAAAACAAATAGGTATTGAAGTATAACGATATTACCTTCATGTTCATCAACAATAGGTTCATGCTCATCAAAAATGAATTTTGTATAAAATTTCTGGAAATTTGAATGAATTGAACGAATTTTCGAAAATTGAATGAATTGAATGAAGTAATCAATAATCAAATCTTACGATTGAGCAATAGAAACATACGATTGAGCAATTTTATGTTTAATTAGGTATTTCAATTTGAAAGATATGATCAATTTTGGCAGAAAATTTTTTGAGAGGAAATTTGGGGTTTACCAAACCCTAAAGAGAGGAGAGAGAAAGAGAGGAGAGAGAAACACCTAATGAAAAATTGGGGATTTTGTTATCTTTTGAGAATTAATCTCGACCGTCGATCTTGCAAGATCTAACAGACCGAATTGTTAGCGTATTTACACCAAATTTGGTGTTTACACAAAATCCCACCTCTATATATATATATTAACATTCCTAAAATAGAAAGACAAAAGAATTCATTGGGACGGGGAGACTATATATTTGTAAAAGTTAAAGTAAATAGCTCATTTCAAAAATAAATTTTTTAGATAACTGATTTGTTTCTCAAGGTTAATGACATCATATCTTAAGATTTATCTACTTATTTTCATACAAAGAAGTTTTTTTTTGTCAATTTCTTTAACATCAATGAAAATGAATAGTTTGCGAATTTATTAGTGAGATGTTCTTTTACATCTCAATTTAAATTAGTGTATTTTTGAGGAAAATGTTAGTAACTGTTATTGTCTTAGAGTAGTATATAGAGAATTTTTGGTGAGTTTTTACTATGTATCAGGATTTGTAAGAGCAATCGGAATATATATTCCATTTTATATAGTTACTAAATTCTATATCGATGTTAAGAATATGATTTTCGAATATGATCAGAAACATATACAATAATAATCATAACTGTTTTATATTCTATGTAAAATATTGTACGGGATAGTGCAATCTCCTATTAACAAAAATATTGCAACTATTTGGTTAAAACGGAATACAATATGTTTATACTTTTTAAAAAAATTGATCATACATTCCATATTAAATATTGTATGTGATATCTTCCATTTAAAACATGTGATTTTCGTAATCAATGTAATTAATCAAATTTGCTTAATTACATACTTTCTGTGGTGTATAGCTTTATGTGTGATGCAGTGATATTTAAATTAGTAAGATGTTAGAGTGTAGTTGGAGAGGAGAACGGTAATACACATGAGGTCACTGGTTCGATTCGCACCAAGCTCATTTGGTCTAATTTTTTTATTTTTGTTGTGATAGCTTTAGGCGGGAAAATGTATGAGTTGTGTTATTTGGTTAGTGGAAAGGGGGATTTCTGCCCTCCCTGTCGAAAAAAAACACATACAAAACAGAAAAATATTGAATGGGATGTTGATCTTATATCATAATCTGCCCTCCCTAAATCCGTCTTAATTGCTAACACAGAAGCTTTGAAGTCACGCAAATAGAGCATGGAAGCAGAAGTAAGTGGTGCACAAGTGAATTCAATCTTATATTTATCCCATCGGTTTATGTATTACATAGGTGTGTGATTTTATTAGACTTTTCGGTATAAAAAATCCCATATCAGCTGGGCGTGCTTGTAATTGTTGTGAAGTGCCAATATTAGTTGTATGCTTCTCAATATAACCTAAGTAGTGTAATGTTATTGCTGTTGTAGATGTAGATGCATATGCAAGACTTTAAAAATAGATAATACAAAAATGTTAGTTTTTTGTATAATGTTGTTCATTATGTTTTTTTTGTAACATTTTCCTTAATAGTAGACTACTTTTCTTCTTGGGGTTGGACTTGATGATTCTGATAAGCTGAAGCCTGGTGACTTGTTCGGGATTAACAATGACACTTACCTCATCCTCGACACTTTGCCTTCTGAATATGATTCTCGAGTGAAGGCTATGAGGTGGTAGAGAAACCTAGAGAGGGTTACAGTGACATTGCAGGTTCGGAGGAGGAGGTAAATTTAGTTTTATATCAAATCCCGTACAAGTTTTAGGTGTTTAATTGATCACTGCAAACTTGAGTTCGTGCGGATAGATTACTGCTCTAATATTTAGGGTTTATCAGTGACTTCAATTTTAGAGCATGCTAGGCCATAGCATGGATCCGAATCCGGTTTTCGGATCGAACATTTTGGAATTTTACTATCCGATATTCGATCTTAACTGCTTAGGATATCCGACATTTGATATCCGAAGATGTCGGATCGGATATCCGATTATCCGATATATATCCGATTTGTTTGAAGTTAGTCACATTGTTAAATCTGGAAAAAAAATCGTTGGTACCAATAATCCAGCCCTAGAAGCTAAGTGTGATAAGTTACCCTGTTAATAGACTTCCCAGTTACGACTTACTTCAGCATGTCCTTTTAAGTTGGAAAGACCAAGTTCACAAACAAAATTGGTAGAACAACATATTTTATGAGTTTTTAACCCAGATTTGTGTAAAGGGCAAATCATATCTTACAAATCGGGCCTCCTTAACCTTCAATCTTACAATTTCAGATCTAATAATGACATCTGCATAATGATTTATGATAAGTTGGTTTTGTGAGGTAAAATTAAGGGGATCATAGTAATCGTGATAAAAGAAAATGAACCTAGGACAGAGTTACAGGTTTGGTGATGGCTTTATTGCAAAATATTGTGTTGCAAAATATACAGTATGATTATAAACATTAAGGCCCTTCAAGTAACAAGGCCCAGTCCAAATATACGGAGTAAGACGTTTTATCGGATTGGATATCTGAATTTTTTTAAATTGCTATCCGATATTCGGACTGTATCACAAAAAAATCGGATCGACAGAGTTGGTTCTCACCATTATATCCAGACCTCCTAATTGTATTTTCTCTCCCCTCACTACCGGTGGAATATATAACATCCAATTCAGTTATGTTACCTCTCCTCTACTTTTTTATTCCTACTACTGCTCGGATTTCGGTTCCCTACTACTGCCCATGGCCGGTTAATTACTATCCACTGATTTTAGGGATTTATAATTGTAGGAGTAGGCAATATAGTTCATATATATATATATATATATATATATATATATATATATATATATTGTCCTCCAAGACTATGTTAGTATATTCATACGATTACACTATCCGCTTGATATTATATGTTAATATATAGCGATAAGTATATATATCTGTATACTTCCTATGCCTCCGTCAAACCTTAAGTAACTATTATCATATCCTCTTGGAGTATCGACGGCTCCAGATTTAATAATGGATCCCACCCAAAGTGTGAGCAAGAGGCGCCGAACCCAACCCCTTGCTGTCACACAGTCACATACTGTCGACAGTCAGCCTATATTGCAATCGTCCCCTGCGGATTCAAGCACTGTGCTTTCAGGTTCGAATACATATGGGCCTTTACACCTCATCTGATTTCCCGCTTTATTCGTCAGATAATCTTAACACCATCAGTTCTATTTTCCAGGTACATCGTCACATCAACTACCGCAATCAATGAAGTCCAGACCAAACAAGAGGAAGAGATCTCAACCTTATCCCCAGAACGACCCAGCTACACCTATCACCCAACAATCAATGGTCGTAAATAATGGTACTACTACGATTATAACTCCAAGTAAGTTAATCTTATGTCACTACTTGCCCATAGTTGTCATAGGTGTCGGTAAATCTCAGTCTGTTTTAGGGAATTTACCACAAAGCCATATACGGTTTTAGGTCCCCGGTTTTTTTGGTTGGTTCAAATTGTCCCGATTTGCATATTTAGTTTTGAACAATATATAAACAACTTAGGCAAAGTTAAATGGAATCTTGGAAGACGCACTCGAGTTACAAGAGTGACAACCGAGGTAGATTTTGTTCGGATTAGACGAGCAAGGTGCAAATTAAATTTACACCGTACAACTTTATTAGCATCGATTATCAATAGTCAGTACTACATGAAAGAATGATATGTGTGGTAAATTTTGTTGGTATATAGAATGTGGTACAAATAAAATTCACAACTTTTACGTTAGCATTGTGTTTAGTTGTTTAAGTATACTACAAAATCTTTTTGGTCATCTCCCCTCTTCAAATAGTTTATAGGTATTAAAGTCACATCATTTTTTTAAATGATTAATTAAATCAATTTATACGGTTAAATATCGATAGTTTGGACCCCAAACATATTTAAAATATAATGTTCCCAATACACCAATTTAATAAATTTAATTTATGATTAAACTATCTTTCACATTATCTCATTTAAACAAGAAATAATAGTCATAACATATGTTGAAAGTCTCGACTTGAAGAATCTTATTAGTAAATGGGCATAATAAGTGGAGAGAGTAATTTTTTAACTCAATATATGTGAGGTCCGTCAAAGTTTTTATATCAAAATTCATAAACCTTATAACCCTAATCAAATACCTTATAATGATTCTCTGAAACATAAAAACCAGTTACATATTGATTTGCATGTTTATGGTTGTGACCAGCCGAGTTTACAATACGTGAGCCATGCCAGGACATCTGTGCGGGAGGTGTAGGCAGCATAGGACCGAGAGTGAGTAATCCAGTCCGATTGAGGAGGACCCCACCTAATCAAGATACTACTGGCAATTCAGGGAGCTTCGGCGGCTCTACTACAGGTATGTGTCGTTCAAGGCTTTTAAATACAGTGTCAGACGAGTCCGACGAATTCCTGTATGTTTTGTGTGACCGGCAACATGTCCATACACTCTGTACAACCCATGTCTGTGATACGAATGGTAAATACGTTCTGAGTTTGTTATATGTTGTCTTTACCAGGGGTAAGATTGGTTGATAAGTTCAAATACCGTGCTCTAAGTAATCCGGATTATAATTGCCCGAGTTGTGGGGCGATTATGTGGTACGAGGAGAGGGTCAAGAGGACAAGCAATCGTACACGCATAAGTTTCAACTTGTGCTGCAGTGAGGGGAAGATCATATTGCCTATACTGTATGATCCGCCAGAGTTTTTAAAGACATTGTTGGATCCGTCTCAGCGAGGGAAAGGTGGCTACTTCTGGCAGTTGATCCGTATGTATAATTCTTGTTATCAATTAACTTCAATGGCTACTAACATTGACACGTCAGTTAATATAACACCAAGCCGCTACACTTTTAGAATAAGCGGTCAGGTTGTCCATCGAGCCGGGTCACTTCTTCCTACGTCTAATAAGGCACCGTCATTTCTGCAATTATATGTCTATGATAGCTCCTCTAAACTAGAAATGAGAGCGAAAACAGTTAGACAACAAGAAGGCAGCCCTGAACTAGATACCGAGATTTTTTCTGGGTTGAAGCAAATGCTTGATGATGTGAATCCCTTAGTACATGTCTTCCGCACAGCACAAGAAAAAATTAAACATGGTGAGAATACCGAGTTGTCAATTAAGTTGATTGGGACGAGAGAGAATAAGCCCAAGCTGTATAACATGCCAACGTCGTCTGAGATAGCCGCTTTAATACTAGGCCCTACAGATGAAAATGGTGCTGGAAGAGACATAATCATAGAGCATAGAAGCCACGGCCTGAAGACAATAAATGAGCTACATCCGTCCTACATGGCCCTGCAGTACCCCGTTCTTTTCCCTTACGGGGAGGATAGTTTTCATCTTGATATACCATACCATTACGAAGAAGGATCTTCTAATAGGAGAAAGAGGGGATGTGTGACTATGAGGGAATATTACGCTTATCGCTTGCAGCAAAGGGTGTCCGACGGGTACGCGCTTCTGCGAGGTGGAAAGCTTCTGCAACAATACATTGTTGATTCCTACTGCGCGATAGAATCAGAAAGGTTGTGCTACATAAAAAACAACCAGTCATCCATAAGGTGCGAGCTGTTAAATAACATTCGGATGCTGTTGATAAAGGGGATTATAGAGGCGCGGAAGTCGGGAAACGGATGTTCCTCCCGTCGTCTTTCGCAGGTGGCCCGAGATATATGCAAGCGAACTACCAGGACTCAATGGCAATATGCAGATTTCATGGTAATCCCCACCTGTTTATTACATTCACAGCTAATCCAAAATGGCCCGAAGTCACTTAATGCTCCGGCACACAGGAGGGCAGAAACCGGAGGACAGGCCAGACATCATGACGAGGCTATTCAAGTTGAAGCTTACACAGCTCCTGGATTGCTTAAAGAAAGAACGGTATTTTGGTGAAGTTGTCGCAAGTATGTCCCGCAGTTTAGTCTTTTATAATTATTATTAGTTACTCCACTCATAAGTGTTCATCGTACCTTCACAACTTCATAGTCACGACTTTTCTAACCTTCATTTATAACGTTGTTAATGTTAAATGACTTCATGGTCACATTTGTTTCCATTTCGCCAGACGTACATACAATAGAATTCCAGAAAAGAGGACTCCCGCATGCGCACATACTCATTTGGCTTGACCGAGAAGATGCTCAACTGACCCCAGATTATATAGACAGCATAATCCACGCAGAGGTACCTGATTGCGAGGCAGAACAAGAGCTCTACCGCGCTGTATCTCAGTTCATGGTTCACGGGCCTTGTGGGGACGCAAATCCCAAGTGCCCTTGCATGGTGAACAATGTCTGCTCTAAGGAGTATCCGAGAGGGTTTAACAGCCATACGACAATCGATCACAACGGTTATCCAGTATATCGACGACGTGAGAACAATAGGTACTGTGTGCACCCGTCCACTGCTCGGCTATTACTGTACCATATTGTATTCAATTTACTTACTGACTTTCCAAGTTGCTTCTGTGTTGCCTTTTGATGGTGCGCCTACTACTGTTCCTTGCAGGCACATTCGAAAAGGGGAGCATCTGATGGACAATAGGCATATAGTTCCGTATAACCCCGGCTTACTCCTAATGTTCGACGCACATATAAATGTTGAATGGTGTAATACCGCACGCGCTATAAAGTATCTCTTCAAATACATTTTGAAAGGCTCGGACAAGGCTACTTTCACACTGAAGAACGACCAGGACGACGAAGTCAGCGCCTACCTGGATTGTCGTTATCTATCGGCATGTGAAGCTTCCTGGAGGATATACGGTTTTGATATCCACGAACGTAATCCCTCAGTTACACGGTTACCTATACATTTGCCGGGTGAGCAATTCGTTGTGTTAAGCGACACGTCCAATCTAAGAGGTGTTATCAGCATGGCGAATAATTGCGATACGATGTTAATGAGTTGGCTAGCGACGAATGCACGAGATCCGGAAGCAAGGTCACTGACATATGCGCAATTTCCGACCCGGTATGTCTGGAATATAGGTTGGGTTAAGCGCTCTAGGGGAAGGAGTATCGGCAGGGTCGCCTTCGTGCACCCGACAGCCGGAGAAAGGTATTACCTCCGTCTTCTACTAAACACAGTCAGAGGACCCACTTCATTCGAGGAGATCAGGACCGTTGACGGGCACCTTTATCCTTCATTTAAGGCAGCCTGCTTGGCGATTGGTCTCCTCAGTGACGACAAAGAGTGGGGTGACGCTTTAAGGGAGGCGTATTTATGGGCGATGCCATCTCAATTAAGGGACCTTTTTGTTACGATTGTTTTATTTTGTGAGGTAACTGACATTAAATGTCTGTGGGAGGAGTCTTATAGCATGCTATCTGAAGATATTGAGAGGAAAAAAAAGGAAAGAGTTTAATCACCCGACGCTCATACTTAACGAAGAGGCAAAGAGGTCATACACACTGGTCGAAATCGATAAAGTACTTATGAAATACGGTAAGACATTGCAGGACGTGAAAGATATGCCACTGCCGAACCTTGAAGGTGTCAGGTCTGTCGAAAACAGGCTTATCCAGGATGAGATGATTTATGATCCGACACAGCTAGAGCACGAGTGGTCATTGAGAATAAAACAGTTGAATTTGGAACAACATACGGTATATACAGAAGTCATGCATGCCGTTACGAATAATAGGGGTGGAGTTATGTTTCTGTATGGCCACGGTGGTACAGGGAAAACATTTTTGTACAACACTCTCTCGGCGAGATTGCGAGCAGATGGTAACATAGTGTTGAACGTGGCGTCTTCAGGTATTATGACAACCCCTCCTTATCTTATATTGTATTGTGAACCATTTTATATGGTGGTTTCATGTTTGCGGATCTGTATACACATTCGAGTTGCATAGGATAAATTAACATTTATTTTGTCGTTTCAGATTTGACCGTTTGTTTCGTGTTATTGTCTTAGGTATAGCAGCGCTGCTTTTACCAGGGGGAAGGACCGCACACAGCCGATTTGGTATACCAATAGACATATATGAAAACTCAACGTGTAACATATCACAGCAAAGCCAGCTCGCCGCGCTGATCCGGCAAGCGTCATTGATAATTTGGGATGAGGCCCCGATGGACAACAGATTTGCTTTCGAAGCATTGGATAGGACAATGAGGGATGTAATGGGGTTTCAAGATCCCGCGGCAGCATCGAAGACGTTTGGGGGTAAGGTTGTTTTACTCGGGGGCGATTTCCGTCAAGTTCTTCCGATCGTCACTAGGGGATCCCGGCAGGATGTCGTACAGGCGTCGGTGAGCCGGTCGTATGTATGGAACGACTGCACGGTCTACATACTAAGGAGAAGCATGAGGGTCGTTGAAGATCATGTGGATGTGAACAAACAAAGTAGAAATAAGTTGTTTAACGAATGGTTACTAGCGTTGGGTGGCGGTACTCTTGAAGCAAAGGCTGGAGAAGGCGAAACAAAAGCGACATGGGTTAAGATACCCGACGAATATATCGGGTCTCTGGGGGAGCTGCATCTCGGTAGTGTGGTGGCGGAAATGTATCCTCAATTCCAAGAGAGATACCATGACGAGAATTATCTTCGGGAAAGGGCGATTCTTACGCCTTTAAATGAAACGGCCGATTTGATTAATAATTTTATTTCTGCTCTACTCCCCGGACAGGAAATGCTATATAGGAGTTGTGACGAAATATGTTCTTCATCAACAGAATGTAGAGAACAGCTAGACTTATACCCAACTGAGTATTTGAATAGTCTATCTATACAAGGTCTGCCCCATAATGAACTGAGGCTCAAAGTAGGTATGCCGGTTATGTTGTTGAGGAATATTAACCCGTCTCGAGGATTATGTAATGGGACGCGACTTATTTTAACTAAACTTGGGACGTTCGTGGTGGAGGGGAAGATAATAACGGGATCAAGAGTCGGCCACAAGATCCTGGTCCCGAGGATAATAATGACATCATCGGATCCAAAGATTCCATTTGTTCTCAAGCGTCGTCAGTATCCTTTACGGACATGCTACGCAATGACGATAAATAAAAGCCAAGGTCAGTCTCTTCATCATGTGGGGGTTTATCTCCCGAAACCAGTTTTCAGCCACGGACAACTTTACGTCGCTGCTTCGCGAACGACATCACCGGAGGGATTGAAGTTTTTCATCGATGACAGGGAGCAACAATTCAAGGGCCACACAAGAAACATTGTTTACAAGGAGGTTTTCACGAATTTACCATCCGTTAGTTTCTCCTCATAGTGTTGTCATGAGTTACATTATCTATCATAGCGTACGCTCGATTATGACCGCTTTACATTGTACTGATGTTCTGTCAAACTATATATCTTTACGTGACACGCTTACATGATTTACATTTAATTTGTCGTATTGTCGACGAAATATTGGCATTCATGGTACTGCTGATCATGTATGAATTTTATTGATGGTTGTACACTATGGTATGACATCTCATTTCTGGTCCTCAATGCAAAATTTTACGTCGGCGAACTTTGAGTCGACTAATTTTGGGGGATTCACGCTACGTTTTTCTCGACTGGTGACCGATTTTGCCAGTTAATTTATGGTCATTACCCGTACCTGTATTTTTTACCTACATTATTATCGTACTCCCAATATTTTGGTTAAACTTTAAAAGTATAATTAAAGGGGTATATATCGTAATCCTGCCATCAGCTTATACTTTATACGTCATTCACATTGTCATTAACAACCGGCCCGTGCAACGCACGGGCTTTCCACCTAGTAAATATAAAAGACAAACAAATGAATGGAACGGAGAGTGTAGTTATTCTCTATGATCTCGGTATATATCATTTGTTCATAAAAGTTTATAGTTGTTGTTCGAGATTCAAGCGACTATATTTCTGCAATTTATTTTCAACGATACACCCATCATTAGTTTTTAAATACGTAACTTGTAAATATTCTTTATATGATATGATTCATAATTGAGTGTGATTCTTTTCTTATTTGTTATATTGATTTTATCCAGATTAAGTGCTTAAAATTCATTCGGGAAAAAGTTTTGAGAATTTTTATTCTCTTAGTAGCTAATAAAGGATTACAATATTTAATTACAGTGTTATATCAGTCATGATTATTGCAAAAATAAAATGTATTTCCGTTGGTATTCATATAGTGAAGTTTTAAACAAACATATTCTAGTTTGAGGATTGATTAATAATGAATAATTTGGTTATATTTTGATTAATTAATACGGAGTAATTTAATACTGTAGAAACGGATTATTTTCTTAATTTTCCTTAATTAAATTATTGGAGTGTATAGCTTTAGGATTAATTTAGTGATAATTAAAACAATGAGAAGTTGTGGTAGGGCTGAGCAAATTATCTGACTATCCGAATCCGATCCGTTATCCGATTCGTATTCGATCTGAAAAACCGGATATTCGATCCGAAAAACCGGATATTCGATCCGAAAAATGATTTCGGATCGGATATCCGATCCGAAAATTTCGGATATCGGATCGGATTCGGATATCCAAAATATTTTTTTCGGATATCTGATCCGATCCGAAAAATGAGTTATTTTTGTAATTTTTATATTGGGTTAGTGTATTCTAATGTAAGTAGGTTATAATTTAATTCATTTTAGATTAAGTCTTGGTGACATTTTTGTATTGCCTTAAAATATAGAATAGTATACTCCGTATAATACTAGATTAATTAAGATTAGGATTTTTCTAGTTGAATTGAACTTCATTTAGAAATTTATTTGACCAAAAATCCCAACCAAATCGGATATCGGATATTTCGGATATCCGGTCCGAAATTTTTGGATATCAAAAATCGGATATCCGAAGTGATTCGGGTCCGATATTAAAATTTTCGGATTTTAGGATCGGATATCCGATCCGAAAATCTAATTCGGATCGGATATCCGATCCGTGCTCTATCCTAAGTTGTGGTGTAGTGGTAGAGAATATGTACTACATACCTAAGGTAAGGGTTCGATTTGCATGTAACTTGCTTTACTAATTATTTCTATTTTTTGTAGTGGATAACTTTAGGCGGGTTTTTATTTTTTGTAGTGGATAACTTTAGGCGGGAAAAATTGGAGGATTGTTATTTGGTCAGTGGAAAGGGGATTAAACCCTCCATGCATCAAGGCATCTATCAACCCTGCGTCGGGTTCGATTTGTATATAACCGATTTGATCTGTGGTGTATGTGCATTTTGGGTCACTATATTCTGGCCGAGTCAAGGAGTCGAATCGGGTTTACTCGATTTTTGGATTGGATCACCCGAGTCAGATGATTCTTGCCTAGTCTTGCGAAACGGGTTGATTGAGTCGGGTTTGGGTAGGTCAACTTCGGGTCGGGTCACTTTCAAGTCAGAAAAATTAGGTCAACTTTTTGGGTCAGTTCGGGGCATTTTCGAGTTTGTTATTTTCAACTTTTTTTAGGGACATTAAATCGTTTTCTATGAAAATATTTGAGACAATTGTGAGTTAGGTCTGATCAATTAGGATTACGAGTCAAATTCGGATTTTTGGAATTACTTTTGTCAGGTCTCGACTAATTGCTTTATTTATTTTTAAGGGCCTATTTTTAACACTAATCAAATCAATCAAATTCATCGAGCCCTTCTATTTCGTTCAAATTAATCAAATTCACCGAAAGCTTAATCAAATTAATTAAAACGAAATGGTGGCGCCATTTCCAATCTCATTCCACCGCTCAATTCACCAAGCCTATCTATTTCGTCTTCCTCACATTCTCTTATTCATCCAGCAATTACAATCTCGGATTTTTCGCAATTCTAGTAAGTTTCTCTTTAATGAAATTAACCCAGAAATCATGAAGGAAATCAACGGAGTTTTGGGTAAATTCAGTTAATCTCTCACTTGTCCTCAATTGCTCTGTAATTTCTGGTATAATCTTATGTTCTCGTCTCTTCCATCTTTTTTTTAACCGAGTATGATGCATAATAATTACTGTATAATTTTAGATGTTTGAGATGGGTAATTCATAAGTTTAAGTTCTAGCAACTAATATGATGAAGAACTGTGAATTGGGTATGTGTTAGGTGCTTAGATTTAGTAGAAATTATGAATTTCGATGATGCACACTAAGTGTTTGATGAAATTCCAGTTAAAAAAATCAGGTGTTTGAGGGAAATGTGAAAATGGGAGAAGTAAATAGAATTTCGGAGCTACCTGATATTATCTTGCATACTATTCTTTTAATGCTCGATACCAAAGAGGCAGGTCGTGCTAGTCAAACCTTAGGGTTCACTTACTCCACTAAATTTACTCCTGAAGGTTCATAAAATTATGTTGAACAAGCACTTGCGTGTCCAATAACATGAGATGGTGCATTTAGTTTTCATCTTGTTTTTCCTTGGTTTTTGGTCTCTAACTTGAGCCATGTGGTCCTGTATACATAACAATTGGAGATGGGGAAATATTGAGAAAATTGACGTTGATCACGCTGATGACCCAGGAAAGTGCCCAAGCCCTGGTGACAATGTCCCTGATTTAGGTCCAGTGTGCCATCTAAATTACAGTTCAGGTCTAGCGAAGGGCAGTTTTTGTTGGGACAGACAACCTGAATGGAGTGCATTCAGGGAGAGCAGCTTTGGGCATGGAATACTTGAGGTACGTTCCCAAGCCTGTACATCTCTTTTTGTTGATGTTAATTAAATTTAACCAGCTGTTTTTCATATGTTGAGGTAGGTTAAGAATTCGACTCACGCATTGGGGACATGGCACCGGAATTAGGACATCTACAAAGATGTCCAACTAGGTGATTGATGCGCGCTGTCGTTGACACGCATGCAAACAATATTTTTAGTCCCAACTTACTACTATGTAGTAGCGGCAAGTCGAGGTCGAATCACAAGGACGCGGTTAAGCGATATTGGTCAAGTCTGAGGTTTAATTGCGATTGGGATTGAGATGGGGGTTTTGGGACGAGAGGAGTTAAACTAATGCAAGCGGGCTACACAACTAAATCTAGGAACAATAATGGGAATGGCGTTAGGGAGAGTCGGGGAGTCAGAAAACAAGATAAAAGTATAGCATCGTAAGAATTATCACAAGGTGTATAAGGGAGGTTCCACCTTTCGGTTTCCCTACCGGCCAAGTTGTGGACATGACATAGGTCCACCCCGACGCGGCCACGCGCCGGTTTGGGGAGGCGAATGAATCTCCATATAAGCATGGATCGAATTGAAATTTAAATCGAAATTGGAGTCGTCACCGAACTTTGTGGGAGTTCGGGCCCGTTCGAACCCACTCTATGTCGTAGTGGGCCGTGTACAAAATACGGCCCATTTTCGATGTCAGAGTTTATTGGGTTCGTTCCTTAGCATTTGATACCGATACCGACTTGATCGGATATCATGTATTGAATGACTCGTTGCCAATGGTTTCGGACATCCGGAAACCGAGGTTCTTAGTAAAGGGTGAAGGTACGTGTTTGGAAGTTCACAAAGAACACCCAACCCTGCCCGCACATTAGCGGCCTCTACTAAGATATCGTTTGATGTTTTAATACGCGCGTTAGTAATACGATGAATGATATGCAAACATTGTTTTCCCTAAACATGCAAGAATTGAATGGGTTGCTAAGTCGATTTAATGCAACTAAAATTAACGTCAAAGTTGTATTTTAACATGTGAGATTCGTTTTAGTCTAATAAAACAAATAAAAAGAAAAGAAATCGCTACAAACACGAACAAACAAGTTAGTAACGGTTTGTAAATCAAATAAAAGATATGGATGCAATGAATAATGTAGAAATATATCGAGATCTGAAATATCGCTAAAAAGACACTGTTTTGTCCAAAAAACGATGCTCGAAGAATAATAAAAAGGGAAAGACGGGTCATGTTCCAGCCTGCTGGGCGACTCGCCCGGGACGTGCGCGACTCGCGTCCCGGCCTGTTTTCGAAATTGATTTTTTTTGAAAAAGCGATGATTTTATTAAATCGCTTACAAATATTGCACAATTTGCACCTGACTTAATATTCTCGACATTCGTCGTATTCGATATTCGATTATGAAATCGATATCGAATATTCGGAATAATTTTGGAAAAGATGAAAAAGGTTTTAAGAAATCGTTTTGTAGAAAAAACGATGTTTAAGAAAAATTGAGAAAAGTAAAGAAGGCCGCGGATCCAGGCTTCCGCGCGAGTCGCCTGGGAGGGGCGCGACTCGCGTGGGCTGCTGTCCCGGTTCGGTTCTTTTTCGAGAAATTGTTAATTTTGCTAGATTGCGTATAAATATGAATTAATTTATACTCGATCTATGCTCTCGATATTTGTCGTATTCGATAATTATGAAATTGATATCGGATATTCGGAATGACTTTAGAAAAAGTTTTATAAAGTTGTTTTGAAAAGAATTTTGAACGAAAAAATGTTAGTTCTCTCCGCGTTAGAATCGTTGTATTTTGTAAAAAAGTAACGATTTTTAACATCAACGAGATTAATTTAATTCTTTTAATACGATATTCGATTAGAGAATCGGTATCATATTTTTAAGAATATTCGTTATATGAAAATAGAATTTGTAATATCGATATTGGAAATAATAAAGATGCGACGAACGACCCATAAAAAAAAATCGACCGACGAAAAAAAAAAAAGAAAAGTCGAGGAAGAGAGGAAGAAAAGAGAAATCGGGTTTGATTACACCCTCAACCTACATGCTCTTGTTAACTCGGATCGGGGCTCGTCGGAATGTGGCTAAGGCACGGAAGCGTCGGGTTAATGTCGGTGAGTTGGTGGTTGTTTCGGTCGGACGTGAAGGGTGACGGGTATAAGGGCCGGTTCCTTCGGTTTTGGACGTAGAATGTCGGGAATTGTATGTGTCGAGGTATGAAACGGGTGTGTGTAATGTATGTGTATATTGTATATGATTGATCGTGTATCTTGTAGATGTTTTTGGTGTTCATGCAGAGGGTTCTATTTATAGGAAAAGAAGGTTGAGAGAGGTATCTTGCTTGTACGACAAGAAACACCCATCGAGATAGGAAATTTAAGAAGTTGAGACGAACGAGAATTCCGTGACGTGGCAAAGAAGAAAAGGGAATTCCGGTTTGGGCAGAGGAGCTCGGCTGAAACAGGCCACTCGGCCGAGTGTCCTACGCTCGGTCAAATGCTCGATTCGGTTTTTGGATAGAATTTCTACTTGAGATCGAATTCTATCTTTAATGGAATTGTTTAATATTTGTGTAGCTGATTTTTTGTGGAGTCTGAGCTCGAGTCGGTCACGTGAGGTGACACGGATGACTCATAGTCTCGGGAAAATATCTTTGACCGGGTTTGACTCGGTCGCTAAAAGACGATTTTGTCCCTGGTGTCGGATTCGACCCAAATTAGTCTTATTTGACTCGAAATGACTCACTGGGCCTGGTTTTGAGGTTGGTTTTGTGAAATTTGTACTCCGTAAAAAACCCAAGCTAAATATCCATTTCCGAGTACGTTAAAGCATGTTTGCGTCCGATCATCATCGGGTGTTTGTCGGGAACTGCTATAGACACCTGGCAAACAAGTGATGATGAGGAGACGGACCATTGCCTTTTCTCGCTTTAACACCCAAAAATACTGGGATGAAGTGCTATCCTTCCATGAAGGCCCATTGATCCGCTGCACCGTCCCATGGTGGCCCATTTATGTCCGGACCGGTTTAGAGTCTCGAGATAGGGCTCGATATCAGGTAATCCTATCTTTTAGACAGACAATTCACCTCTTTCTCGATCGCATATTTAGGCAATATGGTCGGACGCAAAGAATCCCAGAAATCGAGGCAGTCGTGAGTGAATCTGCCCAGTTGACGGATGTAATGTGTGACACCTGGATGCAAATGGGTATACAAGAACTACTTGGTCCGTTTCCAAGACTCCATATTCGATCTGGGTATCTGACTCTTATGTGAGATGGACAAGAGCTGATTCAGCTAAAGCCCGAGCTGCTTTGAAGACTGACGAGGCCTTCGACCTGTTACGTCGGGAACATGCTAAAGATAATAGAAGCTTCTTTGACGAAGATGCTACTCCGGCAAGTCAGAAAGGGAAATCTAGGACTCAGACTGAAGGGTCCAGTACTAAGGGTGCACGGGGGAAAGTGAGCCCCCAGACGGATTTAGAAAGGAGACTAGGGCCAAAGCTGGCGGTTAAGGACCGACTTGGTCCTCGAGACAGACTTCCTGAACCCGTACGGGCTCGGCTTTGACCGGCAGAAGACCCAAAATCAAAGAAGCGGGTTCGAGCAAAAGAAGTTCCACTTGTGATTAGGGAACGTTCGCCCCCGCCCCGTCGGCCTCGGGCACCACATGACCCGAAAGATAAGGGGAAAAGAAAAATGTACGAGTAGTCTCCTAATTTTATTATTTAAGTATTACTACTATTTTTGTGGTGTAATTTTCTTATTTGTTTTTTTTTGTGATGTATTTTTGAAATTCCCGAGTTTATCGGCTTTTCTTATATAATAAAAAGACATATTAGTGAATACCGTTCCCGTCTTTTCGTTATTGCAGTGGTTGTACCCTTTTGAGGGGTTGCCTACGTATCCAAAATTAATGGAATCAAACCTTCCGTAGTTCAGAAGTATTTTTGCAATTTTTCGAAATACATCAAGATTATTAATTCGAGATGTGCAACGGTAGGATAAGTAATCCTAACTTATTGACTTGCTTAAAATTTTTGAAAATTTATAAAAAGAAATTTTTTTATAAATTTTTGCAAATGACATTGAGATAAGGCTTATGGTTAGTAACGCTTCAGTTGGTCCAAGTTTGTTGGGTTGACGAACTCGTTCCCGTCCAAGTCCGTTAGCATTACTTCTCCTCCCGAAAGGATTTTCTTCACTAGGTACGGCCCAGCCCAATTGGGTTTGAATTTTCCCCTTGGGTCAACTGGTAGTAAAGCTCGAACAGATTTTAGGACTAGATCGCCCTCTTTGATATTTCTGGGCCTAACCCTTTTGTTAAAAGCCCATTGGATCCTTTTCTGATATATCTGAATATTATTCAGGGCCCGAGATCGCCGTTCGTCTAAGAGGACTAGCGAGTCATATTGGGCTTGGACCCAATCTGCTTCAGGTACCTGACTCTCGAGTAGAATTCTGAGGGATGACACTTCTAGCTCGACTGGCAGGACTGCTTCCATTCCATATGTCAGATAGTATGGAGTTGCTCCGGTTGCAGTTCGAATTGATGTCAGATACCCCCATAAGGCGAAGGGTATCTTGTCGGGCCAGTCCCGGTAATTCTCAGCCATCTTTTTAAGTATGGTGACAATTGTCTTATTGGCTGCCTCCACCGCTCCATTTGTCTGGGGACGGTAAGGCGACGATGTATGCCTTTGGATCTTGTGCTTTTCCAGCAAAGCGGCAGTTTCAGCTTGAAAATGGGTCCCGTGATCACTGATGAACTCGTGCGGAATCCCGTATCGACATATAATTTTGTTTTGGATGAACTTAGCCACATGTTTGGCATTCAAGATCCGGTATGACTCGGCTTCGACCCATTTAGTGAAATAGTCGATAGCCACTAGGATGAAACAGTGACCTCCCGTCCCGGAAGGGTTCACTTTCCCAATTATATCAATTCCCCACGTTGAGAATGGCCATGGTGATGTCATTGTATATAATAGGGATGAAGGCATATGCTGTACATTGGCGAAAATCTGACAGTTATGGCAGTGTTTGACATATAACTGACAGTCAGTTTCCATGCTATTTCAATAATAGTCGAGTCTCGTGATTTTTCGGGCCAACATATGGGCGTTCATATGCGGACCTTTTCACCATCATGTACCTCAGCCATGACTCTTTCGGCTCGCGTTTTGTCAATGCATAGGAGTAAAGCCCCCTGTGCTGTCTTCTTATATAACTGTCCATCGTCTGTGCGGATGAACTAGGTTGCCCATCTTCGTAGAGCTTTCTTGGCCCGATTTTCAGCTCCCGGAGGATATTCTCCTGACGTTAAGTAGGTTAGAATAGCCTGATACCAAGGTTCTGGATCAGTTATCTCAATATCTTGGATAGCGTGGATGTATGCTGGCTCGGATCGTCTTTCGACGCAAATGGGCATGCTGGTTAGGTGTGCTGGGATATTTAGTAAAGATGCTAATTTTGAGAGAGTATCTGCGAACTGGTTTTCTTCGCGAGGCAGATAGATGTACTCTACTTTTTGGAATTGTTTTTCGAGAACCCTTACTCGTGCTTGGTAAGCCACGAGATTTGCGTTCCGAGTCTTCCATTTTTGTAGGGCTTGATTTATGACTAAAGATGAGTCACCGTGGACCCAGAGGTTTGTTACTCCTAAATCGGCAGCGGCTTGCAGTCCGTGAATGCATGCTTCATACTCGGCTGCGTTGTTAGTCACGTCAAAATCTAGCTTAATAGATAACGGGGTGTGTTCCCCTTGTGGCGAGATTAACAAAATCCCGACACCAAACCCTCGAAAGTTGGACGCCCCATCAAAATATAAATCCCATGTTTCGGTGTCAGTATGGAATATATCTTCATCTAGGAAGACCCAAGTATCGGTGTGTTCTTCCTCGGATACCGGACTATCGGCGAGGAATTCCGCGACTACCCGGCCTTTGATGGCTTTTAAAGGTACGAACTTGAGGTCGAACTCAGCTAGCATTAAAGTCCATCTGGATATACGGCCGTTGAAGATGGGCTTCTCGAATAGGTACTTGATTGGATCCATTTTGGACAGCACATGTACCTCGTGACTAAGCATGTAGTGTCGGAGCTTTTTAGTGGCCCAAACCAGAGTTAGGCACGTCTTCTCGAGCATTGTGTACTTGCATTCGTATTCCAAGAACTTTTTACTGGTGTAGTAAATAGCCCGTTCTTCGGAATCGACCGTCTGGGCTAGCATAGCGCCCATGGCCGTCTCGGTCGTTGTTAGGTATAGCGACAGAGGCAAACCATGCTGGGGTGGCATTAACACCGGTGAAGAGGATAGAATCTCCTTGATCTTATCGAAAGCCATTTGACATTTGTCGTCCCATAGTGTTCGTTCTCCTATCTTCAGTTTCTTGAAAATGGGCTCACATACCATGGTTAGCTTTGAAATAAACCGACTGATATATTGGACCTTCCCGAGAAACCCCCTTATCTCCTTTTCGGTCTTTGGCGGTTGCATCTCGGTAATGGCTTTGATCTTTGCTGGGCCAACTTCGATGCCACGCTGGCTGACAATGTGGCCCAGTAGCTTGCCCGATGTTACCCCGAAACTGCATTTTTGAGGGTTTAACCTCATGTTGTACTTGCGTAGTCGGGTGAAGAACTTCCTTAGGGCCGCAATGTGCCCGTTTCGGTCCTTGGATTTGACAATCATGTCGTCCACGTAGACCTCCACTTCCTTATGCATCATGTCATGCAATAAAGTGGTGGCGGTTCGTTGATAAGTGGCACCGGCGTTGATAAGCCCAAATGGCATCACGGTATAGCAGTAAGTCCCCCAAGGTGTGATGAAGGTGGTCTTACTCATGTCTTCTTCCGCCATTTTGATCTGATTGTATCCGGCATACCCGTCCATGAATGATAGAAGAGCATGGTCAGCCATGTTATCTACTAGTATATCGATGTGTGGCAACGGAAAATCGTCTTTTGGGCTGGCCTTATTAAGGTCCCGAAAGTCTACACATACTCGGACTTTGCCATCTTTTTTGGGTACTGGTACTATGTTCGCAACCCAGTCTGGATATTCAGACACTTGGATAAAGCCCGCTTTGGATTGTTTATCGACTTCTTCCTTGACTTTGAGAGACCATTCGGGCCTCATTCTTCGAAGTTTCTGTTTTACCGGCTTATACCCGTCTTTGATGGGTATTCGGTGTTCAGCTATCTCCCGGTCTATTCCCGACATGTCCTTGTAGGACCATGCAAAGACGTCTTTGAATTTCTGGAGGAGATCCGTGAATTGTTGTTTCTCCTCGGGATCTAAGGATAGGCCCAACTTAAGCATCTGAGGTTCTAAAGGGGTTCCTACGTTGATGGAATCGGTTTCTTCGATTACTGGATTTCGGGACTCCCTTTGTTCGAGTTGCTCGATTAGATGCGGAGGCAATGGCACCTGTTCGTCGGGTTTCTCAATGTCATTGCAAGTAAGATTTTTGAAAATGTTTTGAAAATAAGACAAGTCGTAAGCAGAACAGTTATCGTTATTATTGATAGTGAATTTTGAAAAGAGCTCGAAGAGAGCTGCCATCTGATCGTTGGTTAGTGGCGGGATAGGGAGAGCCCTCGGGACAGACTCCGGGGCTCCCGGTGGTGTGACTAAAGAAGGGAGAGGGGTTACAGACTCGATCCTAGTACTGGACCCTCTAGACTTAGACTCAGACTCCGACTCTGACTCAGACTCGGACTCGCGGACTCTCTTTAGTTGCCTGACTAGGGCCGTGTCAGCGTTTGGCTCTTCGGGAGTGAGTTCCGTCTTGGAAGGTTCAGTGACGGTTTCCGGAGTGGCGAGACCGGCCGTGATGGTGTGTGCGCCGGCCAGAGCTCTGGCTTTAGCTTTCCGGATTTCTTCGATGGTGACGGGGACAGCTTCCCCCTTGGCCAGATAAACATCATCTTCATCGTCGTTCCATATCCCGTTGATTTGGGGAATGAAAGGGGAAATGAGATGAGAGCAATCGACTACTTCTCCGATAAAAATGGCGTGGGTAGCAAGAGGATTATTTTTGTTACTCGGCTTATCGCTGGGTAGTGGTATCTTCCCACTTTCGATCAGATCTTGAATGAGATGCTTCAACTTCCAGCATTTCTCAGTGTCGTGCCCATTGCCTTAGTGATAGTGGCAATAGGCTTGAATGTTGTAGCTCTTGGATCGCTTTTCCACGAGAACCTTCGGAATTGGGCCTATCGGTTGGATTATGCCTTTTGAAGACAACCTTTGTAAGGCATTAGCATAGGTTGTCCCTATGTCAGTGAATACCCGATTTGAAGTATTCTTTTTGGTCGAGGTGTCTAATGAGTTAACCTCATTGAAGATGCTTCGGGCCGCCCTTGTAGTTGCGGGCTTGCTGGAGGATTAACTGGCTCCTTGATACCCCTTGGTAGAGGCCTTAGTAAGGTTTTCTAGCCTTAGATCGTCTTCGATTCTCGTACCCATTTCGGTCAAAGTGGCAAAGTTGGGTATGATGGCGTACCGGAGATGGACTCGGTAAGCGGGGAGGAGGTTTTTGACAAAGGCCTCCACTAGCACTTTTTCGCTGGGCTTGTCCACCAGCTTCACACTTTCAGTCCTCCACCTTTGAAGGTATTTGGTGAAACCCTTCTTAGGCTCTTGGGCCATAACTTCTAGAGTACTCATGGTAGTCTGGATTTCAACGTTATCCGCGTAGTTTCGCGCGAATTCCATTGCAACATCGTCTCAGGTTTTGTATTTCTTGGGATCAAGCCTGTAGTACCAGGCTTTCGGGTGTTTTTCCAAAGAGGAAGCAAAGAGATGTTTGAACATGGTCGATTTGACCCCCTTAACAGCCATAAAGTCCTTGAAAGCCCGAATATGGAGTATCGGGTCTTCAGTTCTGTCAAACATTGGCAAGCCCGTTAAGTTGAGGTTAGCGGGCAGTTCATCAGTTAAGGGCGAATAGGTACGAGCATTTTCCGTGAGGATGGTGTTTCTGGTGGTCGAGTGGACCTGTTCTTGCAGCTTTTGGACCGCGCCGGCCAATGCGGCCAACGGTCCGTCATCTTCGATCGAAGCATTGGGGGTTCCTTGTTCCACGGCACTTACCCGAGTGACGATGGCAATCTGGTCCTCCCTCATTTGTCGCAATTGGTCTTGGATTTTGGTCAATGAAGCTGTCAACTCATCGATGGCTTCTTTCGTCATGGTTCGAGTGAAGGGTGACCTGTCTGTAAGAACACCGCGTAATTAGCAACTTAACCCGAATCATAAAAAAAGTACATCCCGAGCAAGGGAAAAGAAGAAGAAGACTAAGACGGTAATGACTCGGAAAAGACATCTAGACGGGTGACTCGTGAAAAGGTGGCCTTCCTCAGGATCCAGTTATGTGGGTTGGGCCCTGTTCGAAGAAAGGTTCACGTGAGACATTCCCAGACTTTAGACTCGATTGTGTAGTTGGGCCAACCTTTGTAGGAGTATGTCCTACGTAGGTGGGCCTTGCCTTAGTAAAATAAGGCAGACTAGGATAAGGGGGAAAATCGTGATGTAAGATCGACAGAGTTTCGACGCTAGAGACTTCAACGACTTATGACACGACCCGACACTGCTAAATACGGGAAGTCTAAGAGGAGGAAGCTTTGAAATATGATTTTGAAAAGCCCGAAAAATTCGGGGAGAACCGGCCCTTTTTCGAGAAAAACGGAAAAGGTGGGCCGGGCGAAGGTTTGAAAATTTCGAAAATAACTTCGAGTTTTAAATTGGGCATAATACCGGCTAGAAAAAGGCTATTTTGAGTAAAATCATAAGTCCTAAATTCGGTATATGTCCGGGTTTTTGAAATTGGATATTTTGAAAAGGATGCAAATTTTTTGAAAATGACGGTTTTGAAAAAGATGTGGATCAAGTAGCACGTAGTCATGGAAACAGTATAATGACACCATGTATGCTCTTAAGCTAAGTCTCGGTCAGTCTATAAGGGTCTATACCAGTGTACATAGCCTATTCGAGAATCGGGGCGAACTTCCTAAGTCGAATTGAACTTATAACATGCCGTAAAACCCATACGAATCTGCTATGCACACCTTTTGACATATCCAATTTGGACTACATCAATGGTATAGTGGGACGTCGGTCACCAGTACCGGCCCGGAAAAGATGGGGTTATGCATGAACCGTAAAACTAAAACGCGTATTGTACTAGTCAAACGATTTCTATTCGAGTCTCACCCTGAGGATGCCGATGGTAAGTCACACATCAGTTAATCCCCAGCGGAGTCGTCAAATTGTGGACATGACATAGGTCCACCCCGACGCGGCCACGCGCGGGTTTGGGGAGGCGAATGAATCTCCATATGAGCATGGATTGAATTGAAATTTAAATCGAAGTTGGAGTCGCCACCGAACTTTGTGGGAGTTCGGGCCCGTTCGAACCCACTCTATGTCGTAGTGGGCCGTGTACAAAATACGGCCCATTTCCGATGTCAGAGTTTATTGTGTTCGTCCCTTAGCATTTGATACCGATACCGACTTGATCGAATATCATGTATAGAATGACTCTCGTTGCCAATGGTTTCAGACATCCGGAAACCGAGGTTCTGAGTAAGGGGTGAGGGTACGTGTTGGGAAGTTCACAAAGAACACCCAACCCCGCCCGCACATTAGCGGCCTCTACTAAGATATCATTTGATGTTTTAATACGCGCGTTAGTAATACGATGAATGATATGCAAACATTGTTTTCCCTAAACATGCGAGAATTGAATGGGTTGCTAAGTCGATTTAATGCAACTAAAATTAACGTCAAAGTTTTATTTTAGCATGTGAGATTCGTTTTAGTCTAATAAAACAAATAAAAAGAAAAGAAATCGCTACAAACACGAACAACAAGTTAGTAACGGGTTGTAAATCAAATAAAAGATATGGATGCAATGAATAATGTAGAAATATATCGAGATCTGAAATATCGTTAAAAAGACACTGTTTTGTCCATAAAACGATGTTCGAAGAATAATAAAAAGGGAAAGACGGGTCACGTTCCAGCCTGCTGGGCGACTCACCCGGGACGCGCGCGACTCGCGTCCCGGCCTGTTTTCGAAATTGATTTTTTTTGAAAAAACGATGATTTTATTAAATCGCGTACAAATATTGCACAATTTGCACCCGACTTAATATTCTTGACATTCGTCGTATTCAATATTCGATTATGAAATCGATATCGAATATTCGGAATAATTTTGGAAAAGATGAAAAAGGTTTTAAGAAATCGTTTTGTACAAAAAACGATGTTTAAGAAAAATTGAGAAAAGCAAAGAAGAAGGCCGCGGATCCAGGCTTCCGCGCGAGTCGCCTCAGAAGGGCGCGACTCGCGTGGGCTGCTGTCCCGGTTCGGTTCTTTTTCGAGAAATTGTTAATTTTGCTAGATCGCGTATAAATATGAATTAATTTATACTCGATCTATGCTCTCGATATTCGTCGTATTCGATAATTATGAAATTGATATTGGATATTCAGAATGACTTTAGAAGAAGTTTTATAAAGTTGTTTTGAAAAGAATTTTGAACGAAAAAATGTTAGTTCTCTCCGCGTTGGAATCGTTGTATTTTGTAAAAAAGTAACGATTTTTAGCATCAACGAAATTAATTTAATTCTTTTAATACGATATTCGATTAGAGAATCAGTATCATATTTTTAAGAATATTTGTTATATGAAAATAGTTTTTGAAATATCGATATTAGAAATAATAAAGATGCGACGAACGACCCATAAAAAAAAAAAAATCGATCGACGAAAAAAAAAAAGAAAAGACGAGGAAGAGAGGAAGAAAAGAGAAATCGGGTTTGATTATACCCTCAACCTACATGCTCTTGTTAACTCGGATCGGGGCTCGTCGGAATGTGGCTAAGGCACGGGAGCGTCGGGTTAATGTCGGTGAGTTGGTGGTGGTTTCGGTCGGACGTGAAGGGTGACGGGTATAAGGGCCGGTTCCTTCGGTTTTGGACGTAGAATGTCGGGAATTGTATGTGTCGAGGTATGAAACAGGTGTGTGTAATGTATGTGTATATTGTATATGATTGATTGTGTATCTTGTAGATGTTTTTGGTGTTCATGCAGAGGGTCCTATTTATAGGAAAAGAAGGTTGAGAGAGGTATCTTGCTTGTACGACAAGAAATACCCATCGAGATAGGAAATTTAAGAAGTTGAGACGAACGAGAATTCCGTGACTTGGCAAAGAAGAAAAGGGAATCCCGGTTTGGGCAGAGGAGCTCGGCTGAAATGGGCTACTCGGCCGAGTGTCCTACGCTCGGTCAAATGCTCGATTCGGTTTTTGGATAGAATTCCTACTTGAGATCGAATTTTACCTTTAATGGAATTGTTTAATATTTGTGTAGCTGATTTTTTGTGGAGTCTGAGCTCGAGTCGGTCACGTGAGGTGACACGGATGACCCGTAGTCTCGGGAAAATATCTTTGACCGGGTTTGACTCGGTCGCTAAAAGACGATTTTGCCCCTGGTGTCGGATTCGACCCAAATTAGTCTTATTTGACTCGAAACGACTCACTGGGCCTGGTTTTGAGGTCGGTTTTGTGAAATTTGTACTCCGTAAAAAGTCCAAGCTAAATATCCATGATTTCGAGCCCATTTCCGAGTACGTTAAAACATGTTTGCGTCCGATCATCATCGAGTGTTTGTCGGGAACTGCTATAGACACCTGGCAGCCAAATGTGGGTGTCTACACAAGTCTAAGCCCGCCTTCGCGACAAATAAACTAAGGTCTCTAGACGGAATTACCCAAACCCTGAGTTTCCCCATATTGGTCCGAGTGAGTCAAGTCGACCTAGGTGATCAAGCTAAGTCAAACAAAACACAACAACACCATTAGGACAATATCACCCTCAAATGCAATATTCTCACAAGACAAAACATTTTCCTAGAATTCCCCCTCCCCTAGCCTCCTAACTAAAATCTACTCACTACCCATAATAAAACAAACACTAAGGAGGCTAGAAGAAAAACTAAACATGCTTGAACTAGAGAAGAAATAACTAATCTAACACAATTATGGAAACTACACTAACAAAACAACACTAAGGAGGAAAATAAACAAACACACAGACTATGGAGAAATAAACTAAGGATAGAGATAAACAAACAAACAAACAAAGGAAAGCTAACATGAATAATGACAAGACAAACAATGGATTAACAAGAAACTAAAAATAAAACTAATTAATGGAGAAAATGAGAGGAAAGAAACTACCAACAATGGAGAAACTAAAGGAGGAAGATGAAGATTAATATAAAAGATGAAGCTTCAAGAAATAATACAAAGATCTTGTCACTAAACCCCTGCAAAACCCTTGAATCTTCAATAAAAACACAAGTCTTCAACTAAAGATGGAAACTTGATTACAAATTAATAGAGTAGAATTAATCTAATACTAAGAGAGTTTTTACTAAATCTATGGAATTTTACTATGTGAACTACTACTACTATGGAGATCTTCTATACTACTCTAACTTAAGGAGGCACAAATTAAGACACTTCCAAGGCACAAAACCCTAGGTTAAATATATATATATATATATATATATATATATATATATATATATATATATACTAGCCTTAATGGGTCACACCATCTTAAGCCCATAATCCAATTCCTCTCATTTAAGCTAGACCTTCACCCTTTGCATCTTAATGGGGCAAAACTTCACCCTGCGGTTGACGAGTTGACACCACCGGGTGAAATTTCACCCGGTGAGATTTTCTTCTCTTTTCGCGATTTTTGGCGCTTTTCTCCATCGAGCGAAATTTCACCCGGTGGACGAAATTTTGCCCGGTCGTTTCACCCGGTGGTGAGTGTCCATGAAAATCTCGGGAGGTGGAAAATGCCGTCGGGCGAAACTTCGCCCGATGGTGACTCACCGGGTGAAATTCTACCCGGTGATACTCCGCCTCTTTCCCGGTCTCTTTCTTTGTCGATCAATTGGATTACTTGAATTTTCAGTTGTGCGCTTTGCTCTTTGGACCGTATCTCTCTCATGCTCGTAGAAGCTCAGACACGTTTTTGATCAAAAATCCTATCAAAATAGACAGAAAACTACCAAAAACACCGTAAAATGCAAAAGAGAGACATTAACGTGAGAATTACTCAAAATATGGCGATAATCGCACTTTAATCTCGCAAAACGGAGGAAAAACTGGTCTAAATGGGAGGTAAAATGGTCCAAATTTGGCACACAACAATTACCCCACACTAAACCGTTGCACGTCCTCGAGCAAAGACCCAAAAAGAAATTAGCTACTACTACTAAGCTAGACTATGCTAAGCCGTTACGAGGCAATTAACGGGCCCGCTCCGTCCCTTCAACTCACATCAAGATACCCATGAGGTAGAGTACCTCTATGCAAGGCAAGTTGGGTCTTGCTCAAAACTGGGGTTGCGACTAACACACACACAAACACATAAAACAAGAAAGACACACAAAAAGATAGTCGCAACCAAAGAGAAAATAAATCACCGAATCCCTCATCGAAACGGCGGAGAAAGCACCGATTTGAGCTTAAGACAAACGAGAACACTACCAAGTTAGTAACACAAATTGACATGGACAAAATCCTAATAGGATGACAATCAAACAATAAAAACATTGAAAATTTACCAAGGTCCGTCTAATTCCACTATAGATGCCTACAACGGGACGATAAATGGAGTGGATAAGTGAGAACCATGGAGTTAGTAAACACTGTAGGTAAGTGTTATGCCGTCTCCTAAGCTAAGCCTAGAGGGTCGTCCCAAACTCGAGAAAGCCAATTAGACCAAAAAGATGGATAAGTGTTTGCAAAATGGTAAAGATTGCCAAATTACCACTATTTTCCTTCCTCGGGACTCGGTCCTCTAGTAGGCATTTCACGGCAATAAGTCAACCAAGGGATTATTTGGAGTTGGGAACGATTTTTGAGATTTTGATTTTCTTTTCGGTTTTCTTTCCCCATTAGGTTTTTTTTATTTTTATTTTTTTTTTATTTTTTTTTTCTTTTCTGATATGCCCTTTCTTATTTTATTTTCCCTTTTTCTTGCTTTGAATAGCCCGTAATTGGCTAGATATTTCATTTGAGATCAAGGTAAAACACGTTTTTTTTTTGCAAATTTATTTGTGGAAATGGGTGAATGGTAGAGAAATAGGCTAGTCGGGTGTGCACCCCCTCCGAACCATAAAAGGATGGAAATTTGGACTAAAAAAATGGCTTCTCAAGTAAGGTCACCTAAGAGAACGGGGAACGGTAACCAAGGCCTTATCACTCCATGGGTGGTCAAGGTGGTCAAATGCAAATCCCGATGTAGACGACTCCTAGTAGAAAAGATGGACTTATGGTAAAAATCCAATGCAAAAATTGGTTCAAGGTCATTCTACTATAAATATGTCCAAAAATCAAGAAGGGTTACTAACAAGGGAGTAATAAACACTCGGCCTAAACTCAAAATCGGTTTTCGAAAACTTTACCTAGACAAACTATACACAAAAATAAAAAGAACACAAAAAATGACAAAAACACAAGAAAATAAAACAAATACACAAGTATAGCCAAGCACTCCAAACTCCGTCAAGTCAACACAATCCACAATCACCAATTCCAAAATGTTCACCAAGTGACCCTCCAAATAGCATAAACGCCCAAACTCGCATGCATAAAAGAAAGGAATGAAACGAAGGTAGAAGATATTACCGCGCGGTCTTCATTTCGTTTTTGCTACCTTACGTATCCATGCTAAATGGTTGGTGGTGTACCTACAAGAAGGAGAATGCAAGACAATACAAGTGACACAAAAACAAAAATAAGAGAAAACTAAAATGAAGAGAAAAAAGGAAGGAAATTTTTTTGGGTTTTTGGTTTTAAAAGGAAAAAAAATGAAAAAGAAAATGAAGAAAAGGATAGTAGATCCCTCCCACACACTAAAACTGTGCATTGTCACCAATGCACAAATAGGGAAAGAATCAAAAAAGAAGAAAAAGAGAAAAGAACTGAAAATCTTTTTGAATTTTATGATTTTTCAAATATTTTTAGATTTTTGATTTTTCAAGAGAATAAAAAGAAGTGAAAGTGAAAAATGATGAAAAAGAAGAGAAAATAAAAGGAAAATGAAAAGAAAAAAAAATCGATAAGGTGAGAAAGGGCGTAGGTGTAATCACGTCACCTCGCCCGGATTCCGCACAAATCGGGTAAAATAAAAGAAAAAGAAAAATTTGGATTTTTCAAATGGTCTTGGTGCGATCAAGTCACCGAAGACCGGGAGCAACAATCAAGTCCTTCTCTAAGGTACCTGCAAATAAACCTCACGTGTGTAACGACCCAAGTAGGGTCACGGAGGGGATTACAACTCACCAAACCAACCAAAATTACCAACCAAAAATCAATCAACAACCATAATTATCAAATGCCAAAAATTGGCACTGCAAGGACTGACAGAGATTACTGAGACAAGAGAACAGACAACTGACGACTGACAACTGACATCTAACACCCCCACACTAACACTGACGACACTCGACTACTCACATAGGACCTGGGGGACGAGGTGGTGGGTAGTAAGACCCGGGCGGAGGCATACCGAAAAATCGATCAAAATTGTTTTGTTGCTGTTGCAACATCCTTTGGTTTTCCTCCGCCGCTAACCTCGCTGCTTGGGCATCCCTAGTAGCGTCCCTAGCCATCTCAAAACTGCTCCGGGCGTACTCAAAACCTTCCCTAGAGTACGTGTACGAGCTATGCGCGGTATCCCGCGCATCCTGGGCCACATTGTAGGCGTTTTGGGCCAACACTACAAGAAATACTTCATATAGCTACCAATTACGCGCGACTGATAAATTCAGTAGCTAATTTTGCGACTGAAAGTAAAAACACGCGACTGATATTAGTCGCTGGACGAGGAGACGGAAAAAAAAAATTAATTACCCTTAGTGACCGAAATCAGTCGCTAAAATAAACGACGCGCGGCCGATTTCGGTCGCTAAATTGTTGAACTTGCTACGGATTTAGCGACTGAAATCGGTCGCTAATCGAAGTGGCGTGCGACCGATTTTGGTCGCTAAAGTGCGTCAATTTTTTTAAATCCGCGAACAACCCCCCTCCCCCTCTCACATTCGCCATTTCACTCTCTCTCTCTACAAACTCTCTCCCTTCTCTCTAATCCGTCTCCACCTTCTTATCTTCCCTTCCTTCTTCATTCCTCCATTTTTTTAATTACGGTATGTTTTTTTTATCTATACTTAATTTAAATTATTTGTTAATTTTTTTATTTATTGATATAAATAGATTAGTTATTGAGTTAGATGTTTTTATAATGTAGTGTTGTTGTTAGTGTTGGAGTATTTAGTATAGTTTGAATGTTAATCGCCCAATAGGTTTCCTAATTTGAAATATGTAGATTGTTAGTATAAAATTAGGGTTTGTGGTTAAGTAGTTGAATGAATTGGGTTGTTTTGATGTGTTAGGAAATTGGAAGTAAAATACAATTATGCCGATTTAGTGAGATGACCTAGCCTCCAATTTGCATCTTCTCGATTCCGATGCTTCTTTTCGCACATTTCTTCGTGATTCCTTCTTCTCCAATTACTTTTCGGTATACTACTTTTTTATTATCTGCATTTACGTTGTTATTGTCGTAGTAGCAGTAAGTATTATCGCATTCTCAAATGTGTTGATGTTACGGTTTCCTCTTTCGCCGCATTGTTTATTTTTTTTGAATTATTTGCTGATATTTTAACAAATTTTAAACAAACTATTGAAAAGTGCAATTGTCATAGTTTGTTCCGTCTCAGTCATTTATTTGACTTTGTTTAAAATCAACCAATTGACTGGGACTGACTGTGTCTTGCTTAATTTATTGACTTCGCAAATGGCAATGTAGGGTGTGAATGTCGGAAAGAAATGTAAATTGTGCTGATTAATACGGAGTACCTTCCTCCAACATTCTAAGTTGGACTATTCTTTTTGGTGTAAGAAGGAAATAGTAATGATTCGAGGTTTTGCTAAAGTTTGAGTTGAGGCGAGCTCGGGGTAATTTGTAAAATTTCTGAGGCTTATGGACCACATTTCGGGTTTTTTGGCTGTGCAGATTGGTGCTAATTTGTTAAAGTACCATTGACGATGATTTTTAGTATGGTATAGTTTTAGTAAGTTATATTATTTGTACATAGTAATCTGCATTACATATTTTTTTTCGAGATTATTTCAATATTATGATGTCAGTTTCTAACTTTCAACTATTACATGTCTGCAGATATGACGTTGGGCAGCAGGCTGAGGTTTGGTAGTTCAAGCAGTAGCAGGAACAGGGACCGGCAACAGCAGGAAGACCAAGAAGAGAACCGGCGGGAGGACGAACAACAAGTGGAGAACGAGGAGGAGGTGCAGGGCAATGATGAGCAACCAGAACAACCGCAACCACAACAGGATGAAGTGCTTCGATACACAGACGACGGGCGCCTAATAATTGGCCCCGAGTTCACATGGTGAGACATTGTATTTCCTTTTTTTTGTGAGACATCATCTTATTTAACTCTTTGGTGTAGGTTTCGTACTCGTGCGACGGTGACTGGTGTCAAGGACAGTTTCATGAATGATTTGACTACTTACTGCACGAGTTGGACCAAGTTGCCTCTGTGGCAACGGGAGAAGTGGTTTGCCAACTTCAAGGTACACCAATTTCTGATTTTTATTAATGATCTGTTACTGTTTACTGATTAATAATACAATGACAACAAACTATCTTGCAGTACAAACACTTTTACAACGATGGTCTCGAGGTGGCTGTGAGAGACAGATACATGGATGTCGCGAAGGACAGATACAAAGACATGATGTATAAGATGGCGAGCGATGCAAAGTTACAGAAACACCTTAGAGGTTCGATTACTAAATTGGTGTTAGTACCTGAACAGAAAGTTGTATATATATTCAAAACATTTATTGATCTCAAAGTGTATAAATTGTAGGTGACGCCATCCAACAGTTCCAAACAGCGCGCTCCGACCCGAACTTCCTTAAAAGATCCATCCAGGCGAAAAAGAACAAGAGGCGGGGAGGGGACCCCGAGGAGGAGGCGGAGTGCACCCACTACGGTGGGTCGCAGTCGATGCACCAGCGGGCCATGAACGTTAGTATTTCCGTACCATTGATTTTTATATTGGATTCTTATTTAATGTTTTCATTATAAAAATAAATGAAAAATCTACATGTACAACAGGTGAAGAAGAAAACCGGAGAATTCCCTCCTCCTGTGCAGCTATTTCTCGAAGCGAAGAGTAAGGGGGACGATGCCACCGGTCGATCATTCGCCACGAAGAAGGATTTGGACACTTGGGTAAGTTTCAAACACAAGACTTCGTTACTTTTTTTTTCTTCAAACAATCAACCTAATCATGACTTCAATTTCTTTCAGAGATCGTATTTGGCGGCCACTAGAGCGCCCGAGAATGAAGGTGTGGACCCGAGCACGATTTGGTTCAGAGTCGCGGTGGGATACCGCAAGGGAGCGGTGTACGGTACGGGGAACGCTCATTCCCTGTACTGGACACCACCCAATGTTCGGGGGGCCCATGCGACCACGACGGAGTGTGTACCATCCGAGATGGCTGAGATAAGGGCGGAACTTCGAGAGGAGAGGGCGCAACGGGCAGCAATGGCCGAGCAGATGAAGGATCAGAATGAGAGGCTGAAGACGCAGGAGTCCATTAACTTGCAAATTCTGGAAGAGATACGGCGTCTTAGGAACACGCAGCAATATAACTGCAATTCCGGCCCCACTCCTTGATTCCCGGATCCTAGAGACCCCTTCGGTGACAGTGGTAGTGGTGCCTCAGCTAGTTTCCCTGTTGGCTGAGTTGATTGAATGAAAACTTTTGTAGTTTCTGAATGCTTGTTGAAAAAATAGTTTGTAACAATACTTTTAATTTAGTGTATTCACGACGTTTGCGTACTTGGTTGCCAATTTTGGAGTGTGAAGCTTGCGTAACGTTTGAAACAACGTTTGGAATGATGTTTGGGATGTATTGTGGTTGTTGGTTTGTTTTATTGTGCAGATTTTGGCTAGAAAATTAATAAATATAACCGGCCTATTTCTGGCACGGTAGCGACTGATATCAGTAGCTAAATTTTCTATTTAGCGACTGAAATCAGTCGCTGTAGGACGCCACGTCGCACCATTTAGCGACTGATTTATGTTGCTAACTGACGCTTTTAGCGACTGGTTTCAGTCGCTAGAATGATGCCATAGCGACTGAAATCAGTCGCTAAAATGATGCCATAGCGACTGATTTCAGTCGCACGTATTTTTAGCGACTGAAATCGGTCGCTAGATGCGACTAACTGTAGCCACTGTCGCTTAGCGACTGTTGACAGTCGCGTGTCTCTTTTAGCGACTGATGTCAGTAGCTAAGATCAGTCGCCACTGACTTTAACTCTTGTAGTGCAAGTTCAGTGAAGTGGTCGAGTTCTCCCAAGTCCGACGTGTTTGGTCATAACCTTCCCCCCACTGGTTATAAAAGTCCTCCGATCCCAAAAACAAGGAGTGTCGTGGAGGACTCATGTTAACGTCCTCCTGAAAACCTAGGGTAGACTGGGTGAACGTGGAGTGTCTGTGTGGTTCAAAGTCAGAGAAGTTGGGGGTGAAAAATTTCGAGGTCTGAGGTTCGGTCTGGTGGGAGGAAGAGGGTGCGTGTGATGACGAAGGTAAAGTTCTACAACTCATCGGCATTAACATTGTTCGGCTCTGTACGTCCGTAAATGGTGCACCCTATCAGACGAAGCCAATATCGGATGGCCGGGTGGTGGACTTCGTTGCCTCGCTTACGACCCATATTACGATCAGAAATACAAGACCAAATTTCGTTGGCTAGACGGCGAGGGGGATGTATTGAGTCTCCTTCGCTAGTGACACCCAAAAGCTGACCAAACTCGCGAACGGTCCTAGAAAAATTCGTGTTAAAGAGTCTAAAAAATATGCATGGTGTGTCCCAGTTCATGTCACTAAAAAATTGAAACTACTAAAAAACTCTAGAGTAAGACCCTTATATATGAATTCAAGCATATAAATTAGCACACTCATACCAGTACCATTAAGTAAGTCAACAACAAGCTGATAAATGCCCAACCTACCCAAGACCTCACGGTCTAGAAACCGTGTCGGGGTTACCTTAAGAGCTGCCAACTGGACGAAACGCTCCCTCCGATCTGCCGAGGTAAACCGAATGTCGGGGTATTACGGTATGCTCAGCTTGGAAAATGGAACGAGATTCTGAGTCGGTGCTAACTCCTGGCTAATGTCGACCCGACGCCTTGTGCTTCCCTGACGTTGTCTTTTTCTTGCATCCATTTTGACCTGAAATAGCAAAAATAAGACTAGTGTACTACTCACACAAAAACCCCCAAATCAATTGAAATCAAAACCCTAATTCCAAAACTGAAATTTGGGTAAAAACATGATAATGTGAAAGAAATCAATTAATTTGGGTAAAGAAATTTGAGCAATATCAGAAATCGGACACAAACTAAGTCATAAATTGAAACCATATGCTGAAACCAGACCCCCAAGAGTCGCGACAGAGACCCAGAATGTCGCCTGAAAGTCGCGATAGTCGCTCGACAAAAATAATAGTCGTCCGACCAAAATAATAGTCACCCGACTATCGTAATAGTCGTCCGACTATTTCGACGGTCGGCAAAAATTCCGGCGGGCAGCATTATGCGCAGACGGACAGAGAAACAACTTCAAGTTACGAAGAACACAAGGAAACTTACTGATTTGGCAGGAAAGTAGTAGCAACTTCTAGTAGAGACAAGAAAATAGCAAAATATGACAAGGTTAGTGGGTAGGGATGGAGAAAGAGAGTTGGATAGGGAGGTTGAAGATGAAGATTGATGGGTTGGAGATGAATGTTATGAATGGAGGCTAGGTTGCACGGACACTCTTCCAAACCAACGTGTCGTGTCGGACACACGTGTTGGACACCGACACACGTCGGACACCTGTAAAACCGTGTCCGTTTTTTTTTAAATTTATTCGGACACGTATCGGACACGGTTCGTCATATTTGGAGACGTATCCGGCCCGGTTCGTAATATTTAGAGACTCGTCGGACATACCTAACGTTGTTTTATTGGGTTCCGCATTTAATAAATGATAATATTGTAAGTTTACGGTAGTATAATTGTTTGAATTTTTAAGATTTGATTTTTAACTTCAAATTCATAAGACTTTAATTTTTGTTTTATTATTTTACGATAATTCTGACAGTGTATGTAACCAAACGTATATCTTAGGTACAAAAATCTTCAAATTCTCTTTGTTTAAATATGTATATTGGTTTTTTTCCTGCCGTGTCCGTGTCCTACAAAATTTGGAATGCCGTGTCACGTGTCCGATACGTGTCCGTGTCCGTGTCCGTGTCCGTATCGGAGCAACCTAGAATGGAGGTAGGTGGGAGGAGTGAGGGAGAATAGGGTTTAAGGGTTATTCTTTTTTTTTTCAAAGTAAAAGTGACTAAAGTAGAGAAAAGGGGGAGAAATAAGACTTATGCAACGGAAGTAATCAACCAAGGTGCGCGATATTTGCCAGAATTGTCGACTGACAATTGGAATAGTCTTTCGACAATAAAAATAGTCGGCCGACTATAAAAATAGTCGGTCGACTATTGTTGTCTAGTTCCACTTTTCCGTCAGCAGCCTGTTCTCTGCAAAACTCAATTAAATATACTCTAACTAACTAAATGCAGGTACAAATGTTTTACAACCCGGGTTGCCTCCCGGTCAGCGCTGGTTTAAGGTCCCGTACGACCGTAGTCACCTTGCTCAGTTGGTGACTGTTGGTCATTCACCTTGAAATGATTCCTCGCGGTGGACTTCTTCTTGTCTACTTTATTACTTATGATGACGGGATAAGTCTTAGAATCGTCTAGAAATACATGGTCCGGTATATATTGTGTAGATCCTAACATATCTCACACAACATCATCATTAAGCTCATCACCTGCACAAGTGTCTAAACACATCAAAGCCTCGAGTGGGTCCCTGCTCAGGGAACCCATACAAACATCATAAACAACATCATCAATGATGTCGAGAGCATAGCACGTATCCTCTATCATAGGCTTAGCTAATGTGTTTGCCAAGTTAAAGGTCACCTTATCGTCCCCCACCTCTAGAGTCAAGCGTCCGTGCTTGAAATCTATAATAGCCCCTGCAGTATGTAGAAATGGCCTACCCAAAATTATAGGAATCTGGGTATCCTCAGCCATATCTAGAACAATGTAATCGACAGGTATAAAGAATTTACCTATCCTAACAGGGACATCCTCTAAGACACCTAGGGGACGTTTGACTGATCTATTAGCCATCTGAAGAGTCACACTTGTGACTTTAAGCTGACCCATATTCAGTTTCTCGCAAACTGAATAAGGCATGACACTGACACTTGCACCCAAATCACATAAAGCTTTATCGATTACATGCGTGCCTATGGTGCATGGTATGGAAAAACTACCCGGGTCTTTTAGTTTGGGTGGAGACTTACTTTGAATTAGAGCTGCACTCAGCAGTAAAATCAATAGTCTCATGTTCATTAAAGTTCCTCTTACGGGTCAGAATATCTTTCATAAATTTCGCATAAGAGGGTACCTGGGTAATTAATTCCGTGAAGGAAACGGTTACCTGGAGATTTTTGACGACCTCCATAAACTTACTGAACTGGTTCTCGACCTTCTTATTCTTCAACCGGCTAGGAAAAGGAACTTGAATTTTGACCTGTTCAGCAGCTTTATCTTGTAGAACACCTGTTTCTACTTCAACATCAGACGTTTTTTCAATAGCGACCGTCTCGGATCCTGATCCTGTCTCTGGAATAGTCGGTCGACTATCAGGAATAATGTGGACATGACATAGGTCCACCCCGACGCGGCCACGCGCGGGTTTGGGGAGGCGAATGAATCTCCATTTGAGAATGGATCGAATTGAAATTTAGGTCTATGTGGAGTCGCCACCGAATTTTGTGGTTATTCGGAACCATTCGAGCCCACTCTATGTCGTAGTGGTCCGTATACAAAATACGTCCCATTTCCGATGTCAGAGTTTATTGGGCTCGTCTCTTTGCATTTGATACCAATACCGACATTATCGGATATTGTGTATTGAATGACTCTCGTGCGCCAACGGTTTCGGGCATCCGGAAACCGAGGTTCTGAGTAAGGGGTGAGGGTACGTGTTGGGAAGCCCACAAAGGACACCCAACCCCGCCCGCACATTAGCGGCCTCTACTAAGAATTCGAATGACTTTCCAATACGCGCGTTAGTTGAACGGGAAAATGATATGCAAAGATTATTTTCCCTAAACATGTGAATGGAATTGAAAAGGGTTTCTATGTCGATTTAATGCAATTAATTCTACGTCAAAGTGGAATTTTAGCATGTGGGTTCATTTTAGTAAAATAAAATAAACGACAAAAATCGACAAAGGAAACAATCAAACCGTTAGTAACGATGTAACGAGTAATAAACTGAATAAAGATATAGATGTGATGAATGCATGATTTTGGAAAGAATAGTAGGTGACGTGATGGATTAACACGTGTTGACCGAGGTCAAGGAAAAAAATATATCGAGATCTAAAAAAGATGTTTTGTCTTAAAAAAATGATGTTCGAAGAATAATAATAAAAAAGAGCGAAATTGTTTTCTTCGGAAAATTGATGATTTTATTAAATCGCGTACAAATATTGCGTAATTTGCACTCGACTTAATATTTTCGATATTCGTCGTATTCAAAATTCGATTATGAAATCGATATTAAATACTTGGAATAATTTATACTCGATTATAATTTTGATGCTCGTCATATCCAATATCCGATTTTTGAATCGGTATGAAATGCTAGAGCGAAAACTTGAAGAAAATAATATAAGTCGTTTTAAATTAACTAGCACGATATAAATTTTCTCCGCGTTTATTAATGTCGTAATTAATTCAATTGAATTAGAGGACATCTATATTAGCATCAACGAAATTCGTGTTAATTAATTTATTTGACTAAATCATTAGATTCGACATCCAATTATGGAATTGGTATCGAATCTAATAGATCGACACCTTAAAAAAAACTCGCCTTGATTCCCTCCGCATCCCGACATCATAATTAATTCTTGCGAATTGTTTGATGTCGGATCTGCATCAACGGGTTTCGACCCTTATTAAATATAATGCTTGTTTTTGAAAATTAATGTAAATATACGACTAATGATAATGATGCAAAATAAATAAATAAAATATTGTTTAAGTTAATTTATCTCAATAATCAAATAATCGGGGTATTGGAACAAGCGACCGTCAACGCTGTGTGCAGTACACTTGTATATTCGTGTTTCCTTATTCCGATACCCCTCTTATTCGACACAAATCGATAAGTATTTTAATGTTTTGTATTAGTATTATCGATATTATGATGCAATAAAGGAAAAAAAATAAAAAAAATAAAAAAGGAAGAAAAAGCGAAGAAGATGACGAGAGGAAGAGAAGAAGGAGAGAACGGGGTTTTGACACCCTCAACCTACATGTTCTTGTCTCGGATCGAACTCGTAACCGTGGCTTTAACACAAGAGTCTTCGAGGTTTTATGGAGGTTAAGTTATGGTGGCTCGGGATTGATTCCTAAAACTAGGTTTAGAGTTTTTTTTGCTAGTGTAGAATTGCTAGGGTTTGATTAGGGTTGCATATATAAGATTAGGGTTCTTTTTTTGAAGTGGTAAAAGTTGAATTAAGGTTGAATTTGATGTGTAAAGATGTGTAATTGTGTGTGCATGGGGTTGCTTATATAGACATTGCCCATGTATTTGGATGTTTAGGGTTTTGTGCCCTGACGGACTTGACCTGATGGCCCGTCTGAAGGTGGACTGTTGGTTTTGCTTCTTGAGTTGGACTTTTGATGTTGTGAATGGTTGTTTTGTATGTCTCGGAAACGACCTTGACCAGGGTTGACCCAATCGTAAAAAAAAGTCGATTTTATTTCCGGTGTCGTTTTTAGCCCAAATTAGTCTTGTTTGACTCGGAACGGTCCGCTGGGCCTGGATTCGAGGTTGATTTTGTGAGATTTGTGCTCTGTAAGTGTGTTAGCCAGCGATTAATGGATTTGAGCCCGTACCCGAGCGCATAGAAGCACGTTATCGTCCGATCATCATCGAGTGTTTTTTGGGAAACTACCATAGACACCTGGCAGTCAAAATGCGGGTGTCTACAGAGCCCCCACTCTGACTGAGGCTTGGACAAGGCGAAAGTCAGAGTAGCCATCAGGCCAATCGAGGATTGAAACCTGGCGGACTTCCGGTCGGGTCGTTTATAGTCCATTAGACTCGCGTGAAGGGCTCGCCAGCCACAAGCTAGAAGTCATACCTGAGCTGATGACGGTAACTCCGTGGGGAATTGGACTTGTCGCATAAGTCCTGGGCTCGCCTGTATGTAGGCTCATCCCGTGAAATGCCGCCGTTGGCTTCCGCTGGAGAGATGTAGTGGGTTGCACATCCATGTTTGAGTCGTACCTGTATAAGTCACATAAAATGCATGCAACACGTAGGTAGTAAAATGACTCGCGCTGGGGAAAATGATTTTGAAATTTTGAAAATTTTGAAAATTTTGAAATTTTGAATTTTGAAATCTTGAAAGTTCGAGATTTTTAAATTTTGGAAACTTTGAGAATTTTGAAAGTCTCTTTATCTTCTTAAGAAGTTTAGCCATGGGAATCGATAGGTTGAGTGTGATGTTGCAGGAGTGGTCCCGTCGCTTTAGGGACACAGATAGGGTGGCTTTGAATCAAACGGGGATAACTCAGCTGTACCCGTTCCGTTAGATGGTGGTTGATCGTTATTTTCTGGATGCATGCTTGGCTTATTGGGACGACATATATCATGTCTTTGCCTTTCCCCGGGGCGAGATTTGCCCTTTGCCTGAGGAGATTGCCGCTATAGGAGGGTGGAACCCGGTGCTTCGTCCAGCCGTCCCGTACTTGATCTATGACCCGAGGAGGAAGTTTCGAGAATTTCTAGGGCTTTCTCATAATGAGGTATCCCGTATGATGGAGGGTGATAAAATTTCTCTGATCGACTTGGCTGAGAAATTTATGAATTCTCTTGATGTTTGGGTCAGACCGGCTTACAGTCGCAGGGCCTTTTCTTTCTGTATGCTCCACGTATATGCTTTCGAGGGTCACATGGATTTGTTATCCTGCATGGGAAACACCCATCTTCTGACCATAGTAGATTTGATGGAGACTGAACACAGCTCATCTTGGCTAATCACTGGCGAGATTATCCAAGGATTGGACAGCCCTAAGAGAGACTTGTCAATTCGTCTTACCGGGAGCACCCGATTGCTGCAAGTATGTTACTTTGCAATTTTTTTTTTTATTTTTGATTTTTTTGATTTTTTTTACTCATGTTTTTGTTTCCTTTTTGCAGATTTGGCTTTATGAGAGGCTATCAGTGATAGATCCTCCCCTTGATGCGGGCAACTATCGTCATAACCAGGTGATGACGAGGAGGCGGGCCATTGATTTCTCTCGTCAGATTACGCAAAAGTATTGGGACGAGGTTTTGTCTTTCCATGGTGGTCCGCTAATTCGATGGGTCGTTCCGTGGTGGCCCATCTACCTTTGGAGTGGCTTTGACCCAAGGGACAGAGCCCGCTATCAGGCGATTCTATCTTTCAGGCAAACGGTTCATCTCTACCCAGATCGCATACTAAGGCAGTATGGATGGACCCAGCGAATCCCTGAAGTTGAAGCAGTTGTGAGTGACCCTACCCAACTGACTGATGTAATGTGTGATACCTGGATGCAAAGATGGTACACACGGCATACTTGGCCCATTGTCAAATCTCGCCACTCAATCTGGGTTTCAGATTCTTACACGAAGTGGACCAAAGCAGCTGATGCTAAAGCCCGAGCGGCGCTGAAGGTTGACGAAGCTTTTGACCTACTGAGAAGGGAGTAAGCTAAAGACAACAGGGGATTCTTCAATGATAGTGACACCCCGGCCACCATGGTTCGCCTAATGTCAGGTCACAAAAAGAAGACTAAGACTCAAGCTGAAAGGTCTAGTGCTAAAGGTGCTTGGGGGAAAGTGAGCCCCCAGACTGACTTGGGAAGGAGACTGGGCCCAAGACTACCCGTGCAGGACCGACTTGGCCCGCGGGATAGGTTACCCGAGCACGTGCGGGCCCGCATTGGACTGAAGACCGTGATAGAAGACCCGTCGCCGAAGAAACGGGCTCGTGCTAAAGAGGTTCCACTTGTGATTCGGGAACGCTCGCCACCACCCCGAAAACCTCAGGCTCCACGTGACCCGAAGGACAAGGAGAAGGGGAAAATGCCCGGATATTAGTCTCCGTTATTATTATTTGAATATTATTATTATTTTTAGTGGTGTGGTTTTTTTTTGGTGTGTGTATGCTGTGTCCGGCGTTTTTTTTTTTTTTTTTTTTTCCTTGTAATCGAGATAAAAAGACATATTATTGAACACCGTTCCCGTCTTTCGTTTATTGCAGTGGTTGTACCCTTTTGAGGGGTTGCCTACGTATCCACAAATAGCGGAATCAAACCAAACGTAGTTCAAAATTGATATGATTGATTTTTGCAATTTTCGAAATACATCAAGATTATTAATTCGAGATGTGCGACAGTAGAATAATTAATTCTAGCTTATTGACTTGTCTATAATTTTTTAAAATTTATAAAAAGACAAATTTTTATAAATTTTTGCAAATGACATTGAGATGGGGTTTATGGGTAGTAGCGCTTCAGCTGGTCCAAGTTGGTTGGGTTGACAAATTCGTTCCCGTCCAAGTCTGTCAGCATCATCCCTCCTCCTGATAGGACCTTCTTGACTAAGTATGGCCCAGCCCAGTTGGGTTTGAATTTACCCCTTGGGTCAACCGGTAGTAAGGCACGAACCGATTTTAGGACCAGATCCCCTTCTTTGATGTTTCGGGGCCTAACCCTTTTGTTGAAAGCCCGTTGGATCCTCTTTTGATATATTTGGACATTGTTGAGGGCCCGTGATCGCCGTTCGTCTAAAAGGACCAGCGAATCGTATCGGGTTTGGACCCAATCTGCTTCAGGTACTTGGCTTTCAAGTAAAATCCTGAGGGATGGCACTTCTATCTCGACTAGTTGGACCGCTTCCATTCCGTATGTCAAGTAATACGGGGTTGCCCCGGTCGCGGTGCGGATTGAGGTTCGATATCCCACAGGGCAAAAGGTATTTTGTCGGGCCAGTCCCGGTAATTCTCAGCCATCTTTTTAAGTATGGTGACAATTGTTTTATTGGCCGCTTCTACCGCTTCATTTGTTTGAGGTCGGTAAGGCGAAGATGTATGCCTTTGAATTTTATATTTTGCCAGCAATGCGGCAGTTTCGGCTTGAAAGTGGGTCCCGTGATCGCTGATGAACTCGTGAGGGATCCCATACCGGCATATTATTTTATTTTGGATAAATTTGGCCACGTGCTTGGCGTTCAAGACACGATATGACTCGGCTTCGACCCATTTGGTGAAGTAGTCGATGGCCACTAAAATGAAGCAATGACCTCCCATCCCGGAAGGATGCACCTTTCCAATTATGTCTATACCCCATGTCGAAAATGGCCATGGTGATGTCATGGTATATAAGAGGGAAGATGGCATATGTTGTACATTGGCAAAGATCTGACAGTTATGGCAGTGTTTGACATACACCTGACAGTCTGTTTCCATGGTGTTCCAATAGTACCCGAGCCTCATGATTTTTCGGGCTAGCATATGGGCGTTCATATGCGGGCCGTTTTCACCGTCGTGTACTTCGGCCATTACCTTTTCGGCCTGTATTTTATCGATGCATAGGAGTAGAGCCCCCTGTGCCGTCTTTTTGTACACTTGCCCGTCGTCCGTGCGAACGAATTGTGTTGCCAATCTCCGCAGGGCTTTCTTGGCCCGGTTTTCAGTTCCCGGGGGATATTCTCCCGTTGCCAAGTAGGTTAGGACAGTTTGATACCATGGTTCCGGGTCAGTTATCTTGATATCCTGAATGACGTGGATGTAGGCTGGCTCGGACCGTCTTTCGACACAGATTGGCATGCTGGTCAGGTGATCCGGGATGTTCAGTAAAGATGCTAATTTGGAAAGTGCATCTGCGAACTGATTCTCTTCCCAAGGCAGATAAATGTATTCTACCTTTTGGAATTGTTTCTCTAGAACCCTTACCCGTGCTTGGTAAGCCACGAGATTGGCGTTTCGAGTTTTCCATTTTTGGAGTGCTTGATTGATAACCAATGATGAATCACCGTGGACCCGGAGGTTTGTTACCTCTAAATCAGCGGCGGCTTGCAACCCGTGAATGCATGCTTCGTATTCGGCTGCATTGTTGGTCACGTCGAAGTCCAACTTGATGGATAAGGGAGTGTGTTCCCCTCGGGGTGAAATTAACAGGATTCCGACCCCAAATCCTCGGAAGTTGGATGCCCCATCGAAATATAGATCCCGCACCTCCGTATCGGTATGGAATATGTCTTCATCAGGAAAGGCCCATGTATCGGTGTGGCCTTCTTCGGATATTGGGCTTTCAGCGAGGAACTCGACAACTACCCGGCCTTTGATGGCTTTTAATGGTACAAATTTGAGGTCGAACTCGGATAACATTAAAGTCCATCTTGACATCCTGCCGTTGAGGATGGGCTTCTCGAATAAGTACTTGATAGGATCCATTTTGGATAAAACATGTACCTCGTGACTGAGCATGTAATGTCGGAGCTTTTTAGTGGCCCAAACCAATGCTAGGCACGTCTTTTCGAGCATTGTATATTTGCACTCATATTCGAGGAACTATTTACTGATGTAGTAAATAGCCCGTTCTTCTGAATCGACTGTCTGGGCCAGCATAGCCTCCATGGCCGTCTCTGTCGTCGTTAGGTATAACGACAAAGGCAGACCGTGTTGAGGTGGCATTAGTACCGGCGGAGCAGACATAATCTCCTTGATTTTGTCGAAAGCTGCTTGACATTTGTTGTCCCATAGCACCCGTTTTCCGATTTTTAGCTTTTTGAAGATGGGTTCGCATACCATGGTTAGTTTCGAAATGAAACAACTGATGTATTGGACTTTCCCGAGAAACCCCCTTATTTTCTTTTCGGTCTTGGGTGGTTGCATCTCGGTGATGGCTTTGATTTTAGCTGGGTCAACCTCGATGCCGCGTTGGTTAACGATATGGCCCAGTAATTTGCCCGACGTTACCCCAAAACTGCATTTTTGTGGGTTCAGTCTCATGTTGTACTTGCGTAGCCGGGTGAAGAACTTTCTTAGGGCTGAAATGTGCCCGCTTCGGTCCTTGGATTTGACGATCATGTCGTCCACATAGACTTCCACTTCCTAATGCATCATGTCGTGGAGCAAAGTAGTGGCGGTCCGTTGATAAGTGGCCCCGGCGTTGATAAGCCCAAATGGCATGACGGTGTAACAGTAAGTACCCCAAGGTGTAATGAAAGTGGTCTTACCCATATCCTCTTCTGCCATTTTAATCTGATTGTACCTGGCATACCCGTCCATGAACGATAGAAGGGCATGATCGGCCATGTTATCCACCAGTATGTCGATGTGTGGTAACGGAAAATCGTCTTTTGGGCTTGCCTTGTTAAGGTCTGGGAAGTCCACGCAAACCAGCACCTTGCCGTCCTTCTTGGGTACCGGCATGATGTTTGCAACCCAGTCTGGGTATTCAGACACTTGTATAAAGCCTGCTTTGAATTGTTTATCGACCTCTTCCTTGACTTTAAGAGACCACTCGGGCTTCATTCTTCTGAGTTTTTGCTTTACCGGCTTGCACCCATCTTTGATGGGTATTCGGTGTTCGGCTATCTCCCGGTCTATACACGGCATGTCCTTGTAGGACCATGCAAAGACATCTTTGAATTCCTGGAGGAGGTCTGTGAATTGTTTTCTCTCCTCTGGATCTAAAGATAGGCCCAACTTAAGCATCTGGGGCTCTAAAGTGGTTCCCACGTTGATGGACTCGGTTTCTTCGATTACCAGATCTCAGGATTCCCTTTGCTCGAGCTGCTCGACCAAATGTTGAGGTAAAAGTACCTGTTCGTCGGGTTTCTCAATGTCATTGCATATAAAATTTTTGAAATTGAGAAAATTTTGAAAATAAGACAAGTCGTAAGCAGAACGGTGTTCGTTATTATTATTGATGGTAAATTTTGAAAATAGCTCGAACAGAGCTGCCATATGATCATTGGTCAGTGGCGGGATAGGGAGAGGTCTTGGGACAGGCCCCGAGACCTCAGTGGATAAGGGAAGAGAGGTTACAGACTCGACTTTAGCACCAGACCCTCTAGACTCGGACTCAGACTCCGACTCTGACTCTGACTCAGACTCGGTATCCGGCATGTCTCCCTCGCCGGTGGTCAGCTTGTAGACCCGTCCTTGACCGTCGGTCCATTTTATGGTCTTCCTCCAAGCCCTCGTCTCGGTGTTGGTACCGACCTCGGTGATTAGCTTGGTTGGGTCAAACCGATCGCTGCGAAGGATCAGGTTGACCAAGTCGTCCTTCGAAGCGGGGACGGCCTTGTCTTCTCCGAATAAGAGCCTCAGCACGGGCTCGAAGTTGTTTTCGCCCTCCTTTGATTCGGCCTGGACGATGGTGAATATATCATTAGGGATGAAATTGCATTCCCGAGCCTTTTTGGTCTCGGGATATGTGACGGTGGGTCGGTAAAGGCCCACTTGGATAGCTCCGATGACTGGAGTGACGAAGTAATCCGTTAACTTCGGGCTATAAGGGCTTATGTAAGTACCCTTGAAAATGTCAATGGCCTTGTGAATACCGGCCCGAACCACGTTTTCCGGGGTTATAGCATACCCCAATCCGAAATGTGATTCGCCATCATTTAGGACCTCGATAATCTTCCCAGCTGGAAGATATGGCCTTGAGGTTATTCCGGGTAGGTAACCCAGATTTTGTAGCATCGTGTCGATGCTAGTTGTGAAGTAGGGCCTAAAGAGATATTCTTCTTCGATCATGCCCACGAAATCAAATCCTCGTGGGTCGGCCCGGCCCGTAGCGTTGCAGCTTGCTACGGTAATTGGGGTCGCCTCCAGCGTGATGATACCGTCTTTAAGGGGCATCTTGACTTTTCGATGGAGGGTAGATGACACGGCCTTGACTGCGTGGATCCAAGGCCTTCTTAGTAAGAGATTGAATGATGAGGTGACATCTATCACCTAAAATTCCAACTCCTTTTCGATTGGGCCCGTTATGATATTCAATCTCACGGCCTCGGCGACTGGTTTCGGGCTTCCGTCGAAAGCCAGGATAGTTTGTGCTGTCGGGAGATAGTCGGCATCAGTGATGCCGAGTGCCTTTGCGGTCCTCAGAGGAAGGACATTTACGGCTGATCCATCGTCGATAAGGGTCATCGGGAGATATTTATCTTTGCAGATGACCGTGATGTATAGGGCCAGGTTGTGATTGGGCCCAAATGGTGGTAGATCAGCTACAGAGAAGGTTATGAGTGGGCCTTCTTCTTTTGTCTTGCCCTTCAGAAAAGGCATAATAGTGGCTACCATTTCAGAAGGGGTAGCTTGTGAATCGACCTTGATTTCATCGAGAGCCTTAGTCAGTGCTTCCCGATGAGCTTGCGAGCTAACCAATAGTTGCCATATGGTTAGATCAGCTCGGACCCTCTTCATTTGTAGGACCAGAGCTGTGTCAGCGCTCGGTTCTTCAAGGGTAGGTTCCGTCCTGGCAGGTTCAGTGACGGATATAGGAGTAGAGCGCCCGGCTGCGGCGAGGTGATTGGTGGCTAAGGCTTTGGACTTAGCCTTTCGGACCTCTTCAAGGGTGATGGGGACAACCTCCCCTTTGGTTAAATACACGTCGTCCTCGTCATCGAACCATATCCCATTGATTTGTGGGATAAGAGGAGAAATGAGGTGAGAACAGTCGACTACTTCCCCTGTGAATATAGCATGGGCGCTGAACGGGTTTTCTTTGTTGCTCGGCCTGTCTCCGGGCAACGGGATTTTCCCGCTCTCGATAAGATCTTGGATCAGGTGTTTTAACCTCCAACACTTTTCAGTATCATGCCCGTTACCCCGGTGATACTGACAGTAGGCTTGGGCGTTGTAAGTTTTGGGCCTCTTTTCTACTGGAGGTTCTGCAGTTGGGCCTATCGGCTGGATCAGGCCCTTTGATGATAGCCTTTGTAAGGCGTAAGTATAGGTAGTCCCTATATCTGTGAATACCCGATTTGGTGTATTCTTCTTAGATGAGGTGTCGAGCAGGTTTACCTCGTCAAAGATGCTGCGAGTTGCAACTGCAGGTGTGGGCTTGATCGTAGATGAACTTGCCCCTTGATAGCCTTTGGTAGAGGCCTTAGTTAGGCTCTCTAGTCTCAAGTCATCCTCGATTCTCGTGCCCATTTCAGTAAGGACAGCGAAGTTTGGGATGATAGCGTACCGGAGATGGACCCGGTAGGATGGGAGTAGATTTTTGACGAAGGCTTCCACTAGGGCCTTCTCGCCGGGCTTGTCGACCAGCTTCACACTCTCGGCCCTCCATCTTTGCAAGTATTTTGTGAACCCTTCTTTGGGCTCTTGAGCCATGACCTCCAGAGTACGCATTGTAGTCTGGATTTCAGTGTTATCAGCGTAGTTCCGAGCAAATTCGCTCGCCACATCATCCCAAGTCTTGTATTTCTTGGGATCGAGCCTGTAGAACCAGGCCCTGGGATGCTTCTCCAAGGAGGAAGGGAATAGGTGCTTGAACATGGCAGACTTTACCCCTTTGACTGCCATGAAGTCCTTGAAGGCCCGGATATGATGGACCGGGTCTTCGGTACCCTCAAACATAGGAATTCCCGTCAAGTTGAGGTTGGCAGGTAGCTCGTTATTCAAAGGTGAATAAATGCGAGCATTTTCGGAGTGGATTGAGTTGCTTGTCGATAAGTGAACTTGCTCCTCGAGCCTGCGAACAACACTGACCAATTCGGCTATGGGCCCAGTGGGCTCAGCTCCTGCAACGGGGACCGTCTTCTCCACACTGCTCAGGCGAGTGTCCAAAATTGCTTGGTTAGCAAGGATGGAGCAAGGATGGAGGGCATCTTTCAACTCTTCCATTTTGCGTTGATGTCGGGTTGCGGGTGGCCTGTCTGTAAGAACACCGCATAATCATAAACTAGCCAAGAAATCCCGGAATAGAAAGTATATCCCGAACAAGACTAAGAGGGAAATGACTCGAAAGGACGCCTAGACGGGTGACTTGTGAAATGTGGGCATTCCTTAGGATTCGGCGAGTGGGCCTAGTCCTGTTCGAAGGAAGGTTCACGTGAAACATCCCCAGACTTTTGACTCGATTGTGTTGACGGGCCCTCCTTCGCAAGAGTATGTCCTACTTAGGTGGGCCTTGCCTTAATCTAATAAGGCGGACTGGGATAGGGAAGGAACTCGTGATGTAAGATCGACAGAGTTTCGATGCTAGAAACCTCGACAACTTAAGACACGACCCGACACCGCTAAATACGGGAAGTCCTAAGAAGAGGAAAGTTTTGAAAATTGATTGATTTGAAAGTTCCGAGACAAACTCGGTGGAGAGGCCTGATTTTTTGAGAAAAATCGGAAAGTGTATCGGGCCTCGGTTTTGAGAGTTCGAAAATGCTTTGAGTTTTGAATTGGGCAGCATACCGTCTAGAAAATAGGCTATTTTGAGTAAAATCATAAGTCCTAAATTCGGTATGTCCCGGGTTTTGAAAATTGAATATCTTGAAAATGAGGATGTAATTTTTGAAAAGTTGATATTTTTGAAAACGACTCGGAAATCAAGTAGCACGTAGTCACACAAGCATTATAACGACGCCATGTATGCTCTATACTAAGTCTCGGTCGGTCTAAGAGGGTCTATACCAGTGTACATAGTCTAGACGTTGATCGGGACGGACTCTCTATGTCGAATTGAGCTCAGAACATGTCGCGAAACCCACTCGAATCGACTATGGACACCTTTTGACATATCCATATTGGAGTACATCAATGGTATAGTGGGACGTCGGTCACCAGTACCGGCCCGGGAAAATATGGGTTATGCATGAACCATAGAACTACACGCGTATTGTATTTGTCAAACGATTTCTATTCGAGTCTCACCCTGAGGATGCCGATGGTAAGTCACGCATCAGTTAATCCCCAGCGGAGTCGCCAAATTGTGGACATGACATAGGTCCACCCCGACGCGGCCACGCGCGGGTTTGGGGAGGCGAATGAATCTCCATATGAGAATGGATCGAATTGAAATTTAGGTCTATGTGGAGTCGCCACCAAATTTTGTGGTTATTCGGAACCATTCGAGCCCACTCTATGTCGTAGTGGTCCGTATACAAAATACGGCCCATTTCAGATGTCAGAGTTTATTGGGCTCGTCCCTTTGCATTTGATACCAATACCGACATTATCGGATATTGTGTATTGAATGACTCTCGTGCGCCAACGGTTTCGGGCATCCGAAAACCGAGGTTCTGAGTAAGGGGTGAGGGTACGTGTTGGGAAGCCCACAAAGGACACCCAACCCCGCCCGCACATTAGCGGCCTCTACTAAGAATCCGAATGACTTTCCAATACGCGCGTTAGTTGAACGGGAAAATGATATGCAAAGATTGTTTTCCCTAAACATGTGAATGGAATTGAAAAGGGTTTCTATGTCGATTTAATGCAATTAATTCTACGTCAAAGTGGAATTTTAGCATGTGGGTTCATTTTAGTAAAATAAAATAAACGACAAAAATCGACAAAGGAAACAATCAAACCGTTAGTAACGATGTAACGAGTAATAAATTGAATAAAGATATAGATGTGATGAATGCATGATTTTGGAAAGAATAGTAGGTCACGTGATGGATTAACACGTGTTGACCGAGGTCAAGGAAAAAAATATATCGAGATCTAAAAAAAATGTTTTGTCTAAAAAAAATGATGTTCGAAGAATAATAATAAAAAATAGCGAAATTGTTTTCTTCGGAAAATTGATGATTTTATTAAATCGCGTACAAATATTGCGTAATTTGCACTCGACTTAATATTTTCGATATTCGTCGTATTCAAAATTCGATTATGAAATCGATATTAAATACTTGGAATAATTTATACTCGATTTTAATTTTGATGCTCGTCATATCCCATATCCGATTATTGAATCGGTATGAAATGCTAGAGCGAAAACTTGAAGAAAATAATATAAGTCGTTTTAAATTAACTAGCACGATATAAATTTTCTCCGCGTTTATTAATGTAGTAATTAATTCAATTGAATTAGAGGACATCTATATTAGCATCAATGAAAATCGTGTTAATTAATTTATTTAACTAAATCATTAGATTCGACATCCAATTATGGAATTGGTATCGAATCTAATAGATCGACACCTTAAAAAAAACTCGCCTTGATTCCCTCCGCATCCCGACATCATAATTAATTCTTGCGAATTGTTTGATGTCGGATCCTCATCAACGGGTTTCGACCCTTATTAAATATAATGCTTGTTTTTGAAAATTAATGTAAATATACGACTAGTGATAATGATGCAAACAAAATAAAAAAAATATTGTTTAAGTTAACTTATCTCAATAATCAAATAATCGGGGTATTGGAACAAGCGACCGTCAACGCTGTGTGCAGTACACTTGTATATTCGTGTTTCCTTATTCCGATACCCTTCTTATTCGACACAAATCGATAAGTATTTTAATGTTTTGTATTAGTATAATCGATATTATGATGCAATAAAGGAAAAAAAATAAAAAAAATAAAAAAAATAAAAAAGGAAGAAAAAGCGAAGAAGATGACGAGAGGAAGAGAAGAAGGAGAGAACGGGGTTTTGACACCCTCAACCTACATGTTCTTGTCTCGGATCGAACTCGTAACCGTGGCTTTAACACAAGAGTCTTCGAGGTTTTATGGAGGTTAAGTTATGGTGGCTCGGGATTGATTCCTAAAACTAGGTTTAGGGTTTTTTTTGCTAGTGTAGAATTGCTAGGGTTTGATTAGGGTTGCATGTATAAGATTAAGGTTCTTTTTTTGAAGTGGTAAAAGTTGAATTAAGGTTGAATTTGATGTGTAAAGATGTGTAATTGTGTGTGCATGGGGTTGCTTATATAGGCATTGCCCATGTATTTGGATGTTTAGGGTTTTGTGCCCTGACGGACTTGACCTGATGGCCCGTCTGAAGGTGGACTGTTGGTTTTGCTTCTTGAGTTGGACTTTTGATGTTGTGAATGGTTGTTTTGTATCTCTCGGAAACGACCTTGACCAGGGTTGACCCAATCGTAAAAAAAAGTCGGTTTTATTTCCGGTGTCGTTTTTAGCCCAAATTAGTCTTGTTTGACTCGGAACGGTCCGCTGGGCCTGGATTCGAGGTTGATTTTGTGAGATTTGTGCTCTGTAAGTGTGTTAGCCAGCGATTAATGGGTTTGAGCCCGTACCCGAGCGCATAGAAGCACGTTAGCGTCCGATCATCATCGGGTGTTTTTTGGGAAACTACCATAGACACCTGGCAGTCAAAATGCGGGTGTCTACAAATAGTCGGTCGACTATTTCTCTCCTCACCTGCAGTTTCCTAATTGTTGGTCGACTATCTTCATGGTCGACCAACTATCCTAATAGTCGGTCGACTATCACCCAGCGAACAACTTTTCCAGCTTCGTTTTAGCTCGGTTTTGGTTCGTTTTGGCTCCTTTGTCTTCCGTTCCTGCAAAAGGACAACACACACCACAAAGTAGCCAATTCGGGGCAAAATAATAGTTTTCACTATTCAATAAACACGGGAATGCGCGTAATAAGAGCATAAAAAGTGTATATAAAATACGTGCATCACGTACCCGAAAAAGAACTGAGGGAAAGAAGTACATGGAGTCATATGCAGATACGGGAAAAAATGTACATTATTCCTAGACATTATTTAGAGCATTTGTATATATACGTAACATTTGATATTTATTATTATAAATAGTTAGTGACATCTGAAATTTCTATTGCAGGATGACATGAAAAAGTACACTTGTCCGGATGATAGTGATCCTTCTGACACTTTTCTTGGTGTCATGGGAAAGAATTACAATGGAGGTTGTCAACTATATGGTAGGAATGTCTCTAATAAGAAGTTGAGAGTTGTAAATGGTGTCACATCTTATGTGGTTCCATGAGAAGTATTAGAGTCAATCAAATCAAATTTGCTGGAGAATGTGCGAGAAAATGTGATGGGTGAAATAATTAAGGTACAAGATAAACCTAAGGAGTTGGAGGAGGAGCATCTAAAGAAAAAGGAAGAATTGGAAATAAGGAGAGGGACCTTCAGAATGAGAAGACAAATATGATTCAAGAAATTTTGCAATAACTTCTAGAAAAGTTATTTACTTGATGTATAGAGTTTATTGACACATTTTTATTTGAATTGTAGCTTTTTTATTTTGTTTAATAAGATTTTCGGACATGTATTATGCAAAACAATATTTATTTGAACTATTATTTATAATTTTAGTTACATCGATAATAAAAATCAAATTTTTCTTGATTTAATAATAATTTAATAAAATTTTGTGGATGGTTACATTCGGTAAAAAAATGGTGTTGCAAACAATGATTAAAATTGTTGCATTTGCTTCTATAACTTATTGCTTTAGCCAATTACGAGTGTTGCAAAAAAAAACACGGAGTGTTGCTTTTGCCCCTCAAAAGTGTTGCGTATTTTTGTCAAAGTGTTGCATTAGACAATCACGTGTGTTGCAGAAAAAATGTTGCATATTATAAGTAGATGCAACACTTTAAAAAAATGTTGCATTTGATAAGAAAGTGTTGCATAAAGTGTTGCATTAAGCTATTGCAACACAACTTTAAGCAACACACCCAAAAATGTTGCAAAAGCCTTTAGCAACACTTTTAAGTCATTAGCCAACACTTTTAAGGTGTTGCAATAACCCATTTGTGTAGTAGTGTTTTATTGTCATCTCTCCAATGTTAACCTGCTATAGCAGGTAAACCAACCTTCACTCTCTTATTCCATTAACTTTCTTCCTTCTTCTTTGTAAATTGCTCCTTCAACTTTTTTCATCTCCATTTTTTCTCCTCTTCCATAAATGTACATATCCTATTATCTTCCATAAATTGCTATCTACGATGAAGACCTGAAGGGGAAATTATCTTCTAGTATTGGTAATCTCTCTAAGCTTACTAACTTAGATCTTAGCTCTAACACTTTCGACGACTTCATTCCTTCTGAAATTGGGCAGTTCCTAATTAGTGCCAATGTCGGATTCCTTTAGTAACTGGATTCATCTCAGAATACCTTCATTTGACTATACCTTTACTGGATTCATCTCAGAATCCTTTTTTTAGTAACTTTCAAAGGTTCATACTTCATATCTATATATTCTATTAAACATAAAACAAGCCATCCTCCATGCTCTATCTACCCAAAGCTCAATTCTAAAGTAACCCACGTGGCATGATATGATTGGGTAGAAACTGAAAAGGAGGGAGTTCCTAATTAGTGCCAAAGTCGGTAATTTGTTTGTCATAAATTAGGTAGAACCCATCAACTTCATTCTCAATTGCTGCGTCCGTTATTTCTTCATCATTGATTATGTAGAATCCAAAGTGAAGCAATCAAGTTCAACCTTCATTGCTTCATTAATTCAGCTCCCACCTCCCATCCTCTTCATCTTCCTCCCTTATAATCCACCACCTACAACAATGGGTGCTTGCCTTTCCCATTACACCACCCAAGTGTACAACGAAACCGAGCTGATTCCCGCCGCCAAACGTCGTCTTACTGTTCCCGTTGGATGTAGGTGACCTCAATTTTTGCCACCGCCCATACTAACTCGGTATGTGAGTGAATATCAACTTTGTTCCTGCTTCATGCTTGCGTTAAACTCATCTTAATGCTACTCATGATTAGTTTTCTATTATCTCAGTATTGCGTTAAACTCGGTATGTGCTGCTTCATTGGGTTCATGCTTGCGTTAAACTCATCTTAATGCTACTCATTATTAGCTTTCTATTATCTCGGTATTGCGTTAAGATCGGTATATGCGTGAAATTTCTATTATCTTTTGTTTTTTGGCAGGTGAATTATTAGTTTTAACATTTTCCGGTCAAATTTCAGGTTCGTCTCAGTTCACTGCTGATATCGGAGCTGTTGCAGCAGTTACTATTTACTCATTTGATTGCTCAAACATATGCTGAATGTTTATGAACATGATTTACTTCTATGAACTTCTGTTGCTTCACTTAAACCCATTCACTTCAAATGTCATGCTTTGACGAACAGTTCTTCAAAAAAATAGAGCAAACATCGTCTTCATTCATATACATCGACGACTCCGTCTCCATCGTTGGGGAGGGCCACAAGCATAAGCTTTTGTTTTGGGCAAAAATGAATTTGGTGTTGATGCACTTAATTTAGGCCTGACACCCTTAGATATCTCTAGAACATCTCCGTACCAACTTACCAACACTGCTCCCGTCTCATCATCCGTGAAAAACAGCCCTTTATGACCGACATCAACTGTTTGTACTTGCTCTTTTGCATAGATGTTTGCCTCTGACAAGAATTTAATGGCTCTGTTTTTCGGGGTAAATCCCTGGTTCCGTACTGAGCTCCCCACAACAGCCGCTCAGTTTCCAAGTCCAGCAAACCTATATTCCGTATCTGTTTATATGCATTGTTGGATCATTTATTTTTCATCTATTTTTGTTGTGCATCTAAATTGTTTGCCAGCTACTACCAAACTTTTAAAATTCATATTGCAGTCGTATTATAGCTTCGCCTTCGGGTTTTATAGTCGTATTATAATGTATTATATGGCTTTCAAAAAATATTGGGATTTTATCCTCATTAAGACATTAAATCAATAATTAAGACGCGTATCACATATTTGTATTATGCCGTTACAAATAACATCTAACTAAATAATAAATATAATAATAATAAGATAATAATAATGATAAAAATAATAATCACACCAATAATTACATTTGCCTTATATTTGTATTGTGTAGTTACAAAAAGGCAAGGACGCCCACTAAGACATTTACTTACATAATAAATATAATAATTCCCCTAAACATTTAAATCAATAATTCAGACATTTGACACATATTTATATTAAACCGTTACAAACAACATTTAACTAAATAATAAATATAATAAATATAATAATAGTAATAATAATAATAATAATAATAATAATGATAACACATTTAATTACATAATAAATATAATTATTCCACACAACATTTAAATCAATAATTAAGACATTTGTCACATATTTGTGTTGAAGTAGGCAATTTGAGAGGAACGTGACTTCCGTTGCTTGGAGGGGATGTCACGGAATTTGGCTGGTATTGGGGTACTCGGCCGAGTACTCCTTGTGCTCGGTGGAGTGTTCGGTCGGGAATCCTACTGGGGATCGAATTCTGCCTTTTAACATATTTGTTTAGTATTTTTTGAGGCTGATTTTTGTAGTGTTTGAGCCCAAACCGGACTCATGGGATGACACGGCTGGTTTGTGTGTCTCAAAAATATCTTTGACCGGGTTTTGACTCGGTCGCTAAAAGACGGTTTTGCCCCTGGTGTCGGATTTGACCCAAATTAGTCTTATTTGACTCGAAATGAGACACTGGGCCTGAATTTGAGGTCCGTTTTGTAAGATTTGTACTCCGTAAAAAGCCCAAGCCAAATGCCAATGATTTCGAGCCCATTTTCGAGTATGTTAAAGCATGTAGGTTGAGGGTGTTACAAATTGTGGACATGACATAGGTCCACCCCAAATTGTGTCGACACCCACATTTTGACCGCCAGGTGTCTATAGCAGTTTCCAAAAAACACCCGATGATGATTGGACGTAAACATGACTTAATACACTCAATTTTGGACTCAGAATCAATTGTAGTTGGCACGAGCTTTTAGCGGAGTAAAAATCTCACAAAACTGACCTCAAATTCAGGCCCAGTGGGTCATTTCCAGTCAAATAAGACTAATTTGGGTCAAAACCGACACCAAGGGCAAAACCGTCTTTTAGCGACCGGGTCAAACCCCGGCCAAAGGCGTTTCCGGGACGGAAAAATCTGGCACACCACTTCAAAAATCCAACTCAAAGTCAAACACCTACAAAAATCAGCTACAAAGTAGGAATCCTACTCTATCCAAACCGGGTGTTTCTTCCCATGCAAGTAACCTTTTCTATCCAAAGACGGAATCCCACTTCATCTCAACCGGTTGTTTTCTTCCTTTGCAAGATATCAATCTCCTATCCCAAGTTGGTATTTCATCCTATAAATACCCCACCCTTGCACACATCAATTGATACACATAATTCCCGACATCAATTACAACATCAACACAACAATTCCAATCCCGACACACAAATTACAACCCAGAATTCCAGCAATACTAGGCATATTATATTTCGATTTTTCCTCTAGAAATCCTATAGGATTCCCGACCATTCACAACCCGAAATTCTAGGCATTTTTTGGCAAACCATATACAAACCCGAGAGCAAAACTCGCCAAATCCCCTCCCTAACCATACACACCATAACTCACCTATATACATCTTAACGCTCCCGCGCCTAGGCCGCAACTACGAGTCCGTTTTCGAGATAATTAAGCATGTAGGTTGAGGGTGTTACAAAATCCCGTTCTCTCTCTTTTCTTTTTCTCCTTCACGTTTTTTTTATTATTTTTATTATTTATTATTTTTTTTTCTCGTTTCAAATATCGATATTATCATAATATTTTCAAAAAAGCATTATTCCCCAAGGATTCGATATCAACTCAATAGTCGAATATCGGATCTAAAGGAGTCAATCAAACAGAACGATCATTCTTAAAAATATGATATCGACTCTATAGTCGAATATCGTATCTAGAAGAACTAAATCAATCTCGTTGATGCTAAGATAATCGTCACATAGTCCTTAAAAATATACGACGATTTCAACGTGGAGAGAATTTATTTTAATTCAATTTTCAAACTATTCATAATCACCTTTTCTGAAAATCATTTCGAATATTCGATATTGATTCCATAATCAAGTGTCGAATGTGACGAATATCAAAAATTTGAGTCGAGTATAAATCATCAATATTTATACACGATTTAGCAAAACTATCTTTTCAAAACCATGCATCATATCATATTTACATCGTTTATTCAATTTACAAACCGTTACTAACCCATTTGTTCATGTTTTCAGCAATTTATTTTATTGTTTGTTTTATTATACTAAAACGAACCTCGCATGCTAAATACAACTTCGACGTTAATTTTTAGATGCATTAAACCGACTTAGCAACCCATTCAATTATTCGCATGTTTAGTCAAAACACTCTTTGCATATCATTCAACTGTCGAACTAACGCGTGTACACCAAAAACGAACGATATCTTAGTAAAAGCCGCTAAGTGCGGGCGGAGTTGGGTGTTCTTTGTGAACTTCCCAACACGTACCCTCACCCCTTACTCAGAACCGTGGTTTCCGGATGTTCGAAACTATTGGCATACGAGAGTCATTCAATACTCGATTACCGATAATGTCGGTATCGGTATCGCAATGCTAAGAGACGAACCCAATAAACTCTGAAATCGGAATGGGCCGTACTTTGTGCGCGGTCCACTACGACATAGAGTGGGTTCGAATGGGCCCGAACTCCCACAAAGCTCGGTGGCGACTCCTACTTCGATTTGAATTTCAACTCGAGATCCATCTCACATGAGATTCATTCGCCTCCCCAAACCCGCGCGTGGCCGCGTCGGGGTGGACCTATGTCACGTCCACAATTTGGCGACTCCGTTGGGGATTCCTGATGTACCACTAGTCATCGGGGTTCCTAGGGTGAGACTCGAAAAGAAATCGTTCGAATATTAATGTACGCGTTTTAGTTCGATGGTTCATGCATAACCCAAATCTTTCCCGGGTCGGTTACTTGTGACCGACGTCCCACTATACCATGGTGCATTCGTAAATGGGTGCACTAAAGACTCCGATAGCGGAACTCGCATGGGTTTTATGCATGTTCTAAGTCCAATTCGGCTTAGTGAGTCTGTCTTGATTTGCGAGAAAGCCATTGTTGTTGGTATAGACCCTATTTCGACCGATCGAGACTTAGATTAAGAGCATACATGGCGTCATTATACTGCTTCCATGACTACATGCTACTTGGTTTACATGTCATCTTTTTCAAAAACCGTTATTTCCAAAACTTGCATCTTTTCAAAATTATCCATTTTTTCAAAAGACTCTCGGAAAGCTGCCAAAATTTAGACTTAAGATTTGACTCAAAACAAGCCTATTTTCTAGCCGGCATGCTATCCATTTCAATATTCAAATTCCGTTCCTCATTCAATTTTCAAATTTTTAAAATTCTATTTCAATTTTCAAATCTTCGAGACGCCATTCTCGATTTTCAAATCTCCGAGATGCCGTTTTCGATTTTCAAATCTTCGGGATCTTATTTTCGATTTTCAAATTTTCGGAAATTTATTTTCAATATTCAAAATTCCAAATATTCAACTTTTCAAAAAATCCGGAAAGCTACCAAATTTAGGACTTATGATTTTACTCAAAATAGCCCATTTTTAGCCGGTATGCTACCCGAACATTTTCAAAACTTCAAAAATCATGGCCCAATGGCCCTTTGCCGATTTTCAAAAACAATCGGGCCGTCCGTCCAACCTTTTTTGGATTTTTTTTCTAAGCCCAAATATCCCTTTTCAAAAACTTTCCTCTTCTTAGGACTTCCCGTTTCTAGCAGTGTCGGGTCTTGTCATAAGTTGTCAAAGTCTCTAACTTCGAAACTCCGTCGATCCTACATCACGGGTTTCCTCCCTATCCCAGTCCGCCTTATTTGTCAAGGCAAGGTCCACCTACGTAGGACATACCCCCACCAAGGAAAGCCCATTTACACAATCGAGTCCAAAGTCTGGGGAATGTCTCACATGGACCTTTCTTCGAACAGGTCTCGGCCCACATAGTTGAATCCTAAGGGAGGCCCAACTTTCACAAGTCACCCGTCTAGGTGTCTTTTCCGAGTCAACCTTTTACAAGGCATAGCCCTGCAACAAAAGGTTTGGGATCCTTGCGTCTAAGGGTCACTCGTCCAACACTCGAGTCTTAACACAACCTTCAATCCCACTCTCGGGCTACCCTTCAGCAGAGCGATCAACCGCGGTTGCTCTAAGGGTCATGTGTTACACGTGTCTCACGTACCCCACTTTTGAGGCACTTAGATGTCACACCATCTAAGTCCTACCGGAGCCTTTAGTCTCACTCGGGGGCTGTCCTCCACCCGAGCAGTCAAACACGGTCGCCCCATTTTCGGACTCATCCTTCTGCAGCTCGAGTCTAATTCGCCGTTGTTACCTCGTCTAGGTCAACATTCGAAAATCCCGGTCCAAGAGTCTTTGTCGACCCGTCACCCCGGGCCGTGTCTAGTTTGACTCCCTCTCTTGCACTTGCGCAAAGCTGAGTTTAGGCGAGTCGTGGCACCCGTCGTTCTCTCCAATCAAAGACCTTACCAAAAAAAACACTCAACCGAGCATCCGAGTCCGGATTTGATTCGAGTCTAAGTTTGAGTCCGAGTCTAGGATACCCTACATCCTCATTTCCAAATCAGAGTCAGAGTCTTTTGCATTCTGTCCTCTTTGCAAAATTCAATAAAATCAGCTTTCAATATTCTATTTCTCATATATACTTTCCTTATGTGTTTCCGAGAACATGATGAACACCATCCTACACTGTAAGCACACGCACGTGACTATTAAAGGCACATCTATAATGACTGCAGGAAATCGAGACCCGTGTTTTCCCTTACCTGTTCCATGTCTGACATAGAAAGCCACAAAACTACCCCTAGCAGGAGCGGTATCGAATTCTATGACAAATCTAGGTAGTCTCCTAGTTTGGGTTCTAGACGGGAGGCAAGCCCATTTCCCACAATAAACACCCTTCCAATAAGACTGACCAATCTCTACCATAGGTGTTAGTCTGACCAACAGAACAAAGAGAAAAAAAGCTAAAAAAAATCAAAAGTCCAAGAGAAAAAAAGCAAAAGGCCAAAACAAAAAAAGCAGGCCATCATAAAAAAAAAGAGGCATCCATGACCAAGGTTAAACGGTCAATCCAAGTGAAGAATCCCGAGACCGGGGCTAAGAGGTCAACCAAAAAATATTCAAAAAACCCATGACCATAGTGAAAACGGTCAATTCAAAATTATCAATACTCATACCATCTAAAAAGGGAAAATTAATCAAGTTGGTCAAACACCATATCTAGCCTTCCCACATTACAACCTTCAAGACCTTCTCGAGACCTAGGCTATAGACAACCCAGAATTTTGAGGATTCAAGCTCCATAGGATACCCTAACCATTAGGGCCGGACATGGAAACCTGATCCCGCATTATCAAACCTGCCCAATCGAAGTCCGAGTCATTTTTACTCGACTTCCCCCTTTCCTACCACATTGCAATACCTTATCCTCGAAGCCTTAGCTCCACAAAATCGAGCTCCAGATTACGAAACATCAAAGACACTTACTTCCTAGCACCACATTTCCAAAAATATCCAAACCAGTTACCAGCCCCAAACGCGGGAACTCAGCTTGCAGTCGGCATAGAACATGCCCAAATAGTTCACACCACCTCTGGCGGCTACCCCGGAGAACGCTCACAGTCACAGGATTAACATCCTAACTATTCTAGCCCTTTGATCAAGACATCATTGGGAATGCACCTAGCCTACACCATCGCTATGGCTAGTTACACACAAAGCCCTAATAAACTAGGCATCATCAACCTTTCAACAGAGGCACAACCGCCCACTTTGACACACATTCAAAAAGCACCATCATTCCTGACACGACACTGACATGTTCTAAACAGCCAGCTTTGTCATCCTGGGGGCTTCTCCTAGGCAGGTTCTCCATCCACTCACATAATCCAAATACTGTCAAAACACTAGCCTCCTTTCTATAGAGTGTCCTAGTACTCGGCTCAGTCGAAGACAAGAATTTGTCAGGGACTCAAATAAGCACCTATCCTACTTTGGGAATATACCCCGAAACCAAAGAAGATCCAAAAGAACACAAGTCTACTACTAAGTTCTGTCTTACAAGAACATGCTCATTACAGACTACTGCAACCCCGTATAGCATATCTATCCCATTTCGACGTTCGACCGTGTTGCCACTCGCCTAGGCTACGCAATAGCGCAACTTAAGAGTCTTGTCATAGTAGGCGGCCCACCCCCTACCGAGTCACGGTCCAACCCCTCGAGAGTCCAGTCGTGTCTGTCAACTCATCCGGTCGCGTCCGGAGTCAAGTCTGTCGGTAGGTCTCTCTCTTCGAATCCTCATTTTAAAATTTGCAAAACTTAGCCATTTGAGAAAATCCTTTTCGACAAGGTCAAATTTCAGTCCATTTAAACTGCAAATTTCTTTTCTACCTCTTTCCATTTTGAAAACCTATCTCCTAGCGCGTGAGTTGCTTTCAGGACTTCGATTTCAAAATAAAGCAAAAATCATTTTCCCCAGCGCAAGTCAGTTAATAGATGCTAACTGCATTTCCTATATGCTATCTTGCTATCTGCTATATTTGCTATTTCTGCCTATATATCTAATGTTTCAGGTACCAGCTTGTGCTTCCCAAAGGAACATCAAGCTTTCACTTCCCCAGCGTGAGTCGGTGTTTCGCCTAAATGTTACATACGAATTGCTATGTGTCGGCATCATACAGGTACACCCGGACTCGAGAAGGAAGTCTCCTCGCAAGAATCCCCCAGACAACATTTCAACTAAAACAATTGGGATGTGTCAGCGAACGGACACACCCATAGCTTCCTATGCAAGCTCCCGTGTAATTCTGAATCGAGATGTGTTTGCAAACGGACACACCCATAGCCTCCTATGCAAGCTCCCGCGCAGCTCCAAGATGGGATGTGTCTGCAAACGGGCACACCCAAGGCTTCTTAGGCGAGTCCCCACAGAGCTATTAGCTTCAAATCAGGTATGATTTTTGTCTTATGGCTGGCGAGCCCCTTTACGCGAGTCTAATGGACTATAAATGACCCGATCGGAAGTCTGTCAGGTCTTAATCTTTGCTTGGCCTGGTAGCTACTCTGACTTTCGACTTGTCCAAGCCTCAGTCAGAGTGGGGGCTCTGTAGACACCCACATTTTGACCGCCAGATGTCTATAGCAGTTTCCAAAAAAACACCCGATGATGATCGGACGTAAACATGACTTTATACACTCGATTTTGGACTCGGAATCAATGGTAGTTGGCACGAGCTTTTAGCAGAGTAAAAATCTCACAAAACCGACCTCAAATTCAGGCCCAGTGGGTCGTTTCCAGTCAAATAAGACTAATTTGGGTCAAAACCGACACCAAGGGCAAAACCGTCTTTTAGCGACCGGGTCAAACCCCGGCCAAAGGCGTTTCTGGGACGGAAAAATCTGGCACACCACTTCAAAAATCCAACTCGAAGTCAAACACCTACAAAAATCAGCTACAAAGTAGGAATCCTACTCTATCTAAACCGGGTGTTTCTTCCCATGCAAGTAACCTTTTCTATCCAAAGACGGAATCCTACTTCATCTCAACCGGTTGTTTTCTTCCTTTGCAAGATATCAATCTCCTATCCCAAGTTGGTATTTCATCCTATAAATACCCAACCCTTGCACACATCAATTGATACAATAATTCCCGACATCAATTACAACATCAACACAACAATTCCAATCCCGACACACAAATTACAACCCAGAAATCCAGCAATACTAGGCATATTATATTTCGATTTTTCCTCTAGAAATCCTACAGAATTCCCGACCATTCACAACCCAAAATTCTAGGCAATTTTAGGCAAACCATATACAAACCCGAGAGCAAAACTCGCCAAATCCCCTCCCTAACCATACACACCATAACTCACCTATATACATCTTAACGCTCCCGCGCCTAGGCCGCTACTACGAGTCCGTTTTCGAGATAATTAAGCATGTAGGTTGAGGGTGTTACAAAATCCCGTTCTCTCTCTTTTCTTTTTCTCCTTCACGTTTTATTTTATTATTTATTATTTATTATTCTTTTTCTCGTTTCTAATATTGATATTATCATAATATTTTCAAAAAAGCATTATTCCCCAAGGATTTGATATCAACTCAATAGTCGAATATCGGATCTAAAGGAATCAATCAAACAAAACGATCGTTCTTAAAAATATGATATCGACTCTATAGTCGAATATCGTATCTAGAAGAACTAAATCAATCTCGTTGATGCTAAGATAATCGTCACATAGTCCTTAAAAATATACGACGATTTCAACGCGGAGAGAATTTATTTTAATTCAATTTTCAAACTATTCATAATCACCTTTTCTAAAAATCATTCCTAATAATCGATATTGATTCCATAATCAAGTGTCGAATGTGAAGAATATCGAAAATTTGAGTCGAGTATAAATCATCAATATTTATACGCGATTTAGCAAAACTATCTTTTCAAAACCATGCATCATATCATATTTACATCGTTTATTCAATTTACAAACCGTTACTAACCCGTTTGTTCATGTTTTCAGCAATTTATTTTATTGTTTGTTTTATTATACTAAAACAAACCTCGCATGCTAAATACAACTTCGACGTTAATTTTTAGATGCATTAAACCGACTTAGCAACCCATTCAATTATTCGCATATTTAGTCAAAACACTCTTTGCATATCATTCAACTGTCGAACTAACGCGTGTACACCAAAAACGAACGATATCTTAGTAAAGGCCGCTAAGTGCGGGCGGGGTTGGGTGTTCTTTGTGAACTTCCCAACACGTACCCTCACCCGTTTCTCAGAACCGTGGTTTCCGGATTTCCGAAACTATTGGCATACGAGAGTCATTCAATACTCGATTACCGATAATGTCGGTATCAGTATCGCAATGCTAAGGGACGAACCCAATAAACTCTGAAATCGGAATGGGCCGAACTTTGTGCACGGTCCACTAAGACATAGAGTGGGTTCGAATGGGCCCGAACTCCCACAAAGTTCGGTGGCGACTCCTACTTCGATTTAAATTTCAACTCGAGATCCATCTCACATAGATTCATTCGTCTCCCCAAATCCGCTCGTGGCCTCGTCGGGGTGGACCTATGTCATTTCCACAGTTAGACCGTTACAAAAAACATTTAACTGTATAATTTTCCTTAAAACATTTAATTAGATAATAATGATGATAATACATTTAAATACATAATAAATATAATGATTCCCCAAAACATTCAAATCAACAACCATTACAAACAACATTTTACCGAATAATAAATGTAATAATAATAATAATAATAATAATAATAATAAAAATAATAATAATGTAGACACCCACATTTGGCCGTTAGGTGTCTATAGCAGTTTCCAAAAAATACCCGATGATGATCGGACGCAAACATGCTTGTACGCGCTCGGATATGGGCTTAAAACCGTTTGTTTCTGGTTTGGGCTTTTTACGGAGTACAAATCTCGCAAAACTAACCTGAAATTCAGGCCCAGTGGGTCGTTTCCAATCAAATGAGACTAATTTGGGTCAAAACGGACACCGGAAATAAAACCGACTTTTAGCAACCGGGTCAAACCCCGGTCAAGGTCGTTTCCAAGACACAAATCTGCCTTGCAAATATCAAGAATCCAACTCAAACACAAAATCTTCAAAATATCTCACCCGTGCTAACCCACTCGGTCGAGTGGGCCTCCAATGGGCCCGCTGTCTCCTTTTAGCTGGGCCACTCGATCGAGTCCATCAGGGCACTCGATCGAGTAACCCTAGACGAGGGTGGGGAAGAATTCCAATATATACTACCCCTTTGCAGCACAATTTCACATCTTTTACAACCCTAATTTTCCCATCTCTACAACTTGCATACACATACAACCCTAATTCGAAAGAATTAATTACGACACTATAATGCGGAGATAGCTTATTTCGTTTTAGTTTAATTTAAACGACTTACAACATCTTTTCTAGATTTCGCTCTAAGTATTCGATATCGATTCCATATCAAATATCGGATACTACGAGTATCAAAATCCGAATCGAGCACAAATCATACAATATTTCTGCCCGGTTTGACAAAGTTAGCGATTTACCAAAATCAAAAAGCAATTTCGAAATCTATAACAAATTGCGAAACGAACCCTAGTTCGTACAGGGGGCACTCGATCGAGTGCCTAGCCCATTGATCGAGTGACACCCCAAAACCGAGGCATGATGACTTTTTGAGGACCACTCGGTCGAGTCTCTCAATGACTCGGTCGAGTAATACCTCAAATTTTGGGATGAAAGCTTTTTTCGAGGAACACTCGGTCGAGTCCCTCAATGACTCGATCGAGTGTCCTTTCATCACGTCAATACGTGAGCCCTCAACATATTTTGAGCCTTGTCAAATATTTTCGTAACTTCGGTCAACACGTGTCAAGTCCATCACGTGTCCTACTACTTTCAAAACCATGCATCATGTCGCTTACGTCATTCTATATCATCTGCAAACCGTTAATTACCGTTACTAACTTGTTTGTTTAGGTCTTTTCGTCTTATTTTTATTTCGTTTGTTTTATTGTACTAAAACGAACCTCGCATGCTAAATACAACTTTGACGTTAATTTAGATGCATTAAATCGACTTAGCAACTTATTGAAATCTTCTCATGCTTAGTCAAAATATTGTTTGCATATCATTCAATCAAATTACTAACGCGCGTATTTTAAAATCAAACGATATCTTAGTAGAGGCCGCTAAGTGCAGGCGGGGTTGGGTGTTCTTTGTGAACTTTCCAACACGTACCCTCACCCCTTACTCAGAACCGTGGTTTCCGGATATCCGAAACCATTGGCGCACGAGAGTCATTCAATACACGATATCCGATAATGTCGGTATCGGTATCGCAATGAAAAAGGGACGAACCCCATAAACTCTGAGATCCGAATGGACCGTATTTTGTACACGGCCCACTAAGATATAGAGTGGGTTCGAACGGGCCCAAACTCCCACAAAGTTCGGTGGTGACTCCACTTCGATTTAAATTTCAATTCGACCCATCTCACATGAGATTTATTCGGCTCCCCAAACCCGTGCGTGGCCGCGTCGGGGTTGACCTATATCATGTCCACAATTTGGCGACTCTGCTGGGGATAACTGATGCGTGACTTACCATCGGCATCCTCAGGGTGAGACTCGAATAGAAATCGTTTGACTAGTACAATACGCGTTTTAGTTTTACGATTCATGCATAACCCCATCTTTTCCCGGGCCGGTACTGGCGACCGACGTCCCACTATACTGTGATATACTCCAACATGGATATGTCAAAGGTGTCCATGGCTAATTCGTATGGGTTTCGCGGCATGTTCTAAGCTCAAATCGACTTAGGAAGTCCGTCCCGATTCTCGGAAAAGCTATGTACACTGGTATGGACCCTATTCAGATCGACCGAGACTTAGTGTAGAGCATACATGGCGTCATTATTATGCTTGTGCTACTTGGTTTCTACATCATTTTCAAAAACCGTCATCTTTCAAAAATACATCTTTTCAAAAAAAAAACACATCCAATTTCAAAACCCGGGAAGCTACCGAATTTAGGACTTATGATTTTACTCGAAATAGCCTATTTTCTAGCCGGCATCCTGCCCATTTCAAAATTCGAACTTTTGATCCACCATTCGATTTTTGAATTTTCAAAATTCAATTTCGATTTTCAAATCCTCGTGATGCCATTCGCGATTTTCAAATTTTTCGAGATGCCATTTTTTATTTTCAAAATTTCCGAGGTGCCATTTTCAATTGTCAAATCCTCGAGATGTCGTTTTTGATTTTCAAATCTTCGGGATCTCATCCTCAATTTTCAAATTATCGATTTTTTTTTTCGATATTCAAATTTTCAAAATTCCAAATATTCAACTTTTCAAAAACCCGGTCCTATTGGCCCACTGCCAGTTTCAGGTACATCTTCTCAATTTCCAAAATTCAAGCATTTTTCTAAACCCTTTTGTCCTTGGACCTACCGTAATTCGTGTGTCGGGTCTTTTCATAGGTCCTCGAAGTCTACAGCGTCGAAACTCCGTCGATCTTACATCGTGCGGGTTTCCACCCTATCCCAGTCCGCCTTATTTGACTAAGGCATGGCCAACAAACGTAGGGCATACCCCTACCAAGGAAAGCCCGTTTACACACTCGAGTTCTAACTAGAGAGTCCCACGCGATCTTTCAATTCCCTCTAGCAGGACGGTCCCCACGACCTTTCCTAAGGGAATTTTGCCCACCTTTCAATCCGTTAGTCGAGTCATCCCAATTCAAAAATCCTTTAACTTAAGGGTCTACCCTAATCATGGGGCCACCCTTATTTGGGTCAAGTCGAGGGTCTCTAGAGTCGAAACTTTGCCGATCTTACATCGCAAGTTTCTTCCCTTACCCTGTCTGCCTTTCCTCGAGGACGAGTCAACCTTTTAAAAGGTGTGGCCCTACAACAAAAGGTTCGTGATCCTTACGTCAAAGGGTCACTCGTCCAACACTCGTGTCTTAACAAAATCTTCAATCCCACTCGGGGGCTACCCTTCAGCAGAGCGATCAACCACAATTGCTCTAAGGGTCATGTCTTACACGTGTTGTCACACGTACCCCACTTTTGAGTCACTTAGATTCCACACCATCTGAGTCCAGTCAGAGTCTTTAGTCTCACTTGGGGGCTGTCCTTCGCCCGAGCATTCGACCACAGTCGCCTTAAGGGGTACCTTACGTTCATCCTGCATCGGCGTCCTTATGATGCCTTCCTCGAGTCGTACCTATGCTACGAACACTCGAGTCACCTAGGGTTAGGTCACCACGGTTGGGCTGAGCACGTGACGCGGTCAAACACGGTCGTCCCATTTTTGGACTCACCCTTCTGCAGCTCGAGTCTAATTCGCGGTCGTTACTTTGTCTAGGTCAAAGTTCAAGTATCCCGGTCCAGGAGTCTTTGTCGACCCGTCACCCCGGGCCGCGTCTAGTTTGACTCCCTCCCTTGCATTTGCGCAAAGTCGAGTTTAGGCGAGTCGTGGCACCAGTCGTTTTCTCCAAGCAAAGACCTTACCAAAAAAAAGAAACAACCAACCGAGCATCTGTAAGTCCGGATTTGATTCGAGTCTAAGTCTGAGTCCGAGTCTAGGATACCCTACATCCTAATTTCCAAATCAGAGGCAGAGTCATTCGTATTCTGTCCTCTTTTCAAAATACAATAAAAATTATCTTTCAATATTCTATCTCTCATATATACTTTCCTTATGTGTTTCCGAGAACATGACAAACACCATAATACACTGTGAGCACACGCACGTGACTATTAGAGGCACATCTATAATGACTGCAGAAAATCGAGACCCGTGTTTTCCTTTACCTATTCCATGTCTGACATAGAATATCACGTAACTACCTTTAGCAGGAGCGGTATCGAATCCTATGACAATCTAGGTAGTCTCTTAGTTTGGGTTCAAGACGGAAGGCAAGCCCATTTTCCACAATAAACACCCCTCCAATAAGACCGACCAATCCCTACCTCAGGTGTTAGTCTGACCAACAGAAAAAAAGAAAAAGGGAAAAAAAGCAAAAGACTGGACAAAAATCGAAAGTTCAAGAAAAAAAAGCAAAAGGCCAAAATAAAAGAGCTGGCCACGACCAAAAGAACTCTCAACATCCCTTGACCAGGGCACGGTCAACCCAAATGAAGAATCCTATGACCGGGGCTAAGAGGTCAACCAACAGAAAATTCAAAAAACCAATGACAGTGGTCAACGGTCAACTCAAGTGAAAGTCCCATGACCTAAGTACGGTCAATTCAAAAATTATCAATGCCAATACTATCCGATAAAGGAAGATATCAAGTTGGTCAGCTAACGCCACATTTAGCCTTCCCACATTACAACCCTCAAGATCTTTCCGAGACCTAGGCTAAGAGACAACCCGGAATTTTTGAGGATTCAAGCTCCATTGGATACCCCTAACCATTAGGGCCAGACATGGAAACCAGATCCCGCATTAACAATCCTACCCCAATCAAAGTCCGAGTCATTTTTACTCGACTTCCCCATTTCCTACCACATTACAATACCTTACCCTCGAAGCCTTAGCTCCACAAAATCAAGCTCCAGATGTCAAAACATCAAAACATCAAGCGACCTAGCTTCACTTTTCCTAAATTATCCAAACCAGTTACCAGTCCCAAACACGGGAACTCAATTTGCAGTCGGCATAGAACATGCCCAAATAGTTCACACCACCTGCGGGGGCTACCCTGGAGAACGCTTACAGTCACAGGATCAACATCCTAACTATTCTAGTCCTTTGATCAAGACATCATTGGGAATGCACCTGGCCTACACCGTCGCTATGGCTAGTTACACACAAAGCCCTATTAAACTAGGCACCATAACATATCTTTCAATCCACTGAACTATGGCATGGTTTGATTTTACTACACGTGACTACGTAAGCAGCTTTTCAACAAAGGCACAACCACCCACATTGATACACATTAAAAAAAAGAGGCACTGTCACTCCTATCATGACACTGTCACTCCTATCATGACACTGTCATGTTCTCAACAGTTCGCTTTGTCATCCTGGGGGCTTCTCCTGGGCATAAGTTCTCCATCCACTCACATAATCCAATTACTTTCAAAATCTAGCCTCCTTTCTATATTGTGTCCTAGTACTCGGCTCAGTCGAAGACGAGAATCTGTCAGGACTCGAAGCAATACCCACCTTGGGAATGTACCCTAAAAATCAAAAATCCGAAGGAGCACTAGACTACAGCATTGTTACTGCTAAATCAGTCTCATTGCAGACTACTGCAATCCCTCTGTAACAGATCAACCCCGTTTCGACCGTGTTGCCACTCGCCTAGGCTACCGAATAGCACAACTTAAGAGTCTTGTTGTCTTAGGTGGCCCACCCCCTTTACCGAGTCACGGTCCAACCCCTCGAGAGTCCAGTCATGTCTGTCAACTCGTCCTGTCGCGTCCAGAGTCGAGTCTGCCGGTAGGCCCTTCTTTTCAAATTCTCATTTTAAAATTTGTAAAACTTAGCCATTTGAAAAAAATCCTTGTCGACAAGGTCGAATTTCAGTCTGTTTAAGTTGCAAATTTCTTTTCTACCCCTTTCCATTTTGAAAACCTATCTCCTAGCACGAGAGTTGCTTTCAGGACTTCGATTTCAAAATGAATCAAAAATCACTTTCCCCAACGCAAGTCAGTCTATAGATGCCAACTGTATTTCCTGTATGTTGTCTTGCTATCTGCTAGATTGCTATTTCTGCCTATATATCTAACATTTCAGGTACAAGCTTGGCTTCCCAAAGGAACATCAAGTGTTATTTTATTCCCCAGCGTGAGTCGTGTTTCACCTAAGCTTTACATGCAAAGTTTTGTGTAACCGTACAAAGCATGTAAAACTCAAGGCTTCGGAAGCAGGCCTGCGTAAACTAACTAAGCTACCCAGCGGAAGGCCCAAGGTGGCATTTCTCCTAAAAGAAACACGGGATGTGCCTACATATAGGTACACCCAGGGCTTGTTAGGCAAGCTCACGCGTAATTTTGAATCGGGATGTGTCTGCAAACGGGCACACCCAGGGCTTCTTTGGCAAGCTCACGCGTAATTTTGGATCAGGATGTGTCTGCGAACGGACACACCCAGAGCTTCTTAGGCAAGCTCTCGTGCAGCTTCGAGATGGGATGTATCTACATATAGATACACCTAGGACTTCAGAAACAAGTCCCCACGGAGCTATTAGCATTCACTCAGGTATGATTTCTATCTTATGGCTGGTGAGCCCTTTTACGCAAGTCTAATGAACTATAAACGACCCGACCGAAAGTCTGCAAGGTCTTAATCCTCGATTGACCTGGTAGCTACTCTGACTTTCGCCTTGTCCAAGCCTCAGTCAGAGTGGGGGCTCTGTAGACACCCACATTTGGTCGTTAGGTGTCTATAGCAGTTTCCAAAAAATATCCGATGATGATCGGACGCAAACATGCTTCTACGCGCTCGGATATGGGCTCGAAACCGTTAGTTTCTGGCTTGGGCTTTTTACGGAGTACAAATCTCGCAAAACTAACTTCAAATTCAGGCCTAGTGGGTCGTTTCCAATCAAATGAGACTAATTTGGGTCAAAATCGACACCGAAAATAAAACCGACTTTTAGCGACCGGGTCAAACCCCGGTCAAGGCCGTTTCCGAGACACAAATCTGCCTTGCAAATATCAAGAATCCAACTCAAACACAAAATCTTCAAAATATCTCACCCGTGCTGACCCACTCGGTCGAGTGGGCCTCCAACGGGCCCGCTGTCTCCTTTTAGCTGGGCCACTCGATCTAGTCCATCAGGGCACTCGATCGAGTAACCCTAGACGAGGGTGGGGGAGAATTCCTATATACACTACCCCTTTGCAACACAATTTCACATCTTTTACAACCCTAATTTTCCCATCTCTACAACTTGCATACACATACAACCCTAGCAAACCATCAAACCCTAAACCACCATAACTCCATCTACATAGATCTTGATACTCCCGTGCTCAAGCCACAACTAAACGAGTCCCGTCTGAGATTACGAAACATGTAGGTTGTGGGTGCAAAAATCCCGATTTCTCTTCTCTTCTCCTCTCTCTTGCGTCGTCCTCTTCTCTTCTTCTCATTTTTTTCGTTTTTTTTATTTTTCTTTTCGCATCTAATATCGTCAGTACTACTGGTATCAAAACATTAAATTACTCGCTAATTCGTGTCGAATACAAAGGATGACGGAATAAGGAAATCTGAATACAAGGGTGTTTCACCCGACGTGGCCGGTCGCTTATCCCGACACCCCGAGTATTTGATTGTTGAAGCGAGTCAACATCAACAAGATCGTCTTTTTATTTTTGTCGCGTCATTAGTCACGTTTTATTATTCGCGTCATCGTCATTATCATTAATACCGCATATGTGTCAATTTTCAAAAACTATTTCGAATCAAACACCTTTACTTAAGTTAAGTCGAAACCCGTTGATGCGGATCCGACATCACATAATCCGCAAGGATTCGTTACGATGTCGAGATGCGGAGGGAATCAAGTCCTTTTTAATTCAAGCAAATATAGAGCGTCGTTCTTTAGATTCGATACCAACTCAATAGTCGGATATCGTATCTAATCGAATTAGTCAATAAATTTAACTGACACAAATTCGTTGATGCTAAAATAGTTGTCACATAATTCGAAAGAATTAATTACGACACTATAATGCGGAGATAACTTATTTCGTTTTAGTTTAATTTAAACGACTTATAACATCTTTTCTAGATTTCGCTCTAAGTATTCGATATCGATTCCATAATCAAATATCGGATACGACGAGTATCAAAATCCGAATCGAGCACAAATCATACAATATTTCTGCCCGGTTTGACAAAGTTAGCGATTTACCAAAATCAAAAAGCAATTTCGAAATCTATAACAAATTGCGAAACGAACCCTAGTTCGAACAGGGGTCACTCGATCGAGTGACACCCCAAAACCGAGGCAGAATGATTTTTTGAGGACCACTCGGTCGAGTCTCTCAACGACTCGATTGAGTGGCGACTCACTCAGTTGAGTCTCTCAATGACTCGGTCGAGTAATACGTCAAATTCCAGGCAGAAAGCTTTTTTCGAGGCACACTTGGTCGAGTCCCTCAATGACTCGATCAAGTCCCTCAATGACTCGATCGAGTGTCCTTTCATCACGTCAATACGTGAGCCCTCAACATATTTCGAGCCTTGTCAAATATTTTCGTGACTTCGGTCAACACGTGTCAAGTCCATCACGTGTCCTACTAATTTCAAAACCATGCATTATGTCGCTTACGTCATTCTATATCATCTGCAAACCGTTAATTACCGTTACTAACTCATTTGTTTATGTCTTTTCGTCTTATTTTTATTTCGTTTGTTTTATTGTACTAAAACGAACCTTGCATGCTAAATACAACTTTGACGTTAATTTAGATGCATTAAATCGACTTAGCAACTTATTCAAATCTTCGAATGCTTAGTGAAAATATTGTTTGCATATCATTCAATCAAATTACTAACGCGCGTATTTTAAAATCAAACGAAATCTTAGTAGAGGCCGCGAAGTGCGGGTGGGGTTGGGTGTTCTTTGTGAACTTCCCGACACGTACCCTCACCCCTTACTTAGAACCGTTGTTTGCGGATGTCCGAAATCATTGGCGCACGAGAGTCATTCAATACACGATATCCGATAATGTCGGTATCGGTATCGCAATGCAAAGGGACGAACCCCATAAACTCTGAGATCCGAATGGGCCGTATTTTTTACACGGCCCACTAAGATATAGGGTGGGTTCGAACGGGCCCGAACTCCCACAAAGTTCGGTGACGACTCCACTTTGATTTAAATTTCAATTCGATCCATCTCACATGAGATTCATTCGCCTCCCCAAACCCGCGCGTGGCCGCGTCGGGGTGGACCTATGTCATGTCCACAAATAATAATAATAATAATAATAATAATAATAATAATAATAATAATGACGATGAAAATTTAATTCCGTAATAATTATAATTACTCCTCAAAACATTTATATCAACAATAATAATGGAGTGATATTCACCATTTTATGAACATAATTGAGGTGACAAGATTTCTCAAAATATTTAGTCAAATAATAATGATGATAACACATTTAATTACATAATAAATATAACGACTACTCACTGTATAAATAATTAAGGTGATGAGTATGAATTTGAGCTAGACAAATTGGACTTAAATGTGACTGCTAATTTACTGATATAAATTCCTCAAAATTTTTAATTAGATAATAATGATGATAACACATTTAATTACATAATAAATATAATGATTCCTCAAAACATTTAAATCAATCATTGAGATTTGACCGTTACAAACAACATTTAACTAAATAATTTCCTCAATACATTTAATTAGATAATAATGATGATAACACATTTAATTACATGATAAATATAATGATTCCTCAAAGCATTTAAATCAATAATTGAGATTAGACCATTACAAACAACATTTACCTAAATAATTTCCTCAAAACACTTAATTAGATACTAATGATGATAGCACATTTAATTACATAATAAATATAATGACTCCTCAAAACATTTACATCAATAATTGAGATTTGACCGTTACAAACAACATTCAACTAAATAATAAATACAATACTAATAATAAAGTACATAAGAATATTAGATAGCTGAAGTGTAAAAGTATGGCGTCAGCACAGTTGATGAACCGGCAAAACAACAATTATATTTCTTCGCCATTTGTATGACAAGTATGAATTTGGACTAGACTACTTGGAGTTAAATGCGAATGATAATCTACACATTTAAGTACATAATAAATATAATAATTACTTTAAACATTCATTTCCACATTACTAACCTATCAATTTATCAAATAAATATTACCTTATTTGACGTTACTAGCTGCATACAAATACCCCTTGCATAGTACGTACTTTATCGATACACTCTTTTAACACCCAAACTAAAATATACAACACAATATTGCAGCAAAATAGCCAAGACACAAACAACAAAGGAGATCAATGGCGCCAATAACAACTACTATTGCAGGCTTGGTCCCCTCAAAGTCCAAATATAAAATAACAACACGGGCCACAAGGATATGACGTGTAACACCGAACAAGGATAGCCTCCCACTGTCGCTAGACATGGTGCTATTAGACAAAGAGGTGAGGTCACACCCCTTTAATTGGACAAACATTTTGATTAACTGTCTATTTTTGCCGACGCTAAAGACTTACTGAACAGTTTGTTTCATGTCATTCTGGCCAGGAAAACCACATACATGCAACAAACCGAAACGGTGGGTGACCTCATATGAAGGCGTACTACACGAGGGGCAAATTTACACCCTCCAGCATTTTGAGGTCACGCAGAATAATAGATCGTACAAACCAGTCAAAGAAACTCCAAACATCATGAAGTGCACCCCATTTACATCGATACAGGAGGATAAGGACCAAACTCAAAATATTCCACTCCACAAATTCGAATTCCACCCACTCGACATATTGGAAGAACGCAACAACAAAAATGATTATTCGATAGACAAGTACACCGACAAATGCACTATAAAATGCAACAATTTTACTATTTTTAACACTCTATTTGCCTATTCACTCTTTTTAACAACATGGTGCAGACATTGTTGGCTTCCTAACTACAATCAAGGAGAAAAGGGAAGTGCTAACAAAAAATGGTCAAACACATTTACGTCATATACAAATACAAGATGAGAGGTAACTTGAGCAACTTCACCATGCATATAGTTACGTGTAGAGTAATTAACTTATTACTCCCTCCGAGTTCCTATCATTTACCCATTTGCTTTTGAGGTGAAAAATAAGGAAGGGAAAATGAGTGGTTAAAAAAGAAAGGAGTAAGAGAGCGAAATTGGTGGATAAATGTGAACCACACATTTATGACCAAAAGTAGAAAATGGGTAAAAGATCAAACTCAGCCCAAAAAGAAAAATGAGGCAATGTTAGAAACTCGGAGGGAGTACAATATAATGACTACATACAGGGAAAAAAAATAGTGAACGTGACTTTATGGGGTGATGCGTCTGACTACATTACAGAAGAAATTAGCCGACAAAATGGACATGACATGGTCGTAGTCATCACATCTACAAGGGTCATAAATTATGAAGGTAATAAACATCATTAGTATACTGAAAAGGTACATATCATACTTATTGACAAAGATTACAACACCGGTGCAAGAGATTACCAACTACAATCCACATATGAGACCAAGGTCTTCCTCGACTTGGACTTGCCGGAGACCAGAATGTTACTGCAAAGGTAACCATTTGCCCCCCACAATAAAAATACTGGACACGGAGCATGTACCCGATCTTACATATACTAGATTAGCCACATATTATTATTTGCGTTGCCATACTACCCTACTGGGACCAGGAACCCGTTCAAATAAGGATTCTCGATACTGAGGTGGCAGAAGAAATGCTCACTTCAACCCTTGCAGAGCTTCTAGAAGCAGATGTCGACGATCAGGTAATGTCGACAGACATCGCATGCCTACTGATATGATGTACCGACAAACATTTCCGATTAAATAAAATAATTGAAACAGAATGAGATATACAAATGCCACGAAACGATAACAGAAGTAAGAACAGATGTTGACAGGCGGTATCAATCTTGCACATCATGCCCCACTGGAATCGACGAGGACGGAAAGTGTCGCCAATGTAACGAACCAATACCTACCCCAAACAAAGGTAAGAAAACGCCCAAAAATTATAACTCACCGTGCGGTATGTTAAACCTATCTACTGCTCCTAAACAATATGATAAATATGTTAATACCCACAACACAGGTACAGATTAATCATTACAATAGCGGACGAAACTACATACATAACTTTGGTGGTCTTTGGGAGAGAAGCGGAGAAGATAATCGGGAGACCAATCGAAGCATTACTAACCCTATATGAAAAGGTACGTACAACAAATAACATACCAACTACGCGAACAAATTTTTACCGTATTGTCCTAACAAGAGAGCAAAAACCAGGACGGAGGAAAGGAGAAAGTGTTTAACATACTCCAACAATTTGTCAGGAGAGAATACACCATGAAAGTCAAGATTGGGATTACCAAATACAACTCTGAACGGGAACTAAAGTGTCAAAAGGTATTACCAACGAAAAAGGACCCTCCAACTCCAATCACAGTGGAAAGGAATGACAAAAATCCAAAGGTAACAACAATAATTGTTACCCAAGAACAACAACTTCTTTTTACACACAATGTCATATACCCAAACAAGTCCAATGTTTTCGCAGGAGCAACCAAAACAAGACAACTTAGAAAGGCACCCTACAACAGAGTCCGACCCCCCGGTGAACACCCCAGCTAAAAATGAGAAGATAAAGATAAACAAGGAGTAAGTTAATTATTATTACGTACATCAACTACAAGCAATTTGTTACTTATGTTTTAGAACAAAACTAACACACCAAAAATGGCTTATAAATTTGAAGCGGCGGCGAAAGAAGCATCCGTAGCGAAGGAATCAATAGAAAAAACGAGGTCAAAACTTGAAAACACAAAATAGACCTCAACAGAGAAAAAAACAGAGGAACCAAGAAATAATTTAAGAAGATTACATACTGCAATCACGGTTTAGAAAAAAAACTTATTCTTTAGTATACAAATTTTTTAATGTCTGTTTCGTCCTTCGAGTGGACCATTTCAACTTCTGTCGTTCTTTATACATACTTGCCATATGTCTTTTAGTAGCTTTGATGATTCGATCTTCATAATCTCTGCCCTATTCACGATTACGACAGTCTGTACAAGTAGACGCCGTCACAACCACATGAAATTTGGACAAATAAATCCATACTTCCATGCGGTGCACGGGCATGGCGACTAGTTAGTAATTTAATAGGATACACACATTTATGGAAGAGGAGAAAAAAGAGATGAAAGAAGATGAAGGAGCAATTTACGAAGAAAAAGGAAGAAAGAAAGATGGAATAAGAGAGCGAAGGTTTGTTTACCTGCTACAGCAAGTTAGCAATGGATGGAGGACAATAAAAGTTAAATGAAGGACTAGATGGAAGTTTTTTGAGTTAAACAATACTTGGGAGTAATACAAAAATGACCATCATAGTTCAGATTATTCTCGTTAAATTTTCCAATTATAAGCTCTTAAAAAATTATTTCTATCCTTCAACTATTTTATGTACACAAGAAATAGAAGTTGTATCAATATAATCCCTTCCTTATTCTTATGGAAATTGTGTGGCACAAGGAAAGTAGAAAAATATCTCTTTAAAATATTACGGAGTATCTTTTGGAAATCATAAGATAGAAAGTATTTCACTGAAATTAGGTTTGCAAATAATAAAGGGATTATGTTGGAAACTGATGGGGGGTATATCCCCCGGACACATAGGCCCGACTCCCTGGACCGAGAAAGTCCACTTGGGTCCTAGCCGACCCTAGAGGCCGAACCCTCTATCAGACGATTCCTCACGAGTAGTCACTAATTGATCCAGAGAGACTTCTTTGCTGACATCACCCTAATGATGTCACTACAACCTTTCCCCCTATAAATACCCCACTTAGGGTGAGGGAAAAGGAGGTCATTCATTCACACATAATCCTCATTACTCTCTACCCACCTCTCTTATCGCTCTAAATATCTATATTCACGTTTCTTGCATCTCAATTAACCCTGACACTAGGTCATCAGACAAAAACAAATTGTTTGTGGATGCAACATCGTTGAGGAAATGGAACTCAAAATGTGGGAAACGGGTCAGGTCAATTGGGTTATAGTATTGGATTTGGATAATGGTGATCGAGAACGATTTGGTGGAGTGGAGTAGGTTGGCTAGGTGTACTGTAGCATTGGTGTTATATGGCCTTTGGACATGACATAGGTCCACCCCGACGCGGCCACGCGCGGGTTTGGGGCGGCGAATGAATCTCCATATGAGAATGTATCAAATTGAAATTTAAATCGAAGTTGGAGTCGCCACCGAACTTTGTGGGAGTTCGGGCCCGTTCGAACCCACTCTATGTCGTAGTGGGCCGTGTACAAAATACGGCCTATTTCCGATGTAAGAGTTTATTGGGTTCGTCCCTTTGCATTTGATACCGATACCGACGTTATCAGATATCCTGTATTTGAATGACTCTCGTTGCCAATGGTTTCGGACATCCGGAAACGAGGTTCTGAGTAAGGGGTGAGGGTACGTGTTGGGAAGCCCACGAAGGACACCCAACCCCGCCCGCACATTAGCGGCCTCTACTAGGATATCGTTTGATGTTTTAATACGCGTGCTAGTTGAACGCGAAAATGATATGCAAACATTGTTTTCCCTAAACATGCGAGAAATTGAATGGGTTGCTAAGTCGATTTAATGCAACTAAAATTTAACGTCAAAGTTGTATTTTAGCATGCGAGGTTTGTTTTAGTATAATAAAACAAATAAATAAAAAGAGAAATTGCTACGAAGATGAACAAACGTGTTAGTAACGATTGAATAAATTGAATGAAAATATGAATGCGATGAATAATGTTAAAAAATATGTCGAGATCTGAAATATCGCTCAAAAGACGCTGTTTTGTCCAAAAACGATGTTCGAAAAATAAAAAACGAAGAAAGGGTCACGCGTTCCAGCCTGCTGGGCGACTCGCCCGAGTTGGCGACCCGCCCGGGACGCACGCGACTCGCGTCCCGGTCAGTTTTCGAAATTGATTTTTTTTTTGAAAAAGCGATGATTTTATTAAATCGCATACAAATATTGCATAATTTGTACTCGATTCAATGTTTTCGATATTCGTTATATTCGATATTCGATTATGAAATCGATATCAAATATTCGGAATAATTTTGGAAAAGATGAAAAAAGTTTTAAGAAATCGTTTTGTAGAAAAAGCGATGTTCAAGAAAAATTGACAAAAGCGAAAAAGAAGGCCGCGGATCCAAGCTTCCGCGCGAGTCGCCTGGGAGGGGGCGCGACTCGCGTGGACTGCTGTCCCGGCTCGGGTTTTTTGAGAAATTGTTAATTTCGCTAGATTGCGTATAAATATGAATTAGTTTATACTCGATCTATGCTCTCGATATTCGTCGTATTCGATATTCGATTATGAAATCGATATCGAATATTCGGAATGACTTTTAGAAAAGGTTTTATAAAATTGTTTGAAAAGAATTCGAAAAAAATGTTAGTTCTCTCCGCGTTAGAATCGTTGTATTTTGTAAAGAAGTAACGATTTTTAGCATCAACGAGATTAATGTAATTCTTTTAATACAATATTCGATTAGAGAATCGGTATCATATTTTTAAGAATATTCGTTATATGAAAATAGAATTTGTAATATCGATATTGGAAATAATCAAGATGCGACGAACGACCCATAATAGAAATCGACCGACGAAAAGAAAGAAAAGACGAGGAAAGTCGAGGAAGAGAGAAAAAGAGAAAGGAGAAGTCGGGTTTGATTTTACACCCTCAACCTACATGCTCTTGTTGACTCGGATCGAGGCTCGTCGGATTGTGGCTAAGGCACGGAAGCGTCGAGTTAATGTTGGTGAGTTTGGGTGGTTTGGTTCGGACGTGAAGGGTGACGGGTATAGGGGCCGGTTCCTTCGAGTTTTGGATGTAGAATGTCAGGAATTGTATGTGTGTCGATGTGTTTCTCTTTGCTAGGAAAAATCGTGTGTGTATGTTGTATATGAATATTGTGTGTATGATTGATGCTAGAGGGTCCTATTTATAGGAGTAGAGGTAGCCTTGCTTGTACGACAAGAAATACCAATCGGGATAGGGAATGTAAGAGGTTCTGAGAAACGAGAACTCCGTTACTTGGCAAAGAAGAAAAGGGAACCGGCTGAAAACAGCCTGCTCGGCCGGGTATCCCATGCTCGGTCGAATGCTCGATTCGGTATTCAGATAGGATTCCCGCTTGAGGTCGAATTCTACCTTTAACGGAATTGTTTAATATTTGTGTAGCTGATTTTTTGTGGATTTTGAGCTCGAGTCGGTCACGTGAGGTGACACGGCTGACACACAAGTCTCGAGAAAATATCGTTGACCGGGTTTGACTCGGTCGCTAAAAGACGGTTTTGCCCCCGATGTCGGATTCGACCCAAATTAGTCTCATTTGACTCGGAACGACCCACTGGGCCTGATTTTGAGGTTGATTTTGTGATATTTGTACTCCGTAAAAAGGCCAAGCTAAATATCCACGATTTCGAGCCTATTTCCGAGTACGTTAAAGCACGTTTGCGTCCGATCATCATCGGGTGTTTGACGAAAACTGCTATAGACACCTGGCAGTAAAATGTGGGTGTCTACATGGCCTTGGAATGGTACATGGAAATAATAATGGTTTATTATTATTAGGGCTAGCTAATTAATTTTGTTTGTAGTTGATTTGTTTGTTTTTCTTCCATCGAATTATGATTATGATGTGATTAAGCTTTATTTAATCATGAAATTTTGATTTCTTTTGTTTGATTTAGGATTTTGATTGCATATTTTGTATGGTGTTGAATATTTGACTTGACTCAAGTGCATTCCGAGATGTCGGGTTCGAAGCAAAAGAGAAGCAGAGTTTTTGTTGGGTTCGAAAGGAAGCAATTAGGCGAGAAAGAAAGTCTAAGGCCAAGAAGCAAGGAGGAAGAGCGGACCAGCACATGGCCGGCCGACCACCAGCTACCCTGTCAGGCCCCCCTTAGCCGGGGTTGGGCAGCCACCACCCTGTCGCACCCCCTTCTTATTCCTTCCCTTGTTTCTTTCATTTGTGCTTTCTTTTTTAAACCCATGAGTTTATATACCCCTCTTGTGATGGTGAATCATTACCAAACCCTAGATCTAGCTTAGCATTAATTAGAGACTAGAAAACTCTTTAATCCTCTCTTAATCATCCTTTAGTCTTAGTTTAATTTGTATTGTTCTTCATCTATTTGGACTGTAATTGAAAATTTGGTTTCTCTATTTCTTCCTTTTCAACTCTAGTTCTTATTTTCCTTAATCGATTGGTAAATTTCTCCTCTTCTCTACCTTCTCTAGTTTCAATCTTGTTTTAATTAGTTTAATCTTCTTTTATGCACAATTTTTATTGTTCAGTCATTATGAATGCTTTTATTTTGTCTTTGTTCCTTAGTGTAGATGTTGATGAATCTTTAGGAATGTGTGAGTATATCCCCACTAGGATTAGTAGGGGGATTAGGTGTCTTGATGGGTGATTGGAATGAAGTGATGGTGTTGGATGTTGTTCTTGCTGCTTGCTTATCATTTTGCACTCCTAGTGTTTGATGAAATGCTTGTTAGACTTGTAGTGTAATTTGTTGAGTTGAGGCGTTATTTTTGTGTGTAGTAGTGTAACTTGAGATTTCGGGTTTGTCTTAGTCGCGAGAGCACGGATAAACCTAGGCACTTGAATTTCGCCAACACCCTTGTTTCCCTTATTCATCTAGACACCCTTAAACCCGACCTAATCCCAGTGTCTTCTTTATTATTGATTAATCATCATTTTTTTGCTATTGTCATTTCTTGCTTGTTGCCTTAGTTTAATCATAGATTGTACTTTAGTTATCTCTCATTCTAAATCTATTTTTAAATGTTTGTTGCTTGAACTTAGTTTATTACTTGGCAAACTTTTGTTTAGATAATTATTCGTCCTTGTGTAATCGACCTTGCTTGCCCTTTCTACCTTAGCATAGGTTTAGTAGGATATTTGGTGGTGAGATAGATGATAAATCCAACCATCAATTTGGCGTCGTTGCCGGGGACGATGTTATTCTAGACTTTATATTGTTTTTTTTGACTTTGTTCTCATTTTTTTTGTTTTTCTTGTGTATGTGCGTGGGGTATATTTTTCTCGTGCCTGTAATCCCCTAGAAAATCTAACGCGATACAGTGGCGGAACACTGTAGAGTCGGGATTAAAACACGCTGTAACTATGTCTTAGTAAAATTAAAATGGTAAAGTCGAACAATAGGCCTTAAATAAAATGGCCAAAATTTAAAACAATCCACAAAAGGGGTCTGAACAATCCATAAGACATAATTATTAAAATAAATAAGCAGGATCCACACTGCTTGCTAGCCCACACTAAGAATATGTATACCTGCCATGTTAAAACATAACAGTCACAATTAGTGGAGAGCAACGTCAACGTTCTCCCAGCCGTATGACAGGATTTTAAAATTGTAATTACTACTATAGAAAAATAGTAAAAATGGAAAACAGTAAAACATTATAATGAAAATAATCTTTCATTGAAAAACTTCACGAATCGAAACAATATAACAAAAAAGAGTTTTCCGAAGAAAACATAAAACATTTGCCAACCTGCAACCAAATTATATCGATAATAAAAAAAAATATTTAAAATGGCGTTATGGATAAGATTAGTTTAGAATTTAGACTTTCACTAGGATAATACTAGAAACTAGCTTCGAGAACTGTAGTCTTAACTCATAACAGAATCCAGTCTCTAACTAGGAAACTCAACTATAACAGGACTGCGTGCAGCGAGGTCCTGGTTTCAGTAGTGCACGCCTCTCCTAGACAACAAATATGTCTAGTTCAGCTGACGGCGACTAACACGATGCGATATCTAGCTTAAGGTCAAAACATACACTCTCCTGGGCGGAACTACGCCCAGTTCAACGACCAAATGTGCCCCAATTAGGCACATTGGCTTTATAGCTGATGGCAAAAGCGTACATCCCAGACTATATTACTCTAAACCCACACTTGTTCTTATTCCATAACTCCAAAACAATCCATTATCGATATTCAGAAGATATAATCATTATAAACAATAAGAGATCAAAAGGAAAAAGGATCATTTCCCAAAAGAGGAAACTTTCTATTTTAGGAAACTTCTATTTTTAGAAAATTTACTCAAAATAGCATCATATCAAAATAGCGAAAACAATAGTTTTTACTAATACAACATTTTTAGTAAACGATATAGATTTATAAAACTAATATTTTCAGCCTTAACGATATTAATTTCTAAAACGAGAACAATTGGGTTTATGAAATTATTAAAATATCATATGAGTGTTTATAAAATGATTAAAAATGTCTTCAACATTTTAATATTATTAATCAGGGTATTTTAAAAAGTTACAAAGCTAAAATTCCCTAATGATTATTAGTTTTGACAATACAATTATAAATAGGATTTTACGGCAAATGTCAAATCAAATCTTTTAACGTCTTTTATTTAATGTAAACCATTGGACATATTTGCAGTATGTTAAGGGATGATTTAACTCTTAAAATTTCAGATTTAAATATTTTCAAAATGGCTGGAAAAATAATTCTTTTAGGTGAAACAGATCGTTTTAACGATAAATCGTAATTTTGTCCAAAAATCATTACTATTAATTAAAGACTCTAATAAATAGTACAGAAATTATGTAAAATAGCTAAAACATATTTATAGACATTCTGTCCAAAAAATAAAATTTTCCAGAATCCTTAAACTCGGTTTTTAAAGAGCTTTCTCGTTAATCGTCTAATCACGACAATAACGGTTAATAAAAATAGTAATTACCAAAATATTTACGTATTAATAATCAAAAATTATTATTAAACTTAAAAATCATGATTTTCCAGAATCTACCGTTTTTCCAGATTTCCAAAAATTCCAGATTTAATAAATCCCGTTAAAACCGTCTTTAAAACTCATTTTCACAATTAATGATTCCTTTAATAAAACTTATCGTTCCTAACAATTTATCAAAGCACTGAAAATCATAAAATTACATTTTATTATGAAATCATCAGAATCATTTTTTTTTCCAGATTTAAACAAAAGACCAGAAATCGAGAATTTAAACGACAAACACGGGTTTAACGATAAACGATGATTTAAAGTGATTAATTAATTCACCCACTTAACAAATCCTAAAATTTATGAAATAATTCAGAATATTCTATTTTACCATAAAGTTTATCTGCGTCAAATTTCAGATTAAAATAAAATGTTTAAGTACTAGAACTAAAAATCGGCTTTTAATCGTTTTTGTCCGTAAACGGTAATAATTCAATAATCGATAACTAAAATATCAGAAAAATACCAAATTATTAAAAATCATCAAAAACCTCATTTTTACAGAATATAACCATATATTACAAGTTTAGGCCGAATATTACGATTTTACAAATTAATATAACAATTTAATCGTTAATCTCGTAAAAGCGATAAAAATACCGAAACATGCAAATTTTTACGACTTTAAAATTTTCCAGATTATATGACATACATATATTGTCAAAAATGAAATATAAAAATTATACATGCAAATACACAATTAAAATCATCAAATACCGAGTAATATCGAGGTACCTCTAGTCCAAATCGGAATCGATAATATACTCGTTGGCCTTTGGATCGTCCACAAAACCTACCATACACGAGACCATGGCAGAAAAATACCATGGGAAAAGCTAATAAAATCAAGGTAAATAATGATCGAAAACGACATCGATTATTACCTTAACGAAAGGATCGGAAAGAGGATTAAATTGACGATAAAAATGAGACGATTGAGATTCGAATTAAGCAAGAATCAGCCTAGGAGAGTAGTGGGAAGTCTCGGCCAAAGAGGGAGAAAGGAGAAGGTTTGAATAATTTTTTTTATGAAAAGAATGAATGAGGGGAGAATGGAAGGTTAACGTTTAAGCTTAAATGAAATTAAAAGGTGATAAAAACTATGTGGTATAGTTCAAAGTTGCTGAACAAAATGAGGTTAAGAGGGAGTGTGAAGAGTTCGAGTAATAAAGCATCCATTCAATGGAAAGAAAATAATCTTACGTTTACGGTTGAACGTGATAAAATGAAACGTATTAATAAAACTTAGTAAAATTGTGACAAGAAGCTTTGTCGGTCCAAAAATATGGGAAAAAGGTCTGAAATAATTTTTAAGTTGATAAAAAGAAGAATCGTAAAGTAGTTAAAGACATTTCAAAGCAATTCGAGTAAACCTCGCGTAAGAAAATGATTATTTACGAAACTTCGTAGTAAAATCATTAATGGCTAAATTTTCATAAATAAAAATATTTCTAGGTTGAAAATATTATATAATTATATTTAGACACTTGAAGGAAAAGAAATAACTTAAATCAGAGCTTAAAAACGTTAATTCGTAGAGAAATAGAATTCCTCACGCGGAAAAATAAATAGTTACGAAGAAAATCAAACAAATAGATTTAAAAGAATTAAAATATTTTAAAATAAAAATAAATGTCATTAAGATAAAAATTGAAAATAAGCTAGGAAAGAAAAAGATGAAACATAAGGTCAAAATGTGACAGAGTTATGACGAAGTCATAACGGTAAAGATAAAATGATAGGAAAAATAGCGGGTGTTACAGTGCCTAAGGCCCATAAAGGGATAGGCTTCTCACGTTTGCTCTAAGCGTGCAGTTTTTGCCTAGAGGTGGAGATCACCCTCTTATTTTCAATTCAGATCCGGAATGGTTTTTCCGAAACCTTCGCTAACAGACGCTTGCAAGATTGAAGAATTCTCAACCGGGTACTAGCAAGGGTATTGAACAAAACGTGGAGATTGATTTGAACTCCCCACCATTAGAAATCACCAAAGGGAATTTCTTAAATCCTTTCGGTACTTCTATTTCAACTACATCGCAAACTTCCTCACCATCCTATTCACCACTTACATCACCACATACTTCGCCTCATACCTCACCAATTACATCACTTTCAAATTCCCCACAATCATCTCCCTTACATCCAAATATGCCAAAATTTTCTTCTCATTCCACCTTTACCGAAGATATCTTGCCCGGACCAACCGCTGTACCACCCACTTATGGCGGCAACTTTGAAACACCCCACTTTGATTGAAGATGTCCTATTTATGAGCTTAAATGACTAGTGCTTAAAGGGATTGAATGTACTACTCATATCAACAAAGTGCACTTTCTTTTCTGGTCATACATGCAAAAGAACTCCACAGTTAAGCGTGCCTGAGTGGGAGTAATCTTAGGATGGGTGATCTCATGGGAAGGTTTCCAGAATGCGCATGAGTGAGGACAAAATGCGTTGGAAAGGAATCGTGTTGGTCTGTGGGACTAGTATAGAGCCGGACGAGCTACCGCGACTAACATTTTCGGTCCTAGTTTGGGCCGAGGTGTTACAAATGGTATCAGAGCAATCTTGTGACCGTGTATTTAGCACCTAGTGGGACTGGATTCTGGGTCGACGGTTATGCTGCCAGGCGCAACAAGGACATTGCGTTCTTCAAGTGAGAGTAATTGAAACACCCCATGTTGATTGAAACTCCTATTTTTCCCAAACAAAACCGGGGAAACCAAGAGGAGTTTGAAATTCATGAAAATGCGAAAGTAGAGAAAAGAGAATTGAGAGAAATTAGAAGGAAGGAAAAAGAGCTAAGAGAGTTGCAGGAAACTAGAAGAAAGGAGGCGGAGCGTGCAATTGAAGAAGAAGAACTTGAAGTTCCACCACCTCCCGCCTATGTGCCACCACTATCTTTTTTGGAAAGAGCTAAGCCACATAAGGAGAATGCCCAATTTAGCCGATTTGCGGACATGTTGAAAAAGGTAGGGGTTGCTTTGTCCTTCACCAAGGTAATTGCTCAAATGCTCCTTTATTCTAAAATCTTGAAAGATGTATTGACTAAGAAATGGACCATAGAGGACAAAGAGTGTGTACCTCTAACGGCCCAATGTAGTACCATTCTCATGAACCTAATGTCTAAGAAGTTGAGTGTCCTCGAGTAGGAAATGTTATTGTCAATCGAGCCCTTTTTTACCTAGGAGCTAGTGTTAGCCTATTACCCTTCTCCATAGCTTAGAGACTTAGTGTTGGGGAAATGAGGCCTACGAGCATGTCTATTCAACTTTCCGATAGGTCCACCAAGTACCCACTTGGGATACTTGAGGATGTACCCGTTCAAGCTGGCAAGTTCTTTATTCCCGCCGATTTTATTGTCAAGGACATGCCTGAGGACACTATTATTTCCATCATCTTAGGTCGAATCTTCATGACTATCGGAGGCACAATTATAGGTGTCAAGAATGGGAATATGTCATTCAACATAGGGAACGAGTCGATAGAGTTTTCCCTTTCCTAAACACTCGAGCAACCAATGGTAGAACAATTAGGCTCTATTGAAGTTATTAACAGTTTGGTTAAGTATAGCTTGATAGATGAAAGCGAGGAAGAAGAAGAGGAACCACTTGATCCCTCACCACTTGATGTGGAGATGATGCTTGACATCGAGGTAGAACCACACTTCCGGTGGGCAAAAGTATGGTACCCTCTACTCTTAATCTTGAACTCAAACCACTCATCTCCTCCCTCAAATAAGCCTTCCTAGAAGGAACTAATTACCCCGTCATTTTCAACGCTACATTTTATGGCCCTCAATTGGAAAAACTTTTAATGGTTTTAAGGAAACATGAAAAGGCCATTAGGTATAGTATTGACGACCTCCAAGGCATTAGCCCAAATGTTTGCATGCATAGAATCATCCTCGAAGATGATCATCGTCCTTCGGTAGAGGGTCAACGCCTCTTGAACCTCACCATAAAGGAGGTGGTTATGAAAGAGGTCCTCAAGTTGTACGAGGCTAATATCATTTATCCTATAACTAGGAGCAAGTAGGTTAGCCCCGTATAGGTTGTACCCAAGAAAGGAGGGGTGACGGTGGTGAGAGGAGAAAAGGGTGAACTAATCTTAACTAGGACCATCACGGGGTGGTGCATGTGCATAGATTTTCGAAAATTAAACACAACCACCGTAAAAGACCATTTTCCTTCCTCTTCGTAGACCAAATGCTTGAACGACTGGCGCATCATTCTTATTTTTGCTTCCTTGACGATCATTCAGGATTTATGTAAATCCCTGTCCATCCCGATGACCAGGAAAAGACTACATTCACATGTCCCTACGACACCTATGCCTATCATGGGATGCCATTTGAACTATGTAATGCGCCAGGTACGTTTCAGCGATGTATGATGGCTATTTTCTCAGATTTTATCGGGAAGTCCATGGAGGTTTTCATGGATAATTTTAGTGGCCATGGAACCTCTTTTGACACTTTCCCTACTTATCTTGATCAAGTTTTAACTCATTGTGAGGAATATCGTCTTGTTTTAAACTAGGAAAAATGTCACTTCATGGTCGAACAAGGTGTAGTCCTTGGCCATATTGTGTCTAGTATAGGTGTTGAAATGGAGAAGGCTAAAGTTTCCGTGATAGAAAACTTGCCACCCCCAACCAATGTCAAAGGGTTGATGAGTTTTCTAGGTCACGCCAGCTTCTATAGACGTTTTATCAAAGATTTTTCCAAAATTGCCAAGCACCCTTCTCATAAAGGATGCACCTTTTGTGTTTGATGACTTGTGTCTTGAGACCTTTTGCAGGATCAAGACCGCTCTCACCACAACACCAATTATCAAAGTCCCTTATTGGAGCCTTCTCTTTGAGATCATGTGTGATGCATCCGACTTTGTTGTTGGTGTGGTTTTAGGCCAACGAATTGAAAACAAGTTACATGTGATATACTATGTTAGCAAGACATCCCAATCAAGATATACCACCACTGAGAAAGAAATGTTTTCCCTTGTCTATGCAATGGAGATGTTCCATACCTATGTCACCGGTTGCAAGGTGATTATCCATATCGATCATTGTGGACGCTGCCACCTACGCACGCGTAACCGCGGCGACCACCCACACGGCCTACGGGGCAGGGGGGAATCCCGCGTTCGGGGCTTAGTGTTGGACCTCGATTTGGTTGATGATTAGTGGGTTGCACTAGATAGATGTTTGGCCGCATCAATGTTTCCATTGAAATTGATCGAGTTGTGGTTGTAAATGTTCAAAGGCCGGATTTGGTGTGGTGACCGTTTAGTGGACCCGAATTCACGATGTGATGTAGAGTTGCCATCGAACAATTATGGGGGTTTGGACACCTTTCAAGTCAACTTTAATCCTTAGTCGGCTCAAAGCTGAGTGACATGGGGACCTAAAGATAAAGAGTTGTTCCCTTAAGCACTCCATGTGTAAAATGACTCTCGTTACCAATGGTTTTGGATGTCCTGAAATCGTAGATTCTCAGTAAGGGGTGAGGTTACATATTGGGAAGCCAACACCTAATCCCGTCCGCACGTTGCGGCCTCTACTAATCAATGGATGCCGAATGTATCTCGTTCTAATGTGGTGTAAAACTATAACAACCAATCGTTTTAACCTCATGCCATTGCTATGTCAGTTGGTTTAGGAGCAAGTATGTTGGTATCGAAGTAAGTGTTTTTACGTTCTTTGCATGCGATTTCACACTACAAGAAAATACTCCATTAGCTACCTTACACGTGCGACCAAAACCGTTAGTCGCTCCAGTGGCGACCAAAAAAAAACTCGGGCGACTGATATTAGCCGCTAGGCGAAGAGACCGAGTGAGATGAGGTTTGGAATAAAATGAACACAACTTAGCGACCGATATCAGTCGCTAAGAAAAAAAACACACGCGACCGATATCGGTTGCTAAGTGGTATTATAAATTTAATACAGCGACCGATATCGATCGCAAAATTTAGGGACTAGGGACCGATATCGGTCGTTAAATGACGAGAAAAAAAGGCTTAGTGACCGACAGAAAAATACGGGCGACCGCTGTCATTCGCTAAGCCTTGGACTTTTTTTAAAAAATTTGGCAGACCCCCCTTCCCCCTCGTCATTCAACTATTTCCTTATTTTCTTCTCCCATTTTCCTTGATTAACGTATGTTTTTGGTCTATACTTAGTTTAAATTATTTCTTAATTTTTGTATTTACTGATTTTAATAAATTAGTTATTGAGTTAGATATTTTTTAGTATAGTTTTGTTGTTGTCGGAATATTTAATATAGTTAGCATGTTAATTGACCATAGGTTCCCCAAATTTGAAATAGGCAGATTATTGTTAGTATAAAGTTAGGGTTTATGGTTGGATAGTCGAATGATTTGGAGGTCGATGACGAGGAGGAGGAAGAAGATGATTACGAGGAAAAGGATGTAGTTGGTTCGAGTAGGCAAGTGGGAGATGGCAACGATAACGACGACGATTGCTAGTAGTTTTAATTTATATTAATTCAATAATTAAGTCTTTGTTTACTATTTTGATTAGTTGATTATGTTGTTAATTTTTTTGATTAGTTGATTGTATTATTGTTAACCGTTTTGATTTCTAACTTTCTATCATCGACAACAGATATTACATTGGGCCAACGAGTATGGGCTGGCATGGGAGCAGGAGCACTAGGAGGCAACATCCGTTGCAGCAGGAGCATGAGGAGGAGCGGGCCGAGGAGCAGCCGGATGAGAACGAGGAGGTCCCTCCGGAGAAACCACAACCACCTCCACCACCACCTTACCAGATCAGACGTAGGGAGCAAGACGAGCGCATAATTATGAGCCTCGCTAACAAATGGTGAGACATCGTATTAGCAACTTTATTATTGGTTTTTAAATGTTAAGGTTCTCAAATAATTTTATACTTCAATCTTATTTCATTTTTTGGTGTAGGTTCCGGCATCGACTGACCGTGAATGGTGTGTCCGATAGTTTCATGAGTGACTTGACAACTTACTGCACCAGTTGGACTATGGTGCCTGCGTGGCAGTAGGAAAAGTGGTTCAAAAACTTTAAGGTGCACCATTTTTTGGGTTTAGTAGTTACCTATTACTGTTTACGGATTAATAATTTACTAACAACAAACGATCTTGTAGCTAAAATTCTGGTGGGACCCGAGCCTTGAGGTGGCTGCACGGGACTGATATATTGAGGTCGTCAAACCACGGTTCAAGGACAACATGTTCAAGCTGGCGAATGAGGGGAAGGCAGAGAAAGTACTTAGAGGTTTGATTACTCAATTAGTGTCCGTACTTGAATAGAAAGTTATATCTTCGCTTACTGATCTCTTTATATGAATTGTAGGTGCCGCACTTGAGCAGTACAACAAAGCCCGCTCCGACCCAAAGTTTCTCAAGAGATCCATCCAAGCAAAGAAAAACAAGTGGCGGGGAGACCTTAAGGCTGAAGTGGAGCCTACACACTACGGTGGGTCACAGTGGAGCTACCAGCGGGCTATGGAAGTAAGTATTTCAAACCTTTGATTTTTATTTTGGATTCTTATTTCATGTTTTCATTAAAATTATTAACAAGAAATCGACATGTGCTGTTAACAACTAAAGAACAAAACAGGACAACTCCCCAACGCTGCGGAGTTGTTTGATCAGACGAAGAGCAAGGTGGACTGCAACGGTCGAAGGCATTTCATTTCAGCGAGGGACAGAGAACTTTGGGGGGGCGCATTTGGTCTCGCCCAAATCTGGATCGGTCGTTAACGAAGGATAGGGGATTAAATAATTTAAATGTAGTCGAGGTCGGTCCACAGGGAAGGCAATGAGAAAATCAAGTAAGAGCTGCGCGTTTGGGGTTCAATTGAGGGGTTTTGAGTTGAGTCTAAACTAGAATGCGATGGATAACAATGAGATAATCAATAAGGAAAAATTGTTAGGGGGAGTCGGGAATCGGAAATCGGGTTCTATGAGTCTTGGAATTATGGGTCGGTCAGACAATCGATAGAGGGAGAATGCCACCTTTCGATTTCTTCACCCAACTTATCTAGATCCCGCTTTTGCGGCAAAAAATGGTAAGTCTCAGGTCAAAGTAATTTCTACCCCAGATTTCCCGACAAATGGTAAGTCTCAAATCGAGGGATCTCTTACCCCGAGTTTCTCCAAATGATAGAAATGAGCCAAGGTCGATCTAGTTGGCCGGAATAAGTCAACAATGACACAAAAACCTCAAGCATGATAAATCAACAAGCATGCAACCAAACCACAATTCCTTAATTCATATTACCCAAGATCTTCCTCCCTTAACCCCCTAACAAGTAAACTACTCAGGATCCATGATGAAAACTACAAAAGCATTAACAATGGAGATAATAACAAAAACATGCATAAAAACAAAATCAAGAGGAATTTAAACTAAAACAACGAAGGAAATAACAATCAACAAAGGGAACTACAAAGCGATCTAAAAATAACGCAAGTAAAATCAATAAAAACGATGCAATAACGAAAGAGCAATAGTAAAATCTAATCTAGAGATGAGGGAGAGGAAAAGAAATATACCAACAATAGAGAAAGATAACAATAAAGAAGATGAAGATTGCATAAAAATAAGGAGAAGCCTTGATGAAGAGGACAATGGATTTGTCACTAATCACTTGATAATATCCAAAGAACTTCTTAAATTAAACTAGAATTCCTTACAAAAGCTTGAATCTAAAGCTAGATGAAGATGAAGCTTGATAAAAACTATGAATATCTAATGGCTTTCTATCTAAGCTAAGGTGGTGATGGATGAAGAAGGATGCTAATGAAAATCTAATGGAGTGTTATGTGCATCTTCTTAGGTTAACTATATATATAGTAGTAGCTTAATGGATCCTTAAACCAAAGTCCAAATCCAACTTTTGATCCATTAGTGAGACTTTTGCCCAATGAATCTTCATATGGTGAAACTTCACCCTGCGAATCTCAGCCATTCACGAGCCATTACCGCCGGGTGAAACTTCACCCGTGAACTTCCTTCCAGATTTTGCATTTGGGGGCCTCTTTACCGTTGGGCGAAACTTCACCCGATGGGTGAAAGTTTCGCCCGGTGGAGAAAGTTTCATGAAGATCTTCGAGAAGGTCAAAATGTCGTTGGGCAAAACTTCGCCCAGTGGTATCTCATCGGGTGAAACATCACCCGATGTTTTACTTGATCTCTTTTCTGGTCTCGGTCTTCATCGTTTGATTGGATTGGTTGGACTTTTAGTTTTGTATGTTGCTTTTTGGACGGTATTCCACTCTCTTGTGCTCGTGGAAGCTCGGACATGCTCTCGGTGGCGAATCCTATCAAAATAGATAGAAAAACTACCAAAAACACGTGAAATGCACAAGAAAAACTACCAAAAACTACCAAATAGAAAGACTAAGAATAGAGCGATAATCACACTCTAATCTCGTAAAACGGAGAAAAAATGAGTCTAAATGGGAGGAAAAATGGTGTAAATTTAGCACACATCAGCATTCGATCTCAACGTAGTACGTAGCGTCCGTAATGGCTGAGATGAGGTCAAAAATAGAAGAAGAAAAGGCGAAACAGGCTGCTATGACTAATCAAGTAAAGGAATAGTCTGAACAAATGAGGCAACAGTCTGAACAAATGAGGCAACATGCTGAGGTGAACAGGCAAATACTAGAAGAACTAGTTCACTTGAGGAGCATGCAGCAGCTGAACAGCAACTCTGGCCCCTTTTCCCGACCCCCAGACTCGAGATACCTCTTCAATAGGGGTGATAGTGGTGCTTCCGCTAGTTTCCCTGTTTGTTGAGTAGATACTGTCAGTAGTTGTAGTTTAAGAAACCTTGTGGTTTATGAATGTTGATTCAGAACAGTTTGTAACATTATTCTTAATTTAGTTTATTCATACATTTAGTTACCTTGGTTGGAGATTGTGGAAGTATGAAGCTGGTGTTATGTGGCAGATATGACATGATGTTTGGAATGGGTTTGAAACGTATTGTCATTGTTGAGTTGTTTTTTTGTGTGCAGATTTTGGCTAGAAATGAATCAAATTGAATCGGCCAATCACAGGCCCATTAGCGACCAATATCGATCGTTAATGGAAAACATTAGCGACTGATAATGGTCGCTAAATAAGACGCCCAAGGTCCCCAGGACGTCAGGAAAACCCATAGAGCGACTGATATCGGTCGCTAAACCTTGCCCATTAGCGACCGATATCGGTCGCTAAGCTGACCATATAGCGACTGATATCGGTCGCTAAGCTAAGCGACTGATATCGGTAGCCCGTGTTTCTTAGCGACCGATATCGCTCGCTCGCCTCCTTTTCAAGCGACCACCTTGTACGACTGCTTCTTAGCGACTGTTATCTGTCGTCTGTCTTTTTTAGTGACAGAAGACGATCGCTGATATCGGTCGGCTGTTTCGTATTTTCTAGTAGTGTCATGTGACAGACAAGCCATGTTAAGATGCACGTAGGAGAGTAAGGAGTACTAGTTATTATACATATTAGCAAATCAATTTTAACGTGATATACCTTACCTGGTATTCTGGTTAAAGTGAGTTTGTACGGTGTTAGTAGAGACGCGGTAAGCCGTGCAATTCAGTAATCAGGGGAACGCCACTGTGCGATCTAATACTAAGTCGCGATAGTATGAGCGTCTCGACTAATACGGGACTAGACCACTGCTTGTTTTTATTAGTGTTAGTTGTTTACGTTTTAGCTTCCGGTTAGGTGATTTAGCATGCGATTATGGTCATAAAAGTGGTACATGTGCGAGATCATAAATAAATCATGTTAGGAGGATTGCACCCTCAGAATGTACACTAAACTAAATACGATGTGTAGACGATAAATAACGGATCTATAACGACTACTCAAATTTAGTTTTTTTAGTAATTTCGGGTTGAAGTTATAGATGTTACGTATTTTGGACAGTTTGGTCTAGGGGTCGGCCGAACATGCACTGCAAAGGGAACCGAATAGGAGCTCGAGTGTACACCATACCTGGAATGGGAACTGCAGGTGTACGTGTTGATTGGGCGGATTATGAATCCTCATCGAGCGACATGTTTGAGCTATTTCGATGGAGTGCACCTGCCTAGCTCGACCCTTATGTAAAAGAAAACGATAAAGTGTGGATAGAGAGACAACCTAGTGACGTCCGTTCGGTGTAGGCGATCTCGTAGAGCGTAAGAACCCTTGAATTTACTCCAATAAGAACCAGATTTATTCGACCCTTTCCGACTTGAATAGCGTGGTGTGCAGTAGCGAAATTTTGAGTAGTATGCTCGAGAAAAGATTAGACTTCAAAGAATAAAGATTCTTTGTTTTTCGAAGCCTTTGTCGGTCTCGTACAGATTATGAACCCGGATGAACTAGAAGGGAACGATTATTTGCGAACCAAAGAGTTAATAATCTCGGGAGGTTTTTGAACCTCGAAGTTGTGTGCGCTTCTTTGATTTGATAGAATAGGAACTCGAAAAAGCTTGGAAGAGTTGTTCTTCGTTGTTGTGTTGTGGTGAATTACGAGCGGAGGGGGGGGGGGGTATATATAGTTGTTTCGAGGATGGATTCGAGGATATAGGTAAGACAGCTCGTGCGACTCGATATTAAGGTGTGATGCCTCGTGCAACTCATCTCTAAGGCGCGACGCCTGCTGCGGCTGAGTTTTTGAGGTCGAGATTAGGAAAACTTTTCAAAGCGGGAAGATACAGAATCTTAGGATATTTCTCTCGGTGCCTTACTCCCTAAGAAACCTAGAACCGCGCAAATGGGCCTAGTTTGGGTTTGGTTCGGGTTTCGAGGTTCTACTCTAGTTTGACTTGATGGCTTGGGTTTGACTTTGCATTTTGGGACTGATTCGGGGCCCCAGATTCAGAATTGACTCTAATTAGCGTTGACACAACCGGAACGACTCCACTAAGACCGTCTAGATGTTGAATTATTTTTTCCGAGTAACTAATTGCTTCGTTCTATAGAAAAATCATCTGACACATGGTAAAATCGTGTTGTGTTGCAGTCCGATCATCATCGGGTGTTTGTCGGACGTTCCAGTAGCCACCAGGTACAAATCCGGGTATCTACAAAAGCCCCCACTTTGACTGAGGCTTGGACAGGGCGAAAGTCAAACTATAGCCATCCAGGTCAATTGAGAATTACAACCTGGTGGCTATCCGCTCGGGTCATTTTAAGTCCGTTAGACTATGTCTTAGGGCTCGTCAGCCAAGGCTAGAAATCATACCTGACCTCTTCACTTGCGATTGTTGTTGTAGTTTTGATATGGATTTTCTTACTTTTGATTTGATTTGAGGAGTTGCTGTGGTTGCCTTGTATCTTGATCTTCGGAATAGACCCTGTGCTTGAGTCTCCCCCGGCCTTTGCATAATTGGTTGAATCTTTTAGATAGATCCCATGCTTGAGTCTGTCTCTGGTCTTGTCATAATTGCATTCTTTGGAATGGATCACGTCCAACCCTGGGCTTTGCTTAGTTGTACTCTTTGGAACAGATTCCGACTATCCCTGGACTTTGCATATTGCATTCTTTGGAACAGATCCTGTCTATCCTTGGCCTTTACATATTGTACTCTTTGGAACAGATTATGACTATTCCTGACCTTTGCATATTATATTCTTTGGAATAGATTCTAACTATCTCTGGCCTTTGCATATTGTATATTTGGAACATATTCTGACTATTCCTGGCCTTTGCATATTGTATTCTTTGGAACAGATTCTTACTATTCCTTGCCTTTTGCCTTTTCTTTCTTTGGAATAGATTCTGACTACTCCTGGCCTTTTTCTTTATTGCTGCAAGTGGACCCCATGCTTGAGTCTACCTTTGAATAACTGAATTTTGGTGAGATGAACACCTTGTAATAAGTCCTTCTCGGGTGTCCTGAGATCTGGTGAGACGAACCCTTTTTAATAAGTCCTTCTTGGGTAACTTGAGACTTGGTGAGACGAATCCCTTGTAATAAGACCTTCTCGGGTAACTTGGTTCTTGATTTAATCCCTTTCGGGTGGTTGTCTTGAATTGTATAAATCCCTTTCGGGTGACTATCTTGATTGTATTGATCTCTTTCGGGCGGCTGTCTTGAATTGTATAAATCCCTTTCAGGTGGCTGTCTTGAATTGTGTTTGTGTCTCAATCCTTCTTTGGATCATTACATAAACTCTTAGTCAGTGCTTACTCTTGGCAAGTGCATAAGCTGAGGATATAGTTTGGTTGCACGGACTTGTATCGGTGGGGAAATGGGTTTGTATCTCGTGCTTTGGCATAGAAGCAACTTTGTCTTGGTTGATAGATACTGGTGAGGATTTTTGTTTTGCTTTACGGGTTGCTCTATGCGGAGACCTACCCTATATGGGGATCCGCTGGGGATTTGAAAGATGGTCGTAATTGTTTTGTCTTCGCTTGTGAGCCTTGAAATAAGCGTATTCAGATCCCGGGGAACTGCTGAATGCGTTAGGATTTGATTTAGGCTAACCATTTAGGCGCGAGCCCTCGTGCGCCCTAATACTGAGGCATGAGGGTTCTTGCCTTTTGATTTTGAGGTGCGAGCCCTGATGTGCTTAACTTGTATCGTCTTTTTCTCATCTTTGGTCTCATTTTCCTTTGATTTAACCGCTCTTGGAAGCGATTTTGTGCTACTAATGCCTCCTCTAGTGATGTTTGAGCTTTTAGGTTCATTTGGCAGGAAACTTGACTTGTGGAGTCTTTTTCGACGTTGTAAGAACCAATCCCAAGCCACAACATTTCTTAAGAGCCAAGGAAGAGCAAGACGGGGAGACCCTAGAGGCAACCCCCAGGGTCGCCAACTATGTCGATCAAGAAAAGAAAAAGGGGTCTAATGTCAAGCGATATGGCCATGTCGCCCCGCTTCACGACTACAATGTGTCATTTACTCGACACGACCGTGTCGCCTGTGACACGGTCGTGTAGCCTCTATTGGGCTTTTGTCCTCGTCGCTCCATTTCCCCACTTACCACACCCTATATATACTCCCTCTTGTATTCATTTGAAGACACGAAACCCTAGAGTAACTTAGCTTCCATTTGAGATAGCTTTAGCTTGAAACTTCCTTAATCATTCTCTCCTTAATTATTATTTAGTTCTTAATCAAGTTGTAATCTTTGAAATAATCTTGTGTAATTGAAGACTTGTAGAGGTTTGCTTCCTTATTGACAATATTGAAGGGATTCTCTTGGGTTAAATTTATACAAGTTGACATCTTTTCATCTTTCCTTGTTGAGTTGGTATAATTCTCTTCTTCCTTAATCTAAAGTCTTAATCTTTGTTTATGCTTATTCATTATCTTTACTTAGATTCAATTGTGAATGCTTTTATTGTGTTGTGGATTTCCTTTGCCAATGTTTGTGTTTCATTAATCATGTCTGAGTAGACTTTTGTGGGGTTAGTAGGGAAATAAGATATTAATTATGAGTGATTAGGGTGAAGTGTTGGTGAAAGTGTTGTTCTTGTTGCTTGCCTAATGTTTTGCACTCCACATGTCGGGTGATATGCTTGCAAGACTAGTAGTGGCCATGCTTGTCTTCTTGCCTCTTCTTGCTTGTCGTTTGCATTCCTTTAGGTTGAATTCTCATGGTGATGTGTAATAGCTTAGCATGGGTTTTCGAGTTTGTCTTAGTCGCGAGAGCACAAACTTACCTAGGTGACTAGAATTTCGCCGACATCTTCGCTTCCCCTATTCATTTATGCATCTTTGAACCCGACCTTACCTTACCCTTTTTCCTTGAATTCTTCATATCGATAGTCATTGTTTGCCTTCTCATTATTGCTTTAGTTCTCTTAGTTTCGCATCGTAGTCATTATTCTAACTAGTTGATTTCTAAACCAATCAATCTTCTCCCTCGTTTCTCTAGGACCTAGTCTAGAATTGTGCATTCTTGAGTTTGAATCATCGCCCTTGTGGAGACTGACCCTACTTACTCTAGCTACCTAGCTTAGGTTTGTTGGACTATTTGGTGGTTGGGTTAGCGATAAATCTTTCTATCAAACCCTGCTGCGGCTTAGCTTAAGTGGTCCGGGTTCAAAATAACAACGCAAAACAGGGGGCAATTGGGTTATTCGTCTTCGAAACAGACGCGACTCTTGTTTCGCTCCCAAATTAGATCATCATTTTTCCACTTTTCGTTGTTTTCGAGCTCGATTCTCCACCGACCTTGACAATGTCGACCCCAAGTGTTCCTTACTTACCTATGTCGATTTCATGTTTGATTTGTACTTGGTTTAGGTCGAAATTGCATAACCTTAGAAATCGATTTAGGGGTTTCATTCTTGCTCGACTTTGATGCTTATTTTTGCTCCCATTTACGAATTGGGGTAGTATAGGACTAGTAGAAGTGTTTATTAGCTTGAGTTTGGAGCTTGAAGGTCCTTTAATGGCTTTCCATGGCCAAAATATGAATTTATTAGGGTTTAGGGTCAATTTCCCGATCGTTCCCATGTTTGATTTCTGTAAACTTGTTGATTCCTTGCTTAGGAGGATATGGGTAGCTTATATGTTGATTTTCATTACCCATAATTCCCTCTAGGTCATTTTGTGTGAGACCGCGGGGCTTACGATGGACCAAATAAAACCGTAACGATGCCGGATTTTCACGAAACCGTTTTTACTATGACCGTGATCGAAAATGTGTGCTAGGATGCCTTTTTTGATAACTTGCTTGCAAGATTTGGACCTATTTTGACCTGTTTCAGGCTGCTTGACTTGACTCAAAATACTTGTTTTGCATTGTTTTCAGCTGGAGATGATGTAGGGCGTCCATTTGAGGCGCCTTTAGTTGGTGGAGGGCAGGAGGTACCCAAGGCGGGTACCTCGTCTTCGAGGTCTGTTCGTAGGCGGAGGCAGAGTGTACACCAGACTCGGCTCGAGCCCGGTGCGATCAACGAGGAGGATTATGATCGTGTCTGGAGGAGGAAGCTTCCTGTTTCAGCTAACAGGAGGCACCGGAGTCCTCGGGTAGTGCCTGCGGCCAAGGAGATTGCTTATGTTGACCCGTCCTGGAAGACGGATTGAAGCGAGCGTCAGCTGGTGTTTCGCACTGATTTGCACGTGTCGATCCGTACTATCAACAGTATGGTATGCTCTTTTTGGCTAATTAGGTGTTGTTTGACTTTATAAATGCATTTACGCTTGTCTAATGGGTTTTGCTTTACTTGAAAATGAAAAAGCTAGAGAGATCGGAGAGAAAAAACATAGAGAAATCCAAAAAAGCGGTAGCAACCAATACATGAAAATGGCAAGATCCAAGAAAAATTCTTCAAAAAGCTTCCAAAAATACAATAAAAGAGTATTACGTAATTCAGATCCTTTTTACAAAACTAATTCTAAACAAAATATGACTCCAGATTCTAAGCTAGCGGTAGAATTCATTGAGCCATTTGAACTGGAAGGTTCATCAGAAGAGCAGCAGAATTCAGCTGGAGATGAGAATAATGTTGTAATCCCCTAAAAATTCTAGCGCGATACAGTGGCGGAAACACTGTAGAGTCGGGATTAAAACACACAGAACTATGTCTTAATAAATTAAATTGGTAAAGTCCAACATGCGCCATACCTAAAAAATGGCTAAAATATAAAACAATCCGTAAAAAGGTTAAACAATCCTTAAGACATGATTAAAAAAAAACAGCAGGATTCAAGACTGCTCGCTAGCCCACAACCACCGGAAAATAAACACGTATACCTGCCATGTTAAAACATAACAGCCACAATCAGTGGGGAGCAACGTCAACGTTCTCCCAGCCGTATAACAGGATTTTAAAACAGTAATTACTAATATAGGAAAAATAGTAAAAGTGGAAAACATTAAAACAGCGTAATAAAATAAGTTTTTGCGTAAAACAAATTAATTAAAAGGGTTGCCGAAGAAACATAAAGATATTTGCCAACCTGCGTCAATTTATATCGATAATAAATAAAATAATCAAAATGGTGTTATGGATAGGATTAATGTAGAATCTAGACTTTCACTAGGATAATACTAAAAACTAGTTTCGAGAACTTAGTCAAAACAAATTAGACTTTGGTCTCTAACTAGGCAACTCAACTATAACAGGACTGCGTGCAGCGAGGTCCTGGCTTAAGTAATGTACACCCTTCCTGGACACCAACCGTAATCCAGTTCAACCCGACGGCGACTTACACGATGCGATATCTAAGTTTAAGGTCAAAATATACACACTCCTGAGCACAAACCATGCTCAGTTCAACGACCAATGTGTCTCAACATAGACACACCAGCTTTATAGTTGATGGCAAAACGTACACCCCAGACTATATTACTCTAAACCCACACTTGTCCTTATTCCATAACTCCAAAACAAACCATTATCGATATTTAAAAGATGTATTCATCATAAACAATATGAGGATAAAAGAAGTAAACATTTATATTCTAAAAGAGGAAACTTTCTATTTTAGGAAACTTCTATTTTAGGAAACTTCTATTTTAGGAAACTTCTATTTTTAGAAACTTTACTAAAAATAGCATCATATCAAAGTAGTGAAAATATTAGTTCATACTAATATCACATTTTAGTCAACGATATAGATTTATAAAACTAATACTTTCGGCCTTAACGATATTAATTATTAAAGTAAGAACATTTGATTTTATGAAATTATTAAAATATCGTGTAAGTGGTATAAAATGATTAGAAACATCTTAAATATTTTAATATTACTAATTAGGGTGTCTTCAAAAGTTATAAAGCTAAAATTCCCTAATTATTATTAGTTTCGACGATAAAATTATAAATAGGATTTTACGGCAAACATCAAATTAAATATTTGAACGTCTTTATTTAATTAAACCAACAAATATATTTAGAGTATGTTAAGGGATGATTTAACTCTTAAAGTTTCAGATTTAAATACTTTCAAAATTGCTGGAAAAATAATTCTTTTAGGTAAGACGAAGCAATTTAGCGATAAATCACAATTTGTCCGAAATCAATATTTATTAATTAAAGACTATAATAAATAGTACAAAAATTACGTAAAATAGTTAAATTATATTTATGGACATTCTGTCCAGAAAAGAAAATTTCCAGAATTCTAAAAACTCGGTTTTTAAAGCGTTTTCTCGTTAATCGTCCAATCTCGACAATAACGATTAATAAAAATAGTAATTACAAAACGATTTAAGTATTAATATCCAAAAATTATTATTACACTTTAAAATCCTAATTTTACAGAATATAAATTTTTTCCAGATTTTTTCCAAAACCCAGATTCAACAAATTTCAACAAAACCGTCATTTAAACCCGTTTTCGCAATTAACGATTTTATTAACAAACCTATCGTTCCAAACATTTTATTAAGGCACTAAAAATCATAATAATACATTTTAATATGAAATCATCAGAATCATAAATTTTTCCAGATTTAAACCAAAGACCAGAAATCGAGAATTTAAACAACAAACACGGTTTTAACGATAAACGATGATTTAAAGTGATTAATTAATTCATCCACTTAACAATTCCGAAAAATTATGAGAAAATTCATAAAATTCTATTTCACCAGAAAGTTTTACCACGTCAAAAATCAGATTAAAATAAAATTTTTAAGTACTAGAACTAAAAATCGGTTTTCAATCGTTTTTGTCCGAAAACGATAATAATTCAATAATCGATATCAAAAATATCAGAAAAATACTAAATTACTAAAAATCATCAAAAACAACATTTTTCCAGAATATAAATATATATTACATGTTTAGGCCGATTATTACGATTTTACAAATTATTATAACAATTTAATCGTTAATCTCGTAAAAACGATAAAAATATCGAAACATGCCAAATTTCAACTTTAAAATTTTTTCCAGAATTCGTGACATACATATATTGCCAAAATAAAATATAAAAATATATACATGCAAATACTCAATTAAAACCTTGAAATACCGAGTAACATCGACGTTACCTCTACTCCAAGTCTGAATCAACGATGTATTCGTCGGCTTCGGGATCGTCCAAAAATCCTACCAACACGAAAATCATGGCAGAAAATACCATGAGAAAACTAAAAAAAACAAGGTAAAAATTGATCGAAAATGATGTCGATTAATACCTTAACGAAGGAATCGGAAAGAGGATGATTATGACGATAAGAATGATGCGATTGAGACTAGAAATGGAGCAAAAATTTGCCTAGAATGGCTAAGGGTCACACGGCCAAAAGAGAGGAGAAAAGAGTGATGAATATTTTTGGTGAATGTAAAAGAAATGAATGTAGAGAGTAAAGGTGGAGATGGGTGATACAATACTTAAAAGAGTAAGCATGAATTAAGCCTTTCAAAAAAAAGAATTCAAGAGTGTACCTAGACCATAAGTTGGCCGGCCAAATGGGATAAGAGAGGGAGTAAGATAAGCTTTGACATAAATGCTACAATGAATGAAAATGATTTATCTTATGATTACGTTTTAATGTGATAAAATGAAACGTTTAAATAAAATGTAATAAAACTTGTGACCAAGAGCTTAGTCGGTCCAAAATGTGAGAAAACAGTCTCAAATAATTTATAAGTTGATAAAAAGTATAATCGTAAAATAGTTAAAGGCGTTTCAAAGTAATTCGAGTAAACCTCGCGTAAGAAAATAATTATTCGCGAAGCTTCGTAATAAAATCATAAATGGCTTGTTTTTAGTAACTAAAATATATCTTAGTAAAAAAAAAATATTCCATAAACGTATTCAAACATTTTTAGGAAAAAGAAATAACTTAAATCCAAGCTTAAAAATGTCAATTCGGAGAGAAATAGAATTCCTCGCGGAAAAATTACTTAGTTTACGAAGAAAATCAAATAAATAGATGTAAAAGATTTAAAATCTTTTAAAATAAAAATAAATATCATTAAACTCAAAATTGAAGATAAGCTTGGAAAAATGATGACACATAAGCCAAAATGTGATAGAGTTATAACGATGTCATAACGATAAGGAATAAAACTGCTAGAAATATAGCGGGTGTTACAAATGTTGAACCATGGACTGAAGTGACTAAGAAGACGTCTGACAAAGGTAAGAAGAAGAACAATGATCCTCCTCTTTTACAATTGCTTGATAGTGATCTAGAAGAAGAGGTAGAATACTGGAAGACGGCGATATATGATTATAATGTTGGAGCCAACCCACCTTGGTCGGTCATCCAGGGATTTCTGAACAGGTTGTGGAAGAAGGAGGAGGTTAATAAACTGTCATTTATGAATAATGGTGTCTTTTTGGTTCGATTTAAGACTACGGAATTGCAGCAGGCTGCGCTTCAGAGGTGGGTAATGTTTGATAACAAACCAGTTGTTATTAAGCCATGGACTGAAGATGCAATTCTTGAGAAGAGTGAGATTCATGAGATACCTATATGGATGAAGATTCATGGATTAAGCCTTAAATTCTGGGGAGAGGAGTGCTTAAGGAAAATTGCAGGTATTGTTGGTGGATATGTGCAGTGTGATGCAGTTATACTCAATAAGACTTTCTTAGCCTTTGCTAAAGTGATGGTTACGGTTCAGCTGGGGCAAGATTTCCCTTCGGAGATCTCGTTTTTGGATGAGAAAGGTGGTGTTCAGTGTGTTCGTATCAAGTATGACTGGGTGCCTTCAAGCTAAGATGTGAGAAATGTAAAGGCATTGGGCACGAGACTGAGCAATGTCGTAAAGATGAGAGGAAGAAGACACAATGGAAGCAACGAGGCAGCCAAAAAGTAGCGGTGGTAGTTCTAGAGCAGACTTTAGTGGTTGTGATGCCACCAGCAGCTAGCCAGGCTCCGTCACCTACTAGGATAATCTCAAAGATGAGTAGGGAAGATGGTGGTCCTTTGTTTAATTTTAATAAGGATGGAACTAGCCTCATTAAGACTTTACACTCCATGTTGCATTCGTCACAAAAGGAGTCTAGGGTGGGGACTAGTACGAATATTGATCATGGGTAGCCTCGGATTCTGGAACATAAGAGGCCTAAACAGCATAAATAAGCAACTCGATATTAAATGTTTTATCCATAGGAATAACATAGTGTTGTTTGGGCTTTTGGAGACTCGAGTTAGAAATAAGAATTGGCTTAATATTAATAATAATATTTGTCGTGACTGGTCTATTTGTATTAATAGTTCTCTGCATCCAGGGGGAGGATTTGGGTACTATGGAATCCATTCTACTATGGGGTAACTATTAAGGATATGAAACCACAGTTGATGTAAGAATTATGGGTCTAATACAATATATGTGGACAACATTATTTGGACATATTGTATTTATTAGCTATCATTAAAGTTGAGCCCAAATACGTGATCCGTTATAATACAAATGATATGGGCTTATTTACGTCTTATAAAGTATGGGTCAGATATTATAATAGTGTAGAGACCCATTAGGGCTTTATGGGATATATGATGGGCTTATCCACTAAAGGCGGCTAATATAGGTCACCAGGGTTTCACACCCCTCCCTATATATAGTCAGGGTTATGGTCCCTGACAGCACACTTTAGACCTAATCTCACATATATCTCATCGGTATGGAGAAATCCAAAAGGCGAGTGTGTCTGTTAGAAGACTATAATCGGGTGATTCTCAATCCACCTCCCTTCTCCAATCCAATTGAGTCAATTGAGTCAGGTCAGGTACGCTTCCGCTATTCGGTATATACCAATTAATTTAGTATGAAGTTTTCAGTCTTGGGTCAGATTAAATCTAACAAGTGGTATCAGAGCCGTCTCCATATTAAATTTTTTGGGTCATATTTATTTGGTTTGATTTATGCTTGCCTTTCGTTTTTTCGGTTCTCTGAGTTTTTTTTTGCCGTGATGAATTCATGTGTTGGGCTGGAATTAATTATCTCAAATCATATCGTACGTAATGATTATGTGATTGCATTTGCTGTGCTTGTGTTTTGTTCACTCGCTGAAATTAAATTCTTTCTCCAATTATTTTGAGCTTAAGTCATTGTATGCATCATCATGTGCCTTATTCTCATTCTTCATCATTGCCTGAGATTATTTGTGTTTGGCATATTTTGTCTTGATGAATGAATTTTGTTATATTACAGATCTTGGAATATTGTTCAGTCGTATAATTTTTTTTTTGGAGTGTTGTCATATTCTGGACATGATTTTTTGTACATATTATATGATGCTTTGTACGTATTTTTGGAGTATATGAGATACTAATATATTATGATTTGGTTTTGCATAATATTGTTCTTGAATATTTGATTATGTACGGAATATATGTTTGGAAGATTTTTTCTTTATTTATGCGGTCGATATAGTTATATAAGGATTAAAGATTTATACTTTGGATATTAAGTTTTACATTCTTGTAATTGGATATTCAGTATATAAGGTATTTTTTAATCGATTGCGGTTGGTTCATAATTTCGTTTAGTATTCAGTCATATGATGTATATGTTTGATTATTATCACATATTATGGTTTTATATATGAATTGGGACCTGTTTGGAGTTTCGGTTGCGATTATTATCGCGTATTCATAATTGACAAGTTGACTTGTATGATGAAAGAACTTTGGGTTGTAATTTCTTTTATCATTTAAGGTTTCAGTCACTTGTTAATTACGGTTTTATTAAAATAACTTGATTCAGTTTTAATAATATTGGCTATTTGATTTTTTATAAGACGTCTAGTATTTTGGATTGTTTGATCGAAACAATACGTTGCCAAAGTAACCTCTATTGCGTAGATTAGATAGTTTAAATAATTAGACGATTGTGTGTGATTGAATTTCATGCGGGTAATGGTCGGCCCAAAGGAAGGCCATTATTTGGCCGAAATCCAATCATACTTGTGGTGATAAATATGTAACGGTTATTTTGTTCTCGTGTAGATGTTAAGTCGGCCCAAAGGAAGACTTGACATTTGACATGATCTTACTGTTAATATTTGATTACTACACCAAGAGTACCACTTACAAGTCTAATTATCGTCCAAAGATGAGATTAGATGTTGTGCTAGGTATCTTGTTATGATGGGAATGCTAATATTCGAATCTGAAATACAAGTTAGAGAGTGTTCTTAAATTTATGACACTCATAAGGCCATTATAAGAATATGAAGAGTAAATTCAAACATTTGGTTTTTAAGCTTGGTTGTATGTGTAATCATGCGGATAATGGTCGGCCCAAAGGAAGACCATTATTTGGCCGAATACATATACAATTTCGGGTGATAAATGTGTGACGATTATTTGGTATTTTCATGTGTATACTAAGTCGGCCCAAAGGAAGACTTAGTATTCGGCATGAGTTTATCGTCAATATTTGATCACGATTATTTAATTGTAGTGTCAATGCTTAGTTAATAATTTATGCCCAACGGCTAAATGCTAAATTTGCAAAAACACTATACTGTTTGAATTTATTCAGAATATGAAAATATTGTTTTGTTCATCAAATTGACATTACTGTTCATTATATCTGTCATATTCAGGTTACATTCTCAATTCGGATAACGCTATTTATTTAAATAAATGGTAAGAGAATGTAAATACTTATTTTGGGTCGTCACAATCTTAACACAGCATTAGTAATGTATGATTGTACTACTCATAAGGACGAAAATATCGTGTTGATTCACGTGTTTTTTTTGGAGTAGAAAATTTAATGCATGTGTTTAATGATTGTTTAATGTGGCATCAAGGACATATTTAAGGGCATTGTTTCTATAATAAGCTGCAAGTGTCCAACTCAAAGAATAACAAGATAAGGGTAAAGTTATAGGTTGGTGGCTTGTTACGAGTATGGACACATAAAGAATATAGTACTAGTTTGTACGCCTCATCGCGTATCGGTAAGGACACACTTCTCATTTAAGATTTGTCTAAGGTTAATTATTATATCCAAATCATGTTTTGTGGGTGGATTTGGTTTTTTCATTCACATAAGTACATTAATGCAAGTAGAAGTAAGAATCTAATTAAGATGTTGTATGTCAATTGGTGATGAAAGATTCATCTATTCGGGGCATGTCATCATCTGAGTTTAAGACAATCGGCTAATTTAATTATCAATATTGACTTGTTATTTTATTTGAATCTGGAAAATTTTCGGTACTGCATTTTGGTGGAGTTCAATTATTTTTTGTTTGGTCAAATTTGGTTCATTGTCCATTGAGAAATAATTAATTTTTTATTTTCCTGATTCAAATAATGGTAAAATTGTCATTTTTGATAATTTTATATAGCTTAGATTGAAATATTATTTAAAGACTTGCATTAAAATTCCAGTGGATATAAAGAATTGAAGACAATAATTTCTTTTCGGTATGACACATTAAAAGGATTATTAAAGTTTTGTGTCAAAATGAAATTATTGACCTTCTACTTCGGATCATATTGAAGGGGGATAAAGACGAAAAGAGAAAATAGATATCAAAATGACTTTGGATGTCTTATAATTGATATATAAGGGTGTGTCATGTATGAACTATTTCATGTTTTAAGTTGTATTAGTTGACATCACTATATTAATTTGTATACAAAATTATGGCTTGATACTTATATCTCAATATTGAGAAGTTTTAAGCTCCTAGACATTTTTATCACATATTTGACTGAGATATATTCTCGGTACAGGATTAAAGATGTCATGCCGATCATAAGTGGAAACACTTTGACAAATTGACTATTCAGGATAATAAGGTCAAGATTATTTTGGATAATTTCTAGAGAAGTTTGATCTTACATTAAAGATTGCACCATATGAAGGTTTAAATATGTATCAAAGTAAGATCTTGGGGCTTGGTAGGAGTATGATTATTCACACTCCTTCCTAGATAACTCTAGAAATAATTTCAAAATTGCAACTTGTTTTTTTTGTGGATAAAGTTACAACAATATTATTGATTGATTAATTATAGTGTAATTTATTTACACCTAAGGGATGTCCAACTAATTAAGAATGTTTTTTGGTTTTAAGGTAATAGTTGAACTTATGGATAATCAATGATTCTTCTGTTGTATAACTTTATAAGGATTAAGGGTAATGTATAAAGTAATGATCCCACGCGCAAGTTACTTTAAGACGGATAATATGAGTTCATTGAGGTTATTAAGTTTGGGGGGAAGAAATGAGACTTATGGAAATGATCTTGTGTCTCATTATAAAGGATCGTAAGATCATTTTAGTAAAACAAACTCAAATACCTCAAGAACAATTGTTATTAAATAAATTCACTAAGGGAAGAATGAATGCAGTTTCAGAGAATTACATTGTTTTCATGTCAGGACTGACATACATATTACAGTGTAATAACAGATTTATATATTGCATACATTCAAGAGTAAGAGTTAGATAATGAAACGGTAGAAAAATATTCATTTAGCAATTTACCGAATCATTGAAAGTTCTAACTAATACATGTGAATGTATATATGTCATCAATAAAGTATTATGTCATTTGACAATAAAGACATTTTGGAATTGTTTCATTACCTAAAAAGCATATTGGTTTCAAATGGTTATTTGTTACCAAGACAGATTTATTCGGTAATGAGACAGGAAGGTTTGTCTTGTCAATAATGGCTATAAAGACAGTTGGCATATCCGGTTATATGGAGTTACATTGGATGAATGGTAAAGACAAGTTTGTCAATGGTAACATTTACAGACCCATTGTTGCAGATACTGGAAATCTTGACTCAATAGATTCAAGGTAAAATTTCTGCAAAATTAAGGTTAATAATCATCCAATGAAAACTCAAATAAGGTTTTCCGTCAAAGAGTACATCAATCTACCATGATATCATCTCATTTAGTTTTGTATAGATGTGGTACATGATTGTAGATACTTAAGATTCAGTGGGAGTATGAAATTATATCAAGTTTTATACCCTTTCAGTAAGTGAGACTAATGCAGTCTCATTAATGTTCTTAAAGAAATATTCATATCCAGAAAGTACAGTATACTTAAATCCATGTATTTCAGAAATCATTTATGTGTTTAAGTAATAAAGTATGATTAAACTTATTTTGTACATGTTTGGATATTGTGTACATTACATAGTTTAATTGACAGATATTAAGGAAATACAGTAGGATATTGAGATCCACAAAGGGTAGCCAAATATTGTTTGTCATTTATATTTGGAGCAAAACAATGTTATCATATAAAGGAGATCGATTCAGGTTGAGATCATTCGGTATTTCGACTCCTATTTGGTTATGATTATTTGTCACAAGGCTGCAAGCTAAGTTCAGTATTGAAAGACCATTTAAGTAATTTGTGACAAAATCATGGTTATTATAGTTTTAAATAACAATACAAGTGATGTGTTGTTATAGAAACAATTCAGAGTGAAAGACGTCTAAGATATATTTGTACAAATTCCATTTTTGCGGATCCGCTTATTAAAGAATTATCACCCACGGTCTTTCTTGAGCATATTGTTCAAATGGATGGTTCGGTTCTAAAGATATTCAGGTTAAGTGGGAGTTTGTCACATTAGACACATTATTATATACGGTTATTCAGTTCTGCAAAAATAAGGTTTACAGTTTTCAGTTTCACTCTGTTTTATTTGGTTGATCTCGCTAAGGTTTAAGGTGGACCAGTTGGAAATATGCATATTTGGATCACATTCAGTTGCTGTTTCCATGCTACACTCCTATACTAGATTCATGTCGTTAATCATGTTTGCATATGTGATCATTGATGGGTCCTGTTACGACAAACTGTGGCAAAGGCCGCTTTGGTTCTATGTACATATGATTAATGGACCGAATTGCATAAGACGGTTAGAATGTTTGATAGCACTATTGAGCTCATGCGGTTATAATGAATACAATTTTCAGTGTCCTACATATACTAGTATATGACCCAAGTGGGAGATTGTAAGAATTATGGGTCTAATACAATATATGTGGACAACATTATTTGGACATATTGTATTTTTTAGCTATCATTAAAGTTGAGCCCAAATACGTGATCCGTTATAATACAAATGATATGGGCTTATTTACGTCTTATAAAGTATGGGTCAGATATTATAATAGTGTAGAGACCCATTAGGGCTTTATGGGATATATGATGGGCTTATCCACTAAAGGCGGCTAATATAGGTCACCAGGGTTTCACACCCCTCCCTATATATAGTCAGGGTTATGGTCCCTGACAGCACACTTTAGACCTAATCTCACATATATCTCATCGGTATGGAGAAATCCAAAAGGCGAGTGTGTCTGTTAGAAGACTATAATCGGGTGATTCTCAATCCACCTCCCTTCTCCAATCCAATTGAGTCAATTGAGTCAGGTCAGGTACGCTTCCGCTATTCGGTATATACCAATTAATTTAGTATGAAGTTTTCAGTCTTGGGTCAGATTAAATCTAACAGTTGATCCATATGATGGTTAGCGATAAGGTTAGAAATAAGTCATTTCGTATGACAATGGTTTATGCTTTCAATAAGTTGGATGAGCGTCAATCTCTATGGAAGGATCTTAGAGAGTACAATCAAAAGGAGGTGGGGTATTGCATCATTAGAGGAGACTATAATAACGTCCTTAATTTTGAAGAGAGAATTGGATCGAGGGTTAACTGGGCTGAAATTAAAGATTTCAGTGAATGTGTGGAAGTTTGTCAGGTGCATGATTTATCGAGTATGGGAGCTAAGTTTATCTGGAATAATAAGCATTGTGATGAAACTCGGGTTTACAGCAAGATTGATCGGATGATGGCAAATATTGACTATTTGATGGATTTTCCTGAGCAAATAGGCCATTTTATGCCTGAAAGAGTCTATGATCACTGTCCCGCAGTGATTTCAGAGTAGAGGTTGTAGAGGAAAGGCATACCTCCTTTCAAGTACTATAATATGTGGGCTGAGTCGGAGGAATTTTTACCTTTGGTCACAGCTAATTGGATTTCGGGCGTGGTAGGAACGCCAATGTTCAAACTAGTGAAGAATTTAAAGAACCTTAAGCAGCATCTGAGAAGGTTTAATAAGGATGTGTTTCACAATGTTGATAATGATGAAAGCATTGCTAGAGCTGCCTTGGATGCCTTGCAAACTGATATGCAACAGTCAGGGGATAGTTTGTGGATTATTATAGATGTGATTATGCTTAGCAAAGCCAAGCATCAATTTTGTGTACAAAAAACAAAAGCGAGTTGGTTGCAGTTGGTTGCTAGGAATACAGTGATGTGCAATGAGGATAGTCAAGGGGTATTACTCTTTGACCCTATGAGCATTAAAAGGGCTTTTGAAGATTATTATCATGTTCTTCTTGGGCAGGAAGGTAGTGTTACCAGGGTACACAAACATACTGTAAGGAAGGGGAAAATTCTGTCACAGGAGCATCATGACATCTTGCTTGAGCTAGTAACAAGTAAAGAGATTAAGGATGCCTTATTTAGCATACCGAACCACAAGAATCCTTGACCCGATGGTTATGAATGCAAGTTTCTTAAAGACACCTGGACTATTACTAGCAAGGATGTTATCGCTGCAGTAAAAGACTTCATGAGGAATGAAAGACTGTTAAAGCAGATAAATCATACTGTATTAACGCTGATTCCAAAGGTAGAACGACCTACTTCAGTGTCACAATTTAGGCGTATAGCTTGTTGTAACACGGTGTATAAGTGCATCACCAAGATCTTAGCAAAACGAATTGGGAGAGTCTTTCCTGATGTGTTGAGTTTGAATCATAGTGGGTTTATTAGAGGGAGAGATATTGTAGAGAACATCATGATTTGTCAAGACCTTATTAAGCTTTATAAGAGGAAGTCTTGCTCTCCTAGAGCTTTGATGCAGCTTGACTTAAAGAAGGCCTATGATTCGGTCTCTTAGATTTTTATTGGAGATATGATGGAGGCTTTGAATTTTCCAGCCCAATTTCTGAAACTCGTAATGGAATGCATCACTACTACATCATTTTCGCTTTCCTTGAATGGGGAAGTGTTTGGGTACTTTAAAGGAAAGAAAGGGCTTCGACAAGGAGACCCAATGTCACCCATTTTGTTTGTCATGGGAATGGAGTATTTGAGCAGAGTTTAGAAAGTGGTACAGGAAGAAATAGGGTTTAAATATCATTCGCTTTGTCGACCCCCTGCAACTGTCACATCTATGTTTCGCTGACGATTTGATTATGTTCAGTAGAGGTGATATAGAGTCCATCAAATTGCTACTTAGTGGGTTCTATACCTTTTCTTGTGCCTCTGGATTAGCTATGAATGTGGAGAAGTCTAATATATACTTAAATGGGATGACGATTGATGAGAAACATGATTGCTCGAATGTCACAGGAATAACCCTTGGTACGCTGCCCTTCAAGTATCTTGGTGTTCTTATATCACCTAAGAAGCTTTCCATTAATGATTGTGCTATATTAACTAAGAAGATAGTGCTGCGAATTCGAAGTTTGGGGGCCAGACACTTGTCTTATATGAGGAGACTGGCGCTTATTCAATCAGTGATTAGCCATCTGTACAACTACTGGGCACGTATTTTTATGATGCCTGTGACAGTGATCAAGAAGATTGAGGCAATTTGTCGTAGTTTTTTATGGAGCAGTAACGTGTACCATTGCTTTTCTCCTTTAGTGGCGTGGGAACAGGTGTATTATGGGAAGAAGAATGGTGGTCTAGGCCTACGAAATCTAGCGAATTGGAATGTGGCTTGCTTGGGTAAGTTTTGGTGATGGTTGTACAGTATCACTACTACAATTTAGATTAAATAGGATGGTTCTTAACCGTCCTCTATTGGATAAGGAACCGTCCTTTAGGTCGACGTCCTATTAAATCAAATAGCGCGGTTCCCAGAAGGTCAAACCGTGATATTAAATTCAACTTTAATAGGACGGTTCAAGCAGGAACCGTCCTATTTAAATGTTATTAAAGAGCGCGGTCCACTGAAGCGTGCTATTAAATCTATTTTAAACATCACGGTTCCATCCAAACTGTCCTATTATCTACTGATATAAATAGGATGGTTGGCATACGAACCATCCTGTTAATTCTTTTGAATAAAAACAAAATATCATCCATTAAATAAGACGCTTACGATAACCGTCCTGTTTGTGTTACATAATTTTTTTAAAAAAAATAATTTTCGATATAATTGTACGTCAATCCAAAAATCCAATATTTACATTAAAACATTAAATCAACATTCGAAAACCCGACAATTGCATCACATGTACCAATTCTTTACCAAAAATTGCGAATCAATAAATATGGTCTCAATAGTTGTGATTGAGTTATAATAACAATGTCAAAAAGCGATGATTCTTCTATGATTCAGTCTTCCGTGTATAATATGGTCTCTATGTTATAATAAATAAGGGATGTTTCTTCTATGATTCCGTCTTCCGTGTACAAATTCTAGTAACACCACTCTCACACAGTTGACGTCCATATTTCAATTGTCAAAAAGCTTCTGCAAATAGCGAGACAGGGAACATTAGATTGTACACAAGTCCCAAACCTGCACAGTACACCCACATTTCCAAATTTCATCCATGTACGTCAACAACCGTAACACCCAAAGCTGTAAAATTTAATCCTTCACATGCTTATTTGTGATCCACATAAAATACAGTCAACAATTAATCCCCCACAGCTCATCCACCAACTGAACCCACGAAAAAATGAATTACAGCAAATAACCAATCATATCACCTACTTACTCGTCGAATCAGAGCTTTATACAGTCTTTGTTTTTCAAACACTGAATATAAACATCCCCCAATTCTAGCCTTCTTATATAGATTGAATATAAGAACGCCAACAAATTTTCAACCGAAACGAACAACCAATTCATATCCCAGACAGCCAAATACATACACCACTCTTGATTCATGTCCTAGAATAATTCGACTACCTAAAATAACCGACCAAATTCAAACACTGAGCATCACAAACTAATAATAACCCATAAGCAGAATACTCCAACTTAGAACAACTCAAAGAAAAACAAAGAAGAACAATAAAACATATCCAGAAGCAGTTCATAAAATTACCTGTTTGTCATTGATGATATGATCTTGTTTGATAACATCTACAACTTCTCCATAATTCGCAAAATAATTTGTAAAAACATCTACAACAAACCACAAATTATAAACAACAATGATAATAGTATAATTAAACATCAAACCACGATGCTCTCAGAAATCAACCGTAACTCGATCGAGCATCTGGTGGTATACTGTGAGATATTAACAAATATTGTAAAATTTCAATGCTGAAGTTGGAGGAGAAAAAAAATGAAAGGATGGACAAGAACCTTCTCAGCATGATTTGTTTATCTAGTCCAATTTTGGGAGTAAGCACACGCAACTCCATATCATTAATATGGTGTGAAGATGTTTATCGCCCAATTTTAGAGAAACACTAAGATTTTTATTTTATGATACATATATGAACTAACCTTTGATAATTACCAACAATCACTGATTCTGAAACTTGAGAGCAAAATTTGCCCAAATATCCCGCACCTCATCAATTTGCTCAACTGAATATGTCTTTGGGGCTTTTATCATAAACTATCAACAAAATTAAACATAAGTGACGGTTAAATTATGTTCATGCTGACACATGATTAAAATAAAGAATCATTAACATACATCTGGGATGAGTTTCATATATCTAGATTTAAATGAGTAAATAAATTACTTATATAAAACTGAAGCAAACAAATATTACCCTAAATTCTTCCCTAGTGTGAGTTTTAACAAACACATTCCATTCTTCTTGTGTTATCATCGTATAGACGTCACTTGGTGCTGTCTCTTCAATGGCTCCTGCCTCGTCGTATAGATATTCACTCACCAAGGTATACCTCCATTTTCTAAATAACTCACCCATCTTTTTCCGACAGCAATCGTAACGCTCCTCAATAACAGTGAAAGCCCCCTAAGAATACATGTTCAAATTTGCAAAAATTAGGGTGCATCTGTAAATTTTATTTAAAAAATGAGAAGTAGAAGATGACTTTCACTAATACCATTATAATCCAAAACATCATACCGTGGCGTCATCTAGTATCAGTTGTTTTGTCACCTCATCCACATCATCCCACGAAGCCACGGTACAACTAACATTTCGACGAGTAACAACCCTGATCCAATTACTAAATTTTGAAGCAAATTCTCCCGATGGCAAATATTGTACCTCGTCCCACTTGAGTTGAATTTTTATTCCACTTTCTAGTGCTTTTGCCACCATCTTTAACAATGTCCGACCTCTCTCACCACGTTTTCTTTTTCTCTTATTTTCACTTGCCTCGCCATTAGATTGGGCGTCGCTATTCTTGCCAGCTTCCTTTTCAGCCATCGATCGACCTGAAAATAATATATTATATGATATGATTAAAATAAAAGCATGATATAACTATAATAAAAAGAATAATATTAAATAAACTAGTATCAAAAATAAACAAAATAATATTAACAAATACTATAAAAAGTACTTTAAATCACTTACGCATCCTAATCATGGGGACGTTTTTTAGAACTAGAATTACCAGTAATCCATATCCCCTGATCGTGGTCATCACGCATATACACACTTGAATCCTCGAGTATATCCACTTCATCGTCACGTGATACATGATGAACAAATCCCTCAAATAGAACATCTTCATCACAATTATCCGTTGCATGTCGCCTACCTCTCACAGATAATACAACTGACCATTTTTTATCTAACGGATCTGTTACGTAAAACACTTGTTTCGCTTGGCTAGCTTTTATAAAAGGATCTTCTTTATGTCCAGTTTTATCTAGATTCACCAAAGTGAAACCTAAATCATCTTTGCGAACGCCAGTATGATTATCAATCCACTTGCATTTGAACATAGGAATGTGGAACTCCATATAATCTAATACCCAAATCTCATCAATAACTCCATAATAACACATTTTACTAAAGACGGGATTCTTATCTTTTGAGCTGGCAAAATGCATTGCCTCAGCCTCTACACATACACCACTGTTTTGCATCGTGCTCATATCATCTTGTGTACGAGTGTAAAATGTGCACCCATTAATAGCATAAGCACTGTAAGACGATGCAAACATATTTGGCCCGAAACAAAGTCTTCTCAATCTGGGACAAATGGCACGTGGATATTCTTCAATGTCTTTCTTAACTCGATCCTTGAACCAAACTCTAAAAGTCTTATTGTGCTCATTTGCAATCCACTTCTCGGTCTTATATCGATGTTTTTCCCTCAACGACACCATGTGTTCCTCGATGTATGGTTGTGCATCCTCCTCGTTATGAAGAACATACGTGTGTGCTATCTGCCACTTATCAAAACTCATATCTTGAGGAACATGACCCCTTAGACCTTTACCCATCATCCAATCACTATGCCTATTCTTAGGAACCCCAAGTAAATCTGCACTGGATAAGTGTGTATAACAATAACAAAGCGCTTCATCTATTATTGCACGCTCAGCGATACACCCTTCTGGACGAAATCTATTTGATGTATAACTTTTATACACTTTCATCAATCTTTCAAAAGGATATTGATACCTTAAATAAACTGGACCGAGATATTTGACCTCTCTAACCAAGTGCACAGTCAAGTGAACCATAATTGTGAAAAACGAAGGAGGAAAGTACATCTCAAATTGACAAAGGGAAGTCACAATTAGTTTTTCCATAGCATCTAACTCTGTAGGATCAATTACTTTGTTGCATATGCTATTAAAGAAAATACAAAATCTAGTTATTGCATATCGAACCTTTTTAGGCAAGATGGAACGAATAGCCACAGGTAGAAGTTGTTGCATCAAAGTGTGGCAGTCATGAGACTTCAAACCTACGAGCTTAAGATCTCGCATTGATACAAGGCTCCTAATATTCGAAGAATATCCCTCTGGAACTTTAACACCATGCAAGGACTCACAAAACTCTTTCTTCTCCTCTCTTGAAAGTGTATGAGCAGCCGGAGGTAAATAATTACCCCGTTTTCCCTTCTCTTGCGGTGCCAACTCGAGTCTAATGTTCATGGCTACCATGTCTTTCCTAGCTGCTGCGTTGTCTTTTGACTTATTCGAAACATTCAAAAGTGTGTTGATGAGATTATCACAAACATTCTTCTCAATATGCATAACATCTAAGGAATATCTAATGTGCAAGTCACACCAATAAGGAAGTCGCTCAAATAAAGGAGACATCTTCTTGTATCCACGAGACACTAACTTTGAACCCTTCTTCCCATATGTTATCTCAATATTTTTCACCTTTTCATATACCTCATGGCCGGTTAATATATTAGGGGGTGAACGATGTTCAGACTTCCCATTAAATAACTTCTGTTGCTTACGATATGCGTGATCAGGAGACAAAAATCTACGATGTCCTAAGTAAGCGTGTTTCCGAGAATATGGCAAGTAGCACGAATCGACATCATCTCCACACAAAGGGCACGCCTCTTTCCCGTGCACAGTGTGCCCACATAGATTACCATATGCAGGGAAGTCGGATATAGTGCATAATAACATTGCTTTCAAATTGAAGACATTTGTCTTATTAGCATCAAAGACATTTATCCCTTCATCCCACAATAATCTCAAGTCGTCGAGAAGAGGCGCCAAGTACACATCTATATCGTTACCAGGTTCCTTAGGACCGGAAATCAACAAAGACAACAACAGATACTTTCGTTTCATGCAAAGGTGTGGAGGTAAGTTGTAAATAGCTAAAAGCACTGGCCAAGTGCTATGTTGGCTACTTAAATTTCCAAAGGGATTCATCCCATCTGTTGAGAGTGCAAGTCGGAGATTTCTGGGTTCATTGCCAAACTCCGGGTATTTCGCATCAATTGTCTTCCACTCTATCCCATCAGATGGGTGTCTTAACTTCCCATCATTAGCTTTCGCGAACTTATGCCAAGTAAGTAACTTCGCATCTTCCTTGTTCGCAAAGAGTCGTCTCAACCTAGGTATTATAGGAAAATACCACAAAACTTTAGATGGAATCCCCTCCTTCAGCTTGTATCGCCATTCTTTACACACTGGACAATGAGTGTAATTGACATATTCTTTACGATACAAAACGCAATCATTAGGACATGCATGAATCTTCTCATATTTCATACCAATACCTCTAAATATCTTATTTGCCGCATATGTGCGATTAGGAAGAACATTATCTTCGGAAAGCATGTCCTTAAATGCTTCTAAGAAGTCGGTAAAACACGTGTCACTCAGCCCATTCTTTGCTTTCAAATTATATAACTTGACAACAGCCGACAATTTTGTGTACTTCTTACAACTACTATACAAAGGAATTTCTGAATCTTTCAGCCTCTCTAAAACCTCATTTGTATCATCAAGAGTATCAGAATCTTGCTCATTATCGGCGAACGCATCTCCCCATGATATTTCTAAATCATCATGAAACTCATCCTCTGACACCATTTCCCGACCTCCATTTTGTGATGAACTATCTTCATCTTGATCTTCATCACTACCTAAGCAAGTTTCCATATGAATCTCACTAGAACCAACATCGTCCTCCATTCTCTCCACGGATTTTGTTTCCCCATGATAAATCCAACGTCTATATTTTGGATTAAAATTTAATTTCTCTAAATGTATTTTGACATCCGAAAAACTCATAAACCTAATATTTAGACACATATTACAAGGGCACGCAATCCTGGATGTGTCTTTCACATTTTGTCTAACGAAGTCATAAAATTCAATTAGCCCCGCGTCATATTTTGGATCACCTTTTTTCCCACCAATCATCCACGTACGATCCATATGTATCTATAGATAAATATATAATCAAAAGAATTAAAAACAACACAAATAATAAAGTACAAGAAAGATTTAATAAAGACTTCTAAAAAAACATATACCATCACTAAGTTGAAGTTCAAACCATACTACTCAAACAAATAGAGATGATAATTATGCCATATTTCACTAGCACCGCATTTTCTTCTGCAACTATAAGTAATCTTCTTTGGAGAAAGATGAGAAAGAATATCCGTCCCATATCTCTGGTACTATACTACTGTTGCTTTTAATCTAGCCTCCCAGCAAATAATAATATTGCAACTTCTAGTTTTTGTCCATTATTATTGTAATTTGTGAACAATGATCAGAGTATTGTTACTATTGTTAGATGAAACTTTCTCTAATTCTTCCCTAAATCAGATAATAACATTTGAATCACTTAAATTGTCCTTAAATGAAATTTTGGTGATCGAAATAAAGAAAATCCGTAGGATAATGGACCCTCCATCTTCATGATTAATACTCGTACTTCGTACATCATAATATATCCTATCATCGAGCCAGGGTAGGGTAAGTATGCCTCAAAATGTATGTCCATGGAACTTATTTCATAATTTCACTTAATTATCATTCATGATTTAGAACAAAAGACTGACAGAGAGTCAGAAATGTAAATTCAGAAGCTGCAATTTTGCAGCATTACAGGAACTCAGAAACATTCAACTGACTGTGATGTAAATGTCAGATTCAGCATTACAGGAATTCGGAGCTGTAAATTCAGAAACTGCAATTTTACAGCATTACAGGAACTCAAAAACATTCAATTGACACTGATGAAAATGCCAGATTCCTACATCTCGACCCTTTTGATCTCATGTAAGACCGTTGTATTACACACCATATTCTCTTAAACCAGACAGTTATAGGACATACAATTATAGATACGACATACAAAGATCTTATTCCAATAATCTTAGAAACGAGTCAGTTATACGACAGACAACGATCTTATTAAAATAGTATCGAATACATACATACCATTGAGTGTACATATCAAGAACAAGAGTCTTATGCTGAGCAGAATGAACAATAGGCCAAAAACTATCTTTATTAACTTCAGTCACTTTTCCTACTAACTTATCAACTTCAGCCACACTCACCTCCAAACTTGCACATTTCACTCTCACTTTCCTCTCACTACTAACACTAATTAAGTTGCAGATTTTAAAAATCCAAGGTTATGCAATTATGCATGCATTAACATGGAAGCATGATCCCCCCAACTTTAGGTAAAGGAAAACATCGGAGGTAGGCTATTAAAACACACTAGTACAGTTTTGATTTCATTAATTTCCATCATAATCATAATCGCAGCCGTCCAAAGTACAAATAAACATACTCTCCCTTCATTTGCTTCATTCGTTATTTGCTGCTTTTAATTTTACAATCTGACAAAACCCTCCTTATATCTAATTTAATCTAACTAACTTGAGATGTTGCGGAAAGCCTTGATGTAAAGGTTAAGAATCTTCAGACCAATCAAACAAAAACAGTTTAAAACCAAACTTAACATTGAACTCACAAATCAATGAACGAAGGAAGAAAATGTACAGCCAACAACAACACACCACGAAAACACCATTTTCATCAGCAATACTATTAGACCAAGACTTCCAACGAACATTCTTCAAATGCAGGATATGGCAATTGGAACAAACCTTAGACCCAATCAACTGCCCATACCATTACTACTGCAACTCCCACTATCCTGAGGTGAAGCAAACGAAGAAAGGTACGTAACACTAGATTAACATAATATTAATATTCATAAAACTAATGATCTCATCAAAAATAGACTTTACATAATAATAATATTCATAACACTAGATTAACATAATAATAATATTCATAACAAGACAACAATCCGTTTTAAGCCAATATTCATAGTTACTATGTCAAGACAACAATCCGTTTTAGCACAAACTATGCATATTATGCATAGTAATGACGATCATTTAATTGGGCTAAATATTCGTATAATTAACATCTCTTCCAAACTAATATTCATAGGACTACTGTAGTTGTTGCCAACAATCATCAGAAACATAATCACAAAAAAATCACTAAAAAAATTTGATGCCAACAATCTATCTACTGTAATTGTTTTATTAAATCTCCCCATTGTAACCTAAGATGATTCTGGTCAACCCACTACATTCAAACCCTTCATACAACCCGACATATAAACATACACATAGAAATGAGACTGACTGAACCCAAATCCTAACCCTAAACCCGACGAACTAAACCCAAAATTAAGGCAATCGCGACGAAATGAGGAATTATGAAGTTAGAATAAGGTCAGGATGAATTAATAACAGAGGATGAATTATGATATTAATAACAGAGGATGAATTATGATATTGATTAGGATGAAGTTAGAGGATGAATTATAAGCTTACAATTGAGGAAAGGAACTTCCGGCGAAGACTAAACTAAGCAAGGGAACTTTCAGCGATGACGCGTAACAGCAAAGAAACTTCCGGCGAGAGAAAACGAGAAGGCGGATGATGGCGGACCTGTGAAGGCGAAGAGTTGAGACGGACGAAGAGTTGAAGACGTGTGAAGGAGAAGGGGTGACGGCGGACGAAGGCGGATGATGGCGGATAGGTGTCGACGGCGGATGATGGAGGACGAAGCTTTGGGAAGAGAAGTGTTGAAGAAGGAAGACTAAGTGTTGAAGTGTTGAAGAAGGAAGGCGGATTAATTTTTTTTTTTTTTTTTTTCAATTTGGTATTTCAATTTGATATATTGTTTATACAGTATATTGATATAGGAAATGTTAGAGTAAACCTCTTTAAGATTGAGTGTTACATTTTAATAGGATGGGTGTTAACATTTTAATAGGATGGGTTTATAGTATAAGCGCGCTTTTAAAATATTTTAATAGCACGAGTTAAACCTACAAGCGTGCTATTTTCTTTATGAGGACGGTTATATTGACCAACCAAGCTAATAATATAAATAAAAGGATGGTTCTTTGCTGAACTGCGCTATTTAACCAAGGTCATGGGGAGCCAAAATTTATCATGTTATAGAGGACGGTTCCTTATATAAGCGTCCTATTTTGGGCGTCTTCTAATATCAAAATTGTAGTAGTGTATGGCTGATTCTTAGCGGGTTAAATGGATTAATGCTGTTTATTTAAGAAGAAGAAAGTGGGACGATTATCATCCTGGGGCGAATTGTAACTGGACCTGGAGGCAAGTATGCAAGACTAGGGACAAGCTTCAACTCGATTTCCAGCAATCTGGATAGAAGGAGCGGTATACTGTGAGAACTGGGTATACGTGGCTGCAGCCGGTTGAGATTAAGAGCAGGTATGCTCCTTTGGTTTGGGACTCTTTGTCAATCCCGAAACATTACTTTATGAGTTGGTTAGCAAGTAAAAGCCGACTTATGACGAGAGAGAGGATAAGTAAGTGGTATATTGATGCATCGAGGAGCTGTGGAATATGTGAGAATTACATGGAGACACATGAACACCTGTTTTTTGGGTGTACTTATTGCAAGCAAATTCTTATGGGGGTGAACTCTTGGTTGCAAATCGAGATACCCCCCTCTGGCTTCCTTAAATGGTGGTATAAGAAGAAAGGGGGATCCCATAGTCACAAGAAGGTTTGGGCTTCCTGTATTAATGCCATGATTTATCATATATGGTGGGCAAGGAATCAAAGTGTGCATGATCAAATTCTCCCTATGCCGAGTAGAGTATGCAGGTTAATTAAAACGCATGTAAGTAATAGACTATTAGGACTTAATTCTAATATGCAACAGCAAATTAGGTGCTTCCTAAGTTAGTCTATTATGTAGTGATGTTGGTATGATTGGATTGTGAACAAGATGTAATGTTTTTGGTTGGAATGAAATTACTTACATTTTACAAAAAAAGGGTTTTGCTTTGTTTTTGCCGTTTGCTTATGCAGTCCCCAGGTCAGATAAGGACGTTATCGGGGTACACGACGTGCTTTGAAATCTTTGCATAGAAGTTGCGCCCCGAGGCTCAAGAGTTGAGCAGAGGGACGACTTTGGGTCCTTGGGTCAACCACTGGGTTCGATTAGTGGGCTGTCAGGTCCGGAGCGACCTGATGGTAGTCAGAGCGATGGTAAATCGCTTCCACGACACTACCTCGACTTTCCATATGTCGTTAGGAGAAGTCAGGATGACTTTGAAGGATTTTGGGGTGATCACGAGATTGCCTTGGGGTCTCGAGACGATCAGGTGGGCATCAAAGGACCCTGGGTTAGATAGCGCTGAGGTTAGGGGTTGGATCGGTGATTGTTTATAGCCTTTAGTGTATAGCTCGCCTCACAGTCTGGCGAGTTCTTACATCACCTATCATTTTGAGAGGCTGCATGTGTTGGAGGGTCGGGCGCCCAACTAGCCGGTGCAGGATGCTCGTTTGTGGTTGTGGTCGACCTAGTCTGGGCGCCGTGTTGTGAGTGCCTCTTGTCCTTGAATTATTTGCTTAGATAGACCCCAACTGTACAATTTTTGATATGCCATGCTTTTTTTATAGTTTCTAGCCCGTCCCTGGGCCAACTACTCGGGTTTGCCCGGGTATGTGGCGGCGGAGCTGAGGCCTAGGAGCTGATCCGCCCGGTGTGGTATCTGGGGGAGAGACTAGCCCGCCAGTGTCTCTACGGCGAGTTCCGGGTCCAGGTTGACCCTCCGAAGATGATGTTCAGGCCTCCCATTTTGGTTGAGGCTCGTGTGGACAGGGATGGCGAGGGAGGCGACGCGCTGCTGGTACCTGATGCCTCGTATGTGTCCCATGTCTGCCAGCGGTTGGCTTGTCACCGCATCGTGGTAAGTTTTAGTTTTGTTATTTATTCCTTGCTTTGTCCGGATATAACTGTTTTGCAATGTCGTTGTCTCGCTTTTTTAGTTAGCGGATCCAGTTGATATCGTTCAGCCCCCAGACTTTCCCATGACATTACTCATGGTGGATGCGGCGGGCATGAGGTACACCGAGCCTCTTCCTCCTTGCTATGTGGAAGAGTTGGATGCTGGGATGGAATGGCGCGACCGTGTGTACTGGGTAAGCGTTCGTGGTTTGTTTTGAACTTGTTTTTGCAGTTTTAAGTATTTGTGGCTAACTTGTTTGGTTATGGGGTACAAGTGTCTTCAGCTACCTACCAGAGGTTGTGGCAGGCCGCGAACCATTTTCGGGCCTACATATCGGGGAGGGCTCCTGCCTCGGCTCGCGATGCGGAGTCTAGATCGGTAAGCTGCGTCTATTTTGTTTCATGTAGATGTTTGATGAAGTGTTCGGTGTTTAAGATTTTTGTATTTTTTTTGTAGGATGTCTCGGACATGGTGTCCGAGATGGGAGCATGGGTGGCTGAGCTCGAGAGGGTTGAGCTCGATTTGCTCCAGGTCCTTCGTTCCCGGGATTTCGAGGTTGAGAGGCTGAGGGAACAACTATTCCGGTTCCAGGGTGAGTCCTCGAGGCGTGGCGAGGATAGAGCTAAGTCGGAGGCTGCAGGTGCTCATGAGGAGGTCGAGGTGATCGGGAGAATACCGAGCATTGTGGATTTGCTAACCGGCCTAGATACCTTACTAGGTGTCACGGAGGAGTCGGCTCCTTTTCAGATCGAGGACCTTGACTTTGATTTTCCTCCGATCTTTGCTTTGTACTTGTTGTATTGGCGGCTTCGTAGCCCCTAGTTTGAACTCTTGACTTGCTTGTGTATATAAACTTTGCTTTTGTCGATGATGTTGTGCTTGACTTGCTTATCCGCTTCTGTTTAGAACCCCTGCAATGTTAGCTTAAATAACACGTAAGCACTTCAGAGTTTGATTTGTTTAGTGTTATGCAGTGAGTTAGGATGTTTTAGGTAAGTTACGATTGATCGAGAGTGTGAAAACATGTTTTAGGATGTTTGAAATTTTTTGAGTCGGGAATTGGATCGAGTAGGACGTCGATTAAAACGTTCGTTTTTGAAATGTGTTTTGACTCTGAATGCATAAAAGACTTGTTGACTTGACTTGGAATGCGTCAGACAAGCGTCGGATCATTTTTACATTAGAAAGTCGATTTTGACTCGAAATGTGCTAAATTGCGGAAAAAAAATCGGAACACTTTTTACACGCGTTGTGTGAGCCTACAACACCTCGGGGTGGGGTAGCTTATCCCCCAAAAAAAATATGAAAAAAAAGTCTAATTCCAATGGGTTGGTGTAGCTAAATGCTGCTTTCGCTTGTTGTTGTGTCCATCCTTGGTTGTATATAGTTGCTTCGTGTCTTAGAATAGGAAAGAAACAAATTAAGAAATCGAGTCTATCGCTCGATGTTGCTGAATGCCGGACAGTAGAGGCACGGCTCTCCGTGCGCCTTGATTCTCAGGCGCGGTGGCTCGCACGCCTTGATTCTCAGGCGCGGGGCCCAGTGCGGTTGAGCACGTGATTATGGTAAGTTTCCAAATTCCGTCGGACGGAGCTTTCCTATTCTGTTTGTTCTTGAACTATAAATAGAGGTGCTTGAGGTCTTTCTTGGACACAATTAGCATCCAAGTTGTGCTTAATACTCCCTTTTGGATTATTAGTCATGTCGATCTTCGGTGAGCTTTTTATCCTTTCTGTTTTTTATTACAGTTACCGTTTATAAGCATTAATGAATATTAGTATATTTTTAATAACGGATCTTTAGTTTTTTGTAGATTCCGTAATATACATAATATTTATTCGATATTATAAGTGAAATACCAAAATCAGTGTAGTATACATAATATTATTATTTCACTAAAATACCAAAATTAGTTAAGATAATGTGGCGTTAATTATGCGTTGTTAATATATTGTAATATTCAATTTGCAATTCATCTTCCCATCCATATTGTAAAATTTTTAAAATATATGTATGAATATTGTTCCGAGAATTTTTGTTTTTCGCATATTTGTATTTTTTTTTCGTGTTGGAAGTGTGAGTATAGATGGGTTGTATATTTATTAAAAGTGTGTATATATGGATGAACAATATATGGATTTACTATTAATACGCGCGCGCGCGCGCACACACACACACACACACATATATATATATAGGCGGGTTCCGGTGAGGCAGGGTAACTCCTTACACCCATTGAGACACAATCTAGACCATTAGATTAAGATGAAACATACATCCAAATAAGTGTTATATACACTAAAAAACTCATTATATACGTTATTAAACTCACTATATATATACACATTTAAGAACTCAAATGGTTACTATGTATACCAATTAATCAACATATATACACTGAAATAATTGTCATATGTACTTAATTATTTGATATAGTAGAATTTTATATACCGTAAAACAGTTATTATGTACACTGAAATTGTTTTTATATACACCAATTTTATTTTAATATAAAAAAAATGATTTTTTTTGGGATTTGTTTTTTTGGAAAAAAAATGTTTGCCAAAAAATGTTTTTTTGGGGAAAAAAATGTGTTTTTTTTTCGGAAAAAGAAAATGTTTATTTTTTCGGGAAAAAAAATAATTTTTTTGAAAAAAAAAATTCCGAACGTTTTTTTTTGTTTTTTTTTCGGAATATTTTTTTTTGGAAAAAAAATTCCGAAATTTATTAATTTTTTTCCCTGAAAAAAATATTGAATTTTTTTCCCCGGGAAAAAAAATTGGGGGAAAATTTTTTATGTATGAATATTTGTTTTAATCTTAACCTTTAATTTGATTTTAATCTAATGATTGAGATTCTGCCTCAATGGGTGCGGCGAGTTGAGCTGTCTCAAAGGATCCTATATATATATATAATATACGAAAAAAAATATATATACACACGTGTATATATTTGTGTGTGTGTGTGTGAAAAGAAAGATTTTGTAATAGACAGTACCAATTTTGCCCCTAAATTTTGCAAAGGATCTGAAATTTTTTAAGTGATTTGACGATTATGTCCATTTAATGAGAGAGCTCGGTTTGAGGAATTGTGCGATTTGAAGGCTGCCACGTCATACTATATGGTCTTATCTTTAGGTTAATTAAGATTAAGATAAGAGATGAAACCTTGATGGCTATTGAAGCCACAACTCCATGGTATGCGGACATTGTAAGTTTCCTTTTGTTCAATTACATCCCCGATGATTATTCCATGCATGAAAGAAAGAAGCTAAGGTATGAAGCCCGACGTTATTATCTAGATGAACCTTATCTATTTTGTCGATGTATGGATGAAATCTATTGTCGTTGTGTCACGGCAAATGAAGGCTTCGATTAGTCAAGCACCTCCACTCTACTCCTTATGGAGGACGTTTGGCCTTCCAAAAGACAATTTCCAAGGTTTTGGTGGCCTTTTATGTTTAAAGTTATTCGAGCTGTTGTAACTTCATGTGACGCTTGTTAAAAATGTGGCAACATCACAAGAAGAAATGAGATGCCCTTTCAACCTATTATTGAGATTAAAATGTTTGATGTTAGGGGTATAGATTTCGTGGGACCATTCACTTCATCCTTTGGTAACAAATACATCCTTGTAGCGGTCGAATATGTGTCAAAATGGATTGAGGTCGTTGCTTCTCCTACAAATGACTCCTAGGTTGTAATAAAGCTTTTCAAAAATGTAATATTCCCTCGGTTTGGTATGCCCCGAGCTATAATTAGTGACGGAGGCTCCCACTTTAGGAAGGATATTTTTGAACTTTTTCTACGGAAGTATGGAATCACCCACAAGATGTCCTTAGCCTACCATCCTCAATCAAATGGGCAAGCTGAAATTTCCAACAATCAAATCAAAGGGATATTAGAGAAAGTTGTGAATACACACCGTAAGGATTAATCTTTGAAACTAAATGATGTCCTTTGAGCATTACGAACGGCCTACAAGGCCCCGATTGAGACCACACCTTACCGTCTTGTGTATGACAAAGGTTGCCACCTACCGGTAGAATTGGAACATCAAGCAAAATGGGCGATCAAGGAGATGAATTTCGATGAGAAGATTTCCGCTGACAACCGCCTCCTACATTGCAAGAGCTAGAAGAGTTGAGACTTGAAGCCTATGAAAACTCAATAATTTACAAAGAGCGCACAAGGAAATGGCATGATGCTACGATCCTTCGCAAAAATTTCTCCATAGGTGATAAGGTACTCCTCTTTAACTCTCAATTTAAGTTCTTCCTCGGTAAATTAAAATCAAAATGACCGGGTCCTTTCAAAGTGACGAAGGTGCAACCATATGGACCGATTGAAATCTTAAGGTAGAAAACTGGGAAATTCATGGTTAATGGAAAACGATTGAAGACCTACCATATTGGTCACGTTTGTGGAACATTTTCTATCATTTATGTTGGTGAGCTCTCTTTTGGGAGCGTTGGTTGATTCCTCATTATCCTTGAATGAGGTTTGGTGGTGTCTCAATAACCACCTTGTATATATGTATCATAAATTTTGGTTGATTAGAATTGTTAGTTTTTGAGTTGAATGAATGCAATTGGATTTCAATCCCATGGAGCTACACGATTTGGGTGATAATCTAGATTTGGGTTCGAGTTGAGGAGCTTATTTGAAGACCACGAGTGTGTTTGTGGAATTTTTATCTCACTATTCTTGATGTAATGTGAGTTGGATTGTTGTTTGAAGTATTAGGTGATCCTTGAAGGGCCTTACAAAGGCAAAACAATGATGAAAAAGCACAAATGCATCGGGCGAAACTTCACCCTGTAGAATTTTATCATCATTTCCGTCCGGGTGAAACTTCGCCCGATGGAAAATTATTAGACATTTGGGAACCATTTGACGAAAATCACCGTCGGGCGAAACTTCACCTGATGAGATTTGATTAGGCGAAACTACGTCCAACGAAAGAGTGCAGAAATTGACAAGGAATTGTCCAGTTGCCTTCGGATGAAACTTTGCCTAATGGAATCTCACCGGGCGAAACTTCTCCCTGCGGTAGAAAATTTCCAGCGCCATCCTGAAAACCGTCGGGCGAAACTTCGCCCGATGGAGTCTCATCGCGCGAAACTATACCGTAAGAGACCTAGGCTGGATCCCTATGCTACTCACCTTATCATTTACTTTCCCTTCTTCCCATAAACAGTTATCTATTTTCCCTCCAAAACAAACCCCACAAAATTCACCCAACAGGCCAACATCATTAAAAAACACCCCAAACTTTACTTTCCCTCCACAAATACAATTTATATATCATCTTTTATCTCAATCATTCATTCCCCTCATTACTACTACTCCCCCCATATTTTCTCCCTCCTCTCTTCATATCTTTACTTTCCCTTTTATCTCACCCTCTCCCACTCACATGTCCTCTTCCGAACCACCCATCTTCTTTAACCTACATCTTCCTTTCTTCCATTTCCTCTACAAGGTGATTATTATAATTTAGGTTTTGAAGAGTTGAAGTGGGTTTATTTCGGAGCCATTCTTGCAAGTTCATCATATTATCATGGAGACACGGTCCAAGCGAGCTTCTCGGAAGCAAGGTACATCATTTTCTAAGATTAAGTTACCTTTCCTTGATTCTTCAACTAGTAATCGTTATAGCTCCGACCAAGACCTTACTCTATTTAGAACATTCTCCGATAAGATCTTTCAGAGTACTCGGTGGCGTGTCCCCACAGAATGACAGACCTAGGAATTTTAGATGACATTAAAGAGTTGTCATCTCGAGTAGGTGTTAGTGAAGTCCTTAGTCTTGCAACTTTCTGTAGACACCCAGATTTCGACCTGGTGGCTGCAGAAGTGCCCAACAAACACCCGATGACGATTGGACTGCAACGCGACGCGGGTTCGCGATGTTCTAGATAGTTTTCTATAGAACGAACCAAATAAATTACTTGGAAAAATTAAATTAATATCTTGGCAGCCTTAGTCGTGTCGTTACGGTCGCATAGACACTAATTAGAGTCAATTCTGACACCGGGACCCCGAGTCGGTCCCGAAACTCGAACTGAGTCAGCACCGCACCAAGTGAACTCCGGGATGCACACCCGAGGCTCACTAAACACCACGGCGCTAGGTCAAAACTGGGGAAGACTTAATCCCCAAGCTTTGTATTATACACCCGCTTCTCGGTTTTGAAAAGTATCGAAATCGTATCTTCAAAACTCTGAGCGCCTCACCTTGCGCGCCTGTGTCTTCACACGGATAGACGCCTGAGTTCTGGTGCGCCTGGGCTCAGGCACCTATCCAGGTGACGAGGACCACAAAACACCTATAAATACTCCCTTTCACCCCCTCATTTCGACACACAATTCAATTCTCTTCCCTCTTCACTCGTAAAGAGTTTCTCGCTAAGGGCTCGCACTCGGACACCCGAGGCAAACGATCCACTCGATCGTAGTTCCTATAAAGTGACATCGACGCTACTCCTCACCTTTGAGCACTCCACTCGATCCCGAGGTGCCTGTGTTCGACTTGCCATTCTTAGTCTAGCAACGGAGTTCTGTCGGATTAGCCGCAGAACCAGCCAGTAGAAGCGGAGCTCTGCCGGAATAGCCGCAGGAAGGGCCAACAATAACGGAACTCACCGAAACCACTGGGCAAGCTAGAAAGATCCGCCTTTCGAAGTCGAACCGTCACTAAGTTGTCATCTCAACAAAATTTTACTTTCTCGTACCTTTATTGTGCACTACGATAACGTCAAACGTGGACACTAGGTCCACTACCCATACTAAAACACGTAACGTCTCAACTTGAACCGCAAACACTAAAATACACTAAATAGACCCGAGTAATTCCAAGATCCGTTCTCAACTATCTATGCATCGTATCCCGTTTAGTGTATACTCTGAGGGTGCAACTCCTCACAACGTGATTTACTTACATTCGCATTTATAGTTTTTCGTATGATTTATTGCTTTTATGACCTTATAATCGCATGCTAAATCACCTAACACGGAATTCAAAACATAAAACAACTAAAATTGAACAAAATGATGGTCGGGTTACGTATTAGTCCAGGTGCTCGCCATGTACGGTTCGTTGCATCCCTATTAATACCGAACCGACGCATCTTAAGCAGAATACCAGGTAAGGTATATTACGAGAACGACTAATATCCGTATTATTATGTTAAAGGTGACTTTCTAATACCTATAATATTAGTACTCTCTACTCTCCAACACGCATCTTTGCATGGCCTGTTTGTCACGTGAAATCGCGTGCAAAGAATGTTAACACAACTACTTCGACGACAAAACCAACTTGTCCTTGAATAACCGACGTAGCAAAAAGGTATAGGGTGAAAACAATGGATGTTATAGTACTTCCACCACAAAAAAAGAACAAAGTTATCAGCCCACCGATTGATTAGTAGAGGCCGCTATAGTGCGGGCGGGATTGGGTGTTGATATCTATCGGATGTTGGCTTCCCAATACGTACCCTCACCCCTTACTCAGAATCGACGGTTTCCGGATGTCCGAAACCATTGGCAATGAGAGTCATTCCAGGCATGGAGTGCTTAAGGGTACAAGTCTTTATCTTTAGGTCCCGTGCCCCTCAACTTTGAGCCGGCTAAGGATTAAAGTTGACTTGAACGCTTTCCGAGTCCCCATAATTGACTCGGTGGCGACTCCACAAATCGGCAACGAATTCAGTTCACTAAAAAGGTCGCCTTACCAAACATGCCGGCCTTTAAACATTTACAACCACGACTCGATCGATTCCAAACGGAAACACGGGTGCCCGCACCCGTCTAGTACAAGTCCGGATCGTCATCCGAATCAAGGTCCGAAACATCGTCCCGTACGCGAGATCGGACCGGCCCCCGACCAAGAGGGAGCCGCGTGGGTGACCGCCGCCATACATTAAAAAACCGGGTCGGTCCCGCACGGGCGCGCGCGGGGTGCTAGGCGGTGCAGATGGACGTCCACAGTTTGGCGACTCCGCTGGGGATTTGGAAACAAGTTTCCAGCGGTGGTGTAACTTGAACGTGGTCGGTGAAGCTCATTTCCGAGTTCCTAGTTGTGGTCACTACAGGTTTTGGCCCTAAAAAGCCCACCCTAACCGATATCAGGACCAATCGACCTCTTCACGGTAAGATCCTTATGGACACGCGGAGAGATCCTCGGTTATCGCTCCGGCCGCCTAACGCGTACTTCTCGGGAATGCTAAACGGGTGGTTCTGAGCGGATTGTATGACACTCCTCTCCCCAGATGATTTGTCAATACCTAAGCAAAGACTATTCGTGGGCGGTAGCCTACCCTAACCTACCGGTGTCTGCATTCTGCATGAGTGTATGCGTTCTTAGTTATGTGTAGCGTGTTTGAACAACCCAAATAAAACACTAAAAATCTGGATTCAACCACGACAACATATTCAACCACACCCAACTCTGTTTTCGAAAAAAGGTCATCTCCAAGACTGTTGTTTTAACACCGACACTCCGGCCAATTCAAAATGATTTTCGAAAACCTTTAAAAAAGCACCGTCATCATCACAGATTTTTTCAAAAGACCTTTTTTTTAAAAAAAAATGCCACCACTTTGGCCAAAGTAAAACCTGTCAACAACGAATACCGTTAATACCACCAAAACTCCCGATCAATGGGATCAAGGTACCTCAAATGGTTACATTTAATTTAAAAAAAGTTTTTTATGCACATACCGTTGACACAACCAAAGCTTCAATTAATGAAGTCAAGGAATCCGAAACGGTCACATTCACAAAACATCATTTTCAAAACACTGTCACCAGACATCACGTTTTGTCGCAAACATCGCCTACACCATAAATGTCGAACTTGCTAATTAATAATAGTTTCAATAAAAGCACCACGTCATCATTTTCAAAACCGTTTCCCCTAAGAACCATGATTTTTTTGAAAAAAACACCATTTACACTTTTGCTATCGTCGAATCTTTGACACACATGTAGCAACACACTTTCACGTCACAGACAATGTCATCATGCCATCGTCACCCCAATTTTGCAAATCCTCCTTTCCAAAAAGAAACTTCCTTTACAAAAGCCCGATCGACTCTTTGACGCTGAGCCAGGATCGCGATCAACTCCTTACGTCGTACAACCGTGTGATTAACTGTCTATGTTAGTCGGTTGCCTCTACCCGAGGTCTTACATTTTGGGCCGTCTCGACTAGAGAGAGTCCTCTTTTAAATCTCACCCCTGCGATTTGTGTCAAATCGTCTCGCTTTAGAGACATGACTCAATAAGGCGTTCCGCCAAATACACCAAGAGTCTAAAGCACCTGAGTCCCTAAGCCGACAGCCGCACGCACGCACGAGTCAAAGGTCTCATTTCCGCGTCGCTCAGTTGCGAGCATTCCCTGAGTCCTTAAATCGTCTAGTGGATTCAGCCTCACCTTCAGTCCTGTTTCGCAGATCTAGAAATGTCCCCCAACAACAACACCGAACCACTCAACATAATGCTAGGGCTTGTTAAAGAACTCCAAATCAACATGGTCCAAATAACTGCCGCACATGACAACATCCTGCTCCAGCTCGGCAAGCTTGAGGGCGCGGCCGATGAGACACGAAACCTCCCTCGGGAGGAGGTGGACGAGAAGCCCTTCATCCCTAAAGGCAGGATGAGACTCGGTCCGGCTAGGTTTGTCCCGAGGGCGCCCCTTCAGAGGCCTTACCGACCTAGGCATGACCTACGCCGAGGCTCTTAGAATTGCCAACGAGGACTTGCAGTTATCACAGCTTGTCCCTACTCCGGATCCACCCCGCGAAGCTCGGGGGGCGGATTGGGATCCCAGTGCCTACTGCCTGTATCATCAGGGTAGGGGGCACGATACGGAGGACTGTGATCGCCTCTCGGGAAGACACACACGTCACAACTTGCTACTGGCGAGACTAGTGACGGGGCAACCGCGTCTGTAGTGGTGAAGACAAGCGGCACCATCAAGGTGCTATTTCCTGGAGGGAGTCTCGATGCTTAGAGTGATAGCCTGTCTTAGTCAGAGTCTAGTTCACCTTAGGGCCTAGACTAAAAATAATAATAATAACGTTTTTTTTCGTTTTCGAGTCATGGAGATGCGAGGGGACATGTCCTCCACCTCCCCCCAAGATACTTAGCCAAGGGCATCTAGTCCGTCTACTATTTATCAAATAAAACAACTTTTCTTTTACAAACATGCCTCGACAATCGCTTGACTTCTTTCAATAACTTACTTTATCGCTTAAAGACTTAACACTAAAGATTCGTAATAAAATCATTAATGGCTAAATTTTCGTAAATAAAAATATTTATTACTTGAAAATATTATATAAATGTATTTAAACATTTTTAGGAAAAAAAAGTAACTTAAATCCGAGTTTTAAAACGTCAATTCAAAGAGAAATAGAATTCCTCGCGGAAAATTAATTAACTTACGAAGAAAACCAAATAAATAGATGTAAAAGAATTAAAATCTTTTAAAATAAAAGTGAATGTCATTAAACTCAAAATTGAAGATAAGCTTGGAAAAATGATGAAACATAAGCAAAAATGCGATAGAGTTATAACGACGTCATAACGGAAAGAATAAAAATGCTAGGAAAATAGCAGGTGTTACAGTTATGACACCTTTTAGTTCGTCCTAAGTCACACAAAACCTCACGGAAGGCCCTAGAGGCCATTCTAGCTCATAAAAGTCGACAAAGAAGCTACCCATATCATCACAAACACTAATCGAGCAAGATTACGTAAGACAAGTACGGGAGTATCCGTGAAAACGATTCCTAACCCTAGCATTTCGAACCTATCACTATAGGGAGCCATTGTTGTACCTCGAAATCCCCTATTCAACTTGTAACTACCCTAACGAGCTTTAATCTACCCTAATTTAACAATGGATTAAGCACAAGCATTGAAACTTAGCAAATTAAAACACCCAAATCGATTTTCTAGGGTTTCAACAAAACAAACTCACAATCAACCAAATCAAGCAAAACCGACAATAAACGATCAAAGAACACTTACACGGAGTCCACATTCTCACGTATGGCAGAAATTGAGACAGAAATCGGGTAGAAAAATCGAAAAGGCGATATAGGGGCGAAAGGGGTGACGCGTTTGAATTTTGGGACGAATGAAACGAAACCCCCAACCTTCGCTGACTTGAAGAAAACCCGACCCACAAGAATCCGACCGCCTCAGGTGACGCACCCAAATCCTGAACCGCTGGGGGCTAGGCGCCTGAGGATTGAGGCGCAGATGTACGCGTGTCTGACAAGTCCAACACAGACCAAGACAAAACAAACAAGACTTAACGTCCAATATGCACGAAACATGCACCCTTTAAAACAAGCAAACTAACGACGACGAAGCAATTACTAATCGATACCTATAAAGCGAGCATAAGAACCACACTTAGTGAGAAAGCCGCACTCGAGCACGCAATAACACTGTTCTGGTCACGGAAACAATTAACCCGGCTCTGGATCCGAGTCGTGAAATTGGGATGCTGATAAGTAACGGATCGCTTGATTTCCTTCAATCTCTTCTTTATCCCTCTCCTTTAATCGGACCTTCCCGGCGGAGTTGGCCTGCTCCCTGCACAATGAACGCACAGGGCCCCGGAGGTTGTTCGAGGGAACCCTCTCCGATGCCTAAGTTAGTCCGTGAAATGCCTTGATGAACCTAGATCATGAGGAACTAGGTGGCGTTTTTGGTAGTGAGAGTCTAGAGAGAGAAAATCCAACCCCCTCTAAGTGGGAAATGGGTGGGTATTTATACCTTCCCACAAGAGAGAGAAGTGGAAAGGGAAAAGAGTGGGAGAATGAGTGGATGGCGAGGTGACACGTGGACCTGTTTCATCCACTCATTCTCTTTTACCTTTGGCAGAACGGCGGAGGGGCCCCTGGTAACCCCTACCCTGTTCGGGGGAGGGGTCGCCTGGGGGCAGGCGAGTAGGGGGTACCTGCAGGCTCTTCCCAGCTGGTCGCCTTACCCTGCTGGGCAGGCGGTCTTTCCTGAAGCTACGTTCCATTGGGGAAAATCCGGGCGCCTTATCTCGACGGCCTGTTGGACAGGCTCCTCGATTCTCGGGGTCGGGTCTTTACTGGGCCTGCTGGGCGGGCGACCTGGTGCAGGCTTCCGACCCTCATCAATTGGCCCTCACCGGCCGGGGGGAAGCAAAGCTTCCTCTTGGCAGGTGGACTTCTGACGGGGGGAGTTGACTTATGGCTTTACTGTTGCATTTAATGCGTTCGCATATTCCCGAGGGGAGAGACTCTCCTGTATTGGGCATACCAAGAGTTTAATTGTCTTTTGGGGTCATGATTGCTTTTTGCACCAAATGGATTTTTGGGCAACATGCTGGTGTGCTGATTGGCCGTGCCCCCTGTCAGGGTGGTTGAGGCGCCATTTAATGTCTTGGCTTCCCTTCTTGTATAAATTGCACTCTTTTTGCCACTTTCACGACTCATCCCCAACCTTCTTTTCTTCTGCTTTCTAAGAAAACGTCGTGGATTACCAAGGTATTCCTCTGCCAAGGGACTCGCGTGGTGACCCGTCGCTTTAGGGGTCATTGGAGGCTAAGGTATTCGAGGGCGTCATTCCTCATCCTGCGCCGTAGCCGGCGGCCCTGCGCTCGACTTCGCAGGAAGCTCAGGAGGAGGACTCTTGTCAGGGCGGGAAAGCGCCCTCAGAGGGCTTCTCCAGCCGCCCCAAAATACAGGCGCTGCCCCCAGAGAGGGGGTTGTTTCGACAGGGGGTGCCATGAATGTTTTCCATGGCTACACCCTGAGCAATTTGACCCTGATCACTCGGAGTTGGCTTCTTCTCCTGAGTCGGGCCCTTCTTCCCCTTTGAGGAAGAAAGTTGGCTGCGGCTTTTGTGATGACACTGAAACAGTCCCTTATGGTAGGGACTGGGACGTTAGTAGCCGGGATTCCGACGATAGTGGCGGCCGGGGTTATTCCTCCGGTCGGGATGGCGATGAGGACTCTGCAGACCCCTTCAAGGATTCCGACGACTGGGACTGGGGATCCGATGCAGGGGGGTGCCACAGCCCTGGGGACTACTCCCCAGGTTTTGACGACGATTAGGCCTGCCCGTAGGGCGCAGGCGTGGTGAGCCAGACACGGGCTCTTTTTGTACTTTTCATTTGTAATGGATGTAACTTGCCCGTTTTCCAGGTTTTCCTTAACTTAATGAAAGAAAAATCAGGCAGTTTGTTTATGTGTGGCATTTTTATTATTTGTTTATTATTTATTATTTAAATGCTGGGGGGGACGTCACAGGGTGATCGGTCCTCTGACATCCTTTGGTCTTCTCGAGGCTACCCTTGGGAAGCTACAAGGGGCTGACTTTTGAGGGTACGACACGTGGATAGTACTCTTTGGGCGGATTTTCGAGGGTTGGCGACTCTTTGTCTGCCTTCCCTTATATAAAAGCAATCTGTCATTCATTCTTTTCCTTTTTCAAACTTTCTTTCTTCTGTCAAACTTCCTTTCTTTCCCTCTGCAAATCTTTCGGTTGTGATAACTCGAGCCCTCCTTCGTACCTCCGTTTTTCCGGGAGATTTCTCTTTCCAGCTTTCATTCCACCGGCGGCCAACCCTAGGTTAGATTTTTAACTTCCAATTCTTGCTCTTTTTCTTTTCGATTTCTTGTTTTTCATTCCCCTTAGAGCTGCTATGTCTAGGACTCGTGAGCGTATCCTACCATTTACCGACCCATTGAGGAGGGAGGAAAGGGAAATGGGTAGGGAGAATCTTGCCTCCTCCTCTTGGGAGGTTGGCCTTGGGGTAGTCGAGGAGGAGAATTCGGCGGGTAGTGGGGGTGGTAACTCTCCTGAGCCTGCCCCCTACGACGTTGTTGACTCGGACGACGAGGCGCTGGAGATCGACCCCTCCAGGACCCCCGGTCCCCTCGTTCCCCGGGAAAGGGGCAGGGTCTATTATTTAGACAAAGCCAAGTATCACGTTCCCCTGGGAACTTATCCCGACCCAAAGAACCGGGATTTGATTCTCGCGAAGAATGCTGCCGGTGTGATTGAGCGGTTCTACAACTTTGGGGATGGGTACACAATTGTTGTCCCTGGCGAAAAAGACACCGTATGTAGTCCTCCCGATGGGTGCATAGCGGTTTATCACAAGTGTTTGGAGTTCGGCCTTCGCTTTCCCCTTCATCCTTCCCTGGAAGAGATTTTCAGGCGGATGAACGTGGCTATTGCTCAACTGACAGCCATGGCCGTCAGGTCATTAATTTCATACGTTTGGACCTGCTTGTTCCATCGTGCCGAGCCCTCTATTGACGCTCTAAGGTTTATGGTCGGCCTGCAAATGGTTTCTTCTGGGAGTGAAGGTTCTCCTGGATATTGGTCTCTTTTGAGGCAGAAAGGGCATACCCTGGTGTGGCCTGCGATGGACAGCCTGAGAGATTGGAAGAACAACTTTCTCTATGTGCACAGCGCCCATGGGTGGAGGATTCCTCGCCATTTCAGGAACCACGTTCACACCAGGCTGGAGACCCACGAGGAATATCACCCTGGTGTGGGAGGGAAGGCTTTGGAGGTGAAGTTGAGCAGGAAAGATAAGGAGCTGGTGGACTATTTTGCTGCCCACACTGATAAATATGGGGTGTATGGCCCCTCATTATGGCTCCCCCATGCGGAGCTTATTACTACTGATAGGTACCTGACCCGGGTGGGCATGAATCCGGGCCTAGACGAAGGTAGTTCAGGAGTGCTGGTGATTTTTCCTTACCCGCCTTTTTCTTTTTAAATGGCCTTTCTAACCGTTCGCCTGTTTGCTTTGCAGATCTTGCTACCTTCCTTTGGAAAAAAGGGGAGGTGAGGCGCTTGGGTTTGACCGAGACTCTTACCGTTGTCCAAAGTCGTCCTTCCCTTCCTCCTGACTTCAATAAGGGCGAGAAGAACCTGATGAAGCACCTGAAAGGCTTGTCGTTCAGCAGGCCTAGGCTCCCTGCCCCCCCTAGATCAACGCCTGCGAAAACGTCGGTATCTGAAGCCACTCCTTCTCCGGTTGCGAAAAAGGCAATCGCTTCTGAGGTTACTCCTTCCCCTGTTGGCAAGCAGGGAGGCTCTTCTGCAGGGGTTCAGATTCTCTCGGGGCCGCTGGCCGCTGGCTCTGAAGAGACTGGAGAAAGTACTCCTAAGGGCCTGATCAGGAAAAGGAGCAGGGAAGCTCCACTTGCTGACCAGGTGGTAGATTTGGAGGCTGATACGCCTGGGCCAAAACGCTTTGCTCAGGGAGTACCTGGTACCCTCTTTTCTAAGGAGAATACGGAATTCCATTACACTGCTGGTGATAGCCAGGACGTCTCTGCCTTACTTTCTGACTCCGGGGCGGTTTTGGCGGATCACCTTCTCAAGACTGTCCACTCTGCTACCCTCCAAGTGACTCAATACATTCAGCGCACCGCCAGAGTTATCCAGGCCTCTGTGGAGCTGGCAACCCTTAATCGTTTAAGTGACGAGGAACTGGCGAATTCTGATCGCCTGACTACAGTCGAAAGGGATGTTGCTCTTATTGCTGGCTTAAGGGATCAGCTGGCAAAAAAGGAGAATGAGCTTGAGGAGGCCAGGGGTCAGGTGACTCACTGGAAGTCTCAAAGCGAGAGAGCAGTCAGGGAGGTGTCTCGCCTGGAGGAGGAGTCGAAGAGAGCTAAGCAGGCCTTTGCAGAGCTGGAGCAAGCCAAAAAAGCTTTAGCCGAGTTGGACCACGCCAAAAAAGAGGCTGCTGACCTAGGGGGGGCGTCTTTCTAAGGCGAACTCGGATCTTCAGGCGGCCCTTGGTGACTTGGCGGTGAAGACCGAGGAGTGGTAGAAGGAGAGGGATGAGATAATTCAGGAGGTGGAAACTGCAGTGTCGGCGGGTTTCGTGAATGGCGCCAACTCTTGCTTGGGGGTGGTTATGGAGGCTGTCAGGGAGATGTTCCCTGGCTTTGATGAAGAAGCTTTTCAGGCTCTCTATGCCGCCAAGGATGAGGCCCAGATGCGCAGGATGGCTGAAGGGACTGCTACCTCTGGCCCAGAAGCTCCCCCTGCTTAATATGGAGGGCAGTCGTCCTCAGAGGGCTCCTGTTCGTCCCCTGCTGTGCCTACGCTGACGTTTTCACTTCTTATCTTTTTTTTGCGTGCCGAGCCCTTTTATGGTCGGCTGCCGGGCTTATTGTAATTACCTTAAAGAACCTTTATCCTGTGTATCCTTGCCACTTTATTCTTTTTTATAAGGATTCTTCTGTTTGTTTTTGTCTGTTTTTGTCTGGTTTTCTGTACAAGTTTTTGAGGTGCTGCCCGCCCCCTGTCTGCCCAGAGGTAAGCAGGGAGGCTCATTGTGTTTTCATACAAGGTTGGGGAGCCTGCCCTTAGTCCTTGTTGATCCGGCCTGTCCCTGGCTTTTGTTCAAAGTCCAGGGGGCCTGCCCCCTGCCTGCCCAGAGGTAGGCAGGGAGGCTTTTTGCGTTTTTTATACAAGGTTGGGGAGCCTGCCCCCAGTCCTTGTCGACCTGGCCTGTCCCTGGCTTTTGTTCAAAGTCTAGGGGGCCTGCCCCCCGCCAGCCCAGAGGTAAGCAGGGTGGCTTTTGCGTTTATTTTACAAGGTTGGGGAGCCTGCCCTTAGTCCTTGTTGATCTGGCCTGTCCCTGGCTTTTGTTCAAAGTCCAGGAGGCCTGCCCCCTGCCTGCCCAGAGGTAGGCAGGAAGGCTTTTGCGTTTTTTATACAAGGTTGGGGAGCCTGCCCCCAGTCCTTGTCGATCTGGCCTGTCCCTGGCTTTTGTTCAAAGTCCAGGGGGCCTGCCCCCTGCCTGCCCAGAGGTAGGCAGGAAGGCTTTTTGCATTTTTTTATACAAGGTTGGGGAGCTTGCCCCCAGTCCTTGTCGATCTGGCCTGTCCCTGGCTTTTGTTCAAAGTTCAGGGGGCCTGCCCCCTGCCCACCCAGAGGTAAGAAGGGAGGTTTTAGAATTTTTGTTGGGGGGTCCATTTTCCTTAGTTTTGGCAAAAGGGGGGCCTCCCCCTATTGCCCCCTGCTCGTTTGTGTGTGAAAACGCAAGTTTGAACAGGCAACGAGTATGAACTTGAAGTTCTTTCATCTCTTTATAAAATTTTAACACAAGGGTGGTCGGAGCCGTCGACATTCTTTGACCGTTCTCCGCCAATTTTCCAAAAAAATAAAAACTGTCTTTAGATTTGTTTAGACATAATAATTCTTCAGGGTGTCTGCATTCCAGTGAGCACTCAACTCTTGGCCTTCAAGATTGGCGATTTTATACGTGCCTGGCCCTTAGATTTGAGTTACTTGGTATGGACCTTCCCAGTTAGCACTTAGTTTGCCGTGCTCCCTCGATTTTCCCACGGCATGTGTTTTTCTGAGAACTAGATCGCCCATCTGAAAATTTCTCTGATGTACTTTCTTGTTGTACGCCTTCCTCATTCGTTGCTGGTAGGCGACGATATTGGCACTGCCCTCCTCCCTTACCTCACTGACCAGATCTAATGCCTCAGCCATTGCTGCTTCATTCTCCTTCTGGTCATATTGTAGAGAGCGCAGGGAAGGGACCCTGGCCTCAATTGGTAGTAGAGCCTCTGCACCATATACTAGGCCGAACGGGGTCTGTCCTGTAGACTCCTTTCGGGTGGTCCGGATTGACCAGAGTATGCTGGGGAGCTCGTCGGCCCATCTGCCCTTGAGGTTATCTACCATCTTCGTAAGGCCATTTAAGATCTGTTTGTTGGCTGCTTCTGCCTGTCCGTTGGTTTGAGGGTGGCAGACAGCAGAGTAGGCAACTGCTACGTTGTGGCCTTCCAGCCAGATTCTCAGGGGGTCATTATCGAATTGTCTTCCATGATCAAACACTAGCATTTTTGGTAAGCCGAATCTAGTGATGATATTTCGCCATATTACTTTCCTGACTGCGGGCTCGGTAATGTTGGGGACTGCCTCAGCTTCCACCCACTTGGTGAAGTAGTCGATAGCTACAATCAAGAACTTTCTGCCCCCGGTGGCTACCGTAAAAGGTCCTAGTATGTCCATCCCCCACTGAGCGAAGAGGATGGGGGATAGGATTGGCCTGAGCTCTTGGGCCGGAGCATGGATGGATGGGGCAAAAAGCTGACATTTCCTGCACTTTTGGGTCAGGCTCCTAGCGTCTGCCAGCATGGTAGGCCAGTAGTACCCTGCCCTGAGGGCCTTGTGACCTAATGACCTTCCTCCGATGTGATGTCCACAAACTCCTGAGTGGATGTCTTCAAGGAACTCGGCAGCCTGGTGTGCCCCTAGGCATCTGAGCAGGGGGTAAGTGAAAGATTTCTTGTAGAGCTCTTCGTCAATGATTATGAACCAGGCGAATTTGGCCTGAATTTTCCTCTTTTGTACGGAGTCAGTTGGTAAAACTCTGTGTTTCTGGAACAGGATGATGGGGATCCTCCAATCTCCAGGCCCTGCCTCCTCCACAGCACCGATGGTTGGGCAGGGGGCGGTAGATTTCTCTTGGATGACGTCTACCCATACCGACCTCTTTATATCCTGTAGGCTGGAACTAGCCAGTTTTGATAGGGCGTCTGCCCGATTGTTCTGGGACCGAGGGATCTGTTTGACTTCATATGATTTTAGGCCTGACACTTCTCCTTTCACCATTTCCAGGTACGCGGCCATCGTTTGGTCCCTGGCCTCATACTCTCCATTGATTTGGTTGGCGATGAGCTGGGAGTCTGTTGCTAGGACAATCCGCTCTGCGCCTGCGGCTTTGGCTAGTTTGACGCCTGCGAGCACTGCTTCATACTCGGCTTCATTGTTTGACGCAGGGAAGACAAACCTGAGCGCATACTCAAAGTCAGTCCCCTCTAGGCTGGTCAATACGACTCTGGCCCCTGCTCCGTTAGCCGTGGAGGACCCATCGGTGTATACTGTTCACTCGCCGGGGGTTGGGCTATTCTCCTCAGAATGGGAACATTCTGCCAGAAAGTCGGCCAGGGCTTGGGCTTTGATGGCTGTTCTGGGTTGGTATGTTATCCCCAGTCCACTCAACTCTATAGCCCACTTTAGTAGCCTGCCTGACTTTTCAAATTTCTCCAGTACTTTTTCTAGGGGCTGGTCTGTTAGTACTACGACGGGGTGTGCGTCGAAGTACGGCCTCAATTTCATGGCTGCTATGACAACCGCATAAGCTGCTTTTTCGACCATAGGATAATTTTTCTCAGCCGCCCCTAGGGCATGACTTACAAAATATATGGGTTGTTGAGCGCCTGCTTCCTCCCTCAAGATGACCGCGCTGACTGTCACATTGGTTACGGCGATGTAGAGGAAGAGTTTTTCCCCTGCCACTGGCCTCGCCAGGGTGGGGAGCTTCTTTAGAGGTTCCTTCAATTGCTCGAAGGCTTCCTTCTGCTCGTCTTCCCACTTGAATTGCTTGTTACCTTTCAATATTTTGAAGAATGGGGTTGACTTATCTGCTGACCTGGCGATGAATTGTGCCAGGGCGGCCATGCGGCCTGTCAGGCGTTGGATGTCCCTGATGGTCCTGGGTTCAGGGAGGTCCAGAACTGCCTGGACCTTCTCGGGGTTGGCGTCTATCCCTCGAGAGCTGACCAAGATACCCAAGAATTTTCCAGAACGAACCCCAAACGTACACTTCTTTGGATTGAGCTTCATTTTCTAGGCGCGCAAGGAGCAGAAGGTCTCCTGCAGATCTGCCAGGTGCTCATTGTCTCCTTTGCTCTTTACGATGGCGTCGTCGACGTAGGCTTCTATGTTTCTGCCTTTTTGACATTTGAACACCTTATCGACCAATCGTTGGTATGTGGCCCCTGCGTTTTTAAGCCCGAATGGCATCATCTTGTACATGTAGGTGCCTGAACTGGTGATGAATGCGCACTTCACCGTGTCTGGCTACCATAAGTACACTTGATGATACCCTGAGAAGGCATCCAGGAAGCTCAGCATAGTATATCCACTGGTGGCGTCTACCAGTTGGTCGATCCTGGGGAGTGGGTAGTAGTCTTTCGGGCAGGCCTTGTTGAGGTTTGTAAAGTCCACGCACATTCTCCATCCGCCTGATGATTTTTTGACCATGACTACATTCGCCAGCCACTCTGGATAGTCACAAACCTCAATAAAATCTGCCTTTAGAAGTTTGTTAATCTCCTCCTTGATTGCCACGTCTTTTTTTGCGGACATATTCCGCTTTTTTTGCTTTATAGGGCGGGCGTCCGCGCTTACGTTCAGCCTGTGAACGATACATGCTGGATCGACCCCTGGCATTTCGTCCGCTGAGTAGGCAAACACATATTTGTTTTCCCTCAGTAGCTTGACCAGTTCAGCCTGGTAGGACTCTTCCAGGTCAGCCCCTATAAGGACTTGCCTCCCTGGCTCCAGGTCCACCAGCATGCTCTCTCCCCCAGGTTCCAGGTGGTCTAGCGCCTGATTACCGGCTGGAATCTCGCCCTCCCTACTGGGGGAACTGTCAGCTTTCCTTTTCCCTTTTCTTTCACTCTCGTGAGTTTGCAGGGCCACGGAGTAGCACTGCCTGGCCGACTCCTGGTCTCCGTGCACTTTTCCCTCTTGGCCAAAATCGGTAATATAGGCTATAGTGAGGGCCCTGATTGATATGGCTGCCTTTCGTCTAAGGTAGCCCTGCCAATTAGAGCGTTGTAGGCGGACCTTGCATCCACCACAACGAATGTTGCCCTGACGTTTCTGGCAGCAGCCCCCTCCCCAAATGTTACAGGTAGGTCAATGACCCCCATGGACAGTATGCCTGCTCCGCTGAACCCGTATAATGATCCGGGGGCAGGTCGTAGGTGCCTTTTTTCCAGGCCCATTTTCTCGTAGGCGTCTTTGTATAGCAGGTTTGTGTATGCACCGGTGTCTACCATGCACCTCCGAACAATGTGGTTGCTGATTTCTAAGGATAGCACCAGGGGATCGCTGTGTGGGTACACCACCCGCCCTGCATCTTTGGGGGTGATGCTCAGCGTTACTCCCTTCGGGCTTCCTGCTCTTTCAGCATAGCAGATCTGGTTCCTTAGCTCACGAATTTGTCTTTTATGGCCTCTTCGGCTGATCTGGCCCTCTACATCCCCTGATATCACATGGATTACCAGGCGGTTCTGTATTGAGCCCTCGGGCTTTTCAGGCACGTCTTTTTGAGACTTATTCTTGGCTGCATAGTTGGCCAACCAGCCGTTCCTGATCAATTTCTCAATTTCGTCCTTCAGGTGGCGACACTCTTGGGTGGTGTGGCCTACGCAGTCGTGGAAGGTGCAGAATTTCTTGGGGTCCCCCTTCGGGCTTCGCGGTTTGTTCGGGCGATTCCATTTAGCGGTCTCCTTTTCTAGTTCGAAGATCTCTGCCCTGGATTTGTTGAGGGCTGTGTAACTGTCAAACCTGGGCTGGTAGACAGTGCGCTCTTTCTTGGGGGTATCCCCTTCCTCGGCTTTCTGCCTTCCGGGCTCATTCCTGCCACGTCCACCCTGCGGTCCCCCCTGCTGCCTGACCGGGCTTAATCGTGTCGTTACGATTGCATAGACACTAATTAGAGTCAATTCTGAAACCGGGACCTCGAGTCGGTCCCGAAACTCAAACCGAGTCAGCATCACACCAAGTGAACCTCGGGATGCACACCCAAGGCTCACCAAGTTCACGGCGCTAGGGTAAACACCGGAAGCCTTAAGCCCTAAGATATGTATTATACTCTCCCTCTCGGTTTTGGAAAGTATCAAAATCGTATCTTCAAAATCATATTTTACACTCGACACTTTAAAAAAAAAAATTCAATGCCATCACCTTGGCCAAAGTAAAACCCGTCAACCACGAATACCGTTAATACCACTGAGACTCTTGATCAATGGGATCAAGGTACACCAAACGGTTACTTTTTTATTTTATATCAAAAAAAATGTTTTTACACACATACCGTTAACACAACCCAAAAAACTTCAATTAATGATGTCAAGGAACTCAAAAACGATTACACTTTCAAAACACTTTTTACAATACATCCTCCCACCGTTAAATGCTAGTTAACGCAACCGACGAACGTGGGTCACTAGTTTTAAAAGTTTTTTTTTTAAAAAAACGGAGTTTTCTTAAACACTATTCACCACCTAATTCCCTTAATAAGGATTTGGTCACACCTTTAAAACACCGTCATTAGACTTCACGCTCTACCACGAGCATCACGTACACCACAAGTATCGAACTAGCTAATTAATAGTAGTTTCGATAAAAACATCACGTAATCATTTTCAAAACCGGTACCCCTAGAGAACCGTGCTCCTTTCAAAAAATAGCATTTACATTTTTGTCATTGCCGGATTCCCGATGCACACATATAGCAACACACTTCCACGTCACAAGCGATGTCATCCCGCCATCGTTACACTAATTCTGCGAACCATCCTTTTCAAAAAAACATTTTGCAATGAATGGTCATTTTCGAAAGAAACATATATATCAAAATTCTTTGATCCTGAGCCGGGATCGCGATCAACCTCTTACGTCGTACAACCGTGTGTTTACTGTCTGTGTTAGTTACTAGGATCACCTCTACTAGAGGTCTTACATTTTGGGTCGTCTCATTTCGAGAAGTCCTCTTTAAACCTCACCTCCGAGGTTTGTGTCAAATCGTCTCGTTGTAGAGACCTAAGATTCAGTAGGCGTTTCGCCGAATACATCAAGAGTCCAAAACACCTGAGTCCCTAAGCAAATGACCGTACATACGAGTCAAGGGTCTCATTCCCGCGTCACTCAATCGCGAGCATTCCTCGAGTCCTTAAGACTGTCTGGTGGACCCGCCCTCATGTTCCTTTTATTTCCCTAGACCCAGGAATGGCACCAAGTAGCAACGAAAGTAGCATCGACCAGCTCAATTGTTCATGGGATACTGGGGATAGTATCGTCGATTTCCTCTTCCATCGACGATGTTAGGCGCCGCCTTCAGGCCCTCGAAGGGACCGAAAAGAAACTCAAAGGGGGACTAGTGAGTCGAGAGCTGGTACTCAGTGGGGACCCATATGTCGAGTATGCCAGGCTCGCGCTTCCCGCCGAACCCGCAGGCCTTCATTGCCCATTTAGACAATTCACCGAATTAGGGGAGTCCTATGCTGAAGCCCTCAGAAAGTTGCAAGAGACATGGCTTTTATGACCAATAGGACCTACCCTAGACCCGCCTATAGAAAAGAGGGAAGCGACTGGGAACCCAAACGCTTACCGCCTATACCATCAGGGACGGGGGCATGAGACCCAAGTGTGCACCGAGCTTAAGCATGAGGTACAGGACTTGATCGACAAAGGGATTTACGTACATGTAGGGTGCCTTCGAAGGAGGGCTAGCTCCAGGTATCAAGCCCATCCGGAGGGCGACCCCTGTGAGCACCGAGAGTCCAACCAGCGGAGGTTCTTCTAGAGGCATGACCGGTCTTAGTCAGAGTCTAGTTCATCTTAGGGCCTAGACTTACTAATAATAATAATAATAACGTTTTTTATCGAGTCCAGGGAGGTGCGAGGGAACATGTCCTCCATCTCCCCCAAAAACAAATCACGGGCATCTAGCCCGTTTTACTATCTATTAATAAAACAACTCCCACTTTTTTTTACAAACATGCCTCGACAATCGCTTAATTTCTTTCAACGGCTTACTTTAACGTTTAAAAAAGCTCGACTTTATGCCAATTATCGATGACAATTGACTAAAACGCAAGGGCTACCAGAAACGGCCCACTTAACTTCACCCTAAAAAAAGAGATCGGGAATAACAACCTTAGGTTCAACCCACCACTAATCCCCCTAACCGAACAACAATAAGCTTGCAACGAACGAACCTCCATCCAACTGGACTTACCAACAACGCAGCCAAATACAAAACCTGCCTAATAGGTCTAAAAGCAGTCATATCTCTAGGAGTTAAAAAACCTTAGAGTACACGGAGATTCATCCTTAGTGGTCAACCAAGCCACGGATACCTGGAAAGTTTACAGCGAAAGCCTAACCCCATACCAAACCAAAGTGGAAACAATGTCTCGGGAATTCACCGAAATTTGCTTCATACACGTACCCCGCGAAGAAAACCAATTCGCTGATGCATTATCCAAACTAGCCTCACTGATAAACATGCCCGATCACCTTTTCTTTATGCTTGTCTGTGTAGAAAGAAGCAAACAACCAGCCCACATCCATAACCTCGAAACCGACGATACCCCCGGGGAGCCTTGGTACAAAGTAATCCTAGACATCAAAACCTACGGGTCTTATCCGCCCAACACTAACACCAAGAACAAAAGAGCCCTACGAATACAAGCCACCCATTACGTCCTGAATCAAGGACTACTATACAAACGAACCCCACAAGGAGTCCTCCTTAGGTGCATAAACAAAAACCAATCCAAGAGAGTCATGGAAGAGGTACATGACGGAGAGTGTGGGCCCCACATGAGTGCACACCTATTAGCCCAAAAAATAATGAGACTGGGCTATTACTGGATTACCTTAGAGGTAGACTGTCGACGCCACGTTCGCCACTGCCACAATTGCCAAATATTTGCCAACATCCAACACCTACCTCCATATCCTCTACACACTATAGCCACACCCTGGCCCTTCTCTACTTGGGGGATAAACATCATAGGAAAAGTACACCTATCCGGGACAGGCGGACACTACTTTATATTAGTGGTCGTCGATTATTTCACCAAATGGGTAGAAGCCGCCTGTTACACCGTACTAACCTCAAAACAAGTAGTCAAATTCTTAAAAAATAACATCATCCGCCGCTACGGCGTACCTCACAAAATCATCAGTGATCAGGGGGGCTCACATCAGGGCCGACACCCAAAAACTCCTCGACAAATACAAAATCCAAAATCACAAATCCTCACCTTATAGACCACAAACAAACGGGGCCGTAGAAGCAGCCAACAAAACCATAACCACAATTCTTAAGAAGATGATAGACAACAATCGGGATTGGCCAAACAAAATCCTCTTCGCCCTATGGGGGTACCGAACATCCTATCGAACACCCACCGAAGCCACACCATATTACCTGACCTACGGTTCCGAAGCCGTACAACCCATAGAGCTAGAGATACCGTCACTAAGGATATTAGCCGAGAGCGGTATTCCTGAAGAAGAATTAAACCAAAAACGATATGACGAGCTAGTACTCTTAGACGAGCGTAGGATACATGCCTTATCCAACGTGCAAGCTTACCAGCAACACATCCAATGAGCCTTTAATAAACGAGTAAAATCCCGAAACGTACACGAGGGAGATTTAGTAATCAAATCCATTAGAGCACCCCTTCCCGTCGACCCTAGAGAGAAATTCAAACCAAACCGGGCGGGCCCCTACCTCGTTAAGAAAATACTCTCGGGGGGCGCTGTGATCCTCACTGACCTAGACGGTCAAGAGTTCTCAACTCCCACCAACATGGTTCAACTCAAACGATACTACCCCTAGACACCCTGACAACCACATCCCGACCTCCGATAGGGGGAAGCCATGCGAAACAAAAAAAAAACACGACGACAAAAAAAAAATCAAGTTCGCGTCGATAATTGGCATAAACGAGTCTAAAGCAAAATCACTCACATTTTGGAAAGAATTACGAACATGGTTTGATTCCGTTTAAAAGCGGATACGTAGGCAACCCTCCTCCGGGTACAACCAACCAAACAAATAAATAAGAAAAATCGATTACTCGATTTATGTACAAGCCGGGACTCTCCCCACGACCCAGCCAATGAGTGATTTAAAATGACGAAGCACAAACAACGAGCCGAGGACGGGGTGAAAACCCGAAAGGGCGCCCCGGGCAAAATGAAGAAACGAGTTGCGAGCCGTCGTCAAAAAAAATGACGAGCAGAGGACAGGGTGAAAACCCGAAAGGGCGCCCCGGGTAAAATGAAGAATTGAGTTGCGAGCCGTTAAAAAAACAAAAAAAAACAAAAGGGTGAGCCGAGGACGGAGTGAAAACCCGAAAAGGCGCTCTGGGTAAAATGAAGAATCGAGTTGCGAGCCACCAAATAAAAATAATAACAATGTGCCTCTCATTAATAATAAAATTTGGTTAAGTCGAGCCTTTGTCGAGGCATTTACATCAAGCATCTGAAACTCGGGTATCCCGGAAATCAACAACGTGTCAAAACTCCACAAAAACTAGTACTAATACGCTACATAATATTAACTAATAATACATAATACAAAATGGCTGAGCTCTACCGGTCCAACCTTTTCTTCCCCTTGTCATTCGGGTGAAACCGCTTGTGCTTCTCATCCTCGATCTTTCGAATACAAGCTTCTACCGCCCTAGCCAAAGGCGAGCCCAGCCAATCCCACTTTCCTTCCTCTTCCGCATTTTCAATACGGGTCTCGTTAGTCTTGACCCACTTAGATGAACTGACGGAACTAGGATTGGTAATACTGTCTTTGGTCAGACACTTAGTGACAGTGCTTCGAGTCACCTCTTCACCTCTTAGCGGTGCTGTCTTCCTAACTTTTAAGTTGCTCTGTCCTGATGGGTGTTCACAAACCCTCCGCCGGACAGAAGTACTGTCGGTCGGTCGAACAACGGGACGCAAGAAGCTCTGTTCCCAAGACGCCCTAAATTCCCTAAGCAAATCCCCTGTCCACGGGTCAGAACTAGGGGTAACTTTAGCATCCTTTGGAATGGAAGGTTTAACACCCATTTGATTTGACAACATGCCCGGGTAAATATAAACCTGATCCCTCATGGATAGTATTAACAAAGCCCCGGTCGAAGATGAAAATGGAAACCCGGTACGCCCACTAATATTCCACCATGGGATGGACCACCGGATGACCACATCCCCTTTAGCCAAATAGGAAAGCCAATCCTTTTCCTTATGACCTTTGCTCCAAACCTGCATTGTCTTCCGGCCCGTGAAACCCCTGTAGTTATAACTTTTGATACATCGGGGAGGGTCGACCAAACCAAGCTTCTCCTTTAACCAAACCTGTACAAAACACGACAAAACATCACACTTCCAAACCAAAGCAACCACAAAAAACAAAACAAAAAAAACCAAGCTACAGATAAACATAGCACAAAAAAACTCCTGTAAAATGATCCTGGAACCTCGAAAAGATGTATTGTGGAGTCGGGCACGAGCTTTAAGACCTAGAATAAGCTCACCCAAAATAAGCAAAGAGGTTGATCGTCCATGTTCCATTCCCATCACCACATCCAAAACTCGAGGGTTACCCCAACCTTCACACGCCATCACATCCTCAAAAAGATAATAACAAGCCATCGCAACGTTAAAAGCACGCCTACACGCTAAGGCCGAAACATGATGAGAACCAACCTGTGAGAATGTCCTAGAAATCAACTCTAAGTTAATGCCATCCCTACCAAAGTAACCTTTAGCCTCCTCCAATGAAGAAAGGTCCAAAAAGTGGTAAAACTGCTCCACGTAGGCATTATCCCCATAGGGCACACAAGGTCGAACCGAGCTCCACCCACCTATAGCATCAATCTATTCGGGCAAAGGACAAATTTTACCCTTGGGAAAAGCAAAAACATGGCTTTTCGAGTCCCAAAACTTAGAGCATGCCAATAAGAAGTCATCCTGTATCTTAACTTGACTTAGCGCGACAACCGTTGACAAACCATCATTTGAACAAACCTCGGGGTCACATTTCTTAAAAGAACTCGCCCACTCGGTAAGGATATTCCTGAAACCCGACATGACCCTAAATATGGATGTGCTAGACCCTATGGATATTCTAGTATGTCTAAAACGAGCACCTACAACCCGCATATATAGCCCTAAGCCCACAAGAATTAGGAAACGACGAAAAATTCCATCTCCAGCCGCCCGAGCCCAGGCGACCCAGAACCCGAAAGCCTTAGCCCAAGCGCCCATATCTAGGCAAGGAGCATCTATAGCAACCCCAAAGGTAGAAACACCGATCCTGCATCATAACCATAACTACCACATGACACCTCGGACATCAGGAACCACCTCCCAAAGCCGCTAAAACCCGCTCTGAAAACCGAAGTATCCATGCAGGGACCACAGGAATGCGAGTTCACCCGTCGGATGCACGAGACTTAGGTGTTTTTTTATTTTTTTTAGGGGGATAAGCTACCCCACCTAGGCGTGTTGTGGCCTATTAACCGTTACCATCAAGTCGCGTTTGTAGCCTAATAAGGCAATATTATGAGTATGCAAAAAGTGGTCTACTTTCTTTCTCAAAAGTTGCCCGAATTTTAACTTCGATTTCGTTCTGAATGTCAAAGCAACTACACTCATCGCCTAATATACTCGGTTAGAACACGTTAATGTTTTACGTTAACATTTTACATCTCGTCCATCTCGGGTCAAAACATTTTAATCGATGTACTATCTGATCTGATTCCCGGCTTAAACTAACACATTTATAAACATCCAAAAGGAACTTTTTCCGTACCTCTGTGCAACACCAACGCACCCTAAACTAGGTCAGATCGCAAATAAATGAACGCAAAAGTGATTACTTATCAATCTAGATAAACAATTTGCCAAACGAAAACACAAGAATAATCCAGTTAATTCAAATACTAAAATTTAAAGAAAATATACAACGTATACAAATCCATACACAAGTCGAGGCTACGGAGGACCCCTAGAAGCTGCGCCAATGGCTATCACAACCTCCCAAAGGTTTTCATCTAAACCTAGATCCTCCAAGTCTAGAAGAGGAGACTCACTACCATCCTTCCCCGACAGCATGTCTGAGGTAGCCGTCTCGGGGACTCCTCCAATCTCCTCGGTAGCACCCGTAGCCTCCGCCTCCGCCTCAGCCTCCTTCTCGATCCGATGCCTAGCTTCACCCTGCACAGAGGTCTCACCCTGAGACCGAGCCAACTGCTCCTTAAGAAAGGTGATCTCGTTGGCCCGGGATTCCAGAAGCTGTTGTGCCTCAGCCGGCTTCGCCTCGAGCTTGGTCACCCGAGTCTCCAGCTGCCCCACCATATCCGAAACATCCTACAACTACACTTAAAACATTAGAAAAACACACAAGCAGCCTAGAAAACCACCCTAGTCACGCAGACTTACCAATCGAGGCTCCGAAGTGTCACGGGAAACCCTCGAAGCATAGACCCGAAAACAGTTGGCGGCCTACCACAACCGCTGATGGCAAGCCGAGGAAACCTGAGAGATGAAACCAAAGAAGTTAGGCAAACCGACCCTAATTCTTAAGACCCAAGCAAATAACAAAAGCCAAAACTCACCCTGTACATCCGGTCGCGCCACTCTATCCCGACATCCATCTCCACGGCAGAACTTGGGGGGAGAGGCTCAGTGAAGGGTATCCCAGCCGCATCCACCCTAAGCAGCGTCGGGGGAAAATCTGGGGGCTGGATTTCATCAGCCGGATCGGCCAGCTGAAAAAGCAACATATTGGTCGGTTAGAGGGCAAGGAAACAATAAACCGCAAAACAAACCTTAGAACCAAAAATTAAAACATTACCACGAGGCGGTACCAAGCTAGCCGCCGGGTGACGTGAGATAGGTAGGAGGCACCAGGCACCAAGAGCGCATCGCCTCCTTCTCCGTCCCTATCCTTGAGGACCTCTGCGGTGGTCGGTGGTCTGAACATGGTCCGGGGAGGATCAACCGGCACCCTGAAATCGTCATATAGGCACTGACGCACCAACCGCTCGCCCAGATACCAAACTGGGCGAAACAACGTAGGAAGGAGCATCCTCCTATAACTCCGAGGCCTCAGCTCCGTGGCCACATACTCCGGCACGCCCTCATAATCGACCCAAGGGCGGGCCACAAACTACACAAATAAAATCAACACCTCAATAAATCCTAAACCTTGGGGGCTACTAAGCTAAGTAGGACATAAAAAGAAAACTTACATCCCTGAGGCTTAGCTGGTTGACCAGCGAATTCTCCGATGGGTAGTGGTTGGTTGTAATCTTAGGCTGAGCCAGCCTCCACTCAATCTCCGCCGGGAATTTCTTCGGGTGAACTCGCACCGTCTTAAGTACAAGGCAGGGAAAATAGGAATAGATCTAAGCTTGCAAAATCCCAAATACCTTTAGCAACACTAAGCCAAAAATTAAGTAGAACTTCAGATACAAGAATGAGAATAGTAACTAACCTCCAGTATAAAGCCCGGACCCACATTGGGCACAGCTGAGGCCGACTCTATCGCCAACGGCCTCACCATGACTTGCAGGCAGCGAGTCGTCTCTACAAAAGCCGCGGTTACCCAGTCATAACGACCCAACTGAGCCAGGTCAGCTAGTAGAGGCAAAATCCTAGTGCTAAACCTCTCGCCTTTATCCGAGAAGTGGGTCGACCCTAGGAAGTACCACAACCACAACCGGGCATCCTGCTCCGGCATGTTGGGTTCTCGACCCTCTAACACCACCACCCGCTCAAAGTGATCGGTGATGTACGAGCTCATCAGAGCATGAGGCGCACTAAATGTCTCACGCTCCAAGCAATCCCCGATGAGGCCCCGCACCTCATCACTATCTAGCCTAGGGCCTTCGGCGGCCCACCTAATCATATCCGGCCCACATGGCAAACCGGTAGTCATCCCAAAATCCTCTGGGGTCATCCCGACCTCCCCAAAAGCCATGTGGAAGGTCAAGGTAGTATCATGGAAGCGATCTATCATCGCTCTAATCACCATAAGGTTGTACTTAGTCTTGCAACCCACCAACCTAACCGACTGCTCAACCACGGGACCTAGAGCGGTCCTCGCGATAATTGCCTTTACCGCGGGGGTCAACTTCTGAAAATAAATCTCGAGACACGTAGTAAAGCCCGAGAAAGTCCTCATCGGGCCTGGAGGCTGCAAACCAAAACAATACAAGTATAAACAAAACCAACCTAAACTAGCCAGAGCCAAAAACCTAAGACATAACTAATAAGCAAAAACAGAACACTCACCAGACCCGGCACGATGCGTAGGAAATGTGAAGGTCAAGGTGAAATAGCAGCTGATGACCATCCCAGTCCCTAGCCCACTCGGGGTCCTCATAATCAATCTCCTCATTCTCCGGTACAGAAACAGGAACATGAGCCCTCCTAGCAACCGTCTCTGGAAGCCTGCGCTTCCTCACTCTATATATCAAAATCGGCCTCATTAATGGCCTCGGGGTCGCGACGCTGAGACAAGATACTCCGTCGTCTCCTGCAAATCCTTCGGGGAGTCTGTGAACTTATCCCGGCAGTCTCACCACTAGGAGCTCACTCAAAACGCTCGGTGTTACCTCTAACTACAAAATCAAACAAAAAACAAAAAATTTGTGCCACAGGTCAGGCTAAAGCAGCTTAAACAGGTCAAAATAGGGTCAAAATTTTGGATAAGGATGTCAAAATTCCGGAAGGGCCGCTAGCACCCATTTTCGATCCCGGTCACGATGGAAGCGGTTTTGGGAAAATCCAGCATTGTTACGACACCTTTTGGTCCGTCTTAAGACACACAAAACATCACGAAGAGTCCTAAAAGCCATCCAAGCCCATAAGAATCGACAAGAGAGCTACCCACATCCTCACAAACACTATTTGAGTAAGATTATGCAAAGCAAATCCAGGAATAGTCGGGAAAACGGTCCCTAACCCTTGCATTCCAAACACATTTCCATAGGGAGCCATTGTCGTACCTCGAAAAGCCCTATCAAACTTATAACTACCCTAGCAAAGCTCTAAACGACCATAATTTAACAATGGGATTAAGCACAAGCATCGAAACTTAGTAAATCAAAAACACCCAAATCGATTTTCTAGGGTTTTCAACAAAACAAGCTCATAATCAGTCAAATCAAACAAAACCGACAATAAACAAGTAAAGAACGCTTACCCGGAGTCAACATTGTCGCGTACGACGGAAATCGATACAAAATTTGGCAAGAAAAATCGAGAATGCGATTTAGGGCGAAGGGGGTGACGCGTTTGGTTTGTGAAACGAATGAACAAATCGCCCCAACCTTCGCCGACTTAAACAAATCCGATCCACAAAAATCCGACCGCTTCAGGTGACGCGCCCGAGTCCTAATGCGCTGGGGGCTAGGCGCCTGAGTATTAGGGCGCTAACGGGTGCGCGTCTGAGCGGCCCAGTACAGACTAAAACAAAACAAACGAGACTCAAAGTTTGATACACATAAAACACGCACCTTTTAAGACAAACAAAACAACAGTAACGGAACAATTACTAATCGACATCGACAAAACACACTCGATAATAAGACAAGCATAAGAGTCGCACTTAACTCGAACGCTGCACCCGAACGCGTAACGAAACAATCTGAACCGAACTAATCTAAACAAACTCTAAACAAATCTCAAATGCATAACAAACCAAAACAAAGCAAGAACAAACCCAAACAAAACAAGACAAACTCACAAAACAAAAACACTTAACTAAAACAAATAAACAAACTGCAATTTTTCGCTTAACGGGTCTTAGTTATCCGAGAGGCGACGGAGTCTGAAACCTCCACAACAATTTTTCGAGTGGATACCAACGCCCTCGAAGGAGTCTGAAACCTCCACAACAATTTTTCGAGTGGATACCAACGCCCTCGAAGGAGTCTGAAACCTCCGCAGTAATTTTACGAGTGGATACCAACGCCCTCGAAGGCATCTGAAACCTCCACAGCAATTTTTCGAGTGGATACCAACGCCCTCGAAAGCATTTTTTTCGAGTGGATAATAACGCCCTCGAAAGCAATTTGTTGAGTAGATACCAACGCTCTCGAAGGAGTCTGATACATCTACAGCATTTTTCATTCGAGAGGACACCGACGCCCTCGAATGGTTTATTTTGTCCTAGGGGTTAACGGCATCCCGAAAGACAGCTACTCGAGTGGAAACTGACGCCCTCGAGTAGTTTATATCATTTTGTTTTGTCCTAGGAGTCAGAGGCATCCCGAAAGACAGTTACTCGAGTGGAGACTGACGCCCTCGAGTAGTTTATCTCATTTTGTTTTGTCCTAGGGGTCAGAGGCATCCCGAAAGACAGCTACTCGAGTGGAGACTGACGCCCTCGAGTAGTTTCTATCATGTTGTTTTGTCCTAGGGGTCAGAGGCATCCCGAAAGACAGCTATTCGAGTGGAGACTGACGCCCTCGAATAGTTTTATCTTGTTTTGTTTTGTCCTAGGGGTCAGAGGCATCCCAAAGACAGGTGTTCGAGTGGAGACTGACGCCCTCGAACAATTTTTCACTTAATTTCGCCCAAGGGGTCACAAGCTTCCCGAAGACGACCGCTTGAGTGGAGACTAACGCCCTCGAACGTTTTATTTTAGGGTTCACAAGCATCCCAAAAATATTTGTTCAAATGGAAGCCAACACATATGAACATTCCTTGCACTTACGCTTAACGCGTCACCTAAAACACGAAAACATTTAAAAATTAAACGAACTTAAAAAGGCAAAGCGCTCAAGCATGAAGAACTGAAGAACAAGATGCCAAGCAACGGCCCGGGCCCAAGCAAGCAACCGCAAGCAAAGACGTCAGGTATGATTTCTAAGCTATGGTTGGCGAGCCTCAACACGCAGTCCAATGGACTTAAAACGACCCGGTCGGACAGCCACCAGGTCGTAATCTTCGATTGACCTGGGCGGCTATACTTTGACTTTCGCCTTGTCCAAGCCTCAGTCAAAGTGGGGGCTTCTGTAGACACCCAGATTTGGACTGCAACGCGACGCGGGTTCGCGATGTTTTAGGTAGTTTTTCTATAGAACAGATCAAATAAATTACTCGGAAAAATTAAACTAACATGATGGCAACCTTAGTCGTGTCGTTACGATCGCATAGACACTAATTAGAGTCAATTCTGACACCGGGACTCCAAGTCGGTCCCGAAACTCAAACCGAGTCAGCACCGCGCCAAGTGAACCTCGGGATGCACACCCGAGGCCCACCAAGTTCACGGTGCTTGGGTAAACACCGGAAGCCTTAAGCCCTAAGATATGTATTATACTCTCTCTCTCTCGGTTTTGGAAAGTATCAAAATCGTATCTTCAAAATTCCAACCACCTCACCTCACGCGTCTTAGACTCCCCGTGCCTAAGCCCAGGCGCCTGAGTCTTGGTGCGCCTTAACTCAGGCATTCATATGAGCGACGAGGGCCGAAAACACCTGTAAATACCCCTCTTTGCCTCATTCATCCGACACATCTCAACTCTTCTCTTCTCCCTCCACATTCTCGCTAAGGGCTCGCACTCCGACACCCGAGGCAAACAATCCACTCTATCGTAGTTCCGATAAAAGCGACATCAACGCTACTCCTCACCTTCGAGCACTCCATTCGATACCGAGGTGCCTGTGCTTGACTAGCTCAAGTCTAGTAACGAAGCTCTGCCGGATTAGTCACAGAACCGGTCCATAGTAACGAAGCTCTGCCGGAATAGCCGCAGGAAGGGTAAACGGTAACGGAGCTCTGCCGAAATCAGTCGGAGGATCTGCCTTGAAGTCGAATCGTCACTAGGTTGTCATATAAACAAAACTTTCCATATTTGTACTTTCTTTTATTACGCACTACGACAACACTAGATGTGGACACTAGGTCCACAAACATCTACTAAAATACGTAACGTCCTAACTTCAACCGCAAATACTAAAATACACTAAATAGACCCGAGTAATTCCGAGATCCGTTCTCAACTATCTAGGCATCGTGTCCCGTTTAGTGTATACTCCGAGGGTGCAACTCCTCATAACGTGATTTACTTACATTCGCATTTACAGTTTTTTGTATGATTTAACGCTTTTATGACCTTATAATCGCATGCTAAATCAACTAAACACGGAATTCAAAACGTAAAACAACTAAAACTGAACAAAGTGATGGTCGGGTTCCGTATTAGTCCGGGTGCTCGCCTTATTAGGTTCGACGCATCCCTATTAATACCGAGTCGACGCATCTTAAGCACAATACCAGGTTAGGTATATCACGAAAATGACTTGCTAAATACGCATAATATTAGTACTCTCTACTCTCCTACGTGCATCTTTTCATGGCCTGCTTGTCACGTGAAATCACATGCAAAAAATGTAAATACAAATACTTTGACGACAATACTTACTTGTCCTTAAACAACCGACGTGGCAAAAGGTATAGGGTGAAAACAACGGATGTTACAGTATTTCCACCACAACAAAAGAATTAGTTTGTTAGCCCACCGATTGATTAGTTGAGGCCGATATAGTACGGGCGGGATTGGGTGTTGACATCTATCGGATGTTGGCTTCTCAATACGTACTCTCACCCATTACTCAGAATCGATGGTTTCCGGATGTCCGAAACCATTGGCAATGAGAGTCATTCCAGGCATGGAGTGCTTAAGGGTACAAGTCTTTATCTTTAGGTCCCGTGCTCCACAACTTTGAGCCGGATAGGGATCAAAGTTGACTTGAACGATTTCCGAGTCCCCATAATTGACTCGGTTGCGACTCCACAAATCGGCAATGAATTCAGTTCACTAAAAAGGTCGCCTTACCAAGGGAATCAGCCTTTAAACATTTACAACCACGACTCGATCGATTCCAAACAAAAACACGGGTGCCCGCATCCGTCTAGTACAAGTCCGGATCGTTATCCGAATCGAGGTCCGAGAAATCGCCCCGTACGCGAGATCGGACTGGCCTCTGACAGGGAGGGGGCTGCGTGGGTGGCCGCCGCCACACGTTGAAAAACTGGGTCGGTCCCGCGCGGGCGCGTAGTGCGCCGGGCAGTGCGGACGGACGTCTACAACCTTATAATCGCATGCTAAATCACCTAACATGGAATTCAAAACATAATACAACTAAAATTGAACAAAACGATGGTCGGGTTCCGTATTAGTCCGGGTGCTCGCCATGTACGGTTCGACGCATCCCTATTAATACCAAACTGGCGCATCTTAGGCGGAATACCAGGTAAAGTATATCACGAGAATGACTAATATCCGTATTATCACGTTAAAGCTAACTTGCAAATACCTATAATATTAGTACTCTCTACTCTCCAACATGCATCTTTTCATGGCCTACTTGTCACGTGAAATCACATGCAAAGAATGTAAACACAACTACTTCGATGACAAAACCAACTTGTCCTTAAATAAGCGACGTAACAAAAAGGTATAGAGTGAAAACAATGGATGTTACAGTACTTCCGCATCAACAAAAGAACAAAGTTATCAGCCCACCGATTGATTAGTAGAGGCCGCTATAGTGCGGGCGGGATTGGGTGTTGATATCTATCGGATGTTGGCTTCCCAATACGTACCCTCACCCCTTACTCAGAATCGACGGTTTCCGGATGTCCGAAACCATTGGCAATGGGAGCCATTCCAGGCATGGAGTGCTTAAGGGTACAAGTCTTTATCTTTAGGTCCCGTGCCCCTCAACTTTGAGCCGGCTAAGGATTAAAGTTGACTTGAACGGTTTCCGAGTCCCCATAATTGACTCGATGGCGAATCCACAAATCGGCAGCGAATTCAGTTCACTAAATAGGTCGCCTCACCAAACATACCGGCCTTTAAACATTTACAACCACGACTCGATTGATTCCAAACGGAAACACGGGTGCCCGCACCCGTCTAGAACAAGTCCGGATCGCCATCCGAGTCGAGGTCCGAAACAACACCCCGTACGCGAGATCGGACCGGCCCCAGACCGGGAAGGGGGCCGCGTGGGTGGCCGCCGCCATACATTGAAAAACCTGGTCGATCCCGCGCCTGGTAGGCCACGAGGTTGGCATTTCGAGTTTTCCACTTCTGGAGGGCTTGATTGTTGACCAAGGATGAGTCATCGTGTACCCGAAGATTTGTGACTCCTAAATCGGCAGCGGATTGTAACCCGTGGACGCATGCTTCGTATTAGGCGGCGTTATTAGTCACATCGAAGTCCAGTTTGATGTATACAGGATTATGCTCCGCTTTTGGTGAGATTAAATGAATCCCAACTTCGAACCCTCGGAAGTTGGATGCACTGTCGAAATACAATTCGCATGTTTCTGCGTCGGTATGGAATATGTCTTCGTCTGGGATGGATAAGTGTCGGTGTGCCCTTCTTCAGTTACGGGACTATCGGCGAGAGACTCAGCTACTACCCGACCCTTGATTGCCTTTAATGGCACAAACTTTCGGTTGAACTCTGCCAGCATTAGAGTCCACCTACATATTCTGCCGTTGAGAATAGGCTTTTCCAATAGATATTTGATGGGATCCATTTTGGATAATACATGTACTTGGTAACTGAGCATATAATGCCGAAGCTTTTGGTTGCCCAGACTAGTGGCAGGCATGTTTTCTCGAGCATGGTATATTTGCATTCATGCTCTAGGAATTTCTTGCTGATGTAGTAGATGGCTCGTTCTTCCGAGTCAATAGTTTGTGCCGGCATAACCCCCATGCTTGTCATGGTAGTTGTTAGGTATAATGACAAAAGCAAACCGAGTTGAGGTGGCATTAAGACTGGCGGAGAGAATAGAATTTCTTTGATTTTGTCAAAGGCAGCCTGACATTTATCATCCCACAATTTTCGTTCTCCCACTTTCAGCTTCTTGAAAATCGGTTCACATACCATGGTTAACTTAGAGATAAACTGGCTGATGTATTGAACTTTCCTGAGGAATCCCCTTATTTATTTCTCAATCTTAGGGGGTGTCATCTCGGTGATGGGGATACCGAACATCAATCCGCATTGCAACCGGTGCAACTCTCTACTATTTGACGTACGGGATGGAGGCAGTACAACCGGTAGAGTTGGAAGTGCCGTCCCTCAGAATTCTGTTGGAAAGCCAAGTATCTGAAGCTGATTCGGTCCAAGCGCGATATGATTCTGTAGACACTCGCATATTGACTTCTTGTGTCTATATCAGTCTACAACAAAACACCCGATGATGATCAGACGTTAACATGCATCAATATGCTCGAATACGGACTCGGAATCAATTGTATCCGACGTGGACACTTAGCGAAGTACAAATCTCTCAAAACTGACCTCAAATTTAGACTTAGTGGGTCGTTCCCAACAAAATAAAGCTATTTTGAGCTAAAACCATCACCATGGGCAAAACCATCTTTCGCGATCGAGTCAAAACCTGGTTAGAGTCGAAACCAGAGAACGAAACAAGCCTCACGCTGCGTTCAAATACAAAGCGAATCAAGTCAAAAACAAACAAAATAAAAAATCAATCAAATCAAATCTTTCCTAAAAACAAACCCGGATTTCACTCAATCTGGCTGAGGGCACTCGATCGAGTGTCAGGGCCACTCGATCGAGTGACCCCCCAAAATACCACCAGAACGCCTTTTAGTGGGGCACTCGATCGAGTCCACTAAGGGGCACTCGATCGAGTGACCCTAGACGGGGACCAAGTCTATAAATACTTCCCTCCATCCATCATTTCAAGGGGTTGGAATTTTGGGGAACCCTTTTCCACCTTTTTCCTTCTTCACATTTTTGGCTTCTCAAGAGTCCTTCATACACTCTTACCATTCCCGAGATTCTACCTAACAAAAACCAAGTCAAACCTCGTCAATCTCAAAACCTACTCCCTTCATTCGACCAAGGTTCGGTAGTCCCAAACATAATCACACACCCTAACTCATCCTTCATATCTCAAACCACTCCAGTGCCTACGATGACACTCCACGAGTCCGTTTTCCGAGACCATTGACATGTAGGTTGGGAAAGTACAAATTCCGTTTCTAATCTCTAATTCTTTTTATACATTTGTATACTAACTATTACTAACATTTACGTTTTTGTATCTAACATTTAATTTCCGTTACTAACTACTGACATTTAACATTTTATTATTGTACCTAACATTTTATTATTGTTCCTAACTTCTAACATTTATTTGTTTTTTACATTTTGTTTATGGTGGCGTTTGGTAAATGACATATCCGCCAAAAAAACAGCATATTGGGAGCCTTTGGCATGTTTGACCAAAAAATATGCTGATTATGGTGTTTGGTAAATGGCATTTTGTAATGGCATATTGGGGTCCAATATGTCGTTTTGCAATATGCTGCTAGGAGCAGCATATTGAGTTAGCGGATTGATTTTTATTTTATTTTACTTCTTTAACCTTTGCAAATCTCTTAACCCTATATTAGTTATTCTAACTCTTTCATAAATTACTCTTTGTAATTAGTTGAAATGTACGTTTTCGTCTTCCCCTTGATTTTTTATGCCATCAATTTGTTATACAATGACTTTATGCACTCTATAATTCATGTTTGGTTATTTCGTTTGAATCAATTAATAATCTTCGGTCGAGATTTCATAAATTTAAAAAATATCAACTCTTCGTGATAATATTTGTTCCAGCTTTAATGACTACATTGGCTAGTAGAATAGATCGAAAGTATTTTTAAAGTTGTTGGTGTGATGTATATATGTTGACTTATATTTAATCAAATATTTGTTGATGTCCTTTTTTGTCATTTTACAAAGCAGTTAAACAATCAGCTAATCTAAAACTGCTAATTACCAAACAGTACAAAAACAATCTACTAATTAAATCTGCTAGTCAAAACTGCCAATTGATTATGCTAGTCAAATCTGCTTTCTTAATCTGCTTCCGCCAATATTCATCCGCTGTTTACCAAACATGGCCTATATCAATATTGTGTATATTATACAAAAACCATTTTCAAAACTGATTCGAGCAGACGTCCAATGACGCTAAATCGATCGTTGTAGGCTTTAAAAGCTAAATTACGACATCGAAATGCAAAGGACCTAAGTTTTGTGATGACAAATAGAATTCTCCGATCGAGTACATTCCATAATAAATGTCGCCTAAACTCTTTATAATCCCAGAACAAGTCGTAATGGAGGTGGCGCCCCTCGAGGCGCGTCGCCCTATGCAATTTAAGGTTAGGGCGCCCTATGGCGTACACATAACGGATTGGATTATAACACGATCGCGGTAATTTATTATCGAGCGTATTCGATATCATTTTAAAAATATCACTCTAAATGTTTGATGTCAACTCTATAGTCGAATATCGTTCATTATGAGTTATCAAATTCAAAACCAATACGAAACCTAATGACGTCAATCCGGTCGTCATAGGGTCCTCGAGACCCGATAAGTGACATCGTGAAACGGAAGGATCGATATTCATATTGGTATGACGCTATCAATTCCATAATTGAGTGCCAAACATGAAGAGCTATCGAGGGTCCAATTAGCATGAAACCCGTTGACTTCGAATCGATCGTCGTATGGTCCACAAGACCCGACATCGACATCATGATGCGGAGGGGTCCGATATTCATTTTAGTTCAATCAATTTTGGCTCTAAAACGTCCCTCCGAAATGTTCGATACCAGTTCCATAACCGAGTGTCGTGCACAAAGAGTTATCGAGAATCGAACTAGTATAAATTGTTTGATATTTGTATTTACCTCGATCATCTCTCGATTCAAATTGTAAATTCATGATTTGGATCATCTTTAAAGGACATGTCACTCGTTAGACAAGGCACTCGATCAAGGGCCACTCGATCGAGCAACCCCCCAAAAAAGTGGCTGGCAAGAAGTTTTCGTCAGGGGCTCTCGATCGAGTCCGCCTAGTGACTCGGTCGAGTGACCCCTTATAAGCCTTCAACGAGGGTCTAAAGACAATATAAGGTTCCGTCGAGTTATATTCACGACACTGAGTCGGTACGTGCCAAATCAATCACGTATTCCGCTTCTAAAACCTATACATTATATGGTTCCTGATATTACTACTATCACATTCCCCTACGACTTTGAGTGAGCACCTCCTGTGACTAATCCTATGTCGACGACTTTTTAGTCTGGCTCGATATATGATAAGTCGAGGTAATCCTATTTCACTAGGATAAATCGGGACGAGACCTCGAGGCCTCGGGATCAAGCTAGTATCACGCTTCAGTCCTATACGCCCACGCGTATCTAAGCCTCCGTCCTCCGATCAATACACGACATAATGTGTAGGTGATCAGAGTTTGTCCAATCGTTCGATTTACGGTTTCAATTTACGTTTTATATTTACGAGTCCGTTTATAGTCCACGTTTACCGTTGCTAATCTGATTATTATTTTATTGCTTGTTGTATTGTGATTTCCGGATTGTATTTCCGCCCGTGTAATTTGTAATTTATTTACAAGCTTTTTATTTACGATGTTTGCCATTTATCGCTTTTAAATGAACATCGCATGCTAAATTCCACTTCGACATATACCAAGATGCATTAAAAGACGTAGCAGCATGTATTATACATGTAAATCATAAGACAATGTTTGCATAACATTTCATCGTATTACTAGCGCGCGAATTAAAAAAACAATTGATATCTTAGTAGAGGCCGCTATGTGAGGGCGGGGTTGGGTGTCCTTCGTGGGCTTCCCAACACGTACCCTCACCTCTTACTCAGAACCTTTGGTTTCCGGATGCCCGAAACCATTGGCGAACGAGAATCATTCGATACACGATACTTGATAACTCGGCATCCGTATCATTATGCAAAGGGACGAACCCCACAAACTCTAGTACTAAAGCAGGTCGTGCTTTGTGCACGATACGCCTAAGTATAGAGTGGGTTCGAACGGGTCCGAACCCCCATAAAGTTCGGTGGTGACTCCAACTTCGATTTAAATTTCGACCCGAGAACAATCTCACCACGAGATTCATTCGCCTACCCAAACCCGCGGGTGGCCGCGTCGAGGTGGACTTTGCCATGTCCAGAATTTGGCGACTCCGCTGGGGATACCTGATTTACAACTTGTCATCGGGATCTTCAGGGTGAGACTCGAAGAGAAATCGATTGGTTAGTAAAATACGCGCGTTAGTTTTACGGTTCATGCATAACACCAATTTTGCCCAGACCGGTTACTTGTGACCGACGTCCCACTATACCGTGATGTATTCCGAATTGTTTATGCCAAGGTGTTCATAGCTGATTTGTATGGGTTTCGCGGCATGTCTTTATACAAATTGGTAAGGGAGTCCATCCCGATTATCGGAAAGGTTATGCGCACTGGTATAGACCCTATATAGACCGACCGAGACTTAGTGTAGAAGATACATGTTGTCGTTGTAATGCTTGCTTGAATACTTGCTACTTGGTTTCCGTGTCATTTTAAAAAAAAACCGTCATTTCGAAAAAATGCATCTCTTCAAAAATATCCAATTTAAAAAAACTCAGAATGCTGCCGAAATTTAGACTTATGATTTGACTCAAAAGTAGCTTATTTTTAGTCGGCATGCTACCCATTTCAAAATTCAAAACTGTTGACTTTCCGAAAAAAAATCAGTCCTGTCGACATGCTGGCAATTTCAAAAGTCAGGGCCGTCCTCGAATTTAAAAAGTCAACTTTTCGAAAACCTTCCTTATCCTAGGAAGTCAACCTTTTCAAACTCTTCTTGTCCTAGGACCAACCATTATCCGTGTGTCAGGTCTTTCATAGGTTCATCGATGGTGTATAGCGTCGAAACTCCGTTGATCCTACATCACGAGTTTCTTCCCTTCAAAACCCTTCTTATTCCTTTCGATTTTTGAATTTTCAAAATTCCATTTCGATTTTCAAATCTTCGAGATGCCGTTTTCGATTTTCAAATTTTTGGAAATTTATTTTCGATATTCAAATTTCAAAATTTCAAATATTCAACTTTTAGGCATGCTGCCAATTTCAAAAGACGGGGCCGTCCTCTAAATTTTTAAAATCCAATCCTTTTTCAAAACCTTCCGATCTAGGGCCTACCGTAATCCGTGTGTCTGGTCTCACCTAGTTCGACGAAAGTCTATACTGTCAAAACCTTCCTTGTCCTAGGACCTACCGTCATCCGTGTGTCAGGTCTTTCATAGGTTCACCGAAGCTCTATATCGTCGAAACTCCGTCGATCCTACGTCACGGGTTTCTTACCCATCCTAGTCCGTCTTATCCTAAAGGAATAACCAACCAACACGAGTCATACACTCGCAAATGGATGGTTCGTCTAAAAACTCGAGTCCGACCTAGAAAGCCCCATGCGATCTTTTCTCCAACAGGACGGTCCCCACGACCTTTCCTAACGGAATCTCGTCCGTCTTTCGTCATCCGTTAGTCGAGTCATCCCAATTCAAGAATCTTTTAACTTAAGGGTTTGCCATAATCACAGGGTTCCTCGTTATTCGAGTCAAGTCAAGGGTCTCTAGCGTCGAAGCTCTACCGATCTCACATCGCAAGTTTCTTCCCTTACCCCATTTGCCTTTCCTCGAGGTCGAGTCAACCTTTTACAAGGCATAGCCCTTTAGCCAAAGGTTTATGATCCCTACGTCCACGGGTCACTCGTCCGTCACTCGAGTCTTAACAAAGTCTTCGATCCCACTCGGGAGCTACCCTTCAGCAGAGCAATCAATCACGGTTGCCCTAAGGGTCATGTCCTACACGTTTTGTCCCACGTGTGCCACTTTCGAGTCAATTATATGTCACACCATCTGAGTCCTATCAGAGTCCTCAGTCTCCCTGGGGGCTATCCTTTATATAGAGCGATCAATCACGATTGCTCTAAGGGTCATGTCCTAGATGTGTTGTCTCACATGTGCCACTTTCGAGTCACTTAGATGTCACACCATCTGAGTCCAATTAGAGTCTTTATTCTCACTCGGGGCTATCCTCCACCCGAGCAGTCAACAACGGTCATCCTAAGGGTACCCCACGTTCATCCTATACCGGCGTCCTTATGATGCTTTCTTCGAGTCGTACATATGCAACGAACACTCGAGTCTCTCAAAGGTTTAGATCGCCATGGTTGGTCCGAGCACGCGACACAATTAAACACGGTCGCCCCATCTTCGGACTCACCCTCATGCAGCTCAAGTCTCATGGTCGAGTCCAGGCCAGGGTCATTACCTGTCTAGGGCAACGTTCGAGTGTCCCGGTCAAAGAATCTTAGTCATTCTCGTCGCGTTGGGTCGTGTCTAGTTTGACTCCCTCTCTTGCATTTGCGCAAAGCCGAGTTTAGGCTAGTCGTAGCACCTGTCGTTCTCTCCAACCAAGGACCTTACCAAAAAGAAATAACACACCGAGCATCCAAAAGTTCGGATTTAATTCGAGTCTAAGTCTGAGTCAAAGTCTAAGATACCCTACATCCTCATTTCCAAATCAAAGACAGAGTCATTTGTATTCTGTCCTCTACTCTAATCCAACAAAGACATCTTTTTTCAATCTCTCACATATTCTTTCTTTATGCGTTTCCTAGAACATGATGAACACCGTCGTACACAGTGAGCACATGCACGTGACTATTATAGGCATATCTATAATGACGGTGTAACAACAAATTTTGTATAGAGATATTATAAATATCTGTAATACAAAACCGGAGTCAAAAAATTATAATATCAGAAAAGTTCAAGTGTTCGATTCTCTATTCTTCCTTTGATTCTACTACGTTTCTTCAGGCACACTTCAACGATCTTCGTTCTTCGCTTGACTTTAGCTTCTTGGGAGGGTCGCGATGACTTGAGTTTCCTTTCGATCCTTGATATTGATTTGACTTCCTTGAGTAGGCGGCACGATCTTGTAGTGCTTGTTTCTACTTGGAAGAAATGATGCTTCGAGAATTTCAGAGCTTTTGTATTCTTTCTCTTCACCTTTTGTAGTGAGCTTGTGTTGTATATTTTTGTTGTTTTGTGTGTCCTCCGAAATGGTTGAGAAGCTCTCTCTATTTATAGAATTTCTTCATCCATTCTTGTTGGACACAGAATTGGGCTTTTTGAAAGCTTGACTTCTCTTCGGGCCCAATTTGACCATGTCTTGACTTTTAGGTCAAATTTGGTCAATATTTGACTTTTTGTTCAAGTTTGACATTTATTGAAATTTGGGCCAGATCAACGAGTGCTTGACTTTTGGGCCATATTGACTATAATCTGAGTTTTCGGTCCGCTTGACATTCACTTGGCTTTTGGGTCAACTTGACATTTTCTTGACTTTTGGGCCAGACTTACAACTATTTGACTTTTCGGTCAAACAGTCAAGCTCGGGAATGAAACGAGTTGTCTTTAACTTTTACGGGACAAATGTAACTAAACTAAGTCAAAATTTGTTGTTGACTCAGAATAATTATTTTTCTTGTATTTTCGACACTTAAATAAATTTTCCGTGTCTACAAATTGCCCCTTCGGGACCTTGTCGCGTAGACGATTTGACCGTCGGAAGACATGGTCTCGATTTTCTTCTTTTGACTTGGAAGTTGATAGGTATTGCGTCATCCTGTCATTTTACAACTTTGCAGATGACTATATGACCTCGATTTTTTTCTTTGACTTGAGAGTCGATTGGTACTTAACTTATCGTAGGAGTACCGATGTAGAACTTGAAATATCATCCTGTCATCTCGTGACTTGTCGGACAATGATATTGCTTTGACTTAGAAGTCGAGATATGTCGTTAAAGAGTACCCACATAAACTTGAAACGTCACCCAATTATTCTGATGGGAGTCGGTTGCCTGCCTCTGGCCGCCTGCCAGTCAGGCCCCGGGGCGTCCAATCCCAGAATAAGAAAAGGCCTGCCCAGCAGACCTTCCATCAATATCATTGAAACTTCCAAGTGAGTGGCCTTAATCCCTTAGCCGCCTGGCACAGCCTGGCCGCCCGCCGAGCAGGGCGAACCAGGCCTCCTGCCTGTTTCCAGGGCGCTATCGCCTAAGCAGGACCAGAGGGGGACCGAGGACCCGTCCGTCATTTTGCCTAAAGGTAAGGGGAAGTGAGTGGATGAGGTGAGTCCACGTGTCGCACAAGCATCCACTCATTTCCCTCTTCTTCGGTCTCTTTTCCTCTCTCATGTGGGAAGGTATAAATACTTTCCCATTTCCTACATGAGAGGGGTTGGATTTTCTCTCTCTAGACTCTGACTCCTAAAAACGCCACCTAGTTCCTCACGAGCTAGGTTCATCAAGGCATTTCACGGACTGACTTAGGCATCGGAGAGGGTTTCCTCGGACAACCTCCGAGGCCCTGTGCGTTCATTGTGCAGGGAGCAGGCCGACTCCGCCGGGAAGGTCCGATCAAGGGAGTGAGACGAAGAAGAGGTTTAAGGAAGTCGGACGATCAATTATTCACTAGTAACTCAATTATACGACCCGGATCCAAGGCCGGGTTAATTGTTTCCATAACCGGAACAATTTGGCGCCGTCTGTGGGGAACTTACGGTTGTGCTCACGAGTTACCCACTAAAATCAACCACTCATAATCACAAAAAACTAAAACAATCATGCCTGAAATCGTTGATACCAGTGCAGGGACGGGCCCGACGGTCCCACCGGTGGCCCCCCTGTATGGTATGCCACAGTTGGAGAGGGTTCCTCCTGCCACAACCCTGGGGATGGGGGGAACCAACCTCCTCGGCGGACCGAACACTGCTGTGACACCTGAGCTGGGGACACACCCTGGACACGCTCTGAATCTGACCCCAGCTCAGATGGCGCAGGCGGCCGCCTTCTTCTCTGCAATGCTAAACCAGGAGTTCACTCCTGAGGACCTGGTAGGCAGGGTCGCATCGGCCCCCAGGCAGCCACCCTCAGTAAGCAGGGATGGAGCTGGGGGCACGAGGCGGACCGCCGCCAGAAATGCTCAGAGGAAGGCAAGAAGAACGGCACAAGCGTACGCGCATGTGCAAAGGCGCATTACAACAGGCAACCCAGAACCACCTGTCCAGCAGGCGTTCTCCATTCACACAACAGAGTCCGCGTCTGGAGAACAAAGGGGCTTATCCCGGGAATTGCAAGACAGAATGAGGCCCAGGGAGCCCATGTCAAAGCGCCTAGGAGAAAAGCCAGGCGGAGTTTTCTCCAGGCTAACACCGGCGGTCAAAGAGCAGTCAGCCCCTGGTTTATCCCAAAGCCTGCAGTCAAGGCTCAACCGGGGGCAACCGCTTGAATCTAAGTATCACCAGGGTGAAAACCTCTGTCACTCCCAGAGGAAGAGACTCAGGAAAGTCTCTCCTGAGACAGAAGACGAAGCAGCAAGCAGGCCGCCTCCAAGGCACCGCTCCCCCAGTATGAGGAAACCGGCCCATAGACAATGGGATACTCATGGTAACCAATCTGGGGAAAGCAGGTCACGATTGGTAGGCAGGCCCACAAAAACCCCGCTGCATCCCGAGGTACAAGAGTACCCCATTCCAAAAATCAAAATGCCCACCATCAAGTTTGATGGGACAACAGACCCAGAAGACCACCTGGCGGCATTTGAGAGCCACATGGGCATGTACGACGTAGATGATGCCATCTGGTGCAAAGTTTTCCCAACCACCCTGGTGGGGCTGGCACAAGGATGGTTCAGGGACCTCCGCCAGGGGTCAATCAAGTTCTTCATAGAGTTGGCCGAGATCTTCCTCGAGCAATATGCAGGGAATAAAAGAAGACGCCTCACTCGTTTCGATCTTATGACCCTAAAACAGAAAAAGGGGGAAAGTGTAAGGGAATACCTGAGAAGGTTTGATCTATCCTACCAGCAGGTCAGGGAGATCGACGATTCCACCGCCGCCTATGCCCTGACAATCTCTCTGCTTCCAGGGGAAATGAAAAACCAGATGATCAGGGCCCAGCCAGAAACCTTGGCCATGGCCAGGAAAATTGCTGAAGGGTTTATTCTGCAGAAGGAGTTCCACGGCCTGACGGATACCCCTGCAGGCCAAACAAGGCCGCAAGGGGGACCGCAGGGTGGGCGTGGCAGGAACGAGCCAGGGAAGCAGAAAGAAGAGGGAGACACTCCCAAGAGGGAGCGCACTGTCTACCAGCCAAGGTTTGACAGTTACACTGCCCTCAACAAATCCAGGGCGGAGATCTTCGAACTAGAAAAGGAAACCGCTAAGTGGAATCGCCCGAACAAACCTCGCAGCCCAAAAGGAGACCCCAAGAAATTCTGCACCTTCCACGACTGCATAGGCCACACCACCGAGGAATGTCGCCACCTGAAAGACGAAATCGAGAAGTTAATCAGGAACGGATGGTTGGCCAACTACGCAGCCAAGAATAAGTCTCAGAAGGAAGTATCTGAGAAACCTGAAGGGTCAGGGCAGAACCGTATGGTGATCCACGTGATATCAGGGGGCACTGAGGGCCAGCTCAGTCGAAGAGGCCAAAAAAGACAAATGCGTGAACTAAGGAACCAGATCTGTTATGCTGAGAAAGCAGGAAGTCCAAGGGGAGTGACATTAAGCATCACCCCTGAAGATGCAGGGCGCGTGGTATACCCGCACAGTGATCCTTTGGTGCTGTCCCTGGAGATCAGCAACCACATTGTGCGGAGGTGCATGGTAGACACTGGAGCATACACAAATCTACTGTACAAGGACGCCTTCGAGAAAATGGGCCTGGAAAAAAGGCATCTGCGACCTGCCCCCGGATCATTATACGGATTCAGTGGAGCAGGCGTGCTGCCCATGGGAGTCATAGACCTACCCGTAACCTTTGGGGAAGGCTCTACCGCCAGAAACGTCAGGGCAACCTTTGTTGTTGTGGATGCAAGATCCGCCTACAATGCCCTAATTGGCAGAGCCACTCTAGACGAAATCGAGGCGGCCATCTCCATCAGGGCCCTCACCATAGCATATGTCACCGATTTCGGACTAGAAGGAAAAGTGCGCGGGGACCAAGAGTCAGCCAGACAATGCTACTCTGTGGCCCTGCAAACACACAAAAAAGAGAGAAAAGGAAAAAGAAAGGCTGACAGTTCCCCCAGCAGGGAAGGCGAAATTCCAGTCAAGAATCAGGCGTCCGACCACCTGGAGCCTGGGGGCGAAAGCATGCTGGTAGACTTAGAACCAGGGAGGCAGGTCCTAATAGGAGCTGACCTGGAGGAGTCCTACCAGGCTGAACTGATCAAGCTGCTGAAAGAAAACAAGGACGTATTCGCCTACTCGGCAGATGAGATGCCCGGGGTTGATCCATCATGCATCGTTCACAGGCTGAACGTAAGCATGGACGCTCGCCCTGTAAAGCAGAAAAAGCGAAATATGTCCGCAGAGAAGGACGCGACAATCAAGAAAGAAATTGACAAGCTTTTGAAAGCAGATTTTATTGAGGTCTGGGACTACCCAGAATGGCTTGCGAATGTAGTCATGGTCAAAAAATCGTCGGGCGCATGAAGAATGTGCGTAGACTTTACAAACCTCAACAAGGCCTGCCCGAAAGACTGCTATCCACTCCCCAGAATCGACCAACTGGTGGACGCCACCAGTGGTTATACCATGCTGAGCTTCCTAGACGCCTTTTCAGGGTACCATCAAGTGTACTTATGGCAGCCGGACCGAGTGAAGTGTGCGTTCATCACCAGTTCAGGCACCTACATGTACAAGATGATGCCATTCGGGCTTAAAAATGCAGGAGCCACATACCAACGTTTAGTTGATAAAGTGTTTGAGGGCCAGAAAGGCAGAAACATTGAGGCTTACGTCGATGACGCCATCGTAAAAAGCAAAGAGGACAGGGAGCACCTAATAGACCTGCAGGAGACTTTCTGTTCCCTACGCGCCTACAAAATGAAACTCAACCCAAAAAAGTGTACATTTGGGGTCCGCTCCGGTAAATTCCTGGGTTTCTTGGTCAGCTCTCGGGGGATAGACGCCAACCCTGAGAAGATTCAGGCAGTTCTAGATCTTCCCGAGCCCAAGACCATTAGAGACATCCAGCGCCTAACGGGCCGCATGGCCGCCTTGGCGAGATTCGTCGCCCGATCAGCAGACAAGTCCACTCGTTTCTTCAAGATACTGAAAGGAAACAAACAGTTCAAGTGGGAAAACGAGCAGAAAGAGGCCTTCGAGCAACTGAAGGACCATCTTAAGAAGCTCCCCACTCTGGCAAGACAGTAGCAGGGGAAAAACTTTTCCTCTACATTGCAGTGACCAATATAACCGTCAGTGCGGTCATCTTACGGGAAGAGGCGGGCACCCAGCAACCTATATACTTTGTAAGTCATGCGCTGGGGGCAGCCGAGAAAAATTACCCGATGGTCGAAAAAGCCGCCTACGCAGTCATAATTGCTGCCAGAAAACTCAGACCTTACTTTGACGCGCATCCGGTCGTGGTCCTCACCGACCAACCGCTGGAGAAAGTGTTAGAAAAATTTGAAAAATCAGGGAGATTACTGAAATGGGCGATCGAGCTGAGTGGGCTAGGGATATCTTACCAGCCAAGAACAGCCATCAAAGCCCAAGCATTAGCAGATTTTCTGGCGGAATGCTCCCATTCAGGGGAAGAGGAGACCCCTGTCGAGGAGTGGGTCGTGCATACTGATGGATCCTCGACAGCCAATGGCGTAGGCGCAGGCGTCGTACTGACCAGCCCGGGGGGGGGGGCTGATTTTGAGCATGCACTCAGGTTTGTCTTCCCAGCATCAAACAACGAAGCAGAGTACGAAGCAGTACTCGCGGGCGTCAGGCTAGTTAAGGCCGCAGAAGCAGAACGGATTGTCCTAGCGACAGACTCCCAGCTCATCGCCAACCAGATCAATGGTGAATACGAAGCCAGGGACCAAGCAATGGCCACATACCTGGAGATGGTGAAAGGAGAGTTATCAGGCCTGAAATCATATGAGATCAAACAGATCCCCCGCTCCCAGAACAGTCGAGCAGATGCCCTGTCAAAACTGGCGAGTTCCAGTCTACAGGACATACGGAGGTCAGTGTGGGTTGACGTCTTGCATGAGAAGCCTACCAGCCCCTGTCAGGCAATTAGCATCGTGGAAGAAGGTCTGGAAAGTTGGATGACTCCCTTCATCCAATTCAAGAAGCATGGTGTCCTACCATCAGACGCAACACAAAAAAGAAAAGTACAAGCTAAGGCAGCCTGGTTCATACTCATTGATGGGGAGCTCTATAAGAAATCTTTTACCTATCCCCTGCTCAAATGCCTACGGGCAGATCAAGCTGCTGAAGTATTGGAGGATATCCACTCAGGGATTTGTGGACATCACATCGGAGGGAGATCACTGGCCCACAAAGCCCTAAGGGCAGGCTACTACTGGCCTACTATGCTGGCGGATGCCAAGAGCCTGACCCAGAAATGCAGAAAGTGCCAGCTCTTCGCCCCATCAATCCATGCCCCGGCCCAGGAGCTCAGGCCAATCCTATCCCCCATCCCCTTCGCTCAATGGGGGATGGACATACTAGGACCCTTCACGGTGGCCACAGGGGGCAGGAAATTCTTGATTGTCGCCATAGACTACTTCACCAAATGGGTGGAAGCCGAAGCAGTGCCCAACATTACTGAGCCGGCGGTCAGAAAAGTGGTCTGGCGAAATATTATCACCAGGTTCGGCCTACCAAAAATGTTGGTATTCGACCATGGCAGACAATTCGATAATGATCCTCTAAGAATCTGGCTAGAAAGCCACAACGTCACAGTCGCTTATTCAGCCGTCTGTCACCCTCAAACCAACGGACAGGCAGAAGCAGCCAACAAACAAATTTTAAATGGCTTGAAGAAAATGGTGGATGACTGCAAGGGTAGGTGGGCTGACGAGCTTCCCAGTATACTCTAGTCAATCCGTACCACCAGAAAAGAATCTACAGGCCAGACCCCGTTTGGCCTGGTATATGGAGCAGAGGCATTATTACCGATCGAGGCAAGGATCCCTTCTCTGCGCTCCCTGCAGTACGACCAGGCTGAAAACGAAGCTGCAATGGTCGAGGCCTTGGACCTGGTAAATGAGTTAAGGGAAGAAGCCAGTAAGAAAAACATCGTTGCCTACCAGCAACGAATGAGGAAAGCCTTCAACGCCAAAGTCCGTCAGAGGAACTTCCAGATGGGTGAGCTGGTTCTGAGAAAAACGCAGGCGGTTGGAAAATCAAGGGAGCATGGAAAGCTAAGTGCCAACTGGGAAGGGCCATACCAAGTGACTCAAATCCTGGGACCAGGCACATACAAAATCGCCAACCTTGAAGGACAAGAATTGCATGCTCACTGGAACGCGGACACCCTGAAGAAATATTACGTCTGAACAAAATTCGGAGATAGTTTTTATTTTTGCTAAAAACAAATGGCGGAGGACGGTCAAAGAATGTCGACGGCTCCGACCACCCAAAATGTCACAAGTTTTATAAAGAAATGAGAAAGATCCAGATTTATACTCGTTGTCTGTTCAAACTTGCGTATTCACACACAAACGAGCAGGGGGCAATAGGGGGAGGCCCCCCTGTTGCCAAAGTTAGGAAAAATGAGCCCTCCAACAAAAATTCGAAAAGCCCCCCTGCTTGCCTCTGAGCAGGCAGGGTGTAACACCCGCTATATTTCTAGCAGTTTTATTCCTTATCGTTATGACATCGTTATAACTCTATCACATTTTGGCTTATGTGTCATCATTTTTCCAAGCTTATCTTCAATTTTGAGTTTAATGATATTTATTTTTATTTTAAAAGATTTTAAATCTTTTACATCTATTTATTTGATTTTCTTCGTAAACTAAGTAATTTTTTCGCGAGGAATTCTATTTCTCTCCGAATTGACATTTTTAAGCTTGGATTTAAGTTATTTCTTTTTCCTAAAAATGTTTGAATACGTTTATGGAATATTTTTTTTTTACTAAGATATATTTTAGTTACTAAAAACAAGTCATTTATGATTTTATTACGAAGCTTCGCGAATAATTATTTTCTTACGCGAGGTTTACTCGAATTACTTTGAAACGCCTTTAACTATTTTACGATTATACTTTTTATCAACTTATAAATTATTTGAGACTGCTTTCTCACATTTTGGACCGACTAAGCTCTTGGTCACAAGTTTTATTACATTTTATTTAAACGTTTCATTTTATCACATTAAAACGTAATCATAAGATAAATCATTTTCATTCATTGTAGCATTTATGTCAAAGCTTATCTTACTCCCTCTCTTATCCCATTTGGCCGGCCAACTTATGGTCTAGGTACACTCTTGTATTCTTTTTTTTGAAAGCCTTAATTCATGCTTACTCTTTTAAGTATTGTATCACCCATCTCCACCTTTACTCTCTACATTCATTTCTTTTACATTCACCAAAAATATTCATCACTCTCTTCTCCTCTCTTTTGGCCGTGTGACCCTTAGCCATTCTAGGCAAATTTTTGCTCCATTTCTAGTCTCAATCGCATCATTCTTATCGTCATAATCATCCTCTTTCCGATTCCTTCGTTAAGGTATTAATCGACATCATTTTCGATCAATTTTTACCTTGTTTTTTTTAGTTTTCTCATGGTATTTTCTGCCATGATTTTCGTGTTGGTAGGATTTTTGGACGATCCCGAAGCCGACGAATACATCGTTGATTCAGACTTGGAGTAGAGGTAACGTCGATGTTACTCGGTATTTCAAGGTTTTAATTGAGTATTTGCATGTATATATTTTTATATTTTATTTTGGCAATATATGTATGTCACGAATTCTGGAAAAATTTTTAAAGTTGAAATTTTGCATGTTTCGATATTTTTATCGTTTTTACGAGATTAACGATTAAATTGTTATAATAATTTGTAAAATCGTAATAATCGGCCTAAACATGTAATATATATTTATATTCTGGAAAAATGTTGTTTTTGATGATTTTTAGTAATTTAGTATTTTTCTGATATTTTTGATATCGATTATTGAATTATTATCGTTTTCGGACAAAAACGATTGAAAACCGATTTTTAGTTCTAGTACTTAAACATTTTATTTTAATCTGATTTTTGACGTGGTAAAACTTTCTGGTGAAATAGAATTTTATGAATTTTCTCATAATTTTTCGGAATTGTTAAGTGGATGAATTAATTAATCACTTTAAATCATCGTTTATCGTTAAAACCGTGTTTGTTGTTTAAATTCTCGATTTCTAGTCTTTGGTTTAAATCTGGAAAAAATTATGATTCTGATGATTTCATATTAAAATGTATTATTATGATTTTTAGTGCCTTAATAAAATGTTTGGAACGATAGGTTTGTTAATAAAATCGTTAATTGCGAAAACGGGTTTAAATGACGGTTTTGTTGAAATTTGTTGAATCTGGGTTTTGGAAAAAATCTGGAAAAAATTTATATTCTGTAAAATTAGGATTTTAAAGTGTAATAATAATTTTTGGATATTAATACTTAAATCGTTTTGTAATTACTATTTTTATTAATCGTTATTGTCGAGATTGGACGATTAACGAGAAAACGCTTTAAAAACCGAGCTTTTAGAATTCTGGAAATTTTCTTTTCTGGACAGAATGTCCATAAATATAATTTAACTATTTTACGTAATTTTTGTACTATTTATTATAGTCTTTAATTAATAAATATTGATTTCGGACAAATTGTGATTTATCGCTAAATTGCTTCGTCTTACCTAAAAGAATTATTTTTCCAGCAATTTTGAAAGTATTTAAATCTGAAACTTTAAGAGTTAAATCATCCCTTAACATACTCTAAATATATTTGTTGGTTTAATTAAATAAATACGTTCAAATATTTAATTTGATGTTTGCCGTAAAATCCTATTTATAATTTTATCGTCGAAACTAATAATAATTAGGGAATTTTAGCTTTATAACTTTTGAAGACACCCTAATTAGTAATATTAAAATATTTAAGATGTTTCTAATCATTTTATACCACTTACACGATATTTTAATAATTTCATAAAATCAAATGTTCTTACTTTAATAATTAATATCGTTAAGGCCGAAAGTATTAGTTTTATAAATCTATATCGTTTACTAAAATGTGGTATTAGTATGAACTAATATTTTCACTACTTTGATATGATGCTATTTTTAGTAAAGTTTCTAAAAATAGAAGTTTCCTAAAATAGAAGTTTCCTAAAATAGAAGTTTCCTAAAATAGAAAGTTTCTTCTTTTAGAATATAAATGTTTACTTCTTTTATCCTCATATTGTTTATGATGAATACATCTTTTAAATATCGATAATGGTTTGTTTTGGAGTTATGGAATAAGGACAAGTGTGGGTTTAGAGTAATATAGTCTGGGGTGTACGTTTTGCCATCAACTATAAAGCTGGTGTGTCTATGTTGAGACACATTGGTCGTTGAACTGAGCATGGTTTGTGCTCAGGAGTGTGTATATTTTGACCTTAAACTTAGATATCGCATCGTGTAAGTCGCCGTCGGGTTGAACTGGATTACGGTTGGTGTCCAGGAGGGGTGTACATTACTTAAGCCAGGACCTCGCTGCACGCAGTCCTGTTATAGTTGAGTTGCCTAGTTAGAGACCAAAGTCTAATTTGTTTTGACTAAGTTCTCGAAACTAGTTTTTAGTATTATCCTAGTGAAAGTCTAGATTCTACATTAATCCTATCCATAACACCATTTTGATTATTTTATTTATTATCGATATAAATTGACGCAGGTTGGCAAATATCTTTATGTTTCTTCGGCAACCCTTTTAATTAATTTGTTTTACGCAAAAACTTATTTTATTACGCTGTTTTAATGTTTTCCACTTTTACTATTTTTCCTATATTAGTAATTACTGTTTTAAAATCCTGTTATACGGCTGGGAGAACGTTGACGTTGCGCCCCACTGATTGTGGCTGTTATGTTTTAACATGGCAGGTATACGTGTTTATTTTCCGGTGGTTGTGGGCTAGCGAGCAGTCTTGAATCCTGCTGTTTTTTTTTTAATCATGTCTTAAGGATTGTTTAACCTTTTTACGGATTGTTTTATATTTTAGCCATTTTTTATGTATGGCGCATGTTGGACTTTACCAATTTAATTTATTAAGACATAGTTCTGTGTGTTTTAATCCCGACTCTACAGTGTTTCCGCCACTGTATCGCGCTAGAATTTTTAGGGGATTACAGTTGGTATCAGAGCATCACTGCTCCCAACGCTTACACCTGAAATTAAGGAAAAATACCAGTAAATTATTTAAACAGTAAATAAAGATATTATTAGAAATGGGTAGAAACAAATAAGGACTTATTTGTTTAGCTTTCTTGTTCCTGAAACTCAATGGTTAGCATTGAATATTTGTTTCATATGTCCAAGAAGAAGACGATGAGTGGACAAGATGTTGATAGGATGCTGCTCCAGATCGGGACAAGACCTACTTAGCACTCTCAACGCCTGCCGACTCGAGTGGACAACTAGGTGCTCCAAGAAAGATTTCGATAATGACTTTTAGCTCCGGTTTAGTTTACTTAAGCTACAGGCAAGATGATCAAGAGTAGATTCATGTTCCATGATGTCGCAGTAAATCCAGATGGAGCGACCCATGACTTGCATGCTCGTTCCTCTACAAGAAGATGAAGTAATCCATTTTGGATTCCCTCGTGAACTCTGGAGGCCCGAAGATTCTCTTCTGGTTCAAGAACTTAGTAATATAGGATCATCGATTCTTTTCTTCCTTCCTCTACTTCTTCTAATTCTTCTCTTTTATATTCTCTTCTTCATCCGCTTGGTGAATCTTTGTTCTATTCTTCTATTCTACCATCTTTCTCTTGAGATTCTTTTGTTAGACCGATTTCCGTCTCAGTGAACCCCGTGAAAGGATATAGATGTTTTAGGTTTAGTAAACCCTTGTTACCTATGGCTTGAGGGTTCTGAGTTATACCCTGTTATCTATCTTAGTAAGCTTTTGAGGATCGATTTGAATGATAAATTGTCAATTAATGGAATTAGGTTGGTACTTTACACACTGAACTTTGGGTTATAGGTTACTTGATTATTTGGAGGACTTAGAGTTGAATATATTTTGGGGTAGTAGGAGTATATTGTATTTGATGGATACCTAGTACCTAATTTAACCTAGAACCGAACCAAGTGTAGATAATAATAGTATTTTGGGATTCCTACCTAATGCTTATTTGATGGATGCATCGTGAATATTCGGGATCATAGAGTGTTGGTTAAAGTGTTAACCTGAATGTTGTGGTACCATAAAAGGTTTTCATTAATACCGTTAGAAATTTTGGTTAACATAGATTACCCTTGTTTCTTAAGGATTAGATCGTTGATCGTTGTTTAAGGTTGTAAGCTATGAACTTTGGAGTTGAGTGATCTAAAATTGGATAAATTGTTGTTAACCTTGAAAAGGAGAAACATATTGCCATTAGAGGTTGAAGTTATCGCATTGTTTTGAGGAATACTTAATGCGAATCATCTTAATGGATTTATAGTTCAGAACCTTAGACCAACGAGATTGTGGCTTCGTTGAGTTATTAAATACTTTGTGGTTACACCATTACGATTAGAAATTTGATGGACTTCTCAGAAACATTAATCGAATGACGTGTTTGAAGATGTGAGTGTTTGCGCCATTACCTATAGGTTTGAGCGTGTTTGAGGATTTATTGTACTTCCCCAACTTCTGCACTTGTGGTATTATAATATGTCGGTGATCATCTTTGAGGATTTCGTGTCCGAACTTTGTTAATTGGTGGGTTTTATTTAGTCTTCCTTACTCGAGAAATTTGAAGCATACCTCGAGTTCAGACCTTATGAGCTTTAAATTTATAAACCTTAGTGATTACGAGTTAGGGTATGTTTTGATAACCGTTGGAATCTTAATTAAAGGATTAGTCTAAATTATTTGTGGATTCTTACTATGCTAATTGAAAGATTGTGTAAGTATGTAAGACTTAATTTTGGAGGTTGTAGATTGAGTAGGACCACCCTGTACTGATATTGAACTTAGCGTTATTTGATGGGATTTAGGAACCGTGTTTGTGGAAGTCGTGCTAGGAATCTCCAGATGATTAATTTCTTCCATAATCCTTGAGAGCTCTTTTTGATTCACAACTCCGTCTTTCTTTCTGCTCCTCTTGAATTCTGTTACGGTAACTCCTGCCAATCCCTTCAACCTTTGTCGATTTTGAAAGCTCTTATTTTTAATTTATTTATCCTTGTTCTATTTGCCCGTTAACTATTTTTCGAACTCCCTATTTTATAAAAAGTTTGACTACTTTAAAAAAAAAATTGGACTATCGTAAAATTTTAACATTTTGAGTTATAATTTCTAATTGTGAATTTGCCCGTTTTGTAAAAAGCTGGACTAATTTAAAAATTTTGATTTTCATGAAATTTTAACATTTTGAAGCATGATTTCAAATTTTTAAACTCCCCATTTTGTAAAAACTTTGAGCAATTTAACATTTTGGGTTATCGTGAAATTTAGCATTTTTATTTTATAATTTAAGAACTATATAATTCACTTTGTTTTATCTTTGGTTGATATTTATATTTAGATCTATTTCAAAATGCCTTAATAATCTATTTTAAACTATTTCGAAATTATTTTTAATTTTTGATTTTCAAGCGATCAAAATTTTATGAAGACTTTTATATTTCCAAGTACTTCAATTTGTATAGGATTTTTATGTAAAACGTTTTAACATTGTCGAAATTATCTTGTATGTTCAAGTTTGATAACATTTTTGAAAACTTTCATAATTACTTTGATAACATTTTCGAAACTTTAACGTTTTGAGAATTGATTGTCATTTTATTGTTGGTGGACTTTTGAATCTGTTATTGTAAATATTTGACGGCTGGTGCGATTTTCTACAAAATTTGATTTCTCCAAACTAAATTTTGTTTCATAAAAAAAAATGAATAATATCGAATTTCTTAATCAAAATATTTTACTTTTGTTTTCAAAATATTTTGGTTATCCTATTTTCTTCGAGTTTGTTTACAAATGTTATTTAACGTTGTTATTTTATCAAATAACTTTACTTTACGATATCATTAATCAAAAGATTTTAAACTTCGGGTTGGTTAGCCCAATTCTTCTTGGAATAGAATTTTGACTTCGATGCGAGCTAAGCATCCTCAACTCTTCGAGTAAGGTAAACCTCGATTTCCTATCTGCTTATTCCTAGTTTCGAGGACGAAACTTTCTTTTAGTGGGGAGGATTGTAACACCCGCTATATTTCTAGCAGTTTTATTCCTTATCGTTATGACATCGTTATAACTCTATCACATTTTGGCTTATGTGTCATCATTTTTCCAAGCTTATCTTCAATTTTGAGTTTAATGATATTTATTTTTATTTTAAAAGATTTTAAATCTTTTACATCTATTTATTTGATTTTCTTCGTAAACTAAGTAATTTTTCCGCGAGAAATTCTATTTCTCTCCGAATTGACATTTTTAAGCTTGGATTTAAGTTATTTCTTTTTCCTAAAAATGTTTGAATACGTTTATGGAATATTTTTTTTTTTACTAAGATATATTTTAGTTACTAAAAACAAGCCATTTATGATTTTATTACGAAGCTTCGCGAATAATTATTTTCTTACGCGAGGTTTACTCGAATTACTTTGAAACGCCTTTAACTATTTTACGATTATACTTTTTATCAACTTATAAATTATTTGAGACTGTTTTCTCACATTTTGGACCGACTAAGCTCTTGGTCACAAGTTTTATTACATTTTATTTAAACGTTTCATTTTATCACATTAAAACGTAATCATAAGATAAATCATTTTCATTCATTGTAGCATTTATGTCAAAGCTTATCTTACTCCCTCTCTTATCCCATTTGGCCGGCCAACTTATGGTCTAGGTACACTCTTGTATTCTTTTTTTTGAAAGCCTTAATTCATGCTTACTCTTTTAAGTATTGTATCACCCATCTCCACCTTTACTCTCTACATTCATTTCTTTTACATTCACCAAAAATATTCATCACTCTCTTCTCCTCTCTTTTGGCCGTGTGACCCTTAGCCATTCTAGGCAAATTTTTGCTCCATTTCTAGTCTCAATCGCATCATTCTTATCGTCATAATCATCCTCTTTCCGATTCCTTCGTTAAGGTATTAATCGACATCATTTTCGATCAATTTTTACCTTGTTTTTTTTAGTTTTCTCATGGTATTTTCTGCCATGATTTTCGTGTTGGTAGGATTTTTGGACGATCCCGAAGCCGACGAATACATCGTTGATTCAGACTTGGAGTAGAGGTAACGTCGATGTTACTCGGTATTTCAAGGTTTTAATTGAGTATTTGCATGTATATATTTTTATATTTTATTTTGGCAATATATGTATGTCACGAATTCTGGAAAAAATTTTAAAGTTGAAATTTTGCATGTTTCGATATTTTTATCGTTTTTACGAGATTAACGATTAAATTGTTATAATAATTTGTAAAATCGTAATAATCGGCCTAAACATGTAATATATATTTATATTCTGGAAAAATGTTGTTTTTGATGATTTTTAGTAATTTAGTATTTTTCTGATATTTTTGATATCGATTATTGAATTATTATCGTTTTCGGACAAAAATGATTGAAAACCGATTTTTAGTTCTAGTACTTAAACATTTTATTTTAATCTGATTTTTGACGTGGTAAAGCTTTCTGGTGAAATAGAATTTTATGAATTTTCTCATAATTTTTCGGAATTGTTAAGTGGATGAATTAATTAATCACTTTAAATCATCGTTTATCGTTAAAACCGTGTTTGTTGTTTAAATTCTCGATTTCTGGTCTTTGGTTTAAATCTGGAAAAATTTATGATTCTGATGATTTCATATTAAAATTTATTATTATGATTTTTAGTGCCTTAATAAAATGTTTGGAACGATAGGTTTGTTAATAAAATCGTTAATTGCGAAAACGGGTTTAAATGACGGTTTTGTTGAAATTTGTTGAATCTGGGTTTTGGAAAAAATCTGGAAAAAATTTATATTCTGTAAAATTAGGATTTTAAAGTGTAATAATAATTTTTGGATATTAATACTTAAATCGTTTTGTAATTACTATTTTTATTAATCGTTATTGTCGAGATTGGACGATTAACGAGAAAACGCTTTAAAAACCGAGTTTTTAGAATTCTGGAAATTTTCTTTTCTGGACAGAATGTCCATAAATATAATTTAACTATTTTACGTAATTTTTGTACTATTTATTATAGTCTTTAATTAATAAATATTGATTTCTGACAAATTGTGATTTATCGCTAAATTGCTTCGTCTTACCTAAAAGAATTATTTTTCCAGCAATTTTGAAAGTATTTAAATCTGAAACTTTAAGAGTTAAATCATCCCTTAACATACTCTAAATATATTTGTTGGTTTAATTAAATAAATACGTTCAAATATTTAATTTGATGTTTGCCGTAAAATCCTATTTATAATTTTATCGTCGAAACCAATAATAATTAGGGAATTTTAGCTTTATAACTTTTGAAGACACTCTAATTAGTAATATTAAAATATTTAAGATGTTTCTAATCATTTTATACCACTTACACGATATTTTAATAATTTCATAAAATCAAATATTCTTACTTTAATAATTAATATCGTTAAGGCCGAAAGTATTAGTTTTATAAATCTATATCGTTTACTAAAATGTGGTATTAGTATGAACTAATATTTTCACTACTTTGATATGATGCTATTTTTAGTAAAGTTTCTAAAAATAGAAGTTTCCTAAAATAGAAGTTTCCTAAAATAGAAGTTTCCTAAAATAGAAAGTTTCTTCTTTTAGAATATAAATGTTTACTTCTTTTATCCTCATATTGTTTATGATGAATACATCTTTTAAATATCGATAATGGTTTGTTTTGGAGTTATGGAATAAGGACAAGTGTGGGTTTAGAGTAATATAGTCTGGGGTGTACGTTTTGCCATTAACTATAAAGCTGGTGTGTCTATGTTGAGACACATTGGTCGTTGAACTGAGCATGGTTTGTGCTCAGGAGTGTGTATATTTTGACCTTAAACTTAGATATCGCATCGTGTAAGTCGCCGTCGGGTTGAACTGGATTACGGTTGGTGTCCAGGAGGGGTGTACATTACTTAAGCCAGGACCTCGCTGCACGCAGTCCTGTTATAGTTGAGTTGCCTAGTTAGAGACCAAAGTCTAATTTGTTTTGACTAAGTTCTCGAAACTAGTTTTTAGTATTATCCTAGTGAAAGTCTAGATTCTACATTAATCCTATCCATAACACCATTTTGATTATTTTATTTATTATCGATATAAATTGACGCAGGTTGGCAAATATCTTTATGTTTCTTCGGCAACCCTTTTAATTAATTTGTTTTACGCAAAAACTTATTTTATTACGCTGTTTTAATGTTTTCCACTTTTACTATTTTTCCTATATTAGTAATTACTGTTTTAAAATCCTGTTATACGGCTGGGAGAACGTTGACGTTGCTCCCCACTGATTGTGGCTGTTATGTTTTAACATGGCAGGTATACGTGTTTATTTTCCGGTGGTTGTGGGCTAGCGAGCAGTCTTGAATCCTGCTGTTTTTTTTTAATCATGTCTTAAGGATTGTTTAACCTTTTTACGGATTGTTTTATATTTTAGCCATTTTTTATGTATGGCGCATGTTGGACTTTACCAATTTAATTTATTAAGACATAGTTCTGTGTGTTTTAATCCCGACTCTACAGTGTTTCCGCCACTGTATCGCGCTAGAATTTTTAGGGGATTACACAGGGGGCAGGCCCCCTGTACTTTGAATAAAAGCCAGGGACAGGCCGGATCAACAAGGACTGGGGGCAGGCCCCCCAACCTTGTATAAAAAACGCAAAAGCCCCCCTGCTTGCCTCTGGGAAGGCAGGGGGCAGGCCCCCTGGAGTTTGAATAAAAGCCAGGGACAGCCCGGATCAACAAGGACTGAGGGCAGGCCCCCCAACCTTGTATAAAAAAAAAATACAAAAGCCACCCTGCCCACCTCTGGGCAGGCAGGGCCCCCTGGACTTTGAATAAAAGTCAGGGACAGGCCGGATCAACAAGGACTGAGTGCAGGCCCCCCAACCTTGTATAAAAAACGAAAAAGCCACCCTGCTTACCTCTGGGCAGGCAGGGGGCAGGCCCCCTGGACTTTGAATAAAAGCCAGGGACAGGCCGGATCAAAAAGGACTGGGGGCAGGCCCCCCAACCTTGTATAAAAAACGCAAAAGCCACCCTGCTTACCTATGGGCAGGCAGGGGGCAGGCCCCCTGGACTTTGAATAAAAGCCAGGGACAGGCCGGATCTACAAGGACTGGGGGAAGGCCCCCAAACTTGTATAAAGAAAAACGATAAGGAACCCCCCTGCTTACAGGCAGGCAGGGACAGGATGCGCATCAAACTCATGGAAAACCGAAACAGACAAAGCAAACAGAAAAATTCACATAAAAGGAGTAGTGTCAAAGGAATACAGGATAAGAGTTTTTAAAACAAGTGATTACAATTAGAGTACGGCAGCCGGCCACCAAAGGGCTCAGCGCGCAAAGAAGTAAGGAAGTTAAAACGTTGGCACAGGCGCAGCAGGGGACGAGCAAGAGCCCTCTGAGGAAGACTGCCCTCCATGTTAAGCAGGAGGAGCGTCTGGGCCGGAAGCAGCAGCTCCTTCAGACAGTCTGCGCATTTGAGCTTCGTCCTTAGCAGTGTAGAGGGCTCGGAAAGCATCTTCGTCAAAACCAGGGAACATCTCCCTGACAGTTTCCATGACAACCCCTAGGCAAGAGTTAGCACCATTAACAAAGCCCGCCGACACGGCCGTGTCCACCTCCTGGAGTATTTCGTCCCTCTCCTTTTCCCATTCCTTGGTCTTCGCCGCCAAATCGCCAAGAGCCGCCTGCAGATCAGAATCTGCCTTGGAAAGGCGCTCCCCAAGGTCGATGACGCTCTTCTTAGCATGATCCAGCTCAGCCAAAGCTTTCCTGGCCTGCTCCAACTCCGCAAAGGCCTGCTGAGCTCTCTTTGACTCCTTCCCCAGGCGGGACACTTCCCTGATAGCCTTTTCATTCTCAGACTTCCAGTGGATCGCCTGACCCTTGGCTTCTTCCAGCTCGGTCTCTTTTTTCGCCAACTGATCCTTCGGGCTGGAAATGAGGGCAACGTCCCTCTCGACTGCAGAAAGGCGTTCAGAGTTAGACAGTTCCTCATCGCTCAGGCGGTTGAGGGCCGCCAGCTCCGCGGAAGCTTGTATGATTCGGGAAGTGCGCTGGATGTACTGGGTCACTTGATTGGTAGCAGATTTGACAATCTTGAGAAGATGGTCCGCTAGAACTGCCCCTGAGTCGGAAAGAAGGGCGGAAACATCTTGGCTGTCGCCGGCGGTATAGTGGAACTCGGCGTTCTCCTCGGAAAAGAGGGTGGCAGGAATCCCCGGAGCAAAATGTTTGGGTTCAGGCGTGGAAGTCTCCAAGTCCACCACCTGGTCAGCACTTGGAGCCTCCCTGCTCCTCTTTCTAATCAGCCCCCTGGGAGTGCTCTCCCCAGTCTCTTCGGAGCCTGCGGCCCGTGGCCCCGGGGGAATCTGGACCCCTGCTGAAAGGCCCTCTTGCCTGCCAACAGGCGAAGGGGTAGCCTCACAGGCAATCGCCTTCGCAACTGGAGAAGGGGTGGCCTCAGAAACCGCCGTCTTTGCAGGCGTTGCTCTAGGAGGGGGGGGGGGGGGGAAGCCTTGGTCTACTGAACGACAGACCCTTCAAGTGCTTCATCAGATTCTTCTCACCTCTCTTAAAGTCAGGGGGAAGAGAAGGGCGACTGTGGACAACAGTGAGAGTCTCGGTTAGGCCCAGGCGTCTCACCTCCCCTTTTCTCCAAACAAAGGTAGCAAGATCTGCAAGGTAAACATACAAGCTATCAGGGCACCTTAAAAAAAAAAAGAGTAAAAAAGAATCATCAAACACTCTTGAACTACCTTTATCTAGACCCGGGTTCATGCCCAACCGGGTCAAGTATTTATCAGACGCAATAAGCTCCGCATGGGGGAGCCATAATGTAGGGCCATACACCCCATACTTATCAGTGTGGGCAGCAATAAAGCCCGCCAACTCCTTGTCTTTCTCTCCCAGCTTCACCTCCAAGGCTCTTCCACCCACGCCAGGGTGATACTCCTCAGAGGTCTCAAGCCTGGTGTGGACATGATTCCTGAAATGACGAGGAATCCTCCACCCATGGATGCTGTGTACATAAAGGAAGTTGTTCTTCCAGTCTCTCAAACTATCCATGCCAGGCCACACCAAACAATGTCCCTTCTGCCTCAAAAGGGACCAATAACCAGGGGAGCCCGCACTCCCAGAGGAAACCATTTGTAAGCCCACCATAAACCGCAGGACGTCAATGGAAGGCTCGGTGCGGTGGAAAAGACAAGTCCAGACATATGAAATTAACGCCCTGACAGCTGTGGCTGTCTGCTGGGCGATGGCGACGTTCATGCGCCTGAAGATCTCCTCCAGGGAAGGGTGGAGGGGAAAGCGCAGGCCGAATTCCAAACATTTATGGTAAACCGCTATGCACCCATCAGGAGGGTTGCATACGGTATCCTTTTCGCCTGGGACAACGACTGTGTACCCCTCCCCGAAGTTATAAAGCCGCTCAATCACACCAGCGGCGTTCTTTGCGAGGATCGTCTCCCGATTTTTCGGGTCAGGGAAGGTACTCAAAGGGATGCGGTACTTGACCTTATCTAGATAGTAAACCCTACCCCTTTCCCGACGAACAAGGGGGCCGGAAGTTCTAGAAGGGTCAACTTCCAACGCCTCGTCGTCCGAGTCAATGGCGTCAAACGAAGGGGGGTCGGGAGAGTTACCACCCCCGCTGTTCGCCGAATGCTCTTCCTCAAAACCAACCTCCCTAGAGGAGGAGGCAAAGTTCACCCCTTCCCCCCTCTTTGACGGGCCAGTAAAGGGTAAAATCCGCTCACGGGTTCTAGACATTTTACTCTAATAAAAGCGGAAAACAGGAAATCAAAAAGAAAAAGCAGGAAATGGAAGGCAAAAATCTGACCTAAGATCGCCTGCCAGTGCAGTAAAAGCCCGAAGAAGAAGTCTCCCAGAAGAAAGGGGTTACAAAGTGGGGTACGATTCGTCAAACACCCAAGGGTTTTGCAGAAAGAAAAATTGGGAGGATTTCAAGAAAAGAAGGATTGAAGAAGGAAAAAGAAGAAGAATGTGCAACTGATTGTTTTTATAGGGAAAAAGGCATGCGAAGAGTCGCCAAAATCCCAGGAGTCCGCCCAAAGACCACTGCCCACGCGTCACTTCCTAAGAAGTCAGCCCTGTGTGGTTTCCCAAGAACAACCTCGAAAGGACCAAAAAGTGTCAAGGGATTGATCACCCTATGACGTCCCCTCTTCGCTTCCAAACAAAAAGTAATAAACACATATTAAAAATACAATACACAAACACATCGCCTGAATTTCATTTCATTAAACCTTAAAAGGGAAAATTACATTCAGTGCCCAACAAGGAAAGAAAATATACAGAGACCCGGAAATTCCGGCCCAACGAGCAAACGCCCTGCTACGCAGGCCTAATCATCATCCCAGTCAGGGGAAGGGTCCCCAGGGCTGCCTGAGCCCCCAAAGTCCGAACCCTAGTCCCAGTCTGGGGAGTCCTGGAAAGGGTCACCAGGGATCCCATCCTCATCCCTCTCACTTAAACAACCAAGACCTCCATTGTCGTCAGAGTCTTGGCTGCTATCTTCCCAGTCCCTGCCAAAGGGAACGGCCTGGGATTCGTCGCAGGTGCGACAACCTGTCTTCTTCACAGGCGAGGAGGGGCCTGACGCCAAGGAGGAGTCAGTATCAGAGAGGTTGGGATCAAATTTTTCAGGGTGCAGCCACGGAAAACACTCGTGACATCCCCGGTCAAAGCAGCCTCCTCCCTGGGGGCAACGCCTGAATCTAGGCGCAGCAGGGGGTGAGGACCTTTTGAGTCGCTTGATCGTCCTGGTAGGAACCTTCTTGTCCTTCTGGCGAGAACGAAGCCGTGAACGGCGGCTACGGCGGACAGCTCGATAAGCAGCTCGAGCATACTGAAGCCTCCAAAACCCTCTAAAAATAAAAGTAACATATCGAACTCCACGGCGAGTAACGAACTTTTTGATCCAAACCATGATTAAAGACAAAGAAAGGAAAGTTGGAAATGGATCGTGAAAATGATGAAGGAGGATACAATTTATACAAAAAGTAGAAGCAGGGCATTAATGGTGCCCCAACCACTTCTGCAAAGAAGTGAGCCAATCGCCAAACTGGCGCACTGCTCGAAAATCCACTGTGCAAAGAAGAATAATCATAAAGGAAGACGTTTGAACTCTCTGCATACCCAGAGAAATTAAAGCATGTTCCCTCGGGAATACGAGGCGCATTTAATGCAAGAGTATTCAAGGAGTCAACCTCCCACCGTCCCAAAACAAGACGTCGCCTGCCGAGCAGGAGCCCCGCTCCCCCTCAGCCGGCGAGGGCCAATTGATGGGAGTCGGTTGCCTGCCTCTGGCCGCCTGCCAGTCAGGCCCCGGGGCGTCCAATCCCAGAATAAGAAAAGGCCTGCCCAGCAGACCTTCCATCAATATCATTGAAACTTCCAAGTGAGTGGCCTTAATCCCTTAGCCGCCTGGCACAGCCTGGCCGCCCGCCGAGCAGGGCGAACCAGGCCTCCTGCCTGTTTCCAGGGCGCTATCGCCTAAGCAGGACCAGAGGGGGACCGAGGACCCGTCCGTCATTTTGCCTAAAGGTAAGGGGAAGTGAGTGGATGAGGTGAGTCCACGTGTCGCACAAGCATCCACTCATTTCCCTCTTCTTCTTTCTCTTTTCCTCTCTCTTGTGGGAAGGTATAAATACTTTCCCATTTCCCACATGAGAAGGGTTGGATTTTCTCTCTCTAGACTCTGACTCCTAAAAACGCCACCTAGTTCCTCACGAGCTAGGTTCATCAAGGCATTTCACGGACTGACTTAGGCATCGGAGAGGGTTTCCTCGGACAACCTCCGAGGCCCTGTGCGTTCATTGTGCAGGGAGCAGGCCGACTCCGCCGGGAAGGTCCGATCAAGGGAGTGAGACGAAGAAGAGGTTTAAGGAAGTCGGACGATCAATTATTCACCAGTAACTCAATTATACGACCCGGATCCAAGGCCGGGTTAATTGTTTCCATAACCGAAACATATTCTTTACAGGTATTACGGGTACGTGAACCGGTACGTGAACCTTGGCCAGGTAACACGTACAAATGCCATCTCAATGTTTCAGTTGCAACTTGCAACATATACATGCATGCCAATGATAATGAGCATAAATTGGCTTTAATTTTAATTATAACTCCACCGCCAACTTCTTCCATGACTAACTGAGACTATTTGAGCAAAGTTTCAGGTTGTGTTCATTCCTTGCTTTGTTCTACTCTTCTATTCGTTGGAGCAACGGATCATTATTAAACCATGGTTTTACTCTTCTACCCGTTGGAGCAAAATCAAGGCAGAAGTAATGGCAATTAATTGGGAAGATTATATTCCCTGCTCCTCAAGCCTATAAATTAGAGTTTTGGCCATTGTTTAGGGACACCCTCTGCTCTCTACTACTTTGCAAACAGAAAAATTTATCAGAAATCGGCAACTTTCATATCATTCATGAAAACATTTCTTCCTGCTCCTCATTTCTCGTGCTCGGATTCTACGAAGGTATTTTTCTTGGAATCTCTTATGATTTCATTTTTTTAGCATGGTTGAACTTATTCGAGGCTCTGTGAATGCAGTGCGTCTTCAAATAAATATATTGTTACTCCATTAAAGCACAAATTTGATTCAAGCTCACGTAAATTTTTGCTTGGAACATCAGAATAACTTCAAAGTTTCACACCGATTTTCCTTTTTTTATACTAGCTCAACTGGAATTTTTTTGCTTTGTTTTTAGCTCAACTGAAGTTTTGTTTGTAGGTAGGAAGATAAACACCAAGAGCTTAGCTTCATTTTCTTTGGTATGGAGAGATGAATATGCTGGAGGAAACATGGATGACAATCTTGTGTATAAGCTTTGGATGGCATACTCTTTTTTTTTCAAAGTTTTTTCAATGTTGTTCTATCCATCTTCTTTCTCGGCTGATCATGCATATATAGTTGTATGCTACCATATTTTGCTTTGCAGCAAGTACATGCATTCATACTGCCATATTTCTCTAAGCTCTATTTCTTCTGACTGCTTCCTTCACATGCATCATGATCTCTGCTAATGCTGTCTTTTAATTGAATAGGCTCGATTCTGCCTCGGTTCTGCGTCGATTCAGTCCATTGGCCGGGAAACTTTGGTTGGAACTGAATAGCACACTTAAGCGAGGAATAATTACTGACCCGTGACTGAATTTCAGCCAATTTCCTACTCACGACTACTCTGCTCGAATTTAGCAAAGGTACTCCCTTTCTTTATTTCGAATCTTCACTTTCTTTCGTTGAATTCGCCTTTTGTTCTAAGGTTTTGCTCATGCCCATGCGGATTTTGAAATTTTAATGTCGGATTTTGTTCCAGGAACAACCTCACCTAACTGAGTCAATTGTTTGTTGGCTAGATGATGGCAGAAGAATCTCAAGACCATAAACGAGGAGAGCCCGGGCCTCGAAGGCCGAAACGATCAACGAAATGGCGTCGATGATACACTGGAACTGCGAAGGATCCGTATAGAAATGCCGGGAGATGGAAAAGCTAAGTGTCAGCTCACCCATCTACCTGTAGCTTTAGGAAAGTTCGATCATGATGAAGTCGGATTTTGATTTCAGGAGATTCACCTTTTATGTATTTTTTATGACGGGAGATAGAATGGAAAACAAGACTAACGACAATTTTCTTTTTAAATAATCTGTAGCTTTGTTTTTGTATAGCTCACTTGCAGGGGTATCTTGGAATCTTGAGTAACTAGATTGAATTCGAGCCGTCAACTGGGGTGGATATTCTGAACGAGTTATTTCAATTTCATTTGAGTCGATATCATGCAACGAATCTACCCGTCAAATCATTGGATAGGAATCAACGAATCTACCTGTCAAATCATTGGATAGGAATTTTGAACAAATCATTTGAATTCTTTATGGAGTTATCATACTATGAAGTTATCTGTCGATCGTTGGATTGCTTCAAGCTACTCTAGGTTGGATCATTTCCTCCTACTTGAGTTGTCATGAGGGAAACCGTTTGGATCATCATGACTTTCTTGTGAGGAACCACGAATTGAACCCATTCGCCGATGGCTCGAGTTTTGGAGCTCCGGGGAGGCCATTTTAGTTCTCTTCAAGATACTATGAAATGAAACAATCCGCCGACCCTGGGATACAAGTCATTCTTAGTTAAATCGCCATGTTACTTCATAATTCCATCTTGCAAAGCAATTTTGAAGGTTCCTTGTCAAGCTATATGAAGATGTTCGATACAACTACAAGTTTGCTTGAAGACATGGAGCATGACGAATCTTGCAGATTGTAGATGAGACAAGAAGCCTGGAGATTATATATTGATGGAAGGACAATGACGATCATGGATCACAACCAACTCGAAGAATCTTGGAGATTATTCATTGAAGAAAGGATGACGATGATTAATCACAACCTACTTGCAGAATGGAGCATGATGAATCCTACTTAGCTTGAAGATCACAAGTAAGAGATGAAGCCTGGAGTTTTCCATTGAAGGGAGAACAACCTGATCGTGGATCACAATCGCTACTTGAAGACATAGAGCATGATGAATCCCACTTGCAGATCGCGGAGGAAGAAGTCTGGAGCTCATCCGACGATGATCATGGATCACAACCTACCTGAAGCTCATGACAATTTTGCTCTAAAGTAATCAAGGCATTTGGGGAGCTGGATGATATGAAGACATCAATTATCTTGAAGCAAACATATTGTTGGGCAACATCCTTCTGAAGCCACAAAGTGCAATCGATTTGAAGTCTATTTAGCCGTACACAGTTTAAACTCTTGCGGGCCAGGAGTATTTTTTGAAGAATGGTGTTGGTGTGGCTGCACTCCAACAAAGTATTTGCCCGAGCTGCCTACGTACTTGTGAAAGCTGACATGGGAGACAACTTACAAGATCAAGCCAACGTAGTTCAAGGGAAGGGGTTATTTTTATTTGGAGGTGTGGCTGCACTCAAGCTACATATTCACTCGAGCTGCCTACGTACCTGCAAAGTATCAAAATACTCTACAAGATCAAGCCGACGTAATTCATGAAGGAATTTTTTTATTCGGTGGATTTTTTTTTGTTTTTTTGTTTTTATGCAGTTTATACTCTTGCTTAGGAGCCTTGTTGCAGTTTATCCTCTTGCTTAGGAGCATTGTTGCAGTTTATCCTCTTGCTTAGGAGCATTGTTGCAGTTTATCCTCTTGCTTAGGAGTATTGGTGTAAAGGAATTCACGAGTAGTAGCGCTTTAGGAACTTTCCATTAATTGGTCCTATACGCACACCATCTTCATCCACAATTTTGTAAGCACCATTGGAGTACACCTCTTGCACGACATATGGCCATCCCACTTAGAAGTGAATTTACCTACTGGTTTGTGAGAGGTAATGATTGGCCTTATTACGGCGAGCACCAAGTCTCCTACTTGAAAAGATCGAGGATTCACCTTTTTATTGAAAGCGCGTGTCATTCTTGCTTGATAACATTGAAGTGTTTGTTGTGCTAACAACCTTCTTTCATCAAGGGTTTCCAATTCTGCCAAGCGCAGCTTATCGTTATCATCACTTGAAAGTTCTTCTTGTATAGCAATACGCAATGATGGAATCTGCAATTCTAGCGGTAGCACAGCCTCAACTCCATATACCAACGCTTACGGGGTTGATTGGGTGGGCGTCTTGTATGTTGTACAATATTGTTATCCCCTAGAAATTCTAACGCGATACAGTGGCGGAAACACTGTAGAGTCGGGATTATAACACGGTGTAACTATGTTTTAATAAAAATATAAATGGTAAAATCAAACATTAGGACCTATATAAAAATGGCCAAAATTAAATAAATCCACAAAAGGGTTTAAAAATCCACCAAACATAATTTTAAAATTAATTGAGCAAGGATCATGTCTGCCCGCTAGCCCACATCCGGAAACACGCATACCTATCATGTTAAAAACATAACAGCCACAATCAGTGAGGAGCAACGTCAACGTTCTCCCAGCCGTATAACAGGATTTTAAAACAGTAATTACTAATATAGGAAAAATAGTAAAGATGGAAAACAGTAAAACCGCATATTAAAATAAGCTTTAGCGCAAAACAAATTAATCAAAAGGATTTCCGAAGAAACATAAAAATATTTGCCAACCTGCAAACCAATTTATATCGATAACAATAAAAATATTCAAAATGGCGTTATGGATATTCGGTTAGTGTGCACAAGGCTAGACTTTCTCTAGGGATATACTAAAAACTAGCTTCGAGAACTCAGACACCAACTTCACACGCAGCGAAGATCCAAGGTCTCTAACTAGGCAACTCAACCATAATAGGACGTCGACTTATCATGCGAGGTCCTAGCTTAAGTAATATACACCCCTCCTGGATACCAAATGTATCCAGTTCAACTGACGGCGACTAACACGATGCGATAACTAGCTTAAGGGCACAATGCACATATACTCTTGGACACCAAATGTATCCAGTTCAACAACCAATGCATCCCAAATGGATACACCAACCTTGCTTATAGTTGATGACAAAACAGTACATCATAGACTGTATTACTCTAACTCCACACTTATCCTTATTCCATAACTCCAAAACAAAGCCATTGTCGATATTCAAAAGATATAATCATTATAAACAATAAGAGAACAAAAGAAAAAGGAATCACTTTCCAAAAGAGGAAACATTCTATTTTAGGAAACTTCTATTTTTAGAAACTTTACCAAAAATAGCATCATATCAAATTAGCGAAAATATTAGTTTATACTAACATCACATTTTTATTAAACGATATAGATTTATAAAACTAATACTTTCGGCCTTAACGATATTAATTACCAAAGTGAACATTTAATTTTATGAAATTATTAAAATATCGTATAAGCGTTATAAAATGATTAAAAATGTCTTAAACATTTTAATATTACTAATTAGGGTGTTTTCAAAAGTTATAAAGTTAAAATTCCCTAATTATTATTAGTTTCAACAATAAAATTATAAATAGGATTTTACGGCAAACATCAAATTAAATATTTGGACGTCTTTATTTAATTAAACCAACAAATATATTTAGAGTATGTTAAGGGATGATTTAACTCTTAAATTTTCAGATTTAAATACTTTCAAAATTGCTGGAAAAATAATTCTTTTTAGGTAAGACGAAGCATTTTAACGATAAATCACAATTTGTCCGAAAATCAATACTTATTAATTAAAGACTTTAATAAATAGTACAAAAATTACGTAAAATAGTTAAAATATATTTATGAACATTCTGTCCAGAAAAGAAAATTTCCAGAATCCTAAAACTCGGTTTTTAAAGCGTTTTCTCGTTAATCGTCTAACCTCGACAATAACGATTAATAAAAATAGTAATTACAAAACGATTTAAGTATTAATATCCAAAAATTATTATTAAGCTTTAAAATCATGATTTTCCAGAAAATACTATTTTTCCTGATTTCCAAAAATTCCAGATTTAATAAATCTCGTTAAAACCGTCTTTTAAACCCGTTTTCACAATTAACGATTCCTTTAATAAAACTTATCATTCCTAACATTTTATTAAAGCACTAAAAATCATAAAATTACATTTTAATATGAAATCATCAGAATCAAAAGTTTTCCAGATTTAAACCAAAGACCAGAAATCGAGAATTTAAACGACAAACACGGTTTTAACGATAAACGATGATTTAAAGTGATTAATTAATTCATCCACTTATCAATTCCGAAAAATTATGAAAAAATTCAGAAATTTCTATTTCATCAGAATGTTTCACCACGTCAAAAAGATTAAAATAAAATGCTTAGTTACTAGAACTAAAAATCGACTTTTAATCGTTTTTGTCCGTAAACGGTAATAATTCAATAATCGATAACTAAAATATCAGAAAAATACTAAATTATTAAAAATCATCAAAAACATCATTTTTACAGAATATAAACATTTATCAACACTACGTATTATTCTTATCCTATCTATTTTAAATATTACCCACATATTTGTTTTAATCAGAAACTAATCAGATAGATTTGTTGTTGGTTCTTTCCACCTCAACCATCTCGTCTCCTAGTTGAGTTAAGAGTCCTTGTAACTTGATTATTCCTGTCTTTTAGCTTTCTAATTTCTTTTATATATTCTCTTTCAGTCTAGTCTATTTTATTCATAACAAAAGTCTTCTTTTCTCTTTCACGTTAAACTTTCTTCTTTTCGTTCATCATCAATCTGATCCTAATTCGTCTCTAATTCTTTCCGATCTTGAGGATAATTTAATTACTCTTATTCGTTCTTCATCTCGTTTTCTCCTTTCTATTCACTTATAATGTGGTTTTAATACCATATGTTTAATTATTTCGTAGGCTATCGTGCTAGATCCGACGAAGACGATTATTTAATTGATTCGGATCTCAGTTAAGGTAACATTGACACGTTACTCGGTATTATGTGGTATTATTGTTGTAGTTGCATGTATAGAAATTAGATTTTTGTTAGACAATATACGTATGTCTCGTTTTTAATAACATAAACTTTAAAAACGTAAATCTTCACATGTTTTGTTGTTTTAAATCGTTTTTTAAGAGATTTTCGAATAAATCGTTCTTTTAATTATTTAAAAGTATTGTAAGGCCGAGACTAAAACATAAACCTAATAATTTTATTTTATAATTTTCATGATTTTTAAAAATATGAATTATCAAATTGAATGTTTTATTGTTTTTAATAAAGTTACAACATGTTTCAGAATCTGATAGTATTTTTGTGCGAATTAATAATCTATTTTAAAGACTTTATTTCTGAAAACTTTGAAATGAGACTATTAATTATTTTAAGTCTTATTTATGAATATTTAATTTCGTAAAGTAATTCCATGTGGTTTGGTCACAATAAATTGTTTATGAACATGTGTCAAATTAATCCGTGATTCTGTTAGTTGTGATAAGATCAAAATTGAAACATATGTTAAACTTTTTATTTAATCTTGTTAATTTACGTACATAAAATATGAAGAATCTAGATAATGGTTCCAATTGGGTTCTATTTAAAATCAATTTTTAAACGTGCTTTATTAAAGAAATACGATCAGGTGTCTAGTTCTGACAGTTTGTAAACATACGAATAAACAGGGGCGAACCTACATTGTAGCAAGGGGTAGCCCATGCTACCCCAAGCCCAATAATTATAGTTAGAATGATCCATTCTTGCTACCCCAAATAATACTATGAACCCAATAATAAATAACATTTAATACTCTAAGTGAACATAAATTTAGTGGTGGTGTGCTGGTAAAATCAAATGTTCATCACCCTGTAAACCAGGGTTCAATTCTTGGTTATAACAAATTGTTTTTTTTATATTATAGTTTGTTCTGCTTCTATTGTCTCATCACATAATTGGACGGAACAAGTGCCTTCCCTATCTTCGTACTTATTTTATTTTTTGGTTCAAAAATTATTTTTTCATAATGAATTATTTATTTAAATGAAATTATTTTCAAGCAAATTATAATGAAAAAAAATAATATTGTGCTTTTAATTATGCTCCACTTTATTGATAATTTATTTTGAATTTAAGATATGCTTCTTTAAATCGTGATTTTAAATTTTTTAGACAACGACGAAAAAAAATTCGCTACCCCATACTTCAATTCCTGGATTCGCCCCTGCGAATAAATGCCCATGTTTTATTTAGAATTTGGATTTTCTCCAGAAATAAATGTTGTAACTAAGTTTCTAAAGTTTTCAAAACCACTAGTCTTGCGTTGTTTTGATTTTTAATGATTTAATTACGAGTTTTATAGTAAGACAATGCAAATCTGGAAAATCTGTCAATTTGTTATTTAAATACTTTTAATTACTTAAACTTCAACCTTTTTAAAAATAATTATGATTTTGACTTTAGTTGACTTTTAATCATGAATTATAAATTTATATAATAAGTATAATGTTTATGTCTCGAGGCCTAATATTAACTATTTTATATAACTCCTATTTTGATCGATTTCTATTTATAATAATACCTACTTTTGGAAAGTTATTATTTTAAGAAAATTTACATTTTTACAAAGTCTTATCTTTCAAAGAATAAACTATAATTCTATTGAGTTTCGATAATGGCTTTGTTTTGGAGTTATGAAATAAGAGAAGTGTACGGGTAGAGTAATACAGTCTAGAGTATATGTTTTGCCATCAGCTATAAGGCTAGTGTACCCGAGCGGGATGCATTGGTTGTTGAACTGGGCATGTTCTTGTCCAGGAGTGTATGTTCATTTTGACCTTAAGCTCGTACCTCGCATGTAAGATGCCGTCGGGTTGAACTGGGCACAATTGGTGTTCCAGGAGGGGTGTGCATATTTACTTAAGCTAGGACCTCGCATTTATAAGTCGCCGTCCTATTACGGTTGAGTTGCCTAGATTAGAGATCGAAGTTTGATTTGTTTGAACTATGTTCTCGAAGCTAGTTTTTAGTATTCTTCTAGTGAAAGTCTATTCTGTTGCACTGATTCATATCCATAACGTCGTTATTACTATTGCTTGGTTGATATTGACATTTCAGGTTGGCAATCGTTTTGAATTATTTTACTATATATTTTTAAAGTTTTCCATTTTCAATTATTTTGATATAATAATAATTATGCTTTAATGTCATGTAATATGGCTGGGAGAACGTTGTCGTTACTCCCCACTGAATTGTGGCTGTTATGTTTATAACATGACAGGTAATTTGCTGCTGGGTTTGGGTGTGAGCTAGCGAGTAGCATGGATCCTACTCTACTTCAATTATATTAATTTTTGGATTGTTAAACTCATTTGGAGAATTTTTATTTTTAGCCCTTTTGTAAAAAGTGGTCTTTGTATTGACTGACCGTTCTTTTTGTAAAATTTAGAACATCAGTGTGTTTTAATCTCAAATCTACAGTGTTTCCGCCACTGTATTGCGTTAGAATTTATAGGGGATTACAGTTAGTATCAGAGCATCGTTGCTTCCGACGCTTACACCTGATTTTAGGAAAAACACACCAGTAAATGATTTGAACATTAATAAAAGATTAGTGAGAGATGGGTAGAAACCTAATTAAGGACTAAACTGTTAGATTTTACATGTTCTTGTAACTCAATGATTAGCATTGAATATTTGTTCTATATGCCCAAGAAGAAGATGAGTGGACAAGACTTGGATTTAATGCTACTCTATATCGGGACAAGACCTACTTAGCACTCTCAACATCAAGTTCTATGATGGTCTAGTAAACTGATGCGACTTCACTTCACTTTGGATCCAGATGGAGCGACCAAGACTAGTGTGCTCATATCTCTACGAGAAGATGATGAGATCCAGCGAGTTCCTTTGTGTAGACACCCGCATTTTGCCTGCTAGTGTCTATAGCAGTTCCCGACAAAACACCCGATGATGATCGGACGCTAACGTGACTTAATAAGCTCGAATACGGACTCGGAATCAATAGTATCTGACGTGGGCATTTAGCGGAGTGCAAATCTCTCAAAACCGACCTCAAATCCAGGCCCAGTGGGTCGTTTCCAATAAAATGAGACTAATTTGGGTCAAAACCGTCACCGGAAATAAAACCGTCTTTTAGCGACCGAGTCAAAACCCGGTCGAGGTCGAATTCCGAGACGAACCAGCCTCACATTATGTCCAAATACACAAAATGAATCAAGACTCAACAACCAAATCAAACAAATCCATTCAAAAATGGTCAACAAATCTTTCCCAATTTACACTCCCTCCATTCACACCCACTCGGTCGAGTAAAGCAGTAAACCGGCCGAACCGGGCACTCGATCGAGTGACCCTAAAACGGGGTCCTCCTTATAAATACCCCATCACATCAATTCATTTCACAAGTTTTTTGCAACCCTAATCACACAACATCTTTTTCTAACCCATTCAACCCTACACATCTTCAACCTTCAAACATTCATCACCCTTGAGTTCTAGGCACTCATACACACACACATACACACACACACACACACAAATACATTCAAATTCTCGAGATCAAAACTCGTCAAAGACACACACCATAACTCACCCTACATATCTCGACACTCCCGCGCTCCCATCGCTATTACGAGTCCGTTTCCGAGACCAATTAAGCATGTAGGTTGAGGGTGTAATTCAAATCCCGACATCCTTTCTCCTTTCTCTTTTTTGAATATATATATATACACTACTGTTATTATTATTATTATTATTATTATTATTATTATTATTACTATATATTATTATTATTATTATTATTATTATTATTATTATTATTATTATTACTATTATTATTACTATTATTATTATTATTATTATTATTATTATTATTATTATTATTATTATTACTAACACTAATACTTACATTTTTAATTTTGCTACTGACATTTTATTTATCGCAATCTAACATTTTATTTTATGTCAACTAACATCTAACATTTACTTATCGTATTCTAACCTCTAACATTTAATTATCGTCATTTACATTTTGTTATAATATTAATACCGCGTATAATTATTTAACAAAACTATTTTCAAAACGATCCGAGCAATGTCCGTTGAGGCTAAATTAACGATCGTAGGCCTTAAGGCCAAATTACGATATTAAAATGCCGAGGACTTAAGTTTGCAACGACGGTCGATTTTTTGGGTCGAATATGTTTAATTACGAATTCCGCCTAAAGTCTATTTAATCCCTTTACAAGTCGTATTGGAGATGGCGCCCTTCGAGGTGCGCCGCCCTAAACACTTAAGGGCGTAATAGATCGTGGAGATTCGTCGTTAAATATGTCCGACCACATTTCTTTCAAAATATTATTCTAAAGAATCATCGACAAATCGGATTAGGACGAAACCCATTGACGCCGAATTAATTGTCACACGATCCGAAAGGATTGATTACGACATTATGACGCGGAGGGAATCGATATTTGTTCTAGCCCGATCAAACTCGATTTTGCAAATTCGCTCTAAATACTAGATGTCGGTTCTATAACCGAATATCGAGTATGACGAGCCATCGAGATTTAAACTAATATAAATTGGACAATATTTATATTTAGCGTAATGGCATCTCGATTCAAAAACATAAAAGCTACAAAACCGGGCAGTAGCCACCTTAAAGGCACACTCGACCAAGTCCGTGCCATGACTCGATCGAGTGGGTCCTGTAGCCCAGAAATCCGAGCACTTCGATCATCATTTGAGCCTCGTCATTTTTTACGACTTTTAGTCGACACGTGTAAAGTCAATCACGTGATCCTATTTTTCAAAACTCATGCATATCATATCACTTAAAACGACTTTGATCGACGGTCTTGCACTATTAATCTTGTGTCGACGACTCTTTAGTCGTATCCTACACATAATTAATTTAGACTCTATTTCTCGATGTGATAAGTCGGGACAAGGCATCGGGATTCGGGATCGGGCTAGCACCACGTCTAGGTTCCATATCTCCGTCCTCCGTTTAATACACAATATAATGTGTATTTAATCGAAGCTCGTCCGTTTGCACAACTTACGGTCTAGTTTATATTTATTATATTATATACGGGTCCGTTTCTAGTTAACGTTTACCATTTCTTATTCAATTATTCTATTTTATTGCTCGTTGTATTGTGAATTCCGGGTTGTATCCCGCCCGTGTAATTTGTAATTTATTTACGAGTTTTCTATTTTCGATGTTTTCCATTTATTGCCTTAAATGAACATCACATGCTAAATCACTTTGACGTGAATCAAGATGCATTAAAATGACGTAGCTCACATTTAATTCGCATGCTTAGCAGAGAACGCTGTTTGCATATCATTTAATCATTTTACTAGCGCGCGCACACGAACACGAACGATGTCTTAGTAGAGGCCGCCATGTGCAGGCGGGGTTGGGTGTCCTTTTAGTGGGCTTCCCAACACGTACCCTCACCCCTTACTCAGAACCTTGGTTTCCGGATGCCCGAAACCATTGGCGCACGAGAGTCATTCTATATACGAAAGCCGGTTTAAACGGTATCGATATTGCAATGCAAAGGGACGAGCCCCATAAACTCTGAAATCGAAGCGGGCCGTACTTTGTGTACAGCCCATGACGACATAGAGTGGGCTCGTATGGTTCCGAATAACCACAAAATTCGGTGGCGACTCCATTTGACTTAAATTTCGAACCCGAGAAAAATCTCACCACGAGATTCATTCGCCTACCCAAACCCGCGCGTGGCCGCGTCGGGGTGGACCTACGTCATGTCCACACTTTGTAAACTCTGGAGGCCCGAAGATTCTCTTCTAGTTCAAGAACTTAGGATCATCGATTCTTTTCTTCCAGTCTCAGCTTCTTCCCAATTCTTCTCTCACAAATTCTCATCTCCATTCTTGTGGTAAATCTCAGTTATATTCTCCTACTTTACCACCTTTCCTCTTGAGATTCTTTGGTAAGACCGACTCTTGTCTTAGTAAACCTTGTTGGAAGTTAAAGATATTTGAGGATTAGTAACCCTTATTACCTACGATTGAGGATTGTGAGTTGTACTTATTTCATAACCTGGTAAGAGCTTTTGAGGATTGATATGATGATATTAGTTAATTAATAGAATTAAGATTGTACCTAAGTGTTTACTTTGTGTTATAGTTTACCTGATTATACGGAGTACTTAGAGTTGAATCAATTTTGGATGGTAAGATTATATTTTATTTGACGGATACCTGGTACCAAGCTAAGTGTAAATAATAATATTATTTTGAGATTCCTAGCTAATGCATACTTAATGGATGTACCGTGGACTCTTAAAGATCATAGAATCTCGTTCAGATCGTTAGCCTGAGTGTTGTGGTACCATTTTAGGTTCTCATTAATGTTTTTAGTAATTTTTGTTGACATAGATTATGTAGGGTTACAACCCTTAAACCCAAGGACCTGTTACGAGCATTAACCGAAAAGACAAAAGAAGAGGGATAACAATTATACCTTATTTGCAGCGGAACAACATATTAATGAGAAGTATAATAAACCCAAAATATATATATAATCTCCACGGACAGAATAAATAATCTTCACGGACAAGAATAAATAATCTCCACGGACAAGAATAAAGCACCCCAAACGTGGTGCCTCCTTTGGTATCCACACGGGTACGGAACTGCGACGTATATGCTAGTATAAGGGTTTTGTGAGACGGTCTCACAAAATTCTCTCTCTAATAATATATGAATCAATACTCACAATTGTACGATCTGATTCATCATATGAACCTCTTTATATAGGAGAGATAGGTTACCTACTTAACCTAGAAGTTATTCCATAACTCCAATTGGTATAATTAGATTATCACAATAACTCTAGTTACCATAACTAAATTATTACTATAACTCTAATTACCATAACCCGACAGCACAGCTGAGTCGTATTACTACTGACCCGATATATTAATAATATCCCATACACATTGTGTGTGACCCAATGGGCCCACTTAAGACTACCAGACACGTAACCTATTTACATGTCAATCCGACGTCGACCTCTAGCAAGGCATATCGGATACATAGACTTAAGCGGGTTAATCCGTAGGACAGTGGACATAACTCCTTCAGTCTCCCACTTGTACATGTCCTCTCGAGAACGGCGTTAAGTCTCTTTGCTACTATTGTCTCCAATTGAGAACGAGGTAAGAAGAAGTGTCATCCTCACATATCTCAATCTTTTACTCGAATCTTTGAGTTGACTTGTTAAAAGAGCAGATGTATGACATTCATCCCATCTGAGCGCGGCCACGCATTTGCACAAGTCACACTCTTCGAGTGGCCAAGAAACAATAAATTCCATTCGTTAAAGGAAGAGCAAATCCCCTCTTGTCTAACCACATCCTATCACATGATCCATGCATGCCCAATAACCATCCATAGCCCCATTTCACAGCTGAGGAGGATTAGCATCAAAGCATACACATCACATGTACATAATAGTCAAAGACTCAGGTCTAAAGACCGTACAAGTTCATAACTTGCAAAGAACTTTACTGACACTTAGCGAAATCTTAGTAAAATCCTTTTCGGCGGGTCTGTCTAATGCATGTTCCCAACATACACCCGTGTGCCTAGTTTAGTATCTCAATACCTATGACTCAAGGAACTTAGTCATCAACCAACTCACACACTAGTCATTTAAAGGTATTCAAATGTCCCAACACAATACCCTGACTAGAGACAAAATAATTACATCATCTAAATAGAGTTCCAAGACTAAGTCACGTACTTAGTGATCTATTTCATCAATGTAAATTATTTAGGGACAAAACTGGATTACATTAACCAAATGACAATATGTCATACATATATCAATTATCGAAATAACTCCCACTAAACCAAACACCTCTAAAAGTACTAAGACCACTCGCCCATGCGTCTTATACCAATCATAATAATATGATCTTTATGTAGAGGAGGCTTCGGGACATACAACATTTGTATCGGATATTTACAAGCATATGACCAATCTACCTTCTCTCAATTAAGTCAAACTGTTAGTTTCATAAGCAACAAATTGCTTCATAAACTTTAAACTTGAGTGTGTGCTTGATTCGTAACCAAACGTCTATTTGCTTCAAAAGCAATAGAATACTAACTTTAGTTATAATACTAGTCATAAAGTTGTTCTTTGGAACCGTTTCAACACACAACTTCTCATCCAACACAAAATATACTGAGATTACAATCTCATGTCATCTTTGTCTATTTGGAAATATGAATCGTTGTAACTTGTTTACGATAATTCATTTATCACATCACGTGCATCTCTTAAATAATTCCCCTTTTTTTGCTTCTTAAGCGCAAAGGAACAATTCTTAGATAGCATACTAGTGACATTCACCAGATTAGTATCTACCCGTCACACGAGCACATAATAAACACATTTCTTGCAAAGTCTCATAGACTATAGCAATCAAATGTCGTTTAGTTAGAGAAGTATGTCACTTACATACCAAATCATAACGATAAATGCACTCCCACTAGCCTCTTGTACACACTGTCTTTCTTCGTCTCAAAGGAAAACAAACATCTTTGAATTACCACATTAAGAACGAAGATACTACTCCATAATACTTGCTCCAATCAAATTGGATCATTCACATTTGTCTAGCAACTTTAATAATATGAAATTCAAACGATGTTCAAAACTCATGATAATGAGTGATGACATTCAAAATGCTAAATCAATTTTAATAGATTTAAGCATAATGTTGTAAAAAGGTTTTTCCATAGTCATTACTATGAGATCAATCCTTAACTACAAACTATGCTTCATAGATACTCTTATATCAATCTACATCGTCTTTATATTGAAGACTATTCTTCACTATAAGACCCATTTAACCATAGTCTACACTTGGTAGTTATGGTATATAGAATCTATTAGATTTTATGTGACTTTTGGAGTCTTTGCCCATTATTGTTTCATCATAGGTCAAACCTATGTAGGGTAATATTTTACAGGTAAGATGATCATGACTTTTCATGGATGCATCAATATCCTCTTCAACAGTTGTAGAGAAATCCTGTTAATCTTGAACAATTCAAGGTCGATTCTACTCCCACTGTTTCTATTAGAAATCACATATCTTTAAAAGAAACATACCACTCCATGCAACAAAACAATTTTGTTCTTTGGATAGTTCGTAGATTTAACATAATACCCCTAATAAAACACATGTCATAATTGAATCTAAGTTCTAGAAAACAATTTTCTTTAAACTTTAAGACTTGATAATTAAGAAAAGACTATTTTAGAACATTTCAATCCATATCTCATATGGTGTCTATTCTTCGACATACATGGACAATCTCATCAACATTGTACAAAGACTTTTATAGTGCATAACTTTCTAAACAGTCAATAAAATCTGCATAACTCATCATAGACCAAATCATATTAAATATGGTTCGATGTAGTTTGAAACACTTTTCACTACTTCTAAAATGATCACAATCTTTTAGTTCAATTCCTCCCTGTTTCAATCATATCGAACGACTTGTACCAACTTATCAAGTTGATCTTGTACTTTTATTTGAATTTCCTTGAACAATTCAAAGCATTCAATATCAAATTTCATCAAATGAACAAAACAATACGTGTTACCCATTTTTGCAACATCACTAGTTAAACTCACACGTATCTGTATATGTGTGATCTAACAAGTCTAAGTACCCTCCTACTACTATTAATAGGAGTCACTTCTAATGTCATTTATCCATCTAAACAAGATCCATTTACCTCAGTTGATCCTTATCAATAAGGTTTATGATTTCATCAATATGAAACTTATTCTTATGTTTCTTGTCTCATGGATTAAGGTACAATGCCATAATAGGTAAAACTTGAGTCAAGGGACTTGAACCTTTTGGTCGTTATGTTATAAATAAAAGCATTCACTACTAGGAATGTAGAGCTCAACAATCATGTAAGCCTTATTGTACCTCATATTCTTGCAAGGTATAGAGCAACAATTGTTCTACTTTATTAAACCTTTTCATGCCCATACATGAAACAGTTTCAATATTCTTGCTTATGACTAGTACTAGAATAACAATTATTCAATTCCAGTAATCAGCTTTATGGTAAAATTAAGTGATTTTCCTTTTATATATTAAACAACAACGTTTGTCTATTTCAATCATAAAACACTACACTTATATACCATTATTCCACCCTCTTTGAGCCCCCACATCCACAATGTAATAGTTGCATTTGGTATCTTATACCAAAACAGTAGAATGAAAGTAACAATTACTCTAGTAACATACACCAGAAGTCATACTTCAATAATTGATTTGCAGATTTTCTAGACATTTCTAGAAACTATCTACCAATGTCATATATATTTGTCATTACATTAATGACTAATAAAATCGTACCTAATCTAAATTTGGCAACAAGTTTGGGTATGATAACAATTATTCTTCCCTTACTTTAACCAACATCTTAGATTCATTAATCATTATCTCAAGCTATTTTCTTAATGAACTCATAGAACATTAGTATTATTTGCCTTCTTGATACAATGTTCAATCGTCTTTTAACATCTCATGCTAAAAGGTGAGAAACTTTATTAAGTCACATGTTTATTCATAATAAAGTGACCTAAACTTAGAACTAATTGAAACGATTTTAATTCCTAATTCTTTAGAAAGAGGCATCCAAAATTTTATGATTATCAATATAATCACGTCATCATATGACACGGATTAATTAGATCATCTTCAACATTTTCTCACTTAATGGGAACGGTTCCCTTTATTGAAACAATTAATTTTGGTACTTATAATCATCTTCATGACTCTAATTATACAGTCCATACTGTACATTAACATTGGTAATAATTTGTCGGAATTATCCTTCACAAGGACAAAATCTGTATCTCTAATTTTGAGAACGATTCTCAAGATACCAATCGATGAGGTTGAACAATTCAAACTCATCTTTAATAAATGTGATAATGGTGACTAAATTACAACTATATGTATATGCAAAGTAAAGCGATAATTAATATTAATTAAAATTCTTAAACAATTTTCTGATAAAATCATGAAAACTACCCTCAAGTTCTCATAATATTCCAAGATCCTAAACCTTTTGTCGCTCAAGTAAACTTGGGCTCACTGCTCAAGCTCCAAAAGTAAAGGTAGACAACAAACTTGTCAATTACATCTCTATGTAATTCTTGGTTTGTCGGAATTAGTCATCATATGACACCAACTATTTGCCTCAAAGCCCAAGTCCGACTAGATAGCATTGTTAAGCAAACCAGACCAAACCTGTGGGTAACTGTTACCCACCTACTCAGTCCACACACATCGGCAAAGCACCGCTTAGGCAGTCACTTCAACCAATAATATGAAATTGTTGTAGTGGTCAATTCTGGAAAGGCAATACTTAATATTTGTGTGAGGGTTTAAATGCATATGGGTCCTAATCATGCTGCTAGGTCAACTTACAAGGCAAGCTAAACACACAAGTCACAAGTCTCAAACAATAAAAATCATTCATCATATGACATAATAATTCAATTGTTACTAGTGATTTGTGCATAAAACAAGCTAAAAGATCTCATATTTTGATTCGTAATCATATCACAATTCGTAATTGCTTTTTGGTTTGAACAATTTCACCAATATCTTTCATTTTTTTCAACTACGAGGAACAATTTCCCACCCGGAAAAATTGAACGGATATATAAAACTCGATTCACAATCGATCTGCAACTTATAATTGTCATATAGATGAACAATTCATCAAAATCAAATAAGACTCGAGAAACTCTTTTTCCGATCTATTTATGATAATACGATAATTAAAATGCATAAAATTATTTAGCCGATTTAGAAAACTAATTTTTCATTGATCCGAAAAAATAAAAGTATAATCCATGTTTGATTCATAATCAACACACAGACGCAAGAAAACGACTTTTCTTAAAAGCGTCGCTCGACCCGACACTATGTCGTCCGAGTAAATATTGTGTCGTCTTGGTCAAACTTTGTCGTCCGGGTTATCCCGTTCCAACCGGGACACACCCATGCCTACCGAGTCATACTCGTGCCAACCGAGTCACACCCATTCCGATCGAGTCACACTCGTGTCGGCCGGGTTGACCTTGTTTCGTTCCGTCTCCACTATAATTAAAACGGGTCTTGTCCTAATCTTATTAGGACTCATTGTCAACATTAAATTCTAGTAATTTTACGTTACCAATTTCAATCGAATCTTGACTTAATCTAATCAGTCTCATCGTCAACAAAGAAATTTGGGATTATAGTGGGTCAATTTAGGGTAAAATTAAATTAAAAAATAATCAATATTAGATCTTAAATTAATTTTAAGAGTCAATTTTAGAATTTAACAATTTAAATCCACAAATTAAGATAAACCCTAAACATAAACGGTAATTACTAGACTATCCATATTTGATGTGATACGTTAAAAGGTTATATACTTCGAAGCAACCAATTTGCAACAAATGATAAACAACCCTTAAAATATGTTAATCATTATTCTTAGTCAAATCAACAGCAGCAACAATAAACATAATAACCAATACACCAAATTGAACGCACCATGTTGACAAAAAAATACTACGTGAGGAATTTATCAATTTACCACGTTGTCAAATCAGTAACAATATACCAGCAAGACGTCGGATAAAATCCAATAAATATGCGGATTGAATCCCTCATAACCAATTATGAGTCATGGATTCAAGTCGATTTGATTAATACTACATAACAGAGCTCTGATACCACTGTAGGGTTACAACCCTTAAACCCAAGGACCTGTTACGAGTATTAACCGAAAAGACAAAAGAAGAGGGATAACAATTATACCTTATTTGCAGCGGAACAACATATTAATGAGAAGTATAATAAACCCAAAATATATATATAATCTCCACGGAAAGAATAAATAATCTTCACGGACAAGAATAAATAATCTCCACGGACAAGAATAAAGCACCCCAAACGTGGTGCCTCCTTTGGTATCCACACGGGTACGGAACTGCGACGTATATGCTAGTATAAGGGTTTTGTGAGACGGTCTCACAAAATTTTCTCTCTAATAATATATGAATCAATACTCACAATTGTACGATCTGATTCATCATATGAACCTCTTTATATAGGGGAGATAAGTTACCTACTTAACCTAGAAGTTATTCCACAACTCCAATTGGTATAATTAGATTATCACAATAACTCTAGTTACCATAACTAGATTATTACTATAACTCTAATTACCATAACCCGACAGCACAGCTGAGTTGTATTACTACTGACCCGATATATTAATAATATCCCGTACACATTGTGTGTGACCCAATGGGCCCACTTAAGACTACCAGACACGTAACCTATTTACATGTCAATCCGACATCGACCTCTGGCAAGGCATATCGGATACATAGACTTAAGCGGGTTAATCCGTAGGACAGTGGACATAACTCCTTCAGATTAAGCCTTGGTTTTTATGGATTAGATCGTGGAGTGTGATAAAGTCATAACTTATGAACTTTTGATTTGAGTGATCTAAACTTGTTTTGAGGAATACTTTAGTGCAAACCACCTTAATGAAATTTACAATTAAAAAACTTAAGACCAACGATATTGTGGCTTCGTTTGGATATTAATACTATAGTTGTTGCACCGTTTTGATTAGAATTTTGATGGACTTCTAAGAAACTTTATCTCAATGATGTGTTCAAAAACATGTTGGTGTTATTATTTTTGAGGGCTTCGTTTTCTTGTTAATTGGTGAATTTTGCTTAGTGTGCCTTACTCGAAAATCATGGAATATACTTCGATTTCAAACCTAGTGAGCTTTGAATTTAGGAGCCATATCGATTACGGGTTTAGGTGTGTTATGATGGGTGAGACTAGATTCTAAATCATTTGTGGATACTTACCGTGTTGATTGAATGATTGAATAAGTATGTAAGACTTTATATTGGAGGTTGTAGTAATTGATAATTTTGGAGGTCGTAGACCGTGTAGGACCACCTAGTGCCTGATATTAATGGACTTAGTATTGTTTGATGGAAATAGGAACCCGAATTTCGTAGGAGTCGTACTTGGAATCTCGATTTCCTTTCTGCCTTTTTCCAGTTTCGAGGATGAAACTTTTCTTTTAGTGGGGAGGATTGGAACACCCGCAAATTTTCTAACTTTGTTGTCTGTTCCGTTACGATTATATCGAAACTATGAAATATTTCGTTAATTACATTTTTCCCATTTTTAGGTCTCTTTCATTATCGAGCCCAAAATTATTTATTTTTGTAAAAGGATTTTAATTATTCTTTTTTTATTCGAAAACTCATTAAATTCTTTTCATTGCAAGTATGTTTAATTATTTTTGAGGAATCATATTTTTAATGAACAATAGTTTTAAAATCGAGTTTGAATTATTTATTTTTCTTTTTCTAAAAATGCTCGATTATATTTTTAATTAGTTTCTAGCTCAAAAATATTTTATTTCTGAAAAATGGTTGTTTAATTATTTTACTACGCGATTTCATAAATAATTATTTTCTAACGCGTTTTAATCTGATTTCTTCGTAAACATTTATATTATTTTACAAACCTTCTTTTATCGACTTGAGAAATATTTTCGGACACCTTTTATCAACACTACGTATTATTCTTATCCTATCTATTTTAAATATTACCCACATATTTGTTTTAATCAGAAATTTATCAGATAGATTTGTTGTTGGTTCTTTCCACCTCAATCATCTCGTCTCCTAGTTGAGTTAAGAGTCCTTGTGACTTGATTATTCCTATCTTTTAGCTTTCTAGTTTCTTTTATATATTCTCTTTCATTCTAGTCTATTTTATTCATAACAAAAGTCTTCTTTTCTCTTTCACGTTAAACCTCCTCCTTTTCGTTCATCATCAATCTGATCCTAATTCGTCTCTAATTCTTTCTAATCTCGAGGATAATTTAATTACTCTTATTCGTTCTTCATCTCGTTTTCTCCTTTCTATTCACTTATAATGTGGTTTTAATACCATATGTTTAATTATTTCGTAGGTTATCGTGCTAGATCCGACGAAGACGATTATTTTATTGATTCGGATCTCAGTTAATGTAACATTGACACGTTACTCGGTATTATGTTGTATTATTGTTGTAGTTGCATGTATAGAAATTAGATTTTTGTTAGACAATATACGTATGTCTCGTTTTTAATAACATAAACTTTAAAATCGTAAATCCTCACATGTTTTGTTGTTTTAAATCGTTTTTAAGAGATTTTCGAATAAATCGTTCTTTTACTTATTTAAAAGTATTATAAGGCCGAGACTAAAACATAAACCTAATAATTTTATTTTATAATTTTCGTGATTTTAAAAGTATGAATTATCAAATTGAAAGTTTTAGTGTTTTTAATAAAGTTACAGCATGTTTCAGAATCTGATAGTATTTTTGTGCGAATTAATAATCTATTTTAAAGACTTTATTTCGGAAAACTTTGAAAAGAGACTATTAATTATTTTAAGTCTAATTTATGAATATTTAATTTCGTAAAGTAATTCTATGTGGTTTGGTCACAATAAATTGTTTATGAACAGGTGTCAAATTAATCTGTGATTCTGTCAGTTGTGATAAGATCTAAATTGAAACATATGTTAAACTTTTTATTTAATCTTGTTAATTTACGTACATAAAATATGAAGAGTCTAGATAATGTTTCAAATTGGATTTTATTTAAAATCAATTTTTAAACGTGCTTTATTAAAGAAATACGATCAGGTGTCTAGTTCTGACAGTTTGTAAACATACGAATAAATGCCCATGTTTTATTTAGAATTTGGATTTTCTCTAGAAATAAATATTGTAACTAAGTTTCTAAAGTTTTCAAAACCACTGGTCTTGCGTTGTTTTGATTTTTAATGATTTAATTACGAATTTTATAGTAAGACAGTGCAAATCTGGAAAATCTGTCAATTTGTTATTTAAATACTTTTAATTACTTAAACTTCAACCTTTTTAAAAATAAATATGATTTTGACTTTATTTGACTTTTAATCATGAATTATAAATTTATATAATAAGTATAATGTTTACGTCTCGAGGCCTAATATTAACTATTTTATATAGCTCCTATTTTGATCGATTTCTATTTATAATAATACCTACTTTTGGAAAGTTATTATTTTAAGAAAATTTATATTTTTACAAAGTCTTCTCTTTCGAAGAATAAACTATAATCCTATTGAGTTTCGATAATGACTTTGTTTTGGAGTTATGGAATAAGAGAAGTGTACGGGTAGAGTAATACAGTCTAGAGTATATGTTTTGCCATCAGCTATAAGGCTAGTGTATCCGAGCGGGATGCATTGGTTGTTGAACTGGGGATGTTCTTGTCCAGAAGTGTATGTTCATTTTGACCTTAAGCTCGTACCTCGCATGTAAGACGCCGTCGGGTTGAACTGGGCACAATTGGTGTTCCAGGAGGGGTGTGCATATTTACTTAAGCTAGGACCTCGCATTTATAAGTCGCCGTCCTATTACGGTTGGGTTGCATAGATTAGAGATCGAAGTTTGATTTGTTTGAACTAAGTTTTCGAAGCTAGTTTTTAGTATTCTTCTAGTGAAAGTCTATTCTGTTGCACTGATTCATATCCATAACGCCGTTATTACTATTGCTTGGTTGATATTGACATTTCAGGTTGGCAATCGTTTTTAATTATTTTACTATATATTTTTAAAGTTTTCCATTTTCAATTATTTTGATATAATAATAATTATGCTTTAATGTCATGTAATATGGCTGGGAGAACGTTGTCGTTACTCCCCACTGAATTATGGCTGTTATGTTTATAACATGACAGGTAATTTGCTGATGGGTTTGGGTGTGAGCTAGCGAGTAGCATGGATCCTACTCTACTTCAATTATATTAATTTTTGGATTGTTAAACTCATTTGGAGAATTTTTATTTTTAGCCCTTTTGTAAAAAGTGGTCTTTGTATTGACTAACCGTTCTCTTTGTAAAATTTAGAACATCAGTGTGTTTTAATCCCAAATTTACAGTGTTTCCGCCACTGTATTGCGTTAGAATTTATAGGGGATTACACAAGACCCCTACCAACAAGCTCAGTTAATCCATTAGCCATAATGCAGTTATTAAAATCCTCCATATCATTAATTTCAGGAACTGAGCCTCCAATCTTCTCATCCATATTCCTAACCACATTAAAATCCCCTAGAACAATCCAGCCTCCAACAACCTCCATATTACCAATATCCATCCAAAGAGCCCTCCTCCCATCACCATCATTGTAACCATAGACCGTGGTCATAGTAACTTCACAACTAGAACCATAATGCAAGACATGCCAATGCATATACTGCGCAGAAGAAGACATAATAGTAACTTTGACAGTAGCAGGGTTCCAAATACGCCCATTGTAGTGGTATTTGTAATTACAGGACACCCCAAAATCTTTAAATTTCCTATGAATTAGTTGCTTAGACTTCCCCTCTTTTATTCGAGTTTCTAAGAGCCCCAGAACATCTATACCCTTATTCCTTATTAGAGAAAGAGCAGCGTTCATCTTCACCTCCTCGTTCCCTCCTCTTATGTTCCAAGAAGCGATTTTCATTGAGAAATGTCAGGTGGAATAGCCTTTTCCTCGTCAGCCACTATCTCACCTTCATCCTGCAAGACCTCATATCAATTGGATTGAAGGAGAACAACCTTCCTCTCCTTACTCATATATCGTTCCTTCAATACAAGTGGAGAGCCTTTCACTAAAAGTTCAGTGAAATCACCCTTAGCACTATCATTAACCCTCTCCAAACCACCTAACCCTTCCTTAGTCAGGGTAGAGGTCGAGTCATCCCTAGTGCCTCCACCTGATCCTCCAGTCAAGTTAGGGGCTCCTCCTGACTGAAGAACCAAATCTACACCTTCCTTGTTTAAATCAGACTGAACAACGACAGGTGCCTTCTTAACAGGGATATATCTAACCTACGGCTTGCCCTTCCTCTTCTCCAAGTTACAGGTGCTCTTCTGATGCCCCAACTTTTCACAAGAATGGCAATAATGTGGAAGCCATTCATAAGTTACCTTCTGCATAGATGTCCCAATGATGGGAATATTGATCATCACAACATCTGGCAATTCTTTAGAGACATCAACTTCCACCATTGCACGAGCAAAAGAGAGTCTCTCTTTGTAGGTAGTTGTGGAATCAGCAAACATTGGTTTGCCTATCTTACTAGCCATCTTTCTAAGAACAGATTCTGTCCACAAGTAAGAGTCAAGATCAGGGAATAATACCCAAGTTGGAACAACAGCAAGTTTCTCCATCTCTTGCGAGAAGGATGGACTCCATTGCTTCAAAATGAGAGTATGAGGTCCAACCTACCAAGGCCCCCCTTTTAGCACTTCATCCATGGCCTCCTTACTCCTAAATCGAAAAGAAAACCACCTTTTTTTGAAATATTGAACGCTAAGCAAAGAAATATGGTTCCAGTGAACAGATGCAAACTCAGTTAGCCTTTGTAAAGTAGGTCGAGCCCCAATCACCCTCCCCATTAAGGTAAACTTCCAGAGAAATAATTCATCTTCAAAATCCTCATACTCTATCATAACTTCCTCAGCATCAGCACTGTATTCATCAAAATACAACCCCATACCTGGTTTGGTGTTCTTCACACGCCCCGCCCAAGTGGTCTCCTTTACAGCCCCCTGTGGTGGAATAACCTCCGATTGTTCCCCATCTCTATTGTCCATCACTTCTTGGTTCCCTGCCTTCACCCCTGTCTTCTTAATCAGACTCTCCTTAGTCGGAGTAGTAGTGGACTTTGGAACAGCACTGGTCCCCATCTTCATCGCCGATTGTAGAGCTATGTCGATCAAGTCATTTAGAACATTCTTACTCTGCTTCTCCGGCACCTGAGTTTTAGGCTGGTCTTCAGAACCCTCATGAGACACCTCTGAGTCCGTGTCCCTCGAACCTCTAGCTTGATTAGCATCTCCTCTTTGAGTCTTACGTGGCCTCCCTCGGCCCCTCCCCCTCGTCGCCGTTGGAATCATCAGAAATTGCGTGAGATTGACAAGAGAACCATCTTCTAGAGAGAGAGAAGAGAGAGAGTATTATTATTATTATTATTTGAAACTTAATTTCCTATCATTAAGTTGACAATTAAGTAAGTTTACAAAAAGTAAAATCTATTTTTTATTGATAAATTATAGTGAAAATTAAAAATTAATTAAAAGAGAAAACATAAATTGATGCTTGAAATAAAAATAAATTACAAAGTAATATGGAGTATTTTTTTTAAAAACAATAATATATATAAAAAAAGAAACAATTATACTTTTCCATAGTTATAAATTAAGTTAATAGATATTATTTGATAATATATATTGTTCCGGTTACGGAAACAATTAACCCGGCTCTGGATCCGGGTCGAGTAATCGGGATGTTGATAAGTAATGGATCGTTTGATTTCCTTTAATCTCTCCTTTCTCCTTCTCCTATGATCGGACCTTCCCGGCGGAGTTGGCCTGTTCCCTGCACAATGAACGCACAGGGCCCCGGAGGTTGTCCGAGGGAACCCTCTCCGATGCCTAAGTTAGTCCGTGAAATGCCTTGTCGAACCTAGCTCGTGAGGAACTAGGTGGCGTTTTTAGGAGTGAGAGTCTAGAGAGAGAAAATCCAACCCCCTCTAAGTGGGAAATGGGTGGGTATTTATACCTTCCCACAAGAGAGATGAATGGAGAGGGAAAAGAGCGGGAGAATGGGTGGATGGCGAGGTGACACGTGGACCCGCTTCATCCACTCATTCCCTTTTACCTTTGGCAGAATAGCGAAGGGGCCCTTGGTAACTCCTGCCCTGCTCGGGGGAGAGGTCGTATGGGGGCAGGCGAGCATGGGCCGCCTGCAGGCCCTTCCCAGCTGGTCGCCTTACCCTGCTGGGCGGCCCTCTTGAAGCTACGTTCCACTGGGGAAGTCCGGGTATTTTACTTCGATGGCCTGCTGGGCAGGCTCCTTGGTTCCCCGGGTTGGGTCTTTACGGGGACTGCTGGGCGGGCGACCCGGTGCAGGCTCCTGACCCTCATCAATTGGCCCTCACCGACCGGGGGGAAGCAAGGCTTCCCCCTTGGCAGGTGGAATCTTGACGGTGGGGAGTTGACTTGTGGTTTTACCATTGCATTTAATGCGTTCGCGTATTCCCGAGGGGGAAGACTCTTCTGTATTGGGCATGCCAAGAGTTTAATTGCCTTTTGGGTCATGATTGCCTTTTGCACAAAATGGATTTTTGGGCAGCGTGCTGGTGTGCTGATTGGCCGTGCCCCCTGTCAGAGTGGTTCAGGCGTCATTTAATGTCTTGGCCTCCCTTCGTACCCCCGTTTCTCCGGGAGATTTCTCTTTCAAGCTTTCATCCCATCGGCGGCCGACCTTAGGTTAGACCTTTAACTTCCAGTTCTTGTTCCTTTTCTTTTTGATTTCCTGCTTTTCATTCCTCTTAGAGTTTCTATGTCTAGAACTCGCGAGCGTATCCTACCTTTTACCGACCCATTGAGGAGGGAGGAAAGGGAAAAGAGTAGGGGGGATCTTGCCTCCTCCTCTAGGGAGGTTGGCCTTGGGGTAGTCGAGGAGGAGAATTCGGCGGGTAGTGGGGGTGGGAACTCTCCTGAACCTGCCCCCTACGACGTTGTCGACTCGGACGACGAGGCGCTGGAGATCGATCCCTCCAGGACCTCTGGTCCCCTTATTCCCCGGAAAAAGGGTAGGGTTTATTATTTAGACAAAACCAAGTATCACGTTCCCCTGGGAACTTACCCCGACCCAAAAAACCGGGATTTGATTCTTGCGAAGAATGCTGCCGGCGTGATTGAGCGCTTCTACAACTTTGGAGATGGGTACACAATTGTCGTCCCTGGCGAAAAAGACACCGTATGCAATCCTCCCGACGGGTGCATAGCGGTTTATCACAAGTTCTTGGAGTTCGGCCTTCGTTTCCCCCTTCATCCTTCCCTGGAAGAGATTTTCAGGCGGATGAACGTTGCCATTGCCCAACTGACAGCCATGGCTGTCAGGTCATTAATTTCATACGTTTGGACATGCCTGTTCCATCGTGCCGAACCCTCTATTGATGCTTTAAGGTTTATGGTCGGCCTGCAAATGGTTTCTTCTGGGAGTGAAGGTTCTCCTGGATATTGGTCTCTTCTGAGACAGAAAGGGCATACTCTGGTGTGGCCGGCAATGGACAACCTGAGAGATTGGAAGAGCAATTTTCTCTATGTGCACAGCGCCCACGGGTGGAGGATTCCTCGCCATTTCAGGAACCACGTTCACACCAGGCTAGAGACCCACGAGGAATATCACCCTGGCGTGGGAGGGAAAGCCTTAGAGGTGAAGTTGAGCAGGAAAGATAAGGATCTGGTAGACTATATTGCTGCCCACACCGATAAATATGGTGTGTATGGCCCCTCATTATGGCTCCCCCATGCGGAGCTTATTGCTACTGACAGGTACCTGACCCGGGTGGGCATGAATCCGGGCCTAGACGAAGGTAGTTCGGGAGTGCTGATGATTTTTCCTTACCCGCCTTTTTCTTTTTAAATGAGCTTTCTAACCATTCGCCTGTTCGCTTTGCAGATCTTGCTACCTTCCTTTGGAAAAAAGGGGAGGTGAGGCGTTTGGGTTTGACCGAGACTCTTACCGTTGTCCAAAGTTGTCCTTCCCTTCCTCCTGACTTCAAGAAGGGCGAGAAGAACCTGATGAAGCATCTGAAGGGCCTGTCATTTAGCAGGCCAAGGCTCCCTGCCCCCCTAGATCAACGCCTTCGAAAACGTCGATCTCTGAGGCCACTCCTTCTCCGGTTGCAAAAAAGGCGATCGCTTCTGAGGTTACTCCTTCCCTTGCTGGCAAGCAGGGAGGCTCTTCTGCAGGGTTTCAGATTCCCCCGGGGCCACAGGCCGCTGGCTCTGAAGAGACTGGAGAAAGTACTCCTAGGGGGCTGATCAGGAAAAGGAGCAGGGAAGCTCCACATGCTGACCATGTGGTAGATTTGGAGGCTGATACGCCTGGCCCAAAACGCTTTGCTCAGGGAGTACCTGGTACCCTTTTTTCTGAGGAGAACACAGAATTCCATTACACTGCCGGCGGTAGCCAGGACGTCTCTGCCCTACTTTCTGACTCCGGGGCGGTTTTGGCGGATCACCTTCTCAAGACTGTTCACTCTGCTACCCACCAAGTGACTCAATACATTCAGCGCACCGCCAGAGTAATTCAGGCCTCTGTGGAGCTGGCGACCCTTAATCGATTAAGTGACGAGGAGCTGGCCAATTCTGACCGCCTGACTACAGTCGAAAGGGATGTTGCTCTTATTGCTGGTTTAAGGGATCAGCTGACAAAAAAGGAGAATGAGCTGGAGGAGGCCAGGGGTCAGGTGATTCACTGGAAGTCTCAGAACGAGAGAGCAGTCAGGGAGGTGTCTCGCCTGGAGGAGGAGTCCAAGAGAGCCAAGCAGGCTTTTGCAAAGTTGGAGCAGGCCAAAAAAGCTTTAGATGAGTTGGACCGCGCCAAGAAAGAGGCCGCTGATCTAGGGGAGCGTCTTTCTAAGGCGAACTCAGATCTTCAGGCTGCTCTTGGTGACTTGGCGGTGAAGACTGAGGAGTGGCAGAAGGAGAGCGATGAGATAATTCACGAGGTGGAAACTGCAGTGTCGGCAGGCTTCGTGAATGGCGCCAACTCTTGCTTGGGGGTGGTTATGGAGGCAGTCAGGGACATGTTCCCGGGTTTTGATGAAGAAGCTTTTCGGGCTCTTTATGCCGCCAAGGATGAGGCCCAGATGCGCAAGATGGCTGAAGGGGCTGCTACCTCTGGCCCAGAAGCTCCCCCTGCTTAATATGGAGGGCAGTCATCCTCAGAGGGCTCTTGTTCGTCCCCTGCTGCGCTTATGCTGACGTTTTAACTTCTTATCTTTTTGCGCGCCGAGCCCTTTTGTGGCCGGCTGCCGTGTTCATTGTAATTATCTTTTTAACAAACCTTTATCCTGTGTATCCTTGCTACTTTATTCCTTTTTATAAGGATTCTTCCGTCTGTTTTTTGTTTGGTTTTCTGTACAAGTTTTTGAGGCATGGCCTGCCCCCTGCCTGCCCAGAGGTAAGGAGGGAGGCTTATTGCGTTTTTTATACAAGGTTGAGGATCCTGCCCCCAGTCCTTGTTGACTCGTCCCGTCCCTGGGTTTTGTTCAAAGTCCAGGGGGCCTGCCCCCTGCCTGCCCAGGGGCAAGCAGGGAGGCTCCTTGCGTTTTTCATACAAGGTTGGGAAGCCTGTCCCCAGTCCTTGTTGATTCGGCCTGTCCCTGGCTTTTGTTCAACGTCCAGGGGGCCTATCCCCTGCCTCCCCAGAGGTAAGCAGGGAGGCTTTTGCGTTTTTTATACAAGGTTGGGGAGCCTGCCTCCAGTCCTCGTTGATTCGGCCTGTCCCTGGCTTTTGTTCAACGTCCAGGGGGCCTGCCCCCTGCCTGCCCAGAGGTAAGCAGGGAGGCTTTTTGCGTTTTTTATACAAGGTTGGGGAGCCTGCCCCCAGTCCTTCTCGATTCGGCCTGTCCCTGGCTTTTGTTCAAAGTCTAGGGGGCCTGCCCCTTGCCTGCCCAGAGGCAAGCATGGGGGCTTTTTGCGTTTTTTATACAAGGTTGGGGAGCCTGCCCCCAGTCCTTGTTGATTCGGCCTGTCCCTGGCTTTTGTTCAAAGTCCAGGGGGCCTGCTCCCTGCCTGCCCAGAGGCAAGCATGGGGGCTTTTTGCGTTTTTTATACAAGGTTGGGGAGCCTGCCCCCAGTCCTTGTTGATTCGGCCTGTCCCTGGCTTTTGTTCAAAGTCCAGGGGGCCTGCCCCCTGCCTGCCCAGAGGCAAGCAAGGAGGTTTAGAATTTTTGTTGGGGGGTCCATTTTCCTTAGTTTTGGCAACAGGGGGGCTTCCCCCTATTGCCCCCTGCTCGTTTGTGTGTGAAAACGCAATTTTGAACAGGCAACGAGTATGAACCTGAAGCTCTTTTATTTCTTTATAAAAATTTTAACACAAGGGTGGTTGGAGCCGTCGACATTCTTTGACCGTTCTCCGCCAATTTTCCAGGAAATAAAAACTATCTTTAGATTTGGTTAGACATAATACTTTTTCAGGGTGTCTGCATTCCAGTGAGCACTCAACTCTTGGCCTTCAATATTGGCGATTTTATACGTGCCCGGCCCTAAGATTTGAGTTACTTGGTATGGACCTTCCCAGTTAGCACTTAGTTTGCCGTGCTCCCTCGATTTTCCCACAGCCTGAGTTTTTCTAAGGACTAGATCGCCCATCTGAAAATTTCTCTGATGTACTCTCTTATTGTACGCCTTCCTCATTCTTTGCTGGTAGGCGACGATGTTGGCACTGGCCTCTTCCCTTACCTCATTGACTAGATCTAAAGCCTCAGCCATTGCTACTTCATTCTCTGTCTGGTCGTATTGTAGAGAGCGCAGGGAAGGGATCCTGGCCTCAATTGGTAGTAGAGCCTCTGCACCATATACTAGGCCGAACGGGGTCAGGCCTGTAGACTCCTTTCGGGTGGTCCGGATTGACCAGAGTATGCTGGGTAGTTCGTCGGCCCATCTGCCCTTGAGGTCATCTACCATCTTCTTAAGGCCATTTAAGATTTGTTTGTTGGCTGCCTCTGCCTGTCCGTTGGTTTGAGGGTGGCAGACGGCAGAGTAGGCAACTGCGACGCTATGACCTTCCAGCCAGATTCTTAGGGGGTCATTATCGAATTGCCTTCCATGATCAAACACTAGCATTTTTGGTAAGCCAAATCTAGTGATGATATTTTGCCATATCACCTTCCTGACTGCAGGCTCGGTAATGCTGGGCACTGCCTCAGCTTCCACTCACTTGGTGAAGTAGTCGATAGCCACAATCAAGAATTTTCTGCCCCCGGTGGCAACCGTGAAAGGTCCTAGTATGTCCATCCACAACTGAGCGAAGGGGATGGGGGATAGGATTGGCCTGAGTTCTTGGGCCGGAGCATGGATGGATGGGGCAAAAAGCTGACATTTCCTGCACTTTTGGGTCAGGCTCCTAGCGTCTGCCAGCATGGTAGGCCAGTAGTACTCTGCCTTGAGGGCCTTGTGGGCTAATGACCTTCCTCCGATGTGGTGTCCACAGATTCCTGAGTGGATGTCTTCAAGGACCTCGGCGGCCTGGTCTGTCCCTAGGCATCTGAGCAGGGGGTAAGTGAAAGATTTTTTGTAGAGCTCCTCGTTAATGATTATGAACCAGACGACTTTGGCCTGAATTTTCCTCTTTTGTACGGGGTCAGTTGGTAAAACTCCGTGTTTCTTGAACAGGATGATGGGGGTCCTCCAATCTCCAGGCCCTGCCTCCTCCACAGCGCCGATGGTTGGGCAGGGGACGGTAGATTTTTCCTGGATGACGTCTACCCATACCGACCTCCTTATATCTTGTAGGCTGGAACTAGCCAGTTTTGACAGGGCGTCTGCCCGATTGTTCTGGGACCGAGGGATCTGTTTCACTTCGTACGATTTTAGGCCTGACAATTCTCCCTTCACCATTTCCAGGTACGCGGCCATCGTTTGGTCCCTGGCCTCATACTCTCCATTGATTTGGTTGGCGATGAGCTGGGAGTCTGTTGCCAGGACAATCCGCTCTGCGCCTGCGACTTTGGCTAGTTTGACGCCTGCGAGCACTGCTTCGTACTCGGCTTCATTGTTCGACGCAGGGAAGACAAATCTGAGTGCATGCTCAAAATCAGTCCCCTCTGGGCTGGTCAATACGACTCCGGCCCCTGCTCCATTAGCCGTGGAGGACCCATCGGTGTATACTATCCACTCGCCGGCGGTTGGGCTATCCTCCTCAGAATGGGAACATTCTGCCAGAAAGTCGGCCAGGGCTTGGGCTTTGATGGCTGTTCTGGGTTGGTATGTTATCCCCAGTCCACTCAACTCAATAGCCCACTTTAGCAGCCTGCCTGACTTTTCAAATTTCTCCAGCACTTTCTCTAGGGGCTGGTCTGTCGGTACTACGACGGGGTGTGCGTCGAAGTATGGCCTCAATTTCCTGGCTGCTATGACAACCGCATAGGCTGCTTTTTCGACCATAGGATAATTTTTCTCAGCTGTCCCCAGGGCATGACTTACAAAATATATGGGTTGTTGAGCGCCTGCTTCTTCCCTCAAGATGACCGCACTGACTGTCACATTGGTTACAACGATGTAGAGGAAGAGTTTTTCCCCTGCCACTGGCCTCGCCAGGGTGGGGAGCTTCTTTAGATGTCCCTTCAATTGCTCGAAGGCTTCCTTTTGCTCGTCCTCCCACTTGAATTGCTTGTTACCTTTCAATATTTTAAAGAATGGGGTTGACTTGTCTGCTGACCTGGCGATGAATCGTGCCAGGGCGGCCATGCGGCCTGTCAGACGTTGGATGTCCCTGATGGTCCTGGGTTCAGGGAGGTCTAGAACAGCCTGAACTTTCTCGGGGTTGGCGTCTATCCCTCGAGAGCAGACCAGGAAACCCAAGAATTTTCAGAACGAACCCCAAACGTACACTTCTTTTGATTGAGCTTCATTTTGTAGGCGCGCAGGGAGGAGAAGGTCTCCCGCAGGTCTGCCAGGTGCTCATTGTCTCCTTTGCTCTTTACAATGGCGTCATCGACATAGGCTTCTATGTTTCTGCCCCTTTGACCTTTGAACACCTTGTCGACCAGGCGTTGGTATGTGGCCCCTGCGTTTTTAAGCCCGAATGGCATCATCTTGTACATGTAGGTGCCTGAACTGGTGATGAATGCGCACTTCACCCTGTCTGGCTGCCATAAGTACACTTGATGATACCCTGAGAAGGCATCCAGGAAGCTCAGCATAGTATATCCACTGGTGGCGTCTACCAGTTGGTCGATCCTGGGGAGTGGGTAGCAGTCTTTCGGGCAGGCTTTGTTGAGGTTTGTAAAGTCCACGCACATTCTCCATGCGCCTGATGACTTTTTGACCATGACTACATTTGCCAGCCACTCTGGGTAGTCGCAGACCTCAATAAAATCTGCCTTCAGCAGTTGGTTAATCTCCTCCTTGATCGCTACGTCTTTTTCTGCGGACATATTCCGCTTTTTTTGCTTTACAGGCCGGGCGTCCGCGCTTACGTTCAGCCTGTGAACGATATACGTTGGATCGACCCCTGGCATTTCGTCCGCCGAGTAGGCGAATACATCCTTGTTTTCTTTCAATAGCTTGACCAGTTCAGCCTGGTAGGACTCCTCCAAATCAGCCCCTATAAGGACTTGCCTCCCTGGCTCTAGGTCCACCAGCATGCTCTCTCCCCCAGGTTCCAGGTGGTCTGACGCCTGATTGCCGGCTGGAATCTCGCCCTCCCCGCTGGGGGAACTGTCAGCTTTTCTTTTTCCTTTTCTTTCCCTTTCGTGAGCTTGTAGGGCCACGGAATAGCACTGCCTGGCCGACTCCTGGTCTCCGCACACCTTTCCTTCTAGGCCAAAATCAGTAACATAGGCTACAGTGAGGGCCCTGATTGATATGGTCGCCTCAATCTCGTCCAGGGTGGCCCTGCCAATTAGGGCGTTGTAAGCAGACCTCGCATCCACTACAACGAATGTTGCCTTGACATTTCTGGCAGTAGCCCCCTCCCCCAAATGTTACGGGTAGGTCTATGACCCCCATGGGCAGTACGCCTGCTCCGCTGAACCCGTATAATGATCCAGGGGCAGGTCGTAGGTGCCTTTTTTCCAGGCCCATTTTCTGGAAGGCGTCTTTGTATAGCAGGTTCGTGTACGCACCGGTGTCTACCATGCACCTCCGAACAATGTGGTTGCTGAAGTCCAAGGATAGCACTAGAGGATCGCTGTGTGGGTACACCACCCGCCCTGCATCCTCGGGGGTGATGCTCAGCGTCACTCCCTTCGGGCTTCCTGCTCTTTCAGCATAGCAGATCTGGTTCCTTAGCTCACGAATTTGTCTCTTCTGGCCTCTGCGGCTGATCTGGCACTCTGCCTTCCCTGATATCACATGGATTACCAGGCGGTTCGGTACTGAGCCCTCGGGTTTTTCAGGTGCGTCTTTCTGAGATTTATTCTTGGCTGCGTAGTTGGCCAACCAGCCATTCCTGATCAATTTCTCGATTTCGTCCTTCAGGTGGCGACACTCCTCGGTGGTGTGGCCTACGCAGTCGTGGAAGGTGCAGAATTTCTTGGGGTCCCCCTTCGGGCTCCGCGGTTTGTTCGGGCGATTCCATTTAGCGGTCTCCTTTTCCAGTTCGAAGATCTCTGCTCTGGATTTGTTGAGGGCTGTGTAACTGTCAAACCTGGGCTGGTAGACAGTGCGCTCTTTCTTGGGGATATCCCCTTCCTCGGCTCTCTGCCTTCCGGGCTCATTCCTGCTACGTCCACCCTGCGGTCCCCCCTGCTGCCTGGTGGGGCCTGCGGGGGTATCCGGCAGGCTATAGAACTCTTCCTGCAATATAAGCCCTTCAGCGATTTTTCTGACTTTGGCCAGAGTTTCTGGCTGAGCTCTGATCAATTGGTTTTTCATCTCTCCAGGGAGTAATGAGTTGGTCAGTGCGTACGTCCCTGTCGCATCGTCTATTCCCTTGACCTGCTAGAAGGACAGATCAAATCTCTTCAGGTACTCCCTGACAGACTCACCCTTCTTTTGCCTGAGAGTCATTAGGTCGAATCGAGTAAGACGACGTCTTTTGTTTCCTGCATACTGGTCGAGGAAAGCCTCTGCCAGCTCTATGAAGAAACATATCGACTCTTGCGGCAAAACCCTGAACCAGCCCTGTGCCAGACCTACCAGGGTGGTTGGGAAGATTTTGCACCAGACCGCGTCATCGGCGTCGTACATGCCCATATGGCTCTCGTAAGCCGCCAAATGAGCCTCGGGGTCAGTCGTGCCATCGAACTTAACAGAGGGCATTTTAATTTTTGGGATTGGATATGCCTGGATCTCAGGATGCAGCGGGGTCCTGGTTGGCCTGCCCACCATTCTCGACCTGCTCGTGCCTGAATAGTGACCGTAGTCGTCCCTTCTGTCAAGGGTCGGTCTACTATTTTCAGGGGAGCGGTACCTAGGTGGGCGCCTGCTTATTGCCTCGTCGTCTTTAGGAGGGGAATGATACCGTGAGCGCTTCTTCTGAGCAGGCTCGAGGTTATCATCCTGACGATGCCTGGACCTCAGAGGCTGGCCGTTGTTAAGCCTGGACTGCAGACTCTGAGACAAACCTGGCGCAGGCGGTATTTCCCCGGCGGGTGTTAGCCTGGAGAACACATCTCCCTGTTTCTCCCCTAGGCGCTTGGACACCGGCTCTTTGGGCCTCATTCGATTCCTCAGGTCTTGGGATAAACCCCTTCTTTCATGAGCGGCCGTGGATTCCGTGGTATGAATGGAGAATGCCTCCTCCGGACCTACAACCCCTTGCTGCGCAGGCGGTTGCTGACGGGTTTCTGTGATTCGCCTTTGCACCTGCGCATATGCCTGAGCCGTCTTCCTGGCCTTCCTCTGAGCATTTCTGACGGCGGTTCGCCTCGTACCCCCGGTTCCCTCTCCACTTTCAAAGTGGAGTAACCTGGGAGTCATGGCGACCCTGCCTACCAGATCGTCCGGAGTGAATTCCTAATCCAACATTGCTGAGAAGAACGCCGCGGTCTGTGCCATCTGGGCGGGGATGAGGTTTAGAACTTGCCTCTCATGTGCCCCTTGCCCCGCCACGGCAACTACTCCTTGACCCGGTGCTCCCTGAAGACTGGCTCGCCCCACGCCTGGCATGGTGGCGGCGGGGGTTACCTCTGGCGGCATGCCATAACGGGGAGCATTGGGTGGATTTGCCACAGAGCTGGTGTCGAAAATTTCAGGCATGCTCAATTGTAATTGGTTAATTTGTTAATTTCGCGTTTGAGAATGGTTGATTTTGTGGGTAATTTCGTGGGTACAACCTACTCCTTCCCCACAGACGGTGCCAAATTGTTCCGGTTACGGAAACAATTAACCCGGCTCTGGATCCGGGTCGAGTAGTCGGGATGTTGATAAGTAATGGATCGTTTGATTTCCTTTAATCTCTCCTTTCTCCTTCTCCTATGATCGGACCTTCCCGGCGGAGTTGGCCTGTTCCCTGCACAATGAACGAACAGGGCCCCGGAGGTTGTCCGAGGGAACCCTCTCTGATGCCTAAGTTAGTCCGTGAAATGCCTTGTCGAACCTAGCTCGTGAGGAACTAGGTGGCGTTTTTAGGAGTGAGAGTCTAGAGAGAGAAAATCCAACCCCCTCTAAGTGAGAAATGGGTGGGTATTTATACCTTCCCACAAGAGATAGGAATGGAGAGGGAAAAGAGCGGGAGAATGGGTGGATGGCGAGGTGACACATGGACCCGCTTCATCCACTCATTCCCTTTTACCTTTGGCAGAATAGCGGAGAGGCCCTTGGTAACTCATGCCCTGCTCGGGGGAGAGGTCGTCTGGGGGCAGGCGAGCATGGGCCGCCTGCAGGCCCTTCCCAGCTGGTCGCCTTACCCTGCTGGGCGGCGCTCTTGAAGCTACGTTCCACTGGGGAAGTCCGGGTATTTTACTTCGACGGCCTGCTGGGCAGGCTCCTTGGTTCCCCGGGTTGGGTCTTTACGGGGCCTGCTGGGCGGGTGACCCGGTGCAGGTTCCTGACCCTCATCATATATCATGAAAAAAGTAAATTAAAATATTTCTCTAACATATATTGGATCATATACTTAACATTTAGGAAATAAAATCATATTTTAATTCTTTTATTTTTGTTTCACTTGTTCACATTGATAGATATGTTTATTTATTTATTTCATTTGTTTATCCAAAATTAAAAATAATCATAAACTTTCCTTTTGTTGTTTGATTGATTTTTCTGTTTCCACTATTTTGTAAATTTTTTTTAAAAGAAAATTTGAAATAAACGAAATTAATTAATTCAAGCTTTACAATTTTTTTAAAAAAATGATAAAATACTATCTTGAGATTATTTCAAAAAAGTTAAATTCAAAAAATGAAAATAAAATAAGTACAGTAATATTTATGAAATTATGTGAAAATAATTATGGTATAATTTTTTTTCATAAAAATTACAATTCCGTAAATGATAATTATATTTATTAATTTTCTTTATAATCAATATAAACCAAAATCAAATGAGAGGTGAATAAAATAAAATTGGTAAACATAAATTAAAATATAAATTAAAATAATAAAATAAAAATAAAAATATTTTATAATTAACTTAACCATAGTATGGTAACAAATAAACTAAGAATATAAAATTACTAATACAGCTCTAAACTAACCCTTCTAGGTTAAATAACAATGACACGTGGCACAACATGATTTGTTGTATATGAAAATTCTATACACTTCGTGTAAGTGTAGTCTTTTCGGATTATTTAGCAACATAATAACCCATCCAATTCCACATCAACTTAAATGCTATCAACTAATCCACGCAAGTAGACCTTGGCTCCCATCATCCTCTTTATCCACGTATAGACTAACAACAACAATTAACAACATAATCACAAAGTTAATGGCATAACCACTACCAGGGACGGCCCTGACAAATTTGGAGGTTTAGTGCGAAGAAATCAAAGAGGCCCTTTATATTGTTACTCCCTCCTCTATCTTGAATAAGCCCCCTTAGGGGTGGGCACATATACCAAGGAAAAGGGGTGAAGTAGGGATATTTGTTGTCTTTTTAAGAAATTGGGTGGGGGTAGATTATGTGTATTAAATGAGTGAAGGAGAGATGAATATGAGAAATTATATGAGAGTAAAGTTGTAAAAAAAAAGTTAGAACTTTACCTTTGTAGACACCCACATTTTGACCGCCAGGTGTCTATAGTAGTTTCCGACAAACACCCGATGATGATCGGACGCTAACGTGCTTTAACGTACTCGGAAATGGGCTCGAAATGATGGGTTTTTGGCCTAGGCATTTTAGGGAGTACAAATCTCACAAAACCAACCTCAAATTCAGGCCCAGTGGGTCGTTTCGAGTCAAATAACACTGATTTGGGTCGAAACCGTCACCAGGGGTAAAACCGTCTTTTAGCGACCGAGTCAAAACCCGGTCAAAGATATTTCCCGAAACTCGTAGGCTGACCGTGACATCTCACACGGTTGGTTCACACTCCAACTCTACAAAAACAGCCATACAAAAAATAATAAACAATTCTGTTTAAGGTAGAATTCGATCCCGAGTAGGAATCCTATCCGAGAACCGACTCAGACACTCAACCGAGTGCAACCACTCGGCCAAGTAGTACATACCAGTCGGTATTCCTCTTTTCTTCCCACACAAGAAAACGGAATTCTCTTTCTCCTCAGCTTCTTACCCAAGCGGTAATTCTAGCTCAAACAGGAGTCCTATTCAAAAACCGGTTCGAGCATCCGACCGAGTGTAAAACACTCGGCCGAAACAGCCCAAAACAGCCGAGATCCTCTTTCTTCCTCCACAAGAAAGCGGAATCCTTATTTCCCTCAAGTTCCCTCGTTTCCTATCCTAAGCGGTAGTCAAACTCTCCCAAGCCAAGGTCGGGAATTTCCTATAAATAGCCCCTTGCATCCAACATCAAAAAGGACCGAAACACAATTAATCAATACGATTTTACCAACAATTCTTCCTACACATTATCCACACACACACATAGTTATTTTAGCATCGAGAAACCGATTATATATCCAAAACCCGAAGGAAACCGGTCCAAAGCCCGACACCCTTCACCCGTCAAAACCGTATCACCCTAACCCAACCGACGTTGCCTCGACACTCCCGTGCCTAGCCACATTCCGACGAGTCCCGATCCGAGTCAACAAGAGCATGTAGGTTGAGGGTGTACCAAACCCGATTTCTTCCTTTCTCTCCCTTTTTCCTCTTCGTCCGTTTAGCTTGTTACAGGTCTAGAGTCGATTTTTATTATTTTTCTAATATCGTTATTAACGAAAAACTATTTTCATAACGAATATTCTTAAACATACGATATCGATTTCTCTATAATCGAATATCGTATCAAAAAGAATTATATTAAGATTTCGACGATTTCAGAAATCGTTACATCTTTTTCGTCAAAATTCTTTTCTTTTACTTTTCGTTCAAAATAACAAATTTTCGAACAAAAATACAAAAACGGACAGACCCGCACGCGAGTCGCGCCATGCCCAGGCGACTCGCGCGCAGGCCTGGAATCCGGGACTTCTTTTTTCAACTTTTTCGTTCGTTTTATTATTTATTCTTCGATTGATTTCTAAAATTACATGTTTTCTAAAACTATTCCAAGTATTTGATATTGATTTCGTAGTCAACTGTCGAATATAAAGAATATCGAAAATATTAAGTCGAGTACGAATCAGGCAATATTCGTACGCGATTTAATACGAACTTCGAGTTTTCGAAAACCGGACCCGAAGCAGGCCACCACGCGACCCGCCGGCATCCCGGGCGAGTCGCGCGGCCGGCTGTTATGCCGCGGCCTTTTCCGTCTTTTTTATTATTTTTCGAACTTCGTTTTTTATACAAAACAACGTTCTTTTCAACAATATTTTTCAGATTTCGATTAATATTTATTTTCTCGATTTCGCATATTTTATTTTGTTATTATTACTCACAAATCGATACTAACTCGTTTATTCATTTTGTAGCAAATTCATCCTTTTTATTTCATTTGTTTTATTATACTAAAACGAATCTCACATGTTAAATTCAACTTTGACGTTAATTAATTTTTCATGCATTAAACAACATAGCAACCCATTCAATTCCTCACATGCTTAGGAAAACAATGTTTGCATATCATTCATCGTATTACTAACGCGCGCATTAAAACGTCATTCGATATCCTAGTAGAGGCCGCTAATGTGCGGGCGGGGTTGGGTGTTCTTAGTGAACTTCCCAACACGTACCCTCACCCCTTACTCAGAACCGTGGTTTCCGGATGTCCGAAACCATTGTCAACGAGAGTCATTCAATATACGATTAACCGCTCCAGTCGGCATCTATATCGATATGCAAAAGGGACGAGCCCAATAAACTCTGACATCGGAAATGGGCCGTATTTTGTACACGGCCCACTACGACATAGAGTGGGCTCGAACGGTTCCGAATAACCATAAAATTCGGTGGCGACTCCGACTTCGATTTAAATTTCCATTTGACCATCTCATGGAGATTCATTCGCCTCCCCAAACCCGCGCGTGGCCGCGTCGGGGTGGACCTATGTCATGTCCACAATTTGGCGACTCCGCTGGGGATTTTCTGATGAGTTAATAACCTTCAGTGTCCTCAGGGTGAGACTCGAATAGAAATCGTTTGACTAGTACAATGCGCGTTTTAGTTTTACGGTTCATGCATAAACCCCCATTTTCCCGGGCCGGTACTCGCGACCGACGTCCCACTATACCGTTGATATAGTCCAAACTGGTTATGTCAAAGGTGTCCACTAGCCGATTCATATGGGTTTTACGGCATGTCCTAATCTCAACTCGAGTTAGGGAGTCCGCCCCGATTCTTGATAGGCTATGTACACTGGTATAGACCCTTATAGACTGACCGAGACTTAGATTAAGAGCATACATGGCGTCGTTATACTGTTTCCGTGACTACGTGCTACTTGATCCACATCTTTTTCAAAACCGTCATCTTTTCAAAATTTGCATCCTTTTTCAAATATCCAATTTCAAAACCCGGGTCATATACCGAACATAGGACTTATGATTTTACTCAAAATAGCCTTTTTCTAGCCGGTATTATGCCCAATTCAAAACTCGAAAATATTTTCGAAACTTTCAAAACCCGTCATTCGGCCCACTCCTTTTTTTCTTTTTCGAAAAAAAGGCCGAATTTCTTCACCCGATTCATTTCGGGCTTTTCAAAAAAATCACATTTCAAAACTTCCTCTTCTTAGGACTTCCCGTATTTAGCAGTGTCGGGTCGTGTCATAAGTCGTTGAAGTCTTTAGCGTCGAAACTCCGTCGATCTTATATCACGAGTTTCCTCCCCATCCTAGTCCGCCTTACCTAACTAAGGCAAGGCCCACCTACGTAGGACATACTCCTACAAAGGTTGGCCCATTAACACAATCGAGTCTAAGCTCTGGGAATGTCTCACGTGAACCTTCCTTTCAAACAGGGCCCAGCCCACACAGCTGGATCCTAAGGGAGACCCACCTTTCTTGAGTCACCCATCTAGGTGTCTTTTCCGAGTCAACCTTTTACAAGGCATAGCCCTATAACAAAAGGTTCAAGGTCCTTACGTCTAAGGGTCACTCACTCGAGTCTTAACAAAGTCTTCAGTCCCAGTCGGGGGTTACCCTTCAGCAGAGCGATCAATCGCGGTTGCTCTAAGGATCATGTTTTGCACGTGTTGTCTCACATATCCCACTTTCGAGTCACTTAGATGTCACACCATCTGAGTCTCTAGCCTTACTCAGGGGGTTGTCCTCCACCCGAGCAGTCAACCACGGCTACCCTAGAGAGTACCCTACGATGCCTTTTTCGAGTCATACCTATGCTACGAATATTCGAGTCACCTAGGGTTATGTCACCATGGTTGGTCCGAGCACGCGACGCAGTCAAACACGGTGACCCCATTTTCGGACTCACCTTTCTGCGGCTCGAGTCTAATTCGCGGTCGTTACTTTGTCTAGATCAACGTTCGGGTTTCCCGGTCCGAGAATCCTAGTCATTCCCGTCACCCCGGGCCGTGTCTAGTTTGACACCTTCACTTGCATTTGCGCAAAGTCGAGTTTAGGCGAGTCGTGGCACCTGTCGTTTTCTCCAATCAATGACCTTATCAAAAAAGAACATATACCAACCGAGCATCCAAAAGTCCGGATTTGATTTGAGTCTAAGTCTGAGTTCGAGTCTAGGATACCCTACATCCTCATTTCCAAATCAGAGTCAGAGTCATTTGCATTCTGTCCTCTTTTCAAAATTCAATAAAATCAGCTTTTCTATTTTCTCATATATGATTTCCTTATGTGTTTCCGAGAACATGATGAACACCATCATACACTGTGAGCACACGCACGTGACTATTATAGGCACATCTATAATGACTGCAGGGAATCGAGACCCGTGTTTTCCTTTTACCTATTCCATGTCTGGTATAGAAAGCCACAAAACTACCCTTAGCAGGAGCGGTATCGAATCCTATGACAAATCTAGGTAGTCTCCTAGTTTGGGTTCAAGACGGGAGGCAAGCCCATTTCCCACAATAAACACCCATCCAATAAGATCAACCAATCCCTACCTTAGGTGTTAGTTTGACCAACAAAAAAAAACTGGACAAAAAAGAAAAAAGTCCAATACAAGAAAAGCAAAAGGCCAAAACAAAAAAGCAGGCCATTATCAAAAAAGAGGCACCCATGTCCGAGGTTAAGCGGTCAATCCAAATGAAGAATCCCGAGACCGGGGCTAAGAGGTCAACCAAAAAAATATTCAAAAAAACCATGACCGTAGTGAAAACGATCAATTCAAAATTATCAATACTCATACCATCAAATAGGGAAGAAACAATCAAGTTGGTCAACTAACACCACATTTAGCCTTCCCACATTACAACCCTCAAGACCTTCCCGAGACCCAGGCCAGAGACTGCCCGAAATTTTGAGGATTCAAGCTCCATAAGATACCCCTAACCATTAGGGTCAGACATGGAAATCAGATCTCGCATTATCAAAACTTATCCCGATCAAAGTTCGAGCCATTTTACTCGACTTCCCCTTTACATAACAAAATTCACAATCACCATACAAAGACTTGAGAGCAAAACTCGTCAAATCTCCGAGAGCAAAACTAGTCAAATCTCCGAGAGCAAAACTCGTCAAATCCCCCCGAGAGCAAAACTCGTCAAATCCCCCGAGAGCAAAACTCGTCAAATCCCTCGAGAGCAAAACTCGTCAAATCCCCCCGAGAGCAAAACTCGTCAAATCCCCCGAGAGCAAAACTCGTCAAATCCCTGAGAGCAAAACTCGTTAAAATCCCCGAGAGCAGAACTCGTTAAAATCCCCGAGAGCAGAACTCGTTGAAATCCCATCCCAATTCTTCTCATTCAAACCAGTTACCATCCCCAAACACGGGAACTCAACTTGCGGTCGGCATAGAACATGCCCAAATAGTGCACACCACCTCTGGGGGCTATCCCGGAGAACGCTCACAGTCACAGGATCAATATCCTAACCATTCTAGCCCTTTGATCAGGACATCACTGGGAATGCACCTAGCCTACACCATCGCTATGGCTAGTTACACACTAAGCCCTAATAAACTAGGCACCATAATCCACCGAACTACGGCTTGGTTTGATTTCACCACACGTGAATACGTAGGCAGCCTTTCAACAGAGGCACAACCACCCACTTTGACACACATTCAAAAAGCACCATCATTCCGGTCACGACACTGTCATGTTCTCGACAGTTAGCTTTGTCATTCTGGGGGCTTCTCCTAGGCAGAAGTTCTCCATCCACTCACATAATCCAAATACTTTCAAAATCTAGCCTCCTTTCTATAGTGTGTCTTAGTACTCGGCTCAGTCGAAGGCAAGAATCTGTCAGGACTCGAGGCAATGCCCACTTTGGAAATGTACCCTAAAATCAAAAAAGGATTCAAAAGAGCACTAGCCTACAGCATTCCACTGCTAAGTCCTGCCAAAACAGTCTCATTACAGACTACTGCAATCCCCCTATAGCACATCTTTCCCATTCCGAGGATTCGACCGTGTTGTCACTCGCCTAGGCTACGGAATAACGCAACTTAAGAGTCTTGTCATCTTAGGTGGCCCACCTCCTTACCAAGTCACGGTCCAATCCCTCGAGAGTCCAGTCATGTCTGTCAACTCGTCCGGTCGCGTCCAGAGTCGAGTCTGTCAGTAGACCTCTCTTCAAATTCTCATTTTAAAATTTGCAAAAACTTAGCCATTTGAAAAAAAATCTTTTCGACAAGGTCAAATTTCAATCTATTTAAACTGGAAATTTCTTTTCAACCCTTTCAATTTTGGAAACCTATTTCCTAGCACGTGAGTTGCTTTCAGGACTTCGATTTCAAAATGCAGCAAAAATCATTTTTATTCCTCAGCACGAGTCATTTTTCCTACAAATATTACATGCAAAATTTTGCAGCTTTGCATAAATATGTACAGGACGACTCAAACAGGACCATGCAATTTGCATAACTCCCCAACGGCATTTAACAAGATGAGCCCACATACAGGTCCATTTTAAGTCTCATGCGACAAGTTCAATTCCCCACGGAGTTATCATCATCAGTTCAGGTACATTTCTAGCCCATGGCCGGCGGGCCCTCCAAGCAGGTCTAATGGACCTTAAACGACCCGACCGGAAGCTACCGGGTTTTAATCCTTGATTGGCCTGGTAGCTACTCTGACTTTCGCCCTGTCCAAGCCTCAGTCAGAGTGGGGGCTCTGTAGACACCCACATTTTGACCGCCAGGTGTCTATAGTAGTTTCCGACAAACACCCGATGATGATCGGACGCTAACGTGCTTTAACGTACTCGGAAATGGGCTCGAAATGATGGGTTTTTGGCCTAGGCATTTTAGGGAGTACAAATCTCACAAAACCAACCTCAAATTCAGGCCCAGTGGGTCGTTTCGAGTCAAATAACACTGATTTGGGTCGAAACCGTCACCAGGGGTAAAACCGTCTTTTAGCGACCGAGTCAAAACCCGGTCAAAGATATTTCCCGAAACTCGTAGGCTGACTGTGACATCTCACACGGTTGGTTCACACTCCAACTCTACAAAAACAGCCATACAAAAAATAATAAACAATTCCGTTTAAGGTAGAATTCGATCCCGAGTAGGAATCCTATCCGAGAACCGACTCAGACACTCAACCGAGTGCAACCACTCGGCCAAGTAGTACATACCAGTCGGTATTCCTCTTTTCTTCCCACACAAGAAAACGGAATTCTCTTTCTCCTCAGCTTCTTACCCAAGCGGTAATTCTAGCTCAAACAGGAGTCCTATTCAAAAACCGGTTCGAGCATCCGACCGAGTGTAAAACACTCGGCCGAAACAGCCCAAAACAGCCGAGATCCTCTTTCTTCCTCCACAAGAAAGCGGAATCCTTATTTCCCTCAAGTTCCCTCGTTTCCTATCCTAAGCGGTAGTCAAACTCTCCCAAGCCAAGGTCGGGAATTTCCTATAAATAGCCCCTTGCATCCAACATCAAAAAGGACCGAAACACAATTAATCAATACGATTTTACCAACAATTCTTCCTACACATTATGCACACACACACATAGTTATTTTAGCATCGAGAAACCGATTATATATCCAAAACCCGAAGGAAACCGGTCCAAAGCCCGACACCCTTCACCCGTCAAAACCGTATCACCCTAACCCAACCGACGTTGCCTCGACACTCCCGTGCCTAGCCACATTCCGACGAGTCCCGATCCGAGTCAACAAGAGCATGTAGGTTGAGGGTGTACCAAACCCGATTTCTTCCTTTCTCTCCCTTTTTCCTCTTCGTCCGTTTAGCTTGTTACGGGTCTAGAGTCGATTTTTATTATTTTTCTAATATCGTTATTAACGAAAAACTATTTTCATAACGAATATTCTTAAACATACGATATCGATTTCTCTATAATCGAATATCGTATCAAAAAGAATTATATTAAGATTTCGACGATTTCAGAAATCGTTACATCTTTTTCGTCAAAATTCTTTTCTTTTACTTTTCGTTCAAAATAACAAATTTTCGAACAAAAATACAAAAACGGACAGACCCGCACGCGAGTCGCGCCATGCCCAGGCGACTCGCGCGCAGGCCTGGAATCCGGGACTTCTTTTTTCAACTTTTTCGTTCGTTTTATTATTTATTCTTCGATCGATTTCTAAAATTACATCTTTTCTAAAACTATTCCAAGTATTTGATATTGATTTCGTAGTCAACTGTCGAATATAAAGAATATCGAAAATATTAAGTCGAGTACGAATCATGCTATATTCGTACGCGATTTAATACGAACTTCGAGTTTTCGAAAACCGGACCCGAAGCAGGCCACCACGCGACCCGCCGGCATCCCGGGCGAGTCGCGCGGCCGGCTGTTATGCCGCGGCCTTTTCCGTCTTTTTTATTATTTTTCGAACTTCGTTTTTTATACAAAACAACGTTCTTTTCAACAATATTTTTCAGATTTCGATTAATATTTATTTTCTCGATTTCGCATATTTTATTTTGTTATTATTACTCACAAATCGATACTAACTCGTTTGTTCATTTTGTAGCAAATTCATCCTTTTTATTTCATTTGTTTTATTATACTAAAACGAATCTCACATGTTAAATTCAACTTTGACGTTAATTAATTTTTCATGCATTAAACAACATAGCAACCCATTCAATTCCTCACATGCTTAGGAAAACAATGTTTGCATATCATTCATCGTATTACTAACGCGCGCATTAAAACGTCATTCGATATCCTAGTAGAGGCCGCTAATGTGCGGGCGGGGTTGGGTGTTCTTAGTGAACTTCCCAACACGTACCCTCACCCCTTACTCAGAACCGTGGTTTCTGGATGTCCGAAACCATTGTCAACGAAAGTCATTCAATATACGATTAACCGCTCCAGTCGGCATCTATATCGATATGCAAAAGGGACGAGCCCAATAAACTCTGACATCGGAAATGGGCCGTATTTTGTACACGGCCCACTACGACATAGAGTGGGCTTGAACGGTTCCGAATAACCATAAAATTCGGTGGCGACTCCGACTTCGATTTAAATTTCCATTTGACCATCTCATGGAGATTCATTCGCCTCCCCAAACCCGCGCGTGGCCGCTTCGGGGTGGACCTATGTCATGTCCACAACCTTATTAGAAAATGGGGCTAATCCAAAAAAAGACCCAAAGAAGAATATGAGGCTTATTTAAGAAAAAGAAGGGAGTATAATTTATCACTGTAAAAATTAAGTGAAAAAAATAACATTTTCAAAAAAAAAAATCCACCTTGGTGGGAATCAAACACCTGCCCAAGTGCCCAATTGTGTTTAGTATTGGGATGGTTACCATTGAACCTAAGGGAATACTGTTGATAAACAAACACATTCTAGCATCCCCTATTCACTAAAACAAAAATCAAGGGGCAAAAATGACTTTTCAACTTTCCCGCCCAAATACTTTTCACATTTATGGAAATTGGGCTTTCCTCATCAAACAATTCTATTTCAGCTTTTAAGCCCCAATTTAATGAATTACTACAAGATGAATGACATACTCATATGTTACAGTTTTAATTTAAAAAGTTTGGCCCAATGTTATAACAATTTTTTAAAATTTTTTTGTAACTTACAATATTAAAGTTAATAATTTTTTAATGACATGTCATCGAAACGGCTCAACCTGGACTTTGATCCTAAATTAATACTCTGTAGATCATTTCGAGTTTGCACAAAATGGGCACGGGCCAAAATTTTAGGGTCAACGAGTCATTTTGAAATTTACTAAAATATTTTCTAATTTAAAAATTCTCTATTTAATTATAATCCACTAAAATTTAGAAATAAATTAATTTACAAAAAATATTCTACTAAACACTAAATCTAGAAAGTTATGTGTAATCTTTTCAAATATAGATACTATAATTATTAAATAAAATAGTAATATCGAATATGATCTAAATTTAAAAAACTATATATATATATATATATATATAAATCGACCTAAAAATGAGTAAAAAGTAAGATATTCATTATTTATTACTTATATTCTTATCATGTTATGTGTCATAAATTAGACACGATTTGATCCATTTATCAGCTGTATTTGTAAAGAATACGTCGTATTATTTTATAGCTAACATATATAAACAAAATAAAAGTGGGATGATATTACTAATTTTATATTTTGTTCATCATATTAGAATATTACATTTTTTCTTTATACTGAAAGACAAGGTAGTGAGTAGAATTGGTTTTATGCTTAAAAATAAAATATAAATAATAAAGTTTACCCAAAACAAAAAAATGTTAACTATTGACGGAAACATTATAAAACAAACAAAAGTGTAAAATATTGACTTAGAAGCCAGGATTACAGTTTTACAATTTTACTAAATTCTTTGTATATACAAACATTAATTAAAAAAACGTGCGTAGGCACGGGTTTTATACTAGTCAATATATATTAATAAGGCAGGAACTTTTCGAGCGATTTGATTGGTCCAAGTTTTTTTAATATATTTTTTAAGTCAAATAAAGAATATAAAATTTGTATATGAAAAAAAAAATCCCACTCCACCAAAGACTCGATTTTTTTAAAATTTAAATAAAGAATATAGGAATTTGTATAGAAAATAAAACAATTCTACTTCATTTAGGTCTTCAAAAAATATCACTATATAAACAGACGATTATCACCTCATAAGCCAACAAAAATTGGACATCGATAGCACGATAGCATGAAACTCTTAGTCAGTTCTGTTTGATAATTGTTTTAATATTCATTTATTCACCCTACAAAATACAAAGTTGAAATTTTGAATTTTTTTAAATAACTATTATCAAATATTATTATATTTTTAATATATTTTTTAATTTAAATAAAGAATATATAGAAATTTGTGCAGGGAAAAAAATAATCCTACAAAAGTATTATGATGAAGTGATGAAATTTTATATAAATAAGAACAATAATTCGTTCTTAGATATCAACCAACAATCTTTTGAATCTTAAAAAATCCTAAGATTATAAACATAAATAAAATCATCTCACGACGGAAGTTTATGATGAGGTGATTGAAATTTTATACAAATAAAAGTAATGTATCAATAAACAATCTTTTGAGCAAAATGAAAAACTTAAGTAAAAAATACTTTGTGTCACACATCGAAAAATTGTGATGAGGTGATAAAAATCTTTATTATAAATCAGAACAATCATTCGTTTTTTGATATCAACAAAATCTTTTGGGTGTTAAAAAAATCACCTAATATTATAAAGTTAATTAAAAATTATCCCCATTGAAAAATTATGATGCGGTGATGAAATTTTATATTATAAATAAGAGCAATCATTCATTCTTAGATATCAATCAACAATCTTTTTAGTCTTAAAAAAAAGCTTAAGAGCAATCATTCGTTCTTAGTTATCAACAAAAATATTTTGAGTCTTAAAAAAACTCTGAAAATTATACACTTAAATAAAGATTATCCTATATCAAAAAATTATGATGAGGTGATGAAATTCTATACTAAATGAATGAGAGTCAAAAAAATTTATAAATAAGAACAATCGTTCTTTCATAGAGATCAACTAACAATCTTTTAATTGAGTCTTAAAAAGCTCCTAAGATTAATAGCATACGCTCTTAGATATCAACTAACAAACTTTTGAGTTTTAAAAAAACCTAAGAGCAATCATTCGTTCTTAGTTATCAACCAAAAATCTTTTGAGTCTTAAAAATAGCTTCGAAGATTATAAACTTAGGTATAAATTATCTCACATCAAAAAATTATGATGAAACGATGAAATTTTATATTATAAATAAGAGCAATCATTCATTTCTAGATATCGATCAACAATCTTTTAAGTTTTTAAAAAAGCTTCTAAGATTATAAACTTAAGTATATATTATTCCACATCGATAAATTATGATAAAGTGATTGAAATTCAATATTAATAAGAACAATAATTCGTTCTTAGTTATCAACCAACAATTTTTTGAATCTTAAAAAAATTCTAAGATTATAAACTTAAGTAAAATTATCCCACATCAAAAAATTATGATACTTTGTATATATATTTGATGTTTTTTTTCGAGTGATATGATTGGTCTGTTTCATCAAAATTCGATTCAAGAATATATAATAAATAATCCAGAAAAACAAGTAAAAAATCTCTTAATTATTATAATACATATTTCATCGATCCATTATATTAATGTGATATTTGACCATTTAAAGTAAAAACTTTTAAGTTTCATTTAACAAAAAAATTATTGTAACAAAAATATACAAATGAAATAGTTGTGTTGCCTAGTGGTTAAAAGTTGTGGTCATCAGCCCAAGGGTCTCATGTTCAAGCCCCTGCAAGCGCGAACTTGTGGTAGTTGTATGGCTTGAGACTATGCCTCAAGGTAGCGGCTGCGGGTTCCCTCGTTCATAAAAAAAATAGTTAGATTTTGTGGAAGAATATGTTTTCATTACATTATTTACTCAAAAAAGTGATGAATCTATTATTACATATATAAAAAAATGTAAAATTATTCCATTTTGAAAAATTATAATGAAGTGATAGAATTCTATTATATAAATAAGAGTAATCTTCCGTGCTTAGATATCAACAAAAGTATTTTAAATTTTAAAAAGTGCTCTAAAAGTACTCCCTCCAATTTTTAATGATTGCCTCGTTTGTGCAATATATGTGAGGAGTATTATATTGAAAAGGGGCAAACATTTAAACCGGTGGGAGTATAAACTTAAGTTAAATTGTCGCACATTGAAAAATTATAATATCATTTGTCCTTAGATATTAACAAAAAAAATTATAATATCATTCGTTCTTAGATATTAACAAAAAAATATTCTTAAGTCTTAAAAAGAGACTCTTACGAATATAAACTTAAGTTAAATTGTCTCACATTGAAAAATTATCTTACATCGAAAAATTATATTGAGGTCAAAGATTTCTATTATATAATTAAGAGTAATAATTCGTTATTAGATAGATATTAACCAAAAATCTTTTGAGTCAGGATTTTAAAAAAATTTAAGACTATAAACCAAAAATCTTTTAATTCTTAAGAAATTCTAAAAATATAATTTTTTTTAAATAAGTAATAATAAAAATAAAATTATTATTATTATCATCCTAATACAAGTAGATATATTTTATTTTCTTTATGTTATTATGATAAATAAGAGTAATCGTTCGTCCTTATATATCGACCAAAAAATTATCCCACATTGAAAATTTATAAGAAAGGAGGTGATAAAATTTTATATTATAAATAAGAGTAATCGTTCGTACTTAGATATCAACCAAAAATTTAAGAAAGTAAGATTATCAGGCACATAATAATATAGCATGGGCCTAAGACTCTAACGTGGTGAGTATCTACAATTATAAATATGAAATCGTAGTTTTCAACTTTACTATAATTTCAAATGTGTTTATAATTATGCATCGTTACTTTAACCGACAACATTCATTATTCTAACTTGTGCGCTGATGATGACAAATTTGTTTTTTCATCACATGTTTCATCGTTGTTAATTGTAATATATTTCCATTTTATCCAGTGAATATTTATATCTACGTATATTTATGTGCAAGGTACTTTAATTTGTTTTTCATTCTAACTACAATACACCATATATAATGCCTATAATTTAATTTGACGTTTACCGCATATATTATCTCTGATCCCTTGAAACACATTCACGTATGTGGATAATATTCATTTACTTTGACCGCTTCGACTGACTCTCTACTGTTGTGCAATCTCACCAATTTATCCAATAATCAAATTTGGTATCCTTATCAATGTCACTAACAAGCAACCCGTGCATCGCAGGGGCTTTACAACTAGTATATATTAATAAAGCAGGAACTTTTCAAGCGATATGATTGGTCCAATTTTTTTAATATATTTATTGAGTTAAATAAAGAATATAAAAATTTGTATATAAAAAAATCCTACTCCACCTAAGACTCGATTTTTGTTTAAAATTTAAATAAAGAATATAAGGAATTTGTATAGAAAAAAAAACAATTTTTCTCCATTTAAGACTCAAAAAATTATCACGATATAAATCGACGATTATCACCTCATAAGGCAAAAAAATTGGATAACGACAACGTGAAACGCTAAGTCAATTATGTTCGATAATTGTTTTAATATTTATTCATTCACCCTAAAAAAAATATAAATTAAAATTTTGATTTTTTTAAATAATTATTATTAATAATTATTATAGTTTTAATCTATATTTTTTAATTTAAATAAAAAATACTATACATATAGAGATTTGTGTAGGAAAAAAATAATCCTACACAAGAATTATGATTCTTAGATATCAACAAACAATCTTTTAAATCTTAAAAAAGTTGGGTTATTTCATGGGAATAATACCAACTATGCGTGTGCTTCTTAAATTAATACAAACTAAACTAATCTCATTTTAATATGAACTACGCATTCATTAATCTCGCTTTGCTATGTATGAAATTATGACTTGCTATTACCGGTCATATTGACTTGTTATAACAGTCTATGGTTTTATTAGGTCCGTTACAGTTATCGTGAAAGTCAAAATTACAATAAAAATATTTTTTTCATAGCTTTTATAAGGCTAATTGAAAAAAAAATGGAAGATGAATTTTCGGAAAATTTAAAACTTTTTTTTATCAATGGCCGAAAATGAACATGAAATTTAAATTAGAAGAAGAAAAGTTAGAGGAAGAGTTGAAAAATAAAGGTTAAACAGGTAGCCGGTCACCCATAACAAAGCGAGATTAATGAATGCGTAGTTCGTATTAAAATGAGATTACGTATAGTTTGTATTAATTTAAGAAGCACACGCATAGTTGGTATTATTCCCATGAAATAACCCAAAAAAGTTCCTAAGATTACAATCTTAATAAAATTATCTCACACTTAGAGCATCCTCATCCATCCTCCACCTCCGTTCTTGGACAAGAATGGAAAAAAATGGTTCCTTCATACATGGAGAAACCATTCTTCATGGAAAATCTTAATCAAGTGGAGAATGAAAAGCGTAGATCCCCATAATAAAAATATTAATATTAAAATAAATTAAAGAGATGTGTAGTGTTGGGACCTACTGAAGAATAAAAATTTCATTCTTGGGTGGAACGATTTTTTTTAGGATGAAAAAAATAAGATAAAAGTAATGAGATGAATGAGGTGGGTCCCATCCTAGAATGAAAAAATCATTCTTGGATGAGGATGCTCTTAAATGAAATTATCTACATCTAAAAATTATGATGGATGATGAAATTCTGTATTATATAAATAAGACTAATCATACGTTCTTAATTATATATTAATCAATCAATCAATCAATCAATTCAATATATATTAATAAAGCAGGAACTTTTCGAGCGATATGATTGGTCAAAGTTTTTTAATATATTTTTTAAGTTAAATAAAGAACATAAAAATTTGTAAATGAAAAAAAATCCCACTCCACCTATGAATCGATTTTTTTTAAATTTAAATAAAGAATATAGGAATTTGTATGGAAAAAAAACAATCCTACCCCATTCAAGACTCTAAAAATTATCACTGTATAAACCGACAATTATCACGTCGTAAGACAACAAAAACTGGACCGCGATAGCGTGAAATGCTTAGTCAATTCTGTTTGATAATTGTTTTAATATTTATGTATTTACCCTTAAAAAATATATAATTAAAATGTTGAATTTATTAAATAATTATTATAGTTTTAATATATTTTTTTAATTTAAATAAAGAATATATAGAAATTTGTGTAGGAAAAAAAAATCTTACATGAATTATGATGAGGTGATGAAATTTTATATAAATAAGAGCAATAATTCGTTCTTAGATATTAATCAACAATCTTTTGAATCTTAAAAAAGTTCTTAAGATTACAAACTTAAGTAAAAATTTACCCCACCTCGAAAAATTATGATGAGGTGATGATATTCTATATAAATAAAAGTAATCATTCGTTTTTACATACTCCTCAACCAACAATCTTTAATTTTGAGACTTAAAAAAAACTCATTGTTATGAAACATAATATGTGGATGTCCATCGGGTCTTATAGTCCACTATGATGTAACCCTAGATGTACCATGTACTATATATACCCCTTGATGGAATGAATAAACTACCTCTCTGATTTCTCTCATTCTCTTTATCTCTTTCTACTTTCTCTTCTTTCTTCCTTTCACAACACGTTATCAGCACGACTCTAACCCTAATTTTAATTTTACGAGTAGGTAAACATATTCTGAAAACCGATTTTTTTAAGATAAGGCATGTTTAATTCGACATACACACGTATCATACAATTGATTTGCAATTGTCTCATATTGGTAGCATATTGGTGCGTGTTTATAATTCAACCAATTCATGTTCATTGGTGTGTATTGCATCAGCAAAGTCATATTTCAACTCATTTTATTTTATTTTATTTTGTTTTGTTTTAACCCATTTTTTTTTCTTTTACGGGTAACTTGTGATGTTTATCCATGATTGCCGACTTATTTGGTGCGGTGATTCATTCACATCTGCAGGAGTCTTTAACCTTAATTTTAATTTTATTGTTTTTGTCTTACGGGTAAATTGTTTTTTATTCAGATCTGATAATATGAATCTTAATATAAGATCGTATTTTATTTACCAGCTTTGATTATTGTTTATCATATGTCACTATTCGTAGTCATAAAGCTCCGCAATTGCTTTACCTTCGTTCAATTATTGTTTACCCTTTTTTTTTAGTACACAAATTTGAGCATTGAAATAATCTTGATGATATTATCGAGAGAAATTAATATGGCAAGAGGTCAAAGATACTTTATGGAAAATATGAAGTTATATGCAGAGTATGATTTTTCTTCTTTTAATAGAAGATATTTTATGGATAGGTCTTATAAGACCGTATTATACGAATGTATCTGTTTTGGAGATCATAATCCAATATAGGAGGAGTTCATATGAGGATACCATGTTTCCTATCCTTCGACCTTTTTATAAAAGGTGTTTAATTATTTAATTCACTCTCGTAGACTGTATATATCTATGGATCAATTTCAATGTTAATATCCATACGATGAATGCTCATATAATTTTGGACCTGAAGTTCCAAAACTATTTAATTTTTAATTATGAACCGTGAAAATAATGGTAGCCAGTGTGGTGAGAAATATTTTTGGACAGAAGTTCCATAAAAGAAATTGTATACCTGAAGTATACACGATTATTTTGGGTGATAAATATGCTAATACAGCTGTCCCAGAAAATATAATATCGCGGAAATAAAGTAGCCTCAAAGGCATTGTATCGTGAAAAATATACTCCGCGCAAGTACGTCGAGATAAGTATTACTTTAAAGTTAAAGTTGATAAAATTTATACTCAGTGTGAGTAAAGTACATGAAATTGCACCATTTTCATATCAATTTCAAATTGAAATAATAATTATGTGGGAGAGAAAGTACATGAAATTGTACTGTATTTAATACCACTTATTATTGTCCTGAAGACAAGATATCGTGAAGAGAGGTCATGAGAAATCCTCTGAATTAATTTCGTGTTCATCCGAAGTTGAACAGAATAATATAATATACGGAGTAATTAATATTGAAAGACGACGAATCTCTTTCAATTGGATGAGTCCATTCCCTGAAGTGAATGTGACATTCGATAAAGACTCTATCAGAAGCAGAAGTCGAGAAAATGGCAGAAAAATAAGCCAAATATTGTGGCCTTAATTGAGCCTAATGATAATGCGGCCTTAATTGAGCCTGATTCGGTCAATTAAATTACATAACTCATGAAAAATCATGTGACCCTCATATACGCGAAGTTCGATATGGGAAGGAAAAATAATATACGAGTTGGAATTTTGACACACACACTATGACCTGAAATTCATAGTGCTTACATATACTGAACCTATGATGAGAAATCATAGTGTTGAATTGTTGACCAATATTGAAACGGTTACGTGAAATTCACGGTGTCTTACAAATTTTCGTTTTGCGTGTAGCGAATATTATTTTAAGTATCAAAATTAAGAATAAACTTGATGTTTATTCACTGATGTTTGCAAAATATGAGATACTTTTAACAGTTGATATTCGTATCAAAATAATATAAACCATTTCCTGAAGCGAATGGTATTATCATATTTTCATGATGTAATACTCGTATATTTTATTTTCATACAAATTATGTAGTCGTAAAGACACATTATTTTGAAAATGACTTAAAGAAATTATGCGTGATATCTCGTATCCGCATGTCATGGTTGAGCAAATTAATGCGATATTAAAATCGTGAGTCTCGTATAGGTGATTAATAGTCATTTTCCTGGTAATGGATATGACATGAACAAAATATTCGATTAACGACCATTATTTCGTGAAACGAATATGGCATCGAATAAAATATTGATTAAGTGATGAAAATTATGTCACCGACACTGAATAAGTGCAGGAAGGTGAATATTTTAATTATATGTTTATTTAAAAACTCAAATATTTTTACCGGAAACGGTATAGTAAAGATCACAATATCTTGTGAAGACAATGTGATAATGCGACCATGTATTTATATGGTGAAATAAATGATCAGTTGATTAATGATCAATTTACAGTTATTATTATCACACAGAATTAAATTACTCTAAGAGTAATATATTTTCCGGAAAGGAATATTGACGGGTCTTGCCTATTGTATTAGACATCATTTGTGTCATGTCACTATCATTTGCTATGGTCATATGACTAAATAAAATTAGTGTGCACATATGATTGAATGTAGCTAGACAGAAGTTTAGCAGGATGAGAATCGGTCAACTAGTAAAATTGGCACGAAAATATTTAAAAAGTGACAAATTGAGGTCATCCGGGTTCTTCTTACACCCGTTTCGATAAATTCGACGTTTATTTTGAAAGAATTTAATGGCGTGCTGATCAAACTCTCTAGTGTACCATTAAAATTATATTTAAGGTAAGACAATATACTGAGATTGAGTATGTGAAATATTGGAGATCTAAATACTACTCGTAGTTGGATAATGGAGATGAACGTCCATATCCGGTTGACCTTTAAGGCTTTAATTAATTACGTGACCTGTAATCGCACGAAATTTTACGAGAAGCCCATGTAATCAGAGTTCACAATTTGATCATTATGTGAACATGATGATGATCTCCTGAATGGGCAATTTTAATTCAGCACGTGAAAAACCAACTGCGTTAAGTTTAGCTCCCAAATATATTATTTTACTGAAGAGAATCAGTTGATAAAGTCTATGAAATATAAGACGAATTCTAAAGTGGATATTGCCCTTTAAATCTATCCGGTAATGATAGTTTTTACCATCTTAGGGGGAGATTGATAAAAATAAGCTGGTGAAAAGAAACAATTAATGTTGATCCCAACTGAACCAGAAGTTCAGAGACTTCTTTTGAATATGAAATACATCAATTAGAGGTTCATGAAATATAAATAATGATTCGATCATTGTGTTATGATGATGTATATGATGATATATCAGCTTGATTACTTGTCTTATTAAATATGTTATACATTGAAATTTATGATTTCACTATAGACAGATTCACCCTCCTTGTGGTGTAGCGAGCTATAGATCAGTCATGGATAGTAGATGTACTGAAGATTGAGATTGTTGCCAAATTTTCAATAATCACACATGATATAGTGTGAGGGTCATAATCGGTTCATTTGTTATAAGAAAATGGCAAGCATGTGCAGTTGATACTCGTAAAGAGTAATGAAATTGAATGTCCCGAAGTGGATAGATATCTGATGATAATAGATGGCTTACATAAAAAGATTGGTACCACATATATTCAGATTCAGATATCAATAATCAGTACTGATGATAAGAGATTATATCGATATATTAATTCGTGGAACCGAATAATAGTTGCGCGCATTCGACCCTAATAGGGATCTTATATAAAAATCCATTTTGATTGTTGACGTACAATCTATGGTTAAGATTGAGCTCATGGACTTAAAGTCCACGTATTGACATGAAGTCAATCCAATTATGAATATTGGTGAATATACTGTACAATTTGCATTTGAGTCTCATGTGCATGTAATATAGTTATTTTATCATTGCATATTAGTTAAGATTACATCATTGCATAAATTTAGAATATATACACTATAAGGCATTGTTCGTATTACATGCATGCACGAGATTATTATTATTATATATTGCAGGATATATGTTTAAAAGGAGATCATACTCCTAGATTGATAAGTACTCCGGGAAGGAGCTTACATTATAAATGATCAACACATGACAGTGGTTGATCGAATGAGTTCCTGAAGGACTCGTGATTACGTATATATGAACCTCTACACGTAAGTGTATCTATGAGCGCATTCAACATGCATGTGATATGGTGTGAATGCACGGTTTCATTGTCTCAGCTTGAAGTTTGAGCGTATAAGAAATCATACATGATTAAATTTCTTGTACTGTGAAAATACTTTATGGTCCAGAAGCGCCATTGATGCGCGTATTTTGTATACACTTTTTATGCCTTTTGTGCGCGCATTCCCGTGTTTATTGAATAGTGAAAACTATTTTTTTGCCCCGAATTGGCTACTTTGTGGTGTGTATTGTCCTTTTGCAGGAACGGAAGACAAAGGAGCTAAAACGAACCAAAACCGCGCCAAAACCAAGCTGGAAAATTGTTGTTCGCTGAAACGAGCGATAGTCGACCGACTATCAGAATAGTCGGCCGACCATGACTATAGTCGACCGACTATTACAATAGTCGGCCGACTATTCTGGAGCTGCAGAGATCAAGTTGATGAGTGATTAGTCGACCGACTATTACAATAGTCGGTCGACTATTTCCTGGACTGCGGGCATGTTTCGTGATCAGCAAGGAATTTCCTAAACACAAAGGAGTTTCCTAAACAGTTTTTAACCCATTCAATTTGTATAAATAGGGCTTTGGAGCCACATTAGAAATCATCTCTTAACTTCTCCCTTATTCTCTTTTACTTCTCTTTAGATTTCTTTTAGACTTCATCTCTACTTTTATTCTCTCTAGTTTAATTTCTTCCCAAAACTCGGTTATTGTAAGAGCTTTTGGATTCGAATCGCCTTCATTCCTTCGGTAATTTTATTAATCTTCCTTCCTTCTTCTTTGTTCTTGATTGTTTTCTTCTTCATATTTAATTATTCTTAATTATTGTTTTATACTTGTCGTAAATTTATTATTGTTCGTGATGTTTAATCTAGTAAATTCTTTTATTAATCTTGTTGTTCTTGAATTAATTATGAGTAGCTAATTTCCCTCGCTAGGATTTAGGGGATCTGCGAATTGAATGTGGTCGCTAAATAATTTATAGATCTGTCAATGATATTGTGTCTGAGTTGTCACTTGTAGCATATAATCGCGATTAGTCAGTTAATGCGCATGATTGATTAATTGAATCTGGTAAACTTGAACCTAAGATCGGAAGCCTGGTAAAAGTTAGACCTGCTACAACACATTAGTTTGCCCTAATAAGATCGGAAGCCTTTAGACGCATGCTAGGGTGAATAGCAGACCGGAAGGACCTTTTCAATACCCCTTAGACTAATATCTGCGACAGACCTGTGACTTAGACCGTGACCATATGAGATTCGTAGTGAACCGACAATCCAAGTTTTCTCTCCATATATTTATTCATCTTCATTCGTCTTATTTTATTTTAGTTATTTCTTCTCTCTTAATTCTCTTCCCTTCATTACTTTAGTTTAGATAAAAACAAAACATAAATCCCCCGATTGTTTCGTAGATAGACTCTAATTACGAGTAGAATTTATTTGTCTCCCTGTGAATTCGATCCCGACTTCCCTAGCTATATTTTTAGTTAGACCGTAGTTGGTTATTTTTGATAGGTACACGACTAGCTTATCAGCCATAATAGTTGGAAAATCATGTAGTGAAATGCTACAATGAGTATGTCAATCCGTACAATGACAAGAAAGATCAATTATTATTTAAGATAAAATCGGATTGATTGAATCTCCTGAAGATAATTAGTTGAGAAATAATGTTAGCTACACTCTTTTTCCCTTCGACTAGGTTTTTGTCCCAATGGGTTTTTTCCTGACAAGGTTTTTAACAAGGTAGCGCTATAAACGTGTTAATACGCTATAGTTATGATCATCATCATTTTAATGACGAGATACATATTTGGTTATACATCAAAGGATCATAAATGACTATGTCTTGATTGCAAGCTCCGAAGAAATATGATACTGAACCTATCAAAGATTCCTATTGATTGAAGATACCGAGTTTGTCAGTTACTACAATCCATTTCAACGTCGCCGTGAAATTCCATGAAGACATGAATTATTTTCATTAAATATCAAGTTGTGTAATTATCAGGGGGAGTAACCACGCGCTGTACTCTTTTTCCTAAGCCATGGTTTTGTCCCACTGGGTTTTCCATAGAAAGGTTTTAATGAGGCAGCCTGTTATGCGTGTATGAAGATTTATGTACTCTTTTTTCTTCACTAGTGTTTTTTCCACCGGGTTTTTCTAGTCGAGGTTTTAACAAGACATTTTTTTTAGTGATGTACATCCAAGGGGGAGTGTTATGAAACATAATATGTGGATGTTCATCGGGTCTTATAGCCCACTATGATGTAACCCTAGATGTACCATGTACTATACATACTCCTTGATGGAATGAATAAACTATCTCTCTAATTTCTCTCATTCTCTTTATCTCTTTCAACTTTCTCTTCTTTCTTCCTTTCACAACACTCATGAGATTATAAATTTAAGTACAAAAATATCACATCGAAAATTTATGATGAGGTGATGAAATTCTCTATTATAAATAAGAGTAGTCATTTGTCAAATTATGATGTGATGAAATTCTATATTATAAACCAGATTTCATATTATTTTTTCGAGAAAAAGTGATGAATTTATTACGCACTCCATAAAAGTAGTAAAATTTATTTTACATCAAAAAATTATAATAAGGTGATGTAGTTTAAATCAAAATATATACTCCTCCGGACACTATTTTTTGCTCCATTATCCCAATATTTGTGAGGAGTATTTTAATGAAATGACCCAAAAAAATAGTGTCCGGAGGGAGTATATAAAAGAGACGTAGGACGGTAAGCTGATGGAAAAGAGAAATCATTTGTGTTTAGATATTAACCAAAAAAATTTGAGTTCTAATTATTTTTAAGACTAAAACTAAGTAGAATTATCGCATATCGAAAAATTATAATGAGGTGATGAAATTATATATCACAAATAAGAGACCTCATTCGTTTTTTAGATATTAACAAAAAAAAAACTCTAAAAGCTACTATAAATTTAAGTAAAAATTATCCAACATTGAGAAATTATATAAGGTGATGAAATTCTACTATATAAATATAAGTAATCGTTCGCCTTTAAATATCAATGAGAAATCTTTTGAGTCCTAAAAAGCATTCTTAAGACTATAGATAAAAGTAGAATTATCTCACATTAAAAAATTATAAGTTGATTGAGTTTTATTATTCCTATATAATTAAGAGTAATCATTCGTATATCTCAACTTGAAATCTTTTGAGTCCTAAAAGAGATTTTAAGACTATAAACTTAGTAGAATTATCCCACGTCGCAAAAATTATGATAGGATGATGAAATTGTACATCATCATCAATAAGAGAAATTTTTTGTTTTTAAATGTCACTTTTTTTTAGTCTTATTATAACTTTTAAAACTATAAATTAAAGTAAAAATTATCCAAATCGAAAAATTATAATAAGGTGAAAAAATTCTATTATATAAATAAAAGTAATTATCATATTTAGATATCAATCATAAATCTTTTGAATCCTAAAAGAAGTTCTTAAAATTATAATTTTAAGTTGAATTATCATACATCGAAAAATTATGATGAGCTTATGAAATTTTATACTATATCCTAAATAAGAGATATCATTTGTTTTAGATATTAACGAAAAATCTTTTGAGTCTTATAACAATTCTTAAGTCTTAAGGCTATAAATTGAAGAAAAAATGATCTCACAACGAGAAATTATAATAAGATGATGAAATATTATTATATAAATAAAATGAATTATCCGTCAACCAGAAATCTTTTGAGTCATAAAAAGAGTTCAAGTAAACTATCCCACATCGATAAATTATGCTGAGGTGATGAAATTTTATATCATAAATAAAAGAAATCATTCATTCTCATACATCATTACATCAACCCAAAAAAATTCTAAGAATAACAAAACGTACCTCATCAGTGTATTTATTATTATACTTTGTAGAAGATACTTGAAAAGTCTTCTTAATTTCTTTAAATGTAATTAATTATTATAATATACTACTAATAGCACGATTTAAGATTTTTATTTGTTTAAAAAAGTGAGATAATGTAAGAGATTTATATTTGACAATTTATAGAAATTTTCTCAAAGTGTTGCACAGTCTCACGTGTACTTAGTTAATCATATGAGTAATATTTTAATCCTATATTTGATCAATTACTTATACATTTATTGTGTAAGAAATAAACACATCTATTTATACCATCATGAAATTTAATTATTCATATCACCATAGGTCCATATACATGCTACGTACAATACGTTTTTGAATTATGTATGTCAAATTGGGTCTCTTTATTGATACGTAACTATTATTTGTCATTTTATTTATTAGTTATTCCATTTATAATAAAAATATCTGTAGATAATATTGTTGAATGCAAAACTTATAGAGTAACAAGTAAATACTCCATACAAATATAAATGAATATTGGTACGAATATGTAGTTGAAGATGTACTTATGTGAAGGGTATTTTAAATTTTTAATGTCTTTCTAAGAATTCTAACTATAATGTACGCCTATAATTTAATTTGATGTTTACCGTAAATATTACCTACCTAAAAACACATTCACGTTTGTTGATAGTAATTGTTTACTATTATGCATATTAACTTGATGTCATTATCAACGCCACTAAAAATCGGCCCGTGCATAAGTAACTTCTCGAGCGATATGATTGGTCCAAGTTTTTTAATATATTTATTGAGTTAAATAAATAAATAAAAAATTCCTACTCTCCCTGAGACTCGATTTTTTTAAAAATTTAAATAAATAATATAAGAATTTGTATTGGAAAAAAAACAATTCTTTTATTTCATTTCCTACTACGAGCATTTTTGGTGCTCATGTGCAATATTTTTATTAGGCACTTTAATTAGTCACCATTTATTCGTTTTATAAATTTTTTTCTTATAAAATTCCAATGTTATCCATTTTTTAGAGTTTCAAACAGAGTGTTATAATACCAAAAGTTAAAAATTTAAAAGAGTGATAAAAATTTACGGAGTGATAATTCACGAAAAATTATTTCGGCCCTCCGTAAATTTTTTCTCAAGATCCGCCACTGTTTTTTAACAACTCTTAACTCTTAACAAAGCTAAATAAAGAATATAAAAAATTTTATATAAAAAAAATCTTACTCCCCCTAAGATTCGATTTTTTAAAAAAAATTAAAATAAATAATATAGGAATTTGTATAGGAAAAAACAATTCTTTTATCTCAATTCCTATTACGAGCATTTTTATGCTCATGTGCAATAATTTTATTAATTAGGCACTTTAATTAGTCACCATTTATTCGTTTTATCAATCTTTTTCTTATAAAATTTCAATGTTATCATTTTTTAGAGTTTCAAACAGAGTGTTAGAATACCAAAAGTTAAAAATTTAAAAGAGTGATAACAATTTACGGATTGATAATTCAGGAAAAATTAATTCGGCCCCTCGTAATATTTTTCTCAAGATACGCCATTCTTTTGAACAGCTCTTAACTCTTAACAAAGCTATAAATTGAAGTAAAAATTATCCAGCATCGAGAAATTATAGTATCGTGATTAAATTCTACTCATTATATAAATAAAAGTAATAATTCGTCTTTAGATATCAACTTGAAATCTTTTGAGTCTTAAATAGAGTTCTTAAGACTATATATTTAAGTAGAAATATATATCACATAAAAAATTATAATAAGTTGATGAAATTCTATTATATAATTATGAATAATCATTCGTCTTTAGATATTTAACTTCAAATTTTTTGAGTCCTAAAAAGAGTTTTTAAGACTATAAATCGAAAAATTGTTATGGGGTAATGAAATTTTGTAACATCAAAAAGAGAGATTATTAGTCTTTAGATATCAACAAAAAATATGTTGAGTCCTAGAAAGAGTTGTTAGGAATATAAATTTAATTAGAAATATACCACGTCGAAAAATTATATTAATAAGTTGATGAAATTTTATATAAATAAGAGTAACCATTTGTGTTTAAATATCAACATGAAATCTTTTGAGTCCTAAAAACAACTCTTAAGTCTATAAATTTAATTAAAATTATCCCACAATGAAATGATGAAATTCTACGAGTATTATACAATTGAGTAATCTTAAAAATGTTTATCGTCCACATATATCCCAAATTTGAGACGACGAATTTGTCGTGATATCGTCCAAATAATAGATTTCAGATTACTATTTATCGTGTATGAATTTCCTAATGATTGAGTCATTCTAACTACAATGCACGCTACAATTTAATTCGACGTTTACTGACAATATCACCTCTCGGAAACACATTCACGTATGTGGATAGTATTCGTTTCCTATTATGCATACTTTTACCTTTGACTTACTTTCTACTGTTGCGTATTCTAACCTGTTAGGATTAATGACTAGCAATTGTCGTATTCGAGACTCGAGTTGAATGTCGAACTAGGTGCGGAAATAAGATGATGTATTTTGTGAAGAATGTGGTTTGTCCCACATCTAAAGAATAGGGGGAAGGGGTAGTTTTTCAATGTATAAATAGAAAAAGTTGTCCCACATCGATAGATTAACTAAGTGGAGGTGATTCTTTTTGTATAAATAGAGGTCACCCTTCCACCTTAGTAATCAACCCAAAATTGAAGTCTCTTAAGCATCGTCTTAGAGAGAGTTCCTCGGAGTTGTACTATTATCTCCGCAGTAGTGAATATTGTTCTCCTTGTCGGTGTGGATGTACCCAGTGATTTTGCTGGTGAACCACGTAATTCCATGTCTCAGTTTAAATATTGTTTGTTTGTTGTTTTGTTCTTCTCGCGTAGTCAACAAACCGTTGGTAACGGGACGCCTCCATTACAACAAACTGGTATCAGAGCTCCAGGTTCTGCTGGTTTTGCTTTCGCTGAGTTAGGCGTTATTTGGGTCTGTTGATTTTTTTGCGAGAAGATGTCCAGAGCAACAGTTTTGGGTTGTGGCAGTTGAAGATGAGAGCTTTGTTGAGACAGCAAGGCGTCTGGTCTGTTATGTCAAAGGCAAAAGAAAAATCACAAGATAAGGCGAAGACAGAAGCAGAGGTGGCCTTGGAGGAGAAGGCGCATTCTTTAATTTTGTTGTGTTTATCTGATGATGTGATTATTGAGGTTGCCGATGAAGAAACTGTTGTTGGTTTGTGGTTGAAGTTGGAGTCCTTGTACATGACAAAGACTCTAACCAACAAGTTGCTTCTAAAGCAGCGTTTGTTCGGTCTTCGTATGCAGGAAGGTACGTCTCTGAAGGAACATCTAGACCGACTTAACTCTATTTTACTTGATTTGCGTAATATAGATGTTAAGATAGATGATGAGGATGTTGCCTTGATTTTGTTAGTTTCTTTGTCAAATTCGTTTGAGAATTTTGTTGAGTCATTTGTGGTTGGTAAAGATACTTTGACCCTGGAGGAAGTGAGGTCAGCGCTTCACACTAGGGATTTGCGCCGAGTAGCGTCGGGTAATGTTGTAGACAGTAGTCCTATGGGGCTTGTTGTGAAGTCAGAAGGACCTAGTAAGGGTAAAACCAAGTCTAGGAAATCTCGGAAAGATGTCTGCAATTACTGTAAGGAACCTGGTCATTGGAAAGACAAGTGTTCTAGGTTGAAGGATGCTGGTGTTTCTGCTGTTGCACATAAAGGTGCCGAGTGCGACTCTGAGGAAGATTTAGTTCTCGTTGTTGATGTTGTTCCACATCCTTTGGATAGCTGGATTCTAGACACGGGGTGCGTTTTCCATATGTGTCCTGTTAGGGAATGGTTCGAGTCTTACGAACCTTCACATGGGGATAGTGTTACCATGGGTGACGGGTCCGTTTGTGAGATAGTGGGAGTTGGGACTATTCGGGTTAAAACACATGATGGTATTGTTGTCTTCCTAGAGGGTGTCAGGCATGTTCCAAAGTTGAAGAGAAATCTTGTGTCACTTGGGATGCTAGTCGATCAGGGCTACAGTTTTCAAGGTGATGGTGGAACTTTGTGCGTGGTTAGAGGTTCGTTGGCTACTTGGAGAGGTGTCAGGGAAGGAGCACTTTATGTTCTTCGTGGTACTGTGTTGACCATTGCTGCATCGAGTAGTCGTTCGTCTGGCTCTCTTGGGTCTAAGTTGGGGCATACGCGACTTAGATGTTTGGGCGATACATCGAGGCACATCCAGTTTGGTTCATTCAATGATCATCTGGATAATTTGGGGTTGGTAGGCTTGTGTGAGGATAATAGTGTTGACGGTAAGGTGGAGTTTTCGCCTGTACGGGTCGAACTAATAGATTCTCAAGACAAGCTATTGACCGTTGTTTCTGCGCCTCAATGAGGCGGTTTGCGCCCCGCGTGGTGGGCGATTTGGGGCTCCAGGTGGAGCTGTTTTGGGCTCTTGAAAGAGAGTCGTTGGGACCTTGGTTGGGGTCATTTGGAACTTCGACGGGAGTTCATTATTTTGTGTTCTTTGGAGCTGTTGGGTTGGACTTGTTAGTCTAACATTTGCACCTGATGATGGAGGTGATTTGGGCTTGCTTAGAACGTTGGTATTGATTGTTTCGACTTGAGTTGTTGTGCCTTGGTGTGGGCAAATTTGTGGTGTCATGACACCGTTGTTGACTCAAGTGAAACGTTGTTTTGTTTATGGCGTTGTGTCCTTTTGGGCAATTTGGTACGACGGTACATTTGGCCATATTTTGTTTTGAAGGAGAATTTGTTTTGGAGTCTTGTGTGTATTTGTTTCGGAGCACCATTCCATCATTTGTGACGTTGGTATCTCATACATTTGTTTTTTGGCGTTTGGTAGTGATCTCGCTACGTTTGGCCATGTTGGTATGATGATATGTTTGGTGCTTAGTACGTTGGTAGTTTCAGCTTGCTACATTTGGTACTTGGTACATTTTGGTCACGTTGGCACACTTGGTTCATTTGTCCGTTTTGTTTGTTGACTTCAAGTCAATGTGGAGACTACTGAGACAAATGGTGACTTGAGAATCGACAATTTGAAGTTGATTTGGTTACATCATTTTGGAGCTTGGTTCATCATGGACAATTCAAGTCAAGGTGGAGATTGTTAGGATTAATGACTAGCAATTGTCGTATTCGAGACTCGAGTTGAATGTCGAACTAGGTGCGGAAATAAGATGATGTATTTTGTGAAGAATGTGGTTTGTCCCACATCTAAAGAATAGGGGGAAGTGATAGTTTTTCTATGTATAAATAGAAAAAGTTGTCCCACATCGATAGATTAACTAAGTGGAGGTGATTCTTTTTGTATAAATAGAGGTCACCCTTCCACCTTAGTAATCAACCCAAAATTGGAGTCTCTTAAGCATCGACTTAGAGAGAGTTCCTCGGAGTTGTACTATTATCTCCACAGTAGTGAATATTGTTCTCCTTGTCGGTGTGAACGTAGCCAGTGGTTTTACTGGTGAACCACGTAATTCAGTGTCTCAGTTTAAATATTATTTGTTCGTTGTTTTGTTCTTCTCGCGTAGTCGACAAACCGTTGGTAACGGGACGCCTTCGTTACAACATAACCAGTTTATTCAAGCATCCAATTTAGCGTCATTATATATGTCACTAAAAATTGATAATTGTTTTAATATTTATTCACCCTCAAAAAATATAAAATTAAAATTTTGAATTTTTTAATAATTATTATTAATATATTTTAATTTAAATTAAGAATATATAGAAATTTGTTAAAACTAAGTAAAATTATCGCATATCGAAAAATTATAATGAGGTGATTAAATTATACTCCACTCTCTATCACAAATAAGAGACATCATTCGTTTTTAGATATAAAAAAAGTCTTATAAAAGCTTTAAAAGCTACTTAGTTTAAGTAAAATTATCCCACATCGAGAAATTATAATACGGCGATGAAAATTCAACTATATAAATAAAATTAATCATTCATCTTTAGATATTATCGAGAAATCTTTTGAGTCCTAAAAAGCATTTTTAAGACTATAAAATCAGGTAGAATTATCTTACATCGAAAAATTATAAGTTGATTGAATTTTACTCCGTATTACTCATATATAATGTAGAGTAATCATTCATATATCTTAAGTAGAATTATCTCACGTTGCAAAATTATGATTAGGTGATAAAATTTTACATCATCAATAAGAAAAAAATTTCGTTTTTGGATGTCAAAAATCTTTTGAGTCATATAATAGCTTTTAAGGCTATAAATTGAAGTACAACTTATCCCACATCGAAAAATTACAATATGGGGAAGAATTTCTATTATATAAATAAAATTAATCATTCATCCTTAGATATCTACAGAAATTTCTTGAATCTTATCCTAACTCTTAAGGCTATAAATTGAAGTTAAAATTATCCCACATCAAAAAATTACAATAAATCTTATAAAAAGCTCTTAATAAATCATATATATCTCACATCGAGTTTTATTTGTGATATAAAAATTACAATATCGAAAAATTATGATGAACTGATGAAATTGTATACTACATTATAAAGAGAAATTATTCGTTTTAGATATTAACAAAAAATCTTTTAAGTATTATAACAACTCTCAAAGCTATAATTATAAGTTGAAGAAAAAATTATCCTACATCAAGGAATCATAATCAGATGATGAAATTCTATTATATATAAAAGTAATCACCATCAAACAGAAATCTTTTGATTTATTATGACTGGAGGGAGTAATTAACGGTAATAATTTGTCTTTATATCTCAATCTGAAATCTTTTGAGTCCTAAAAGAACGTTTAAGATTATAAACTTAGTAGAATTATCCACATCGAAAAATTATGATGAGACGATGAAATTCTGCATCATCAATCAGAGAAATTATTCGTTTTTAGATATTAATCAAAAAAAATTTGAGTCTTATATAATACTCCTATTAAGGCTATAAATTGAATGTAAAAATTATCCCATATCAAAAAATTACAAAAAAAAGTGATGAAATTCTATTATATAAATAAAAGTAATCATCGTCTTTAGATATCAATCAGAAATCTTTTGAGTCCTAAGAAGAGTTCTTAAAACTATAAATTTAAGTAGAATTATCATATATCGAAAAATTATGATGAGATATCATAAATAATAGAATTCATTGGTTTTAGATAATCATTTGTCCAAAAGTATACTCCGTAGTAAGGTGATAGAATTCTATTATATAAACAAGAGTAATCGTTCGTTCTTAAAAAAAAAAATTTTTAAGTAAAACAAATTATTTTGGGTCTTAAAAAAAATTCTTAAGACCATAAATTTTATTAAGTAAAACTATCCCACACATTTAAGTCTTAAAAAACTCTTAAGACTATAAACTTGAGTAAAATTTCTCACATCGAAAAATTATTACAAAGTCATGAATTTCATAGATATAAACTAAACCTCTTTTGAGTTTTAGAAAAGCTCTTAAGACTATAATAAACTTAAGTAAAAATTTCTCTTTTGAGTCTTAAAGAAATTCTTAAGACTAAACGTGTGTGAACTTTTCCCACATCGAAAAATTATTATAAAGTTATGAATTTCTCGAAAAAGTAATGAATCAATTACATATAGAAATTATAAAATCATCTTACATTGAAAAATTATATTAAGGGGATAAATTTCTATATTATAAATAAGAATAATCATTCATTCTTAGATATCAATAAAAAAGTCTTTTGATCCTTTATCTCTTAACACTATAAAATTAAGTAAAATTATCCATATAGAAAAGTTATGATGAACTGATTAAATTCTATATTAGTAATCATTCGTCCATAGATATTAACCAAACATCTTTTGAGTATTAGAAAAACTATCTCAGATCAAAAAATTATATAATAGGGCGATGAATTTTCATTATATAATTCGTACTTAAATATCGACAAAAATTAAAGAGCTTTTAAGACTATAAAAGTAAGTAAAATTATCTCACATTGAAAGAATAATATCGTTGAAAGAATAACGTCATATGTTATAAGTAAACCGTGAGTTTAATATAATAAAAAAGTTGAACCGAATAAAAAATATTTGCGTTGGAAAGAATATAGAAAGACGGAGGAAAATAGAATATGGAAGGAGATATAAGGCAGGAGGGAGTACTCCGTTGTATAATTGTACTACATTGAAAGATTATCATAAGATGATGAGTATTGTCTTAAAGAAAGATATTACGAGTTTTAAATACAATGCACGCGTATAATTTAATTTGACGTTTACCGCATATATGACCTCCCAGTAAACACATTCACGTATGTGGACAGTGTTCCTTTACTATTAGACATACTCTTAACTTTGACTTACTTTCTACTGTTCCGTAATCTCGCAAATTTATGCAATCCTCTGACTTGGTGTCATTATCATTGTCACTAAAAAGCGGCCCTTGCATCGCACGGGCTTTCCAACTAGTTAATATTAATCTAGAACCTTCATACAATTTGGGCCCCTGGCAGTTTGGGTCTTGTGTTGGCGCACAGTTCGCACTGCCTCAGGGTCGGGCCTGACCACTACCATAAACATGGGTCAAACATGATGTTAGTTAGTGGCTATAAACTTGCTATTAGTGGAGATATTCTCTTAGGCTAAGTTTAAAGGGTGTCTGAGTATGAGTCTGAGTATGAGTCTGAGACTCAGATTTGTTGAGTCTGAGACTCATACCTGGATAATGTGGTTGGTACGAGTCTGAGGCTCAGACGGATCTAAGTTTAAAGAGGGTCTGAAGTTGAGTCTGAACAAAAGTTTGAGGCTCATATTCTTTGAGTCTGAGACTCATACCTGGTTAAAGTGGTTGAGACAGTCTGAGGCTCAGACAAGTCTGAAGTTGAGTCTTTGATTTCAAAGACTCATCTTCAGACTCGTTCATTCGGTTCAGTTAAGTTCCGTTCATTTTAGTTTAGTTCAGTTCAAATAAGTTGTTATTATTATTATTATTGTTATTATTATTATTATTATTATTTATTGATAATATTAATTATTATTATTATTATTATTATTATTAATTATTATTAATAATATTAATCATTATTATTATTATTAAATATTAAAACTAATGACATTTTTTTAATAATTAATATTAATATAATAATAAAATTTAATATTATTTTTATTGTTATTGTTATTAATATTTAACTGTTATTAATATTATTACCATTAAATATTAATATTGATTATTAATATTAATATTAGTATTATTATTATTATTATATTATTAATTAAATAATATTTTTATTAATTATTATTACAATTGTTATTGTTATAAATATTATTATTATTATTGTAAAATATTTTTATTAATAATATTTTTATTAAAATTAAAATTAAAATTAATATAATAATAATAATTAATATTTTTGATACAATAATTAACATTATTATTATTTGTTGTTGTTGTTGTTGTTGTTAAAATAATAATTATTTTTTTTGTAACAAGTAAACTTATTATTATTATTATTATTATTATTTCTGTGTTTCGGGTTATTTCAATTCAGTTTGGCTCGGCTCAGCTCAGTTCAGTTCAACTCAATCCACTTCAACTCATTTCATTTCAGTACCAAAGGAGATGGCCAAAATAATTTGTATTAGATGATATAGTTGTAAAGATGATAAAAAACCAAATTCGTATAATAATGATAAATAATACTGCACGTAGTAATAAAAACGGATAATGAATTGATGGTTATACTGTAGGGTTACAACCCTTAAACCCAAGGACCTGTTACGATTAACCGAAAAGACAAAAGAAGAGGGATAACAATTATACCTTATTTGCAGCGGAACAGCGTATTAATAAGTATAATAAACCCAGAAATATATATAATCTCCAAGGACAAAATAAATAATCTTCACGGACAAGAATAAATAATCTCCACGGACAGAATAAATAATCTCCACGGACAGAATAAAGCATCCCAAACGTGATTCCTCCTTTGGTATCCACACGAGTACGGAACTGCGACGTATATCCTAGTATAAAGGTACGTGAGACCGTCTCACAACTTCTCTCTATATCTCTCTTATAACCCTTTATAAGAAGAACACTCCATATATATATATATATATATATATATTATGATTCAATACTCTTTATTCATATATTGGTTCATCATATGAACCTCCTTATATAGGAGATGAGAAGGTAGAATTAGGTTATTCCCATAACTCTAATTACCATAATTAGATTATTAGTATAACTCTAATTACCATAACCCGACAACGCAGCTGGGTCCGTATTACTACTGACCCGATATATTTAATATATCGATATATATATATATATATATATTAATAATATCTCGTACACATTGTGTGTGACCTAATGGGCCCACTTAAGACTACCAGACACGTAACTCATTTACATGTCAATCCGACATCGACCTCTAGCAAGGCATATCGGATACATAGACTTACGCGGGTTAATCCGTAGGACAGTGGACATAACTCTTTCAGTCTCCCACTTGTACATGTCCTCTCAAGAACGACGATAAGTCTCTTTGCTACTATTGTCTCCAATTGAGAATGAGGTAAGAAGAAGTGTCATCCTCACATGTCTCAATCTTTTACTCGAATCTTTGAGTTGACTTGTTAAAAGAGCAGATAGAAGACAATCATTCTATCTGAGCGCGGCCACGCATTTGCACAAGTCACACTCTTCGAGTGGCCAAGAAACAATAAATTCCCTTCAATAAAGGAAGAGCAAATCCCCTCTTGTCTAACCACATTCTATCACATGATCCATTCATGCCCAATAACCATCCATAGCCCCCTTTCACAGCCGACGAGGAATAGTATCAAAGCATACACATCACATGTACAGAATAGTCAAAGACTCAGGTCTAAAGACCGTACAAGTTCATAACTTGCAAAGAACTTTACTGACACTAAGCGAAATCTTAGTAAAATCCTTTTCGGCGGGTCTGTCTAATGTATGTTCTTAACATACACCTGTGTGCCTGGTTTAGTATCTCAATACCTATGACTCAAGGAACTTAGTCATCAACCAACTCACACACTAGTCATTAAAGGGTATTCAAAAATGTCCCAACGTAATACCCTGACTAGAGACAAGATAATTACATCATCCAAATAGAGTTCAGAGACTAAGTCACGTATTTAGTGATCTATTTCATCAATGTAAATTATTTAGGGACAAAACTCGGTTACATTAACCAAATTACAATATGTCATACATATATCAATTATCGAAATAACTCCCACTAAACCAAACACCTCTAAAAGTACTAAGACCACTCGCCCATGCGTCTTATACCGATTATAACCAATATGATCTTTATGTAAAGGAGGTTTCGGGACATACAACATTTGTATCGGTTATTTACAAGCATGACCAATCTACCTTCTCTCAATTAAGGCAAACTGTTAGTTTCATAAGCAACAAATTGCTTCATAAACATTAAAGGTGAGTGCGTGTTTGATTCGTAACCAAACGTCTATTTTCTTCAAAAGCAATAGAACACTAACTTTAGTTATAATACTAGTCACAAAGTTGTCCTTTGGAATCGTTCCAACACACAACTTCTCATCCAAAACAAAATATACTGAGATTACAATCTCATGTCATCTTTGTTTATTTGGAAATATGAATCGTTGTAACTTGTTTACAATAATTCGTTTATCACATCATGCGCATCTTAAATAATTCCCCTTTTTGCTTCTTAAGCGCAAAGGAACAATTCTTAGATAGCATTCTAGTGACACTCACCAGATTAGTACCTACTCGTCGTCACACGAGCACATAATAAACACATTCTTTTCAAAGTCTCATAGACTAAAGCAATCAAATGTCATTTAGTTAGAGAAGTATATCACTTACATACCAAATCATAACGATAAGAGCACTCTCACTATCCTCTTGTACACACTTTGTCTCTCTTCGTCTCAAAGGAAAACAAACATCTTTGAATTACCACAATAAGAACGAAGATACTACTCCATAATACATGCTCCAATCAAATTGGATCATTCACATTTGTCTAGCAATTTTGATAATATAAAATTCATACGATCAGTCGCACACACATCATATTGCATCTCTTTCAAGAAATATATATATATATATATATATATATATATATATATATATGTCCAAAACTCATCATAATGAGTGATGACATTCAAAATGCTAAATCAATCTTAATAGATTTAAGCATAGTGTTGTAAAAAGGATTTTTCTATAGTCATTACTACGAGATCAGTCCTTAACTACCAACTATATATGCTTCATAGATACTCTTATATCAATCTACATCGACTTTATATTGAAGACTATTCTTCACTATAAGACCCATTTAACCAAAGTCTATACTTGGTAGTTATGGTATATAGAATCTATTAGATTTTATGTGACTCTTGGAGTCTTTGCCCATTATTGTTTCATCATAGGTCAAACCTATGTAGGGTAATACTTTACAGGTAAGATGATCATGACTTTTCATGGATGCATCAATATCCTCTTCAACAGTTGTAGAGAAATCCTGTTAATCTTGAACAATTCAAGGTTGATTCTACTCCCATTGTTTTTATTAGAAATCACATATCTTTAAAAGAAACATACCGCTCCATACAACAAAAAAATTTGTTCTTTGGATGATTTGTAGAATTAACATAATACCACTAATAAAACACATGTCATAATTTAGTCTAAGTTCTAGAAAAAAAAATTCTTTAAACTTTAAGACTTGATAATTAAGAAAAGACTATTTTAGAACATTTCAATCCATATCTCATATGGTGTCTATTCTTCGACTTCATGGACAATCTCATCAACATTTGTACAAAGACTTTTATAGTGTATAACTTTGTAAAGCGTCAATAAAATCTGCATATGACTCATCATAGACCAAATCATATCAAATATGGTTCGATATAGTTTGAAACATTTTTCACTACTTCTAAGATGATCACAATCTCTTAGTTCAATTCCTCCCTGTTTCAATCATATCGAACAAAACCATACGTGTTACCCATTTTGCAACATCACTAGTTAAACTCACACATATCTGTATGTGTGTGGTCTAACAAGTCTAAGTACCCTCCCACTACAATTAATAGGAGTCACTTGTAATGTCATTTATCCATCTAAACAAGATCCATTTACCTCAGTAGATCATTATCAATAAGGTTTATAATTTCATCATTATGAAACTTATTCTTATGTCTGTTGTCTCCTGGATTAAGGACAATGTCATAATAGGTAAAACTTGAGTCGTGGGACTTGAATCCTTTTTGGTCGCTATGTTGTAAATAAAAGCATTCACTACTAGAAATGTAAAGCTCAACAATCATGTTAGCCTTACTGTACCTCATATTCTTGCAAGGTATAGAGCAACAATTGTTATACTTTTATCAAAACTTTTCATGCCCATACATGAAACAGTTTCAATATTCTTGCTTATGACTAGTACAAGAATAACAATTATTCAATTCCAATATTCATCTTTATGGTAAAATTAAGTGATTTTCCTTTTATATATGAAACAACAACGTTTGTCCATTTCAATCATAAAACACTTCACTTATATTCCATTATTCCACCCTCTTTGAGCCATCACATCCACAATGTAATAGTTGCATTTGGTATCTTATACCAAAACAGTAGAATGCAAGTAACAATTACTCTAGTAACATACAGACCTAAAGTCACACTTCAATTGATTTGCAGATTTTCCAGACACTTTTAGAAAATTATCTACCAATGTCGTATATTTGTCATTACATTAATGATAAATAATTTCGTACCTAATCTAAACTTGGAAACAAGTTTGGGTATGACAACAATTATCCTTCCCTTACTTTAACCAACGTCTTAGATTCATTAAGCATTATCTCAAGCAATTTTCTTAATGAACTCATAGAACATTAGTATTATTTGCCTTCTTGATACAATGTTCAACCATCTTTTAACATCTCATGCTAAAAGGTAAGAAACCTTATTAAATCATCTGTTTATTCATAATAAAGTGACCTAAACTTAGGACTAATTGAAACGATTTCAATTCTTAATTCTTTAGAAAGAAGCATCCAAATTTTCCTGATTATCAAGATAATCATTCATCATTTGACAGGGATTAATTGGATCATCTTTAACATTTTCTCACTCAATGGTAACGGTTCCCTTTATTGAAACAATTGATTTTGGTACTTATAGTAGTCATCTCCATACTCTAATTATACAGTCCATACTGTACATTAGCACTTGATGGGGGATAAAACCCCCTGACGCATAGGCCCGACCTCCTTTACGGGTAGCCATCAACTGACCCAAAAAGACCTATCTACTGATCACTATGCTGATGTCATGAGTGACATCACCCTACTACACCCTTTCCCCTGTAAATACCCCACTTAGGGTGAGGGGAAAGGGGGACAATTAATTCATTCACATATTCCTCCCTACTCTCCCTACCTCTCTTATCTCCCTAAATATCTATATTTAATCATACATCTTACTGACTTGGGCGTCGGAGGCTCCGCCCCGGGGGTTCCCCCGGGCCCAGAGTTCACCTTGCAGGATCACCGTCGGCACGCATCTGGAGCCGAGGAGAACCGCGAAGCTCAAGGTCAGGGACCCGTTTCCATACCGGAACAGCACTGGTTATAATTTGTCGAAATTATCCTTCACAAGGACAAAATCCATATCTATAACTTTGAAAACAATTCTCAAGATACCAATCGATAAGGTTGAACAATTCAAACTCATCTTTAATAAATGTGATAACGGTAACTAAATTACAACTACATGTATATGCAAAGTAAAACGATAATTAATATTAATAATCATAAACAATTTTAAGATAAAATCATGCAAACTACCCTCAAGTTCGCATAATATTCCAAGATCCTAAATCTTTTGTCGCTCAAGTGAACTTGGGCTCACCGCTCAAACTCCAAAAGTAAAGGTAGACAACAAACTTGTCAATTACATCTCTATGTAATTCCTGGTTCGTCGGAATTAGTCATCATATGTCACCAACTATTTGCCTCAAAGCCCAAGTCCGACTTGATAGCAATGTTAAGTAAACCAGACTGAACCTGTGGGTAACCGTTACCCACCTACTCAGTCCACACATATCGGCAAAGCACCGCTTAGGCAGTCACTTCAACCAATGATATGAAATTGTTGTAGTGGTCAATTCTGGAAAGGCAATACTTAATATTTGTGTGAGGGATTAAATGCATTATGGGTCCTAAACATGCTGCTAGGTCAACTTACAAGGCAACCTAAGCACACAAGTCACAAGTATCAAACAATAAAAATCATGCATCATATGACATAATAATTCAATTGTTACTAGTGATTTGTGTATAAAACAAGTTAAAAGATCCCATATTTTGATTCATAATCATATTACAATTCATAATTGCTATTTGGTTTGAACAATTTCACCAATATCTTTCATTTTTCCAACTACGAGGAACAATTTCCCACCCGAAAAAATTGAACGGATATACAAAACTCGATTCACAATCGATCTGCAACTTATAATTGTCATATAGATGAACAATTCATCAAACTCAATTAGGACTCGAGAAACTCTTTTTCCGACCCATTTATGAAAACATGATAATTAATATGCACAAAATTATTTAGCCGATTTAGAAAATTAATTTTCATTGATTCGGAAAAATAAAAGTATAATCCGTGTTTGATTTATAATCAACAAACAAACGCGAGAAAATAATTTTTCTTAAAAGCGCCGCTCGACCCGACACCATGTCGTCCGAGTAAATATTGTGTCGTCTTGGTCAAACCTTTCTCGTCCGGGTCATCTCGTTCCAACCGGGAGATACCCGTACCAACCGAATCACACTCGTGACCACCGAGTCATAGTCGTGCCAACCGGGTTGGTCTCTTTTCGTTCCGTCTCCACCATAATTAAAACGAGTCTTGTCCTAATCTTATTAGGTTTCATCGTCAACGATAAATTTTATTAATTTTACGTTTTCAATTTCAATCGAATCTTGACTAATCTAATTAGTCTCATGGTCAACAAAGAAAATTGAGATTATAGTGGGACAATTTAGGGTAAATTAAATTAAAACATAATCAATATTAGATCTTAAATTAATTTAGGAATCTATTTTATAATTTAACAAATTAAATTCACAAATTAAAACAAACCCTAAAATTGATCGAAAATCTCATAGAGTAGCCACAATATCAATGTAACTTTTACAAATTATTACTCAAATATGATATAAAATATTGTCAGGCTAATGATTATCTAATAATCGAACCAATGTACACATGATATTATCAAATAATCACTTGTTGTAACCAAAGTATAGTGGATAACTACGGCAACAACATATTACTACGATAGTGCGGCAAAAACAAAGTGCGGCAAAAACAAAGTGTAGTGGGTAACTTGCATATTCATGCACAAACATGCTAATTTAACGTAATTCGCGTACAACAACATCAAATCTTATCAAATCAACTCAAGAGATTAATAAAACAGCGAGAACAATTCTCGGGACGAAAAATAAAATCAAATTAATACGTAATAGAATCCCTCACAACCAATTATGAGACAAAGATTCGGGCCGATTTGATTAATACTACATAACAGAGGCTCTGATACCACTGTAGGGTTACAACCCTTAAACCCAAGAACCTGTTACGAGTATTAACCGAAAAGACAAAAGAAGAGGGATAACAATTATACCTTATTTGCAGCGGAACAGCGTATTAATAAGTATAATAAACCCAAAAATATATATAATCTCCAAGGACATAATAAATAATCTTCACGGACAAGAATAAATAATCTCCACGGACAGAATAAATAATCTTCACGGACAGAATAAAGCATCCCAAACGTGATGCCTCCTTTGGTATCCACACAGGTACGAAACTGCGACGTATATGCTAGTATAAAGGTACGTGAGACCGTCTCACAACTTCTCTCTATATCTCTCTTATAACCCTTTATAAGAAGAACACTCCATATATATATATATATATATATATATATATATATTATGAGTCAATACTCTTTATTCCATATATTGGTTCATCATATGAACCTCCTTAGATAGGAGATGAGAAGGTGGAATTAGCTTATTTCCATAACTCTAATTAACATAATTAGATTATTAGTATAACTCTAATTACCATAACCCGACAACGAAGCTGGGTTCGTATTACTACTGACCCGATATATTTAATATATCGATATATATATATATATATATATATATATATATATATATATATATATATATATATATATATATATATATAATTGGAGTCGGCAGCCTGTCAAATAATCGCCTGCTGGGCAGGCCCCAGGAGGTTCCCTATCAAGCTCAAAGGGTCAGTCCCTGGCAAGAAGCTAAAACAGAAGCATAAAACGCTAAGGATAGCAGTCGGCCGCTGAGACCATAAGCCAACACAGCCTACTGGAGCCTAGCGGCCACGGCGCGAAGTCCGCCTGCCCTGGGGGAGTCCCTGGTCGACAGGGTCAGGACCCCCAGGGGCCCTCCCGTCATTTCGCCTAAGGTAATTGAGAATGGGTGGATGAGAAGCCGCCACTTGTCACTTCCTTATCCATCCATTCCTCTCCCACTTCTCTTTCTTGTGGGAAGGTATAAATACTCAACTCTTTCCCACAAGAGAGGGGTTGGATTTTCTCTCTCTAGACTCTCACTCCTAAATAGCCACCTAGTTCCTCACGAGCTAGGTTCATCAAGGCATTTCAAGGACTAACTTAGGCATCGGAGAGGGTTTCCTCGGACAACCTCCGAGGCCCTGTGCGTTCATTGTGCAGGGAGCGGGCCAACTCCGCCGGGAAGGTCCGATCAAGGGAGCGGGACAAAGGAGAGGTTTAAGGAAGTCAGATGATCAATTACTCACTAACAGTCCGATTACTCCGCTCGGATTGAAAGCCGGGTTAATTGTTTCCGTGACCGGAACAATTTGGCGCCGTCTGTGGGGAAGATAACGGTTGTGCTCACGAGTTACCCACAAAAAATCAACCATTCCTAACCACAAAAAACTAAAACAATCAAATTAATCATGCCAGAAATCATTGACACCAGTACAGGGGCGGGTCCGACGGTCCCACCGGTGACCCCCCTGTACGGTACGCCACAGCCTGAGAGGATTCCTCCTGCCACGATCCTAGGGGTGGGGGGAACCAATCTCCTAGGCGTACCGAGCGCTGCTGCAGCGCCTGAGCTGGGGACACACCCAGGGCACACTCTAAATCTGACCCCAGCTCAGATGGCGCAGACAGCCGCTTTCTTCTTTGCAATGCTGAACCAGGAGTTTACTCCTGGGGATCTGGTAGGTCGGGTCGCGTCGGCCCCCAGGCAGGCACCCTCATTAAGCAAGGATGGAGCTGGGGGCACGAAGCGGACCGCCGCCAGAAATGCTCAGAGGAAAGCAAGAAGGACGGCCCAAGTGTACGCGCAAGTGCAAAGGCGTATCACAACAGGCAGCCCAGAACTACCCGCTCAACAGCAGGCATTCTCCATTCATACAACAGAATCTGCGTCTGGAGAACAGAGAGGCTTATCCCGGGAATTACAGGAGAGGATGAGGCCCAGGGAGCCCATGTCAAGGCGCCTGGGAGAAAAGCCAGGTGGGGTTTTCTCCAGGTTAACACCGGTAGTCAAAGAACAATCAGCCCCCGGTTTATCCCAAAGCTTGCAATCCAGGCTCAACCGGGGGCAACCGCTTGAACCTAAGTATCACCAGGGAGAGAACCTCTGCCACTCTCAGAGGAAGAGACCCAGGCAGATTTCCCCTGAAACAGAAGATGAAGCAGCAAGCAGGCCGCCTCCAAGGCACCGCTCCTCCAGTACAAGGAAACCGACCCATAGACAATGGGATTCTTACGGTAACCAGTCTGGGGAAAGCAGGTCACGACTGGTAGGCAGGCCCACAAAAACCCCACTTCATCCTGAGGTACAAGAATACCCCATTCCAAAAATTAAGATGCCCACCATTAAGTTTGATGGGACAACAGACCCTGAAGACCACCTGGCGGCATTCGAGAGCCACATGGGCATGTACGACGTGGATGACGCCATCTGGTGCAAAGTTTTCCCAACCACCCTGGTAGGACTCGCACAAGGATGGTTCAGAGATCTCCGCCAGGGATCAATCAAATTCTTCATAGAGTTGGCCGAGATCTTCCTCGAACAATATGCTGGGAATAAACGAAGACGCCTCACTCGCTTTGATCTTATGACCCTAAAACAAAAAAAGGGTGAAAGTGTAAGGGAGTACCTGAGGAGGTTTGACCTATCCTACCAGCAGGTCAGGGAGATCGATGATTCCACCGCTGCCTACGCCCTGACAATCTCCCTGCTTCCAGGAGAAATGAAAAATCAGATGATCAGGGCCCAGCCAGAAACTTTGGCCATGGCCAGAAAAATTGCTGAAGGATTCATTCTGCAGGAAGAGTTCCACAGCCTGCCGGATACCCCTGCATCCCAAACAAAGCCGCAGGGAGGACCGCAGGGTGGGCGTGGCAGAAGTGAGCCGGGCAAGCAGAGAGAGGAGGGAGACACTCCCAAAAAAGAACGTACCGCATACCAACCAAGATTCGACAGCTACACGGCCCTCAATAGGCCGAGAGCAGAAATCTTCGAGTTAGAAAAAGAAACAGCAAAATGGTCTCGTCCAAACAAGCCTCGCAGCCGAAAGGGAGACCCCAAAAAATTCTGCACGTTTCATGACTGCATAGGCCATACCACCGAGGAATGCCGCCACTTAAAAGACGAAATTGAAAAACTAATAAGGAACGGATGGCTGAGCAATTATGCAGCAAGGAACAAACCCCAGAAAGAGGCAACAGACAAGCCTGAGGGCTCAGCCCAAAATCGCATGGTCATCCATGTAGTTTCAGGGGATGCAGAAGGGCGGACCAGCAGGCGCAGCCGGAAAAGGCAGATCCGCGAACTGAGAAACCAAATTTGCTACGCCGAAAAGGCAGGCAGCCCAAGGGGCACTACCTTAAGCATCACCCCCGAAGATGCAGGGAGGGTCGTGTACCCACATAGCGACCCTCTGGTCTTAACCTTGGAAATCAGCAATCATATTGTTAAAAGGTGCATGGTGGATACTGGCGCCTACACAAATCTCTTATACAAAGATGCTTTTGAGAGGATGAACCTTGAAAGAAGGCACTTGAAGCCAACCCCCGGATCTTTATATGGATTCAATGGAGCAGGCATGCTGCCCATGGGCGTTATTGATCTGCCTGTCACGTTTGGCGAGGGGACCTCAGCAAGAAATATCAGGGCGTCATTTGTTGTGGTGGATGCAAAATCCGCGTACAACGCCCTGATAGGCAGAGCCACCCTGGATGAAATAGAAGCTGCCGTGTCGATTAGGGCCCTCACCATAGCCTATGTGACAGATTTCGGCATGGAGGGGAAGGTCCACGGGGATCAGGAGTCGGCCAGACACTGCTATTCCGTGGCCCTGCAGGCCCATGAGACAGAAAGAAAAGGGAAGCGAAAAGCCCAGTGCTCTCCTAGCAGGGAAGGTGAGATTCCAACTGCCCAGCAAGAGCCAGTCCGCCTGGAGCCTGAGGGGGAGAGCATGCTAGTGGACTTAGAGCCGGGGAGGCAAGTCCTTATTGGGGCCGGTCTGGAGGAGTCCTATCAAAAAGAACTAATTGTTGTCCTAAGAGAGAACAGGGACGTATTCGCCTACTCTGCAGACGAAATGCCAGGGGTTGACCCAGCATTTATTGTTCACAAGCTGAACATTAGTCCGGAGGCTCGCCCTGTAAAGCAGAAGAAGAGGAACATGTCCGCAGAAAAAGATGCAGCAATAAAAGAAGAGATAGACAAACTCCTAAAAGCAGACTTCATCGAAGTATGTGACTACCCTGAATGGCTAGCAAACGTCGTCATGGTAAAAAAGTCATCAGGCGCATGGAGAATGTGCGTAGATTTTACCAATCTTAACAAAGCCTGCCCTAAAGACTGCTACCCTCTGCCCAGAATAGATCAACTAGTGGACGCCACTAGTGGATACACCACGCTGAGTTTTCTGGATGCGTTCTCAGGGTACCATCAAGTGTGCCTCTGGCAGCCAGACAGAGTGAGGTGCGCCTTCATAACCAGCCATGGCACCTACATGTACAAGATGATGCCATTTGGGCTGAAGAATGCAGGCGCCACCTACCAGCAGTTGGTAGACAGAGTCTTCGAAAGTCAAAAAGGAAGAAACTTAGAGGCCTATGTTGACGATGCGATCGTCAAAAGTAAGGGGGACATGGAGCATCTGGTAGACCTTCTGTTAAGTGCTATTTTTAGCACTATTTGTGAGTGCATATCGTCATATTTGTAGTGTTTAAGAGTGGATTTGGGGCGATATAGTGATATTTGAGTGATTTCTGATGATCTCACATGGTTTGATTATATATGTGATTTTTGATGACGGTTCTAGCAATTTTGAAGAGCCGAGAAATTCATGTATTATGCTCGGATTATAGTGGTGGTATACGTGTCAAATGCCGGGTTATATCGAGGATTGAATGAAGAAAAAAAGAGAAGAAATCAAAAAAAAAAGCAAAGAAGAAAGAATTGGGAGTCTTTAAGTGCCGCTACTAGCGGATGACGAAGAGCAAAACTGCCGCTAGTAGAGGCTTCATCAGAATTCATGAAATTTGTGAAGCTTCCAGAGTGCCGCTAGTAGCGAAAATGGCCACTACTAGCGAACAGCTGAACGCAATGACTCTTGATCTTCCCACTATTCTATCCTACTTATATTAGATTACTATTATTATTAGAACAAGCATATCATTCCTAGACCACATACATCAAAGTTATGCAATTTCATTAGATTTATGCAATTCTAGTTTAATTATTCCAAGATTTTGAAGAAGACGGTTGATCATCCTTTTGTTCATCAATCAAGACTAAGTTTTTCTAATTCCCTACTCTTTATTTTATTTGTTGATTATTATTTTGATTATGAATAGTGAGTAGTTCTTTTATCTAGGGCTCGGTGAGCCGATAATATGAGTTATTGATGCTTTGATTTTAATCGCGCTTTGTTGAATTATTGAATTGGGTTTGTTTCGGTTGTGCTTAATAATTGATTGATTAGTTTGAATTGCTAGGTTTGAGTCTAGATTATCATTACAACGAGAGTTGGATGTTTTCATATGAATCATGCCTAAAAGTTTGTATCTTCGTCGATTAATTTCTACTCAATTCTAATTACGACGAGAGTCGGGTTTTAATTTAGAGAACCGAAACAAGATTTGAACTTTCACATGAGAATAGTGAATTGGAATAATTGGGACATGTTAGTATCGATTCTTAATGCGTCTGGTTTTGTTATTCGTGCCATGAGAATATGATTTATAACATGCTAGATAGGCTTTTTATGTCTCGACGGAGAATTTAAAGTATTGATTAAAATAGGAATGCTAGTCTCACCCAAGACGGTAATTTGACAAAGTAGTGTCACTTTTTGATTGCATCGATAATCCATGTTATTGGTGAACCACTGCCCTAGGTCTTTTTATTATTGATTTCATCTCGATTTATTACATCTTTCGGTTCACTATTGGTGAATCACAATGCATCTTTCGGTTCCACCGGGTCTTTCACATATAAATGGTGATGAGCTCGTCTATCTCACCAATTTGAGACAAGCAAACCGTCATGTCCTACCAACTAAATTCTTTGATCGAGACACTTTGTCACAGTTAGGATTACTAGAGCCTATGTCGGTGTTGTTGAAAAGAGTGGGGATGGAAGGGTTGTTGGATCGACAAGCACCAACGTATACTAGGTATACTTTGGAATTTTTGGCGACCTTGAAAACTTCAAAAAGAACCGAGGGCCCAGTTATTGATTTTAAACTTGGTGGAACTTCCCATCAAATCTCCTATTCTAAGCTTCGAGAGATTTTTGGATTTGTTGGGGAGTGCACAAAAGAGTGGAATCCGTTCAAAGGTGGAGATTCGGGCATATTTTGGGCATCTATTACGGGGCAAGCTATTAAGAGAAAGGGGGATGTAAGCTCTAGTATTCCTCACCCATGTCTCCGTATGATTCACCGATTTTGGTCTATGGCGATTTTCTGTCAAGGGGAACCATCGAAGATTAGTCAAAATGAAATGGGTTACTTGTGGGCATTGATGCCCGAATCTTCGATGGTGCCTGATTGGGTTGACCTGTTTGTATCTAGCTGCCTTAAGTGTAGGAAGAACGTTAAAGGAAAAATTAGCATGGGCGGCATGGTTACATTAATACTTACCCATTTGGGAGTCACTATTCCTAGCACAGTTACACCGGTGACGGGAGGTCATTTGTTTGATTTTGATACATTGGAGCGTACATTTATGCTTCAAGATTCGGTGGCCCGTGGTTATTTTTTATGGAGACGTGGTCCGAAAGCTTCACCTTACTTACGATTGCCTCGTTCTACGGAGCAATCTATTCCTACCGGGCCAAGGACCATCGATTTATATATACCACGTGACCCACTTACTCTCTTGGAGCCGGGTGACAAAAGGGTAGCGAAGCGAGTTTTAGAAAATGATGATGATGCTATGGATGGTAGTGATGATGAAAATGCGACCGAGAGACCCTCTCCCTCATTCACACATGCTTCATCTTCTAGGGAGTCCGACATGTGGAGGTTAGAGGTCGATGATTGGAGGGCGGAACAGGGGTTAGCTATGCGTGAAGTGCTAGAGTTGTGTCGAGGTTTCGACAAGTTCTTATCAGCTAAGCATCCTGACACATACACTTCTCCTTCGGAACAATTTTTTGCAGAGTTGGCGGCTGAGAGGAGTGCTATTAACGGTCGTCGGGAGGCACGTAGTGGCTCTCCTCGATCTTCTAGAGACTCCTCTGATTCTTCATGATAGGTGATTTGTCCCCTCTTTCCTATTTTTATTTTTGTCTTTGTCGCATTGAGGACATTGCTCGATTCAAGCATGGGGGAGGGACATTTCACTTGTGTATATATATTTTTTTCTAAAAAAAAACAAAAAAAAAAGAAAAAAAAGAATAAAATCCCGCTAAGTCGAAAACCCGAAAGAGCGGCTTAGGCAAAAAAAAAATGGGGGCCTCGCTAGAATGAAAATCTGCAAGGGCAGACGTTCTAGGCAACATTGAGGTTGTGAGTGGAAAAAGTGAGCTCAATAAATAAAAAAAATTAAATAAAAGCTAGGTTGAAAACCCGAAAGGGCGGCCTAGGCAAAATGAGGGATTAAAAAAAATGATGAAAAAAAAGAATAAAGAGAAAAAAAAAAGAAAAAAAAGAGCCGCAAGAAAGAAAAGGGGCCATAATATCCCGTACTATGGGCTAATAGTAAACATCATGGCGGTCGGCGACATAAGAAGACGGCGTTTGAGGTAAGGGTTAGGATTAGGATCATTTTTGGCGTCGTGTTTTTGTGTTGGAGTTGGATTGTGTGTAGGGATCGTTGGTTGCTGTGATCCCGTTTTTTGATATGGTTATGATGATGTTTATTGATGTTGATATTATTGGCTTGTGGTTAGAGAGTATTTTTGAGCTAGCATGGGGGAGTCATACACTGACTTGACTCCTTGGTTTATCTTTTGGTGTTGACCATGCTAAGCTAGACGATTTTGGAGTAGGTAGTGAGGGCGATATAAGAAGGAAGTTGTGAGATAACCATTTGTGAAAGAGGGAGTTCGCTAGACCTTGCATTGATATCGTCTTATGTCTTTTGAGTTTACTCGAGGACGAGTAAAGGTTTAGCATGGGGGAATTTGTTAAGTGCTATTTTTAGCACTATTTGTGAGTGCATATCGTCATATTTGTAGTGTTTAAGAGTGGATTTGGGGCGATATAGTGATATTTGAGTGATTTCTGATGATCTCACATGGTTTGATTATATATGTGATTTTTGATGACGGTACTAGCAATTTTGAAGAGCCGAGAAATTCATGTATTATGCTCGGATTATAATGGTGGTATACGTGTCAAATGCCGGGTTATATCGAGGATTGAATGAAGAAAAAAAGAGAAGAAATCAAAAAAAAAGCAAAGAAGAAAGAATTGGGAGTCTTTAAGTGCCGCTACTAGCGGATGACGAAGAGCAAAACTGCCGCTAGTAGAGGCTTCATCAGAATTCATGAAATTTGTGAAGCTTCCAGAGTGCCGCTAGTAGCGAAAATGGCCGCTACTAGCGAACAGCTGAACGCAATGACTCTTGATCTTCCCACTATTCTATCCTACTTATATTAGATTACTATTATTATTAGAACAAGCATATCATTCCTAGACCACATACATCAAAGTTATGCAATTTCATTAGATTTATGCAATTCTAGTTTAATTATTCCAAGATTTTGAAGAAGACGGTTGATCATCCTTTTGTTCATCAATCAAGACTAAGTTTTTCTAATTCCCTACTCTTTATTTTATTTGTTGATTATTATTTTGATTATGAATAGTGAGTAGTTCTTTTATCTAGGGCTCGGTGAGCCGATAATATGAGTTATTGATGCTTTGATTTTAATCGCGCTTTGTTGAATTATTGAATTGGGTTTGTTTCGGTTGTGCTTAATAATTGATTGATTAGTTTGAATTGCTAGGTTTGAGTCTAGATTATCATTACAACGAGAGTTGGATGTTTTCATATGAATCATGCCTAAAAGTTTGTATCTTCGTCGATTAATTTCTACTCAATTCTAATTACGACGAGAGTCGGGTTTTAATTTAGAGAACCGTAACAAGATTTGAACTTTCACATGAGAATAGTGAATTGGAATAATTGGGACATGTTAGTATCGATTCTTAATGCGTCTAGTTTTGTTATTCGTGCCATGAGAATAGGATTTATAACATGCTAGATAGGCTTTTTATGTCTCGACGGAGAATGTAAAGTATTGATTAAAATTGGAATGCTAGTCTCACCCAAGACGGTAATTTGACAAAGTTGTGTCACATTTTGATTGCATCGATAATCCATGTTAATGTTAAACCACTGCCCTAGGTCTTTATATTATTGATTTCATTTCGATTTATTACATTTAGTTTATTAAAATTAGTCATAAAATCAACACCTTCTTACTCGACGTAGATAACTCGTAGTCAGAAATTAGCTAGTACTTAATCATTCACCTCCCTGAGATCGACCCGTATGCTACAATACCCGTACGCTTGCGGTACTATAAAATAAAACGTAACACCTTCAAGAGACCTTCTCTTCCCTGAGATCATATAAGATGAAGTTGAACCCGAAAAAATGCACATTCGGGGTCCGATCTGGGAAATTCCTAGGCTTTTTGGTCAGCTCCAGGGGGATAGACGCCAACCCTGAGAAAATTCAGGCGGTCCTGGATCTCCCGGAGCCTAAAACTATCAGGGACATTCAAAGGCTCACAGGCAGAATGGCCGCCCTGGCCCGGTTTATCGCCAGGTCAGCAGACAAGTCCACCCCCTTCTTCAAAATATTAAAAGGCAACAAACAGTTCAAATGGGAAGACGAACAGAAGAAAGCCTTCGAGCAGTTAAAGGATCACCTGAAAAAGCTCCCTACCCTGGCAAGACCGGTAGCCGGAGAAAAGCTATATCTATACATCGCCGTCACGAACACGACAGTAAGCGCTGTCATCCTAAGGGAGGAAGCAAACTCACAGCAACCTATTTACTTTGTGAGTCACGCCCTGGGGACAGCCGAAAGAAATTACCCCCTGATAGAAAAGGCCGCCTACGCAGTCATCATAGCGGCCAGAAAACTCAGACCCTACTTTGACGCACATCCTGTCGTGGTTCTCACCGACCAACCGCTGGAGAAAGTGTTGGAAAGGTTTGAGAAATCAGGGAGACTGCTGAAATGGGCGATTGAGCTAAGTGGGCTGGGGATATCTTACCAGCCAAGAACAGCCATCAAGGCCCAAGCCTTGGCCGATTTTTTGGCTGAATGCTCCCATTCAGGGGAAGAGGAGCCCCCTGCTGAGGAATGGATCGTACACACTGATGGGTCCTCAACGGCCAACGGTGCAGGCGCAGGCGTCGTATTAACCAGCCCCGAGGGGGTGGATTTTGAGCATGCGCTCAGGTTCACTTTCCCGGCGTCAAACAATGAGGCGGAATATGAGGCTGTAATCACAGGGATAAAATTGGCTAAGGCTGCAGGGGCAGAGCGAGTTACACTAGCTACTGACTCTCAGCTCATTGCCAATCAAATTAACAGAGAATATGAGGCCAGAGATCATACCATGGCCAACTACCTTGAGAAAGTAAAACAGGTGCTGTCAGGTCTGAAATCCTATGAAATCCAGCAAATACCTCGGTCGCAGAACAACCGAGCCGACGCTCTGTCAAAGCTGGCCAACTCCAGTCTACAAGACATACGGAGGTCGGTATGGGTTGATGTTTTGCACGAAAAATCTACCAGCGCCTATCAGGCGATTAGCACCGTTGAGGAAGGGCCAGAAAGTTGGATGACCCCCTTCATCCAATTCAAAAAACATGGTATCCTACCATCAGACACAATTCAAAAGAGAAAGGTACAGGCCAAAGCAGCCTGGTTCGTAATCATTGGTGAAGAACTTTATAAGAAATCTTTTACTTACCCCCTGCTCAAATGCCTACGGGCAGACCAGGCTGCTGAAGTGTTGGAAGATATCCACTCAGGAATTTGTGGACATCACATCGGAGGGAGATCGCTGGCCCACAAAGCCCTAAGGGCAGGCTACTACTGGCCTACCATGTTGGCAGATGCCAGGAGCCTGACCCAGAAGTGCAGAAAGTGCCAACTCTTTGCCCCGTCAATCCATGCCCCGGCCCAGGAACTCAGGCCAATCCTATCCCCCATCCCCTTCGCTCAATGGGGGATGAACATACTAGGACCCTTCACGATGGCCACAGGGGGCAAGAAATTCCTAATTGTGGCTATAGACTACTTCACCAAATGGATAAAAGCTGAAGCAGTGCCCAACATTACCGAGCCAGCAGTCAGAAAAGTGATCTGGCGAAATGTTATCACCAGATTCGACCTACCAAAAATGTTGGTATTTGATCACGGCAGGCAGTTTAACAATGATCCCCTGAGAATCTGGCTAGAAAGCCACAACATCGCAGTTGCCTACTCGGCCGTCTGTCACCCTCAAACCAACGGACAGGCAGAGGCAGCCAACAAGCAAATCTTAAATGGTCTGAAGAAAATGGTAGATGACCTCAAGGGTAGGTGGGCTGATGAACTTCCCAGCATACTCTGGTCAATTCGAACCACCCGAAAAGAATCTACAGGCCAAACCCCGTTCGGTCTAGTATATAGAGCAGAGGCTCTGTTACCTATTGAGGCAAGGATCCCGTCTCTACGCTCCCTGCAATACGACCGTACTGAGAACGAGGCTGCAATGGTTGAAGCCTTAGATCTGGTCAATGAGATAAGGGAAGAGGCCAGTACCAACATCGTTGCCTACCAGCAACGAATAAGAAAAGCCTTCAACAGCAGAGTGCGCCAGAGAAATTTCCAGATGGGTGATCTGGTCCTCAGAAAAACGCAGGCAGTTGGAAAGTCAAGAGAACACAGAAAATTAAGTGCCAACTGGGAAGGTCCATACCAAGTGACTCAAATCCTGGGACCAGGCACATATAAAATCGCCAACCTTGAAGGACAAGAATTGTACGCTCACTGGAATGCGGACACCCTGAAGAAATACTATGTCTGAACCAGGGCTAAAGATAGTTTTTATTTTTGCTAAAAACAATGGCGGAGGACGGTCAAAGAATGTCGACGGCTCCGACCACCCTAATGTTAAAAGTTTCGTAAAAGAAATGAGAAGATTCAGATTTATACTCGTTGCCTGTTCACACTAGCGTTTTTCACACACAAACGAGCAGGGGGCAATAGGGGGAGGCCCCCCTATTGCCAAAGTTAGGAAAAATGGACCCCCCAACAAAAAATCCGAGCCACCCTGCTTACCCCTGGGCAGGCAGGGGGCAGGCCCTCTGGACTTTGAACAAAAGCCAGGGACAGGCCAGATCAACAAGGACTGGGGGCAGGCCCTCCAACCTTGTATAAAAAACGCAAAAGCCTCCCTGCTTACCTCTGGGCAGGCAGGGGGCAGGCCCCCTGGACTTTGAACAAAAGCCAGGGACAGGCCAGATCAACAAGGACTGGGGGCAGGCCCTCCAACCTTGTATAAAAAACGCAACAGCCTCCCTGCTTACCTCTGGGCAGGCAGGGGGCAGGCCCCCTGGACTTTGAACAAAAGCCAGGGACAGGCCAGATCAACAAGGACTGGGGGCAAGCCCTCCAACCTTGTATAAAAAACGCAAAAGCCTCCCTGCTTACCTCTGGGCAGGCAGGGGGCAGGCCCCCTGGACTTTGAACAAAAGCCAGGGACATGCCAGATCAACAAGGACTGGGGGCAGGCCCTCCAACCTTGTATAAAAAACGCAACAGCCTCCCTACTTACCTCTGGGCAGGCAGGGGGCAGGCCCCCTGGACTTTGAACAAAAGCCAGGGACAGGCTGTGCCAGGCGCGACTAACGTCAAAGAAAGATTCCCCGAATTCTAAATCAAAACTCATCATAAAAAACAAAGAGAAATATTCCACAAACAGGACCCGCGAAGGGTAGAAGGTCTTTACAAAGTTAAAGAGAAGAAACCAAAGTGGCGAATATTACAAACAAGCTGGCCATAACACTGGCTCAGCACAGAAGGATAAGAACTATTACAAAGAAAAGACGTCACGTAGCATCCTAGCGAGCGTCGGCATCTGCCTCAGGCTGATTGGCCGCCCGAGCTTCATTCTTAGCGGTATAAAGACTCCGGAAAGTGTCCTCATCAAAGGTAGGGAACATCTCCCCTATCACCTCCATCACCAACTCCAGAGAGGAGTTGGCACCGCTCGCGAAGCTGGCATCCACTGCAGCTTCAGCCTCCTCAGCCAGGGTCTCTTTCTCCTTCGTCCATTCCCCTTTAGCTTGTTCAAAGGTTGACTTAGCTCTTGACAGTTGCTCCTCCAAGTCAGTCACTCTCCCCTTTAAGTGCCCCATCTCAGCCAAGGAGAGATTAGCTCGGTCCAACGACAGGCGGGTCTCCTTCAGATCAGCCTCCAGCTTGGCAACTTCCTTCACAGCCATCTCTCCCTGCAGCCTCCACTGACCAGCCTGCTTCTTTGCCTCCTCTAACTCGCCCTCTTGCCTTGACATCTTGTCCTTCAAGGAGCTTATCAAGGAGACATCCCTCTCTACCATAGACAGGCGGTCAGGAGGAGGAGCCCCGGGTGTGATCGTCAGCTCCTCATCACTCAGGCGGCTGAGAGCCGCCAGCTCGGCAGATGCCAGCATGACCTTAGAGGTGCGCTGGATGTACTGAAGCACTTGATGAGAAGTTGAAGTCACCATTTTAGTGAGGCGGTCAGCCAAGACGGCTCCAGAGTCAGAAATCAGGCCTGACACGTCCACGCTGTCACCAGCCGTGTAGTGGAACTCTGCATTTTCCTCCGGAAAGGGAGTACTAGGAGGTTCACGGGCAGGGCGCTTCGCCTCAGGGGTGGTAATATCCGCCTCCAGATCCACCACGTCAGCGCTGGGAGGTTCTCTGTCTCTTTTCCTCCTCAACTCCAAGGGAGCACTTTCCCCAGTTCCCTCAGAATTCCCAGGCTGCGTTCCCTGCGAAGCCCGAGGGCCAGCCGAGGAAGCACCCTGTTTCTGACCAGGGGAGGGTGTAGCTCCAGAAGTAACCTCAACCTCCCCCTCATGAATGCTAGGGGTGGGAGTCGCCGGCTTCAACGAAGGCAGCCGGGGAGGGAGAGGTAATCTTCGGCCAGCAGCAAAGTCTTTTACAAGCTTCATTAAGGCTTTGCTCCCTTTTCTAAAATTCGCGGGGAGGGAAGGACGCTTTGAAAGAACAACTAATTCCTCACTCAGACCCAATCTCCTGACTTGCTTCTTTGTCCAGCGCCAAGTATAGGAATCTGCAGAAAGGGAAAGGTGGTCATCTAAAAAGCATGGAGAAATAAAGTCCCTGGAAAATCGTGACAACAAAAAATCCCTAGAACTACCTTCAAGGCCAGGAATCAGGCCCAAGGGGAGCAAGTACTCGTCTGTCGTAATGAGCTCCGCGTGAGGGAGCCAAAAGGCAGGACCAAAGTTCCCATGCTTGTCTACCACAATCTCAAATTTTTGAATCAAAATCTCCTCCTTCTCGCTCAGCCTGACCTCCAGGGTCTTCCCCCCCACACCTGGATGGTACTCCTCGCGCGTCTCCATGCGGGTGTGGACATGGTTCCTAAAATGTCTAGGAATTTTCCACCCTGACGCGCTATGAATGTATATAAAATTATTTTTCCAGTCTTTTAGGCTGCTCAGAGCCGGCCAGACCAAGGCGTACTTTTTCTGCCTCTGCAGAGACCAATAACCAGGGGAGCCATCCCCCCCGGACGAAGACACCATTTGAAGACCGACCATGAAACGAAGGGCGTCAATATAGGGCCCCTCGCCATGGAAAAGGCAGGTCCAGGTATAAGCTACTAAAGATCTAATGGCAGTTGCACTCAGCTGGGCGATTGCGACATTCATCCTTCTGAAGGTTTCCTCCAGGAAAGGATGTAGTGGGAATCGCAGGCCAAATTCCAGGGCCTTGTGATAGATGGCCACACACCCTTCTGGAGGACAGCATACTGTGTCCTTTTCCCCCGGGATTATAACCGTGTACCCTTCCCCGAAGTTATAAAATTGTTCAATGGCCTTAGCAGCATTACTCTCCAAGATCAAATCCCTGTTCTTGGCCTCAGGGTAGGTCTTTAGGGGGATCAAATACTTTTTCTTGTCCAAGTAATAGGTCCTCCCCCTCTCCCTTCGGATGAGGGGGCCGGCGACCCTAGAGGGGTCCACCTCCAGGGCCTCATCATCTGATTCGACTACATCAAAGGGAGCCGGTTCGGGTGATTTAGCACCCTCCCCCCTGTAATGATCGCCCTCTTCCCTAGGGCCAACTCCGGAGGAAGAGCCTATGTCACGCCTGCCACCGTCGTCGCCCCCAGTTCCCCCGAGCAAAGAATTAAAAGAAAGGGGACGAACTCGCGACATATTGGCTATGGAAGGGAAGAAAGAGGCGAAAAAGGGTTTAAAGAAGTTCTAACCTAAAAACGCCGGTAAAGTCGCCGGAAACAGTGACAGAGGGTATTCCTTGCTCCTCGAAGAATGCTCGGCAACAAAAGTAATTCAAGAGTGTAAGAAGTTTTGAAGTCTCAGGGAAAGTAAAAGAAGAAAATGAAGGGGGAGAAGGGTTTATATAAAGGCCATGAGGCGACTTCCCTGATAAGACCCCCAACAGTCATCCACGTGTCATACACTGAACACAGACTGTTCACCCTTTCCAAGAAGGGCCTCGAAAGACTAAAATGGCAGAGGAAAAGATCGACCGACGACGTCACCCCCGCATTCAAAAAAAAAAACGAAGCTGATTAACTTTCATTTCATTAAGCCAAAGGGGGAAAAATTACATCTTGAACCGAATACAAAAAGAAAATACATAAGGCCCAAAAATTCCGGCCTGACAAAATCAAACACCCTGCCACGCAGGCCTAATCGTCACCCAAGTCTGGGGAATGATCCCCAGGGCTGCCTGGGCTCCCGAAATCCGAGCCCCAGTCCCAGTCTGGGGAATCCTTGAAAGGATCATCAGGAGCTCCGTCTCCATCCTTGTCGCTCAGGCAACCAAGACCCTCGCTATCATCGGAGTCATGGCTGCTATCCTCCCAGTCCCTGCCAAAAGGAACGGTCTGGGATTCGTCGCAGGTGCGACAACCTGTCCTCCTCACAGGCGAGGAGGGGCCCGACGCCAGGGAGGAGTCGGTATCAGAAGAGTTAGGGTTAAACTGCTCAGGGTGAAGCCACGGGAAGCATTCGTGGCATCCCCTGTCAAAGCAGCCCCCTCCCTGAGGGCAACGCCTAAATCCGGGAGCAGCAAGGGGTGAGGATCTCTTAAGACGTTTGCTCAACCTAGAGGGGACCTTCCTGTCCCTCCGACGAGAACGAAACCGTGAAAGACGGCTACGGTGAACAGCTCGATAAGCAGCTCGAGCGTACCGAAGTCTCCAAAATCCTCTAAAGAGGAAAGTAACATGGCGAGCTCCACGGCGAGTTACGAATTTTTTGATCCAAATCATGATTAAGACAAAGAAAGGGGAAAGATTGAAGATGGACTAAAGCAAAAATGATGAAGAAAGCTAGGATTTTATACCGGAGAAAACACGGCATTAATGAACTTCCAACCACCCTGGAAGGAGAACCACCAATCAGGAACCCTTCAAGGTTCCCAAAAATCCGCCTAGAGAAGAAGTGTAATCATTGCAAAAGCATCCTCAACTCTTTGTATACCTGACGTGAGCTGCGCCTCATTCCTTGGGAAGGCGCGAGGCATTAAATGCAGTAGCAGACATGAAAATAAGTCAACCGCCCTCCAAGCAAGAAACGCCAGTAGAAGAAAAGCCTTACTCTCCTCCTACTGACGAAGGCCAATTGATTGGAGTCGGCAGCCTGTCAAATAATCGCCTGCTGGGCAGGCCCCGGGAGGTTCCCTATCAAGCTCAAAGGGTCAGTCCCTGGCAAGAAGCTAAAACAGAAGCATAAAACGCTAAGGATAGCAGTCAGCCGCTGAGACCATAAGCCAACACAGCCTGCTGGAGCCTAGCGGCCACGGCGCGAAGTCCGCCTGCCCTGGGGGAGTCCCTGGTCGACAGGGTCAGGACCCCCAGGGGCCCTCCCGTCATTTCGCCTAAGGTAATTGAGAATGGGTGGATGAGAAGCCGCCACTTGTCACTTCCTTATCCATCCATTCCTCTCCCACTTCTATTTCTTGTGGGAAGGTATAAATACTCAACCTTTTCCCACAAGAGAGGGGTTGGATTTTCTCTCTCTAGACTCTCACTCCTAAAAAGCCACCTAGTTCCTCACGAGCTAGGTTCATCAAGGCATTTCACGGACTAACTTAGGCATCGGAGAGGGTTTCCTCGTACAACCTCCGAGGCCCTGTGCGTTCATTGTGCAGGGAGCGGGCCAACTCCGCCGGGAAGGTCCGATCAAGGGAGCGGGACAAAGGAGAGGTTTAAGGAAGTCAGACGATCAATTACTCACTAACAGTCCGATTACTCCGCCCGGATTGAAAGCCGGGTTAATTGTTTCCGTGACCGGAACAATATATATATATATATATATATATATATATAGAGAGTAAAGATCGAGTGAGTCCTTTTATTTTTTTTGAGTCCATGAGTCCTATCTACCACCATTGATCTGAGTGGGATGGATGGTGGTGATTGATTCCAGTAATTAAGGCAATAAATAACATATTTTGGTAAAAATAAAAATCCAATCCTCTCTCCTCCCTTAATTATCTCCAACCAATACACGTTACTTCCTCACATTCAATTTTTTCCTCACATTCAATTTTTTCCTCACATTCAATTTTTTCATTCACATCCTAACTGAAACCCTTCACCTTCATCATCCCAAACACAATCGCTCGACTTCTGTTTCTTTTCAAAACACACCCGCGCATCCTCCCGTCTTCAACTCAAGCAAGGCTACATTGAAGCAACTCTCTAACTTCAGCAAAGATAATCTTCAGGCGGCATAATACAAGGTAACTCGCTAATTAATACTCGATTGTTGTACTAAAGAACTAGGTTTAGTTTATATTCGTATCTGATTTCATTAATTTTCTCGCTAATTATTGATTGATTTACTTTGCTGCGTTTGTGCCCTATAATTAATTGGTTTCGCTAAAGATTGTTGCGGTATCTGGGTATGAATCTGTAGAGTTTAATTGAATTCACCTACTTCATATTATGCTTCTACTATGCTTCTACTCTTCATACTTAGTCTAACATATATTGAATGTTACTCTAATGCTCTTATGGGTTACTGTAATAAACTTGAGGTGTTACTGTAAGGGGTTGTTCAGTTAGTATTACACATGTATGATGTTATTTTAAAGACGACCATGTGTTACTGTAATGTACAAGACATGTTACTTTTACTCCCATCTTTGCGTTACTTTGAATGCTAATAATCTGGTACATTTAATTGTGTAGACGTGTTACTCTAATTTGCACTCTATGTTACTCTAACACTTTCTTTGTGTTACTTTAACGCGTATCAGCTTTACATATGGTATTTCTTTCACTCGTATCAGTTGTACTTTAATTTTATAATTCAGATTAAACTGTAACAATAGTTGTACATAATTATTGTACTTTTCAGATGGCAAAAGGAGGAGACAAATCAAGGTGCGATCGCGGTTGTTGGATAACGTAGATAAGTATGTGGACACTAGGCAAAAGATCATCGATGGTCCCAAGAGCAAGCCAACAAAGGGTCGAAAAAAATAACGTGCCTAACGAATTATGTCATCTTTTTCTAATTACGAATAATGCTTTGTATCGTTTTCGAAACTTGTTATGTACATTAGTATTTTGATTATCACCAATGGAACAACGCTGTTAAACTCTGTTACCCTGACTAATTGTTCTTGTCACTCTAATTAACGACCGGTGTTACTATGGGAATGAATGAAGTTTACCCAATATACAAATGTGGTCTCATAATCATTGTGTTACATTGACGCATTATAACTGTTACTTTAATGAACAAATGATGTTACTCTAAGTCATTAATGATGTTATTCTTTGTCTCATAGTTAAACAATGTTATTATCAATGACGCATTATATATGGTTCTTTAAAAAGTGAATGTTGTTACTTTGGTAATGAATGGTTCTAATCCAAGTTATCCTCAGTTACTTTGGTAATGAATTGTTTAAACAACGTTGCTGTCCTCAGTTACCTTCATGCATTATGTCTGTTACTGTAACTAACGAATGGTGTTACTCCAATAGACATGAGATGTTACTCTAACCAAATACACATGTATTAAATAAATATATATAGTTAATTGCAACGTAGCACGACACTATGTGTAAAAAAATGTGTACAAAATCCAGTTCCTGTGTTTTGCCAAACCCCCCCTCCCCCCAGAAACGGACTGTCTCTGCAACCTGAACTCCCGAATTAATCCGCACAAGCTTTTCAACATGAAAATTAATCCGCACAAGCTTTTCACATTTGCCTTGTCTTTTGCCCTTAGAAGTCTGTATCAATGAAGCTTTAGTGTTGTGTCTGCTTCAACAAAAAACAAAACAATAATATCAGTGAAGCTTACGTTACTGTAACTCAGGAGGTATGTTACTTCAATGACGTTTCTGCGTTAATATAAAACAAAACAATAGTATCAGTGTATATTATGGAAAACCTAAATAAGAAACATAAAACCAAGGAATCTATAAAGATCGATAAAGCAACTAACCATTGATAGGAAACTATGATGAATGAAATAACAATGAAAGCAATATCAACATTAAAATTGACGGTTATATCAATTCATAAGTTGTGTTACTCTAACTATTACACTATGTTACTTTAACATCATCATCATCAAACCCTTTTTTCTAAACGTTCAGTGTGTTACTGTAATTGCAATTAAGTGTTACTGTAACTCAGAAGGTATGTTACTTCAATGACGTTTCTGCATATCATCAAACAACGTTACATCAATGCAAATAATGTGTCACTGTAATTCATAAGTGGTGTTACCCTAACGTGTACAATACGTTACTCTAGCATATCAAAAAACCTTTTTCCTAAACGTTCATTTGTGTTACTGTAATTGCAATGAAGTGTTACTTTAACTCAGAAGGCATGTTACTTCAACGACGAATCTGCGTTAACTGAAATCAAAAAAATAGAATCAATGGATATCAGGGAAAATCTTAATAAAAAGCATAAAGACCTGTAATCTATAGAGATCGAGATATCAAAATACCATTGATACGAAACTGTGATATCAAAACGCAATGACATCAAAACAACGCAAATTGATACGAACTGTGATACGGAATGACAATGAAAGCACTATAAACATGAAGATCGACGTAAAAAAAACGCAATTCGACGCGATAAAACATTGATATGAAAACGCAAATTGAAAGCCATATGACTATTGAAATCCATGAAGAAAAAACGAATAAAAACGTGAATGAAACACTGAAACTCACCATTGTTATACTCGATTAGTTGCATATCAACCGTTGAAGACGATGATGCGGTCATTGAATCCATTGTAGCAGAATTTCGAGTTCAAAATCGATGAATGAGCGTGAATGAATCAGAGTTTTTTTTTTTAGGTGTGAATGAACGTGGAATGAAAATTGTGATAATGAACGTGAATGATAGGAAGTTATTGTTTCCTAAATTCTTGTGAGTTATTTTAGGAACGTAAATCTTCCCTTTTTTTTTTTTTTTTTTTTAATGCAACGCATCTTGTCCATCCATCCTCATCTCATCCAATGGATGAGATGAGGACTCATGGACTCATATATAGAGAAGGACTCATAAGAGCCTTACTCTATATATATATATATATATATATATATATATATATATATATATATATATATATATATATATATATACAGTTAGTCTCATGTGAGACCGTCTCACGCTAACTTATCGTGAGACTTACTAATAGGAATATAATAATAATAAAACTAACTCCTTTATATGTGAGAGGTCTCAAGATAAAGTTATCGTGAGACCGTCTCATACAAGAAATTGTGATATATATATATATATATATAGATGAGATCAAGTAAGTCCCATCCATAATCATAAGTCCATAAGTATTTATATTGACCCTTAGATCAAATTTAAACAATGGTTGAGATTGAAAGGATTATATTTATTTTTTCTAAACCACATTAATTTCACGTATCCCACCCTCCTATTATTTCCCACCCTCATTATTCTCTCACCCTCATTATTTGCACCCTATTCATTAACACTCCACATTCCCATCATTACCTACAGTATTATTTTAATTTCTCTCTCTCCTTTTCTATCTCTATCTCTCCATCTAATTAAATTAACATCACCATTCTTTTTGCCCATTTGCTGCCCAATTTCATCTCTCTTTTTAGCAAGTAGTCTCTTATTTTTTATGTTTCATGTCGTTTTTTTTTCCATCAAAGGTATGTTTTTAGTATTTTTTTCTTTCTAAAAAAATAATGAGTTTGTATTTTACATTGATCAATGTTTAAATTTAAGTTGGATTTAATTTTTCGTAATGTTTAATAATTTTTTAAGTTGGTTTTGTTGGAATCATTGGTGAGATATTTGAAAAAAAAATTTACATTGTAATATAGTGTTTTTAGTTGATGGTTGAGATTATTTGAAATGATTTTATATTGTAATATTTGAAGTTTAAAATAAAGTGATTTGTACGATTATTTTTTTTGTCGAATAATATCTATATTTTCAGTTGTTAATTAAATATTTTTAATGAGGATGAAGAAGTGAAAATGAAGACGAAGATGAAGATGTGGAAAGATGATGAGATAAGTGACACTTTATGTATCTTCAACCAATATCCGTGTAACTTTAATCGGATATAGTGTAATTTTAATCACATTTAGTGTAACTATAATCGGATATGATGTATCTTCAAAACAATATGGTGTATTTTGAATCAGATATATAATGTAACTTCTAGGTAGATTTAGTGTAACTTTAATCAGATATGATGTAACTTTAGGTACATTTAGTGCAAAAGGATTCAGATGTTATAATATGATGTATTTCAAAAAAATATAGTGTATTTTTAATCAGATATATAATGTAACTTCTAAGTAGATTTAGTGTAACTTTAATCAGATATGATAGTAACTTTACTAGATTTAGTGCAAAATGATTCAAATGTTATATTATACGGAGTAGTGTTTACAATATGTAATTGACTCTTACAATATGTAACTTAATTACTTAAAGTGTTTAATTTATTTAATAATATATTGTGTAACTTTAATAATTTATTATGTAACTTTAATAATTTATTGTGTAACTTCAATCACATTTTGTGTAACTTTAGTAATTTATTTAATTACTTATTTAGTAAGTTTAATATAATAATGAGTACAATTAACAAAATATCGAATAACTTTGAACAATAATCGGTTACTGTATCATTCAAATCACTCAATAATATAGTGGAGTAAATATTTTGGTTGACCAGAATTAGCCATAACAAAAAAAAATAGTGATAATTCCATAATCAATACACTAATTTTTTTCTCTTCTATTTAAGCAATTAGTATTGGGGAGAAGAAACTCTTTAAATGCTAGGTTTTTATTTTATTTTATTTATTTTATTTTGCATTGAACATCCCCACTCCACATCAAATCTTGGTCTTCATTTATTATAATCCAAGGGTTAACATGAGGACTTATGCACTTAAAAAAATTGGTGACCTTATGAGAACTCATCTCTCTCTCTCTCTCTATATATATATATATAGAGAGAGAGAGAAGGGATCATATAAGTCTCTTACCTTCCTATAAGTCCATAAGTTTCATTTTCATCCTTTAGATCAAAATGGAATGGATGACTGAGATTGTTTTTATAACCCAATTTTCTATACTGATTTCACGTATACCCACATATCTTTGTCCCCCACCCTAATCAATTTCATTCATTCAACCAAATTCTCATTCATTCATTCAACCCATTGAACGTATACTCTCTTTCTCTCTCCATCTCTTCCAAATTCTCATTCTACCCAAACCATACTTCATTCTACTCCCACCAAATTCTCAATCGTCATTCATTATTTTTTCCGAAACTGATGATCGAAAAAAAAATCCAACTGCTCCAAATTCTCAGCCACCGTCATCATCTTTCTGCTCCATCGCCATCGTCATCCAACTGCACCAAAGTTTCGCTCTTCTCTCAGGTAAATCTTTTGCTCTTTACCGTTAATTTGTTATGGTTTTTTCTTCTTATATTTAGTATAATCTGGGGATTCGTTGTTTAATTTCACGCTTTTTGGGGGTTTTCAGCGAAATTAGGGTTTTTTTTTCAATTTAGGGGTTTCTACGTTCATTGTTCCTAATCAATATTTGTGGTAATATTGTTCCAAATCAATTTTTATGGTGTTTAATCAAATTTCCATGGTGTTTACTGATTTTTTCTGAGTTTTTTTTCATTGAGTTTATGTTTACTGATTTTTCTGGGTTTTTGTTTCATAAAAGGTTAGGGTTAGGATTTCGGATTTTTGTTTCGATTTTTCCGATATTCTATCTTTATTTCCACCTTTTTCATTTATTTTCACTATTATATGCTAATTGATATTTTTTTCATTATGATTTTTATTTTCAATTAATATAGTATGTGTTTTCAATTAATAATTACAGATTTTTGATGAAGATGAAGAATTAAAAATAGAGATGAAGACGAAGAGGAAGAATTAAAAATGGAGAAAAGACTGGACGAGCTTTGTAAATGAGTTGCTTTTTATAGATATTTGTAACTTCAATTCACATATTTTGTAACTTTAGTTCACATATTTTATAACTTCAGATCGTATATTGTAACTTCAGTCCATATATTTGTAACTTCAGTTCACATATTTTGTAACTTCAGTTCACGTATTTTGTAACTTCAGTTCACGTATTTTGTAACTTCAGAACGTATATTATAACTTCAATTCTAATCAGTTCATATATTTTTGTAATTTCACTTCACATATTTTGTAACTTCAGTTCACATATTTTGTAACTTCAGTTCACATATTTTGTAACTTCAGATCGTATGTTGTAACTCAACATTTTTGTAACTTCAATTCTAATCATTTCATATATTTTTGTAACTTCAGTTTATATATCACGTAACTTCAGTTTATATATTTTGTAACTTCAGATCATATATATTGTAACTCCAATCATGTTCGTACATCATGCAAAAAAAACTCCAAACATCAAATACTAAAATTCGAATGAAAACGTTCAAATATTCTGATTTATGCTAAATACTATGGGTTTGAGAGAGAATGTATTAAATTGAGTTGAAAAGAATGTATTAAATTGGGTTGGAGAGAGAGTGTGTATTAAATTGGGTTGGGGAGAGTTTGTATTAAATTGGGTTGGGGAGAGTGTGTATTAAATTGGGTGTATTCGTATTTGCTTTGCTTTGGGGTACTAAGTGTCTTAATTATGATTAAAAAAATCTCAACCCTTCATCCTCACTCCATCCAAAGGCTCAAATGTGGACTTATGGTGTAACACCCCTAATTTTATAAATTAAATTAATTAAACTTTATTCTTATTTTATTCTGTTTACGATTTAATTCGTATTTCTTAAAATAATTATAAAACAGATTCATTTTGTTTTCAATCGTTTGAACTCGTAAAAGTTTATTTGCCTCGAAAAGTCTTTTATGTCTAAAACATATTTTTGGTTTCGTGATAATTTATCTATTATTATTTTAGCTCGAAGTTCATTTTAATTAAAGCCTCGTCAAACATTTATTATTTTTCCTCGAGAAATCAATTTAATTCATTTTCGTTGAACATTCGTTTACTTTCTCGTGAAACTTTATTTTAATCGCAAACATTTATTTCATTCTCGATATTTTCTCTAATTTTTTTTTCTTCGAACTGATTAATTTTTTTTTTAAACTTCTTTTTGTCTCGAATACTAATCGTAGCTTCATGGTACATACACGATATTTCATTCGGCCCAAATATCCATCCTTGCAACTCGATTTTAATTTGATTCCTCGTGGGTGAACTTGTGACTCGGTTCTACCTACCACCCATCACGTTATATCCATACTCTCCTCTACACGCTCAACTCTTAACTGCAAACCCTATTCTTTTCCTCTTCTTTTGGCAGTCATCATCTGCGTTCTCCCTCCTCTGCCTTCATCCCCAACTTCGTGTTAATGTTGTCATGTCTGTTGCTGATGTCGCCTAGTTTTGCCGATGTGTATGTTTCCGTCTTTATTTCTCTTCTTTATCTTCTAATTCTGTCCTGACTTTTGTACTGATCTATTCCTACTTTGTTCCGCCTTGTGCTGCCCCTGCTGCGTCGTGCGGCTGTTGCTGTGTGCTGTTATTACGGAATTCTATTGATCTGATGTACTTCTACGGTTGCTGTTCAGTTGTTGTTGTTGATGGTTCTGCTCGTCACTACTGTTTCTGTTTCGGGTTGCTATGGTCGTGATTGTTGTTGTTATTGTTGATTAGGTATGCTTTCTTCATTTTTATTCCTCTTCGTCCCTTCTTTCATCCTTTCTATTCTTCTTCTTCTTCATACTCCAATCGGTTGCTGCTGTTTTGCTCGATTCCGAGGTCGATTGCGGTGTCATCATGTGTTTGGTTGTTGCTGATACGTTGATGCTCTTTCTGCTGCGTGCTGGCCTGCTCCTATGCCTGGGTTGATGTTATTGTTACGGTAATGCTGTTACAGTACTACTGATACAGTACAGTACTGCCGATACTGCTGTTGCTATACTCTCCGTCCCTGCTGCTGTTTGTTGTTTCGTCATATCTCGCTTCTTCGCTTGTTCCTTCCGTCCTATTTCCTTCTCGGTAATTCTAATTACCGATCCTATTCTAGTCTCGAGAGTAATTTAATTACCCCTATTCTCCGTCTCGTTTCCCTCTTTTATTAACTTATTATATGGTTTAATACCATATATTAATTTATTTTGTAGGTAACCGTGCTCGTCCAGAAGACGATTTGTATAATTGAGTCGGATCTTGATGAAGGTAACACATGATGGCATGACTCGGTATTGCATGATATATATGTTGTAGTTGTTTGTAGTATCGTTTTAAAATCGAATTTTTATACGAATAAGCATGTTTTAATTATATTGCGATAATATGCTTAAATCGATTTCGCGTTTCTATCGCTTTTAATCTTCTCAATTTATTTCACATCGGATCTTCTAAAAGTATTATAAGGCCGAGACTAAAAGATACAAATAAGACTTTATTTATGAATTTTCGTGATTTTAATATAAAGTAGCAAAGTGAAAGTTTTTATTATTTTTAACATAATTACTGCATGTTTCAGAATCGATTAGTATTTTTGAACGATTTATTACTCCTGTTTAAAGACTTTAGTTTCGAAAGCTTTGAAAAGAGACTATGGTTTATTTTAAGTCTATTATATTCCTGTAAAATTTCGTAAATTAATTCCAAGTATTTTAGTCACAATAAATCGTTTACGAACAGACGTCGGATTAGTCCGCGAATCCGTCAATCTTTGTAAAATCTAATTTAAACCCTTTGATAAACTTTGAAGTTATTCTGGGTAATTTATGTACCTAAGCTTTGACGAGTCTACTTAATGTTTCCAATTGGTTTTCTTCTAAATCAATTTTTAAACGTATTTTATTAATGAGATACCATCGGGTGTCGAATTCTGTCAGTTTGTGAAAATATAAATAAAAACCCATGTTTTATTTGGAATTTGGATTTTCTCCAGAAATAAAAGTTGTAACTAAGTTTCTAAAGTTTTCAACCCCACTGGTCTTACGTTGGTTTGATTTTTAATGATTTAATTACGAATTTTATAGTAAGACAGTGCTATTCCGGAAAATCTGTAAATTTGTAATTTAATACTTTTAATTACCTATATTTCAACCTTTTTGAGAAATAATTATGATTTTCACTTTCGTTGACTTTTGATCATTAAATATATATTTATAAAATAAGTATAATGTTTATGTCTCGAGGCCTAATATAACTATTTTATATAATTCAAATGTTAAACGATTTCTAATTATAATAATACCTATTTTGGAAAGTTAATATTTGAAGAAAGTTTCCCAAATTAAAAAATTTCTTTTTAAGAACGTTTTGATAATCCTATCGAATTATAACACGACTTTGTTTTGGAGTTATGGAATAAGGACAAGTGTACGGGTAGAGTAATACAATCTAGGTTATACGTTTTGCCATCAACTATAAAGCTGGTGTGTCTATGTTGAGACACATTGGTCGTTGAACTGAGCATGGTTTGTGTTCAGGAGTGTGTATATTTTGACCTTAAACTTAGATATCGCATCGTGTAAGTCGCCGTCGGGTTGAACTGGATTACGGTTGGTGTTCAGGAGGGGTGTACATTACTTAAGCCAGGACCTCGCTGCACGCAGTCCTGTTATAGTTTGAGTTGCCTAGTTAGAGACTGAAGTCTAATTTGTTTTGACTAAATTCTCGAACCTAGTTTAGTATGATCCTAGTGAAAGTCTATTCCGTTACGCTGATTGATTTCCATAACGCCGTTATTATTATGGATTGACATTGATTTGCAAGTTGGCAATCATTTTGAAGTATTTTGCCGTACCATTTTTTAAATGTTTTCCATTTTCTACTATTTTGATATAATAGTAATTATGCTTTAATAATATGTAATATGGCTGGGAGAACTGCCTGAGTTGCTCCCCACTGAATTGTGGCTGTTATGTTTATAACATGGCAGGTATTATTTGTTTCGGGGTTTGGTGTGAGCTAGCGAGTGGCGTGGATCCTACTCCGCTTGAGTTATGTTTATTTATGGATTATTAATCCCATTTGGAGAATTTTTATTTTTAGCCCTTTTGTAAAAAGTGGCCTTTGTATTGACTGACCGTTCTTTTGTAAAATATAGAACATCAGTGTGTTTTAATCCCAATTCTACAGTGTTTCCGCCACTGTGTTGCGTTAGAATTTCTAGGAGATTACAGTTGGTATTAGAGCATCGTTGCTCCCGACGCTCACACCTGATTTTAGGAAAAATACCCGTAAACGATTTGAATATTAATAGAATACTAGTGAGTGATGGGTAGAAACCAAATTAAGGACTTAATTGTTAGGTTACATGTTCTTGTAACTCAATGAATAGCATTGAATGTTTGTTTTATTTGTCCAAGAAGAACACGAGTGGACAAGATGTTTACATGATGCTGCTCCAGATCGGGACAAAAACCTACTTAGCACTTCTAAGACCTGATGACTCGAGTGGACGACTTGGCGCTACAAGGAAGATACAATGGTGACTTTCCAGCCCAGATTCAGTTTGCGCAAGCTACAGGCCAGATGATCAAGAGTAGATACCAGTCCGCGATGGTGCAGTAGAACCAGATGTGATTTCACTCTACCCAGATGCAACTTCATTTCAGTTTGGATCCAGATGGAGCGACCGAAGAAGACTGGTGTGCTCGTTTCTCTACAAGAGATGAAGAGACCCAACGAGTTCCCTTGTGAACTCCGGAGACACGAAGACTCCTCTCTGGTTACGTTCAAGACCTTAGTAGTCTAGGATCCTTGTTCTTTTCTTCTAGTCTCTTTTTCTTCCTCTTCTTTCATTCTTCTTCTTCTTTTACTTCTTCTCTTATTCTTCTTCTCCTTACGGATGTTGTTGTGTTGCTGTACTGCTACGGCATGATGTTGTTCGGCTCTCTACTGTCACGTGTTGTTATTCCTGTTGTCCATGGGCTGACACTGATCTCCCTACCAGTTTTTCTTTTCTTCTTCCAATCCTTGTCATATAATGGTCATCTTCATTCTCGTGGCGAATCCTTGTTTTATTCTCTCATTTTACCATCTGTCCTCTTGAGATTCTCTGGTTAGACTCCTGTCTTAGTGAACCCCGCGATAGTTAAAGATGTTTGAGGTTTAGTAAACCACTTGTTACATGGTTTCAGAGTTGTAAGTTGTACCCTATTTTCTAAGCAAGTAAGAACTTTTTGAGGATTGAATTCAATGGTATTGATTGATTGATGGAATTAGGATTGTACCTTAAGTGTTAAGCTTGGATCATAATTTATTTGATTATATAAAGTAATTAGAGAGAATAAGTTTTTTTTGATGGTAAGATTATATTTTATTTTGGTGGATATCTAGTACCTAACTTAAAACTGAACTTAGAACCGAACTAAGTGTAACTGGTAATATTACTTTGGGAATCCCACCTAAGGTTGATTTAATGGACTAGTCGTTGACTTTTGAGGTTATAGATCATCCTTTAGAGTTCTAACCTAAGTGTTGTTTTACCATTTCAGGTTCTCGTTAAGGTTTTCAGTAATTTTGGTTGACATAGATTAAACCTTGGTTCTTATGGGTTAGATCATTGAGTCTGAGAAGGTTTTAACCTATGAGCTTTGAAGTTGAGTGATCTAAACTTGGATGAATTGTTGTTAACCTTGAGAAAGAGAAATATCTTGCAGAATCACAGTTTGAACTTATTGTGTCATTTTGAGGAATACTTTAGTGCCCATCATCTTAATAGAATTTTCGATACCTGTGCACCAACGAGCTTGTGGCTTCGTTGGGTGATTAAACATATTGTAGTTGCACCATTGCGATTAGAATTGATGGATTTCTGAGAGACCTTATTTAGATGACGTGCTTGAAAATGTGAGTGTCTGTCATAACATTTGAGGTCGAGTGTGCCTAGGTTTGGCTTACTTTCATACCTTTTGTAAAGTGGTGATGTTAAACATGTTGGTATAATCACTATTGAGGACTTAGTACCCGAGCTTTGTTAAATTGGTAGATTTTGTTTAGTGTCCCTTACTCGAGTACCATGGAATGTACCTCGAGTATAATCTGGTGAATCTTGAATAATTTTAGAGCATTATTGGTTGGTTGGTTTGATCGTGTTGTGGTTTATGGAATTTCGGTAGCATGATTTGATTCCGAGTCATTTGAGGATTCTTACCCTGTTGATTGAAGGATTGAATAAGTATGTGAGACTTCGTATTTGGAGTTGTGGTATTTGATAGTTTTGGAGGTTGTAGATTGTGTAAGACAACCCAACTTTCTGATATTAATGGACTTAGTATTATTGGAGGAAATAGAACCCTGAGTTGTGGGAGTCGTACTAGAAGTTTCGAGAATCTTAAACTCCTTTATAATCTTTGAGAGTTCTGTTTGACTCTCGTTTTCGTTCTCACCTCCGCTTCTCTCGGATTCTACTCCTCCAACTGTTGTTGGTATCCCTTCTACCCTTTATCGAGCTTGACAATTTTTGTTTCGATTTAATCCTTAAATTTTTAATCAACCAAACTCCACGTTTTCAAAAATATTACTAATTTAAACTTTTGAGTTATCATTTTTAAGTTACAATTTTAAGCTTTAAAAGTTTTGCTTTGTCGTTTTTGGTTGAAGCTATATTTAGTTATTTTTAAAATATCTTAAAAACCTATTTGAAATTAATTCGAAATTATTTCAAAACTTTATACTTCATTTTTGTTTTATTCGCGGATGATATCTATAGTTAGTCCCGTCTCTAAATGCCTTAATAGATTATCTTAAAGTATTTCAAAATTGTTTCAAATTTTGATTTTTAAACGATTGAAATTTTAAGAAAAGTTTTATAATTGTAAATGTTTTGATTTCTACCAGATTATTGTGTAAGACGATTTGATATTTTCTAAATAATTTCGTATGTTCAAGCTTTCGTTTTATCGTCGGTTAATTTTTGAATCTGTATGAAAAACGTTCGACGATTAATTTTGAATTTTACTAACTACAAAACTTGATTTCTCAAGACTAATTTTAAAAAAAAAAAAACAAAACGTTGTCGAATTTCTTAATCAAAATGTATTACCGTTGTTTCGAAAATGTTTTGAGTACTCTCTTTCACTCAAGTTTGTTTACAAACATTTTTTTTTTATAATTGTTATTTTATAAATAACTTTAACTTACAATTTTAGTGATTTAAAATATTTTAAACCTTTGGGTAGTTAAACCCCGTCAATCTTGAGATAAGAATTTCTATAAAGTTTTCTTTTTAAACCAAAATTTTGGTGTGAGTGAAAATCCTTACTTTGTTCAAAATAGGTGACTTCATTTTGATTATATTTTTGAGTTCCTGTAAGTTTCGGGGACGAAACGTTTTTTTTTAGTGGAGAAGCTTTTAACACCCCTAATTTTATAAATTAAATTAATTAAACTTTATTCTTATTTTATTCTGTTTACGATTTAATTCGTATTTCTTAAAATAATTATAAAACAGATTCATTTTGTTTTCAATCGTTTGAACTCATAAAAGTTTATTTGCCTCGAAAAGTCTTTTATGTGTAAAACATATTTTTGGTTTCGTGATAATTTATCTATTATTATTTTAGCTCGAAGTTCATTTTAATTAAAGCCTCGTCAAACATTTATTATTTTTCCTCGAGAAATCAATTTAATTCATTTTCGTTGAACATTCGTTTACTTTCTCGTGAAACTTTATTTTAATCGCAAACATTTATTTTATTCTCGATATTTACTCTAATTTTTTTTTCTTCGAATTGATTAATTTTTTTTTTAAACTTCTTTTTGTCTCGAATACTAATCGTAGCTTCATGGTACATACACGATATTTCATTCGGCCCAAATATCCATCCTTGCAACTCGATTTTAATTTGATTCCTCGTGGGTGAACTTGTGACTCGGTTCTACCTACCACCCATCACGTTATATCCATACTCTCCTCTACACGCTCAACTCTTAACTGCAAACCCTATTCTTTTCCTCTTCTTTTGGCAGTCATCATCTGCGTTCTCCCTCCTCTGCCTTCATCCCCAACTTCGTGTTAATGTTGTCACGTCTGTTGCTGATGTCGCCTAGTTTTGCCGATGTGTATGTTTCCGTCTTTATTTCTCTTCTTTATCTTCTAATTCTGTCCTGACTTTTGTACTGATCTATTCCTACTTTGTTCCGCCTTGTGCTGCCCCTGCTGCGTCGTGCGGCTGTTGCTGTGTGCTGTTATTACGGAATTCTATTGATCTGATGTACTTCTACGGTTGCTGTTCAGTTGTTGTTGTTGATGGTTCTGCTCGTCACTACTGTTTCTGTTTCGGGTTGCTATGGTCGTGATTGTTGTTGTTATTGTTGATTAGGTATGCTTTCTTCATTTTTATTCCTCTTCGTCCCTTCTTTCATCCTTTCTATTCTTCTTCTTCTTCATACTCCAATCGGTTGCTGCTGTTTTGCTCGATTCCGAGGTCGATTGCGGTGTCATCATGTGTTTGGTTGTTGCTGATACGTTGATGCTCTTTCTGCTGCGTGCTGGCCTGCTCCTATGCCTGGGTTGATGTTATTGTTACGGTAATGCTGTTACAGTACTACTGATACAGTACAGTACTGCCGATACTGCTGTTGCTATACTCTCCGTCCCTGCTGCTGTTTGTTGTTTCGTCATATCTCGCTTCTTCGCTTGTTCCTTCCGTCCTATTTCCTTCTCGGTAATTCTAATTACCGATCCTATTCTAGTCTCGAGAGTAATTTAATTACCCCTATTCTCCGTCTCGTTTCCCTCTTTTATTAACTTATTATATGGTTTAATACCATATATTAATTTATTTTGTAGGTAACCGTGCTCGTCCAGAAGACGATTTGTATAATTGAGTCGGATCTTGATGAAGGTAACACATGATGGCATGACTCGGTATTGCATGATATATATGTTGTAGTTGTTTGTAGTATCGTTTTAAAATCGAATTTTTATACGAATAAGCATGTTTTAATTATATTGCGATAATATGCTTAAATCGATTTCGCGTTTCTATCGCTTTTAATCTTCTCAATTTATTTCACATCGGATCTTCTAAAAGTATTATAAGGCCGAGACTAAAAGATACAAATAAGACTTTATTTATGAATTTTCGTGATTTTAATATAAAGTAGCAAAGTGAAAGTTTTTATTATTTTTAACATAATTACTGCATGTTTCAGAATCGATTAGTATTTTTGAACGATTTATTACTCCTGTTTAAAGACTTTAGTTTCGAAAGCTTTGAAAAGAGACTATGGTTTATTTTAAGTCTATTATATTCCTGTAAAATTTCGTAAATTAATTCCAAGTATTTTAGTCACAATAAATTGTTTACGAACAGACGTCGGATTAGTCCGCGAATCCGTCAATCTTTGTAAAATCTAATTTAAACCCTTTGATAAACTTTGAATTTATTCTGGGTAATTTATGTACCTAAGCTTTGACGAGTCTAATTAATGTTTCCAATTGGTTTTCTTCTAAATCAATTTTTAAACGTATTTTATTAATGAGATACCATCGGGTGTCGAATTCTGTCAGTTTGTGAAAATATAAATAAAAACCCATGTTTTATTTGGAATTTGGATTTTCTCCAGAAATAAAAGTTGTAAATAAGTTTCTAAAGTTTTCAACCCCACTGGTCTTACGTTGGTTTGATTTTTAATGATTTAATTACGAATTTTATAGTAAGACAGTGCTATTCCGGAAAATCTGTAAATTTGTAATTTAATACTTTTAATTACCTATATTTCAACCTTTTTGAGAAATAATTATGATTTTCACTTTCGTTGACTTTTGATCATTAAATATATATTTATAAAATAAGTATAATGTTTATGTCTCGAGGCCTAATATAACTATTTTATATAATTCAAATGTTAAACGATTTCTAATTATAATAATACCTATTTTGGAAAGTTAATATTTGAAGAAAGTTTCCCAAATTAAAAAATTTCTTTTTAAGAACGTTTTGATAATCCTATCGAATTATAACACGACTTTGTTTTGGAGTTATGGAATAAGGACAAGTGTACGGGTAGAGTAATACAGTCTAGGTTATACGTTTTGCCATCAACTATAAAGCTGGTGTGTCTATGTTGAGACACATTGGTCGTTGAACTGAGCATGGTTTGTGTTCAGGAGTGTGTATATTTTGACCTTAAACTTAGATATCGCATCGTGTAAGTCGCCGTCGGGTTGAACTGGAATACGGTTGGTGTCCAGGAGGGGTGTACATTACTTAAGCCAGGACCTCGCTGCACGCAGTCCTGTTATAGTTTGAGTTGCCTAGTTAGAGACTGAAGTCTAATTTGTTTTGACTAAATTCTCGAACCTAGTTTAGTATGATCCTAGTGAAAGTCTATTCCGTTACGCTGATTGATTTCCATAACGCCGTTATTATTATGGATTGACATTGATTTGCAAGTTGGCAATCATTTTGAAGTATTTTGCCGTACCATTTTCTACTATTTTGATATAATAGTATTTATGCTTTAATAATATGTAATATGGCTGGGAGAACTGCCTGAGTTGCTCCCCACTGAATTGTGGCTGTTATGTTTATAACATGGCAGGTATTATTTGTTTCGGAGTTTGGTGTGAGCTAGCGAGTGGCGTGGATCCTACTCCGCTTGAGTTATGTTTATTTATGGATTATTAATCCCATTTGGAGAATTTTTATTTTTAGCCCTTTTGTAAAAAGTGGTCTTTGTATTGACTGACCGTTCTTTTGTAAAATATAGAACATCAGTGTGTTTTAATCCCAATTCTACAGTGTTTCCGCCACTGTGTTGCGTTAGAATTTCTAGGGGATTACATATGGACTTATAGAGAGGGTTGTCCTTATGTGAACCCCTCTCTCCCTCTCTCTCTCTATATATATATATTAATAATATTCTGTACACATTGTGTATGACCCAATGGGCCCACTTAAGACTACCAGACACGTAACTCATTTACATGTCAATCCGACATCGACCTCTAGCAAGACATATCGGATACATAGACTTAAGCGGGTAAATCCGTAGGATAGTGGACATAACTCCTTCGTATACCCCACCAAAACAAACAAAACCTAGTTCGATCTGAACATGACCAAACCCGACCCGAACCAACGATCCGACCCGAAAATAATCCGCATCTTACCCAGACCCAACAACTAGACATGGCAAAAGTGATTCGACCCAAATAAGCCAACCGAACCCGATCTGATATCCAAACTAAAGATTCGTTGTTGACTCATATATAACCTGAATTGACTCGAGTTAACGCGAAATTGATCCGGATATTATTATAAAAAACGAGTCGATGTCCCTAAATAAGATGATCTGGCCCGACCCAAAGTCAACGCAGAACTCACCTGACCCAAACCCGACCCGGTTGACTTGTTCGCCAGGTCTAGCGACAACTCAACCGGAACTTGACCCACCCGCCCGATTGCCACCTTTAATAATGACCACATGAAAATAAAATTATTCGTATGTCACAAGATTTATTTAACAATTAATTATGTAATTGTAATTATTTGAGTTATAAAATAAACGTAGATATTGAGGTAAATAAAATAAAAAAATAAGGTAGGTAAAAAGTTGAGGTGAAATGAGGTAAATAAAAAAATAATGGAGTAAAATAAAATAAGGTAGGTGTGGACATGACGTAGGTCCACCCCGACGCGGCCATGCGCGGGTTTGGGTAGGCGAATGAATCTCGTGGTGAGATTGTTCTCGGGTTCGAAATTTAAGTCGAAATGGAGTCGCCACCGAATTTTGTGGTTATTCGGAACCATACGAGCCCACTCTATGTCGTCATGGGCTATACACAAAGTAAGCCCACTTCGATTTCAGAGTTTATTGGGCTCGTCCCTTTGCATTGCAATATCGATACCGTCTAAACCGGCTTTCGTATATAGAATGACTCTCGTGCGCCAAGGGTTTCGGACATCCAGAAACCAAAGGTTCTGAGTAAGGGGTGAGGGTACGTGTTGGGAAGCCCACTAAGGACACCCAACCCCGCCCGCACATGGCGGCCTCTACAAAGACATCGCTCGTGTTTGTGTGCGCGCGCTAGTAAAACGATTAAATGATATGCAAACAGCGTTTTCGGGCTAAGCATGTGAGTTATTGGTTAACTACGTCATTTAATGCATCTTGATTATAGTCGAAATGATTTAGCATGCGAGGTTCATTTATAAAGCGATAAGCAAGTAAATAAATGAAACTCAAACATAAATAACGTACAAGTTACACGGGCGGAAATACAACCCGGCCAATACGAAAATTACATAAACGATATGGAAATGGTATAATAAATAAATAAAGGTTAAGAACGGACCCATATATGCGTTAGACCATGAAATGTGTAGACGGACTAACCCCGTTTAAATGCACATTATGTTGTACATCAAACTAAGGACGGAGACATAGGACCTAGGCGTGATGCTAGCCCGATCCTATGCCTCGATGCCTTGTCCCGACTTATCACGTCGAAAAATCGATCAAAGTCGTTAAGGTGTCGTGATGAACGTGAGTTTTGGAAAATGGATTCACGTGATTGGCTTTACACGTGTCGACTAAAAGTCGTAAAAAAGGACGAGGCTTAAATGTTGCATTTAAGCTCTCGGTTTTCTGGGTTACAGGACCCACTCGGTCGAGTCATGGTCTGACTCGGTCGAGTGCGTCCTTGAAAAAGGTTCTGCTCAATTTTATGGACGCTACTCGGTCGAGTGGCCTATGCACTCGGTCGAGTAGCTCCTCGAAAAAGGTTCTGCCCAGCTTTATGGACGCTACTCGATCGAGTAACCTATGCACTCGGTCGAGTAGCCCCTGTACGAGTGTCAACTCGTTTCGTTTTTTGGGTGTAAAATCGATGGTCGGTCGAATTAAATGCAAATATCGCATGATTTGAATTTAACTCGACCTCCGGTACTATAATCGTGTACATGTACGATTATAATACCGTTGTTGGGATTTTATGAATACGTTTACGTTAGAAAATTTGAATTAGCAACGGAATGCCTCCCTCTACGTCACGACATCGAAACTAACCCTTTCGGGTTATGTGATGTCGGTTTTCGTGTCAACGGGTTCCGCACTAATTAAAATGGGATCGAATGCGTTCAACTACGATTAGTCGCGATCACGTCACGCCCTTGAGTACATTGGGGCGGGGCTCCTCGAAAGGGCTCCACCTCCGTCGTTGCTCGTAAAGGGATTAGACGGATTTTAGGTGACAATTATAGTCAAACATATCCAAAACCGAAATTTGATACTAGCTTATATATGTACGCGGTATGATAGTAATATGTTAGTAACGTGAATAAAAAGTTAGTATGCGAAAATGTAAAGTGTTAGGATGTTAGAGTTAGAGTTAGAATTACGATACTAGTATAGGTATAATATTAACGATACAAAAAACGTAAACAAAAGTAACAAAGATCGAAATGGGGTTTAGGACACCCTCAACATACATGCATAGTAAGGACCTCGGAAATGGACTCGCGAATAGTGACGGGACGTCGGAGTATCGAGGATGTATGCAAGTTATGGTGTATGTGTGTGTGTGTGGATGAATTGCCGGTTTTTTGAGGGACAAGGGACTCGGTTTTTTGTATATGCTTGCTTAGGGTTGTAGTGTGTAGAGTGTAGAAGGATTAGGGTGAAAATGTAGGATGAAAATCTGGTGAAAAAAACCTTGTGAAATGAGTGAGGGTCATGGGGTATTTATAGAGTTTACCCCACGACCTAGGGTCACTCGATCGAGTGGCCCTAGTGCACTCGGTCGAGTGCCCTAGAAAATGGGCCTGATCCGGTTTTTGACGCTCCACTCGACCGAGTGGGTCAATCCACTCGATCGAGTGGATCAGGTAAACCGAGGTAATTTAGGAAGGGTTGACTTGGTTGATTGTGTGATCTTTTTTGAAAATGAGTTTGGGCGCCAGCTTCTAGAAGGTGTACTTGGGCTGTTTTTGTGACGGGTTCGTCTTTGACCGGGTTTTGACCCGGTCGCCAAAAGACGGGATTTATTTTTGGTGTCGGTTTTGGCCCAAATTAGTCTTATTTTGCTCGGAACGACCCACTGGGCCTGAATTTGAGGTCTGTTTTGTGAGATTATTACTCCGCTAAAAGTCCATGTCAGATATTATTGATTTCGGGTCCAAATCCGAGTATACTAAGTCACGTTTGCGTCCGATCATCATCGGGTGTTTGTCGGGAACTGCTACAGACACTAGCAGGCAAAATGCGGGTGTCTACAGAGCCCCCACTCTGACTGAGGCTTGGACAAGGCGAAAGTCAGAGTAGCTACCAGGCCAATCGCAGATTACGACCTGGCAGCCTTCCGGTCGGGTCGTTTATAGTGCAGTAGACTAGCGTGAAGGGCTCGCCAGCCATAAGCAGAGGGTCATACCTGTCCTGCCGATGATAGCTCCGTGGGGAGTAAAACTTGCTTTTGGAGGTGTAGGAGTACCCGTATGCTGATACATCATGGCTTTGACTGTAGCATTCTGGGATAAATATGGGCTCACGTTGGGGAGTGAAGTAGTTGTGCGGGGACTTGCTTCTGAAGTCTTGGGGTGTACCTGTATGCTGACACATGATAAATTGCATGTAACACATAGGAAAAACACCGACTCGTGCTGGGGAAAATGTACTGGATTTTGAAAAAAGTTGAAAATTTCGAAAAAAAAAAATTTTAGAATTTTAGGAATTTTTAGAAAAAAAAAATGAGGAAAGCTCGGGACAACTAGTTTCCTATTCTGGGTTGAAGTCAGGCCTGCACATGCTGGGGCCCAGTTTGCTGAGGAGGCAGGGTTAGTTAGGGTTACAGCCAGGCTTCCCTATTATAAATACAGGTCTCCCTGCTTCAGTTTACTGCACCTCAAATCAAAACCCTTCTTCTCTTAAAAAAAATCTCTCAGTCTCTCAAGAGAATTAAAATTCCTGCCATGGGTATCGAGCATCTCACTTCAATGCTTTTTGCCTGTTCCCAGCACTTTCGGGACGAGGACAAAATTCAGCTGACCCAAATGGGGATTGTCAGCCTGTTTCCTCTTCGGCGTCTAGTGACTGATTCACATTTTTTGGACGCCTGTTTGGCGTTTTGGGATACCACCCATCACGTCTTTGCGTTCCCGCGGGGAGAGATATGCCCTCTTCCCGAGGAGATCGCAGCCATCGGGGGTTGGAGCCCTGTGGCTCGTCCTGCCATCCCTCCGTTCTACCCGGACCCGAGGAGAAGACTGAGGGATTTCCTAGGTCTGTCTCATGCTGAGACAGATCGAATGGTTCGGGGAGATATTGTTTCCCTCTTCGACTTGGCTGACAAGTTCATGAACAGTCAAGATGTAAGGGCTACGCCTTCCCACAGGCGTAGGGCTTTTGCATTCTGCATGCTGCACCGCTATGTATTCGAGGGGTTGATGGATGCTGACTCCTGCGTGGGTCAAATTAGGCTGATTGGAGTGGTTGACCAGATGGAGACTGGTCACAGCCCTGCTTGGCTAGCCACTGGGGAACTCATCATGGGTCTGGATGCTAGGCGACTTGACCCAACCCGACAACTGACGGGGAGCACCCTCATTCTGCAGGTATACGTCTCGCGATTTTTTTTTTTTTTTTTTTTTTTTTTTTTTCGCGCGACTTCCTGAGGTCCGTAAGTCACTCGATCGAGTGGACCTATCACTCGATCGAGTGATGTCTGCAAAGTGCTCCTGCCCAACTGTGGAGAGTCTACTCGATCGAGTGGGATGCTCTACTCGATCGAGTGTCACACCTGACGAGCTTCTGATTGTTCTTAGGGAGACTTACTCGATCGAGTCAGATGGTGTACTCGATCGAGTGGGCTGTAGCGGACCATTTCCTCGCTCATGAATCCTGTATATACTTTTTGCAGGTTTGGCTGTCGGAACGCTTATCGATCATAGAGCCTCCTCCGAGCGTTCCCAACTACCGTAGCAGCCAGATTAGTTCAAGAGGGCGCCGGATAAGCTCAAATCACCATATAAATCGAGCTTACTGGGACGAGGAATTGGTGTTCCACGGTGGCCCATTGATTAGGTGGACGGTTGCTTGGTGGTTCCTTTCTAAGCTGACGGGGTTGGCCAAGAGGGACCAAGCTCGTTACCTTGTGATCCTGTCCCTTGACTGGACAGTTCACATTTACCCGGACCGCATACTGAGGCAGTTCGGTTCGTCTCAGCGCATCCCTAAGACTGAAGCCATTATTAGCGTCTCGCTCCAACTGACGGACGCTATGTGCGACACCTGGTTGCAGAGATGGTTTACTCGTCCTACATGGACTATTCCCAACCCTTGCCAATCTGCTTGGGTTTCTCAGGCTTACGAGAAATGGACTTCTGAGGAGTCCGAGGAAGCCCGTAAAGCTCTGAAGGTCGATGAAGCCTTCGAACTGGTCCGTCGGGAGACGGCGAAGGACAATAGGGGATTCTTCGATGAGGGAGAGACCCCTGCTACCTTAGTCCGATTAGAGTCGGGTCTTAAGTCACATACTAAGACTCGAGCTAAAGATGCCGGTGCTAGTGGCATGCGGGGGCGGCAAAGCCCCCAGACTGACTTGGAGCGACGACTTGGGCCAAGGCTGGCGGTCCGGGACCGATTAGGTCCGCGTGACCGGCTCCCAGAACCCGTGAGGGCCCGACTCGGGCCTATCGAGGTGGATGAGGACTCGAGTTCCAAGAAACGAGTCCGGGCTAAGGAGGTTCCTGTGGTGATTCGGGAACGCTCTCCTCCGCGTCGTCGTCAGTGGACGGCCAAGGAGGCCAAGGACAAGGGGAAGGGCAAGATGCCCTAAATACCGAGTCCTTAGTTTTTTTTATTATTTAAATATTATTACTATTTTTGTCGTTTGTTTTTTTTTGTAGTTTTTTGAATTCATGCACTTGTAATTTTCCCAAGTTTATTGGGGTTTCTTTTTTTTGTGATAATTAATAAATGGAAATTTATTATTAAACCGTTCCTGTCTTTTCTCGATTGCATTGGTTGTGCCCTTTTGAGGGGCTGCCTACGTATCCGCGATTAGCAGAATCAAACCAGACGTAGTTCAGGCTTAGGAAATTTGTAATCTTGAATTACACCAAGACTATTGGTTCAAGATGTTTTGCGATAGTAGAATAAATAATTCTAGCTCATTGACTTTCTTTTTTGTAAAATAAATGATTTTAATAAAAATTGCTAATGACATTGAGAAATGGCTAAGGGTAGTAACGCTTCAGCTGGTCCAGGTTGGTTGGGTTGACGAACTCATTCCCGTCCAGGTCCGTCAGCATTACTGCTCCCCCTGATAGGATCTTTTTCACCAGGTATGGCCCAGCCCAGTTGGGTTTGAATTTTCCCCTTGGGTCAACTGGTAGTAAGGCTCGAACAGATTTAAGGACTAGATCCCCTTCTTTAATGTTTCTGGGCCTTACTCGCTTGTTGAAGGCCCGTTGGATCCGTTTCTGGTAGATTTGGATGTTGTTGAGAGCGCGGGACCGTCGTTCGTCTAGTAGAACCAACGAATCGTACCGTGCTCGAACCCAGTCAGCTTCGGGTACTTGGCTTTCTAGCAGAATTCTGAGGGACGGTACCTCTAGCTCAACTGGTTGGACTGCCTCCATCCCATAGGTTAGATAATATGGCATCGCCCCGGTTGCGGTGCGAAATGATGTCCGGTACCCCCATAGGGCAAAAGGTATTTTGTCGGGCCAGTCCCGATAATTATCAGCCATCTTTTTGAGTATGGTGACAATCGTTTTATTAGCTGCCTCTACTGCTCCGTTCGTTTGGGGACGGTAGGGCGAGGACGTGTGCCTTTGAATTTTGTATTTAGCCAGTAGGCCCGCGGTCTCAGCCTGGAAATGTGTCCCGTGATCACTGATAAATTCATGTGGGATTCCATACCGACATATTATCTTGTTTTGGATAAATTTGGCGACATGTTTGGCATTGAGGATGCGATATGATTCAGCTTTGACCCATTTGGTGAAATAGTCGATAGCTACTAAAATGAAGCAGTGACCGCCAGTACCGGAGGGATTCACCTTCCCGATTATGTCGATACCCCATGTCGAGAACGGCCAAGGTGACGTCATGGTATAGAGCAGAGATGACGGCATATGTTGCACATTGCCAAAGATTTGACAGTTATGGCAATGTTTGACATATAACTGGCAGTCGGCCTCCATGGTGTTCCAGTAATACCCGAGCCTCATAATTTTTCGGACCAACATGTGAGCATTCATGTGTGGGCCGTTTTCACCATCATGTACTTCGGCCATTACTTTCTCGGCTTTATATTTGTCAACACAAAGGAGAAGAGCCCCCTGTGCCGTCTTTTTGTACAGTTGCCCGTCATCAGTACGGATGAACTGGGTGGCTAGCCTCCGTAAGGCTTTCTTGGCTCGACCCTCAGTCCCGAAAGGATACTCTCCGTTGGTCAGGTATGTTAACACAGCCTGGTACCAAGGTTCGGGATCAGTGATCTCGATGTCTTCAATGTCATGGATGTATGCCGGCTCAGACCGTCTTTCGACACAAATTGGCATACTGGTCACGTGGTCGGGAATGTTCAGTAAAGATGCCAATTTTGAGAGTGCATCTGCAAAATGATTTTCTTCCCGAGGCAGGTATATGTACTCTACCTTCTGGAATTGTTTCTCGAGATCCCTTACTCGTGCCTGGTAGGCTATGAGATTAGCATTCCGAGTCTTCCATTTTTGGAGTGCTTGGTTAATGACCAAGGATGAGTCGCCATGTACCCGGAGATTTGTGATCCCTAGGTTGGCGGCGGCTTGTAGCCCATAAATGCATGCTTCGTACTCTGCTGCATTATTGGTAACATCAAAGTCCAGTTTGATGGAGACGGGAGTAGGCTCCCCTCTTGGTGAAATTAGGAGGATCCCGACTCCGAACCCTCGAAAATTAGATGCTCCATCGAAGTATAAATCCCATGTTTCGGCATCGGTATGGAAAATATCTTCGTCGGGGAAGGACCAGGTGTCAGTGTGTCCTTCTTCGGTTACCGGGCTGTCAGCGAGGAATTCAGCTACTATTCGCCCCTTAATAGCTTTTAACGGTACAAATTTCAGGTCGAACTCTGCCAACATTAGATTCCATCTTGAAATCCGGCCATTGAGGATGGGCTTTTCGAAAGAGGTACTTGATCGGGTCCATCTTGGATAGAACATGGACCTCATGGCTGAGCATATAGTGTCGAAGCTTCTTAGTGGCCCAGACTAGAGCCAAGCACGTCTTCTCGAGCATGGTATATTTGCACTCATACTCTAAAAACTTCTTGCTGATATAATAAATGGCTCGTTCTTCGGAGTCAACTGTCTGAGCCAGCATAGCCCCCATGGCTGTCTCGGTCGTTGTTAGGTATAACGACAGAGGCAAACCGGGTTGAGGTGGCATCAAAACTGGCGGAGCAGACAGAATTTCTTTGATTTTGTCGAAAGCAGCTTGGCACTTGTCATCCCATAGTATTCGTTCCCCTATTTTCAGTTTCTTGAAAATTGGTTCACACACCACGGTTAGCTTGGAAATGAATCGACTAATATACTGGACTTTCCCGAGAAATCCCCTTATTTCTTTTTCGGTTTTAGGAGCTTGCATCTCGGTAATGGCTTTGATTTTAGCTGGGTCGACCTCGATACCTCGTTGGCTAACGATATGACCCAGTAATTTGCCTGACGTTACCCCGAAACTGCACTTTTGAGGGTTTAGCCTCATGTTGTATTTGCGCAATCGGGTAAAGAATTTTCTTAGGGCGGTGATGTGACCGTCCCGTTCTTTGGATTTGACGATCATGTCGTCTACATAGACCTCTACCTCTTTATGCATCATGTCGTGTAGTAAGGTGGTAGCGGTCCTTTGGTATGTGGCCCCGGCATTAATAAGACCAAACGGCATGACGGTATAGCAGTAAGTACCCCAAGGTGTAGTGAAGGTAGTCTTACTCATATCTTCTTCCGCCATCTTGATTTGGTTATATCCGGCATACCCGTCCATGAATGACAGAAGGGCATGATCGGCCGTGTTATCCACCAGTATATCGATGTGTGGTAACGGAAAATCATCCTTCGGGCTTGCTTTGTTAAGATCCCGAAAATCTACGCATATCCGCACCTTACCGTCCTTTTTAGGAACCGGCACGATGTTTGCAACCCAGTCCGGATATTCGGACACTTGTATGAAGCCGGCTTTGAACTGTTTGTCGACTTCTTCCTTTACTTTGAGAGACCACTCGGGCCTCATTCGACGAAGCTTCTGTTTGACCGGTTTGCACCCGTCTTTGATAGGTGTGCGGTGCTCGGCTATTTCCCGGTCTATCCCCGGCATGTCCTTGTAGGACCATACGAAGACGTCTTTGAACTCTTGGAGGAGGTCTATAAATTGTTGTTTCTCCTCAGGATCTAAGGATAACCCTATCTTAAGTATCTGAGGCTCTAAGGTTGTTCCCACGTTTATGGACTCGGTCTCTTCAATTACCGGATTTCGGGATTCCCTTTGCTCTAGTTGCTCGATCAGATGGGGAGGTAATGGTACCTGTTCGTCGGATTTCTCAATGTCATAGCATAAAACGTTTTTGAAAGCAGAATTTAAAAGAGACAAGTCGTAAGCAGAACGGTTGTTATTATTGATTGAAAACTTGGAAAACAGCTCAAAGAGAGCAGCCATCTGATCATTGGTCAGTGGCGGGATTGGTAAAGCACTTGGGACAGACCCCGAAGTGCTAGCAACAGGAATGATAGAAGGGAGGGGGGTTACAGGAGTGACTCTAGCACCGACTTCTCTAGACTCGACCTCAGACTCTGACTCAGACTCCGACTCAGACTCGGACTCAGACTCAGGCATGTCTCCCTCTCCGGTGACCAGCTTGTAGATCTTTCCTTGACTGTCGGTCCATTTGACAGTCTTCCTCCAGGCCCTGCTTCCCGTCTCGGAGCCAACATCCGAGATCAGCTTGGTCGGGTCAAACCTGTTGCTGCGGAGGATCAGGTTGACCAGGTCTTCTTTTGGAGTCGGGGCTATGGTGTCTTCCCCGAAGAGCAGCCCCAGCGCGGGCTCGGCATCATCCGCTCCATCGGACTGGATGAGGGCGAACACCTCATCCGGGATGTAGTTGCAGTCCCGGGCCGAGTGGGTCCCGAGGTGCGTAGCATTGGGTTGGTATAGCCCAACCTGGATAGCCCCGAATACGGGTGTGACAAAGTAGTCAGACAACCGTGGGCTGTAAGGGCTCAAGTGGATACCCTTCATGATGTTGCAGGCCTTTTCGATTCCTGCTCGGACGACGTTGCCCGGAGTGGTGGCATAGCCAAGGCCGAAGTGAGAGTCTTCGTCCTTAAGGACCTCGATGATCTTCCCAGCTGGAAGGTCGGGTCGAGAGGTAGCCCCCGGAAGGTACCCTAGGTTCTGGAGCATCGTGTCAATGCTCGTGGTGAAGTAAGGCCTAAAAAGGTACTCTTCCTCGATCATCCCCACAAAGTCGAACCCCCAGAGGTCCGTGCGGCCCGTGGCGTTACAGCTAGCCACGGTCATTAGGGTCGCCTCCAAAGTAATAACATCGTTAAGCAAAGGCACCTTGATCTTACGGTGGAGGGTGGAGGACACAGCTTTCACCGCGTAAATCCACGGCCTTCCTAGGAGCAAGTTGAATGATGAGGTGACATCAATCACCTGGAATTCAAGCTCCTTTTCTATCGGGCCCGTTATGATGGTCAGTATTATGGCCCCAGCTACCGACTTTGGACTCCCATCAAAGGCTTTGATGGTTTGAGCAGTCGGGATATAGTCAGCCTCGGTAATGCCGAGGGCTTTGGCGGTCCTTAGAGGAAGGACATTCACGGTTGACCCGTCATCGACTAGGGTCATCGGGAGGTACTTTCCCCGGCAAATCACCGTGATGTAAAGGGCCAGGTTGTGGGAGGTCCCGAATGGCGGCAGATCGGCTTCGGAAAAGGTGATCATTGGGCCTCCTTCTTTGGCCTTACCCTTTAGGTGGGGTAGGATCGTGGCTACCATTTCAGCAGGGGTAGCTAAAGAGTCAATCTTGACTTGATCGAGAGCCTTTGTAAGTGCTTCTCGATGTTCTTGTGAGCTGACTAAGAGTTGCCATATAGTGAGGTCAACTCGGGTTCTCTTCAGTTGCTTCACAATAGCTGTTTTAGCGGTCGGCTCTTCAGGGGCGACTTCCATCCCGAGTGGATCGGTGATGGCTGTCGGGATAGGGGTGTCCCTAGTGCTTGTGGCTAAGTAGGGACGACCAAGGTTGTTGCTGGCTAGGACTCGAGTTTTGGCCTCTCGAATTTGTTCAGGGGTGATGGGAACGGTTTCCCCTTTAACGAGGTAGATATCATCCTCGTCGTCAAACCAGATCCCGTTCACTTGCGGGATGAATGGAGAGATAAGGTGAGAGCAGTCAATCACCTCCCCGGCAAAGATGGCATGGGAGCTGAAAGGGTTCTCCTTGTTGCTTGGCTTATCTCCGGGTAGCGGGATTTTACCGCTTTCAATCAGGTCCTGGATCAGGTGCTTCAGCTTCCAACATTTTTCGGTGTCATGCCCATTGCCCCGGTGGTATTGGCAATAGGCTTGAGCGTTGTAGTTCTTGGAGCGTCGCTCGACCGGAACTTCAGGAGTTGGGCCTATCGGTTGGATTAGGCCTTTGGAGGATAGCCTTTGTAAGGCATAGGTATAGGTGGTACCTATATCAGTGAAGACCCGAGGTGGGGTGTTCTTCTTGGACGGGGCATCTAGTAGATTAACCGCGTCAAAAATGCTGCGGGTTGCAGCCTGGGGCTTAGTGGTGGAGGAAGAGGCCCCTTGGTATCCTTTGCTAGCGGCCTTAGTGAGGCTTTCTAGTCTCAGGTCGTCTTCGATCCTCATACCCATTTCAGTAAGGGTGGTGAAATTGGGTATGACAGCGTACCGGAGGTGAACTCGGTAGGAGGGGAGGAGGTTCTTGACAAAAGCCTCCACTAGAGTCTTCTCATTGGGCTTATCGACCAATTTCACGCTCTCGGCCCTCCATCGTTGAAGGTATTTAGTGAAACCTTCCTTTGGCTCTTGGGCCATAACCTCCAGAGATCGCATGGTGGTTTGGATCTCGGTGTTGTCAGCATAGTTCCGAGCGAACTCGGTAGCCACATCATCCCATGTAGGGTATTTTTTCGGGTCTAGCCTGTAGTACCAGGCCCGTGGGTGCTTCTCAAGGGATGTAGCAAAGAGATTCTTGAACATGGTCGAATCCACTCCCTTGATGGCCATGAGTTCCTTGAAGGCCCGCACATGTAGTAACGGGTCCTCAGTTCCCTCAAACATGGGCAAACCTGTGAGGTTCAGGTTCGCGGGCAGCTTGTCACTCAGCGGGTTGTACTCTCGACTATTCTCCCGATGAATGTTGTTACTCCCAGCCAGATGGACTTGTTCCTCTAGCCGGCGCACCGCGCTGACTAGTTCAGCTAGAGGCTCATTAGCCTCGACATTAGGAGCCCTTTGCTCCACCGTAGCTAGGCGAGCAACAATGGCCACTTGGCCAGCCCTCATTTCGGTCAGTTGGGCTTCGATGTCGGTCTGCTTCGCGACCATGGCGTCCAAAGAGGTTTGTAGGCTGTTCAAAGTAGCCATCCTTCGAGCGTGTCTAGTTGCTGGCGGCCTGTCTGTAAGAACACCGCGTAATCAGAAACTGAACCCAGATCTTGGAAAAAAAAGGGAAAGTACATCCCGAGCGACACTAGGAAAGAAGACTAGAGACTCGAGAAAGACATCTAGACGGATGACTCGATGGGTGGTACAACTTCCTTAGGATTTTGGCTTTGTGGGCCTAATCCCGTTCGAAGGAAGGTCCACGTGAGATTTTTCCCCAGACTTTTGACTCGGGTGTATGGACGGACTTTCCTTTGTAGGGGTATGCCCTACGCGGGTCGGTCGTGCCTTGACGGATAAGGCGGACTCGGGAAAGGGGGGGAAACTCGTGATATAGGATCAGCGGAGTTTCGACGCTATAGACCTTCGACATACTATGCAAAGACCCGACACACGACTAGACGGTAGGTCCTATAATAAGGAAGGTTTACTAGGAAAGTTGGATGTTTGAAATTTGAATATAAAGTGGATGAATTTCCGAGAGTTCGAAAATTAAAAACGGAATTTCGAAAACCAAGATTAGAATTTTGAAAATTCAGAAAATCGAGATGGTGTTGGAAATTCGAGAATTAAAACGGGCAGCATGCCGACTAGAGAAAAAGGATATTTGAGTCAAATCATTTGATCCTAAATTTCGGCGGCATTCCGAGTTTTGAAAATTGGATATTTTGAAAAGACGGGTCCCGAAACGGACAGCATTTCGGGTTTTTCAAAATTTGGGTGTTTTGGAAAGATGCACTTTTTTTGAAATGACGGTTTTTGAAAAATGACACGGAAACCAAGTAGCACGTAGTCAAACAAGCATTATAACGACGCTTATGTACGCTTCACACTAAGTCTCGGTCGGTCAAAGTAGGGTCTATACCAACAACGATAGCATTCTCACGAAACGGGACGGACTTCCTAGCCGATTTGGAACTAGGACCTGCCGTAAAACCCCGGTGAGTTCCGCCATCGAAGTCTTTAGTGCACCCATGTAGGAATGCACCGTGGTATAGTGGGACGTCGGTCACAAGTAACCGGCCCGGGCAAAATTTGGGTTATGCATGAACCATTAAACTAATGCGCGCACACTAATATTCGAACGATTTCTCTTCGAGTCTCACCCTAGGAACCCCGATGACATGTGGTACATCAGGTATCCCCAGCGGAGTCGCCAAATTGTGGACATGACGTAGGTCCACCCCGACGCGGCCACGCGCAGGTTTGGGTAGGCGAATGAATCTCGTGGTGAGATTGTTCTCGGGTTCGAAATTTAAGTCGAAATGGAGTCGCCACCGAATTTTGTGGTTATTCGGAACCATACGAGCCCACTCTATGTCGTCATGGGCTATACACAAAGTAAGCCCACTTCGATTTCAGAGTTTATTGGGCTCGTCCCTTTGCATTGCAATATCGATACCGTCTAAACCGGCTTTCGTATATAGAACGACTCTCGTGCGCCAAGAGTTTCGGACATCCGGAAACCAAAGGTTCTGAGTAAGGGGTGAGGGTACGTGTTGGGAAGCTCACTAAGGACACCCAACCCCGCCCGCACATGGCGGCCTCTACGAAGACATCGCTCGTGTTCGTGTGCGCGCGCTAGTAAAACGATTAAATGATATGCAAACAGCGTTTTCGGGCTAAGCATGTGAGTTATTGGTTAACTACGTCATTTAATGCATCTTGATTATAGTCGAAATGATTTAGCATGCGAGGTTCATTTATAAAGCGATAAGCAAGTAAATAAATGAAACTCAAACATAAATAACGTACAAGTTACACGGGCGGAAATACAACCCGGCCAATACGAAAATTACATAAACGATATGGAAATGGTATAATAAATAAATAAAGGTTAAGAACGGACCCATATATGCGTTAGACCATGAAATGTGTAGACGGACTAACCCCGTTTAAATGCACATTATGTTGTACATCAAACGAAGGACGGAGACATAGGACCTAGGCGTGATGCTAGCCCGATCCTATGCCTTGATGCCTTGTCCCGACTTATCACGTCGAAAAATCGATCAAAGTCGTTAAGGTGTCGTGATGAAAGTGAGTTTTGGAAAATGGATTCACGTGATTGGCTTTACACGTGTCGACTAAAAGTCGTAAAAAAGGACAAGGCTTAAATGTTGCATTTAAGCTCTCGGTTTTCTGGGTTACAGGACCCACTCGGTCGAGTCATGGTCTAACTCGGTCGAGTGCGTCCTTGAAAAAGGTTCTGCCCAATTTTATGGACGCTACTCGGTCGAGTGGCCTATGCACTCGGTCGAGTAGCTCCTCGAAAAAGGTTCTGCCCAGCTTTATGGACGCTACTCGATCGAGTAACCTATGCACTCGGTCGAGTAGCCCTTGTACGAGTGTCAACTCGTTTCGTTTTTTGGGTGTAAAATCGACGGTCGGTCGAATTAAATGCAAATATCGCATGATTTGAATTTAACTCGACCTCCGGTACTATAATTGTGTACATGTACGATTATAATACCGTTGTCGGGATTTTATGAAAACGTTTACGTTAGAAAATTTGAATTAGCAACGGAATGCCTCCCTCTACGTCACGACATCGAAACTAACCCTTTCGGGTTATGTGATGTCGGTTTTCGTGTCAACGGGTTCCGCACTAATTAAAATGGGATCGAATGCGTTCAACTACGATTAGTCGCGATCACGTCACGCAATTGAGTACATTGGGGCGGGGCTCCTCGAAAGGGCTCCACCTCCGTCGTTGTTCGTAAAGGGATTAGACGGATTTTAGGCGACAATTATAGTCAAACGTATCCAAAACCGAAATTTGATACTAGCTTATATATATATACGCGGTATGATAGTAATATGTTAGTAACGTGAATAAAAAGTTAGTATGCGAAAATGTAAAGTGTTAGGATGTTAGAGTTAGAGTTAGAATTACGATACTAGTATAGGTATAATATTAACGATACAAAAAACGTAAACAAAAGTAACAAAGATCAAAATGGGGTTTAGGACACCCTCAACATACATGCATAGTAAGGACCTCGGAAATGGACTCGCGAATAGTGACGGGACGTCGGAGTATCGAGGATGTATGCAAGTTATGGTGTATGTGTGTGTGTGTGGATGAATTGCCGGTTTTTCGAGGGACAAGGGACTCGGTTTTTTGTATATGCTTGCTTAGGGTTGTAGTGTGTAGAGTGTAGAAGGATTAGGGTGAAAATGTAGGATGAAAATCAGGTGAAAAAAACCTTGTGAAATGAGTGAGGGTCATGGGGTATTTATAGAGTTTACCACACGACCTAGGGTCACTCGATCGAGTGGCCCTAGTTCACTCGGTCGAGTGCCCTAGAAAATGGGCCTGATCCAGTTTTTGACGCTCCACTCGACCGAGTGGGTCAATCCACTCGATCGAGTGGATCAAGTAAACCGAGGTAATTTAGGAAGGGTTGACTTGGTTGATTGTGTGATCTTTTTTGAAAATGAGTTTGGGCGCCAGCTTCTAGAAGGTGTACTTGGGCTGTTTTTGTGACGGGTTCGTCTTTGACCGGGTTTTGACCCGGTCGCCAAAAGACGGGATTTATTTTTGGTGTCGGTTTTGGCCCAAATTAGTCTTATTTTGCTCGAAACGACCCACTGGGCCTGAATTTGAGGTCTGTTTTGTGAGATTATTACTCCGCTAAAAGTCCACGTCAGATATTATTGATTTCGGGTCCAAATCCGAGTATACTAAGTCACGTTTGCGTCCGATCATCATCGGGTGTTTGTCGGGGAACTGCTATAGACACTAGTAGGCAAAATGCGGGTGTCTACAGTAGGTAAAAAGTTGAAGTGAAAGAAATAAAAAATAATATAAAATAAGTTATGTGAGGTGAGAAAGTCTGAGATGAGCCTGTGTATAAAGTATACTTTTGTGGTGAGTCTGAGTCTGAGTCCGAAGAACGAAAAGTGGGTGGAAAGCTGAGGTGGCCGAGTTTGAGAAAAAAAGATAATATGTGGATAAACATAGCCTTAGGACTTAGGAGGCAAGTGAAGGCGTCTCTTTAGTACTCCTCCATCCGTTCATTACTTTATATACTCTCTCAGTTTCATTGAAAGCTTCCACTTTTCCTTTTTTGTAAATTTCTTTGATAGCTTCCACTTTCTTTTTTGGTATAACTCTTTCCCTCTTACCTAGGTGGTCCACCTACTTTACACCCTCTCTACTTTTGAATATTTTATTATTATCCTTAAAAAATGTGCCCCTTTTTAGGTGGAATCTTTCAATGAAACGGAGGGAGTACCATTTTTCACCATTTTAAAGAAAGATTTTAAGAAAGATGATAAAAGTAAAGGTATTATTGATAAATCAAATAATGTTATGGGTACACCAAACTTAAAGAAAGGAAAAAATAGTGGCATTTTGTGTAAATAGATAAAGTATATATAAGAATTATAATGTAAATTATTTTGTCAAAAGTACGAGTAAATTGTAAAGATTTGATTGGATTGTCAGTGTAAAGAATTGTTTAAATGAGAGGGAGTAAAATGTAACTAGACAACATTGTTAACCTTAACATTACTTCTAACACCTATAGATATACTCTGTATATGTGGTTAATCTACTCACTTGTGCCACTCCAGTTGTAGAAAGATATATCTAGAGTAAATGTCATAATTTGTATTTTTCTCATTTACATCGACAATAAGGGGCCGTTTGGTTTGAGGTATTCAGGAAAGGGAAAGGGAATCAAAGTTCCCGATTCCCTTTGTTGGTGTTTGTTTAGCCAATTCAATCATTCCCTTTCTCCATCCCTTTCCCCCAAACTCCTCTAACTTCTTACCCCCACCCCCCAAGGTAATGGGATTCCCTTTCCCCAATCACCAACCTAGTCATCACCATCACCAACAACCGCCACCATCACCACCACCACCACTACGACCACCACCACCAAGGCCCACCTACCACCATTACGAACACCACCACACTCTCGGGTCAGGTCAAATATGAGTCGAAGTTGGGGCAAAATAATTTTTGATGCCTTAATTTATCAATTAAAAAGAAAATGCATTTTTTAAAATTTATCATATTGTAGTAATTATTACTCCGTATATTTACCGTATTTACAATTAAAAAGGTGTAAAAATAATACTCCTTATATTACAGGTATTTTATTATTAAAAGATACTACAATTTTTTATTTTTTTTATAATTTAGATATTAATTTTATAATTTTTTATTTTACATAAGTATAAGTAATATGATGACACACCGCTGATGTTGAGGTTTGAGTGAATGTTGGGTGAAATTCATTCTCTTTCATTGAAACCAAACAACAACCTAAATTTGGGGTAATCCCATTCTTTTCCCTCTGTTTCCCTTTGTTGATTTCATTCTCTTTCCCTTTGATGAACCAAACGCCCCCACTATTATGTTCCAACCCCACTATTATATCTACCATCCAGTCCCCTCTTAGACTTACACACTTTAAAACCCTCAAACACACAAATGTCATTATTTGGTTTGATTTGAAAATTTTTCGAGCCGACGTTTGATTTGATTTGATACCGTCAAATAATGAAAATCGTTATTTGATTTTTCGAATCGAATAATCGAATAATATTTGATTTGATCCGACAAAAAAAAAATAGAAGCACAAAATGAATCGATCTTAAATATAGGTACTATTCTTACTATGGTGACATTAACCAACTAATTCAACAAGCAATCTCAAAAACACAACATTTTGGAAAACAAAATAAATCTACATATATTACCGTAGCTTAGTTTAGAGTTATGGCGTAACTTCTCAAGCAAGCTAAGCAGCAATAAAGTTCCTACTTTAGTATCTATTACTCACTCCGTATCTATATGTTGGTCCACTTTATTTAATACATGGGTGGAGTATTATATTAAAAGTGGACGAACATATAGATACGGAGGGAGTACAATATAAATTCATTCAAAAATATTAAGTTTCTCAATCAAATCTAATTTCAAGTTCTTCTTTGCTTCTTAGTGCTCGAAGACTATTGCTTTCGCAAATTTCTTGGTGTCTTTTAGGATAAATTTTCTAAATGAACCATAAATTTAGATGGAGTGAAAAAATGGAACAAGTAATGGATTGAAACGAATCGAGCCGAATATTATTCTTGATTTGGTTCGAATAACAAATTATGATTTGGTCCTATATTTGATCGCCCGAATCGAATATGAATCGAGCTTTTTTCGAGCCGAACCTCACGAATCGAATCTATGTCCCAATGAAATCTTACCGTTCAATTATTATATTTTTCACGAATGAATACAAGTGAGAAATCATAGTGGTACAACAGGGAGTACTTCTCTATTTCCCAAATCCCTCCTATTTTTTCTTCTTTCTTTTTCCCCACTTACCTTTGCAGGAAGGTTGGCAGAACCCTCGCTCTTTGGTTTCTTGTGTTGTCTGTTTTTAGAAGAAAACCCCTTCTTTTGAGAAACCAAACTATATACTACCTACTCTCATACTTTATTTTTATAATAATATATATCACATAAAATCTCAGTTTTTTTTTCCTTGCTTGGTTCATATTTGCTTCGGCTCTTGTGTTCAAATTTTCTTTGTTTTGGGCAGTGGGATCCAAATCTATAGAGTTTAATGCAATTGTATTCTTGGGATCAGCATCATTAAGAACAACAAAAAAAATACTGCAGTAGTTTTCAGAAACCTGGTTTCGCATTTTTGTCTTTTTTTTTTTAATCAACAGACAGTTGGTTTTCCTTGTCTTATCTTGAAGTACTTGCTAAATCTTTTGGCACCTTTCATTTTCTTTATCAATTTTAGTATTACTATATTAAAAGTCCGGCCAAAAGTATTTCAAACGAGGGTTTTAGTTTTAATTTTACTGCAAAAACTCTATTCCCAAAAATAAATATCATAACCTGGATTTCCAAGGTGAAACCAAGAGCGAGCATATAGTAAGGTGAGACGAGCATCAAAGCGTTGTAGTACCAAAGGAATGGGGCCAAAGGCGGCTGCTACAAGAGGGCAAATAGTTCAAGTACAAGGGGGCCACATTATCCGAGCCACGGGTCGAAAGGACCGACACAGCAAGGTTTTCACAGCCAAGGGCCCAAGAGACAGGAGGGTTCGACTGGCGGCCCACACTGCCATACAATTTTACGATGTGCAGGACCGGTTGGGATATGATAGGCCTAGTAAGGCTGTGGATTGGCTCATCAACAAGGCTAAGGCTTCTATTGATCAGTTGGCCGAGTTACCAGCCTGGGACCCCATTGCTTCTCCTCCTCCTCATCATCATCATCATCGTGATAATAGTACTAATGGCGGCGTGGATGCAAACATTAACGATGTAGGAGCATCTAGTCAAATAGGTTTGGGAGGTGATAATAATTCAGCTGCTGGGTCAACATCACATTTTTATTATGCTCCAGCTCCACATTGTGTAGACTCACAATGTTTGGGTGATAGTATGAAATCTTTTTTCCCTACTAGTATCACATCTCAGTATAATAACAATGATAATATTGATAATAATAGTAATACGCTTGACTTCAACAATTACCCTCATGAGTTGATTTCTAGGGGAGCACACCAAAATGATAAGGATTTGTGTTTATCTCTTCATTCTCTTAATGACCCGGGTCATGAGGAGCCCCTTTTTCATGGAGGATGGCCCCATCAACATGATGTAGGTCGATTTACGAGATTAATGGGGTGGACCGGAGGTGGCGGTGGTGGTGGTGGTGAGGGCAGGGGAGGATTATTGTTTAACACTAATCCACCCCCATTCATCTCAACACACGCATTGTTGTTGAACCAACAAGAGTCGACAATAATAATGCCTACTACTAATAATTCTAATTCTACTACTAATAATAATAATGAGCGGGGTACCCTTCAGTCCAGTTACTCTCACTTAACCCGGCTGTTTCAGAATAATCCGGCTTATAATCATCATCATCATAATGAGCCAGTTTCTGATCAAATGGGGGATGGAACTGATAGTGAGCTTCATGGGGTTTTACATTCCGTCGCAAATTCATGGAGTTTTGCGTAGTGGTACTGGTACTGGTACTGGAGCTTCAGTGTCTAATAATAATAGGGCATCCTCATCTTCCTTGTCCACTGACTCGACGCAGCATATGCACTAGCTAGCTAGGTAAACCTAACCCCATTATTCCATTTTTATGAGTTCATCTACATGATGGTATGTTAGATCAGATCTGGGTTTGAGATTTAGATCTCGAAAGATTGAGAGGTGCCTCGGTTCTTCCATATCGATTATAGCTCATACATACATACATACGTTAATTCGTGAAGCTCTACAAAGTTTTGTTTGATGATACTGTTCAGATTTGTTTTAAATTGTCAAGGGTTAATGACATTTATTGTATATATGATATTTCAATGAATGAATTATAAAATCTTTGTCTAATTGTCATCATGTCAGATAAGGACTACGGACATCATCTAATGCAAAGCAGATAGATCAGATGCAAAAAGAGAATCGAACAAGTAAGTCAATGCACACAACTGCAAAACTATGAGAAGATAGACGATTTTTGAGAAGTTAGATTCGGTTTTCCTACAACTAAACATTGCCTCATTTGACCGCTCGTGTTTTTTTTTGGTTTAGAGAAGAGTGCACTACGTTGTAGGTGAGATCAAACCCCCCAACATCTCGATCAGAGCAAAAGAGTTCTTATCACTTTAGATTACATTTTCTTCTCAGCACTCTTGGTTTCGTGAGTAAGAAACTTCCACCTTTATTAACTGGAGTAGCTAGCTTATGTTTTTTTTAGTATGGTATTTTTTTGAACGATTTAGTATGATACTCCTTTTCATTCTTTGGAAAAATATCATTTGAATTTTTTCCAATGAATGAGAGGGAGTATTAATTAACTTGTTTTAGTTGTTGTTTCCTTGTAATAGAACCAAAATATGTGTAATTTTGAGGAAATTATTGGGGTGTATCATGTTGCTACTAAGCCGTATCATTTTGTGTTTATGCTACTTCAGGCTGTACGAGTATACGACCTTTTCTTTTAATAATGCAAAACATAGAATGAATTTTTCTTCATTTTTGACCTAAATTTTCATAGTGTTGTTTAATTTTTTACCCAAAACACAAATTAGCAACCTTCAAATACGTAGAAGTATAGATTTGTAATTTGGTACATCTAAATTTTGGAAAACACCACTTTTTTTAAAAAAAAAATTGAGCTTGAAAAACTATAACTCATTTTTAATAAATTAAACTTGAGAAACTAATAAACATCCTGTAAACTAGTGAAGTTAATATTTGGTAATATTTTCATCGATCCAAATTTATTTATTTGTTTCCTTTTTAAAAAGGAATTTACTTAGAATTGGTGAAATATTACACCTAATTTAATCCCTCTATTTTAATCAAAATCGTTTTTTCATCAAATCACTACGAGTAGTAAATCAAACAATCAAACAAATAGATGGAACAGAACGAGTATTCCGGTAAAGATATTCATAATAGTTTATTATTTAGAGACAATATTAAATAATATTTTTTTACTAACAAAATAGACAACACTCGGGTAAAATTCGATGAGGCCAGGGTAGGTAACGAAATTGAGATGCCCTAAGTCTCATATATACGAGACAAGTCACAGTACAATTATTATGAGACGTACCACTCACAAAAAGTATACTTATTCTATACTCCCTCCGTCTCACTAATATAGACTATATAGTCATCCCTCTTTTTTTAGTAAACAAGTTTCTTTGCCGCGCGCGATGCGCACGTATGGTTAGGTACGATTCGTGTATGTATTTTGATGGCGCATATTGTTGTCATTGATTGTCGAATTGTTGGCATAATTCGAACTATTGTTTGTAGTTTTTTTCTTTTTGTCATACGTTTATAGTTCTAAGATGAAACTATCTACTAATCTAGGAAGTACACGTTGTAATATCATATTGCGAAAAACAGGCTGATTTAATACAAAAAAATGTTAGTCTTGATTTTTTCCCGCCATTCAAAGCAAGTTATGAAAAAGAACCATAGTTGAAGGTACACTAAACAAAATCATGAAATTAAGTGTGTTATACAAATTCATAAAAACATATTAGCGGACCACCTCGATATGTTTATGGCCTAGCAACGCCGAAGCTATCATATATGCCCTTTGTATCTCCCTATTAGGCGAAAGTTCATCAAAGTTGTATGGAAAGTCTTAGTAATGCATTTTGCTTGATGTGTACCATTGTTTCATGCATTATCAGGAGAAAACAATCCGAAGATGACTAAAGCATACAATCACAAATAATACAAAATTACCCCAATAGAATATTATCAGGAGCAGAATAATATCCCAAATAATGCATTATCAGGAGTATACAATAGGAATTTCTTAAAAATAATCAAATAATAGCACAATGACATGACTAAAGCAAAATCAGGAGAAAACAATCCCAAATAATACAAAATTACAATCGCAGATCTAATCCTGTAAGAAAACTCATTGATTTTGCTCATGTTGTTGATGGGCAATTTAATTACTCGTACAAAGCATGTCTAACTTCATCTGGAAGCCTAGTTGACTACCGAAGTCAACATTACATCCAAAAACCTAATCTCATGATTTGCTCCATGAATCAGTATCTTAGTACTTCACACTATGAATAACAACCACCCAAATAAGTAAACAACAACCCGGAAAATCCTAAAAGGGCAACAAAAGATCAAATCTTGCAAAGCCAGAGAACAGCAGGCAGCAGATGAGGGAAGTGGAATAACTACATAAACTCACTAATCATAATTGAATATGACATTAAAGATGAGTATTTAGTAAGTTGCTAATATAGTCCTGCAAGCTAACTCATGAAGATAGCCATTATGTGTCCAGGACGCCAGCATATGAGTCTGTGCCGGTGGCCATTAGGAATGCTGGAATATGTGATGCAGATGGCAGTCAAGTTTCGCGCTACGATGCCGTGCTGCAGGGATTAGTGGATCTGTACCCGGAGTTCTATAGGAAGTAGGTAGATGGACCGGTGCTTGTTAACGACATTTGCATAAGCGATTTTGTCCTTGTTCCGGTTTAATTATGTGTACGAATCTGTTGCGTCAAACTGTTTTTTCATGTAGTTAATATTATGTTGTTTCCTGTTTAGATTGTAGGATTGCAATGTACTCGTGTTTCCTAATTTGACTCCCACTAAATCAATGTTTCACGCATTATCTCCGATCTGTACTGCAATACTCATTGGCTTCTGTCATGTGTAAGGCGGGAACAAGGTTTCAGTGTGGCAAGAAGTGATTGTACGAATGACACTTGGGTGGTCATTTTAGACGATTAATAGTTCTTGGCAGACAAAAAACTCAAGTCCCAAACTAAATCTTCGTGCTATAAACAGTTCCCACATCAAAGATTTGGTTTCGAATAAAGCCTATCTATGGAAAAAACAACTGTATTGGTGCATGAGAAAAATGAACACCTAAGTTGAAAGCAGAAATCATTTCTAAAAATGAAGAATCCCCAAATAGTTGTTATGGTTCCTTTTTTTCCTTGATATGTTTGTAAACAGCGAGGGGGAAAACGTGTTTGTTAATGTCAGCCACTGGCTCTATTCATTGCAAGACTTATGCCAAACACATTGTAGACACCCGCATTTGGCTGTTAGGTGTCTATAGCAGTTTCCAAAAAACACCCGATGATGATCGGACGTAAACGTGACTTAATACGCTCGAATACGGACTCAGAATCAATAGTATCCGACGTGGGCATTTAGCGGAGTGCAAATCTCTCAAAACCGACCTCAAATCCAGGCCCAGTGGCCCGTTTCCAATAAAATGAGACTAATTTGGGTCAAAACCGTCACCGGAAATAAAACCGTCTTTTAGCGACAGTGTCAAAACCCGGTCAAAGTAGAATCCCGAGACGAACCAGCCTCACATTATGTCCAAATACACAAAATGAATCAAGTCACAACAACCAAATCTTTCAAAAAAAGTCAACAAATCATTCCTAAAATATCTCATCCTAATTGATCCACTCGATCGAGTGGATTGACCCACTCGGTCGAGTGGAGCCTCAAAAAACGGACCAGATTCATTTTCAAAGGCACTCGACCGAGTGCACTAGGGCCACTCGATCGAGTGACCCTAGGTCGTGGGGTTCTCCTATAAATACCCCACCAACCCATCACATTGAAGGGACTTTTTCCATCATTTTTCTTCAGCCAACTTTACCTTCAAAAACCCTACATTTTTCAGCCATATCAAGTTACAAATCATCACCATTTTTGACATCACCATATACACATCCTCTCTACACACACACATACAATCAAAAACTCGAGATCAAAACTCGCCAAAGACCCGAGAGCAACCTCTCCCAAACCAATCACACCATAACTCCTCCTACATTCTCGACACTCCCGCGCACACGCCGCTACGTTACGGGTTCGTTTCCGAGATTAAGCATGTAGGTTGAGGGTGTAATTCAAATCCCGACATCTCTATCTCCTTTCTCTTTTCTTTTTGATTATATATATATATGTATTATTATTATTATTATTATTATTATTATTATTACTAACCGCTAACACTAACATTTTAATTTCGTGTATACTAACTCTCTAATCTAACACTTTTATTTATCGCAATCTAACATTTTTTATTTATTGTATCTAACACCTAACATTTAATTTCATCGTTTACTAATTTTTATCCTTTCGTCATTAACATATTAATACCGTGTATATATATATATATATATATATATATATATATATATATATATATATATATATATATATATTTATATAATATTTAAATTCGGATCTTAACACGTTTGACTACGACGATCATCCAAAGTCCGTTTAATCCCTTTACGAGTCACGACGAAGGTGGCACCCTTTCGAGGAGCGCCGCCCCAATGTACTCAAGGGCATAACGCGATCGTGATTGCTCATAGTTGAACGCGTAAGACTCCATTTCTAAGATTAGTACGAGATCCGTTGAGGCGAAAACCGACATCACATAATCCTTCAGGATTAGTATCGATGTCGTGACGCGGAGGACTATAATTTCGTCATTAATCAAACTTTTCAATCACATAATGGCATATTTCATAAAATCCCGATAACAGTCTCATAATCGTATAATACACGTTTATGACATCGAGAACCGAGTTGAATTTAAATAATGCAATATTTTTATTTAACTCGGTCAATTATCGAATTCAAACAAATAAAAATGAAACGAGCCATGCCTCGTACAGGGGGCACTCGATCGAGTAGCACCCCAAAAACCGGGCAGTAGCTACCTTAAAGGCGCACTCGACCGAGTCCATGACATGACTCGTTCGAGTGGGTCATGTAGCCCAGAAATCCGAGCGCTTAAATGCAACATTTGAGCCTCGTCATTTTTTACGACTTTTAGTCGACACGTGTAAAGTCAATCACGTGATTATATTTTTCAAAACCCATGCATATCATATCACTTAAAACGACTTTGATCGACGGTCTCGCACTATTAATCTTGTGTCGACGACTCTTTAGTCGTATCCGACACATGATTAATTTAGACTCTATTCCTCGATGTGATAAGTCGGGACAAGGCATCGAGATTCGGGATCGGGCTAGCACCACGTCTAGGTTCCATATCTCCGTCCTCCGTTTAATACATAATATAATGTGTATTTAATCGAAGTTCGTCCGTTTGCACAACTTACGGTCTAGTTTATATTTATTATATACGGGTCCGTTTCTAGTTAACATTTGCTGCTTATAATTCAATTATTTTATTTTATTGCTCATTGTATTGTGAATTCCGGGTTGTATTCCGCCCGTGTAATTTGTAATTTATTTACGAGTTTTCTATTATTTGATGTTTGCCATTTATTTATTTAAATGAACATCGCATGCTAAATCACTTTGACGTGAATCAAGATGCATTAAAATGACGTAGCTCACATTTAATTCGCATGCTTAGCCGAAGACGTTGTTTGCATATCATTTAGTCGTTTCACTAGCGCGCGTACACGAACACGAACGATGTCTTAGTAGAGGCCGCCATTGTGCGGGCGGGGTTGGGTGTCCTTAGTGGGCTTCCCAACACGTACCCTCACCCCTTACTCAGAACCTCGGTTTCCGGATGCCCGAAATCGTTGGCGCACGAGAGTCATTCTTTACACGATACCGGTGTAGATGGTATCGGTATCGCAATGCAAAGGGACGGGCCCCATAAACTCTGAAATTGAAGTGGGCCGTACTTTGTGTATAGCCCATGATGACATAGGGTGGGCTCGAATGGTTCCGAATTACCATAAATTCGGTGGCGACTCCATCTTTGACTTAAATTTCGAACCCGAGAACAATCTCACAACGAGATTCATTCGCCTACCCAAACCCGCGCGTGGCCGCATTGGGGTGGACCTACGTCATGTCCACAATTTGGCGACTCCGCTGGGGATACCTGATGTACCACATGTCATCGGGGTTCCTAGGGTGAGACTCGAAGAGAAATCGTTCGTATATTAGTGTGCGCGAATTAGTTTAAGGATTCATGCATAACCCAAATTTTTGCCCGGGCCGGTTACTTGTGACCGACGTCCCACTATACCACGGTGCATTCCTACATGGGTGCGCTAAAGACTTCGATGGCGGAACTCGTCTTGGTTTTGCGGCATGTCCTAAGACCAAATCGGCTTAGGGAGTCCGTCCCGATTCACGAGAATGCCATCGTTGTTGGTATAGACCCTATTTTGACCGACCGAGACTTAGTGTAAAGCATACATAAGCGTCGTTGTAATGCTTGCTTGACTACGTGCTACTTGGTTTCCGTGTCATTTTTTTTCAAAAACCGTCATTTCAAAAAATGCATCTTTCCAAAAATAACAAATTTTGAAAAACCCGAAATACTGTCCGTTTCGGGACCCGTCTTTTCAAAATATCCAATTTTCAAAATTCGGAATGCTGCCAAATTTTAGACTTACGATTTGACTTAAAATAGCCTATTTTCTAGCCGGCATGCTGTCCATTTTAAAATTCGAATTTCCATCCATCATTCGAATTTCGAATTTTCAAATTTCATTTCGATTTTCAAATTTCAAAATTCCATTTCGATTTTTTTTCAAATTCTCGAGATGCGATTCTCGATTTTCAAATCTCCGAGATGCCGTTTTCGATTTTCAAATCTTCGGGATCTTATTTTTGATTTTCAAATTTTCGGAAATTTATTTTCGATATTCAACTTTTCAAAAAACTCGGTCCTGTCGGCATGCTGCCAATTTCAAAAGACGGGACCGTCTCCCAATTTTTCAAAATGCAAATTTACTCGCAACCATTCTAACCTTTCGAAAAGCCCGATCCTATTGGCCCACTACCAATTTCAGGACCGTTCTCTCAATTTTCAAAATTCAATCATTTTTCAAAAACCTTCCTTATTATAGGACCTACCGTAATCCGTGTGTCGGGTCTTTTCATAATTTGTCGAAGGTCTATAGCGTCGAAACTCCGTCGATCCTACATCACAGGTTTCTTCCCCATCCTAGTCCGCCTTTTCTAAAGGCATAACCGACCAACACGAGTCATACACTCGTAAATGGAAGGTTTGTCTGAACACTCGAGTCCTAACTAGAAAGTCACACGCGATCTTTCCCTCCGACAGGACGGTCCCCACGACCTTTCCTAGGGGAATTTTGCCCGTCTTTCAATCCGTTAGTCGAGTCATCCCAATTCAAGTCCTTTAACTTTAGGGTCTACCCCAATCACAGGGTCTATCCTTATTCAAGTCAAGTCAAGGGTCTCTAGCGTCGAAACCCTGCCGATCTTACATCGCGAGTTTCTTCCCTTACCCCGTCTGCCTTCCCTCGAGGCCGAGTCAACCTTTTACAAGGCATAGCCCTGTAGCTAAAGGTTTGTGGTCCTTACATCTAAAGGGTCACGCACTCGTCCGACACTCGAGTCTTAGCAAAATCTTCAATCCCACTCGGGGGCTACCCTTCAGCAGAGCGATCAGTCACGGTTGCTCTAAGGGTCATGTCTTACACGTGTTGTCTCACATACCCCGCTTTTGAGTCACTTAGATGTCACACCATCTGAGTCCTACAAGAGTCCTTGGTCTCACTTGGGGGCTATTCTCCGACGGGGCGATTAATCACAATCACTCCGAGAATCGTACCCAACATATTTGTCTTAGGAGAGTCTAACCCGAGTCAAACCAGAGTTGTCTCTCCTCCCGCGCTATTTCATATGCCTTGGTGTATTCAAGTTCCGAAGCAACATTTCTGATTACGTGGGTATTCTCGCAGAGGATGGCATCCACAACCGGGAATAGGGAAATGGAAAACACCATTAATGAACTGAAGGCTTTGCTAGAAACCATGGCAAGTAAGCAGGCCATGTTTGAAACCCAACTAGGGTTTATAAGAGCCGACCAAGAGGCCTTGGATGCTCGTCTAACTGTCGTTGAAGAACAAGACTTCAATTACGGGTCGGTAAATACTGGGCCATTTGCCAAACTGATCAGCACGGTGCGTGAGCTCGAACAACAGTTCCATGCCTCCCAAGAGAACAACATCCGAGTTGAAAACTCCCGAGACTATACACCCATTAGTGAGAAACTACCAACAGATCTCAATCTAGAAGGGTTACCCATATTCGAAGGGACGGAGGATCCATTACTACACCTCCGAGCTTTCAAGGCGTTTATGGCGATCAAGGGGGTCAAGGCCGACATGTTCATCAATCTGTTCGGCACATCCCTCGGGAAATATCCAAAAGCCTGGTTCTATAGACTTAATACAAAAAGATTCCCCACTTGGGAAGATGTGGCTACCGAGTTCGCTAAAAACTATTCTGATAATACTGAACTTCAGACTACCATGCGGACTTTAGAAGTCATGGCCCAAGATCCAACAGAAGGTTTCACCAAATACCTTCAACGTTGGCGGGCTGAGAGTGTTAAGCTGATAGACAAGCCCAGCGAGAAGACACTAGTGGAGGCATTCATCAACAACCTTCTACCCTCCTACCACGTCCATCTTAGGTATGCCGGCATTTCAAACTTTGCAGTGCTTACCGAAATGGGCACAAGGATTGAAGACGATCTTCGACATAATGAAGATCTGGGTAAAGCTTCTACCGAAGGCTATACTGGACATTCATTTGAGTCCTTAGAAGCCGAAGATTACTGACAACCTCATCCCAGAGTCCAGATTTGATTTAAGTCCGAGTCTGAGTCCGAGTCTAGGATGTTCTATTTCTTTCAATTCCGATGTCAGAGTCAGAGTCAACTGTATTCTGTCCTCTTTCCAAAATTCAATAAAATCAACTTTTTCAATCTCTCCTATATGCTTCCTTATGTGTTTCCGAGAACATGATGAACACCATCATACACTGTGAGCACATGCACGTGACTATTATAGGCACATCTATAATGACTGCAGGAACTGAGACCCATGTTTTCCCTTACCTGTTCCATGTCCGGTATACACAACCACATAACTACCCCTAGCAGGAGCGGTATCGAATCCTATGACAAATCTAGGTAGTCTCCTAGTTCGGGTTCAAGACGGAGGGCTATCCCACTTCCCACAATAAATACCCCTCCAATAAGACTGATCAATCCCTACCTTAGGCGTTAGTCTGACCAGAAGCAAAAAAGAAGCATCGTGACTCTATAGGCTTGATGCCAAAAATACCCAACTCGGGACGATGCTCCCACTAAGCCTGCTCGGAATTATGATGACAATACCGAGATCCAAATCACCATGCTTACCGTAGAGTACTCCACCGCGAGTTGCATTCACCAACTAGGCTTACACCTTACAAAGGTTTAGCTCCACAAGCCTAATCCAACCGATGGGCCCACCCCCATATCCACCCACAACATCAAAGGGAGGGATAGCCAAAAAAAAACTGGACAAAAAATAGAAGTCCAAAGAAAAAAAGCAAAAGGCCGAAACAAAAGAGTTGGCCATGACCAAAAAAGAACTCTCAACATCCCTCGACCAGATACGATTAATCCCTTGACCGGGACACAGTCAACTCAAGTGAAGGATCCCACGACCGGGGCTAAGAGGTCAACCCAAAAAAAAACAAAAACAAAAAAATTCAAATACCCATGACCGTGGTCAACGTTCAACTCTAGTGAAAATCCCTTGACCGGGGTACGGTCAATTCAAAAATTATCAATGCCTATACCGTCCAATAGGGAAGAGACAATCAAGCTGGTCAGCTAACACCACACTTAGTCTTCCCACATTGCAACCCTCAAGACCTTCTCGAGACCTAGGCTAAGAGATAGCCCGGAATTTTGAGGATTCTAGCTCCATAGGATACACCCTAACCATTAGGGCCAGACATGGAAATCAGATCCCGCATTATCAAACCTACCCTGATCGAAGTCCGAGTCATATTTACTCGACTTCCCCCTTTCCTACCACATTGCAATACCTTACCCTCGAAGCCTTAGCTCCACAAAATCGAGCTCCAGATTTCGAATCATCAAAACCACTTGCGACCTAGCTCCACATTTCCAAAAACATCCAAACCAGTTACCAACCCCAAACACGGGAACTCAGCCTGCAGTCGGCATAGAACATGCCCAAATAGTTCACACCACCTCTGGGGGCTACCCCGGAGAACGCTCACAGTCACAGGATCAACATCCTAACTATTCCAGCCCTTTGATCAAGACATCATTGGGAACACATCAACACACCTAGCCTACATCATCGCTGTGGCTAGTTACACAAAGCCCTAACAAGCTAGGCACCATAATATATCTTCCAATCCATTGAACTACGGCTTGGTTTGATTTCACTACACGTGAATACGTAGGCAGCCTTTCAACAAGGGCACAACCACCCACATCGACACAAATATAAAAAAGCACCATCATTCCTATCACGACACTGTCATGTTCTCAACAGCTAGCTTTGTCGTCCTGTGGTCTTCTCTTAGGCAGAAGACTCCCATCCACTCACATAATCCAAATGATTTTCAAAAACTAGCCTCCTTTCTATAGAGTGTCCTAGTACTCGGCTCAGTCGAAGACGAGAATTTGTCAGGGACTCGAAGCGATACCCATTTTGGGACTGTACCCCAAAACCAAAGATCCAAAAGAGCACCAGACTATAACATTGCTACTACTAAGTCCCGTCATTACAGTCTCGTTACTGACTACTGTAGCCACCCTATAGCACATCCTTCCCATTTTGATGTATGTTCGACCGTGTTGCCACTCGCCTAGGCTACGGAATAGCGCAACTTAAGAGTCTTGTCATCTTAGGTGGCCCACCCCCCTACCGAGTCGCGGTCCAACCCTTCGAGAGTCCAGTCGTGTCTGTCAACCCGTCCTGTCGCGTCCAGAGTCGAGTCTGTCAGTATGCTTCTCTCTTCAAATATTTTACTTTGAAGTTTGCAAAACTTAGCCATTTGATAAAATCTTTTTCAACAAGGTCAAATATCAGTCTATTTAAACTGCAAATTTCTTTTCTACCCCTTTCAATTTTGGAAACCTATCTCCTAGCACGTGAGTTGCTTTCAAGACTTCGATTTCAAAATGAAGCAAAAACCATTTTTCCCCAGCGCCAATCAGTCTATAGATGCTAACTGCATTTCCTATGTGCTATCTTGCTATCTGCTATAGATGCGACCTAACATTTCCTATGTGCTATCTTGCTATCTGCATTGCCTGCTATTTCTGCCTATGTATCCAACATTTCAGGTACCAGCTAGTGCTTCCCAACGGAACATCAAACACTACAAGAGAATTATGATTTAGCTACTAGTTTAGCAATTGACAAAAATTCAGTCGCTAAATATATTATTTAGCTACTAATGTTGAGACATAAATATATTTTGTCTCTATTTTAGAGACCAAACTGAAGCGGTGACTAATTACGTCTCTATTTTAGAGACTAAATAAAGTCGATAGCAAAATTAGTATCTAATTTATATTTTTAGATACTGAAAATTATTAGTAGCTAATTATGTCTCTATTATACAGACTAAATAAGGTCGATAGCAAAAGTAGTATCTAATTTATGTTTTTAGATACAGAAAAAAAAAACATTAGTAGCTAAAATTGTCCTTATATATAACGATACAATATTACGAACAATGAATTAATGAATATCTAGGAGACCAAAATAAATTAGGGGATAACTACGTAGTTATTGTGGAGACGAAATCAAATGAGTACCAATTTTAATATCTGATTTACCTTTTTAGCTACTAAAATACGTTTAGTTTTTTGTATATTTCATATAAATGTATGCGATTGTGAAATATACTTTTAAATTAATAATTTTTTTTATAGGGGTAGTTATTATTAAAAAGTATGTACCTTATAATTAATCCACGTGTGTAACAATTTCTTTAACTCTTAAGTTGACAATTATGTCCAATGTAAGCGTTAATCTTCGTGTGGCCTAATGGTTAGAGTGTTTACCATGTAGTTGGAGGTCAGGAGTTCGACTCCTCTATCGAACATAAATTATCAATATCTTTACAAGAAGGGGAAAGGGTGCGTGGGTGTCCGTTTAACCCACGGGGGTGGGGCGGTTCTATTTACCATGTCACCCGATGAGTGTGGGGGCCATGTACAGTGATGTAGCATTATAACCGATATGTACCTTCATGCTTGGTAGCCATTTTAGATACCAAAACATTAGTCACTAATTTTGCAACACCAAAATTGGTCTCAAAGGCAAGGCCTTTAGCTACAAATGAAATTTAGTCGCAAATTTCATCTCTAAGCTAATTAGCTACGTAAAATTGAAGAGTTGCTACTAAAATTTCAGTCTCTATCGAGACTTCACCTTGTAGTGAAAGGCGGTGTTTCTCCGGGAATGCTACATGCAAGTTGTCATGTGTCGGCATACGGGTACACCCAAGACTTCAGAAGCAAGTCCCGTGCAACTACTTTACGTACTCCTCAGCGTGAGTCAATGTTTCTCCTGGAATGCTACATCCAAAATGTGATGTGTCGGCATACGAGTAGACCTATGACTTCAAAGGCAAGTTCGACTCCCCACGGAGCTATCATTATCAGGACAGGTATGACCCTCTGCTTATGGCTGGCGAGCCCTTCACGCAAGTCTAATGGACTATAAACGACCCGACTGGAAGGCAGCCAGGTCGTAATCCTCGATTGGCCTGGTAGCTACTCTGACTTTCGCCATGTCCAAGCCTCAGTCAGAGTGGGGGCTCTGTAGATACCCGCATTTGGCTGTTAGGTGTCCATAGCAGTTTCCAAAAAACACCCGATGATGATCGGACGTAAATATGACTTAATACGCTCGAATACGGACTCAGAATCAATAGTATCCGACGTGGGCATTTAGCGTAGTGCAAATCTCTCAAAACCGACCTCAAATCCAGGCCCAGTGGGCCGTTTCCAATAAAATGAGACTAATTTGGGTCAAAACCGTCACCGGAAATAAAACCATCTTTTAGCGACCGAGTCAAAACCCGGTCAAAGTCGAATCCCGAGACGAACCAGCCTCACATTATGTCCAAATACACAAAATGAATCAAGTCACAATAACCAAACCATTCAAAAAAACTCAACAAATCATTCCTAAAATATCTCATCCTAATTGATCCACTCGATCGAGTGGATTGACCCACTCGGTCGAGTGGAGCCTCAAAAAACGGACCAGATTCATTTTCAAAGGCACTCGACCGAGTGCACTAGGGCCACTCGATCGAGTGACCCTAGGTCGTGGGGTTCTCCTATAAATACCCCACCAACCCATCACATTGAAGGGACTTTTTCCATCATTTTTCTTCAGCCAACTTTACCTTCAAAAACCCTACATTTTTCAGTCATATCAAGTTACAAATCATCACCATTTTCGACATCACCATATACACATCCTCTCTACACACACACATACAATCAAAAACTCGAGATCAAAACTCGCCAAAGACCCGAGAGCAACCTCTCCCAAACCAATCACACCATAACTCCTCCTACATTCTCGACACTCCCGCGCACACGCCGCTACGTTACGAGTTCGTTTCCGAGATTAAGCATGTAGGTTGAGGGTGTAATTCAAATCCCGACATCTCTATCTCCTTTCTCTTTTCTATTTGATTTATATATATATATATATATATGTATTATTATTATTATTATTATTATTATTACTACTAACCGCTAACACTAACATTTTAATTTCGTGTATACTAGCTCTCTAATCGAACACTTTTATTTATCGCAATCTAACATTTTTTATTTATTGTATCTAACACCTAACATTTAATTTCATCGTTTACTAATTTTTATCCTTTCGTCATTAACATATTAATACCGTGTATATATATATATTTATATAATATTTAAATTCGGATCTTAACACGTTTGATTACGACGATCATCCAAAGTCCGTTTAATCCCTTTACGAGTCACGACGGAGGTGACACCCTTTCGAGGAGCGCCGCCCCAATGTACTCAAGGGCATAACGCGATCGTGATTGCTCATAGTTGAACGCGTAAGACTCCATTTCTAAGATTAGTACGAGATCCGTTGAGGCGAAAACCGACATCACATAATCCTTCAGGATTAGTATCGATGTCGTGACGCGGAGGACTATAATTTCGTCATTAATCAAAATTTTCAATCACATAATGGCATATTTCATAAAATCCCGATAACGGTCTCATAATCGTATAATACACGTTTATGACATCGAGAACCGAGTTGAATTTAAATAATGCAATATTTTTATTTAACTCGGTCAATTATCGAATTCAAACAAATAAAAATGAAACGAGCCATGCCTCGTACAGGGGGCACTCGATCGAGTGCCATGGGCCACTCGATCGAGTAGCACCCCAAAAACCGGGCAGTAGCTACCTTAAAGGTGCACTCGACCGAGTCCATGCCATGACTCGATCGAGTGGGTCCTGTAGCCCAGAAATCCGAGCGCTTAAATGCAACATTTGAGCCTCGTCATTTTTTTACGACTTTTAGTCGACACGTGTAAAGTCATCACGTGATTATATTTTTCAAAACCCATGCATATCATATCACTTAAAACGACTTTGATCGACGGTCTCGCACTATTAATCTTGTGTCGACGACTCTTTAGTCGTATCCGACACATGATTAATTTAGACTCTATTCCTCGATGCGATAAGTCGGGACAAGGCATCGAGATTCGGGATCGGGCTAGCACCACGTCTAGGTTCCATATCTCCGTCCTCCGTTTAATACACAATATAATGTGTATTTAATCGAAGTTCGTCCGTTTGCACAACTTACGGTCTAGTTTATATTTATTATATACGGGTCCGTTTCTAGTTAACATTTGCTGCTTATAATTCAATTATTCTATTTTATTGCTCGTTGTATTGTGAATTCCGGGTTGTATTCCGCCCGTGTAATTTGTAATTTATTTACGAGTTTTCTATTATTTGATGTTTGCCATTTATTTATTTAAATGAACATCGCATGCTAAATCACTTTGACGTGAATCAAGATGCATTAAAATGACGTAGCTCACATTTAATTCACATGCTTAGCCGAAAACGTTGTTTGCATATCATTTAGTCGTTTCACTAGCGCGCGTACACGAACACGAACGATGTCTTAGTAGAGGCCGCCATTGTGCGGGCGGGGTTGGGTGTCCTTAGTGGGCTTCCCAACACGTACCCTCGCCCCTTACTCAGAACCTCGGTTTTCGGATGCCCGAAATCGTTGGCGCACGAGAGTCATTCTTTACACGATACCGGTGCAGATGGTATCGGTATCGCAATGCAAAGGGACGGGCCCCATAAACTCTGAAATCGAAGTGGGCCGTACTTTGTGTATAGCCCATGATGACATAGAGTGAGCTCGAATGGTTCCGAATTACCATAAATTCGGTGGCGACTCCATCTTTGACTTAAATTTCGAACCCGAGAACAATCTCACCACAAGATTCATTCGCCTACCCAAACCCGCGCGTGGCCGCGTCGGGGTGGACCTACGTCATGTCCACACACATACTTTTTATGCAATGTAGTCTAGGAAAGGTATGACAATGGACAAACTTCATCTTCATCCTTGTCATAATGTAAAAACGTCATCCAAAATATACCTCAAGCATACTGTAAAAATGTCATTCAAAACGTCTCCTTAAAGTTTTATACATCCTTGAAATGTTAAGAGTAGCATCAAAGGTGGAGACTGATCACATAAGTAAAAAGCTAGCTTAAAGGGCTCATCTTTACCAAGTTTTTTTTGAGATCTATTGTGCTAGCATGTGGCTATGTCGAAAATTGACAGAAGCCGAGCATCATTTCTTGTGAATACATCATAGTTTTCGATTGCAGATATAGACGTGTCTCAATAAAGCAATAAAAGATACGTGCTATATTATCAAATCTGCTATGAACTTAAGATGGAAAACTCGTTCTAAGGGAGAGTATATGTACGCCCACGAATATTTTAGACCCGGTCTTCTGAAAAACACAGATGAGGAAGCTGTTCACAAGTATGAATTTTGTTGCAACCCTGGGAAGCCCCTGCATGTTTACTCTACACTGTTTTTTTATGTGCGCGAAGATTCTCTGCCTGATGGGGGACTCAACAATGCGTGGATGTGCTTGTCTACGCATATTACCGTGCATTATTCATTATTTTGGGAAAAGTGAAAGGGCAACTAACCATTGCATGTTTATGGTATGCGCGCAGACGGTTAGAAATATATCATATATAATATGTGAGATGGTGTACGATGAACATCATTGTAGTCACATTTTAAGTGTACGTCAACCGTCTTAATTGATCCCTTTAGTCTTCCCTGTTTTATCTGTAACAGCAGAACAATTAACAGCTAGCCAATATAGGGAAATATCCAATACAACATCCGCATTAGTCATTCACATAGGATTTAATAAGAAGTCACGTCTAGCCGTAGTCATGTACTTATACTAAATGTGACCTTTCCTATTCTTCCCCTATCTTCCCCGATATTCCACTTTATCCTTTCTCCTTCCTCTTCTTCTCCTCCTTTTTGTCCTTAAATATGACTTGTTTTTCTGCTATAGTTGTCCTTAATTTAAACAAAATGACCAACAACTACAGAAATGCAGCTAACTTCAAATGCTCTCATGAGTTCGGAACCCTCAAGCCAACATTGCATAATGCGTTCCCGCTCAGTATAGTTGTCAAAAGCGGTGAACTTATGTCCACAACCTCTTTAGGCTCCATTTTCTCTTCTATCAATTTTCCTCCTCTACATTCGCTTCCCCTTCAGAACATGTACAATAGAGAGGATTTACCCTCCTCTTAGCTCTCTCTTTCCTCTAAGAAGAAGTCTTCTCTATTATAATGTCTTCCTTGTGCATCCTCTTAGTAAGAGAAAGATGACTTCTTCCTCTAATTTTAGAGGAAAAACAATATTAGCCTTTGTGCCCCATTAACCAATAATATATTGCACGTGATTTTATTTTTTTAGCTTTTATAATAATTGGATGGTAATTAAATAATAAGAAAAGCAATATATAAGAGGATAATCTCTATTGTGGGAGAAAAAAGGATTAATAGAAGAGGAAGAGGATGTAGATAGTGGAAAATGTAGTAAAAAGAAGAGAGTATGAGTTGTCGGAAAAATAAAGAGGGAGAGAAGAAATAAGAGGATGCAAGTCTCCTCTCTATTGTACATGGTCTCACATCCACGCCTCTGGCCTCCTCTTACACCTCATCTATATCCCGTAATCCCCTTCTCCTATCATTCCCCTCTGGGTTTCCGGTCTCTTTTCATGATCTAAGTTTCATCCTAAATATGCCGATCTTTTGGCATGTAGTTTAGTGAGGATTCGTTCCTTTAACTTCTTCTACCCTTGGCGTTCTCTCCCGTCTCCCTCCCCACCCCCTTACTCTCTTTCTAATGCTCCTCCTTTTGACGTTCCTCATTGCCCTCTACTAAGATCAGTTTGCCTCCTCATTTATCTCTTTTATATCTCCTTCTCCTTCTCCTTCCCCTCCTTCTTCTCCTTCCCCTCCTTCTTCTTCTCCCCCTCCTCTCTTTCTCCTCATCTAAGTAATACGACTCTCTCTTGTCATCTCGCTCAGCAAAAGTGTCAGTTCTTTAAATATTTCCACCTCTTTCGTTCCTTGCTACCCATCTCATAACCTTATTCTCTTTCCTCCTTAGTGCTCCTCCTCTTCATGTTCCCCCTTTCTCGTTTACTAAGACCATCTTTCTTCATCCTTCACTTCCTCCACATTCTCTTCTCTTTCGTTTTCCCCTGTTCTCCTTACTTCGCTTCTCTTTCTACTCCTCATCATCATCCAAGATTCATTCTTACATATGAATTTCTTTTGTCATGTAATTCAACGAGGATTCGTCTCTTCCACTAATTTCACCTCACTTGTTCATCACGTAATTTTCTCTCATTCCCATGTATCCTTGTTCCACTAATGCTACGTCTCTTCTTGCTGCTCATTTTTCATCTACTACGATCATTTTTTCGTCTTCTCCAACTCTCTGCTTTCTTATTCCCTTTCTCCTCCTTCCACTTCAAGAAAAAACTAGCGCGAGCGACCCTGTTCTTGCGTCCAAATTTTTACAGTCTCTCATCATCTAAGATTCAATTCTAAATATGATTGCTTTTGTAATGTATTTTAGCGAGCGTGTCATCCCTTGAAGTCTTTATACCCATATGATTCCCGACCCCTCCTCCCGCACGCTCCCTTCTCCTTATCACCATAGCCCTCCTCCCTAACACTCCACTTTTTATTTCTTCTTTCTCATCTACTAAGAACAATTTTCATCCTCTTTCAAGTCATGTTCTTCCTCCTTTTCTCCTCCATATCATCTAAGATTAGTTTCTAAATATAGTTTTTTTATCATTTAGTACAGTGAGAGTGTTATCCTTCAATTCCTTCCAACCCTTCCCATTATTCACCCTATCTCTCGGCCATCCCCTATCTATCTCCATTAATCCTCCTCCTCTACCTATTCTCATTCTCTATTACTAAGATTAATTTATTTCTCATCCACGTCCTATTCTCCCTCCCTTCCTCCTCATCTTAGTAGAGACCGCTTTAAACCTCTTCTTTCAACCTGCTCCTCGGAAGGCCGTGGATCCACGCCGTTAAGGCGGTGTCCTCCACTCTTCACTGGAAGGTCAAAATGCCCCTGCAAGACAGTGTTATTACTTTGGAGGCAACCTCTATGACCGTGGCTAGCTGCAATGCCACGTACCGTACGGACCTTTGGGGGTTCGATTTTGTGGGGATGATTGAGGAAAAATACCTCTTCAGGCCTTATTTCACCACTAGCATCGACACGATGCTACAAAATTTGGGGGTATTTACCGGGGGCTACTTCGAGGCCATATCTTCCAGCTGGGAAGATTATTGAAGTCCTGAACGATGGAGAATCTCGCTTCGGCTTAGGGTACGCTATGACCCCGGGAAATGTGGTCCGAGCAGGTATTGATAAGGCCTGCAACACCATCAAGGGTACCTACTTGGACCCTTGCAGCCCACGGTTGACTGACTACTTTGTTACACTGGTATTCGAGGCTGTCCAAGTTGGTCTGTACCAACCAACTATCTCATATCCCGAGGCTAAATTAGCTCGGGAATGCAACTATATCCCAGATCACATATTTGCCCTCATGCAATCTGAACCAAAGGAGGGTGCTAGCAATGCAAGCCCGTGCTGGGACTCCTATTTGGGGAAGACAAGGTTGTCCCGACCCCTAAAGAAGACTTGGTGAACCCGATCCTCCGAAGCAACAGGTTCGATCCTTCGAAGCTGATCTCAGAAGTCGGTGCCGATACCGGGAAAAGGACATGGAGGAAGACCGTCAAGTGGACTGACAACTAGGGCCGATTCTACAAGCTGACCACCGGTGAAGGAGACATGCTGGACACTGATTCCGAGTCTGAGTCTGAATTCGAGTCTAGGGGGTCTGGTGCTGGAGTCCAAACTGTGACCCCTCTCCCTGTAGTCACTTCCACTGGAGCCTCGGGGTCTGTCCTGAAGGCACTCCCAATCCCGCCTCTGACCAATGATCAGATGGCCACTCTCTTTGAGCTGTTTTCCAAGTTTTCTATCAATAATAATGATAACCGTTCTGCTTACGACTTGTCTTATTTTCAAGATGCTTTCAATTTCAAAAATATTATATGGAATGACATTGAGAAACCCAACGAACAGGTATCCTTACCTCCACATCTGATTGAGCAATTAGAACAAAGGGAATCTCGAGATCCGGTAATCGAAGAAACCGAGTCCATCAATGTGGGAACAACCTTAGAGCCCCAGATGCTTAAGTTAGGGTTATCTCTAGATCCCGAGGAGAGACAACAATTCACAAACCTCCTCTAAGATTTTAAAGATGTCTTCGCATGGTCCTTCAAGGACATGCCGAGGATAGACCGGGAAATAGCTGAACACCGTATACCCATCAAAAACGGGTGTAAGCCGGTAAAACAAAAGCTCCGTAGAATGAGGCCCGAATGGTCTCTCAAGGTCAAAGAAGAGGTCGACAAACAGTTCAAAGCCGGCTTCATACAAGTGTCTGAATATTCAGACTGGGTGGCAAACATCGTACCGGTACCTAAAAAGGACGGTAAGGTGCGCGTATGTGTAGATTTTCGGGACCTTAATAAAGCAAGCCCGAAAGATGACTTTCCATTGCCAAACATTGATATACTGGTGGACAATACCGCTGATCATGCCCTTCTTTCCTTTATGAACGGATACGCCGGGTACAATCAAATCAAAATGGCCGAGGAAGATATGAGTAAGACCACCTTCACTACACCTTGGGGTACTTACTGTTATACGGTCATGTCGTTCGGTCTCATCAAAGCCGGAGCCACCTATCAACGGACAACCACGACCTTATTACACGACATGATGCATAAGAAAGTGGAGGTTTATATGGATGACATGTTTGTCAAATCTAAAAGTCGAGACGGGCATATTACCGCTCTAAGGAAGTTCTTCACGCGACTGTGCAAATACAACATGAGGCTAAACCCTCAAATGTGCAGTTTCGGGGTAACATCTGGCAAATTAATGGGTCATATCGTTAGCCAACGTGGCATCGAGGTCGATCCAGCTAAAATCAAAGCTATTACCGAGATGCAACCTCCTAAAACCGAAAAAGAAATAAGGGGATTTCTCGGTAAAGTTCAATATATCAGCCGATTCATATCCAAGCTAACCATGGTATGCGAACCGATTTTCAAGAAACTGAAAATCGGGGAACGAACACTGTGGGATGAAAAGTGTCAAACGACTTTTGATAAAATCAGGGAAATCCTGTCTGCTCTGCCGGTATTAATGCCACCTCAACCTAGTTTGCCTTTGTCGTTATACCTAACAACGACTGAGACAACCATGGGGGCTATGCTAGCACAGACAGTCAACTCGGAGGAACGAGCCATTTATTACGTCAGCAAAAAATTCTTGGAGTATGAATGCAAGTATACCATGCTCGAGAAAACATGCCTGGCCCTAGTCTGGGCCACCAAGAAACTCCGACACTATATGCTTAGCTACGAGGTACATGTCTTATCCAAAATGGATCCGATCAAATACCTATTTGAGAAGCCCATCCTTAACGGCAGAATGTCTAGATGGACTTTAATGTTGGAAGAGTTCGACCTCCAATTTGTGCCACTAAAAGCCATCAAGGGCCGGGTAGTAGCCGAATTTCTCGCTGATAGTCCCGTAACCGAAGAAGGACACACCGACACTTGGTCCTTCCCAGACGAAGATATATTCCATACTGATACAGAAACATGGGATTTATATTTTGATGGGGCATCTAATTTCCGAGGGTTCATGGTCGGCATTCTTTTAATATCACCAAAGGGGAAGCATACTCCGTTATCCATTAAGCTGGATTTCGACGTGACTAATAACGCAGCCGAATACGAAGCATGCATTCACGGGTTGCAAGCTGCCGCTGATCTAGGAGTCACCAATCTCCGAGTTCACGGTGACTCATCTCAAGTCATCAACCAAGCTCTCCGAAAATGGAAAACTCGGGACGCCAATCTCGTGGCCTACCAGGCGCGAGTAAGGGTTCTCGAAAAACAATTCCAAAAAGTAGAATACATATATCTACCTCGAGAAGAAACCAGTTCGCGGATGCACTTTCCAAATTGGCGTCCTTACTGAATATCCCGGATCATCTAACCAGTATGCCAATCTACGTCGAAAGACGGTCTGAGCCGGCATATATCCATGTCATTCAAGACATCGAGATAACTGATCCGGAACCTTGGTATCAGGCTGTTCTAACCTACATGACAATGGGAGAATATCCTCCGGGAACTGAAAACCGGGCCAAGAAAGCCCTGCGAAGATTGGCAACCCAGTTCCTCCGTACAGACGATGGACAATTATACAAAAGACGGCACAGGGGGCTCTCCCCCTATGTATCGACAAAATACAAGCTGAAAAAGTTATGACCGAAGTACACGACGGTGAATGTGGTCCCCATATGAACGCCCAGATGCTAGTCTGAAAAACATGAGACTCGGATACTAGTAGAACAGTATGAAAACCGACTGTCAGTTACTCCCTCCGTTCCGGTCAATTGTTTGCCTTTCAAATGGGCACAAAGACCAAGAAACACATAAAAAGACAAATCTACCCCTGAAAATAGAATTCTATTCCACATCTCACTATTGCTTAGTCAGTTAAATAATGCGTACAGTGAGTAGGATTTAAATACAACATTACATATTTGAATGAAAATTTTGGAGGGAAAAATTCCCATCCAAATAAAATTACAAACTTCAAAATTTTCAAAATTAGTATCACAGAAGCTCTATCCTCAAAATTTTCACCAAAAACTTCATCAATGGAAGAAATAAATGCCTCCTCAATTGAACCTTCATCATTCACTGCTTCATCGAAATCCAATGCAGCTTCATCCTTCCCAATCGATAATGAAGTCAATTCGCTGCCCAATTCATCCGCCAACTTCAGAACAAAAAAAAACAGTTTGAGAATGACGAACGACAAGAGAAGAACAATTGCACAAACTCTTCTACTAAATTACACAAACGGTAAACTCAAACACGGTTTGCTAAAGAAGCTAAGAGAAGAGTTTAATCTCTCCAAAACTACATTAACCAAATATTGGAAAAATGTGCATGAACAAATCAAAGGTGGAAAAATGGTGAATCTGGACAGATCATACAAAGGGAGCAAGAAAAGAGTAATCATCAACTTAGAAAAGGTAAGGCATATTCCATTACATAAAAGAACTAGTGTTAGAAGTCTAGCTTGTGCATTGGATCTTCACCCTACAACTGTTCATAGACTAATACTGAAAGGCAAAATTCGAAGCCATTCAAATGCGCTGAAACCAACATTGACACATAAAAACATGATGGACAGAATGCAGTGGGTATTAGACAAAATAAATAGATCTAGCTTACGTGACATGATGAGAACTACCACTTTTGAGGATATGTATGATGTGGTACACCTAGATGAAAAATGGTTCTACATGACAAGATGCTCACAGAAGTATTACCTTCTACCCGATGAACTAGAGCCACATAGAACATCAAAGTCAAAAAGATTTATCACAAAAATCATGTTTATGGGGGCAGTGGCAAGACCAATAATTTCAGAAGATGGAGAAATATTGTTTGATGGTAAAATTGGTATTTTTCCATTTAGTATCATAGTTCCAGCAAAAAGAGCGAGTAAGAACAGGGGTAAGGGAACACTTGAGGAAAGACCAATTGTGAGAATCACAAAAACAGTCATCAAACAATGCATATTAGAGAAGGTTTTACCAGCCATCAAGTTACAGTTTGCAAGGAGGAAAGAAAAAAATATTCATCCAACAAGATAATGCACAACCCCATATATCACCAAAAGATCATGATTTCATTCGAGCTGCAAGTGATGATGGGTGGGACATTGAGTTGATTTGTCAACCACCAAACAGCCCGGATTTAAATGTCCTAGACCTAGGCCATTTTAGGACTATCCAAACCATTCAACACGAAAAGGCGCCTAAAACCGTATGCCAACTTGTCAATGCTGTAATCAAGTCATACGAGGAAATTAAACCAGAAACGCTGAACTTTACTTGGGTGAGAGGAAACAATTGCTATAGGCTTCCGCATGTGGGGAAATGAGGTTGCAAAGGCTGAATTTGTTACCAAAATGTGTTGAACCAACACCAATTTATGTGGTAGAAGCTTTAATACTAGTATCACATTATGCACAAGGGATAGATTGCAGGGGGCCATTATTACATGATGCACATGAACAAGATGCAACAAATGTAGCAGATGAAGATATATTGGTGGGGAGGCAAAATGCAGAAGATCAGAATGCACAAGGTCAATATACAGGTCAGGTGCACAAATAGGGGACGCAGGTCAATATGCACAAGCAAAACAGGGTGCATTCACAAGCAAGGGATACACGCACGAAAGTAGGTCATGTTGCACATCACAGGATGAAGGTCAAGATGCACAAGCACGGGATGTATGCAAGTCAGGATGAAGGTCAAGCTAAAGAAGACTAGAACACCATTCAAAGAAGAACCAATGAAATAAAAGCACGTGGAAAATCAAGTATTATTGAAGCATGTGGAAAATCAAAAGCAAAATAACATGAAGACAATATTAAAAGAACTTTATGTCGGAGAATTAGCTGCAGCAAATTTTTGTGGTAGAATATTAAGCATCTGTAAAAACATGGAAAAGGTTTATACATTCAGAATTTCAGATAATTATACAGGTAAAAACACGGAAAAAGGTTTATGCATTCAGATAATTACCTACAAATGGGTTCCTGGTGATTCATTGATTAAAGTTCGACCATTATGAAATTATGTTCTGTATCAAGCTTTTCTTGATTTTTTCTTCCGTATTTCCTCCACTTGTACCTGTCTTTCGACTTTCTTTGACCTTTTATGTACTCATCTCGTTCAAATGGAGGATTTTGGTCTGTCTTCATGACTCAGACTCTTGTTCTCTTACGTACTGAGGTGGTTGAAACGAAATACTAGTAACTACTTGAAGCCTGAAGGTGTCGAAAATGTCGACAACCACCTTGAACCACCCACTGCACCGATATCAACATCATCAGCTCCATGAACGCCCCACTGTCAAAACAAGATCAATAACCGACCAAGCACTGAATCAAACAACAAAACCCACAACAGTATGACAGTCAAAACAACAACTCCATCTACCTCCCAAAACAGTTCCTTGAACGACCCACTGTGAAAACAACATCAAACAACTGCATCACACACGAAAACTGACCAACAAGGAAAAGGTGAAATCACCTCATTTTTCCCTCCTAATCGCCATTAAAACATTGAAATCAATCAATAAACAACCAAAACAAGTTACTTTTTCCCCACATTGTTTCAAAGTATCGACTTTTCCCTCCTAACACAACATTGTTGAAATACAAACCTTAAAAACGGAGAATTGCATGATAAAAGGACAAATAATCGATCGAATAACAAAAGAACAAATAATTGATTGAAAGCAGAAGAACAATTAAACAGTACCTGGGATAGAAACATAAGAAGTATCGTCGATGTTTCAATTAATGAGTAGCAGAAGAAATCGATACATAGAAAGGTCATTTCAGGATTTCAATTGAGAGAGGCAGAAAATTAGGGCTCATATTGATGGAGTCGTAAATTAGGGTTTGAATTTGATGTATTTGGGGTTCGTATAGATGGAGGCAGAAAGAATGGGCTTTGAGTTTGATGTGTATGACATTGGGTTAAGTATTTGAGTTTGATGTGTATGACATTGGGTTAAGTATTTGAGTTTGATGTATTTGTGTATTTGTTTGGGTAGTATACATGTGATGTATGAAAATTAAGGGTAGTATGGTCTATTCACTTTGAAAATACATTCTCAAGATAGAAAGGAAAACTATTGATTGAGACGGCCCAAAAAGGAATAGGCCAACAATTGACCGGAACAGAGGGAGTATATGTCAAACACTGTTATAACTGCCAGATTTTTGCCAACGTTCGACATATGCCATCATCCCTATTATACACCAAGACATCACCATGGCCATTTTCGACATGGGGGATCGATATAATCGGGAAATTAAACCCTTCCGGGACGGGAGGTCACTGTTTCATTTTAGTGGCTATCGACTATTTCACCAAATGGGTCGAAGCCGAGTCATACCGAATTTTGATTGCAAAGCATGTCGCCAAGTTCATCCAAAATAAGATTATTTGCCGGTATGGGGTCCCACACGAGTTCATCAGTGATCACGGGACACAGTTCCAAGCCGAAACTAGCTAAGTATAAAATCCAAAGGCATACATCTTCGCCCTACCGTCCCCAAACCAATGGAGGAGTAGAGGCAGCCAATACAACAATTATCACCATACTTAAAAAGATGGCCGATAATTATCGGGACTGGCTCGATAAAATACCTTTTGGCCTGTGGGGATACCGAGCGTCAATCCGCACCGCAACCGGTACAACTCCGTATTATCTGACGTACGGGATGGAAGCAGTTCAGCCAATCGACTTAGAAATACCGTCTCTCAAAATTTTGCTAGAAAGGCAAGTGCCTGAAGCAGATTGGGTTCATGCTCGATACGACTCGTTGGTTCATTTGGACGAACGACGGTCCCGGGCCCTCAATAACATTCAAGTGTATCAAAAAAGGATACAACGGGCCTTCAACAAAAGAGTTAGGCCCAGAAACATTAAGGAAGGAGATTTGGTCCTCAAGTCCGTTCGAGCGTTACTACCAGTTGACCCAAGGGGAAAATTCAAACCCAATTGGGCCGGGCTGTATCTAGTAAAGAAGGTTCTATCTGGAGGAGCAGTGATGCTGACAGATTTAGATGGGAATGAATTTGTCTACCCGACCAACTTAGACCAGCTGAAGCGCTACTACCCCTAATCCCATCTCAATGTCATTTGCAAAATTTATTATTTTCAAAATTTATAAGCAAGTCAATAAGTTAGGATTATTTTTCCTACTGTCACGCGCACCTCGAACTAATAGTCTTGGTGTATTTCAAATTTGCAAAATTCTATGCCTGAACTACGTTTGGTTTGATTCCACTAACTGTGGATATGTAGGCAGCCCCTCAAAAGAGCACAACCACTGCAATACGAAAAAGACAGGAACGGTTTCACTAATAAAATAATTTTATTATTAAAATTAAGACCCGATAAACTCGGGAATTTCAAAATTACATCACTAAAAAAAACAACATATAACAAAAATAGTAGTAATATCTAAATAATAAAAATTAGGAAACAGATATTAAGGGCATCTTGCCCTTCCCTTTGTCTTTTGGGTCACGTGGAGCTTGTTGTCGTCGAGGCAGGGGCGAGCGTTCCCAGATCAAAAGGGGAACCTCCTTAGCTCGGACCCGTTTCTTCGACAGTGGGTCTTCTGCAATTGTAACCGGTCTAAGTCGAGCCCGTACATGCTCCGGCAACCTGTCCCTAGGACGAAGTCTGTCCTGGACTGACAATCTGGGCCCAAGTCTCCTCTCTAAGTCTGTCTGGGGGCTCACTTCCCCCTGAGCACCTCTAGCATTAGACCCTCCAGCTTGAGTCCTAGCTCTTCCCCTCTGACCCGACATTAGCAGGTTGGTCGGAGTCTCACCTTCATCAAAGAACCTCCTATTGTCTTTAGCATGTTCTCGTCGAAGCAGGTCGAAGGCTTCGTCAACCTTGAAAGCAGCTCGGGCCTCGGCAGTTTCCACTTTGGTCCATTTCTCATAGGAGTCTGATACCCAAATTGAGTGAAGAGGCTCAGGAACAGACCAAGTAACCCGGGTATACCATCGTTGTATCCAGGTATTGCACATCACTTCAGTAAGTTGGGTAGGTTCACTCACAACTGCTTCGTTTTCTGTGATCCTCTGAGACCAACCATACTGCCTAAGTATGCGGTCGGGGTAGAGGTGAACTGTTTGGCTAAGAGACATAATCACCTGGTAAAGGGCCTTATCCCTCGGCGCCAAACCCGTCCAGACGTAAATAGACCACCACGGGACCACCCACCGGATCAATGGACCACGATGGAATGATAGTTCTTCGTCCCAATACTTCCGGTTGATAAGGCAAGATGAATCGATGGCCCGCCTCCTTGACATCACTTGATTAGGCTCATATCGGCTCGGGTCAAGGGGAGGCTCCATGATCGAAAGCCTTTCAAAGAGCCAGAGCTGGAAAAAAAATGAAAATCATAAGTTCTCGAGGCAATTCTGATATTCGCCTGGGGGCACTCGATCGAGTGCTTAGGGGTCACTCGATCGAGTGACACTCCTAAAACTGGGCAGTAGGTTTTCAACGAAGGTACTCGATTGAGTGCCAGGGTGACTCGATCGAGTGCCCCCTGAAACACGCTATCCCAAAAAAAAGGAAAAAAGGAAAAAAGTGATATACCTGTAACAGGAGGGTGCTCCCAGTCAAACGGGCCGTCGGGTCCCTTTTGCGATTAATTAAGCCCTAGATAATTTCCCCCGTGATCAGCCACGCAGAACTATATTTCGTCTCCATTAAGTCAACGATGGTAAAAAGCCGAACGTGGCCCATGTATGACAGCAGGTCCAGGTAACCTTCAAAAGCATACACGTGAAGCATAGAAAAGGAGAACGCCTTGCGGCTATGGACTGGCAAGACCCGGATATCATGCGGGTTTATAAATTTCTCAGCCAAAGCAAATAGGGAGATAGTATTCTCGTCTAGCATGCGGGATACCTCCATATGGGAAAGTCCCAGAAACTCTCGTAGTTTTCTCCTCGGGTTATGAACCGAAAACAGAACAGCAGGGCGGAGCAAAAGGGTTCCACCCTCCTACAGCAGCAATTTCCTTGGGTATAGGACAGATCTCGCCCCGAGGAAAAGCAAAAACATGGTACGTGTCGTCCCAGTAGGACAGACAGGCATCAAGGAAGTAACGATCCACATGCATCTGACGGATCGGGAACAGTTGAGATATGCCTGATTGGTTCAGGGCTACCTTATTCGCGTCCCTGAAGCGTCGGGACCAATCTTGCAGCATGATAGTCAAGCGCTCAATACCCATAACTAAATTTCTGAAGAAGACAAGTTTTTCTTTTAAGGGAAGGAAAAGTTGAGGGATGTAGAAAAGGTGGAGCAGGGATTGTGTATTTATAATGACAAAACCCTGAGAGTTCCCTGCTACTGTGAATTCTTTCCCCAAGCGGGCCTAAACATACAGGCCCGATCTTTGCCTCCTCATATAGACACAGGAATTAAGTCGTCCCGAGCAGTTCTAATAATTTTCAAAAAAATAAATTTCAAGAGTCTAAATTTTCAAAACTCTTCAAAAATTCAAAAATTTTGCTCCCAGCACGAGTCAGTGTTTCATCTAAGTGTTACGTGCAAATTATTATGTAACCATCTACAGGTACACCTAGGACTTCAAAGGCAAGTCTGACTCCCATGGAGCCATCAATATCAAAGCAGGTATGACCCTTTTGCTCATGGCTGGCGAGCCCTTCACGCAAGTCTAATGGACTATAAACGACCCGACCGAAAGTCTGCCAGGCCGTAACCTACGATTGACCTGGTAGCTACTATGACTTTCGCCCTGTCCAAGCCTCAGTCAGAGTGGGGGCTCCGTAGACACCCACATTTGGCTGATAGTGTCTATAGCAGTCTCCAACAAAACACCCGATGATGATCGGACGCGAACGTGCTTTAACGCGCTCAAATATGGGCTCGGAATCAGTAATGTCTGGTATGGGGTTTTAGCGGAGTAAAAATCTCACAAAGCCGACCTCAAATTCCGGCCCAGTGGGTCGTTTCCAATCAAATAAGACTAATTTGGATCAAAACCGACATCGAAAATAAAACCGTCTTTTAGCGACCAGGTCAAAACCCAGTCCAAGACGAATCTGACACATAAAACCAGCTAAATGAGCTTCTAGAAGCAGCCCAACAACCATGATCTTTTCAAAAATAGTCAACAAATCTTCCCTTATTTATCCAACCGGCTTGACCCACTCGATCGAGTGGTTCAGGCCCACTCGATCGAGTAAGTCCCTAAACTGGCTGAACCGGACTCGAACCGGGCACTCGATCGAGTGCACCTACACCACTCGATCCAGTGGCCCTAAACCGGGGTATTTTTTCTATAAATACCCCGTCACCCCAAGCCATTTACCAACTTTTTTAGTAGCCATCACTACTTCAAAAAAACCCTCACATTTCAGCCATTATTTCACCTTTAAGCATTCATCATCTCGACATCAACCCTACACACACATTTACACACATTCCGAGACCGAAACTCGTAAAAACTAAAAAGCAATGCTCTCTACAAACTACACACACCATAACTCTCCTACGTATCTCGACGCTCCCGTGACTTTGCTATCATTTGACGAGCCCTATTCTGAGAAGCAAAAGCATGTAGGTTGAGGGTGTAACATTCAAACCCGACATCTCTTTCTCTTTTCTTTTTTTCTCCGTTTATATATATATATATATATATATATATATATATATATATATAGAGGTAGGTTCAAATAAGGTCAACTATTTTTTTAAGTCTATATTAAAGTTACAGATGACATACGTTAAAGTTGCATTTTTCAAAATTGATATGTAACTATAACATTCAGCACTTTTATCACTTCAAGTGATAAAGTGCAACTTTATCACTCATCTCGTGTAACTTTAAGCACTTTTTGTGTAACTTTAACACTGGAACTTAGGAACTTAAAAAAGTTGTTGACCTTATTTGAACCTACCTCTATATATATATATATATATATATATGCTAATACTAATTAATCGATAGTAACGATACTACCTAATTGCTAACACTAACATTTTTATATTTCTCGCATCCTAACATTTTATCTATCGTATCTAACTCCTAACATTTTCATTTCGTTACTAACTATTTTAATTATCGTTTACTAACACTTTTACTGTCGTTATAACTAAATAAATACCACGTATATATAAACTTATAAACCATATTCGGATTGAACGCGTTTAACTACGGCAACCGCTCCAAGTCCGTTTAATCCCTTTACAAGTCGCGACGGTGGTGACACCCTTTCGAGGAGCGCCGCCCTAAGCACTTAAGGGCGTAATGTGATCGTGGTCGTACGTAGTTGAACGCGTCCGATACCATTTTCGAGATTGGTACGAAACCCGTTGATGCTAAATCGAACATCACATAATCCGTAAGGATTAGTAACGATGTCGTAACGCGGAGGGAATTAATTTTGTCCTAATCCGATTTAAAACAATTTTACGACACCTTTTTAAAAATTTCCGATAACGGTCTCGTAATCATAAAATACGCATTACAAGTACCAAGAACCGAGCCAAATATAAATTATGTCATATTTATATTCGACTCGGTTGACTATCGATTTTAAAAACAATTATAGATTTCGTAATAGCCCTTTACGAAATTGAGAAGTAGCTCAAGCAGGGTGCACTCGATCGAGTGCCATAGCCAACTCGATCGAGTGGCACCCCAAAAACGAGGCAGAAGGGTCTGTATGGGGTTACTCGACTGAATCCCGCCTATGACTCGGTTGAGTGGTCCACTACGTACTAGAACGTGAGTTCATGAACATCGTTTTTGCCTCGTCAAATATTTTACGACTTCAGTCGACTCGTGTAAAGATAATCACGTGCCTACGTTTTCAAAATCATGCATTGCATTTTCGAATCCGTACGTTAATCACATTATTATTACCGTCATTGTGTCGTTATTTTGACGTTGCTCGTTATTTTGTTTTGTCCGGGTTGTATTTCCGCCCGCGTAACTTGTAATCTATTTATCATTTTACTTTGCTTTCATTTGTTTGCATTTTACCGTTTATAAATGAATCTCGCATGCTGAATACAATTTCGACATAATTCAAAGATGCATTAAACGACGTAGAACAAACATATTTCGCATGTTTAGCTAAAACGCTGTTTGCATTTCATTTCACCGAATCACTAGCGCGCGTATTAAAAAATCGAACGATGTCTTAGTAGAGGCCGCTAAGTGCGGGCGGGGTTGGGTGTCCTTTGCGGGCTTCCCAACACGTACCCTCACCCCTTACTCAGAACCTCGGTTTTTGGATGTCCAAAACCGTTGGCGCACGAGAGTCATTCAGTACACGATAACCGATAATGTCGGTATCGGTATCGCAATGCAAAGGGACGAACCCCATAAACTCTGGAATCAAAATGGGCCGTACTCTGTGCACGGTCCATAACGATATAGAGTGGGTTCGAATGGGCCCAAACTCTCACAAAGTTCGGTGGCGACTCCTAATTCGACTTAAATTTCAAACCCGAGAACCATCTCACATGAGAAACATTTCGCCGCCCAAACCCGCGCGTGGCCGCGTCGGGGTGGACCTATGTCATGTCCACACTAAGCAAAGGTTGAAGCTGCGTCATAGCTTCTCTTTTCATTTGATCTTTTCTCAGTTTTCCTGTGCTTGTGAGAGGGAAAGGCTTTCTCCATAAAATAAAAACTTTAGGAATCTTAAACCTAAAGACTGATTTACCGTCATCTTGCAATAGAATAGTGAAAACTTGATCCGCAGGACAAAAAGATGCAAGGAGAATTTGAAAAAATTGAAAGGACAAGGTGGAAAGGCGTAGTCAATCAGTAAGGGAGGAGCGATACCCTGTCAAATGTTTATTCCGACAATAGTCCTTGAGCACTTCATTTGACAAGTACAGCTTCATGTTGCATAATGAATCAACTCTCTCAACCCAAACCCAATTTTCTCTGATTTGAATACATGCAACAACCATTTCGCCAAGGCGTGCATTTGGTATCCCGGTGACCACAACCGATGAAATACCCGGATGTAGTGATAAAACAGCCTCCACCTATTTCACACAGAGTTGCAATATGAAGAATATTGGAGTAGATGACTGTCTTTCATAGAATAATAAGAAAGGAATAGAAGCGATGCTAGATTGTATAAGACTGTATCAACAGACCCAAACCAATCCACGGTGAAAGATCCACACTTGCAGTCACGTAGCAAGAAGAATACCAACAAATATATCTCTTACCTCTTCAGGATACAAATTCTCCTCTCCACTTTTGATTCGACCGTTTCCACGCCCAACCTGCCACAAGTTTCCAGCAGCATCAAATTGTCCAATTGTAGACACCCGCATTTTGACTGCCAGGTGTCTATGGTAGTCTCTAACAAAACACACGGTGATGATCAGACGCAAACTTGCTCTAACCCGCTCGGATATGGACTCGGAATCAGTAATGTCCGGCATGGACTTTTAACGGGATACGAATCTCACAAAACCAACCTCAAATTCAGGCCCAGTGGGTCATTCCGAGTCAAACAAGACTAATTTGGGCCAAAACCGACACCAAAGATAAAAACCCTCTTTTAGCGACCGGGTCAAAACCCGGTCAAAGACGAATCTGTCACAAAAGTCAACCAAATTCGCTTCTAGAAGCCTGTGTTTGAACACAATCCTCAAAAAATCAAAGGGTCAACTCTTTCCCTATTTTGGCTCGTCAAACTTATCCACTCGATCGAGTGGATTGGCTCACTCGATCGAGTGGAGCCTCAAAAACCGAACAAACCCGTTTTCTTAGGGCACTCGATCGAGTGCACTAGGGCCACTCGATCGAGTGACCCTAGATCGTTGGGTTTCTCCTATAAATACCCCATCAACTCACCACATTTCACAACTTTTTGCCATCACTTTTACCTAAACTTTCAGTCAACTTTTGCACTTAAAACACCCTATATTTTCAACCCTAAGCCTCCCATCATAACATACTACAACCCTGCAAATTCACACAAAAACCGAGTCTTTATCCCTCGAAAAACCGCTAAAACATCTCCATACAAACACATACACACCATCTACTCTTCCTACGTATCTCGACGTTCCCGCGCCATTGCCGCCATTTGACGAGCCGTATTTCGAGAAGCAAGAGCATGTAGGTTGAGGGTGTGACATCCAACACCGACATATCCTTTCTCTTTCTCGTTTTCTTCGTTTTTTTATGTTTATGTACCTATGTATCATAATTAGTCGATAGTAACGACATACTAACATCTAACATTTTCTTCATCGCATCTAACCCCTAACATTTAATTATCGTCATTTACATTTCGTTGTAATATTAAATAACGTGTATATATATATATATTAACAAATAAACCGTATTCGGATTCGACCCGTTTGGCTACGACTATTGCACAAAGTCCGTTTAATCCCTTTACGTGCCGCGATAGTGGTGGAGCCCTTTCGAGGAGCACCGCCCTAAGCACTCAAGGGCGTAACGCGATCGTGGTAGTACGTAGTTGAACGTGTTTAAATCCCTTTCTAAAGATCGGTACGAAACCCATTGACGCTAAATCGAGCATCGCATAATCCGAGAGGATTATTAAAGATGACGTAACGCGGAGGGAACCAATTTCGTATCGGTCCAATTCAAAATGATTTTCACATCACTTTTTTAAAAATCCCGATAACGGTCTCGTAATGAAAATATACACATTACGAATACCGAATACCGAGTCGAATATAAATCACGCTATATTTATATGCGATTCGGTAGATTATCGATTTTAAAACAAATAAGAATTTCGTATAGTCCTTTACGAAAATGAGCAGTTGCTCGTACAGGGAGCACTCGATCGAGTGCTATAGCCACTCGATCGAGTAGTGTCCCAAAATCGAGGCAGAAGGGTCTGTAAAAGGCCACTCGACCGAGTCCTGCCCATGTCTCGATGGAGTGGTCTGACGTATACCAAAATGGCAGCCCATGCAATTTTGTTTTTTTTTGCCTCGTAATATATTTTATGACCTCGGTCGACGCGTGTAAAGACTATCACATGTTTGCATCTTTTCTAAAACTAATTCACTTTATTTCAAAATTCACGACTTTGACCAATGTCTTCTACGGTTAGTTATATGTCGGTGACTCCTTAGTCGCATCCGATGCACAACTAATCTAGACACCATTTTTTTGGGGCATGATAAGCCGGGACAAGGCATCGAGGTTCGGCATCAAGCTAGCATCACGCTTAGGTCCCATACGCGGACGCGTATTAAAATCTCCGTCCTTCGTTTAGCACGCAACATAATGTGTGTTTAATCAAAATTTGTCCATTTTTTCAGATTTACGGTTTTGTTTATATTTACTATATACGGGTCCGTTCATATTGTTATTATTCTCATCGATATTCCACTTAATCGTTATTTTTGTTTTGGTCGGGTTGTATTTCCGCCCGTGTAACTTGTAACCGATTTATTTTGCCTTGCTTTTATTTATTTGCGTTTTACCGTTTATAAATGAACCATTGCATGCTAAATCACCTCGACAATAATTAAGATGCATTAAAATGACGTAGCAACCCATTCGATATTTATATCTCGTAAAATGTTGTTTGCGTATCATTTTACCGGATTACTAACGCGCATATTAGAAAGTCAAACGATGTCTTAGTAGAGGCCGCTAAGTGCGGGCGGGGTTGGGTGTCCTTTGTGGGCTTCCCAACACGTACCCTCACCCCTTACTCAGAACCTCGGTTTCCGGATGCCCGAAACCGTTGGCGCACGAGAGTCATTCTATACACGATAACCGGTATTGACGGTATCGGTATCGCAGTGCAAAGAGACGAGCTCAATAAACTCTAAAACCGAAATGGACCGTACTTTGTGTACGATCCATAACGATATAGAGTGGGCTCGAATGGGCCCGAACTCCCACAAAGTTCGGTGGCGACTCCATTTCGACTTAAATTTCAATTCGATCCATTCTCATATGGAGATGCATTCGCCTACCCAAACCCGCGCGTGGCCGCGTCGGGGTAGACCTACGTCATGTCCACAATTTGGCGACTCCGCTGGGGATTAACTGATGCGTGACTTACCATCGGCATCCTCAGGGTGAGACTCGAATAGAAATTGTTTGACTAGTGCAATACGCATTTTAGTTTTACGGTTCATGCATAACCCATATTTGCCCGGGCCGGTACTGGTGACCGACGTCCCACTATACCACGATATACTCCGACTTGGATATGTTAAAGGTGTTCATAGCCGATTCGTATGGGTTTCGAGGCGTGTTCTAAGCTCAACTCGACTTAGGAAGTTCGTCCCGATTCTCATCTAGGCTATGTGCACTGGTATAGACCCCATTTAGACCGACCGAGACTTATTGTAAAGCAAACATGGCGTCGTTATAATGCTTGCGTGACTATGTGCTACTTGGTTTCCGTGTCGTTTTCAAAAATCGTCATTTCAAAAAATGCATCTTTTCAAAAATATTCAAATTTCAAAACCCGGGAAGCTACCGAATTTAGGACTCTTGATTTTTACTCAAAATAGCCTATTTCTAGCCGGTATGCTGCCCATTTTTCCAACTCAAAAATATTTTCGAACTTTCAAATTTGTGGCCCGATACACTTTCTGATTTTTGAAAAATCGGGCCCTTCCCGAGTTTTCTCGGATTTTCTAAAAATATCACCCTTCCTTTTCAAACCTTCCTCTTCATAGGACTTCCCGTATTTAGCAGTGTCGGGTCGTGTCGTAAGTTGTCGAAGTCTTTAGCGTCGGAACTCTGTCGATTTTACATCACGGGTTTCTTCCCTATCCCAGTCCGCCTTATTAGACTAAGGCAAGGCCCACCTCTAAAGACATACTCTTACAAAGGAGGGTCCGTCCACACACTCGAGTATAAAGTCTGGGGAAACCTCACGTGGACCTTCTTTCGAGCAGGACTCGGCCCACATAGCCGAATCCTAAGGAAGGCACACTATTCACGAGTCACCCGTCTAGGAGTCTTTGTCAAGTCATTTTTTTTAGTCTCTTCCATGCTCGGGATGTACTTTTCTTTCTTTGGTTCCGAGGTCCGGGTTCGGTTTCTGATTGCACGGTGTTCTTACAGACAGGCCACCGTCCACCAGACACAGCCGCAAAATGGAAGCAGCTCTGAACAATCTGAAGGCCTCCGTGGATGCCATGTCCGCCAAACAAACCGACATTGATGACCAACTGACAGAAATGAGGGCTGGTCAGGTTGCCATCGTTGCTCGCATGGCAGCGGTGGAGCAAAAGGCTCCTAATGCCGAGGCTACTGGGCCTCTAGCTGAACTAGTTAGCGCGGTGCGCCGACTAGAGGAACAAGTTCATTTGGCTGGGAGTAACAATATCCATCGAGAGAATAGCCGGGAGTACTTCCCGGTGAGTGACAAGCTGCCCGCGAACCTGAACCTCACGGGCTTACCCATGTTTGAGGGGACCGAAGACCCGTTACTACATGTACGGGCCTTCAAAGAATTCATGGCTATCAAAGGGGTAGATTCTTCAATGTTCAAGAATCTTTTTGCTGCATCCCTTGAGAAGCACCCACGGGCCTGGTACTATAGGCTAGACCCAAAGAAATACCCAACTTGGGATGATGTGGCTACGGAATTTTCTCGGAATTATGTTGATAACACCGAGATCCAGACCACAATGCGGTCTCTAGAGGTTATGGCCCAAGAACCTAAGGAAGGTTTTACCAAGTACCTTCAACGCTGGAGGGCCGAGAGTGTAAAACTGGTCGATAAGCCCAGTGAGAAGACTTTAGTGGAGGCCTTTGTCAAGAACCTCCTACCCTCCTACCGGGTCCACCTCCGGTATGCTGTCATACCCAATTTCACCACTCTTACTGAAATGGGTATGAGTATTGAAGATTATCTAAGACTAGAGAACCTTACTAAGGCCTCTAGCAAGGGATACCAAGGGGCTTCCTCGTCCACTGCCAAGCCCCCGGCTGCAACCCACGGTATCTTTGACGCGGTTAATCTACTAGATGCCTCGTCCAAAAAGAATACCCCTCCTAGGGTATTCACCGATATAGGGACTACCCATACATATGCCTTACAAAGGCTATCTTCCAAGGGCCTGATCCAACCGATAGGCCCAACTCCTGAAGTCCCAGTTGAAAAACGCTCCAAAAGCTACAATGCCCAAGCCTATTGCCAATATCATCGGGGCAACGGCCATGATACCGAGAAATGTTGGAAGTTGAAGCATCTGATTCAAGATTTGATTGAGAGTGGGAAAATACCGTTACCGGGGATAAGCCAAGCAACAGGGACAACTCCTTTAGCTCTCATGCTATCTTCACCGGGGAAGTGATCGATTGTTCTCACCTTATATCTCCTTTTATCCCACAAATCAATGGGATCTGGTTCGATGATGAGGAAGATGTGTACCTCACCAAAGGGGAAGCTGTCCCTATCACTCCCGAAGAAATCCGGAAGGCTAAGTCCAAGGTCTTAGCCAGTAACCACCTCGCCAATGCCGGTCGTCCTTACCAAGCTGCTAGCTCCAAGGACATCCCTGTCCCGATAACTGTCACTGAATCTGCCAGGACGGAAGAGGCCATTGAAGAGCCAAACACTGACACGACTCTTGTTAAGCAACTGAAGAGGGCTCGAGTTGACCTCGCTATATGGCAACTCTTGGTCAGCTCGCAAGAACATCGAGAGGCACTTACTAAGGCTCTCGATCATATCAAAGTCGACTCCCAGGTTACCCCTACTGAAATGGTAGCCAGCATCATGCCTTACCTCAAGGGCAAGTCCAAGGAAGAAGGCCCATTGATCACCTTCTCGGAGTCCGACCTACCACCGTTCGGGGCCTCTCACAATCTGGCCCTGTACATCACGGTAATCTGCCGGGGTAAGTATCTCCCGATGACACTAGTTGATGACGGGTCCGCTGTGAATGTCCTCCCTCTAAGGACTGCCAAAGCCCTCGACATCACCGAGGCCGAATACATACCGACTGCTCAAACTATCCAGGCTTTTGATGGAAGCCCAAAGTCGGTTTCTGGGGCCGTTAAGCTGACAATTATAACGGGCCCGATTGAAAAGGAGCTAGAGTTCCAGGTGATTGATGTCACCTCCTCTTTCAACTTGCTCCTAGGAAGGCCTTGGATTCACGCTGTAAAGGCGGTGTCCTCCACTCTTCACCAAAAGATCAAAATGCCCCTGCAAGACAATATTATTACTCTGGAGACAACCCCTATGACCGTGGCTAGCTGCAACGCCACAGACCGCACTGACCTTTAGGGGTTCGATTTTGTGGGGATGATTGGGGAAGAATACCTTTTCAGGCCCTATTTCACCACGAGCATCGACACGATGCTACAAAATTTGGGGTATTTACCGGGGGCTTCTTCAAGGCCATACCTTCCAGCTGGGAAGATTATTAAAGTCCTGAATGACGAGGAATCCCACTTCGGCCTAGGGTACGCTTTGACCCCGGATTTCCGAGTAGGAATTGAGAAGGCCTGCAACATCATCAAGGGTACCTACTTGGGCCCTTATAGCCCAAGGTTGACTGACTATTTCGTCACACCAGTGTTTGGGGTTGTTCAAGATGGTTTGTACCAACCATCTATCACATATACCGAGACTGAACTAGCTCGGGAATGCAATTATATTCCGGATGACATATTCGCCCTCATTTAATATGAATCCAAGGAGGGTACTAACAATGATGAGCCCGTGTTGGGGCTCCTGTTTGGGGAAGACAAGGCTGTCCCGACCCCTAAAGAAGACTTGGTGAACCTGATCCTTCGAAGCAACAGGTTCGATCCTTCAAAGCTGATCTCAGAAGTCGGTATTGATACCGGGAAGAGAGCATGGAGAAAGACCGTCAAGTGGACCGACGGCCAAGGCCGAGTCTACAAGATGACAACCGGTTAAGGAGACATGCCGGACACCGATTCAGAGTCTGAGTCTGAGTCTGGGTCAGAGTTTGAGTCTGTATTCGAGTCTAAGGGGTCTGGTGCTAGAGTCCAAACTGTAACCCCCCTCCCTGTAGTCACTACCACTGGAGCCTCGGGGTCTGTCCCGAAAGCACTCCAAATCCCGCCTCTGACCAATGATTAGATGGCCGCTCTCTTTGAGCTGTTTTCCAAATTTTCTATCAATAATAAGGATAACCGTTCTGCTTACGACTTGCCTTATCTTCAAAATACTTTCAATTTCAAAAATATTTTGTCCAATGACATTGAGAAACTCGACGAACAGATATCCTTACCTCCGCATCTGATCGAGCAACTGGAACAGAGGGAATCCCGAGATCCGGTAATCGAAGAAACCGAGTCTATCAATGTGGGAACAACCTTAGAGCCTCAGATGCTTAAGATAGGGTTATCCTTAGATCCCGAGGAGAAACAACAATTCACGAACCTCCTCCAAGAGTTTAAAGACGTTTTTGCATGGTCCTACAATGACATGCCTGGGATAGACCGGGAAATAGCTGAACACCGTATACCTATCAAGGATGGGTGTAAGCCGGTAAAACAGAAGCTCCGCAGAATGAGGCCCTAGTGGTCCCTCAAAGTCAAATAAGTGGTCCACAAACAGTTCAAAGCCGACTTCATACAAGTGTCTGAATATCCAGACTGGGTTGCAAACATCGTGCCGGTACCCAAGAAGGACGGCAAGGTGCGGGTATGTGTAGATTTTCGGGACCTTAATAAGGCCAGCCCAAAAGATGACTTTCCACTACCATACATCGACATACCGATGGACAACACGGCCGATCACGCCCTTCTATCATTTATGGACGGGTATGCCGGGTACAATCAAATCAAGATGGCAGAAGAAGATATGGGTAAGACCACCTTCACTACACCTTGGGGTACTTACTGTTATACCGTAATGCCGTTCGGTCTCATTAACGCCGGGGCTACGTACCAACGAACCGCTACGACCTTATTGCATGACATGATGCATAAAGAAGTAGAAGTTTATGTAGACGACATGATCATCAAATCCAAAGAACGGGACGGTCACGTTACCGCCCTAAGAAAATTCTTCACCCGACTGCGTAAATACAACATGAGGTTAAACCCCAAAAAGTGCAGTTTCGGGGTAACATCAGGCAAATTACTGGGCCATATCGTTAGCCAACGTGGTATCGAGGTCGACCCAGCTAAAATCAAGGCCATTACAGAGATGCAACCTCCCAAAACTGAAAAATAAATAAGGGGATTTCTCGGGAAAGTCCAATATATCAGTCGGTTCATTTCCAAACTGACCATGGTGTGTGACCCAATTTTCAAGAAACTGAAAGTAGGGGAACGGGTACTATGGGATGACAAGTGCCAAGCTGCTTTCGACAAGATTAAAGATATCCTGTCTGCCCCGCCAGTCTTAATGCCACGTCAATCCGGCTTGCCTCTGTCGTTATACCTGACAACGACCGAGACGGCCATGGGGGCTATGCTGGCTCAGACAGTCGACTCTGAAGAACGAGCTATTTATTACATCAGCAAAAAGTTTTTAGAGTATGAGTGCAAATATACCATGCTCGAAAAGACATGCTAAGCTCTTGTTTGTGCCACTAAGAAGCTCCGACATTATATGCTCAGCTACGAGGTTCAGGTACTATCTAAAATGGATCCAATCAAGTACCTCTTCGAAAAGCCTATACTCAACGGAAGAATTTCTAGATGGACTTTAATGTTAGCAGAATTCGACCTTAAGTTCGTTCCACTAAAAGCTATCAAAGGCCGAGTATTAGCCGAATTTCTTGCCGATAGTCCCGTAACCGAAGAAGGGCACACCGATACTTGGTCCTTCCCAGACGAAGATATATTCCATACTGACACCGAAACATGGGATTTATATTTCGACGGGGCATCCAATTTTCGAGGATTCGGGGTCGGTATTCTCCTAATTTCACCCAACGGAGAACATACGCCACTATCCATCAAACTGGATTTCGACGTGACCAATAACGCGGCCGAGTATGAAGCATGCATCCACGGGTTGCAAGCGGCCGCTGATTTAGGAATTACAAATCTCCGGGTTCACGGGGACTCATCTTTGGTCATCAATCAAGCTCTTCAAAAGTGGAAAACGCGGAATGCCAATCTCGTGGCTTACCAAGCGCGAGTAAGAGTTCTAGAGAAGCAATTCCAGAAGGTTGAATATATCTACCTACCACGGAAAGGAAATCAGTTCGCGGATGCACTCTCCAAATTGGCATTCTTACTCAATATTCCGGATCACATGACCAGCATGCCGATTTATGTCGAAAGACGGTCCGAGCCGGCATATGTCAATGCCATTCAAGATATCGAGATAACTGACCCGGAACCTTGGTATCAGTCTGTTCTAACCTATTTGACGACGGGAGAATATCCCCCGGAAACTAAAAACCGGGCCAAGAAAGCCCTGCAAAGATTGGCCACCCAATTCATTCGTACGGACGATGGTCAGTTATACAAAAAGACGGTGCAAGGGGATTTACTCCTATGTATCGACAAAACGCAGGTCGAAAAGGTAATGGTCGAGGTGCACGACGGTGAAAACGGCCCGCATATGAACGCCCATACGCTAGCCCGAAAAATCATGAGGCTCGGATACTACTGGAACAGTATGGAAACCGATTGTCAGTCATATGTCAAACACTGCCTTAACTGTCAAATTTTCGCCAACGTTCAACATATGCCATCATCCCTACTATACACCATGACATCGCCATGGCCATTTTCAACATGGGGTATCAATATAATTGGAAAGGTGAACCCTTCATATTATTTGACTCCATGACTCCATGACTCCATATTATTTGACGTACGGAATGGAAGCAGTCCAGCCAGTCGAATTGGAAGTACCGTCTCTCAGAATTTTGCTAGAAAGTCAAGTGCCCGAAGCGGATTGGGTTCAAGCCCGATATGACTCATTAGTTCTTTTGGACGAACGTTGGTCTCGGGCCCTCAATAACATCCAAATATATCAAAAAAGGATACAACGGGCTTTTAACAAAAGGGTTAGGCCCAGAAATATCAAAGAAGGGGATTTGGTTCTCAAATCAGTCCGTGCATTACTACCAGTTGACCCGAGAGGAAAATTCAAACCCAATTGGGCTGGGCCATATCTAGTAAAGGAGGTTCTATCAGGAGGAGCTGTGATGCTGACGGATCTAGACGGGAATGAATTTGTCAACCCGACCAACTTGGACCAGCTGAAGCGCTACTACCCCTAAACCTTATCTCAATGTCATTTGCAAAATTTATTAAAATCATTCTTTTCACAATATATAAGCAAGTCAGTAAGTTAGGATTATTTATCTTACTGTCGCACATCTTGAACTAATGGTCTTGATGTATTTCGAAATTGCAAAGAAAATCTACGCCCGAACTACGTTTGGTTTGATTCCACTAACTATGGATAAGTAGGCAGCCCCTCAAAAGGGCACAACCACCGCAATAACGAAAAAGACAGGAACGGTTTCATTAATAAAATACTTTTATTATTAAAAAAAACCGATAAACTCGGTATTTCCAAATTACAAAAAGCCAAAAAAAAACAACACAACAAAAATAGTAATAATATCCCAATAATAATAATAGAAGGAGACAATTATTTAGGGCATCTTGCCCTTGCCTTTGTCTTTCGGGTCACGAGGAGCCCGAGGACGTTGAGGCGGGGAGGGGGGGCGTTCCCGGATGACAAGGGGAACCTCTTTAGCCCGGATCCGCTTCTTTGACAGCGGGTCTTTAGCTATTGTCACAGGCTCAAGTCGAGCTCGTACATGCCCTAGCAACCTATCCCTAGGGCCAAGTCGGTACTGGACCGATAGCCTAAGCCCTAATGTCCTCTCCAAGTCTGTATGGGGGCTCACTTCCCCCGAGCACCTCTAACGCTGGACCCCCCAGTTCGAGTCCTAGCTTTTCCTCTCTGACCCGACATTAGACGGACCAGGGTGGCCGGAGTCTCACCTTCATCGAAGAAACCCCTGTTATCTTTAACCTGCTCTCGTCGAAGCAGGTCGAAGGCTTCATCGACCTTCAAGGCAGCACGAGCTTCAGCAGTCTCCGCTTTGGTCCACCTCTCATAAGAGTGGGACACCCAGGTTGAGTGAAGCGACTCGGGAACAGCCCAAGTAACTCGAGTATACCACCTTTGTATCCAGCTGTCGCACATGATGTCGGTCAGCTGGGTAGGTTCACTCACAACTGCCTCGTTCTCCGGGATACGCTGGGACCACCCATACTGCCTGAGTATGCGGTCGGGATAAAGGTGAACTGTCTGGCTGAGGAACAAAATCACTTGGTAGCGTGCCTTTTCTCTGGGTGCCAAACCCTTTCAGGCGTAAATAGGCCACCACAGAACCACCCATCGAATTAATCGACCGCGATGGAATGATAATTCTTCTTCCCAGTACTTCTGGTCAACAAAACAGGATGAATCGACAGCCCGTCTCCTTGTCATCACTTGGTTGAACCAATATTGACTCGGGTTGGGAGGAGGCTCGATAATCAATAACCTCTCAAATAGCTAGAGCTGGAAAAAAAACACAAAGCTCATGAGATCTCGGGGCGATTTAGAGGTCCGCCTAAGGGCATTCGACCGAGTGTCGGGGTCACTCGATCGAGTGACACCCCTAAAACAGAATAGTAAGCCTCGTCACGAAGGCACTCGATCGAGTGCCGGGGTGACTCGAGCGAGTGCCCCTCCTGTAGCGAGAAATCGCGAAAAAAAAATCAAAAAAAAATCGAAAAAAAAACCAAGAAAAAGGAAAAGCGATATACCTGCAGCAGACGGGTGCTCCGAGTCAAGCGGGCTGACTCGTCCCTTTTGCGGTTGTCCAAGCCCTGAATGATTTCTCCCGTGATCAGCCACGCGGGACTATATTCCGTCTCCATCAGGTCAGCAAAGACAAGAAGACGAACGCTGCCCATACATGACAGCAAATCCAGATATCCTTCGAAAGCGTACACATGAAGCATGCAGAACGCGAACGCCATACGGCTATGAATGGGCAAAATCCGGATATCATACGGGTTCATGAACTTCTCGGCTAAGACAAACAGAGAAACAGTATCCCCTTCCATCATATGGGACACTTCAGCATGGGAGAGCCCAAAAAACTCCCGTAACTTCCTCCTAGGGTCAGGAACCGGGAAGGGGACGCAGGGCGGAGCAGTGGGTTCCACCCTCCTATGGCAGCAATCTCCTCGGGGAGAGGACATATTTCGCCGCGAGGAAAGGCAAAAATGTGGTAGGTATCGTTCCAGTAGGACAGGCAAGCGTCAAGAAAGTATCGATCCACGTGCATTTGGCGGAATGAGAACAGTTGAAATATGCCCGACTGCTTTAGGGCTACCTTGTTCGCGTCCCTAAAGCGGTGGGACCAATCTTGCAACATGCCAGTTAGGCGCTCAATACCCATAACTAAGTTTCTTGAGAAAGACAAGTTTTCTTGAGGAGGAGAAGATTTGAGAATTGTGAGAAGGAAGGAGCCAGGATGATGTATTTATAACATCAAAACCCTGGTAGCTCCCCTGCTGATGTGCCTCCTTGGCCCAAGCGGGCCTAGAGCATACAGGCCCGACCCTTTCTCTTCTCCTACGGACGTAGGAATTAAGTCATCCCGAGCAGTCTTTTCAAAATTCAAAAAACATATGTTCTAAAAACTTTTCAAAATTTTCAGCCATCCAAATATTTTTATTCCCCAGCGCGATTCATATTTTTACCTACGTGTTGCATGCAAAACTTTATGTAACTGATATAGGTACAACTCAAGGCTTCAGACGCAAGCCCACACAACTCACATATCTCCCCAGCGGAAAGTCTAAAGACGACATTTTCCCCAATTTAGCACGAGATGGGCCCACATACAGGCACACCCGGGACTTATGCAACAAGTCCAATTCCCCACGGAGTTATCACCATCGGCTCAGGTATGACTTCTATCTTATGGCTGGCGAGCCCTTCACGCGAGTCTAATGGACTATGAACGACCCGATCGGAAGTTTGCCAGGTCTTAATCCTCGATTGGCCTGGTAGCTACTCTGACTTTCGCCCTGTCCAAGCCTCAGTCAGAGTGGGGGCTCTGTAGACACCCGCATTTTGACTGCCAGGTGTCTATGGTAGTCTCCAACAAAACACCCAATGATGATCGGACGCAAACATGCTCTAACGCGCTCGAATATGGACTCGGAATCAGTAATGTCCGGCATGGGCTTTTAATGGGATACAAATCTCACAAAACCAACCTCAAATTCAGGCCCAGTGGGTCATTCCGAGTCAAACAAGACTACTTTGGGCCAAAACCGACACCAAAGATAAAAACCGTCTTTTAGCAACCGGGTCAAAACCCGGTCAAAGACGAATCTGTCACAAAAGTCAACCAAACTCACTTCTAGAAGCTTGCGTTTGAACGCAATCCTCAAAAAATCAAAGGGTCAACTCTTTCCCTATTTTGGCTCGTCAACCTTATCCACTCGATCGAGTGGATTGGTTCACTCGATCGAGTGGAGCCTCAAAAACCGAACAGACCCGTTTTCTTAGGGTACGCGATCGAGTGCACTAGGACCACTCGATCGAGTGACCCTAGGTCGTGGGGTTTCTCCTATAAATACCCCATCAACTCACCACATTTCACAACTTTTTGCCATCACTTTTACCTAAACTTTTAGTCAACTTTTGCACTTAAAACACCCTACATTTTCAACCCTAAGCCTCCCATCATAACATACTACAACCCTAAGCAAATTCACACAAAAACCGAGTCTTTATTCCTCGAAAAACCGCTAAAACATCTCCATACAAACACATACACACCATCAACTCTTCTTACGTATCTCGACGTTCCCACGCCATTGCCGCCATTTGACGAACCGTATTCCGAGAAGCAAGAGCATGTAGGTTGAGGGTGTGACATCCAACACCGACATCTCCTTTCTCTTTCTCGTTTTCTTCATTTTTTTTTATGTTTATGTACCTATGTATCATAATTAGTCGATAGTAACGACATACTAACATCTAACATTTTCTTCATCGCATCAAACCCCTAACATTTAATTATCGTCATTTACATTTCGTTGTAATATTAAATACCGTATATATATATATTAACAAATAAACTGTATTCGCATTCGACCCGTTTGACTACGACTATTGCACAAAGTCCGTTTAATCCCTTTACGAGCCGCGATAGTGGTGGAGCCCTTTCGAGGAGCACTGCTCTAAGCACTCAAGGGCGTAACGCGATCGTGATAGTACGTAGTTGAACGTGTTTAATTCCATTTCTAAAGATTGGTACGAAACCCATTGACACTAAATCGAGCATCGCATAATCCGAGAGGATTATTAAAGATGACGTAACGCGGAAGGAACCAATTTCGTACGGTCCAATTCAAAATGATTTTCACATCACTTTTTAAAAAATCCCGATAACGGTCTCGTAATGATAATATACACATTACGAATACCGAATACCGAGTCGAATATAAATCACGCTATATTTATGTGAGATTCGGTAGATTATCGATTTTAAAACAAATAAGAATTTCGTATAGTCCGTTACGAAAATGAGCAGTTGCTCGTACAGGGAGCACTCGATCGAGTGCTATAGCCACTCGATCGAGTGCTATAGCCACTCGATCGAGTAGTGTCCCAAAATCGAGGCAGAAGGGTCTGTAAAAGGCCACTCGACCGAGTCCTGCCCATGACTCGATCGAGTGGTCTGACGTATACCAAAACGGCAGCCCATGCAACTTTGTTTTTTTGCCTCGTAATATATTTTACGACCTCGGTCGACGCGTGTAAAGACTATCACATGTTTGCATCTTTTCTAAAACTAATTCACTTTATTTCAAAATTCACGACTTTGACCAATGTCTTCTACGGTTAGTTATATGTCGGCGACTCCTTAGTCGCATCCGATGCACAACTAATCTAGACACCATTTTTTTTGGGCATGATAAGTCGGGACAAGGCATCGAGGTTCGGGATCAAGCTAGCATCACGCTTAGGTCCCATACGCGGACGCGTATTAAAATCTCCGTCCTTCGTTTAGCACGCAACATAATGTGTGTTTAATCGAAGTTTGTCCATTTTTCCATATTTACGGTCTTGTTTATATTTACTATATACGGGTCCGTTCATCATATTGTTATTATTCTCATCGATATTCCACTTAATCGTTATTTTTGTTTTGGCCGGGTTGTATTTCCGCCCGTGTAACTTGTAACCGATTTATTTTGCCTTGCTTTTATTTATTTGCGTTTTACCGTTTATAAATGAACCATTGCATGCTAAATCACCTCGACAATAATTAAGATGCATTAAAATGACGTAGCAACCCATTCGATATTTATATCTCGTAAAATGTTGTTTGCGTATCATTTTACCGGATTACTAACGCCCATATTAGAAAGTCAAACGATGTCTTAGTAGAGACCGCTAAGTGCGGGCGGGGTTAGGTGTCCTTTGTGGGCTTCCCAACACGTACCCTCACCCCTTACTCAGAACCTCGGTTTCCGGATGCCCGAAACTGTTGGCGCACGAGAGTCATTCTATACACGATAACCGGTATTGACGTTATTGGTATCGCAGTGCAAAGGGACGAGCCCATAACGAAATGGGCCGTACTTTGTGTACGATCCATAACGATATAGAGTGGGCTCGAATGGGCCCGAACTCCCACAAAGTTCGGTGGCGACTCCATTTCGACTAAAATTTTAATTCGATCCATTTTCATATGGAGATGCATTCGCCTACCCAAACCCGCGCGTGGCCGCGTCGGGGTGGACCTACGTCATGTCCACACCAATGTCACCTGTTTCAAACCAATCTTCACCAAAATTAGACACTCTAGTGGTATTCGCACCCCAATAACGAATCTTTACGATAATCAACTCGGTACCCAAAAATTCTTAACTCTAAATTCGCCGTCATTTGAAAAAAAGGAGGCTTATTTTGTTTCTGTATATCAACCCACTTCAGTTAAGTTAAGTTAAATTTAGTCTAGTCTTCAATCCAAAATAACAGGGCCTAAAAATCCAAATTGAGTGATTATAAGTACGCTTGAGAAGCTCATCCATGGCAGCAGAATCATTAGCATCAACTTCTCCATAATTAACAAAATTTTCACAAGTATATTTAGCATAGGAAGAAATCTTATTAATCTCAATACTTCACCATATGCTCTTAATATTTTCTGTATTTTATTCATCACCCCCCTCCCCCCATTTTATTTTTATTTTTTTGGGTTAATTGCAGATCGAAGAGTTGAAAAATTAATTAACGAAAGAATTATGTAGATTTTGACCGATAGATGTTGGAGAATTTAATTGCGATGTATGCGACACAACAGGCTGAGACCGTCCATAAACATCTTAATAAAAAAGTATTACCTATAACAATAAATCTCTTGCGAGACCGTCTCACAAGAGACTAATTGTAGCTAACTGCCTATAACATTGCAATTCAAATAGCTAAAGATTCTATATAAGATTCAACATCAAAAACAAATTACATAATAATGGCATACCCCTTTCCTCAATATGACAAAGCAATCCAACAATGTCAAAATCATATGAACAAAATGGCCATGAATAAGCTGCCTCAACATCGTAATCTTCATCTTGTCCATCATAATCTACATAATCATCTGCACCATTATTAGAACAAACAATAGAAAGGGTATCTCAAAACTATAAAAGTAACGCTACCCATCAAACAAAATAAACCCAAAACCACAAAATAAATCAAAGAACCCAAATCAAAACATTAATTTTCTGGTTAACTCGACGTTGCTCGAGCTACTATCCTGCCACCAAGAAAGTCCGGGAACTAAAAACTGGAAAAAGTTTCAAGCACTACAAACGATAGACCGTGTTCTCCGGGGTGCCATTGGTATATTAAAGGAGCAAATCCATATAACTCATTCCTGATTGCCGACTATTGGAAGCTTTCTGTCTATCTCTATCCTGTCGTACGAAAGAAAAGACTAGCATTGGTATCAAATAAATAATCTTTTGAAATTAAGTACATTAATACGAGTAATCTATCTTACTAAAAAAGATTACAAAATGAACAAATAAATATGTATTCTTATAATAACAAGGTGCGACGAACAACAAAACATTCCGAAGCATTCATTATCAATTTATTGTAAACATATACATCGACTTCATAGTCTATCGATCATCCTACAGACACCACAATCACAACTTTTGTCTGATACAACATAGATCACCAGCGCTTCTCAATGTCATAAACAAACCTCACATACACATTACCACACGAGATCGTTACAGGAACACGTAAAACAACAAAAATAACGAATCAATCAAAGATCTATAACAAAAACAACAAAATGAAAGAACAAATAGTGCATTACCGCATTACCGCTACCGCCGATTAGAAGAAGCTTGATTAGATAATCATAATCAGCTCTCGATTTCGTCGGTTGAGCCGCCATTAAATAATAATCAACAAAGAGCGTTAGTGGAGCTATTCTGTTCCTATCTTTGAACACAAATCAAAAACAAAAAACTTACAGGTCGAGAGCGTAGCTCTGCTAAGGTGGAAATTCCTCTGAAGAACGACATTATTCAATCTACACAACATAAAAACACAAATCATCATCAAATTTAATCAAACCTAATCACGTTAACATAAAGACATTCTACGATTACGATAAAAAAAGAAAGACCAGATTTTCGATTTGTGGGCGAATCATCGAAACAAACAAATATGGGTCAAAGATATAATACTTTTTTCGTAAAAATTAGAAAATTAAATCTTGAAGCTCAGCTAAAGTACCCAAAACTCTTGCTTTTTAATATGTAAAGGATGGGATAAGTAGTAATCCTCATGATGTTGGAGGAGACGACGACGACTACGATGATGATGTGGATAATGATGTGGATGTGTAGAGAAAATATGGGGGATTGAACGGGTGATGAAGAGAGAATTGTGGGAAATGGGTGGATGAGAATGAAAGGCAAAAAAAGTGAGTAAGAGGGAAGGAAAAGCAGAAGAAGCAAAGTAAATGAAAGATGATAATTGAGGGAGTAATGAGCAAGCTCATCTAACGGACAAGAGAATAGGTAGAGTAGATCAACGGTTGAGGAGTGCTATGTTACTATTCCTAAGGAAAACACTATTCCTGAAGAAAAATACTATTCATAAAGGGTATTAAAAAGGGGATTTTTTTTAATAGGTAAGAAAATTAAGGTGAGTAGAAACGTGTGGTGTAAAATGAAAGATGAGAAAATATGTTAGGTTACAACTAATGAGAACCAAACAAATTATCAAGCAAAAGGTGGGTATTTTAGATAGATGGTCAAAAAAGAAAATAGTGACTCTTCTACAGAGGCGATGGAGTATTTAATAGTGTATGTTTTACATTTTTCTCAAGTTTTACTCCCTTCATCCATTTTTTGTTTCCTTTTCATTTTAGGGAGATTTAGAAAATGATTATGGAAAAAAAGATATGATATTAAAAGTCCACTAAATTTCTTATCCAAAGTAGAAAATAGACAATTAATATGGGATAAATTCATAAATCAAATGAGAGGGTGGGTCAATAAAACTGTGATAAAGAGATTAAGTTTTAGTATATTTGAAATATTCTATGTTTTACATCATTTTAACGCAAACTATGAAGACACTATATCTTATTAAATTACGGAATTGCTATTTCATACACGCTTTTTACTACATTGTACACAATTTGTCACAAAGGTTTCCAACACTACCCTTCTCAAACATACATTCCGATCATCAAAATCCTCCATTCTTTTGCCCCAAACCTAACCAATTTTGAAAAAAATCATCAATTATAAATCTCAATTAGGGAATCAACAAAAATAATTTCAATTTATTAGTTAAATATCATCTAATTTTATCTTTGATTTTATTAGTTTTGGTTTCTTTTTCAAACCTAGTAGTATTATTTTTCATATATTTTTCTTGCAGTTAGGGTTTATCAATCGTGCATATTTTATCAATTGATTTTTCATATTTTGTTAATCATGGTTTTTCTTGCAATTGGGCGGAGGATTGTGGTGGACTGGTGCCCTGGTGGTAGAGGAGATGCATAGGCGTAGGATGGTGATGGTAGAGGAGGCTGGCGTGGTGGGCATAGGAGTGTCGTTCTCCGGCAAAGAAGAGCGACAACAAGGGAGTGGGGTAGGGCAAGGCGGCTGGTGAGAAGAGTGGGCTGGGGAAGGTGACCGACAAAAGGGTGACGACCGACTTAGGGTTGTGGAAGGGGTTGTCGGCTCAAAGATGATGGTGGTTGGCTAGGTTATGGTGAGATTGAGGTGTGAGTGAGAGTTAGATACGGACATTTGTTTTCTTTTTTTTCTCTAAAATTGAATGGATGGGTGGAAGAAGTAAGAGGGGTAAACACGGAATATACGTGTACAACGAAGTAATTCACGTGTATGATTTCGTACGTCCGAAAAATTATTGAGATACTATTTTTATGTATTTGTACCTCTTTATGTGTTATTCGTATCTATTTTATTACTCCCTGTATCTCATTCATTTGTTTATCTTTGATTGAAATACTTCTCAAATGAACGAGACGGAAGGAGTAAAAAATATCCTTCAAAATGACCATTTCATTTTCTACTTGTTTTATAACTAGCGCAATCGTCTTTTTATCGTAAATTGTGACCATTTTCATTAATATACTCTTTTACTCCCTCCATCCTTCTATTTTCTTCCCAGTTAAAAAAAATACTTCTCACGTACGTATATTAAGAAAGTGAGAAGAAGAAAAAAGATGGAGGTAGTATATTACTTTTGGTGCCACTCTTAGGGCAATAGCATTGGTGCTAAATAAGAAGTTCTGTATTCCTTAAGGAACTTCTTACCCATTGTTCCACACACTAAGGAGTACTTTATATGGACTTGGTTTCTAAAACAAAGAACTAACTTCATAATTTATTGTTCGTGGGTAGTTGAATAAAATAATGCATAAATGAACAATTTGTTTCACAAAAAAATTATTGTGGAACTCTAACCATTGAGAAGAAAATAGAAAATATATAAGGAGTTTCATATGTGATAGGATAAGTTGATGTGGCCATAAAAACTTATGGTATGAAAACCCTACCATTGCTATTGCCTTTACTAAGGGTCTTCAACGGTCCAAACTCGGACTAGACCGGCCAGACCCGAAAATCAGTCACCTCCAAAATATAATTCTACAAACCAGATCGGTTAGAAAACGACTCAAACCAGATCGGTTGTAACGACAAATTTTGTATCGCAGAAAATTGAAATACAAAATAAGGAAACAAATAAATTTTATTAGTATTTATAAAAAAGTTAGTGTACAACCTCTAATGTATCTTCTGATTCTAATATGCTGTTTAGGGAACACGTGTACGCGGTACACGTGAGGGACGCGTGCGTAGCTGACTTGAACTGCCTTGCGTGTGTTGTAACTTGATATTCTTGAAAGGGTCGCGAGGGCTTGAATTTCCCTTGAATGTTTGAATTTGTCTTGGATCTTCTAAACAGGCGGTACGGTTTATCATATTTGTTGACTGCTTGCGACGGATTTGATGGAGAGCTTGTAGCGACTTGTGTCTTTTTCTCTCTGAATCCTTTGCATCAAAAATTTTCCAATTCCCCTCAAATGAATGGGAAGGACTCTATTTATAGAGTTTTTGTTCCCTTTTGTGGATTTTTTTTAAAACTATTATTATTATTATTATTATTTTGGTGGCTCGCAACTCGATTTTTCATTTTACCCGGAGCGCCCTTTCGGGTTTTCACTCCCTCCTCGGTTCACCTTTTTTTTTGTGCAGTTTAACCTCTTGCTTAGGAGTCTTCAGTGTGGGGATTTAAGAATAGTAGCGTTTCAGAAATTTCCCATTGATCGGGCCTACACGCACACCATCCTCATCTACAACTTTGTATGCACTATTTGTGTAGACTTCTCGCACCACATATGGGTCATCCCACTTGGCGATGAATTTTCCTGCCGGCTTGTGAGAAGTAATGATCGGCCTTCGTACTGCAAGGACCAAGTCTCCTACTTGGAAAGAACGAGGGCGCACCTTTTTGTTGAACGCCCGCGACAGCCGTGCTTGGTAACATTGAAGCTTTTATTGAGCTTGGAGCCTCTTTTCATCGAGAGCCTCTAGCTCTTCTAGACGCAACTTATCGTTTTCATCTTATGTAAGTCTTTCTTGAATGGCTATGTGTAAGGACGGGATCTGCAACTCCAGCGACAACACAGCTTCTACTCTATACACCAATGCATACGGGGTCGCTTGAGTTGGCGTTTTGTATGTAGTACGATATTCCGATAAAGCTTCGCCAAATCATTCATGCTAGTCTCGTTTTGACTTTGCCACCACTTTTCTTAGCAGGTTACCGAGCGTCTTATTGAATGCTTCGGCTAGACCATTCGCAGGAGCATTGTACATTGATGACTTGTATTGTTTGAACTTGAACTTCTCTGCCAGACTTGTCATAAATTGATTGGCAAATGGCTTTCCATTATCATTATGATGCGTCATGGTACACCATACCTGTAGATGATTTGAGTTCGGATGAATTCCACAACATTTTCCTTCTTAACTTCTCGTAATGTGACTAGTTCCGCCCACTTTGAGAAGTAGTCAGTACCGGTGTAGACACCCGCATTTTGATTGGCAAATGGCTTTCCATTATCGATTATGATGCGTCGTGGTACACCATACCTGTAGATGATTTGAGTTCGAATGAATTCCACAACATTTTCCTTCTTAACTTCTCGTAATGTGACTAGTTCCGCCCACTTTGAGAAGTAGTCTTATGGCTGGCGGGCCCTTCACGCGAGTCTAGTGGACTATAAATTAAACGACCCGATCGGAAGTCTTCCAGGTTTCAATCCTCGATTGGCCTGGTAGCTACTCTGACTTTCGCCTTGTCCAAGTCTCAGTCAGAGTGGGGGCTCTGTCGACACCCGCATTTTGACCGCCAGGTGTCTATGGTAGTTTCCAAAAAACACCCGATGATGATCGGACGCTAACGTGTTTCTACGCGCTCGGATATGGGCTCAAAAACGTTAGTTGTTGGCTTAAGCACTTATGGAGTACAAATCTCACAAAACTGACCTCAAATCCAGGCCCAGTGGACCGTTCCGAGTCAAACAAGATTAATTTAGGCCAAAACCGACACCGGAAATAAAACCGACTTTTAGCGATTGGGTCAACCCCGGTCCAAGTCATTTCCGAGACACACAAAAAAACAGCCAAACAAACATCAAAAAGTCCAACTCAAAAACAAAACCCATCAAACATCCAATCCACGGTCCAAAACACTGGACCCGCGCGATCCAGCTGAGCCACTCGATCGAGTGCTCAGCCCACTTGATCGAGTGGGCCCTCATCCAAGCCCGACTGCTGGCACAATGGGCCACTCGACCGAGTCCAGGGGCTACTCAGTCGAGTAACCATAGCCGGGTGTGCATAGCTAGCCTATATAAGCACACCCATGCATACAACTTTTCACAACTTTACAAAACCCTAAACAACTTTTTGCAACCCTAATTCTACCTTAATCAAACCCTCATCAATACTACACTTTAACCCTAATCAAAACCCTAACCACCACAACTTAGCCTACATACTTGATACTCCCGTGCAAGCCGCCACTACGAGTCCCGTCCGAGCATAGGAAACATATAGGTTGAGGGTGCAAAACCCCGCTCTTTCCCCTCTTTTTTTTTCTCTCGCGTCGTTTTCATCGTCGTAGTGTCGTTTTTTTATCATCCTTATTCGAGTCCTAATATCGTTAATATCACTAGTATAAAACACTAAAATACTTGTGGATTTGTGTCGAGTGTGATTGATGGTGGGATAAGGAAACCCGAATATACAAGTGTACTGCACACAGCGTTGCCGGTCGCTTATCCCATTACCCCAACCACTTGATTATTGAAGCAGGTCAATCTAAACAATGGTTTTTATTTTCGTTCTCGTCATTATTCAATCGCATATTTCATCGATTTTCTAAAAAAACTATTTTAGAAGGACTTTTTCATAAGGGTCGAAGCCCGTTGATGCGGATCCGACATCAAACAGTTCGCAAGAATATTAATTATGATGACGGGATGCGGAGGGAATCAAGTCGAGTTTAATGCAAGTGTTAATCTATTAAATTCGATACCAATTCCTTCATTGGATGTTGAATCTAACGATCTAGTCAAACAATTTAACCAATTCGATTTTTTTCGTTGATGCTGACGTAGATGTCATTTAATTCACTAGAATTACGACACTATAACGCGGAGGAAAATTCATTATCACTTTGGTTAATTTAAAACGACTTATAACAATTTTTTTTTATCTCGCTCTAATTATTTCATATCGATTCAATAATCGAATATGGGATACAACGAGTATTCAAATTTGGAATCGAGTATAAATCCCATAATATTTATATTCGGTTCAATAAAATCAATGATTCATAAAAAAACTGAGTCGAACATAAATTATACAATATTTATGCCCTATTCAACAAAATCGTCAAATTGTCAAAATCGAAAAGCAATTTTGCAATCAACAATAATTTGCGAAGGGAACCCTAGTTCATAGCCCACTCGGTTGAGTGGCACCCCAAAACCGAGATAGAACGTTTTCCGACCTCCACTCGGTCGAGTCTCACAATGACTCGATCGAGAGGCAGTGTACTCGGCCGAGTTCGTCAATGACTCGACCGAGTAGGGTCTAAAACACGAGACAGGAACCTTTCCCGAGGACCACTCGGTCGAGTCCTTCAATGACTCGATCGAGTGGCCTTATCACGACAATACCGTGAGTCTCACATCCTGTTTTAGTCTCGATAAAACTCTTTTTATGACCTAGGTCAACACGTGTCTAATCCATCCCGTGAAATATCACCTTTTTCAAAACCATGCATCATCATATCTACATCATTCTATATCAAACTGTTATTATCGTTATACTGTTACTAACCGTTTGTCACTTTCTTTGTTGATTTATTGTTTATTTTATTGTACAAAATGAACTTTCGCATGCTAAATTTAACTACGACGTTAGAATTAGTTGCATTAAATCGACATAGAAACCCATTTCAATTTCTCGCATATGCTTAGGGAAAACAATGTTTGCATAGCATTTTCCCGTTCAACTAACGCGCGTATTAGAAAATCATTCAATATCCTAGTAGAGGCCGCTAATGTGCGGGCGGGGTTGGGTGTCCTTAGTGGGCTTCCCAACACGTACCCTCACCCCTTACTCAGAACCTCGGTTTCCGGATGACCGAAACCGTTGGCGCACGAGAGTCATTCAATACACGATAACCGGTAGTGACGGTATCGGTATCGCAATGCAAAGGGACGAGCCCAATAAGCTCTGACATCGGAAATGGGCTGTATTTTGTACACGGCCCACTACGACATAGAGTGGGTTCGAACGGGCCCGAACTCCCACAAAGTTCGGTGGCGACTCCACTTCGATTTAAATTTCAATTCGATCCATTCTCATGTGGAGATTCATTCGCCTACGCAAACCCGCGCGTGGCCACGTCGGGGTGGACCTACGTCATGTCCACAATTTGGCGACTCCGCTGGGGATTAACTGATGCGTGACTTACCATCGGCATCCTCAGGGTGAGACTCGAATAGAAATCGTTTGACTAGTACAATACGCGTTTTAGTTTTACGGTTAATGCATAACCCCATATTTTTCCGGGCCGGTACTCGCAACCGACGTCCCACTATGCCGTGATGTACTCCAATATGGATATGTGAAAGGTGTCCATAGTCGATTCGAGTGGGTTTCGCGGCAAAGTCTAAGCTGAACTCGACTTAGAAAGTCCGTCCCGATCAACGTCTAGACTATGTGAACTGGTATAGACCCTCTATAGACCGACCGAGACTTAGTGTAAAGCATACATGGCGTCGTTATAATGCTTGCATGACTACATGCTACTTGGTTTCCGTGTCGTTTTCAAAAACCGTCAACTTTCCAAAAAATACATCTTTTACAAGATATCCAATTTCAAAGCTCGGGACATATACTGAATTTAGGACTTATGATTTTACTCAAAATAGCCTATTTCTAGCCGGTATTCTGCCCATTTCAAAACTCGAAAATATTTTCGGACTTTCAAAACCGAGGCCCGATGCCTTTTTCCGATTTTTTTCGAAAAATCGGGCCCTTCCTCGAGTTTGCTCGGATTTTCCAGAACAATCCATTTTCTAAACCTTCCTCTTCTTAGGACTTCCCGTATTTAGCAGTGTCGGGTCATGTCATAAGTCGTCAAGGTCTTTAGCGTCGAAACTCTGTCGATCTTACATCACGGGTTTCTTCGCTATCCCAGTCCGCCTTATTAGAGTAAGGCAAGGCCCACCTACGTTGGACATACTCCTACAAAGGAGGGCCCGTTTACACAATCGAGTCCAAAGTCTGGGGATGTCTCACGTGGACCTTTCTTCGAACAGGACTCGGCCCACCCGCCGAATCCTAAGGAAGGCCCACCTTTCACAAGTCACCCGTCTAGTTGTCTTTTCCGAGTCATTTCCCTTTTCAGTCCTGTTCGGGATGTACTTTCTATTCCGGAATTCGGGCTAGTTTCTGATTACGTGGTGTTCTAACAGACAGGCCACCCGAAACCAGATATCAACGCAAGATGGACGCATTGAAGGATGCCCTAGCCAAGATCGAAGCCCAATTGACTGCCATCCAGGCTGACCAAACGACACTCGCTACTCGTGTAAGCGCCATGGAGAATGGAACTACTCCTCCTGGATCTGAGTCCACTGAGCCCATAGCTGAACTAGTCGATGCTTTTCGCAGGCTCGAAGAACAAGTTCACCTGTCAACGAACAACTCGATCCACACTGAAATTGCTCATTCCTATTCGCCTTTGAATGACGAGCTACCTGCTAACCTCAACCTTACGGGAATTCCAATGTTTGAGGGTACTGACGACCCGGTCCACCACATCCGGGCTTTCAAAGATTTTATGGCGGTAAAAGGGGTGAAGTCCACCATGTTTACACACTTATTCCCTTCCTCCCTCGAAAAAGCATCCTAAGGCCTGGTACTACATGCTCGATTCCAAGAAATACAAGACTTGGGATGACGTGGCGACTGAATTTGCTCGGAATTACGCTGATAAAACCGAGATCCAGACTACAGTGCGTACTCTGGAAGTGATGGCCCAAGAGCCCAAAGAAGGGTTCACCAAATATCTGCAGAGATGGCGGGCCGAAAGCGTGAAGCTGGTTGATAAGCCCAGCGAGAAAGTGCTAGTGGAGCCTTTTGTCAAGAATCTCCTCCCTTCCTACCGGGTCCATCTCCGGTACGCTGTTATCCCCAATTTTGCTACCCTAACTGAAATGGGTACAAGGAACGAGGACGACTTACGGTTAGAGAGCCTGACTAAGGCCTCTACCAAGGGCTATCAAGGGGCAAGCTCATCCGCGAGCAAGCCTACACCTGCAGCTGCAACTCGCAGCATCTTCGACGAGGTAAATCTGCTTGACGCCTCATCCAAAAAGAATACACCAACTCGGGTATTCACAGATATAGGGACTACCTATACCTACGCCTTACAAAGGTTATCTTCTAAAGGCCTTATCCAACCAATAGGCCCGACTCCCGAACTTCCATTGGAGAAGAGGCCCAAGAGCTACAATGTCCAAGCCTATTGCCAGTATCACCGAGGTAATGGGCATGACACAGAAAAATGTTGGAAGCAGAAGCATCTGATCCAAGATCTGATTGAAAGCGGGAAAATACCGTTGCCCGGAGACAAGCCGAGTAACAAGGAAAACTCGTTCAGTGCCCATGCTATATTCACGGGAGAGGTAATCGACTGTTCTCACCTCATTTCCCCTTTTACCCCACAAATCAACGGGATATGGTTTGATGACGAGGACGACGTTTACCTAGCCGAAGGGGAAGCTGTCCCCACACCAGTGAAGAGGTTTGAAAGGCTAAGTCCAAAGCCTTAGCCACTAACCACCTCGCCACAGCCGGGCGCTCTACTCCAACAACCGTCACTGAACCTGCCAGGACGGAATCTACCCTCGAAGAACCAAGCAGTGACATGGCTCTCGTCCAACAATTGAAGAGGGTTCGAGCTGACTTAACCATATGGCAACTCCTGGTTAGCTCGCAGGCACATCGAGAAGCACTAACTAAGGCTCTCGATGAGATCAAGGTCGATTCACAGGTTCCCCCCACTGAAATGGTAGCCACTATTATGCCCTATCTCAAGGGCAAATCCAAAGAAGAAGGCCCGCTCATAACCTTCTCTGAATCTGATCTGCCACCGTTCGGGCCAATTCATAATCTGGCCCTATACATCACGGTCATTTGCCGAGGGAAGTACCTCCCGATGACCCTTATTGACGACGGATCTGCTGTGAATGTCCTACCTCTAAGGACCGCTAAGGCCCTCGGCATCACCGATGCCGATTATCTCTCGACAGCACAAACTATCCAGGCTTTCGACGGAAGCCCAAAACCAGTTGTCGAGGCCGTTAAGCTGACAATAATAACGGGCCCAATCGAAAAAGAACTGGAGTTCCAGGTGATCGATGTCACCTCATCCTTCAACTTACTACTAGAAAGGCCTTGGATCCATGCAGTCAAGGCTATATCCTCTACCCTCCACAGAAAAGTCAAGATGCCGCTCCAGGACGGTGTCATCACACTAGAGGCCACCCCCATCACCGTGGGGTGCTGCAACGCTACGGGTCAGGCCGACCCACGAGGATTCGATTTCGTGGGCATGATCGAGGAGGAATATCTCTTCAGGCTTCTTGCCAGGGGCTACCTCAAGGCCATATCTTCCAGCTGGGAAGATCATCGAGGTCCTAAACGATGGTGAATCACAGTTCGAATTGGGGTATGCTATAACCCCGGAAAACGTGGTCCGGGTCGGTATTCACAAGGCCACCAACATCCTCAAGGGTACTTACATAGGCCCTTATAGCCCGAAGTTAATTGATTACTTCGTCACTCCAGTTTTTGGAGCTATTCAAGTGGGCCTCTACCAACCCACTATCACATATCCCGAGACCAAAACGGCTCGGGAATGCAATTTCATCCATGATGACATATTCACCCTTATCCAGGCCGAGTCCAAAGAAGGTGAAAACAGCTCCGAGCCCGTGTTGGGGCTCCTATTCGGGGAAGACAAGGTCATCCTTGCTCCTAAAGAGGATCTGGTCAACCTCATCCTTCGCAGCAACCGGTTCGACCCAACGAAGCTCATCTCCAAAGTGGATGCAGACACCGGGAAAAGGGCCTGGAGGAAGACCATCAAGTGAACCGACAGCCAAGGACGGACCTACAAGTTAACCACCGGCGAGGGAGACATGCCGGATACCGGGGCTGAGTCTGATTCGGAGTCAAAGTCGGAGTATGAGTCCAAGTCTAGAGGGTCTGGTGCTAAAGTCGAGTCTGTAACCCCTCTTCCCTTAGCCACCTCCACTGAGGTCTCGGGGCCTGTCCCAAGACCTCTCCCTATCCCGCCACTGACCAACGAGCAGATGGCTGCTCTATTCGAGCTTTTCTCAAAATTTACCATTAATAATAATAATAATAACGAAAACCGTTCTGCTTACGACTTGTCTTATTTCCAAAATTCTCTCAATTTCAAAAATTTCACGGCCCTAAGAAAATTCTTTACCCGACTACGCAAATACAACATGAGGCTAAACCCTCAAAAATGCAGTTTTGGGGGTAACGTCGGGCAAACTACTGGGCCATATCGTTAGCCAACGCGGCATCGAGGTCGACCCAGCTAAAATCAAAGCCATTACCGAGATGCAGCCACCGAAAACCTAAAAAGAAATAAAGGGGTTTCTCGAGAAAGTCCAATATATCAGCCGATTCATTTCAAAGCTAACCATGGTATGTAAGCCCATTTTCAAGAAACTGAAGATCGGAGAACAGGTACTATGGGACGATAAATGTCAAACGGCTTTCGATAAAATCAAGGAGATTCTGTCTGCTCTGCCGGTATTAATGCCACCTCAACCTGGCCTGCCTTTATCGTTATACCTAACAACGACCGAGACAGGCATGGGGGCTATGGTGGCCCAGACAGTCAATTCAGAAGAACGGGCTATTTACTACATCAGTAAAAAGTTCCTAGAATACGAATGCAAGCATACAATGCTCGAGAAAACGTGTCTAGCTCTGGTCTGGGCGACTAAAAAGCTCCGACATTACATGCTCAGTCACGAGGTACATATATTATCCAAAATGGATCCTATCAAGTACCTATTCGAGAAGCCCATCCTCAATGGCAGGATGTCCAGATGGACTTTAATGTTATCTGAGTTCGACCTCAAGTTTGTACCATTAAAAGCCATCAAAGGCCGGGTAGTGGCAGAATTCCTTGCCGACAGTCCGATATCTAAAGAGGGACACACCGACACGTGGGCCTTTCCTGATGAAGACATATTCCATACCTATACCGAAACATGGGATTTGTATTTTGACGGGGCATCCAACTTCTGAGGATTTGGGGTCGGGATTCTTTTAATCTCACCACAAGGGGTGCACACCCCATTATCCATCAAATTGGACTTTGACGTGACCAACAACGCAGCCGAATATGAAGCATGCATCCACAGGCTGCAATCCGCCGCTTTTCTTGGGGTAACGAACCTCCGGGTCCACGGTGACTCATCACTGGTCATCTACCAGGCGCTCCAAAAATGGAAAACTCGGAACGCCAATCTCGTGCTAGCATGCGCATCCCTGCTAAATATACCGGAACATCTAACTAGCATGCCAATTTGCGTCGAAAGACGGTCCGAGCCGGCGTATGTGCACGCCATCCAGGATATCGAGATAACTGACCCAGAACCTTGGAATCAAGCCGTCCTAACCTACTTGACAACGGGGGAGTATCCCCCGGAAACTGAAAATCGGGCCAAGAAGGCCTTGCGAAGATTGGCGACCCAATTTGTTCGTACGGACGACGGGCAGTTATACAAAAAGACGACACAGGGGGTTCTCCTCCTATGTATCGATAAAGTACAGGCCGAAAAGGTTATGGCCGAGGTACACGATGGTGAAAATGGCCCGCATATGAACGCCCATATGCTAGCCCGAAAAATCATGAGGCTCGGGTATTATTGGAACACCATGGAAACATACTGTCAATTATACGTCAAACACTGCCATAATTGTCAGATCTTTGCCAATGTACAGCATATGCCGTTTTTCCTAGTATATACCATGACATCACCATGGCCATTTTTGACACGGGGTATAGATATAATTGGAAAAGTGCACCCTTCCGGGACGGGAGGTCATTGCTTCATTTTGGTGGCCATCGACTATTTCACCAAATGGGTCAAAGCCGAGTCATACCGTGTCTTGAACGCCAAACACGTGGCCAAATTTATCCAGAACAAGATCATATGCCGATACGGGATCCCACACGAGTTTATCAGTGATCATGGGACCCACTTTCAAGCTGAAACCGCTACGTTGCTAGCAAAATACAAAATTCAAAGGCATACATCTTCTCCCTACCGTCCCCAAACAAATGAAGCGGCAGAAGCGGCCAATAAAACAATTGTCACCATACTTAAAAAGATGGCTGAAAATTACCGGGATTGGCCCGACAAAATACCTTTCGCTCTCTGGGGGTATCGGACGTCGATTCGCACCGCGACCGGAGCAACTCCATATTATTTGACGTATGGAATGGAGGCAGTCCAACCGGCTGAACTAGAAGTGCCATCCCTCAGGATTTTACTCGAAAGCCAAGTACCAGAAGCAGATTGGGTCAAAGCCCGATACGATTCGCTAGTCCTTTTGGACGAACGGCGGTCCCGGACCCTCAACAATATCCAAATATATCAAAAGAGGATCCAACGGGCTTTCAACAAAAGGGTTAGGCCCAAAAACATCAAAGAGGGGGATTTAGTCCTAAAATCGGTTCGTGCCTTACTACCGGTTGACCCAAGGGGGAAATTCAACCCCAATTGAGCTGGGCCATACTTAGTCAAGAAGGTCCTATCAGGAGGAGCAGTGATGCTGACAGACTTGGACGGGAACGAATTCGTCAACCCAACCAACTTGGACCAGTTGAAGCGCTACTACCCTTAAACCCTATCTCAATGTCATCTGCAAGAATTTATAAAAATTTGTCTTTTTATAAATTTTCAAAAATTATAGACAAGTCAATAAGTTAGAATTAACTATTCTACTGTCACACATCTCGAACTAATAGTCTTGATGTATTTCGAAAATTGCAAAATTCAATTTTGAACTACGTTTGGTTTGATTCCGCTAATTGTGGATACGTAGGCAACCCCTCAAAAGGGTACAACCACTGCAATAAATGAAAAGACGGGAACGGTGTTCATTAATACGTCTTTATTAAAAACCGATAAACTCGGGAAATTCAAATTAAAAAAAACGCCAAAACGGCAAAATACACACAAAAAATCACACCCAAAAAAAAAATAATAATACTCAAATAATAAAACAAAGGTGGCTAATATCCAAGCATCTTCCCTTTTCCCTTATCCTTTGGGTCGCGCGGAGCCCGAGGTCACCGGGGCGGGGGCGAGCGTTCTTGAATCACAAGGGGAACCTCCTTAGCACGAACCCGTTTCTTTGATAGCGGGTCTTAGGCAACAGTCTTCGGTCCGAGTTGAGCCCGCACGTGCTCGGGTTTCCTGTCTCGTGGGCCAAGTCGGTCCTGCACTGCCAGTCTTGGGTCAAGTCTCCTTTCCAAGTCAGTCTGGGGGCTCACTCTCCCCCGTGCACCTCTAGCACTAGACCCTTCGCCTTGAGTCCTAGTCTTCTTTCTTTGACCTGACATAAGAGAGACCAAAGTAACTGGAGTGTCTCCTTCATCGAAGAAGCCCCTGTTGTTTTTAACTTGCTCCCTTTGCAGCAGGTCAAAAGCCTCATCAACCTTCAGAGCAGCACGGGCTTTGGCATCACTTGCTTTAGTCCATTTCACATAGGAGTCCGAAACCCAGATTGAGTGACGAGATGTAGGAATGGGCCAAGTATGTCGGGTATACCATCTTTGCATCCAGGTATCACACATTACATCCGTCAGCTGGGTAGGGTCACTCACGACAGCTTCAATCTCCGGGATTCTTTGGGTCCACCCATACTGCCTTAGTATGCGGTCGGGATAAAGATGAATCGTCTGCCGAAAAGACAAGATTACTTGGTAGCGAGCTTTATCCCTCGGGTCCAAACCTGTCCAAACATAGATGGGCCACCACGGCACTACCAATCGAATCAACGGGCCACCATGGAATGATAACACCTCGTCCCAATACTTCTGCGTAATCTGGCGAGAAAAATCAACGGCCCGTCTCCTCGTCATCACCTGATTATGACGGTAGTTGCTCGCGTCAAGAGGAGAATCTATCACTGATAGCCTCTCGTATAACCAAATCTGAAAAAGGAAACAAAAATATGAGTTCCCGGGGCGAAACAGGCGTCCGCCTAAGGACACTCGATCGAGTGCCTGGGACACTTGATCGAGTGGTACCTCTGAATACGAATAGGGGGCTTTTTACGAGGGCACTCGATCGAGTGACAGGGTGACTCGATCGAGTGCCCACTACACCAGGAAAAGTCGCGAAAGGAAAATCAAAAATCGGGAAATAGAAAATAAAAATGCAAAGTAACATACTTACAGTATACGGGTGCTTCCGGTGAGACGAGCCGATGAATCCCTCTTGCAATTTTCTAAGCCTTGTATAATTTCACCCGTGATCAGCCAAGCCGGGCTGTACTCCGTCTCCATCAAATCGACCACGGTCAAGAGGCGGGCGTTACCCATACAAGACAATAAATCCATGTGACCCTCAAAGGCATAAACATGGAGCATGCAAAAGGAAAAAGCCCTACGGCTGTGAGCCGGTCTGACCCGGACATCGAGAAGATTCATGAATTTCTCAGCCAAGTCGATCCGAGAAATATTATCACCCTCCATCATACAGGATACCTCGTTGTAAGAAAGCCCCAAAAACTCTCGAAGCTTCCTCCTCGGGTCATAAACTGAATAAGGTATGGCAGGTCGGAGTATCGGGTTACATCCCCCCACAGCAGCAATCTCCTCGGGTAAAGGGCAAACTTCTCCTCGAGGAAAGGCAAAGACATGATATATGTCATCCCAGTAAGACAAGCACGCATCCAGAAAATAGCGATCAACCTGCATCTGACGAAACGGGTACAGTTGGGTAATACCCGTCTGGTTGAGTGCTACCCTATCCGTGTCCCTAAAACGTCGGGACCATTCATGCAGCATCACAGTCAATCTGTCGATTCCCATGGCTATTTTCTTGAAAGGAGTAAGAAGACTATCTTTTGAGAATGGAGGAATTGTGGAAGAGATTATGAGAAAAATCAAGGGCAAGGGAGGGGTATTTATAGTATTAATTCTATAGCCCTCTTTCCATATCTTTCCTTGCACAATAGTTTCTTAATCCTAACGGAATCAACCCGCAAGCCTAGTCTCGATACTAGCACGGAAATAATCATCCCAAACTTTCCTAAATCTCTTTAGGAGTCAAACATTTCAAAATTTCAGAAATTCAAAATTCCAAAATTTTCAAAATCTCAAAAATTTCGAAAATCTTTTTTTCTCCAGCGCGAGTCATTTTTCTACCTATGTGTTGCATGCAAGATTTTATGTGACTTATACAGGTACGACTCATGCAGGAACATACAGCCCACCATATCTCCCCAGCGAAAGGCCCCGGGTGGCATTTTCCCCGGAATAACACGGGATGGGCCTACATATAGGCGCAACCAGGACTTATGCGACAAGTCCGATTCCCCACGGAGTTATCATCATCAGCTCAGGTATGATCTATATCTTATGGCTGGCGGGCCCTTCACGCGAGTCTAATGGACTATAAACGACCCGATCGGAAGTCTTCCAGGTTTCAATCCTCGATTGGCCTGGTAGCTACTCTGACTTTCGCCTTGTCCAAGCCTCAGTCAGAGTGGGGGCTCTGTAGACACCCGCATTTTGACCGCCAGGTGTCTATGGTAGTTTCCAAAAAACACCCGATGATGATCGGACGCTAACGTGTTTCTACGCGCTCGGATATGGGCTCAAAACCATTAGTTGTTGGCTTAAGCACTTATGGAGTACAAATATCATAAAACTGACCTCAAATCTAGGCCCAGTGGACCGTTCCGAGTCAAACAAGATTAATTTGGGCCAAAACCGACACCGAAAATAAAATCGACTTTTAGTGATTGGGTCAACCACGGTCCAAGTCATTTCCGAGACACACTAAAAAACAGCCACACAAACATCAAAAATTCCAACTCAAAAACAAAACCCATTAAACATCCAATCCACGGTCCAAAACACTAGACCCGCACGATCCAGCTGAGCCACTCGATCGAGTGCTCAGCCCACTTGATTGAGTGGGCCCTCATCCAAGCCGGACTGCTAGCACAATGGGCCACTCGACCGAGTCTAGGGGCTAATCGGTCGAGTAACCCTAGCCGGGTGTGCATAGCTAGCCTATATAAGCACACCCATGCACACAACTTTTCACAACTTTACAAAACCCTAAACAACTTTTTGCAACCCTAATTCTACCTTAATCAAACCCTCATCAATACTACACTCAAACCCTAATCAAAACCCTAACCACCACAACTTAGCCTACATACTCGATACTCTCGTGCAAGCCGCCACTACGAGTCTCGTCCGAGCATAAGAAACATGTAGGTTGAGGGTGCAAAACCCCGCTCTTTCCCCTCTCTTTTTTTCTCTCGCGTCGTTTTTGTCGTCGTAGTGTCGTTTTTTTTGTCGTCATTATTCGAGTCCTAATATCGTTAATATCACTAGTATAAAACACTAAAATACTTGTGGATTTGTGTCGAGTGTGAGTGATTGTGGGATAAGGAAACCCGAATATACAAGTGTACTGCACACAGCGTTGTCGGTCGCTTATCCCATCACCTCGAGCACTTGATTATTGAAGCAATTCAATCTAAACAACGGTTCTTATTTTCGTTCTCGTCATTATTCAATCGCATATTTCATCGATTTTCTAAAAAAACTATTTTAGAAGCATTTTTTCATAAGGGTCGAAGCCCGTTGATGCCGATCTGACATCAAACAAATCGCAAGAATTAATTATGATGTCGGGATGCGGAGGGAATCAAGTCGAGTTTAATGCAAGTGTCGATCTATTAAATTCGATACCAATTCCTTAATTGGATGTTGAATCTAACTGATTGGGGTCGGCTGCCTGACACCAGTCGCCTGCCAGGCAGGCCCCAGGAGCACGCCCACCAGGTTCGAAAGGCCAGTCCCTGGCAAGAAGTCACGACAGGCGTAAAACGCCAAGGATGATAGTCGGCCGCTGGAACCACAGGCTGACGCAGCCTGCTGGAACCTAACGGCCACTGTACGAGGTCAGCCTGCCCTGGGGAACCCCCTGGTTGACAGGGTCAGAACCCCCAGGGGCCCTCCCATCATTTCGCCTAAGGTAATTAGGAATGGGCGGATAGGAAGCCTCCACTTGTCACTTCCTCATCCACCCATTCTTCTCCCACTTCTCTTTCTTATGGGAAGGTATAAATACTCAACCTTCTTCCACAAGAGGGGGGTTGGATTTTCTCTCTCTAGACCCTTACTTCTAAAAAACGCCACCTAGCTCCTCACGAACTAGGTCTCTCAAGGCATTTCACGGGCTGACTTAGGCATCGAAGAGGGTTCCCTCGGACAACCTCCGAGGCCCTGTGCGTTCATTGTGCAGGGAGCAGGCCAACTCCGCCGGGAAGGTCCGATCCTGGGAGTGAGACGAAAGAGAGGTTCAGAGAAGTCAATCGATCAATTGTTCACCAGTGATTCAGTCATACAGCCCGGATCCAAGGTCGGGTGAATTGTTTCCGTGACCGGAACAATTTGGCGCCGTCTGTGGGGAACTTACGGTTGTGCTCACGGGTTACCCACTAAAATCAACCACTCATAATCACAAAACTAAAACAATCATGCCAGAAATCATTGATGCCAGTGCAGGAACGGGTCCGACGGTCCCACAGGTGGCCCCCCTGTATGGTATGCCGCAGTCGGAGAGGGCTCCTCCTGCCACGATCCTAGGGGTAGGGGGAACCAGTCTCCTCGGCGGATCTAACACTGCTGTGACACCTGAGTTGGGGACACACCCAGGACACGCTCTTAATCTGACCCCAGCTCAGATGGCGCAGACAGCCGCGTTCTTCTCTGCG